>JAECXW010000116.1:9492500-10878750 GCA_018153365.1 Drosophila fuyamai
ACGATCTATAAAAATTAGCAATCTTTTGGTGACAAAATATGTGCTCGCTTTCTCATTTGATTTCCTAGAAAAGCAATCGAAATTAATTGAAGAATTCCCAACAATAAGTTAATTTTTTCAATCGCCCACTTGTGGGTGAGTGTGGGACTCTTCACATGAGATATTTTCGCCACTTTCCTTCACATCGAAGACCTAGTTGGTAGATACAATTGGCAATGTTTGTGTGGCAGCATTGAGGAAGTGCTGTATTCCCACTGCCAAGTGTATTGCCAAGTGACAAGTGGCAAAGTGCTCCTCATCTTGGGCTAATACTGATTAAATGCCCCGTAACACGATCAGTGGGTCAAAACTGGTGGGACAAAGAATACAAACTGTGTTGTCTTTTCGGGAGGACAGAGGAAAGCCTCAAGTGCACAGCGCACTTGTTAGCACAAGCGATTTTCCATGTTCCGCGATAAAGTCAAAGTTGGCTCCCGGCCTGAAAAGTACGGAGTTGGGAGCATTACCTCATTGTTGACTCAGTTGGCGTTGATAAACGATATTTGCGAATGTCTCTCTAAATATGTGGATGACACTGGTAAACTACATAGAAGTGATTCAATATCTTCCAGGAAAGTTCTAGCACATCATCCTCTCTCAACCTTGCAACTCCATTTTTCCTTTTCGTTTTGTGTCCAAAACCAAAAAGCTAATAAGCTGGAGTCCGTGTATTTGTGTTTGACGACAAACCCAGCTTTGTTTATTTGCTCTCCAAGCTGTTGACTAATTTAGCCAGCTGGCCAAATTCAGGCACTTCAGGTCAGTTTTTGTGGTGTTTCCAGCAATTTAAGTTGAGTCACTGCCAATGTCATTTCGGGTGTTTACGATATTAATAGATATGATAGAATAGCTTTCTCTCTGAGTCTCCTTATCCCAAAACCTTTATTACTCATTGTATGCTAATTAAGGGTTATCTCATTACAGGTTAAGTATACGCCGCATTGACCTTCTGGGAGATAGAAATCTAGCCAGACCGAAAATTGTCTAGGTCATGGCATCCAGCTGCAGTGGGGATATAAACAGATACCCAAGCCCATATGGCTACCAACGATGACAACGTGGAAAACTCACATAAAACCGATACCATAAAACTATGCGCAGTCATTGTGGCGCCTCCGGCTACCAAAAATTCCCATATAGCCGGCTGCCAAGAGCTGCCGCAAAGACCGTGGCTAAAAAACAACCCCTTGGGCTTTTGCCACAGGATAACTTGTCCGCCGAGCGTTCAACTCGATGAGAATTGCGTCACTGGATGGGTAGAATTAAATCAATAGGGACAACTCCCACGCGGAGCGGTAAACTGGAGCAGCAGACCCCGGGACTTGGAGAATTTGCATTTCCGTGGCCCACACCGAATGGCCAGTATTTGGGTCGTCGAAGGATTGCTGCAAGGACATTTCAAAGGCAGGCGAGCATAGCTCAGCGTGCTCGGCCTTTCCGTTTCAACGTTTTTGCTCTTCATTTCATAATTTTTGTTTTTTAATTACACCTAGAAACCTTCGGCCGAATTAAGGCCAGGATATGAGCTCGTTTGTGACCCGCTTTTTATTGGTTTTTCGAATAAGTCTGAATTATTTATTAGCCAGTTGAGGGCAGTGCAGTCACGTTATTGATGAACCGCTTAAGTGGTTAGCTAAGGAGCAGGACATAGATAATATCGCCTGAAAAATGGTTGTTTGTGGTACGCTTTTTGTAACATTTTGGTTATGTCCGACATTATAAACCTATCATTTTCAGCTCTGAGTCATAATTTCGAAGCGGAATTAAATTCATTATTATTCTGCGACTGTGTCACCAGTGGTCAAAATATTGGTGGTAACACTTGTTTGATAATTTGCGTACAATTACGGAGGGTCGACCTGACTCATCAACACATGGTTAATCCGCTGGAATTTATTATCTTCATCTTGTATTTTTCTATACAAATTTTAAATTGTATTTAACAATATTATGGACAGTTAAATATAAATGTGAACTTTTTGAGCTCTGTAACCGCGACTCATATAACATTAACCACGGTGTGTATAACAAAAATTAAAGATTCAATATTGGATTTCGTAACTTTTTTGCCTGGAAATAAAAGTTCTTGGTAAATTGTAAAATATTAAAATAATATTATTAAATACTATTATGAAATATTATATTACAATTTGTTTAATTTGAATAAAGATAGTTTCGAAAAGTTTAAATTTGCTGAAATGTTCCATATCATAGTTAAATAGGTTAAAGCACTTAACGAACATTTAGTCAAAAATAATTTGACACAACTTAAGACGAAATGATATTATTCATGGAGTTTTATTAGTTATTATTCTACACATTGCTTAATTATATATGTAGCTTACATATCAAATTATTTATTACCTATCGTATTAAATCTGCAAAAATGTTTGGTTTTGTTTAAACCGTTTCATCCACTGATATTGTTATGATACCCACAGCAACCACTTAAAACATGTTTGATGTCTTAACACAGAACAAGTTTTACTCAAAAAAAGTTTTTAAAGTTTTTTTAAGCTCACAAAACAAAAAATTGTACAAAACGCAAATAGAGGCAATTGCAATTGCAATCCAATAATATTAAAAAAGTAAAACGAAATAAAAACAAATAAAAATGACCCATAAAAATAAAAAGAAACATAAAAAACAACTAATAAAAAAGTTTTTACCAAATACTTTAAAAACAATTATGTACTTAATAGGTTTGGATAAGCTTATATTAATTGTTTGTCGCTTATACTAAACTTGTTTTTGTCGTGTATACTATGTATACTGCAAACATTTCATTACGAAAGAAATTCTACAAATTCAGGCAAAACAATTTTAAGTGTGTTGGAGCTCGAACTCATGCAAGTTGGCAGGCAACTAGCTCGGGTGGTAAATTCGAATCTATTTCAATATTGAACGACAGTCGTCTGGCGGCATTGAAACGCACCGGTTTTGTCTTTTCGGAGCGCGCGTGAAACCAAATTATATTATTACTTGAAGTGCCGACCGCTCGCCAGTTTTGTTTTTGGCCAAAAGCGATTGCTTTAACGCTTATTTGATTAAGTACGCAAGTTTCGTTAGTTTTTTGTTATCTCTGTGAGCGTGCGTGTGCGTTTGTTTTGCTGTTGTAGCTGCTGTTGAGTGGGCGTTTTATTTGCCATTTAGAACACAATTTCAGCGTTGGCTGAAAACTAGTTGGCCAGGCAATAAAAAACTCACAAGCTTCGTCACGAAAAATTCAATTTCATTCATAGGCAAAAGAGCCAACAAAAGACCGGCAGGCTAAATTTAAAATGTGTAACAAAAATAAAATAAAAAAAACAACAAATATGCATGCGTGACATTGCCCCTGGCGGTCCAACAACAATAGCAAACAAAATCTATGCGGTTTCCATCGATTTGCATTCGTTTTCCCTTCGCTCTAATCAAAATCAAAAGCACACACGCACTCACAAATACATGCTATCAACAATCAAAGTGTAACGGGCGTTTACGAAACGCGAATCGAAAAAAATTAATATTAAAATTTCTTGTTTCATTTCGGAAAACAGCTTTTGAAAAACAAAAAATATACACAACAACCAACAAAAAAAAAAAACGTTTGAAATTGGTGCGCCAGACAAGTGGAAAAATCACATGAGGTGAGTTTGGCAATCGTTTGAATTGATTTTTGATGGTGGGGATCCCGAATTGACCCATTGCATCCGCCCGGGCAATTATTGATTTTGCTAGCAAGTGTCCTTCGGCCCGAATGCAATGCCGGTTCCGAGTGCCTCACAGCAGCTGAAATTCCCAAGGACGCTGCCTGCTGCAGTGCTTGAACTTTTCACCTCCTGAACCCACCAACACCCCCCACTTACGTCCCCCCGAACAGCTGGGAAAATCTCTCTCTGGCTGCGCCGGCAAACATTTATCCGCTTTGTCGTGTTGCAACAGCTCTTGTTTTCAATTTCAATGCAACACCGAACAAGTGGCAGCAGGCTCTCTTAGCCGGCGCTTTAAATGCGGCACGTGGGTGGTTCAGGTGGTGCCGCTGGTGGTGTGGGTGCCCAGACCTGGACCACCATTGAGTACATGAGCCTTTTCGGCTCCCATCGAGCACCACTTGTTTGGCTATTCGGCGTGGGTCCATTTGTACACAGAAATTTTATTCGAACATTGGGATCTACAAAGATAATACTTTATTACACTTTAAAGGCATTTTCTTTAATATATTTACAAGAAAATGTAAAAAGAAAATTCGGATAGAATTCTGATAATATTTATCAAGATATTTCAAATAAACAATAATAATATAATAATATAATAATAATATAATAAATATAATGATGTTTAACAAAAAAAACGTTTAGAAATTTTAATAAATTAAACAATTTAATTTTACCAAAAATGTTTTCATTAAACTATCAAATTTTTTAAAATATATATATTGCTTAAGTTCTTAAGCTCCCAGACCTTTTGTCTATCGCTCTTTTGACATTTTGCTATAGATAAATATTGTATAGATAAAATAAAGTTTTCATGCTTTGCTCTCGAAATAATTTAAAGAGGAAAATAGTTTTGATTGTGCATTTTGTAGTATGCTTCAAAAAGCTATATATCAACCAAGCCTACTCAATAAATTTGCCTTTGTTAATTTCGCGCTGCTTTTTTGCGCTGCACATTTCACATTAATTAAGTTTCAATGGTGCCCAATCAGGCGGCAATCAAGTACAGTGGGCACTTTGCGACAAACTCGCGTTAATGGTGGGTAGTACTTTCAGTTTTAGTGAGATTTCACCCGTTTTAATTTAACACTAGAACGATTTTGTCGGCCTTTCAATCAGATTTCAGCCAACTTAAGCATATGCGAGGCTGTCATTAGATAGAAGTCCTGCGATAAGCGCTTACAATGTTGGGGAGTGCGCCAAAAATAAAAAAATGTATATAAAGGGGCTCGTTGTATCCGGCCCATTGTAATGTCTGAGTTGAGGGTTCCCTTATCTGTTCATTTGATTTTCATTTGGGTATGAGTTCATCGGCGGCTGCAGATTTTGTTTCGCACTCAGGTAAAGCGGCAAAAAAAGATCAAGTTCCCTATTGGAATTTCTGTTTCCCTCAAAGAATCAACCCTCGAAAATTTTGCGTTTCCCCCTTTGCCAGCATTGATTTCATATTATTTTCCCTTTTTGGCGCGTGCTTTCAATTTATTTTAGTGGAATTGCCTTCGATTGGGTCTTTTATTTGGGTAACATAAATTTCTCTGATGCATTTTTAACCCCCTCTTGATTGTTATTGTGTGATTTAATTTTTCCCCGCTCTTTTATGGCTGCATTTCAAACGGGGTTATTTGCATAATTGCATTTACCGTACATATAGGGCGTCTCACCTCTTTCCACTCTAATTTCATGCCATATTTTCACCTATGTATACCACCCATGGAGTTTTAGTTGATTGCAGCGTTTTGTGGTTTCCCGTTGGTTTTCATTAGGTTTTCCCCCTGGTGGATTCGGCTTACCTTTTTGTGGTTTCGCACCTTGTAGGGATTTAAGGGAAATGAAAGGGGAGGATAAGAAAGTCCCGGATATATGGTTTAATTTTATTTTTTCTTGCGAGGAATATATAAAATATATGCAGTTTGGTCCCTTATGGTATGGCTTTTAGACATTTTTATCGTTAAAAGAGATAATTTTCAGAAGTACTTTTGAATATTTTTCCAAATTACTCAGTTTTTACTTTCTTTAAGATAATATTATTGGCCTTTCCACCTTTAACATATGGTGAGCTAATGCGGTGTTTCAGTTCACTATCGGTTTGCCCTTTTAACACAATATGTAATGCCCTCTCGCGTTCGTTGATAGGCTTTTTATTGCACAATTCACGCGTAATGTTTATTATACCCGTTACTCGTAGAGTAAAAGGGTATATTGTATTCGTGCAAAAGTATGTAACAGGTAGAAGGAAGCGTTTCCGACCCTATAAAGTATATATATTCTTGTTCAGGATCACTAGCCGAGTCGATCTAGCCATGTCCGTCTGTCCGCCTGTCCGTCTGTCCGTCTGTCCGTCTGTCCGTCTGTCCGTCCGTATGAACGCTGAGATCTCGGAAACTATAAAAGCTAGAAGATTGGCATTTTGCATGCAGATTTTAGGAGTTCCTACGCAGCGCAAGTTTGTTTCAAAAAGGTGCCACGCCCCCTTTAACGCCCACAATCGCTTATATACGATTTTATTTAAATATAAATTTAAATATTTCGGAAAAGTAAAAATGCAGTTTTATTGTGTTTATCAATACCTATCGAAATGTAGAAGAAATTTTTCAAATCGGACCATTCGTTTAAAAGTTATGCGTGATCAAAGTTTCTATCTCCATCTCCCTCGTACTCCTTTTACCTGAGTAACGGGTATCTGATAGTCGGGGCACCCGACTATAGCGTTCTCTCTTGTTTTTTGTCTATGTTCAGGCCCGTCGGAAAATTGTTGCTAGTTTCATGACTCATTTGATAAGAACAAATGATAATTATGGCGCGCTGCTACAAAAATAACAACAATTAACTGTGGCAGCACCAATTTTTATGCTCATTAAAATGGAAAAGCGAGAGCACAACAAAACGGAGAGCCTAAAAAGAAAACAGAACTATTTCAAGTGCAAAGTGAGGCGAAACATTCCGCGCCCACCTCATTTGAATTTTTGGTGAGCGGTGGGTGGTGTTGGTTGGTGGGTGTAGTGAAATTTCCTAAGCCGCTCGACATTTTCTACTCTCGCTCTCACACTCTCCCTGGCCTTTATTTAAGAATTATTCATACACGAATCTATATGCAATATCAAACAAACACGGCACAACAAAAGCAGCTGCTGTAGAAAAGGCATACAAATTTTTAAATTTTTGTTGCCACCTTCAAGGTCACAGAATATCGTTAAAATGCTTGTCGTCGGTTTGAAGAACCAGAAAGCAGAAAGCATTTGTTTGCCATTAGGCTATACGTGTATAGATCAGCTCTCTATATAAATACATATACCTATTACCTATTCGACTGCAGTGTTTTTAAAAGCATAAAAATGAACAGGAATTTTATTCATTCACATGATTGATAAGGCAGGCGGCCTGATAAACTTTTTGCCTAATTCTCTTTGAGTTCGGTCGAGTGCTATGAATATTAATAGTCCGGTGACGTCAGCAAGTGCATTTGACAGATGACAAAACAGAAGATCAAATGCAAACGAAAGGTCAGTCAACTGAATGAAGATGAATGGGTTTCTGAATGGAAAGGGCCCAAGATACAAGTGAATATGCATATTTATTTTCTGGAAACTATACAAAGGTCTCTGTTTAGTTTTTAAGTAATACTTTATATTTTAGATTATATACAATTAAATATTAGCCACATTATTTAAAAACTTAAATTTATATATTTTGAGTATTTTTATAAAAATAATAAGTATCTTAAAATGCGAATAATTCATACAGGTTGTCTCAAAATGGAACTTTTTCATAAGTTTATAAATATTTAATAATAGTTAAAATAAGGGTACTAGTTTTAATCCAAATTATATAATGTTTACAAAACTGCCATTGAAGTTGACTAGAAAAGAGCGTAGAAACAGCAAAAGATACAAAAATATTCACATAATCATAAATGAGGCGGCAGTTTTCTCATTACCACCGAAAAGCTGACAACTCGGCCTGTCACAAGCATTTGACATTTTCATTTGACTTAGTCAGCGGACAAACAAAAATAGCAACAACCACCTGCGACCCACAGCCCGTAACTAATTTGACACACCAAACACCAAAAGGGGCAGAAGGGACTGGGGGGAGTTCCCCGAAAACTGCACCGCGTTACGGCCTATCGGCCAAACTCCATCAACTGGGGGGTCAAAAGCTCAACAACCAACATGCAATGGCGTTAAATTTTTATGCGTGCTATGGAATTATGACAGAGGGCCTTTGGGTGGGAGTTTGAGTTGCAGTTGTGGGAGTGTTCCACTATGGCTTGGTCACGCAATGCAGATGGCAAAGCCACATTTATCCGCCTGAAGAAAGCAGGCCAGAATTCGCTGTCTTTGGTGGTATAATACCAGGAAGAAGAGGTGAACAACGCTTACACAGCCATGACATCAACTTTTCAGCGGGCCTTATCTATACTGGGACATCGCCATTTTTCAGATTGTGTGCTCTTAAGTTTATCAAGTAAATTAAAAAGTTTTGTAATCTCGTGTAATTGTTTAAGTGGAGATAGCGCAAAGATATCACTAAGCAAAAATGATCTCAGAGTAAGCTAATTAAGTTCCTATGATGTTAATTAAAAGTATAAACACTTACTTAGTGTTTTCATCTTTGATATACAATTCAATTTGTACTAGAAACCTGATCCTAAGCTGTGATTAAATATGAATAAATAATCAGCGTAAATCTTAAAAGAAAATAAAAATGCAGGGCTTTTACAATAAAATGTAAAAATTAGTGTTCGAAATGAACAAATTTGAAAATGAATGAAATAAAATTTTGAACAATTTTTTTTAAAATTTCCTTATTTCCAATAATATAAAAAAGTTGTGTTACAACTGTGATTGTTTAATCGAGACAAACATTTTACAGCCTGCCATTTAATTCCAATATCAATTTGATTCCCTATATCAAAATCGAATGCAACTCATTCAAATTCCGAGACTTAAAGACCAAAAGCCAAAATAACCTTGAAACAATACTAGGTCCACTGCCTGGCTTACGTCACTTAGGTCCACAAATTGAGCCAAAAACAACAAGCGGTTAATGTCCGGCTCCACTGTGAAACATTAACCCACTACCGCCCCCCCCCCGCGCAAGTGACAACGATGAATGTCACCGAGACTTTTGACGGCAGCTCCTCCATTGAATGAACACGAAATTGGAGCGCACGCTTCATTCGCCCAACGGTGTGCCGATAAAAGCGAAAAACACCACGGCGCAAGTGAAGCGAAATAGACATGGAAACAAATTCGGATGAGTTACGGCTCCTTCGATAGTGCCAATGGCAGATTGCTTGGCCAGTGGCCACTCATCAGATCACCTATAAAAATAGCCAACTAAAATAAACGTAAAGGCGGAAAAGTCGAGGAAAACTAAAACAACAAATGAAATTGGGGGAATCAAACAAATAATTCTGAACAAATAAACGGACATTAAATTAGAATCCGCATTCTAAGGCCAACATGTGGAAAATTGGGGGAAGGTAACACCTTTGCCAAGTTTAGAAAAGTGCTAAATAAGTTTATTGGCTATTCAAAAATGGCAAGTGTTTGTTCAATTAAAATACCATTCCGCATAGTTTTGGTTATACAACTAAGGATGCTCATTAGATATCGGTAGTCGAGTTTCCCTATACCCTACTATTTAAATTATATTATTATTATTATTATTATTATTATTATTATTATTATTATTATTATTATTATTATTATTATTATTATTATTATTATTGTTATTATTATTATTATTATTATTATTATTGTTATTATTATTATTATTATTATTATTATTATTATTATTATTATTATTATTATTATTATAAACTGATTTAAAGAAACATTTTATAAGTTAGAGAAATAATTAATGTAAGTTTGGCATCAAAATATTGTTTTCAATAAGGACGTTATCGGCAAGTAATTAAGTTTTTTGTATATACTCGTAAAACAAATGCTCATGTTAAGTATTCGCCACGTGCGGCGAAAATGGATTATTAGCGATTTGGCGCCAAGTACTAGCTCTATCAAGTTTCTACTTGGCAGTTCTGTTTTTGATATTTTTTCACTAACAAAATATGATTGATCTGCCTGGTGAAGTATTTTTGGGATGCTGGCGCTGACCCAGATTCGTTATTTACTTTCAATAATATCTATGAATATATTCGCCTGACAAACGAGAACAGAAAATAAATTCTGGACCATTGTTGTTGCGATCTCTGAGCTGTGAGTAAATTGCTTATTTATTTATATTATTCCGCCAGAATCACCAGCGAAAAGTGACAATGATGACGTCGTCGTCGGCTTCAGAACAAAACAAAATGAAAACCTAACAAAAACTGGTGCTATTAATTCGCCATATCCCCTTGGGTTTCTGTATTGTTTGGCTTGTGGTCTCACTTAATTGGTTTTTTAGTTTGTCCAAAGCTGAACCTAATGATCCGTCATCAGTGTTTACGTATACGTAATATTTCAAGTGCTGCATTGCCCCCGCAATTTGTGGGCGTCTGTAACGCTCTGTAATAATTATACTGACAGAATGGCTTTTTCGTATGCCATAAAGATAGCTAAATTATTAAGTGCTCATGCCTGACATGAGTAATAATTTGCATTGCTAATTCGCGTTTGTTAACCTGCCATGGAAAGAATTGACAGAAGTCTAAAATGTATATGTTGGTTGACAGGAAAAAGCTAAACCATTTATGCATACGAATGTTTATGCCCAAATTAATGTCGAAGAGTCGCAGCCGAGTTCTGAGAAACTATTAAGTCATTAGAAAAATAGCTTCCTAAGTTTTGACAAGTGTGATGCGGCAATTTTTCCCAAATTTGTGCAGATTTGGCTGTCGCATTTTTAACCTCGGGTCAATGCTACACTTGTAACCACAACCCCAACTCCAGACCCAAACCCAGACCCTTGTCATTGACACACGACAAACGGAGACGAGGAGAATAACAACCCAAGAGTAACGCAAGACAAGGGCACCGTCAGCCATGACAATTACATAATTGCCAACTTGTGTGTTGGCAATTAACTCAACACTCCGCTCTTGATCGATGACACCCGTAGCAAATTAAGAATGCTGTGTGTCCTTTGCGTTCAATATTTACACTCGTTAAGCCATAAAAGTATTGAACATCAATTGATCCAATTTCCAATTGCCATTGTGAGGGCTGTCGAAGGCTGTTCACACAGATTTAACTTGAACCCAATAAATGTCGATTAAAAATGCATAATATGGCCGCTAATTGTTACAACAAACCACCAAAGCCCATGCGAATGGGTTGGGTTTTGGGCGTTTGGGAAGTGCGGGTCATCCCGGGTTCAATGATTATTAATCAAACGCCAGTTTAATTATGCGACTTGTTAGATACGCACAGACAGTCGAGACTCATGTAATCACTCAGGGTCCCCCGGTTTTCCCTCTGCGGTCTGCGTCTTCAATTAAAATTCGTTCCGCCGTTGATAAAATTGATCGACCGGCGAGGCGTTCCAAAAATTGAAAGTTTACGAGCTTGCTTTTTTGGCACAAGAATGCGTCTTCGGTTGGTATATGACTCTGGGATTGTTCTCGGCGCCCAATCGAATGTCAAGTATGAATCCATTGACGACCATTTCTTTTCATGGCCCTTCATCGTGACAATTGTCTCTCTCTCAGTTCGTCTTTTTATTACTTAATATCATTTATATCTTTTTTTTGGTAAAGTGTTTTGATTGTTTATATCACGGTCCCAAGCGACGATCCGCTGCAGTTTGTGACGAGCTTTTATCGGGTGCGGTTCCTCTGGGACTTCGACTTGGACTGAATATTTTTCTGTATTTTGAATTTGTTTCCGATTTCGCCTGGATAAACCAAAACAAGTAAGACTCCGCCGATATTCAATATTCGTTTTGGGTCTCCTCTCTTGGTTTTGATTCGTTATTTGACATTGAACTTGCCGCTTAATCATTGTCAAAACACACGATCGCGGTTCGCCTAAGCAAACAACAACAAGCGATTGCATTCAAGCTTTCAATAAACAAATTTAGTTTTCTTCAGGTTTTATTTATTTTTGGCTGCTCGTATTTGCATTATAAATTAGTTTTCAATTTACGGGGTACACATTGACAAAGTGACATCATGAATTGTGCACCAGAAAAATGGCCAATCGTAAATAAATGAATATATAGATAACTCGGTGAAATTCTTATGAAAAAGTGATTAATCAGAAAATATATTATAATCAGAAAATATATTAAAAAAATATAATTATCGCATCACTCAGTGGTTTTTTAAAGTATACACTTAACTTAGAGACTTAAGTAGACTTTAACTTAAAGTTTGAATACTAAAACTCAAGTTTAAATTATGAATTCAATATTTCCATTTCATTTTTTTCTGTGTTCCCAGCAGTGTCAATATTTTATGTGCCAAAAGATATTTTTTTATGCAAACAAAAAATAAAAGCTACAGTAAATCCGTGAATCTGTGGGCGCAAACGATGCAGATGCGTGAAAAATCCGAGGAGTAGGGTAATTTAGCGAAAAGCGAAACGGAAATGAAGGAGCTAAATGTTTCAAGACGGAATGATTTTGTTTGCTATTTTTAGAGAAATAAAACGTATTTTTTTGGCTGCATTATAGTGCCAATGTCAAGGTAAATGATTTCTTGGTGGGGTAAAGTCAGAGGTTTCGATTCCACGCCCCATTAATTGCTTTTATGTGATGTGATTTACTAGCTTTGACCTCTAACGGTCTGGGGGTTAACATTTATCTCTGGTCAATTTGATGGAGAACAGTTACTTATTTTCATGTTTTATTTTTCCCCAACCATTTTCAGGCCAAAGAAGACAACATCAGCCAACGAGAAGTATTAAGAGGAGGCCAAACCCAAAACGCGAGGACAAGACCCAATGCAAATTCTGGTGAAATCTCTTCACTGGAGCTGGCGCTGGAGTTGGTAGATACGACTGGCAGATAGATTGCTTGGGGAGCACATTTCCGCACTTGGTGAGACAGTGGGACGAGACTGCTTACATCCACACGATGCCAGGCCTCTTGCACGCCACAGATCTTTGAGGCCAGGCCATTTCAGCGAAGGCCACCTCTCCTGCTCCACCAGTATTTGGAGAGCTCCGTCGGCTGCTGCTGGTGCAATCGCCAGATAAATTCTAATAAATAGCCAGACAACAGAATACTTGGCATACAAATAAATAAGAATCGAAGAACGTGGAACGCGGAACGAACAGCGCTCCGCACGCATTGCTATAGATTTGGATCCAGTCGAGGTGTAGAGTGCATTGGCCAGTTGGAGGGGTCATACTCCGCCTTCCCGGATTTCTGAAGCAACATAGACATAGGTCGCGGCCAAAAAGTGTTCCAAGGCAGAGGCAGAGGCAACCGGAGCGAGGTGTACACTTTTGGCACCATGGAGGGCGGTTACGTCAACGAAGGTGAGTTGCAATTAAATCCACAGACTTAAGTATGTGCCATACGATATTAAGAGTTTATCCAGCGAATGCCTTTCTTTGATGCAATTTTTTAAATGATATCCAATTCTTATCCGGAAAGCTGTTGATTGCTTTGATTGAATGGTTTCTTCTTTTTTATTAGAACAATTTCTTCATTCTTCTAATTAGCTTGTTATGTATACTAAATTCTACGTATGTTAGCAATTTACCTTCAAGCTACATACATATATTAAACTCAACAGAAAGATGGAAAAATGGTTCTTAGCAAATCAACATATTTATGTTTTTTATACTTCTTTAACACTTTAAGCTGATGCTCATAATTTTTGTTGAATTCTATGCTCGGTTTTGATATATTTTGAGAAAAGAACTTCATTTTTATGCATATATGTAGATAATACAATATTCAGTTTAAATTTATAACCGCTTTAAGATCATTTTAAATCATTTATTCCACTTCCTTTTATGGTGCAGTAACCTGCAAAGGTAATAAAAACATTAGATGTGTTTGAATTAACATCTTTATCTTAGCCCCAAATTTAAGTTGGCCAAACCGTTCTTAAAGTTGACTCATATAGTTTATGTAGTATCGATATAACGCTGCATTCTTATAGGTTCTTAGAATTAAAATTTTCTTAAACATATCAAAAATACAATTTGTATTTCGTAGAAAAGAGAAATCCGATCTTTGGTTTTTCACAATTAACAAAAGAAAAAGTAATTTAAATTACTTAGAACCGTTTATTTCATCAGCTAATTATTCCTATCCGATAAGTGCATATAGGATATATAGGTATGCCAACGAGACTTACATCATGACTGTTTCGACAATAAATACGTATATTTTCTCATTCATTTATTGGCTTTTGTACGTTCAGCTCACCTACGAAACCTAAAAATATTTCTCGCACAATGCAAAAATTCATTCAACAAAATTCTGACAGATGTTTGAGCAAAATATTTGACTTTGAATTCGAATTTTAGAAAATCTCAAAGAGAACTCTGGCGACGGAAGCGTGAGGAGATCCGCACAGTGACACCGAATTCTGCAATTTATTAGCAATGCAAATGCGAATGCAAATTATTCAAACAGACACTTCACTCACCATTAGTCAGAGCACTGAGGCAATACATCTAGATTTGCAATATTTTTTTATTTTGGCAAACACTTTGGCTAATAGAAATAGACAATTACGTTACCTGACTGAGTCACAGCACATCACTAACCCAAATCAACCACATTTATTTAAATACTTGCTGCAGAGGATTCTGACGCCATAATGGGTGTGGAAAGTCCAGGTAAATGAAAAGATCTTCTATTTAATTACTTGTTTTACAAACGTCTTCATATCCAACACGTAATTATGAGTCTGGGATGTGGGGAAACTGGCTTAGAACACTTGGAGGGCCATCCACTTTGTGACGCCCAATCTAAGCCTGACAAATGTGAACGATCATAGAGCCGGTTTGCCCACAAGTGGTTCCCCCTTTTCGCAGGGCCCCCAGATCGAGGGAATCGGTCGCTGACTCTATGCCTTATGACGCCACAACAGCCCATGTCGCATTCTATTTTTGCTTTGTTTTATTTACATAAGAGGATTAACGAATGTAAATCACAGACCAAATTGGCCATGCCTCTCGTATTTGATTCTACGTACCAGTATCGGTATGCAAAATGTTCTCCAAAGTGAAAAACGAACCGTAAAGTAGTCAGCCTGCTGACAACTGTGTTCCACAAAAGGCAAAACTGTCTGTCAGTCGGATGCTGGGGGATTTCAATTAATATTCATTTGGGAGAAGGCAAAAACTGTCATAAATTATCGGTTTGCAGTCGTTCGGACCAAGTTCCTTGAGCGTCGTCTTCAAGTACGTGGCGTCAAAACTGCAAGTCGGTCACGTCTTTCACGGTTTAAAATTGTTTTCGGCACAGGCTTATGATGTCATTCGCACAGCCAGCGATTTTAAAGGACTGCGAACGAAATAAAACCATGATAAATTGGAAGTTTTCTGAATTTCGAAGCCAAAGCAAAGCCATTCAATTTTATTCCTGGAATTCTTCGGGCCAGCATAAAATCTCATATATTTTCTGGCCATGGCCTTAGGATCGACTGATGCGGTTTCTCTTTCGTTTATCTGCCGAAAGTCGATCTTCTCCGCCTTCTCTCTTCCAGCCAGATTAGCTTTGTTTATAGAATTCACAAGAATTTCTGATGGGAGACGAAATTTATGTATATACATATGTATATTTGATCTTGAATATGGAACATAAACAGTTGCGCAAATGGTTTAATGAAGACATTTGAGTGAGCTATTAACTTATAATTAAACTATGTCTAGCGTTAGTATTTATGACAATGGAAACATGTAGTCAGTCCAAAAAGTAATTATTGTATACTTTTCGTAAATCAAACATTAAACTTGTCATGGTTGGTTCACTTTTACAATGACCTTGTGACCTTGCGAGGGCTTTCAACTATAAATTTTATATTCACATGTTTGTAAGAACCAACAATGACGACAGCATGACAAATGCTGCTGCCCAAAATTTATGACCAACGGTTGTGAACATGGGCTGCTGATACCCTGGTTTAGGTAATACATAAGTATTTCAACAAAAAGCGTTCAAAAAACACTTCAAATTAGTCAATCAATAAAGACTGAACTAAATAAATGATCGACTAGCTAAATATAATTGCATATTTTTGAGTTTTATAAAGGTTTGATACTAATTAAAAAAAATTTGTAATAATAATTACCATTGTCTAATATTGAGGGTATATTAAGTACGACTAAATAGTTTCAGTGTTTCATTCATTTGGTCCCATTTGTTCGGTCTTCAACTTGACCTTTTCCGCAATTCGTGGACAAGAATGAGACTATTTACATACTGATAATTCATAAGATATCAAAATTTGCATAAAGCTCACAAAGAAGACGAAATTAAGGTGTTAGGCCTAACACCTCCTACTTATGACAGATATAAACAGATTTAAAGTGAGCCAAAAACAAGTTTTAATTGCCGTCAGACAGCTTTGCTTGGGTATTTAATTTTTTTTAAATCGTTTAAGGTGTTCAATTACACGACATGGAAAATGCATCTCAAGTTGCTCAATGTCGGAATTTGAATGGGATTTTCGATATGATTTACGTCCACGATCAATTGTACAAGGGTTACCAAGACTTTTGAGTGACACAATTTCTGAACGGTCAATATAAACAAATTGCTGATGCCACAATTCCATCATTTCTATTTTCGCCCACTGTCCCCATTTCCCTGAAATGTCAGTTTTTATTACCGCCTGGAAATATATTCTCCACTTCCATTTGTGGTCCAAGTTCAAACCACAATCGCTGACCAATTGATCAGTTGCATCTAGAAGAACACGTGATTTGCATTTAAATTGTTTTCGGTTTTGTCCTCGCCCAACTGCAACCGAATTCTTCACAAGCCGCCGTGTTTATTTGCATTGGCGTCTTGCCGGTTTCTCAACACTGTACAAAAAAATATGAATAAATCAATGAACGAAGGTGATAAAAAAAATTAATTTTAAATATTACATTTTTACGTAGTTCTAAAATGTTTGTTCCTAGAAATATCATTACCAATGACTGGATTGGTATTGTACATTTTTCTCTTTAATTCGATTTCCTCTATCTTTAAAAACAAAACTCTGAATTTGGTAATACAATTAATTTCGTTTCGTTGAATATATACTCCACATATATAAGTTCGTCACTTGAAATAAATCTTTATATAAATCAAAAATTTTCCAGTGCATTTTGCCGGCTTGTCCCTGAACGATTACCGACTTGACCAACAACCGGCGGCAAATAATCATGGAAATGACGTCAGCTGGTGGCGCTCTTGTGCATACAATTGAAATCAATTTGCAGTAGCGCCAATTGCTGTTGACACATTTCATCTAAGGCGTCTCATTTCATTCCGAGCAATGAAAACTATGCTATTGCCCATATGGGATATGCAAATTTCATTACTCAGCAGCAGTGTTTGCGCATGCGCGACCATGTTGACGATTTTCAGTGGGGCAATGTTGCCAATTTTAAGTATAAGAAAGTCAAGAAGTCATCAAACTTTAGACTACCTTATATGGTAAAATATTTTTAAAATAGGAAGTCAACTTTCAGATAGCGTCTTGCGAGTAAAAGGTGTCCAATTTTTAGACTAAGAACAACCTTAGTAATTTTTCGTCGATTTTATCTTGTCTAAGACTAACTGCCTGTCAAGACCTAAGCATTTTCAGACACATTATTTTGCAGCTTTATCGGCAATAATAAAATTAAATAATTTATTTTAATGGTCAGTCTAGTTAAAAGGGGCTAAGTGATTTTCGGTGTAGATTTCAAGCTCGGTCTTGGCATGCAAAATTGTGTTTTTTTCTTTTACACTTCGGAACGAAATTAGTCAAAAATTGCCAGCACAAAAGGCACCAAAAGACCAGGGGCAGCTCGTGACTTAGCCACCGACATTGTGGATTGGAAATGCATCAAAGTAAACGGCGTTGAAGGCGAAAGATGCTATCCGTCAGTTGTAGTCTGAGCCTCCTGGAAGCCGGCACGTATTTGAAGCCCCCAGATTGGCGTTTAATAGTTAGATAAATTGTCGGGCCTCTGGCACCTGAGCTGCATAAGACTTGGACTTGGGGCTCGGGCCCGGCGAACGTTTGTCATAATGCGGAACAGATTCTTATCGGCCATTGTATGTGCTCGACTGCAGATACAAAGACGGTGGGTGAACTTAAGTGCAGATTTATGGGTACTATCCGGAGCCAGATCTGGGCAAACTTGGACACCCACACAACACATAATTGGATTACTCCAAATTCTCATAATTGGCACCCGTAGGCCAGCTCTAAATTGGCAAAAAAATTATTATAATAATTATATATAAAAAATTATTTAATTATTCAGAATAAAAAATGAACGGAAATGAAAAAAAAATACCCATGGCAATTAATCAATTTCCATAATGAAAACGGACCTTGGGCTGTGGTGGCGTAGGCTGTTTCGACGATTGGACACTGACAAGCCCTCGGGGATTTTAATGTTCTGAGGTGTTGCGGGCTTCATTAAACTCAAATTAGCTGCCCCTCTCGTGGCAGAGGATAAATGACAAAGATAAATCATACACCAGCCAATGCCACAGTTGCGAGTGGATCTGGTGGATCAGAGGGCTGGATAAGCCCACACATGCGGGATGTGAGGAATTATTATAAGCCACTCACGAATCTTTTTCGCGGAAACCTTACTTATATTGGCCAACGTTTTCTTAGATCTTCGGCTAATGTACCGCTTTATTAGAAGAACTTTGAGCACACCGTTTCTGACAGGCAATTATAAACATTTTAATGTTTCGAAAATACTTTCAACAAAAAAGCGTGACAATGTCAGTGCCAGCCAGCTGAAAACGAGAGGAAAATAATTTGGCAAACAGCCAAATAGCTACCGATTAACTGAGAATCATAAAATACAAAAGCTAAAAAATGAAAACAAAACGTCAAGTTCACAAAGTGAGAACATTATTTAAAATGCGAATATTTCCTGAACAAAAGTAAACTATAATTTATATATGTAACGAGCAAATGATTGGTTATAAACTGTGACAGTTTAATTCACATCAAGGACAGCTGAGGCCAAGTGAGAAAAAAGAAACAACATTTAATTATTCAAATAATGGTTTATGGGCATTACGAAATTACGTGCCAGTTTCATTAATGATCTGATATTGAACCCCATAAAGGGCGTGACAATTTTGTTGGGAAGTGGGTTTGACCAGTTAGATTTTCAATTTTGATAAGAGTCGAAGTGCTATTCTGCATATAAATTGCTAAGCAATGCAAAATTGTTTCTTTACAAATTAAACAATTGGTAATAAACCAAAGATATAAGAAGTCTCATAACTACAGTTTAAAACTTAAGACACTGAAGGCCATTCATATTTCTCATTTAACTTAAGTTAACTTCATTCATAAATTTCAGCATTTTCACTCCCTGTGGCCTTTTTATACATTTCAATTAATGAATGCGTTTTTGTTGACTTGCAAAACGGTCACAAATTGTAAAACTCTTAAACGGTTTATTACAGAAATGCCAACCAATTTAGCAGTCAAATCAGAAACTCATCAGAATCGTTGCATGCCGTAAAACAATCAAAGCTACATAAAGAAAAACGAAGCGTGTTTTCTTATCAATTATAAAATTTGTAAAAATAAGAATTTTTGCTTTATATTGTTCGTTACGTGTCGTCGATAATTAAAACAGAATTTTTTGCGGCTCCGAATCGATGGACCCCTGAATAAAGTTTAAGTGTAGGGCTCTGCCAGATTGAATTGAAAAGTGCTTGTATACATCTTTTTGGCATGTTTTGAAGTCTATTCAACCTCAAGTATTCTCCCCAGGTAGAAATTCATTTGTCTGGGCTCCGTGGCTCCGTTCACGGTTTTATATCGTCCAGTTTTTATGTTTTTTTTGTGGGTCTGGTTGGACATGCAAAATGTTTTTAGCAAACCCACACCCACAGCAAGCTGCATGAGCGGCTTTCTGGCTTTTGGATCTCGTGGTTTGCCAGGCTAATTAAAATTGGGCTGTGTTTATGACTGCCTGAAATACTGACGGCTGCTTTGTTGCCCGGTGGCGTCATTCGCCACCGGCAAATGGGAATGAGCGCTAATTTAATTTACAAATTAGCCGCACTCGGAAAATGCATGGCAAAGTGTCGAATTTTGGTGTCGCTTCTGAGTGCTTTAATTTGTAATTTTTCAGCTAAGTAAGGTTGTGCCTGGCATAATGGACTAGGTGTAAAGTTAATAATCTGATAGACAAACTTTGAACAGCGCATGTGACTGGAATTTAGATTTTTCTAGCGTTTTTATTTTTTTGTGAAGAGGATTGGTAAGTCAACATGAATAATTTATACTTATTCTAATTGAACAAGGGAGTAGTTCATACTTTAGGCTTTTAAAAGTGAGTGCTTTTTAAAAATTTAGCCAGGAATAATAAGTTACTATTATAGAAAACCTACAGTTTAGTAAAGGTATTTTCATTTTAAAATTAAAATTATTTGAAAGTTATAAATCATTAAAAATAAGTTTAAATATAATTTACATACTTAAGAGCCTATATTAAATATACTGAAAATATTTTAAAGTTATTGTTATGTCCCTTCCCCTCAGAAACTTAAGTATATCTCAGTCATTTCTTCATATTCCACAGGCACTTGATTCGGGCATGCGAAATTGTTCGTTTTGCTTGGGCATAATGGTAATCTTATGGTAATTGGTGGAGTGAAACGAATTGCATTTAGAGTTGCACGAATTGCGGGGCATGAAGTGGCATGGCGAATGCTCTGCTGCCACGCCCACTTTTTGGTAAGGGTGTCAACGTCAGTTGATGATAAATCACAAACAACAGGCAACACTCTGCCAGTGCCGAAGAAAAACATTTAAATCTCAAGGCTTGTTTGTCGCAGCCGAGTTATTTGGATTCCAAATGTTGTCATTCCCATTCCATCATACTCCCAAGATCTTTATTTTCTGGTGCCTCAAGGTGGCAAGTTCTGTTGGATATCTCGGCGTTTTGTCTGCTCGCATGTTGATACAATATGTTGTACAGCTTTTGTGATCCAGGGGGATCCCTCAAGTGTGCGAGAATGCGCCCCTTAAGTCTCCGCCCATGACGATGATACACAATTGTAATTATGTCGGGAGGTAATTCAGCCCCAGCTCTTTTGGCTACCGTTGGGTAACTGCAAATGGTGCGACTGGTTTTCGTTTCTTTCTGCTCTGCACCGGATATATGACCCAAGTGGGGACCAGCACATCTGAAACTCGACTTCCAGTCGGCGCATAATTCACTGCATTGTCTGAACAACTTCATTAGCGACTGGAAAATATTGAATATAAAGAAATACAAATCGGGCATTCAGGCTGGTTATGCTAAATGCCATGTTTCACTTTTTATTTCTTTGCCTTTCCCCGAAAACTCTCCGCTATTCAACGAAATCAAGTTGCAGCGGCTGAAATCAAAGCAAACGCATTAGGTCAAGCTCGTCCAGAAGTAAACAGTCTTTTGTCGAGGCGTAAAAGCTAATGCCTACAAAGATAGAAGTCAAATAAACATTGCAGCTGTGGGTTTTCGTAGATGAGAGTTTTTGTGGATGCGACAAAAAAAATGAATTGTTTATTACCTCTGCGCATGCAACATTAGCAATTGGAGTTTCATGAGTTATGCTGACGTTTCCGCAGAATTTTCCCGGGCCCAACACACCACTCCCTTTAATCATTGGCTGAATGGTTCATTAGAGGCATGCGAAATGGAGAAATGGGGAAAAATAAAAGCAGCAGAGGCGTCCAGCTCCATTGGAGTTCCTCGACACGTTCTGGCCCGAGTTCACTAAACTCGGGGCCGATTGGATCAGTTCGCTCCCTCTCGCCTGCGTAAACATTCAGCAATTGACAATGCGAGGCGGTGGGCTAACATTTGTTATTGTTAAAGCCAGACATTTTGGCTGCCTCTGCAAAACGATAAAAAAAACGAGCGGAAAGAACAAACTAAAAGTACGAAAAAAAAACCCAGCGTACAATGTTTTTTTTAACAACTTAAGTGGCGGCCAATTAAAAGTCTAACGCGACATTGTATGTGACATAATATTGTGGTCTTGTAAAATGGTTTTCTCGGGGTGTCAACTTCGATCTTACACATGTTGTTGTGCCCTATATAACAGTTTTCCTGCCGAAAACCATGTGTTTTAATTTTTCTTCAGCGATGAACTCCCCTTGCGGTGATAATTAATGCCGAAAATGTCAGGAGGCTTCCTTTAAGAGGGTTCTGCTCCCCAAGAATTGGGTCACTGAAGTAAAAGGAAATGCAAAAAAAGCTGCCAACAGATCCCGGATATATGGCGAGCATAAAGAAATGATTCAACCCAGTTTCAGACCCTCTTTAAAGAGCGTGAAAAGGGATTCCACTGCGGCTATCGGAGTTCGGGCATCTTTGTCTGGGGCCGGCTGAAAGAAATTCACTTGTAAGCATGACCAGAAGTTGTTTACATAACCCACATACCTCGTACCCCTTTGGGGAAATGGGTTATCATTAAATATGACACAGACAGCGAACGTATCCAATTGAATTGCACTCCATGGAGGTGTGAGGAGTGCTCCAACATGCTCAATTAACGAAAGTAACAGCCCAGGGAAAAAAGAAACGTTTGTTTGGCTGCCTGTGATTTCGATGAATCCGATAAGATACCAGGTCAGGCTTTATGTTTGGCCCATGGCAGAAGAAGAAAGCATTTGATGACGTAAATGCTACAATTTCTTTCCAATTAAATGTCAACGCCGTGATAAGAATTTATGTATCACTTTGGGTCTTTCGCAACAAAAGTTTTGTTGGGCGAGTTGCTCTGGAATTTGGTACTTTTATTTTATCATTTCAATATTAGGTACAGTTCTTTGAAATTATTCCCAATAGTAATCGAGTGATAAAGAAAAACACAAAATATTATGTACAGTACAATTTAGAACCCTGTACAAACACACACATAAACATTCTTTGTTCAAGCCCAATCACTTCCCCAAGTTCAACGTCGAGTAGTCAAATTTTTCGTTATTGAACTCTTGTTAGCGTCTACGAAAGTGTTTTGTGTACATTCATGTACGGCGATGTTTTGGCATTAAGCGCATGATTGAGTCATTAAGATATGGAGTAGTAACCACTCCGACCCTCTGCTCGTAATTCGAGCCCACAAAACCAAAGTAATGTCGAGTAAAACGATCTCGTGTGTGCGCGAAAAGCAAACAGTTGCCGCATATAAGTTTTATGAGTTAAGTTCATTTTCGATTTCGTTTAACAACAAAACAAAAGCAAGCCAAGCTAAACCAAAACCAGTATAATAAAACTACTCTGTGGGAAAGGTTTGAGGGGTTTCAGGGGCTGATAGGTGTTGGCTGGACATTCGGTTTCGTTTGAGTGATCAACTGATTCGATGATTCATTTGGCGGTCTTGGGCTCGGACATCGGGAACGAGAACGAGCGAAGATCAGAAAGTGCTAAAAATTATTATGAACTGGGAATGCTCGAAATATGTATTGGCACTTTCAGGATTTTCCTTTAGAAATCTATATTAATTCCTTCCGAAATTGTAATATGTCTGTGGGTATGTTCCAAAAGCACAATACAAACAGAACCTTTGAATATTTTAAAGAGTGGGAGAATGTATGATATAACATGTTTACTTTAGGTTTTACAAATGAGAAATAATTGCTTACTTTTAAAGCCATAAACAGTAACAAAAAATTGCTATGCGGATATTTATTTAGAAATTTCTAAAGCACCTCTGTTACGTTTCCATCTGGAGGGTATCGAAACATAGACTACAAAGTCGGAAGCAATTTCGCAGCCATTGTTCTTCTTGTTATTCTATTAATGGTGCAAATATCATTTGGTAATTAAAATTTCCCTTATGGCTAATTATAGAAGCTGCCGATCTGCCAAAGTTGAATAACACCGAGGTGCTGACACACAGTCGCAGATTGTGCGTTTGTTTGAGTGTGTATTTTTAGCAATATTTCAAACATTTGGCGCCGGCAATTGGCAAAATCGGCCCTGTGTAATTTACACTCACGCATCGCTGGTAAACAACAAAGCGAATGAAAAGCAAATAGGAAAAACCAAGAGGGGTGGGGGGTTCATGAAAATCAGACCCGCCCCCTGCAGCGACACGTGCCACTGAACGCATTCCCATTTTCCGATCCCAATCTTCTCGCATTTTTCCCCTCATCGATGGCGGCGTCAATTTGATTAAATGCCGTTCAATTAAATTGCCAACAATTCGACATCACCCGCACATACATATTTACTTTTGCTTTTAATTTCCTTCCCCCACATTTTCATGTTCTTTCCTCATTTTTCGCACATTGGACACGCATCACATGGCTAATAATAATATTGTATGATTAATCAAAACCATCTCAACCATTTCACCTTGCTTTCAAATTCATTTGGCTCGAAATTCAGCTTGCTCTCTGTTTTTTCTTCTACTCCCTCTCGTCTAATGCAGCCGTCATATCCTATACCAATCCCAAAATGCAAATACCATTAATGGCATCTGCAATTTACGCGCCCACCACCACATCAACAGCCGTCACTCCGACATCAGCCACCGCAGACACATCCAAAAACGCATCAGCTTCTGCTTCATTATCATCACCACCAGGTCCTTCAGCGGCGGCTTCGGCTCCTGCGTCCTTCGCCGCCGCGGGTGGAGGTCCTTTCCAAGGATTCGTTGCCAAATTGCGTAATTTTAGATTCGACGATACGAAAAACATACGAAAACGTTTCCATTTCGATTACATATCAAAGGACAGATTTTTGGGTATGTTTCAAAATTTTTAAAATCTTTTTTTTTTTGCATGTCAAAATGTATAAGGCAATAACAATCTTAACAAGGTAAAAATCCCAAAAACAGATTCTGATTTGATTTAAGTATAATTATATATTCCTACAATTCTGATTTAATTTAACGACAATTATATATTCCTAAAATATCATTTACATACTGATTTTTAGCATTTTTAATATAAGCATCTAAACAGAAATTTAGAAATATATGAGGATTTTAAAGTAATACCAATCATTTAAGGAACATCGACTAGTGTTAGTTAAGATATTGGAAACACTTCACAAAGACTTTAACGGCTTGGGTCCTATAGGTCCCAAGCCTTATAAAGAACATTTTGTTTTTTGATCGCCCCAGATGATCCCAACATTTAATCAACCCGAATTAGCATTTTCATTAACCATTTTCGTAAGGTTTTACGGGTTCGGCATTCCCACATTAAAGTCGATCTGGCCCAAATTCCGCCCGTGGGCGTTCCCAATTTTGATGGCGCCTCACGCTTGCGCCCACACAATTTCAATTCATTCAACAAAAAGTGGCGACCCAACTTAATTTGAATGTTTTATTATCGCTTGACGCTACTTAAACTTCGACTTATGAATATTAAATCGTTATTCGGGAATCAGTTGGAGGTGGGGATCCGCTGGGATGGAGTTGTTTAGATTCCCGCTGCTAATGAAGCAACTCACACGGTGCACCCTCTACAGCGGAAATTGAGGTCCATCATGTGTTCATCAAAATGAGATTTTTTTACCTCCCACTCGGTGGATCAGAGCCAAACAATCAGTAAATAAATGTGAAAAACTAAGACTGGGAAAATGAAAAATATAGGGAAGATGTGAAAAGCTTTCAGAGCGTTGCTATCTCTGAGTTATAGTTCTTGACAACTGATTTATCAGTCGAACACGAGATTCGTGTGCCGCTATAATCAGTTCGCAGCTGCAGGTGGTGCAGTTGCTTTTTATTTTCGGATGCACCACAAACTCGTAAATTCCATCGCACCATGGTCGAACTTCAAAGCAGGAGGAATGGGGAGCGTTTCTTGCAGCAGATGTTGGCCCATTAGATGAACTGCAGATACATTGCAACAGGTGGGAAAAGGTGGAAAATCAGAAAGTGTCTGTTAGAAAGTTACCGCAACCTTTCCACGAAACATGGTTGGCCTCTTAGTGAAATTTAATTAAAACAAGATAGCACATGGTAAAGTCACTGACATGCCGATGCCTTTCCTATAAAAGTGCCATGCACACACATCATAAAAAGTTTGAGGCCTCCTTCGGTGAAGGCCAGCGAGAAATGGTAATCGGGTAATTGAAAATTCCCAGCACGTGCTTCTATTTCTGCTCCCGTTCGTTGGCAGGGAAACAGTGAGTGCTGCAAGTACGCTTACACTTTATCAGGCTTTTAAAGAGCTTTTTGTATATACTTCCGCAGTGGGTTTGCGCATTTTTGCTTATCACGATCATGGCTTATTTCTTATCTGGTGATCAAGCTTCTTTTTAGCGCGAGGTTTTCAGATAACAATACCAAGAGTTCAATTATCTATCGCAACAATTCGTATTGGGAATCACAGCAAAGAAAATTTAATATTTTAATAGGTTTATTGTCACGTATAATTTGTGCATCACTGTTATTATGCGTTTTGGCCCAGGCCCAACTACTTAAGTTTGTTTAACAGACTGTTTTGCCCTTTAAAATTAGCTGAACATTAATTTTCACTAAAGTTGATTTTTCGCCATAAAGAGTTAGTTTATCGATCAGTTTAGGCCAAATCGCAGCGGGGAGATAGGGAAACCCGGGGCTTAGTTTTCCACATGTCGTTCTCGACACTTCGCTAAATGGTGCGATAACTTTCTGTATTCCCAAACACTCGACTCTCGGCCAAATTATGCTATAAATCAGTTTGATGTTGCCATCAATTGTTTACATGGAAGGAATGTATGCATGTAATGCATAGGCCACGGCATCCCAAGAATTTCGAAATAATAATTCGATACAAAGATCTATAAACAAATTTTGAATGCAGTGAAAATAATCAATTAATTGGACAAAGCATAAACTTTATGGCTCAGCTGTAAAACTATAGATATGTGGGTGTGAAAATTTCTGACAGCTTATAAAGTTGGTTCATTCTCGTGATCTTTGGGGGAAATAAGCAAATAAGAATAATTTTTTATATTTTATCAATCTCTACTACTAATACAGGTATTTAATTTCGAATCCCTTTGCTCTTTAAAGTTTATTCTCAAGTATGCATTATAAACCGATCACTATAGTCTAATCCTCCAAATAATAACAAATAACTATATTTATTTTCCAGGAGGTCAGCTCAAGACCAAGAATGGCCAAAAATATGTTTTCAATGGACATCCATCGGGGGTTTATGTTTCCAAGGCGTGCCTCGTTGTTGCTGCCTTCATCACAGTCCTGGCCCTACTCTTCACCATAGCCATTACTTATTTTGTGACCAGGCAGGGATTGAGTCCCAGGGAAGTGACTCCCAGGTGAGTGTTGGGGTAAATCCGATCCAAATCAAATCTGGGTGTGGTTTGCTTATTAAGTTTGGTCGGGTATTTGCTTTGTTTCGTGGTTCCGTTTTGCATTCTGCTAAACGTTTTGGCAAGCGTGCTAATTGGCAGTCGAAGGCGACATGACCTCATTCGGAAAGTGAAAGCGGTTTATGCGTTTCCTTTGCCTCCCAAAACGACACATTTCGAGGTGTGGAAGGGTCAAAAAATGAGAATTGGGTGTGACCCGAGCACTTTGCATAAGACAAACCTAAACTGATTTGTATCCTTGTACTTAGTAGCATCACCACCGATCATTCCGATGTAAATGCGACGTCCATCCAAACTGCCGGCTGGGTGAGCCTGAACTCCCCGCCGCCACCCCCCTTGGCCACGCCCACCACAGCGCCCACAACAACGCCCACGACAACGCCCACTTCCACAACTACTTCCACGACCTTGGCCACGCCTACATCGACTGCCCCGCCCCTGCCCGAAATAAAGATGGTGGATGCGCCAGTGGGTGATATTCCTGAGGTACCAGTGGAAGTCAAGGATAACAACACCAAACCCACAAATCGTCCACTTAAACTCTACGAGGGATGGCGTCCACTTCACTATAGGTGAGTCGAGCTGTTTACCACTTAGGCCCCAATTGCTCTTAATGAAAATTAAACCAAACACGCGCTGAGATTCCCCACTTCTGTTTAAATTGCTTTGAATGCTCGCATTTCAATTTAAACGAAGATGCAATGCAACCGACACTTAAATTGCTCACTTAGATTTAAAACACATCCGGCTCTTTTTGCTGTCACTGCGAATGCCGGAATCAATCTAGTTTTTATCCCATTGAGGATTGATAGAAATCATTGTTAATTTGTTAAGCTGAAACATTACTATCATGTTGTGTTTTGACAAGTTCAGAGAAGAGCCTGTCAGAGAAATAACTGTGATAACCTAATAGCCTAACAAGTTAATTGTGAAAACAACTGTCAATTGTTTAGAAAATGCCTTAAAAACATTTTAAAAAAATTGCTCCATTATGCATTCAAATAATTTCCTGTTTTGAATGTAAATTACAAATGTCAAATATCAAATTAGAAGACACCAAAATATAATAATTAATTAATATAATAATATTAAAATATACGAATTGGTGTTAAAATTGTTTTATTCTTAGGAGTTTCACATTGTCCAGTAGTTCAGTTTTTCTAAAGGCATTTTCTATAAAATGTGATGTAAAACTGCTTATTCATACATACTGGGCTAATGGAGAAAACTTATTCAAAGCCCATCTCATAAATATCGCTACACAGCGCAGAACTTTATCTTATTGTTGGCCACTTCTCCACTCGCATCCGCCCCAAAGCAACCCCATTGACGTCACTTTTCTGGGGTCGTGGATACACGTTTACTTTTCTATTTCTATGGCCCAAAGTGGGTCAAGGATTGAGCCGTCGCAGTTCAGTAGTCTCCGCGTAACAAAGTGGACACCAGTCTGCTACTCGTAAACGTGGTAAAAACTTGTTTAGGACATCGCAGGAGACGGCCAGTCAAGAGCCGTAGGATGGGAAACAGCTTGGAAGTTATTGGGACATCAGTTGGGCCTACCATCCATATATCCATCTATCCATCGGTCACACTTCGCAAAAGATGCGGCACAGATCTGAGAAAAGAATTAACGCACGCCGACAGTCGGCATGACATAATGCGCCAGATAGATGGCCAGATAGAAAGATACTTTGCTCACTGAAGATGCGCGGCAGCTCGGTAGCCACATGCATTAATTATAATTGACACAGAAAGCCCAAGCTGGGCATTAATTTGAGCACCGCACGCAGCCTCCTAAACTCCAAGACTGGTGGAAATGCAGGGGAATCGGTGGATAAAGTCGATTCTTGATGGATGGCGGCAAGTGCAGCAGAGTAATGCCACTCCAGCGGATCGATGGCAAGTGATTTTGCAGCTGCCGATCAAAGCAACTGTGTTGACCAGTATCTGGTAGATCCTACTCGTATCTCGAAGCTCGCTTCCTGGTTGCCCCAGCACACGCATTGTAAGCCAATCGCCTCAATTAATTGCAACTAGGCGCAAAGCCCGCACCCAGGGGATTCTAGATTGGCAAGGGGTTATGGAGTGGGGGTTTAGAGACTGGAGGATGGGTCTGCAAATGGCTGCATCTGCCAGCGGGTCTGCGGCATTCTTGGCATTCGACTAAAAGAGCGAACGCGGGAATTTATAATCAATCTATGTGCATTACTCTAACATCATGGGCAAGACAAATATTTAAAGCTAGTTTTTTGGAAATAAATAAGAGGGTTAAAGGAATATTTACATTTTTAAGTATAATTGCTTAAAAGTATTTCATTACATTTCAAATACTTGAAATTAATTTAAAATAATGTATTGGGTTGTTTTATAAAAGCACAACAAAATTAAGTATCTAGGCCATCGCACTCTTAATATAAAATAGTAATATTGTTTTCTTTAATAAAGATCAAGAATACTTTGAAACAAAATGCCTAGAATCGTGTTCAGTAACTATAGGGCATTGCAGATTCGAAATTGCTAACTAGACAATTATCCCTCTACTTGTTTGCTTTGATTTGATTGCTGATGCGGCTTCTGATGGCATGCATTTCATTTGCCGCCATCCCGGACTAATGGCGACGTCCGAAGTTCGAGGAAGATCCCAGTGTGGATTGCTTTGCCCCCGAATGTGTGTGAAACACACATGTTTGGTTCTGTTCTGCAATCTGCTCTGGGTTGCCCTCTCGGTGACTGATTGATTGATTGATTGGCACTTTTGATGGGGACGACCTGACATTTTTGGCAGCCATTTGCATTTCACCTGAAATCGAGTGTTTGTTCAGGCATTTTCCGAGCTATTTTTATGATATCCACCATATGATACCAAATGTCCCCCTCTTCTTGCAGCTTGCTCATTGAGCCCAATGTGGAGGCGTCGGTCAGCAACGGCAGCCTGACCATCGAGATCGAGCGGGACTTGGCCAAAGTGAGCAGCTTTGAGCCCATCGTGCTCGATGTGCATAATATCAGTATCTCCAATGTTCGGGTAATCCGTGCACCACTTTTGAATCAAGCAAACAATACCAGCGACGAGCAGGAGTTGGACTTCGACAGCGACTATGGAGACGACAATGCCACCTTTGTCATCAATTTGGATAGGGCTTTGGCAGAGGAAACCCAGTTGAAACTGCTGCTCAGTCTGGATTTCATCAGCCAGGTGACGGATACACTGCAGGGCGTCTACAAGACCAGCTACACCAATCCAGAAACCAACAAAAAGGAGTAAGTTACTCCACTTAACTTTAGAAAACTCTTTCTAATCAATTATTTCCCTTTTCAGATGGGTGATCAGCACTCAGTTCTCGCCCATCGATGCCCGCCGCGCATTTCCCTGCTTCGATCGTCCCGATATGAAGGCCAATTTCTCAATTAGCATAGTGAGGAGTAGCCTGTACAAGATGGCCCTGTCCAACATGCCCAAGTCGCACAGCAGTCGCCATCGCCGGGGCTATGTCAGGGATGACTTTATGACCACTCCCAAGATGCCAACCTATCTTGTGGCGTTCATTGTGTCCAACATGATGGATTCCCGATATGCCGCTCAGGACAGTGGAATGGGCACCCGAGTGGAGGTATGGACGCGTCCAACATTCGTGGGTATGACCCGCTATGCGTATAAGATGGTGCGAAAGTTCTTGCCATATTACGAAGATTACTTTGGCATTAAGAACAAACTGCCCAAGATTGATCTAGTCTCTGTGCCGGACTTTGGCTTCGGGGCAATGGAAAATTGGGGGCTAATAACTTTCCGGGAGTCAGCGCTTTTGGTGCCCGAGGATCTGGAGCTGGCCTCCTCCTCGGAGCACATGCAGTATGTGGCCCAGATCATTGCCCACGAACTAGCCCACCAGTGGTTCGGCAATCTGGTGACCCCCAAGTGGTGGGATGATCTCTGGCTGAAAGAGGGTTTCGCCTGTTACATGAGCTACAAGGCCCTACAGCAATCCCATCCAGAATTCCAGATGATGGACACTCTGACCACGCTTGAGTTCAAGGAGTCGATGGAGCAGGATGCGGATAACAGTTCGCATGCCATATCCTTCGATGTGCGTTCTACCAACGATGTGCGCCGCATTTTTGATCCTATCAGCTACTCCAAGGGCACCATCCTGCTGCGCATGCTCAATTCGATTGTGGGCGACGTGGCCTTCCGCTCGGCCACTCGGGATCTGCTGAAGAAGTTCTCCTATGAGAATATGGACAGGGATGATCTGTGGGCCATACTCACGCACCATGGACACGAGGAGGGCACTTTGCCTAAGGATCTAAATGTCAAAGAAATCATGGACTCGTGGATCACGCAGCCGGGTTATCCGGTGGTCACTGTGGAGCGACGTGGTACTGATCTGGCTCTTCGCCAGGAGCGCTATTTACTGCCCACCAAGAACCCAGCAGACCAGAGCCGCTGGTTCATCCCCATCACCTTCAAAACTGAAGGGCAGCGCAAGGCTGATGACGTACCCACCCATTGGTTGAGAAGCCAGGACGACGAGGATCTCATCGTGGGAAACGTCTTTGCGAGCAGCAATAACAGCGAAAGCGTGCTCTATGTGAATCTCAACCGTCAGGGTTACTATCGAGTCAACTATGATATGACCTCCTGGATGGCCCTTAAGCAGCAGTTCAAAACATTGCCCGCGGTCACAAGAGCACAGTTGATGGACGATGCCTTGCATCTTGCGCAGGCGGAGCTCCTCTCCTATGACATACCGTGAGTTTAAGCTTGAAAATTGAACAAGTGAGTCGATAGATCATCTGAATTTTCTTATAGGTTAACCTTCATCATGGAGCTATTCAATTCTGTGAGTGATGAGTTGCTGTGGAGTGCCGTCAAACCTGGTCTAAACTATCTCATAAACAATCTTAAGAGGGAGCCTGCCTATGAGACTTTTAGGGTAGCATATTATTGAAACTTTTACCCTTTGGGGCTACTTATCTTACTTATTTTTCCCAAACCTTTAAGGCCTTCATGAAGTTCATTGTAAGACCCGCTTTTGATCATTATGGCTTAAATGAGCCGGACAACGAGTCCCATCTGCAACTGAAACACCGAGCTTTGGTGGCCTACTTTGCCTGTAAATTCAACTATGATCGCTGCACTCAGGTGGCACAGACAAAGTTCCGCCAGTGGATGCGGGATGCCAAAATAAATCCGTGAGTTTTAACCAAGAAGAAAAAAGGGAACACCTTTCAAATGAATTTTGTATTAAACCTACAGCATCAAGCCAAATCTCAAGTCAGTGATTTACTGCACATCTCTGGCAGAGGGATCTTTCGCAGAATGGTATTTCGCCTATAAACAGTACAAGACAACCACGAGTGCTTCGGAGAAGGAGGAGATACTGACCTCGCTGGGCTGCACATCCAAGCCCTGGCTGCTTTCCAAGTGAGTTTTCATGCAGGCTAGTGCAATAAGGTCTATAATTTATTTATTTTCACTCATTTCAAAGGTATCTAAATATGACCCTCAATCCTACTTCTGGAATACTAAAACAGGATGGAGCCTTGGCCTTCCGGGCAGTGGCTTCCAACGCCATTGGTCATGAGATAGCCTTTGACTTCTTGCAGAGCAATATCAAGGAGATTGCCGAATAGTGAGTGTTATATAAGGAGCAATGCCCTGTTGATATTAATTGTTTACATTTTCCTCAAAGCTATGGCGATGGCTTCTCCACTCTGTCCGAGATGATCAAGTCGCTGACCATCTACATGAACAAGGATTACCACAAGCACCAACTTCTGGACTTGGCAGCCACCTGCCGGAAATTGGGCCTAAAAGCTGTGGAATCGGCTATCGTTTTAGCTATGGAGCAGGTCAACAATAATATTTACTGGCGCAATCACTCTTACCACAGCCTCAAGAGCTTCCTCGAGGGCATCGTCAGTGAGTTCGAGATCGACATCTTCTAGATTCCCATCGGCAATGGGAAAACTCAAATTGATTTCAACCAAATACGCGATTAGTTACTGTAATTATTACCATTATTTGTATTCATGCGAAGGCCTCAAATTAATTTTATGGAACGAATTATTTGCGAAAAGTGATATAAACGTGTAAGTTAGCCAGCATAATTTAGGTAACCGACTTACTTTTTGCAATTTTATATTTATTTATTTGTAAGTCGCGCTTCTTCTGCTTCTTGGCATTGCTCTGCAACGTTCCTACTAACTCTCGTTTATTACATCAGGCTTCAGTTTTAGTCCGCAATACCAATCTCTGCCACGAAATACCCAATTCTGCTTGTGTTAAATCTGTATTATCTATATGATTACGACTGTCAAGTACTTTACGTTTGTACACCTTTAGATCCTAAGTGAATAAATCTAGCACTAAGTGAACCAAAAATCTATTTTGTAGTCGATCCAATCAAGGTGTTTAACGGCCCCGTGAAGAACAAGGAAGAGAAGCTTCGAGTTTAGAAAGATATTGAAACTGAGTGTCCTTAATGCATGGTTTAAAACGTTTGCTAAAGCAAGGATAGTACACACACATACACAAAAACCATATTTATTAATGTACGAGTACCTATTATGTATTTTGTAAAGCCTAACACGGAAATACTTGTATCGCTGCTGCACAACCATGTAAATAAGTTTTAAAGCTTACTCTAAACATTGAAATAAACTATGTATTTACGTAATTTTATCCAACACAACTACTTTTTTATTGGGGGTTAATTTGCTTTTAAATTTTGAAATTGCTGGTCTTTGAATTCGAATGTCAAAATTGTTGAGTCCCTGGTACAACTGCCGTTTTGGATTTTTTGCCTTGGCAACTATGGCCACACTGAACTCGGGTTAAAAATGATGTACGTCAAATTAGCGTCGGTGACTTAGCGTCGATGGCGGAACGGTGGAATGTGGAACATGTAGGCTGTTTTTATTTTTTGAATTTCTTGCTATTTAAGCACTTAATTGAAAACTTTGAGATGCAAAAATATTAAGAAAAGAAAATCCTAACTATATATGTAAGATTTAAGCATATTGGAGGTCTGGAAGTATTTCAAAAATGCATTTGAAAAATCGACTCCCCATACTTTGTAGAATATCTCAATTTACAGAGCGTGTGCCAAGTTGCACGCTATATCAGCTTAAAGGACGTTACTTCAAGGATATACACTTAAAATTTTATAAAAATTAAACCCACAGTTTTTGAGAAAATCGCTTTACAGTGGGCAAGCCTCTCAATCAGCCCATACAAAAAAAGGACTAAAAAATTGAATATGAAATAAAGTCCTTCACAGAGCGTGTGCCAAAATGCCGTATATATAGGCGTATGTAGGGATCTTTTAGTAATGTTTTTGGAAAATTTGATAAAAAAATTTCCCACAGTTTTTGAGAAAATCGCATTACAGTTTGCGTAGTTTAAAGGGATATAAAAGTGCCGCCCACTCTATTACATGAACCAATCGTTAGCCATTGCATGAACCAACTTATTTTCTGTCGTTTAAAATACCAATCGACGCCAACCTTTGAAAAATTCCTACGCCCCTTACAGAGCGTGTGCCAAGTCAGGAGATATTTTAAAAAATTGATAGGCAATCGAATTAACTTTGAGAAAAGTTTCAATCACTTTGAACCCACAGTTTTCTTGAAATCAATACTTTCCCATGATCACGTCACACTTGAGCCGTTTCAGACAGCAACCATGACAGCAACCATCAAAAAATACCAATTCGACGCTAACTTTTGAAAAATTCCTACGCCCCTCACAGAGCGTGTGCCAAATCGGGAGACATTTCAAAAAATTGATATGCAATCGAACTAACTTCGAGGAAAGTTTCAATCATTTTGAACCCACAGTTTCCTTGGAATTGAAATTTGTTAAGTGAATGGCCACACGGCAGCGTTTCCAAGACACTTACCACTGTGAATCATCGATAGCTATTCGATATTTAGACAATTGGCGCAATGTGCGCAGCCCTCGTTTGACTTTGCGGGACTTGCAACACAACATTTTTGACTATCAATTGAGAATGAGCAGCCAAGGTAAAAAGAAAGATGAAAGCCAGGGAAGGAAGAAGGCCCGATTTGGCACACGCTCTGTGAGGGGCGTAGGAATTTTTCAAAAGTTAGCGTCGAATTGGTATTTTTTGATGGTTGCTGTCATGGTTGCTGTCTGAAACGGCCTAAAAACAGCCTACATGTTCCACATTCCACCGTTCCGCCATCGACGCTAAGTCACCGACGCTAATTTGACGTGCATATACAAGAGTACTATTTTTGTGGTTCAAATATCGCCGTTTTCCGCCAAAATGATCGATATCCGCACACGTCGATATTTCTCCAGGTTCGAAGGTATTTTTGAACAATTGAGTTGCGTTCCCACCCCTCCTCAGAATTCAAGCAAAAACAAAACGCGCAATTGCCGTTGATCGGAGATAACCCACGTAGTTTTCCTGCCCCGCGATGACGGAAGTGCCGCCCAAGAAGCGCAACGCCTGCGTCATCGTGCTGGGCGACATTGGGCGCAGTCCCCGAATGCAGTACCATGCCCAGAGCCTGCTGGAGGAGAACATCAACGTGGACATCATCGGCTACTTGGAGACGCGGCCCTTGGAGGCTCTCAACCAGCACCCCCGGTGTCGCATCCACGAGTTGACCGCCGTGCCTGTGACGAACCTCACGCCCAAACTGCGCCTGCTCTTCAAGGCTTTTTGGCAGACGCTCAGCCTGCTGATGGCCCTCATCTCCATAGGTCGGCCCAGCTTTCTGCTCGTCCAGAATCCGCCAGGGATTCCCACGCTGATCGTGTGCTACCTCTACTGCGCCCTTACCCGCACCAAGCTGGCCATCGATTGGCACAACTACACCTACACGGTGCTGGCCTTGGGGATGTCCGGCGGGGAGCAGAGTATCCTGATCCGGCTGGTGCGACGTCTGGAGCGCTACTTCGGCTCTAAGGCCCACACGCATTTCTGTGTGACGCGGGCCATGCAGGAAGATCTGCAGCAGAACTGGGGGATTGGGTAAGGCTTACTTAAACCCCATAAATGTAGTAATAACCAATCACTGATCCACTTTTAGACCCGTAAACGTTCTGTACGACCGAGCGCCCGCTCAATTTCATCCCATCGACCTGCCCCAGAAGCACGAGCTTTTTCTAAAGCTGGCCAAGGACTTCCCGGAGTTTCAGGCCAAGGACACAAGCCAATCCGATGTGCTGGAAGCCACCGCTCTAACCCAAAAGTTAGCCAACGGCAGTGTGCAGTACAAACCCCAACGACAGGCAGTTCTGGTGTCCAGCACCAGTTGGACGCCCGACGAGGACTTTGGGATACTTCTCAAGGCCCTGCAGGCGTACGAGAAGACGGCGCAAGCGGAGCCCTTAGTGTACCCCTCGCTGCTGTGCATCATCACCGGCAAGGGACCGCAAAAGGAGCACTACACAGCCGAGATCGCTCGGCTGGAATGGCAAAAGGTGTCGGTAATCACGCCCTGGCTAGAAATCGAGGACTATCCCACTGTGCTGGCCAGCGCCGATCTTGGAGTATGCCTGCACTGGAGCACCAGTGGCCTGGACCTGCCCATGAAGGTAGTCGATATGTTCGGAAGCGGGCTGCCCGTCTGCGCCTACGATTTCAAGTGGTGGGTACCAAAAAACTTGTCTTTAACTGGCAACCTATCACTAAAATAATTTCGTTACCCAACAAAAAAATTGGGGTAACGACAAGAAGATTTTCAAACTAATTACCAATCTTTTGTTGCAGCCTCAACGAACTGGTGAAGCACGGCGAGAATGGCTTTGTGTTTGGGGACCACGTTCAGCTGGCCGAGCAACTACGCATCTGGTTCGAGCATTTTCCAAAAAATCCGAGTATCGTGGAGACGCGAGCCGGCTTTCATCGCAGCCTTCAACAGTTCCAGGAGTTGCGTTGGCGGGAGAGCTGGCGTCTCGTTGCGGCACCCGTACTGGAGGCATTCCTCTAAGGCATTTTATGTTGTTTATTTAACAAAACGTTTGACAATTACACGCTAAGACAGACTTCATTCGATTGCTTATCTATTTTGTTTTGTTGGTTGATAAAAATTGTTGTGCACTAAGTGGATATCACTTGCTTCTGCTGATAATATATGTGGTTCCTTTAATTTATTTTTGGGGAGCCGTCATTAGTTGAGATATATATCTGTCTGCAGAGCTCTGAAAGGATAGTGTGGGTCCTACAACTGCTCCCTGCAGAGCGGGCAGGTCTTTGCTCCGCTGTTCATGAACTGCTGGAAACATTCGTTATGCAGGGCGTGCTGGCAGCGCAGATGCACCATATTGCGTTTCTCCAAAGGATCAAAGCAAATCGAGCAACTGTCGCCGGGCAGGCTAAGATTAACCGTCTGGTTACAGAGCGGACAGTTTCTGCGCAGGTAGCGATAATCCTCGAAACAGGCGTTGTCCAGGGCATGGCCGCACTTCATGTGGTGCATGTCTCCCTGCACCATATTCTGTAGACACACGGCGCACCTGTCGCCCGGCACGCTGTAAGGAACCAAAGGATTTGGTGAGGCTATTTCTAGATTTTACCAACTCCTGGATATTAACCTGCGCCGCAAACGCTGGGCCCTGAAGTTCCGATGCAAGCTGGCACCTTGGTCGAACTCTTCTTCCTCATCCCTACGATTCCTAGGCGTTTGGCGATGGGGCCCCGTCTGCTGGTAGCTCGGCAAGCTAAAGTAAACGGCCGCTGCAGCTGCCACCAAAACCGCGCCAAAGCCAAGTACAAAGTTAATGTAAACCATTTTGCATCTGCTTGCTGCACTAAAACCACGCAATTCAAAGGATTAAATAACCAACTGATAAGGCAGGCCACTGCCTTTCTGTGAAATCCCCCAAAATTAAACAGAATGTCCACTTTGATGTGACCGCAGGTGTACTTTATTAAAATACCAAAACAGAGTTGGGTTCCCTAAAAATTTTACTTGGAATATATGTCCTATAATATTGGAGAAAACTCACTGAAAGGGGTGGATTTTATCTAAATATAATTATAAAATAAATGGTCTTTGGGTTACTTTGTTACTTTTAACCAAAAATAAAATACTAAGCGTAAATGCCGGTGTCCTGACAGAGTTTACTGCGACTAAGGTATTTAATACACAACGGTCACACAGATTTTCAGTTTTAAGGAAACCGTGAATATTTTCGGATTTTTAAAAGATTGCGAAATTGCTCAGAGTAAAGGCGACGGCTATTAGAATCTCGCATCGCCCAGCGTCGTCATTGATTTCGGTGTGGGTATTGCAGAAGCGCCCCTTCCCCGCCGTCCACCAAGCACACATCCACACCCCCACTGACGGGCAGACAGGAAAAGTACTTTTCCGCAGGCAATTAAAAAGGTTTCGGGAGCTGAAAGAGAGAAATCGCCATGGCGGATCGCGAGCGTAGCATACATGAGATGCTGAAGGACGCGCCATCGCTGAACGACAGCTGTGGATCGGTGCACACGGGCACCGAAGGCGGCAGCCTGGTCCTCGGGAGCGCCAGCAGCCACAGTATCGCCGGAGGAGGAGGACATGGGGTCATGGGCGGTCCCTTTGCCGCCCCCAACAGTCTGCCACTTAGGAACCATTCAGGTGAGTCGCTTACATATATCACTGCCAGGCAAGTTTACTCACCACATCAACCAATAGCACCCACTACACCCATGTCGCCCAGTAGCCCGCCTTCTGGCAATGGCATAATGAGCCCCACGGACAGCGGGAGCGGCAGCGGCAGCCTCATTCGCACTAGCGCCTCCAAGATCGACAGCCTCAAGAACTGGAGCATATCCACGTACAAGTGCACACGCCAGATCATGCTGGAGAAGCTGGGCAAGTCGCAGCGCACCGTGGACTCGGAGCTGGAGGCCCAAATCGAACAGCTACGCGAGACACAGCGGAAGTATCTGTCCATCTTGAGGCTCACGCGCGCCTTTAGCTCGCACTTCCAGCACGTGGTTGTCACACAGCACGCCCTGGCCGACTCATTCGCCGATCTGGCCCAGAAGAACCCCGAGCTGCAAAAGGAGTTCACCTGCAACTCAGAGACGCAACGCAATCTCACCAAGAATGGCGAGCTGCTGCTCAACGCACTCAACTTCTTCATTTCATCGGTTAACACGCTGTGCAACAAGACGATCGACGACACGCTGCTGACGATACGACAATACGAAACAGCCAGGTAGAATTATTAATCCTTTGGTAAAATTTAAATTCCTCTTTATTTCGCGTCATTTTGAGCTTTATTGTTATTAAATCCACATAATCAATGATATAAGTTCTTAAAAAATTGCCATTAAAGTACTTTCTTGTGTTATTAAAACACATTTCGTGGAAAATAAGAATTTGAAGGTTATTAATAAATAATTCCGGTTATAGAAATAGCAAATTTTTTCATGTGTTTGCTATAAGAGTTTTAACTTTCCTAACTTTCTTGAAAATCTGCACTTTTAGTCATTTCAGCTGCGATTAAATAAAGGAAGTTAACTTATATCAAGCTTTACTTTTTTGATAGTAATTTTCGTTGTTCTTAAAAAACTATATTGCTGCTTGGCTTTTAGAATCGAATTTGATGCCTATCGCATGGACTTAGAAAACACCAAGCCGGAGCTGACGCCCTCGGCCGCAGCTTTGGAGGAGACCCAGCGCAGCTATGCGCAGCACAAGGAGCAATACGAGAAGCTGCGCTCTGACGTGGCGGTCAAAATGCAATTTCTCGACGAGAATCGCGTAAGTTGTTAAACCATACGAAAACGCGGCGTCATTTAGATTTATCCCCGATATTTTGCCGACAGATTAAAGTGATGCACAAGCAACTGATTTTGCTGCACAATGCCATTGCTGCTTATTTCTCGGGCAATGCTATGGCACTGGAAAGCACTCTTAAGCAGTTTAACATAAAGGTGAGATTGGCGAACTATTGATAAAGCATTTAAATATTAAATTCTTTTCACTGCAGCTTAAGTCACCGAACGCCGTCACAGGATCCTGGCTGGAACAGTAGAATCAGTAGTAGAATCCCTCCCACACTCGAAACATTGCAAACGGCATTTAAACGCATCGAAAAGAGGAAGACCTTCTTCACTTACTTGCTGAACGAGCATGCTCTCTAAAAGAAATCAGAAGCCGAGAAAAGCCAAGCCCAGTCGTTCGTCGAAACCCCTGGTTGCTACATGACAAACCGTAACAATATTTAAGGCAAAGTTTAAGTCGAATTCCTAAGCCGTAAGAAGAAAGTGGTAAACTGTATGTTATATATATATTTTTTCAACCGCTTTCCACTGTATGTAACCCTATGTATTACTCACATTTCCACACTTGATACACCACAGTTCCTTTAATTTGTGTTTCCAAATTGCCACCTTACGTTGGGTATCGTATTCCGCTCTGCTAGTGAAACACTTAGACCAAAAAGTGCTCAGTGCAGATATGTGTATTAACCCTTTGTTTTAATTCTAGATATTGTACAATGTAATGTGTATAAATTATTTGTAGTTCACCCAATAACGAATAATCCATAACAAAACGAAATGTTTCCGCGAGCTTGCATATTTTGAATTCATTGTTTTACTAGTCAACGTATTATTTACACTAAAATGAAGTCTATATAAAAATATATAAATAAAAACTATTTAATTACACCAAAGGGTTAGTTTTAGTTCTTCTCCAGCTTCAAATCGCTAAGTTTCTCGTTCAGCGCGGATTCCTCATCTTCCTCTGCCTTGAACATGTCCTAAAACATTCCAATCGGTGAGTGGGTGGATTCTAGTTGATTTGGATGAGCTACTTACCGGATCGTATATGACCTTGATGACTAGCGAGCAACTGGGACAGGTGGCAACCTCCTCACCCTCGATCAGTTCCTCCTGAAGAACAATATCAAATTATAAAAGGTCTATAATCGTTGCGTATACGCCTTGTTACCTTGGAGATCTGAAATCGATCGCCGCAAGGACAGGGATAGTAGTACATCTCCTCCTCTTCGTCGTACTCAAAATCCTCGATTTCCACTTCGTCGTGATAGATGCTCATGACGTACTTTCTTCTTGTTTTACGGTTTTGAATTCATTATATATAGGGTGTAATGTGATGATTAAGATAAATCCACGCCAAACAAATAGGCACGTTGTGCTGCAGTGCTGCCAACTCGTTGCACACAACAGCTGATCTGGTAAACAATTGGCCAAGCAATTGTTTTATTTCTCGTTTGTTTTTGGATGCCGGCTGCTGTTGTGAAATAAGAAAAAGGGCTACAATGCAATAAACATTATTTTATTTATAGCTAGCTAGTACTGTTATTTCTAGCTGCCTAAAAAGTTAAGAAGTTTTGCAAAATAGCTTCACAAAACAGTTTAATTTGGCAAAGCAAATGTTTTAAATTCAATGTATAGCAGTTTATTAATTGAAAACAGAGTTATAACTGTGGCAAGTTTAAAGTGTATATTTTATAATACTCAAAAATTTATATCTAAAAAAGACTCATCCACAAAATGGCAAGCAAAAAATTCAGTGACATCAATCTGTACGATCTTTTGGGCATTTCCCTGGAGGCTGACCAAAATGAGATACGCAAGGCGTACCGAAAACGGGCCCTCGATTGCCATCCCGACAAGAATCCGGACAATCCACAGGCGGTCGAGCGCTTCCACGAGTTGTCCAAGGCCCTCGAAATCCTCACCGATGAGTCCGCCCGGGCAGCCTATGACAAAGTGCTCAAAGCCAAGAAGGCGGCGGAATTGAGGAGTCGCCAGTTGGATGGGAAGCGGCAGAAACTTAAGCAGGAGTTGGAGGAACGGGAACGGGCGGCTCTTCACAAGCTGGCTAAGAGTCAACCCTACAGCACGGTGGCCAAAAGCGACGAGGAGCTGCTCCAGGAGCAAATTGAGCGGTTAAGACGCGAGGGATCCCGACTGCTGGAGGAGGAGCAGCGGGCCATGCAGGAGCAGTTTCGCCGCAATCACGCCGAGAAGCAGAGACTCCTGCAACAGCCGGCCCAGTTCGATTCCGCCCAGCATCGCATCAAGATGAAGTGGAAGGCTGAGGCCGGGCAGGATTATACGCAGGATCAGCTGCTCAAGTACCTCAAGAAGTACGGCGACGTGGTGGCCCTGGTGGTCAACAGCAAGCGACGGGGACGCGCCATGGTGGAGCTGGCCACCCGTGAAGCCTGTGACATGGTGTTGGCCTACGAAAAGGGCGATCCCGCCAAGCCACTGCACTTCGAGTGGGTGACACCGCCGGCGGAAGAGAAGCATCCATCCAAGGGATCCACCGCTGGGAGCACTGCCTCATCCACGGACTACGAAGACCTGGTCATGCGCAAGATGCGCCAGGCTGAGGAGCGGAAGCGGCTAATAGAGCAGATGATGAAGGACGAGGAGGGAAATGATTAAACTCCAAACTCAGTGGTTAAGCTAAACAAATAAAGCACCTTCGTTTTATTAAAAAATATATATTTAATTTAAAAGAATATAAAATCACGAGATGTGTTTTGAGTTTGGTTTCAGTAAAAAGAGCATCACAAAAATGTATTAATAAATTCCGCTGTGTTCTGAAAAAAAATACAAAAAAAACCTTTCAAAATCAATTTCAATTTTTTTTATAAAATTTAATCCACTTAATCGAGAAATCAACAAATATTTTCTCAATCTGAAAACGAAATTTTCGGTAAAATTAAAGATAAGAATTAAATTTGCTTACAATAATAATCTAGCTAGTTTTTTAAAATGATAAACTAATTTTCCTTAGAAAATACAAATTTTTAAACTCTATTTATACAGGCTACAGTTTAAATATGCATTGGTACTTTCTACATTTTGTAATTGAATAAATGAATGAACACATATTAAACCTTAAAAACCCTCGACATCCATTAGGCAACTATTTATAGTACTATATTTCGTCAGAATTTGAAAACTCAAAAAAATCATTTTAATTTTTTTTTAAATCACAACACCGGTAATTTTTAGTTGATCAGCAATTTCGACTAGTTGGCAGCCCCACCTGCCAGCTGCTAAAATTTGTTAATTGAAGGAAATGCAAAAATGCCACGGGAAAGAAATAAATTCGATAAATAAGCCAACTAAAAGATAAGCGAATTATTAAAATTTAAAACGAGATGGAGAAGAGGCAGAGAGAACTGGAGGCGTTGGTCTCCACGCAGAAGGAGCAATTGGGGCGCTACGAGAAGCGTCTGAAAGGTAAACAATTGTATTGACGATCTTGCAGTGCACTCTGAGTGATTAAATAATTTGCAGACGTGGTCACTGCCTACAAGGGTCTGCTGAAGGAGAAGGAGGCGCTGGAGACGAGTCTAGCGGCGCACGCGGAGGCCACGGCGGTTGGCGAAAACGGATCCCCGGCCAGGGACGTGGAGTCCCAAAACAACAGCAAGACATCAGATTCAACGGACGGCGCGAGCGAGGGTGCCTCGGGTCCACCAGTCCCTCCGGCCGAAGGCCAGCTGCAGACCCAGATCATCACGCTGATGAACTCCCTGGCAACGCTCTCCGCCGAGAAATCCCGCATGGAGGCCTCCTTCCAGGCAGATAAGAAGCAACTGCGCAGCCAAATCGCCCAAAAGGAGCAGTCCATCCAGGAACTCCATGTGCGCGCCAAGGAACAGACCGCGCGTGCCAAAAGTGATGTGGACGAGGTCAAGGCCAAGTGGATTGTGGAGCGGCAGGAACGCGAGAAGGAGACCAACAACCAGATGCTTATGATCCGCGAGCTGCAGAAGCTTTATGCCGACGAACGCCATCTGAAGGACAACATCGAGATGCAACTGAACAATTTTAAGACGCAGTTCGTCAGCAACGAGGCGGAGAACAGTCGTCTGCGGGAACTGCAATTCCAATTAAAAGAGGCACGATCGCAACTAAAGCAATTCCAAACCAAGGCGGAGCAGTCTGCAGCTGCGGCCGCCAGTGCGGATAGTGCTGCTCTGCTGCAACAAGTGCGCCTGGAGATGCAGCAACTGAAGGAGCAGCATGCGGTGGCCATTCGCCAGGAACAGCGACGTGTCCTGCGGGCAGAGGATCAGAGTCGCAGGCAGGCGGCTCTCCACGAGGATCGTGTGGCCAGTTTGGAGGCGCGCCTGGCAGAGCTCAGCACTACTGTAGGCAGCTACGATCGCCTGCGTCAGCAGGATCAGGATAGCATCCATGCCTTGAAACAACAGCTGCAGGACCTAGAGCAGGCCCACGTGCGTCCCACGTCCAATTCAAAAGCTCTTAATGAAGATTTGGATGTGGCCACGCTGGTGGACGAAATGGTGCGCTTAAAGAAACTGCTTACCAGTGCCAATGCCCGATCCGCCAATCCGTTGGATCTCGGTGAGATCCTCTCTCTAAGTGGCCAAACATCGACGCGAGCGGAAAGCCACGCCCATTGTGAGCAACAGCTTCAGGGAGCTCAGCAAATGCTAGAAGCATCCAAACAGCAGCGCCAATTACTCGAACAAAAGGTTCAGCTCCAGAACTCGCACATTCAGACTCTCCAGGAGAAGGTGCAGGTGCTCAATCGAAACATCGACGAGGCAGAAATCGATCTGAAACAGCAGGGCGAGAAACTACGGTTGGCTTTGAAGAGTGAGCGAACCAAATGGCAGGAAGCCAAGGCGGACCTGGAGAACGAAACACGCTGCAAGCTTAACGAATTAGAGCAACTTTTGCAAAAGCAGCGTCAGAGATCGCTGCAGCTTCTCGATGAGAAGGAACAGGAGATCAAGACACTGCAGACTTCCTTCGAGGTATTTCACTCGGCCAGTGGCGTGGGCAGCACTCTAGCCACTCCCACACTAGAAGCTGCCGCAGAATCTTTCAACTACTCCTCCGATGCCGACAGCGTCGAGGTGGAAGGTGAGCAGCGGGAGCGCAAGCTAAAGGTGCGCTCGAAGAAAATGTCGATGGGCGAGAACTGTCACATGCTGCACTATGCCAACGAGTTGGCCCGAAAGGACATCGAGATCACCACCCTGCGCAAGGCCAAGTACGCGGCCGAATCCACGCTGAGGAAGGCCATCCAGGACAAGGTCACCTCGCAGCAGGAGATGCATGAGAAGATCGAATGCCTGGAAGAGCAGGTGGACAGGTGGAGCTTTGTCGCACTCTATATTAAAAAAGTAGTAACGCATTTTCCTTTTCCATTTCAGACTCGAGCGCTGCAAGACGCGCGAGGGCGCTAATTTGGAGTACCTGAAGAACGTGATCATCAGCTACATTGTGACCCGGGATGCGGACGGCAAGCGCCACATGCTAAACGCCATCTCGGCGGTGCTCCAATTTACCACCGCAGAGATGCAGGCGATCAATGCATCATTCCAAAAGAAATAGAATTCGTATTTTGTTTAACAATCATGTGCAACATATTCAAATCCATAAAATCAGACCTTACTTTTATAACTAACTAAATCCGACGACGGGATATTTATTCAGGTGGGTTGCCAGCACGCCGGGAAACATTGCCAGGAACTTGAAGCGGCTGCCCATTTGCTCCGGATCCGTTAGCATCTTGTAGCCGGAGCGAATGATCTCCTGGTTCTCGGGAAGCGCGTGTGACACCAGCTGCTCCAGCCGAGCTTCTCCCTGCATCCGTTGCAGGAATAATCCCTGCTCCACGGGCCCGCAGCAGTGGATATTTCCGCGCATCTCAGCGGTATGCCGCACCAACTTGAAGTCCACATCGGCCGTGAGATCAGCGCTGCCCGGCTCTACTAAGGGATTGTGTAGCTGGTGTTGCTTGAAGGCCCGGAAAGTGTCGGATTTCTCACCAAAATGTCCATAATCCATAATTAAAGCAATGCCTCCATCCTGTTGAATGCGCTCTGCTAGGAGTCCCACCTGTCGTTCTGTCTCCAGGGAGTATTCCAAACAGGAGCGCGTCTCATCAGGCATTGGACGGAAAACACTCGATACTGGAGTTTGACTGCGTGATAGCACATATCGGAAGTCGGTTTGCTTCGACTCCTTCTCCCCCTCAGAAGCCACATCGATAAGCACCTCCTGCCACTTATTACCGACCAGTTGTAGCTTGTGCACGGGCAATGCGTCAAAGAATTCATGGGCCAGCACTAGGGAAAATCCCTGAGGCACATCCTCTAGTCGGCGATGCCAAAAGGCTTTCGTACCAGTGGCCGTGGTACCCACTTGGTAATGAGGCAGCTGCAAATCCTCTGGTACTGTTTCGTGGGAGTAGCAGAATCGCTGTGCTTGCGCCTTGCTCAGAAACGGACTAACCTCCACCATGTGCATGGAAAATTCGGCGCCCAGCTTGAATTTGGTGATAACCTTTAGCACATCCCTGGCCAGGGTCCCACGCCCAGGTCCCAATTCCACCAGTTGGAAGGGTGAGGGACTACCCATCTTGCGCCACTCGCTCACCAACCAGATCCCGACGAGCTTTGGGGAATAAAAGGTTAGCTTGAGCCATACTAATGGAGATTCATATGTTTTGTAGCTTACCTCTCCGAAGATCTGCGATATTTCCGGCGATGTTATAAAGTCACCCTCTCGCCCGAAAACATCCCGGTTCATGTAGTAACCCGCTTGAGGATTAGTCAGCACCTCGCGCATATATTCCGCCACAGGAATGGGTCCAGTTGCCAGAATCCTGGCCCGCAACTGTTTGGAAAGGCTGCCATGTCCGTTTTCTACTGTAGGGGATGATCCTGCCTGTTGCTTTGTTGCCTCCACCTTTGGAGGACTGGTGGCACCCAAATTGGGACGACGGACGGACTTGTAGCTATAGCAGCGCCTGCTGCCGATCTTTAAAACTTCGCGTAACATCTCGAACCGGCTAAAATATTTCCTACAAAAACATATGAAAAGCGAGCACTTCGTCTGCTCGACCATGAGACTCCCTGTATTTATTTATTATTTCATAACATAAGTTGCTAAGCCTTTTCCTAAATGTGTTGTAAGGCAGCATAAAAAACTAAGTTATCAATTTAAAAATATTTTAAGTGGATAAGTATTTATTTTGCCAGATACTTCCTTTTACAAGAAATTAAATATAACTCAATATGCCTTCTCTCTTCTGAAATAAAGGGTATATAAATTTCCCCGAACAGGGCTGTCCACTTGCTGGTAAAACAGCTGATGGGATAGTGAAAAACCGTTATTTACTTATTTTAAATTTATTCCTGTTGCATATTACTACAAAAGTTAAAAATTTGATATATGTATGTATGTAGGGTTCTAATTATTCTGTCAATCCAATTTTATCGATGCCTACAACATTTGAGTGCCTTCGACGACCTTCTCGTTGTCATAGATCTCCTTGGCGTAGCACAGGTTGGGATAGTCGAAGGCGGCGCCATAGCGGTTCTTGCAGCCGGTGGTGGACTTCTCGCCGGGAGTGTACACGGGCTGACCCACGATGTTGGAGGTGGCGAAGTTGCAGGTGAGCACAAAATGGTTGTAGAAGTCGCGAGAGAAGCGCACAGCGGCACAGCCCACATGGGTGTTCTTCTCGGCCACGGCGATGGTGAACTTGGCCACTGCCTTGTTGGGCAGCTCTTCGGGGAAGCTAGCCAAGATCTCAGGGGAGGCGTTAAGGCGCTCGGCGAACCAGTTCTCGATCTGCTCCTTAATTATCTCGGAGTCGGTATACTCGCTCTCCGCTCCACTGTAGTGGAAGATGGCGTTGTTCTGGCCGGCATAGGCGAACCTCTCCGTGCTGCGACACTTGTCTGGCAGAGATTCACAGGTCTTAACATTGAGCAGGGCCAGGTGAGACAGCTCCTCGCACCAGGACATCTTGGCCATCCGAACGGCTTTGGGGAGACCTTCAATTGTGCCACCTGCCACATTGTTACGGAGTTCGTTGAACAGAGATAAGATCAATTTATGATGGGCATTGATTTTAACTTCTCGGACATCCTTGGGGCAGTTCTCACTAAAGTTCTGGTGGAAAAGGGATAAGTATCGAAGGGGATTAATTGGCATTTCTCACCCCTTTGTTATTGCAGGCAACATGCTTATCCAGACATGTGGGCAGGGCACAGTAGTCCACGGCAATTGTAGCTCCGATTAGGAAGGCTAGTACAAAGATAGTCTTCATGGTGTTCCTCGCAGTTCGTTTCCCACTGAACTGCCACTAGGTGCGGGGGTCTATTTATGGAACACTGCAGCCGTATTCCTCGAGTTGCAATAATATATGTACATATGTACATACTGCGAAATGGCCAGCTGTTTTCGGAGGAATCACTGTTTCCAACTCAAAATTCTTAATAATCTAACCAGGCAAGGCTCCAATCTGCTATAAATACCGCACATTGAAGCCTGTTTAGACAGTCTCAAGTCAAGAGCAATTCAAGCAATGTCTCTTACCATGACAACTGGTGTCCTGCTCCTGGTTTTTGGGTCCGTTTTGTTTGGTTTCGCCACAGCTGTGGACTATTGTGCCCTGCCCACATGTCTGGATAAGCATGTTGCCTGCAATAACAAAGGAGTAAGTAATGGCAATCAATCCCTTTTGATATTAACCTATTCCCCACCAGAACTTTAGTGAGAACTGCCCCAAGGATGTCCGAGAAGTTAAAATCAATGCCCATCATAAGTTGATCTTATCCCTGTTCAACGAACTCCGTAACAATGTGGCAGGTGGCACAATTGAAGGCCTCCCCAAAGCCATTCGGATGGCCAAGATGTCCTGGTGCGAGGAGCTGTCTCACCTGGCCCTGCTCAATGTAAAGACCTGTGAATCCCTGCCAGACAAGTGTCGCAGCACGGAGAGGTTTGCCTATGCCGGCCAGAACAACGCCATCTTCCACTACAGTGGAGCGGAGAGCGAGTATACCGACTCCGAGATAATTAAGGAGCAGATCGAGAACTGGTTCGCCGAGCGCCTTAACGCCTCCCCTGAGATCCTGGCTAGTTTCCCCGAAGAGCTGCCCAACAAGGCCGTGGCCAAGTTCACCATCGCCGTGGCCGAGAAGAACACCCATGTGGGCTGTGCCGCTGTGCGCTTCTCTCGCGACTTCTACAACCATTTTGTGCTCACCTGCAACTTCGCCACCTCCAACATCGTGGGTCAGCCCGTGTACACACCCGGCGAGAAGTCCACCACCGGCTGCAAGAACCGCTATGGCGCCGCCTTCGACTATCCCAACCTGTGCTACGCCAAGGAGATCTACGACAACGAGAAGATCGTCGAGGGCACTCAACTGTATTAGGAACTGATATGTGTATGACTTGATTGATGACTTTTCTTTTTGTAAAGCTTATGCGAATATTAATAGCTGAACTCTACAACTATGGTTTTTGCTGTTAGAATTAAGGATAAACGGGTTCAGGTTTAATTTTTTCTATTTATTATAAATTGACTAGTAGCCTAATAAGTTTATAAAACTTGTAGCTCTAAGATGTTCTAACAAATAACTTTAAATCTAAACTATTTACAATTTAATTTTGCCAATGATTAAGCGAATACCATCTATAATAAAATCGACCCAAGTGATTCAAATATATTGAGACAATGATATTAAAGTTAACTTTGATCCGAATCGATAATATTCAGAGTAATAAAGCAAAATATTACAAGTAGAAGCAGTCTTTCCCCAGTTGATCGAATTTAAGAAATTGAATAAATTAGCTTAGCCAAAATCTTTTTATTGATCGCTGCTCTACCGCAGCAGTAGGCGGTAGAAACAAGCAGACAACTAAGCGTTGACAACATTTTGCTTAAGCCGAGGTGGTGGTGGCGGCGGCGGCAGCAGCAGCGGCAGCGGCGGCCTCCTCCTTGAGACGATCCTTCTTCAGCGGACCCATGAAGGCCAGCTTGTCGGCAGGGGTCTGGAAGCGACCATGACCCATCTTCGACGAGGTGTCGATGAACTTGAGCTTGATCTGCTCCAGGGCCGAGCGTTTGGTGTGCTTCAGCAGGGACTTGCGCAGGGTGATGATGCGCTTCTTGGAGCCGATGCAGCAGCCCTTGATCATGACGAAGTCGTTGTTGACCTCACCGTAGTGGGGGAAGCCACCCATGGGGGTGATGCTCTTGTCGGTCAGATCGTACTCAGTGGAAGCGTTGTTCTTGATGACCTGCAAGTGAGAAATATTGGGTCAGTCTACTTGTGATCTGGGGAAAACATTAGGTATTTCATCTTATATGGCTAAGATCTGTGATCAGTCCTATCATTATAAATATCACGGTTCATCAAGTTTTTTTTAGTTTCGATGTCGTTGTTATTTGGTTTTTTATCATCAGAGCAACAGATTTTTATAGCCGAATTTAAGATTATTGCTAAACATTGATAGCTACTACTGCTTACCTTGCCGTCCTTGGTGTGGATGCCAGCACCGATGCGGTAGATCTTCTTGTTGATCTCGGTACGGTGGTGGTAACCCTTCTGACCAGCACGGGCCACGGTGGTGGACACACGCGACGGATGCCAGGCTCCAATACAGGCCACCTTGCGCAGACCCTTGTGCGTCTTGCGGGGCAGCTTCTTGGTGTGCCAACGTGAGGTGACACCCTTGAATCCCTTACCCTTGGTCACGCCGACGCAGTCGACCATCTCGTCCTGACCGAACACGTTGCTGACCTGGATGGGCTTCTCCAAGTGCTCACGAGCCCACTTGACCTTGTCCTCGATGGAGCCACCGTTCAGCTGGATCTCCATGACATGGGCCTTCTTTTGGCGCTGCTTGATCAAGCGGATCTATAAAAGGAGAAAAGATTTTCAGTTAGTTTCACCCATTTGTAGGTTGTTTTGTGGGACTGTGCGTGATATGGTTTAACCGCGCTATCATCGCCTGAGCGGCTCCGCACCGTTACTGGAATATATCAAGCTCCGCCACCCGAGGGGCAGTTTGCTCTGCGACGTTGCATCCCTAAACTGTGCATTGAAAACCACAGCGAAGATGCTTTTTAGGCCAGGCGCACCATAGGCACCGAGCCCGAGGGTCCAGCACCAATGGCACAACAAGGCCAAGGACGTCGTGAATAAGGAATACAAGGGAAGTTGATATTTACCTGCGAGTGGGCAATCACACGGATCACCTTGCAGTAACGCAGCATCTTGCGGAAGTCATTCTCGATGCTCTTCTTGCCGAGATCATCGGTCCACTTCTTGCTGGCCTTGGTGAAGGCCTTCTTCTTGCTCTTGTACCTGGTAGACGATGGTCAAGTTGAAGATGCAATGGTCAGAAACGAGCGACATGATGCAATCCATTGGGGTGTCTCAACAACTCCAACTTCTTAGCCGTGCTGTTCATGTGGGGCGAGATAGAACAGGAAGTGCACCTCATCGCAACAAATGGCGAGCGGAGATGCAGTCTTCCATGTCATGCTCACTCGTCAAGTAATTTCAGTTAACCAGGGGCTGGGCCCCAGACCAAAAAACTGACAGCTCACACAACTTTCAGCGATTTGAAAAGCTCTCTCAGCAAGCTGATCGAAGAACTTTATGATTGCATTTTGCATTTAATAATGGGTTTCTTTAAATTGAATAGGTTTCTTTAAGGGCAGTTTACACACCGGGTTGTATACTTAAAAATCCTATAAATTTCAGTAACGCTACATTTTTGATTTCTCAACTGTGCGGAGAAACGTGAAATTAGATTGACTTTTATAAACATAACTAGGAATATGGGTTTAATACACATTTAAAAATTCCAATAATTAAAAAACATATTTCATAAAATTTAAAGTACAAACCAACCAAGAGTTTTCTAGGAGGCCGATCAGAAGGAAGGCAGCAGATGGTAGAAGGCTTTTCAACAATGTTTTTGCTCTTTCAGATACCATCGTATCATCATCCAGACTCTAGTAGAAAACACGTGGTTGGTGTACGTGTGTGTGTGTATACACCCGGGGACAAACAAAATGGCGACGAGAGTGGGGCAGACACGTGGTCCTCGATACATACCAGTTCTTGTAGAAGCGACGACGGCACTCCTCGGACAGATGCTGGGCCCAGACATTGACCAGGGCACGCAGACCGAATGGAGTCTCGATGTAGCCGACGGCACCGACCACAATCATGGGCGGTGTCTCCAGAACGGTGACGGCCTCGACCACCTCCTTCTTGTTGATCTCTGTAAATGGAGAAAATAACTCCTTTAATATCATGCCACTATATTTTCTACAATGATAAACTAGCTATGAGCTTAATCAGTCCGCCCTAGTTGAGATAATCACGGTTAATCAGTTGTGTTCTAACCATAAATCTTCTAGTTTACTCATCATGAAAGGGGTGTAGTAGTTCGGGAGTCCTTTAGGTGAAAGTTAGTACTTACTGGATCCAGGACGATCGGCCTCGCGGACGATGTGCGTCATGCCGGCCTTGTAGCCGATGAAGCAAGTCAGATGGACGGGCTTGCTGGCGTCGTCCTTGGGGAAGGCCTTAACCTTGCCGCGGTGGCGAGCTGAGCGCTTCTTGGGGTAGAAGGCCATGGAGCCATGGCGAGGCGCTGAGAACTTGCGATGCGACTGTAAAATAAATTGAAAAAAACCATCAGCTCTTGTGGACTTTTCACTTTAAGGTTAGGTGAACACGTGGATGTTGCATTCGTAATTTATCAAAATAAAACAACTTTGCATGCATCTAAACGCCATTAGGTGCAAGCAACCGCTAGTATTTCTCGGCATCTTACATAATTGAAGTACTTTAACGATCTAACACTTCACTGTTCACTTATTTTATCCATTTTAGTGAGCTGAAACTTACCATGTCTGTTCTCTTCAGACGATGAAAACGAAAAGAAGGGAAGTGCTGCCCGGCGAAGCGAAGTTGGCTGCGATTGGTTAACAGTGTGGCTGCCTCCGGCTTAAGTTATGTATTAAAAATGACTCTTAACAGAGCAAATCTCAGAGACAAGAATTGGTTTTGATATCTGCTAACCATAGTTCGTGCTCAACCTATTTGTGTCCTTTTAGGTTTGGCTTTGTTAACATTTTAATACGCTGAACAAATCATAATTTTTATGTTTCAAGTAACCTTATTTCAAAGTACGTTCGTACATTGTTGATTCGAAGCATTCTATAGAAAAATGTATTAATTATAGGTTATCATTAGGTAATTTATTTGTATATCTACTAATTTATACAAAATAAACTATATCACTAAAACGAAATAATCTATGTATTAAACGACTGATTGAAGCCTTTTGTAAAAATTACAGCAATTAATGAACCAGATATCACCTTCAATATTACAGCTCAGTCGAGTTGTTTTAAGCTTAATAGTTTTAAATACGAACAAACAACGAAAAATATAAATGAAACGTGTTAGTAATTGCAAAAAGTTTATATTATTAAATATTTTTGTTTTAAAAATTTTGAAACAACTGTATGTTTTTACTTCAGCACTACCAAAAAAAAACTCATTTGACATTTGAAAGTGTGAAAGGCCCTAACAGAATACATTTAGCAAAGCTTAGAACCACTGAGTGTCAGGATTTTAAACCACCCCACGCACGGTCACACTCCCGTGGCGTTTTGGCGCATTTTGTGGTAGTGTTTGTGCTGAAAAATAAAACCAACGAAATTCGCAATGTCGACGCTGGATCTCTGCGAAAAGTACTTTGGGACGAAGGACGTGTACCAGCTTATGAGCCTGGCCAAAGGCGCTGGTGAGAAGGAGGTAAAGAAGGCGTACCACAAGCTGTCCCTGCTGGTCCATCCCGACCGAGTGCCGGAAGACCAAAAAGCGGAGGCCACCGAGAAGTTCAAGGTGCTATCGAAGCTCTACCAAGTGCTGACCGACTCGCAAAAGCGAGCACTATACGACGAGCAAGGCGTGATCGACGACGACGATGAGGCGGAGTCCAAGCTGTCTTCGTGGTTGGACCTCTGGAGCAAGATCTTCAAGCCCATCTCCGAGGAGGACATCAACAATTACGAGAAGGAGTACGTGGACTCCGAGTTGGAGCGCACGGATGTAAAGAAGGCATACCTGGGCGGAAAGGGATGCATCAACTACCTCATGAACCATGTCCCCTTTATGAAAGTGGAGGACGAGCCGCGCATCCAGAAGATCGTCGAAGCGATGATTGCCAGTGGCGAGGTGCCCGAGTACAAGATCTTCACCGAGGAGCCGGTCGCCAAGCGCAAGAAGCGACACCAGAAGTACGCGCGCGAGTTCAAAGAAGCCAAGGTTATCAAGAAGCGCCTAGAGCGTAGGCAGAAGGAAAAGGATGACCAGGATCTGGCAGACAACGGTGGCGACTTACAGCAAATGATCCTCGCGCGCCGCAATCAGCGGGAGTCCAACTTCGGCTCCCTGATGGATCGCCTGGTGGAGAAGTACGGCAACGAGGACGACTCCGATACCGTCGACTTCAGCGCCTTCGAGAAGAAGAAAAAGAAGTCCAAGAAGCCCGCCAAGCAGGAGCCGAAACTGAAGCTTAATGGAGTCAAGACTGGCCGGGTGGAAAAGTCCCAGAAATAGGCATAACCAACTTACCATTGTACTCTCTATTATTAATATTTAATCTAAATGGTATATTTTAGATTAGTCTTAGTTACTCATATGTATTTATCCACGTACGTATATTTAAATTTCTGTAAAATGCATATTATGTTGGGTTGAAAAGCACACAGATCATCGGCACATATGCTTTTCTTTCTTCCCAAGTGCCCAAAAAATTCCAAGTGCACAATTTTAACATCTGCAGTCCCTTGGTTCGTAAGCAAATCAAATCAAATAAAAAGATACTGATGTTATTCCTGCAAAATTTTCTTATTAAAGAACAGCTTTTTTTGCTATTTTGTAAAATTTATATGCATCAAAAAAAATTTTTTTAAAAAGTTGCATAATAAAAATTAAATGTATTGTAAAAAGTCTATCAAAAAAGAAAACTTTGTTTGCTTGCTTCTCTTTTTGAAAATTCAATTTTTTTTTGCATTCATTGTGATTGCGTTTTATTTTCCAGCTCACGAAGAACAATCAAAAACACCGTGGTTGACGTGATCAACATTGTAGCATTAATATTAAATAAAAACTAATTGTAACGACAATTATTAATCCAATTGAATATAAAAAAAGTAATTTTATGACGTCACCACCAAACCACCTACCTTTCTACTCATCATTCTCTTGGTACAGCTGGTCACACTAAATTAATGCTAAATATAATTTTAATAAACATTGCGCACTCTTTTCTAAAAATATGAGATGTGCCGTGCCCAATTGCAGGAATGCTTTTGTCAGCAAATCAAAAAGGGATCCGGATCAACAGCATCAGATCGGCTTCTTCCGGTTTCCCAAGTGCCCAGAAACATTCAAACTTTGGCTCGCATTCTGCGGCTTCACCGAGGTCTCCTTGAAGTGGAAGAATCCGTGCATTTGCATTGAACACTTCAAAGACGAGGACATCGAGGGCTCATTAAAGTTCGAAATGGGTGGGTCCCATCCGATTACATGCGGAAAGAAGTGGCAACGTCGAACTAATTCCTTTTATTTCAATCAGGACTGGCCAAAAAGAGAACGTTGCGACCGGGTGCGGTTCCCTGCATAAACAAAAACCAGGAAAGTCCTTCGGAAAGAGCGCGAAAAGAACGGACTCAGCGGCGCAGGAACCAAAAACTGGTGTCCGAACTTTTGGCAGAAGATGACTCCAAGTCGAATGCTCTAGCACCGTCCACGGTTGTCTGTCCAGAACAGGATAATATGGATTTAGCAGAGGCTGTAGCAATGGATCAGATGGAGAAGCGGGAGAGGTGTCGCATCTGCTACCAGGACTTTGTCGTGGACAACAGGGCAAAGGATCTCTTTGACCAGGCCAACAGTATTCTGCTCTTCCACATTGAAGTCATCAGCGGTGTTTGGGTAGGTCCTATAAACTTTCCCTAAAGATTTAAGCATTTATGATTCAATTATCCATCAGATCAGCCACAAACCAGCCGAGCCTCAACTTATGTGCCCTGCTTGTGTATTATCCCTAGACCAGGCCATCGATTTCCGAGAGATGTGCATCAGCACGGAGCTTAGGATCAGTCAGTCCAACCCCTTGAACAAAATGGAGCCATCGAAAATCGAGCTTAAGGATCTGAACGAGGAGTCTTCGACATCAGATCCCGAATTGGGCTCGGATTCAGACTTCACAAATTTAGAAGAAATTGAAGAAGTCGCAGAAGATGAAGAGTGTGCCGAGGATGAAGCCAATTTGAATGACCAGTTGAGTCAAGAGCCATCCATCGAACCCGATGAGCCCACCTCACAGGATCCACTCAGTGTGGCTCTGGGGGCTAAGATCTTTAAGGAATTAATAGACCAATACACTGGGCATGAAAGAACTAAACTAAAAAAAGAGGAGACGGTTCCGAAGAAGACTAGGTCTCGACAAACCGCAGTTTGCGAGCAAAAGCCAAAGCGCAGGGCCAATCCCAAGACCAAAGAGGAGAGGAATCTCATACGCCGCGCCCAGCTGCGAGCCAAGCCGCCGAACTTTGTGTGCGACCAGTGCGGTCAAGCCTTCCGAATGTCCCATAACCTCCGCATCCATATGCTCCGGCACACCCGCACCAAGAACTACCAGTGCAGCGAGTGCCCGAAGACCTTCTACGACGCCTACATGCGCAACATACACATCCGCATTCGACACCGTGGCGAATCGCCCTTCGCCTGCCGTTTCTGCAGCGAAACGTTTGCCTATGCTGGAGCTCGGCAAAAGCACGAGAGGTGGGTGGTAGACAATATATATATTAAGGATATGAACACTTCATACTCCTAACTTTTAGTGAGGTCCATAATGCAGCGCCCCGCCTGATAGTGAAGCGAATCAACCCAAAGCCCATGGCCAAACCTCGGGATGACGTGCGTTACCAATGTAAGCTGTGCCACAAACATTACGCTTCCAAATACGCATTGGGCTGGCACATCAAGTCGCACACCGATGCGAACGCTTTTAAGTGTAAGCAGTGCAGCAAGAGTTACTCCGATCCCAACAAGCTCAAGCGCCACGAAATGACCCATGAGAAGAGGCCGCTGCAGTGCGACGTCTGTTTGAAGGGATTCTACCAGCGTACGCGACTGCGGGAGCACGAGCTTATCCACACCGGCGAACGTCCATATTGGTGGGTTAACAACTCTTTTTCTTCACACTTCCTCAAATATAATAAATCGAACAATCCCTTCATAATCTTTCCAGGTGCGAGGTGTGCAATGCTCACTTCCGCTACAAGTACAACCTCAAGACGCATGCCAACAGCAAAATGCACCAGGAGAACGTACGCAAAACTGGCGGAGTACTAATACATGAAGCAGAATGAAACGAGAGCTTGTTTTTCAATCGCAGTTGTTTCATGTATTTATGGCGGGAGGCTGCACCGTTTTTGATTTACGTTTCTTTTTGCGTTCGTTTTCCATGTGACTGGACGAGTTAATGTGCTGGGTGAAGTTGCCTGCGCGCAAAAACCATAAATCACATACTTCGCAGCTAAAAAAATGGATTAGTTAGCTAAGAAAATAGATGATTTACTATAAAAACTCACTGGAAAGTGCGCTCGCCCTTCTTGATGATCTCCCACTTAGATTGCGGCGCTCGTCCTTTTTTGCAGGCCTCTCTGTGAAATGCAAGTCCATGTAAAAACAGCGTTAAAAACTTGAATTTTACTTACCTTTCATGCCGCACACGTGAACTATTCGTGCTATATTCCAGGCCGCAGAAAGTGCAGGCGTAGGGACCCTCAGTATGCTTCAGCTGGTGACGTCGCAACAGATGGAGGGTATAGCACTTCTGGTGACACTGCTCGCACTCAAATGGCTTGGTGCCCGTGTGCCTTAGCAGGTGAACATTGAGATTGCTAGTGTCCTTAAATTGCCGGCCGCAATGTTCACAAATGCAGGGCTTGGCATTTTGTCCATTGCGGTCTACAATGCGCTTCGGTTGCTTGTCGTTAATGACTTTTACGTGGATTAGCTTTCTGCCCATGCGCATTGTGTGCTTGCTGGACTTTATTTTGGTTTTGATTTTCCCTTGTTCCGGCTTGGAATCGTAAGCGGCCACCATATCAGTCTGTCCTTCTCCATAGTCCTCGGGCAGGGGCAGAGAATCCTCGCCTGGAGCATCCTCGTAGCTTTTTTCTTGCTGTTGATGTTCTTGATATGAATTTGTTTCCTGCTCCATTTGGACTTGGCTGGGTTCCAATTTGATTTCACTGGCCGTCATCAGTTCGTCGATGCCCAGGGGATCCGGAGCAGGTGTTTGTTGGACGGGAAGCTGCAGTGCCACGGCCGCAGGAGTCTCGCCGAGATTCACTATTCTTCGCCGCCTGGCGAAAAATTTCTCGATCTTCGCACATCGCCGGCGGAATCTTTGGACCTGCTTGAGCAGCGTCTGACAATCCGGACACACATGATTGGGCATGTCCTGGGAATTCTGTAGCTGCATGTTGGTTAACAACCTTTAGTCGAACCTAAGTCAATTATATTTTAACTTTTGTGCTCACCCAGCAGTTTGTTATGGAGCGCACGGACTGCAGCAGTTTTCGGCCCTCGGGCGAGAAGATCTGTATACACTGTTCGGCCACTATGGTCTTGCCGCAGGTGCGGCAGAACTGCTTCATTTCATCCAATTGAATTTTCAATTATTTTATTTAAATTTATTTGTTTGACATAAACAAATTATGTGCCCGCTGATAACAATAATACCATAAGTATGGCATTTGTAAGTGGGTTTTGACTTTCCCACAGCTGGCCACACTACCCTGAAGGAGACACTATATTAGTTTAGTCATCGATGTCTTATTTCTATTGTTTGATGAGATAAATGGTTTTATATTTATTAAAAATACTTAAATATTTATAAAGATTATACCGTCGTCTTTCTGACATTGTTTTTTAATTTATATTTATTATTATTTTATATTATTTTTATTTATAATTAAGCACATTAATTGTTAAAAATTTAATAAGCTTGAACTAACATGGTCAGTACATCAATGTTCAATTCAAGTTTTATCGAAGCTATATGTTTCCAAATTTTGTTTCTTTTGATATTTTAAAACTTGAAAATTAAACAAATTTTATTATTTACTTTTATTTTTAGTATTTTAAAAATACCTGTACAAACTATCGATAGGCAAGCGTGCAGCTCTTTGCGATGAATGGTAACTCTGACTGTTTCCGCCCTCCATCTTTCTGCATTGACTTTTCACGATGGTGAGTTCGCTGCTACTGATTTCTGCGAAAATAATGGTGTTTTACTGTGAAAGTGGCCTGCAAGCAAACGGAAAACATGACTGAACTGTTGCCCCAGGGCTGTGCCATGAAAACACCGACCACCGAGAGAGAGAAAATGTGAAATTCCGGGCGAAAAACAAAAGCATGCCCTAACCTCGAAAGCGGCCAGCTCCAGGTGCTGCTCGGTGGTCAATGGATATAAATAATTATATTGTTATTAGTGCCAAAAATTAATGTTATTTTCTTTTTTCAATAGCCGCCTAAGAAGGACGCAAAGTCTTCGGCCAAGCAGCCGCAAAAGACACAGAAGAAGAAGGAGGGATCCGGCGGCGGCAAGGCCAAGAAGAAGAAGTGGTCCAAGGGAAAAGTCAGGGACAAGCTGAACAACCAGGTGCTGTTCGATAAGGCTACCTACGAGAAGCTGTACAAGGAAGTGCCCGCCTACAAGCTGATCACCCCATCGGTGGTCTCCGAGCGTCTGAAGATCCGCGGCTCCCTGGCCAAGCGTGCTCTGATTGAGCTGCGCGAGAAGGGTATGTTTTCTGGATATTAACCTTATCCTATTTTACAGTTTCTAATTATAATCCTATCTACTTTCAGGTCTGATCAAGCAGGTTGTGCAGCATCATTCCCAGGTCATCTACACACGTGCCACCAAGGGTGATGAGGCGTAAATGTTTTATATTTTGCCCAACGCATCTCTGTAGTCGCATTCGCTTTACAATCGAACACTGATTGTATTCAAGAGCTCTACTATGCCGCTGTGTGTGAAATGTTGAATAAACTTGCTTTCTTATTGATGTAAGGAACATTTGCGTGATGTTTTATTTTCATGATGACCTCTTGCCGAAAGGGTAATCATGGAGCTGTGGTTTTTAGATTACTCTATTTGCAGCTGCATTAGAAAAAGTATTTTTAAATAGGCTAACACTCAAGTAGTACATGCATAGGTCAGTTCTAAGAACATAAAAAAATGTTTGGTATTGAAACCGAAAAGTTTTGCATTATTAAGAAGAATTTTACTTAAATTTTAACTGGACGAATGATTTTATAAGCTGAATTGTATTCAATATCGTTCGACTGAAATCTTCTGGTTTAGTAATATTGATAATATCAATTATTTAGTACAATGTTTTTAAGGCTATAAAAAAACAATTTTACTTTAAAATGCGATACATATTTTTATTCCCAAATTCATGTTTGGAAATAATATATGGGTTAATTTATTCTAACTATTATTATTCAAAATAATTTTTAAAGAATAACTTTCAGCTAGAACTACCAAAAATGTATTTTTATTTGGTTTGTATGCTAGCAGAAATGTGTAAATTCGTAAGAATTCAAAAATTAATACTTTAACTACTAACCAGCTTAAATAATTCAACCAATTAAATATTGCATTTCCTTTTTTTTATTAAATTTAATAAAACAATATTAATAAATATTTGCTTGACTGTGTCCAATAAGAATTTGTACTTCTTCTTTTTCCGAAGGCACTCACCCTTTACGTGCTCACTTCTGTTTAACAGTAAGCACTTCATTGTTGGACTGCTTTTGATTTAATTTTTGTGCAAAATCATTGTAAAACAATTAATTTTGGTTTTAATAAGAAACAAAAATTAAATCATTAAAAATATAAAAGAAATGTTAGCTTACATCTTAAGAAAATATTTTATCAAAGTTTTTTAACTTAATAAAAAGTCAATTAATAAATAATAACAATATGAAAATTTGTTATTAGAAGGAAATCACCCGACTAGTTTATGGATTCTCGGCTGTGACCACACATCCTGATTATTTCACTATATGACCACACCTAATTTGCCTAAGAATAGAGCACCCGCTTTTTTTGGGATCATTAGAATTTATTTGACAATACTAGAAAACAAGGTCCATCTTTGTGTGTTGTGTTCATCAAATATATATAAGAAAGATTACCATTGCAATGCATTAAGCAAAAAAATTTTTTGCACTCATAAGAAAGATATTACGAAAATTTGGCTGATCATTTCCGTTACGAACCGATTCTAAAACTTGCTTAGAGAATTGGCGAAGTTTTATGTTTAAGCTAAGCAGATGCCCGCTTTTATTACAAAATGTTGATAATAATTTTAAAAGCCCTTGTAAAACTTTAAAAGGCTAAAATATGTAAATAATAGTTTAGAACTGCCACCCCTGCGCGGAATAGTTTACCCAATGAACATTCATATGGATTCCATCTGTGCTTGCCATTCACAGCGAAACGGTCTTAACTTAGCCAATATGTTTACGTGGTTACCTTTATTTTGATGACAACACGGCAGATTGGTGCTGGCAAAGACGGGTTCGGTTCAAGTATCTGGCTGCCAGTAAAAATGAATTAAGCTAGCGAAAACTCGAAGATCGACCAGCCCGCGCCGCACAACTGTGCACACAAGACGACCGCCGAGCAGGAAGCGTTGAGGTTGTGAGGTAATTCGCGATTCAAAAAGCTGTCGCCGCCGCACGCAGATAAAGATTCTCGCGGACCCGGCCAGAAACGAAGTGGGAATCACTGAATCAGCTGGAGCGCGCCTATAGGCCCCCGATAATACCACGTATGCAAACAATAAGTATTATCTGTGGGTATTTGCCCTAACGTACATCTGGTTGCCTTTTGCAGATCCATATCCGGCAAGATGATACCGCTGTCGCACAAGGACCGGAGTAGTTTCGGCTACCGGGTCCGGGAGAAGCTCAACAGCTGGAAGAGACTCATCTTTTCTGACCGCAACTCCCGGAATCTTTTCCTCTTCTTGCTGCTTAATCTGAGCTTCGCCTTCGTTGAACTCTTCTACGGTATCGCGACGAACAGTTTAGGTTGGTTCTGTTCTTGGCCCCTAATTGCTTTTTATCTTATCCGGGTTTTATAACCCCCTTGATGGTTAATCCGTAGGTCTGATCTCCGACTCGTTTCACATGTTCTTCGACTGTACTGGACTCTTGGCGGGATTGGCCGCCTCGGTTATCACCAAGTGGAAGGCCAACGAAAAGTATTCGTACGGTTATGTGCGGGCTGAGGTGCTGGCCGGGTTTGTCAACAGCCTGTTCCTGCTGTTCATCGCCTTCTTCATCCTGTCAGAAGGCGTGGAGCGGCTAATTGAGCCGCCGGAAGTCAAGCACGAGCGGCTGTTTGTAGTCTCCGTGCTGGGGCTGCTGGTGAATCTGGTGGGAATCTATGCCTTTAATCACGGCGGGCACGGTCACTCGCATGGAGGAGGTGGTCACGGACACTCCCACGGTGGAGGCCATGGACACTCGCATAGCCACAACGACGCCGACAACCACAATCACCAGGCCATCACCTTGGACAATGGTAACGAACAGTTTTATTGAAATAATTAAAATTTTAATTTTAATTTTATCGAAAAATGGTTAATTTATGAGCCTTTATGCCTTCAAAATCATATTTACACAGCCTAACAAGAAACACAATTTCTTTTAGGCACAGTTTTTAGGATATTTTAATTAGGAATTATCTTTTTTCACAAGTTATTTATTAGATAAATTGGTTTCTGATAATTCTTTTCTAATTGAATATTTACAATCTTTCCAGGTCATGGGCACTCACACGATCACAACAGCCATGGCCACTCGCATGGAGATATGTCGGGCAGCAACTCGCAGATCATGCGAGGGGTTTTCCTGCACATCCTGGCCGATACCTTGGGCTCGGTGGGCGTAATTATCTCGGCAGTGCTGATGCACATGTTCGGCTGGATGATTGCGGACCCAATCTGCTCCATCTTCATCGCCCTGCTGATAGCGCTCAGTGTGCTGGGCCTAATCAAGGAGTCGATAATGATCCTGATGCAGCGCCAGCCGACCGACCTGGACAGATCGCTGCCGCAGTGCTACCAGAAGGTCACGGGATTGGCCGGTGTCTATGCGGTGCAAGAGCCGCACTTCTGGACCCTCTGCTCCGATGTCTATGTGGGAGCCCTCAAGCTGGAGGTGTCCAAGAACGTCGATCCCAAGTACGTGGTCACGCACACGCGGATGATCTTTGAGGCGGTGGGCGTGAAGCAGATCTACATACAGCTGGATTATGTTTGATTCAGAAGGGATCCGCCCACCGGCGTCCTTGTACAATGATGTGTATATTTGGCCACTCGTGTTGCGTATTTATGTGCAGTGCGAACGAGCGTCGATGTTATCAAACATTATTTTAAAATTTTAGTTCACTTCGGCGCCACAACTTTCCCATCACTTCCAAAAATACCCTCCAAAAGCTAAGTAAAACAAAATGTTTGAACTTCAGTTGTACTAGTAATTTTGCGAATTTTGTTAACTTATTAACGTTTGTATTTGTTGAAATGCGTTCAGCATTCATTCCATTCTATACATACTGAAAGCATAACATAACGTATGCGGTAGTCGATATCGAGGAGCATTAGTGTAATTGTAATCTAAGCGAATGAAATTGTGCAAGAGTAAATATATATATTTAAAGTTTTTTTAAAATTCAGAAAGAACAAAACCCGAAACATGCATACCTACAAATAGCATATACATATTTCAATTTGACTGACATTTCCACAGACATTCCGCTGTGCGGTGGAAGTGCATTAAGAAACCCGTTTTTGCCACAGTTTGAAGTATCAAAATTATGAACGAAATAAAATTTAATTTGTTATTAGCATTTTTATACGTAAACAGAATTGAAAGGAGTTTTAATTCTGGTTGGGGTGATATTAGTGTATAACTTCCATCAGTTGTTTGTGGGGTCTTATCAAAATTTAAAATTACTTTCTGCTTAATTAAAAGTAGCACAACCTATTTGGTTTGATTAAAAGATAATTGAGTCCGATATTTATTATAGTAGCCCTAATATGTTATTTATTATAATAATTTGTAAAAAGTATTTTTTCAACTGCCAGCTAGTTCATAACAAAATACTAATCCCTTTAACAATATTTTAATGATTGACATAAAAATGTTATACATAAAATAACGTTTCTATGGCAAATCAAATTATTATTTAGCTTGGCATCTAATATAAATTTTTAACAAAATCCGTTTTAACTCAAAATGTAGTCGTCTATCTGATATTTTTTTCTAAGTCAAAATAATTCATTGATTATTTACCTTTCTTATTTTAATCTTTAATAAGATTAAATATTAACGAAATAAAATATTTTGTATATTATATTTAGGCGCTACGTTAAAAAAAGTTGTTTCCAATCAAACTATTTAAAAAAATATTTGTATTTGCAATAAAAAGTGCTAGAATTATTATACCCGTTACTCGTAGAGTAAAAGGGTATATTGTATTCGTGCAAAAGTATGTAACAGGTAGAAGGAAGCGTTTCCGACCCTATAAAGTATATATATTCTTGTTCAGGATCACTAGCCGAGTCGATCTACCCATGTCCGTCTGTCCGTCTGTCCGTCTGTCTGTCCGTCTGTCTGTCTGTCCGTATGAACGCTGAGATCTCGGAAACTATAAAAGCTAGAAGATTGGCATTTTGCATGTAGATTTTAGGAGTTCCTACGCAGCGCAAGTTTGTTTCAAAATGGTGCCACGCCCCCTCTGACGCCCACAAGCGACAAGCTGTGGCCACAGTTTTGATGCTATTATGAAATTTTTTTTTGATATATATTTGTTTCGTCAATACCTATCGAATGGCCTAATAAAAGTTTGCCACGCCCACTCTAACGCCCAAAAACCCATTAAACGCTTAAGCCTGGTTAGCGCCTACATTTCTGCCTTTCATGGCCGCAATAGTGCAATAGCGCCATCTAACGGATGACTTTGGAACAGCTGGCCAAGGTGCTCAACAGAGTCAACCTTAATTCTCGATAAGGATTATTAAAGGAAATTGCGATGGCTTTCATTTGTCAATACCGAACTAAATCCCAAGAACTATGCAAATCAAATCAAGTTAGCCAAATTGGAGGTGTTCCCTGGGTACCGATTTTAACATAAAAATCGGGAGCTAATTCGAGCTGCGAAAAACATACAGAAGGCATATTTATATTAGTTGTTTAGCTGAGTAACGGGTATTTAATAGTCGAGACACTCGACTATAGCGTTCTCTCTTGTTTTTATGTTTATATGTTTCCGACTACATACATACATACATATGCACATATGTAAGTATCCATTTTAATTATTAAGCTAAACATTTTTTCAGCTTATTCCAGCGAGTGCTCACTGTGGGCATCTCTCACGCGACGACGGCAACAAGTCGACACGTTTTGCCGAAATGAAAATTGCACCTGTGTTGTTACCCCGGGCACCACACCGCCAGCAGATAAAGACGAACGATTTCCCCGCCCTAGAATTAGATTATAGAATTTTTAAGTTGTGGCGAGAGCGGCGCATTTCGTTACCAACATTGAGGTTAGGGCGAGAGCAACGTGAGAATCTAGGGCAAATGGAACTGCAGCGTGCAGAAAATAGTAGTCCAGTGCGCATGACCTCCGTGTATATACATGTATGGCGGCAAGTGTACATTACTGTCAAAGGTCAATAACTCCGCAATTGCCCAAAAAAAAAACGAAGTCTGTCTGACTCAGACGGCGGTGTCGCCCTCTCGTTCGCACTTACGCGTCTATATATCGTAGTGCACCTACGCATAACGGTAAGAAAGAAGTACAGGCATGCGGATTTACAGTTGTATATGGTTTCCGTTTAATTTCAGTACTGGTGTTCCCAATTGCAGTTTTTTTTCTTTCTATTTATATATGGGTAGAGCGAAAATGCATACAAAAATTTAAATTGTTGCTATCAAAATATTAATTTAATTACAATAGTTGTTGGCGCAATTCAGTTGTTTAGCTTGGTGTCGGTTTAAACAAGACACATACATTAAGTCGAATTTATGAGAGCTCCGGCCGAAAGAAATCAAAACTAAAATCGCACAGATCGAGGACAGGCTTTTGTCAGCGTTTAACATAAATTTAAGACTTTCAAAATTGTAACTAAGCATCTGATAAATATATGTAGAAGGTATGCATGAGTATAGTGTGTTCCGGGGGGATTGCGATCCGTTCTAGCATTTCTCCTCCTCGAGACCGTGCTTGAAGAACATGAGCACGGGGACGCTGTTGCCATCGATTTCGCGGTATTCCACCAGGGCCACCATGCCATCGCAGTCCATTGATTCACCGGTGAAAAACTGCAGCTCCTTGAAACGGCCGAGGATGTCCTTCATGGCCTTGTTCATGTTGGTCTTGAAGACATCGATCTGGTCGGGCGAGTTCTCCTCCAGCTTGGCCAGTACCTTCTTCATGTAGTCCTTTAGGTAAATGGTGTACGATTTTTTGTCACCGAAGGCGAAGCACTCCGACAGGCGGTGGTTCAACACCACATCCACACCGGTCTCAGAGGTGACTTCGGTGCCCTCGTCTGCCTCCTCCGCAGAGGCGTTGGCGCCTGGCAGTACTATATCATCGCCTTGGCGGGTGATCAGCTTGCCGTACACCTCATAAATCACTTCGTCCACCAGCTTCATCTTGTAGGTGTCGGCGAACATCTCGTCGCCGGTGATGATATCCTTGTAGATTTTCATGGTGATAGTGAGTTTTCGGGAGGCGGAAGATGGCGTCTAAATCGCTGGCGAATATGCAACTACAACAGCACTGGACCGGGAACACAGCGAAACGACTTGCCACGCGCTCACTTGAATAGCAAAAAGAATGAGGGAGAAAAAATGGCGAATGAACTGCCAACTCGCTTGATGTCCCACAGTCCGGCAACGCCGATGTGGCAGCGCCTACTACGCCTATCGATACTATCAAAGCATTTATGTTATTTTATATATAATGTTCTTAACTTCAAAAACTTAAATTCTAAATTTAATTAATTGCATATTTTAATGATTTTAAAAAATTATTAACAGTTTTTTATTTTAAAGTTTTATTTGATATTATCGATAATCCGTTGGGTTTTTACAACATAGTGGCAGCATTGCCTGCGGTAATTTTGGACACCGCACTGTACGGTCCCACCCATACAAGTTCGAGCGAAAAACAGGGAAATGTACGTAATTTCTGAGCTGGGACTGCCAAAACCCTGATTTAAGAGTGCTTTTTGCAGGTATGCACTCTCCAGTTCGCTGATCCGATCGCCGGCGCTGCGCCAGGGCCTCCAAATGGCCGCTACCAACCGCCAGGTGTCGCTGAAGGTGGTCTCCGTTGGCGCAACCCAGAAGGACGAGTCGTTCTTCGAGAAAAACGAGCGCCTGGGCAGGAAGCTGTCGCCCCATTTGACCATCTACCAGCCGCAGCTGACCTCCATGCTGTCGATCATGCATCGCGGCACAGGATTGGCCCTGGGAGTGGGCGTTTGGGGCCTTGGATTGGGTGCCTTGATCTCGTCGCACGACATCAACCACTATGTGACCATGGTGGAGGGACTCCAATTGAGCGGCGCCACTCTGACCGCCCTCAAGTTCATCATTGCCTACCCGGCAGGCTATCATACGGCTAATGGCATCCGGCATCTGCTATGGGACACCGGGCGATTCCTGAAGATCAAGGAGGTCTACTCGACCGGTTACGCAATGGTTGCCACCTCTTTTGTGCTGACCGCAATCTTGGCCCTTCTCTAAGCTCAGGTCCTTGCCTGATTCTAAAAAATTGTAGTGAGAACATGATATGAAAATTGTTATATACTAAATACATGTAGTGTGTATATTTAAAGTGCTCTTTGTTGTGTTACGCAACCCATTTTGCTGCTTTAAAAGCGTTACATTCATTTGTTTTTCACTACAATTTGCCGGAATAGAGTGTTTTCTAATCATTTTGGTTAAATCATACGAAAATCTCTAATTGTAGGCCGAATTGGGAGGCAATTTAACGTCCAAAAGTAGAATCAAGTATACGCCCTCATCATCAACACTCGTTAACAGAATGCTTAACGTCTGCACCTGAGAGTATGCAAGACTTTTCAAATTGCAATATTTAATTTTTTATTTTTTTTTGTAATTTTTTTTATCAATATTATTTATTTGTAAACATAGAACCCGTACAATCTTTAAGTACCTTAACAATGTAGTTTTGTCTATGAACTTGAACCAAACCTCAAGCCTTCATCAAAAGGACTTTGTTGGAGATCATCAGCCTTCGCAATTGGTGCATCCTTTGACCGCACTTTTTCTCACAGCTTTCAGGTGCGGTCCAAAAGTAAGGCGTTTGTCTAGGGTGTTGCCCAGATATTTTGCGTGTTTCCGCTGATCAAGGGTTTCTCCTTCCATCTGAATAGGAGGCGTTATAAGCCTTTGGAATGTGAAGCATGGGTTGACGGTTTTCAGGGGATTAACCTTTAAGTTCCATCGCCTGCACAAATTTGAAAGGGCGTCCAGGTACATCTGTAGACCATTTATAGATCACCGCAATATCATCCGCGTATGTTGGTATTAATACCTTTGACGGAGCCCCCATATAGTCAGCGTTGGGCTTGGGATATACCCAAGCGGTGTACAATGAGTACACCTTGCGGGTGTACTCTGTGTCCCTGACCCTGACTTTAAACACTCGTCCTTCCAAATAAGACCTAAAGAGCCCAAAGTATGGTGCAGGTAAAAGCAGTTAAGCTTAGCAAGCCGTCATGCCAGACTCTATCAAAAGCCTGCTGCAAAAAACTGCATTGCATTATTCATGCTTGCCAAAAGCCTGCAGGATGTGCAAGACAAGTCTGTGAACCTGCTTTACAAGATACAAGTAGACTAAGCAAATTTTAACTTTTGTTGAGATAAACATCAAATAAGCTATGTATAAATATACTGTAGAAATACCGACTATGTAATAAATTCATTAGTACATTTTATTTAATAATTGCAATATACCCATGCTGATTTAAATTCCCAGAAAGGTCAATTTAGATTTATATCTAATACGACTTTGGTTTTCGTAAACAACACAGGATCGTCGCAAAAAAAACTATTTTAGTTGACTTTCTTCCATATTAGTAATTTATTTATTGTGAATTTTGGATTATCATTTGTAAAAGCTGCAAACTGTAGTGCAACGCTCTTGTATGAGGCTAAAATGTATCTAACAACTAATATCACAATCGATGTAATGTAATTGAAACTTCTCCTCTGGTAAATTCTGAATCCGGAGTCTTCTACTGAATGGATCCATGTTTGCTGCCCTCCGCCTCCGTTTTATTTTCCCCATCACTTTCATTTCCGTTTTCCATTGAAGGTAGCAGCTCGAAGTCGCACACCAGGGAAAAGTGATCCGATGGATATTGGTAGCTGGGCGTGCGGTTCTTGCCGATCTGTTCGCCGGCCGGAAAGTCTAGACAGTTTTTGATCTGAAATAAAGGAAACAATTTTAAATTCATTGCTCAACAAAAAATCAGTACTCTTATACATTATTTAATAGAAGGTCAATAACTATTAAGTCAAATTTAAATGAACCATAATATAATATTGAAATTGTAAACATGTAAACAGTGCAGCGGCAGCCTTAACATGCTAATTCAATATTTTGAAACCGTTTAAATATTTTGATGATATTATTATGATGAGACACTGCAGCTTCTGCAGATGCTGAACCGTTTAGAACCAGCTTTATAATCCTACCTTGAGACGATCGGGAGTGTAGAACACGTAGTCGATGGTGTGGCACTCCTCGCCCTCCTCGCGGATCTTCCAGGTGGTGTAAGGTGGCTCTCGTTTCATCGACTCCGACACGAACTCACCCACATCCCCGTTGGGCTGCAGGATCTCCTCGCGGTCCAGCTTCACATCAGCATAGGCACTGCCCAGACGAAGAAGATCACAGCCCAGAATCGTAGCGTAGATGGGCTCTACGGGCTCAGCGTTAAAATCTCCGCACAGCAGCAGAGGAGTTTCTCCGGCAAACTGTTTTACAAACCGTATGAGATCCCGGCCCTGTTCGTTCCGCAGCTTGGCTAAAAGTGCACCGTGTCGGGCCTTCAAGTGGGTGGTGGCCACACAGAACTCCCGACCGCTGGAGCGCATTCGCAGCCGAGCGGCGATGGCCACCTGGTTGCTCTGCACCCGCCACACCTCCAGGATCCTGGTGTCATATCCTTGCAATTGCAATTTATCACGCTTGTAGAAAATGGCACAGCCGTCGGGTCCGTTGTTCTGCTCGATATACAGACAAGGAGAATCCGGTTTTGGGAAGAAAATGCCCGCGTAATTTTGGCTACCCAACACCGTCTGAAGGAACTTAAAGTGGTCTACTTCCTATTTAAATATATAAAAAATGACGTTAAAGTGATATTGCCCTGATGATTTGGGGGGGTGTGTTTTTACTTGCAGACAGATCACATCGGGCTGGTTCTGCAGGATCTCCTGGACAATCAGGTACTTCCGGTGCTCCCAGGTGAGCGCTTCCTCGGGACAACGCACAAATCCATCGTTGTGCTGGCCGAGAGCTAATTTGTGGGAGGAGCAACCGTATTAGAGGGATATTTGCTAAATATTAATTTTATTGCAGATTTTAGAATACCTAAACCAATTTAGTCAAAAAACGTTGGTTTATTATCTAACATTTTAATGTAATGTATTGAATTGAACACGTTATAAATTAAGGATTAATTAAAAAAAAAATGTAACTTGAAAGAATATAAATATTTGCAAAATATTTTAAGGACTTAAAGTTATTTTTTTCTGATAATTGTATTACCATGGGACTAGATTAGATATTTTTACAATACTTACTCTGCGATAGAATGTTCCACTGTAGCAATCGAATGTTCTGCGAGGCGTCGCCCTCAACTGGCGCACTGCAAACTTCATAGATACATTAGAACATATCACTGGGACAGGACAAGGTAAGAAACCTACCCCTCGACAAGGAGTTGAGCTGAAGGCAGCGCAGTCCGTCGGCGACATCGCCGTCCACCAGGAGCGGTTTCAGGAAGCCGCGGGTGAGCAGCGAGGGCTGCTCGATTCCACTGCCGCGCAGCTGCTGGACATGCTGGAGGAGAGCAGATGTGCTCAGACCCGTGGGCAACTCCAGTCCATCGTCCTGCGAGTCCACATTGTTGATCTTGGGCGCCGAGTTGAATGAGCCCATTCTGGAAAACGATGCAGCATTTCAATTAGTCTCAAATAATAGTCAAAGAGATTTAACTCAGCTAAGCAAACGTTCGATTATATTGCTCACAAAACACAAATAATAAGCCAACAAAATATATATCAGTTTTTTATTGGCTCCTCTTTAAATGTTTTCTTTTAGCATTTCAATCGATAAAACTGATAAAAGCTTTTCGCAACAAACAAACAACTTTCAGCGAACAACACCAAATTAACAACGGCAAATACATCAATGAAATATATTTAATTTCAATTTTTTCTGGTACTCACAAAGCATTTGGTTTTCTATATAAAATTTTTCTCAGAATTATGCTGAAAACAAGAAAGGAAAGCTAACTTCGGGCGGAGCCGAAGTTGATATACCCTTGCAGAATATTCTGTAAATAATATTCTCCAAAATTATTCATATGATGCATTCTTAATACAAATAAAAATCCCAACTTCCTAACTTTAAAAACACCAAAGTTATGGCAATTTCAATCGTTCAGTTATATGGCAGCTATAGGATACAGTCGGCCGATCCCTATAAAATTTGGTAGGTCGGATTGATTGGCCAAATATAAAACCCATAGAAAATCCCAACTTCCTAACTCTAAAAACACCAAAGTTATGCTATTTCCTATCGTTATATGGGAGCTATAGGATATAGTCGGCCGATCCTTATGAAATTTGGTAGGTCGAATTGATTGGCCAAATAAAGAAGCCATAGAAAATCCCAACTTCCTAACTTTACAAACAGCAGAGTTATGGCATTTCCTATCGTTCAGTTATATGGCAGCTATAGGATATAGTCGGCCGATCCCGGCCGTTCCGACTTATATACTGCGTGCAAAGGAAAGAAGGGTGTGTGCAAAGTTTCAATTCGATAGCTTTAAAACTGAGAGACTAGTTCGCGTAGAAACAGACAGACGGACAGACGGACAGACGGACAGACGGACAGACGGACAGACGGACATGGCTATATCAACTCAGGAGGTGATCCTGATCAAGAATATATATACTTTATAGGGTCGGAGATGTCTCCTTCACTGCGTTGCACACTTTTGACCAAAATTATAATACCCTCTGCAAGGGTATAATGAACAGACTATGACTGTGCCGCTGACTCGTATAAAATTTTCCCATTTTCACTTTGCTGTAAATAATTATTTGGTGGTGTCAAATTTCGTGTGTGGAGGGAGAAAAATGTTGTTAAGATCTTTTTAAACAAAGTTTCAAAATTTAAAAAAAATACATCGTCACGTAAAATAAACATATGCATAAGCAAACCAGAAAGAAGTCGTGTTAATGAAGTTGGAAATGTATAGACCCTAAAAAATATATTTGACTTTATTTTATTTTTTTATTTTATATTTTTATTTTTTGATAATGTTATAGGAATTGACTTTTTCTATTTAACCTAGATTCTTGTAAAATATGTAAAACGTTATTTAAAAGATAGAAAAAACGAATTTTTTAATACAAACATGTAATTTAGTTTTCATGTAATAATATATAATTTGCTAAAAACATTTAGAATTTTCCTTTAACTAATGGTTTCCTGAAGCTTTAGGGAAACTAAGTATACTGAAGTATAGTTATAACGAAGAGAGAATTAATAAATTTAAATCCAAAAACTTTTTAAATTTCTTTCCAAAATAAACTGATTAAGACGAAAACACAAAGCTGGGAATTAATTTCTAGATACAATGAATCTTTTGCCTTTCATATTATAATATGATATGGTATTCCAATACAATGATTACAATAATTTTTTACGTTCTTAAACATTGAGCTTAAAATTGAAATCCTCTTAGTTATTTTTAAACAATTTTGATTCCTTTTTGATCCTTCGGTAAATCTAATCTATCCATCTATTCTCCTGGTAAGGTTTAATAGCTACAGCTAAAACTATTTTATTGCTGAGGTCTAATTCGAGATCCAATTTGTGAACCGAAGCTCTCGACAATTATCACATATGCTCTGATTCCAAGAAGGCAACCAGAGAACTGACCGGGAATCAAAGCGGAATTAGTGGGGACTTTGAGGGGGATGTATGAGATGCTGGGCCACCCACGCGATGGCAGTCCCGCGAAACAAAAACAAAGGCGAAAAATGTCGCTCGGTCAATAGCTTCGCAGCTGTTGGGCTGGTTTGCTTTGCTCCGCGAGAGAATCGAAACCAGTTCCCAGCTGGGGATGGATATGGATGTCGAATGGAGACTGGATTTTGGGGCTTACGGGCTTCGGCCTGTCACCACAATCAATCACCCGCCGGTGGAGCAGATGCCCACTAAGATGAGACCCCCACCACCTCTTCTCACCTGGTCAGCATCACCTTCTGCAGATAGGCCTTTCGATCGTTTTTGCAGGGCGCCTTGTTGGCTCGCTTTATCGGCAGGGTTTGCTCCATTTCTGCGAGAATTTTGACTGCGGAATTTTTGGGATTTTAGGATTCGGGACTTAGTTTTTAAAGTTTTTTTTTTTTTTTTTTTTTGGACCCTGGGGGAGTCAGAACGAGGTGCGCTTGCAAGCGACTTTCGCGAAACTGAATGCCAACTGAAGTGCGGGGTTTTATTAGAGACATCATTGCCGGGCAGAGAACGCTCGCGAGGCAGCGAAAAGATCGCGAGGAGAGCACGCACAAACGGGTATTTCGCATACGAGATGTATCTGCAAGATACAGATACCCCTCACAACGAGATCAATACGTTCGGCTCACGTGTGAGAGCGCCCCGCCAAAATGCTAAACAAAAGAACGTTTCTGACTGACGGGCTTGTTAAATATTTATGCGGCCAGGGCGGCGGGGAATGGCTATCAGTTAATGAAATCAAAAGTGCTCGAATGAGATATAATATGCATGCAAAAAACAAAACAACAAAATGGGGAAAAAAGGGAGCCAGCATCCTTAGCTAATGCCTGGCGGTGTTGTATGCCTAAGCAGAATCCCAAATGTTCTCAAATGCTAATACGGCAGACAAAAGATACAATTGTATCTGCACAATTTATACAGCAACGCAGTTACATGCGTAATGAGCTGTCCGCCCCAAGAAATATATAGAATCTTTATCTGTATCTGCAACCGATTCGGCGAGGGGGAGATTTTGTTACCTGGGAATCGGCACGGCCACACGTCTCGCGAAAGTCTTCGATGTGACGATCAATCGCGATGTTTTCATTAGAAACTCCATTTTGAACTGTTTTTGCTATCTTTACTCTGGTCCAAGTAAAATATCACTTTCAGTTTGTTAGGTTTCTTATTTTTGGTCTGGGATTCTTCGTTTCTTGTTAAGGTATTAGGATAACTTAAAATGTTTTATATTAAGTGTCAGTATGGCAATGTCAAAGAGACGCGGCCCCATCTGTGATTCCTAGAAAGGCAAAATTATTACAGGGTTAGAATATTGTTTGGGTTTGGTTCATTGATCTCAGACTGAATGCCACTTGCAAGATGCCCACTAATCTCGGAGCGGAATGTTGAACTTGACTCAATCCATAGGCACGTGTCGAAACACTTTCGTGACCAAAATGTAATTATCGTATTCATTGATAGGATCTTTTTACTCCATTTACACCAACACAATTCCGATATTATTATCACTTATGAGTTATCATTTAATGGAAAGCCATTAAGCTGTGCATTAGATAAGCTTATGAAATCGAGACCAAAACAGCTAATAGAAATTGAAACGAAATTGTATGAAATTGGACAACTATTTTCTTAAGCCCCCTACAATTTTTTTTAATGCTTTTTGAGAACTTGACAAAAAGAAGGAAAGAAAAATGCATACAATTTTTTTTGTGAAAATATAGAAAAACAAATAAATTAATAAAAAAAGGATCTACTTATCCTTAATTATTAATTGCTTAAAATATCCTATTCAATTAAATCATTTATACATCTAAGAAATATCCATTTATAAAGTCAAAAATAAAGAAAAGTCAGTTTACTACATACTAAAACTATTACTTTTTTCTACATTTTTTAATAATGAATTCTGACATAATAATCTTTTGATAAATTGTAAAACGAGTGTTCACCCATAAAACTAAGTTTAAATGAATACAACATTTAACTAAAGGAAGAATAAATCAGATTGATATTGAGATTTAACTATAGATATGTACGAATTCTTGAATTAAAGAAAACAAGCCTAAATATGTGAGCACCAGGATATAGTAAAATATAAAACCCTGTCTTGCCTCATTGGGATAATATAATAAAATAAATATAAATAAAAAAATATTTCGTATTTCTGCTTTTCCCTGGGGCGCAGCTATATAGTACATTATACTGTCAGTTTTTGTCATGATCACTTTCGCGCAAATTGTGCAAGGTTAGTTTTTGTTGCTCTCGGTGATCTGTTGACGCTGCTGCTGTTTGTTGTTGTTGATTGCCGCTAAGTGGCTTTGAGGCCTGGCCAATGGCTAAGAACACTTGACACGCTGCCAGCCATGAACTTGATTTATAAGCACGGGCAGACAGGTAGCCCCTGTAAGAAACGAGTCTGGGTCTGAGTCTCACCTCACCAGATACAAGAGCAGATCGCGGGGCGGCTCAAACTCAAACTCTCCAGCCGCTGCAGAAGCGGAACTCTGGCCGAGATTAATATCGATATGGGGGCTGGCCACGCCCATTTGGTCATCCATTTCCTTTTCGATTTCCAGTTTTCGTGCGGCCAGGCGCTGTTTCATCTGAACGGTGGAGGTCATGGCCGAGGTCTTGGCCACAGCTTCCGCGATCTCGTATTGCCTGAGGAAATCCTGTCGAAATCCATCGAGCGTAAGGCCTTGGGGTTGTCTGCATTCGGGACCACACAGGCGCTGGCACATCTCATTAATGGCCGAGTTGCGATCGGTCAGGTGATCTGGAGCCATTCTCAGGCAATTTGCGCAGGGAGTATCCCTCTGCGAATGGCCAGACAGTTTTGGATCTTCCGAATAGTGATTGGGTGGCCTGAAGTCCCCTTCATCGGGCGAGGGTGGCTCATCCGTCACACAGAACAACTGTGGCGGCTTATCATCCTCTTCAAGCACCTCCGATCCTCCATCACTTCTTCTGTTATCCATAGGATTAACCTCCAGATTTAACAAGAGAGCCGTTACTGGCATGGCCTTGCCCAAGGCTGGCTGACGTCTATGGCCATAGTTTTCACGGGTTTTACTATTTTTATCCATTATTCTTTTGTATCACTTCTTTAACCAGCACTTTGTTCATTGACCACTCTGCGTATGCGTAATATTCGTTGCAATAATTTGTTGAGCGCACTTCTGGCCGTTTAGAACAGCCAACAATTAATACGCGCGTGCGTTGCCTTTCCTTATTTATATCTTCTGGTTGACTCTAGCCGAGATCGAGGCAATCAAGTGCCAGCTGCTCAGTTCCCTGATCTCTCTCTCGTTTCTCATTAAAAGAGCAGACAGATTGCCGCTGTTTAGCCATAGGTATAATATATAGCATGAAATTGGAATTGCCGCTCTCATTCAGTTCGTTTTTAAAGGCAAACCACATTTTGTTTGATTGCTTTCCAAAATGTCAAATTTATTATTAGCCAAATAGAGACTCAGCTTGGCTGTTTAAAAGTCATAAGCTTAATACTAAATAATACTTTCATCGACTCGACTTTAAACATGACCCGATGAATCAGTACGTCAAGCGTTGTTATTGTTTCGAAAGCATAACAAACAAGATTTCACTTGAACTTGCAGCTGCTTAAGGTTAAATCGAGTGTGAAATAATTGCAAATGTTTCAAAAATTGTGTTTACAAAAAAATGGTAATCAAAGGAAATACTTTTTGTAACACGCACACAGTTATTTCTAATCAACTTTAAATGTGTTAGTTAATTTTACATAGGTGTGTGAAAATGGCAAAGGAATTCCGTATTCCGCAAACAATCAATTTCAGATGAATAAAGAACAATTTCCAATCAGCTGCGATTGATTAATTACCCTCTATGTCAGCTGCCTGTCAATTGATATCCACACAGACATAATTAATTTTACGCCTCACTTTGTTCCCCTCCAAAATGAAATCAAAACAAAACGAGAGAAAAGACATGAGCCTTCAATGCTAATTTGTAGCTTATAAATTATTATGCACTTTCATGTTTTGCATTAATTCAAGAGCAAATTGATTGCATTTCATTTGGCTAATAGACATAAGGCTAATTGCATGAATAGAACGACTTTTATTCATTTCCGCCATATGGGAGTTTGATCTTTTTAAGTAAATCACTAATTGGCTTAACCTTAATTATTAATTAAGAATTGAATTAGAGGACTAGAAATATAATGTTTACTTGACTTTCTTAAAGAAAACACATTCAACATTTCATTTTTTGTTTCCTTCTTTTTTTAAATTGTTCTTAAATAGCTGCCCAAAAGTAGGCAAGAGTTTTTACCATCTGGCCTTTGAATAGTTGCTCAGCTGTTATTGAACTTGATCAAATCCAATGTACTTTTTATATTTTAAGCAGTACATACCTACACAACTTGAGTCAATTTTCGATATCTCACTAATTGAAAATAATATTCACTTCCCCTTCCGCAGGTGCGACTGCTCTACAAACGTTTGTACGGGTCTTATATTTATTTTGGCAATGCACTGCGGAAAGTCGAGCGGAATCAACAAGAGCAGCGGCCGACATTGGGTTTTATTTATATGGCTATATGTACGTGAGTGTACGGGCCTGTGGGGAGTCGTCCAAACGCCGAGAATGCCACATGAACTTGGCAACAGGTTCGCTCAATTTATGACAGGCCCACACCTCGTGGGCAAGATAATAGGGAATTGTGTAAAGAAACTATATAACATTTTTTGCCAATTCAGCTGACTATGTAGCTGCTGGACACCTGCTCTCGCTGGCTGATCGGGTCGTCGATCACTCCATCTGATATAGATTAATATAAGGCAAACAAAAAATAAATAAAAAGGGAGAGACGCCAGCGATTTGATAAGCTTATCAGGCGATTTCATCCTGTGAGCTCGACTATCAGATGACCTGTACATTAAAATTGCCACAACGATTGTAAAGGTTCAGTAGAAGGATTGTTGACGTAACCTGCTTGATCTTTCACTCCTTACTGTACTGATTGACATATATTCAAGGTTTGTTTACTACTTGTTCGGCAAAATTATAGCTTTAGCTAAACAAATTTTTAAAATTGTGTAACTCCTAATATTTTGAACCAAACTTTTTCTTTTGATTTGTGGTTTGTTTGGTTTGTTCGTGTAAAAATGCCATTATTAAAAATGGCAGCTTATTTGAACATTATCTGGTCCAATACAGGGTATAGACAAATAGTGTACGGCTTAGTGGGCTGCCTGGTGATTATTTTTGTTATACAACAGCATAGCGACAGATTGGGGCACATACTCGTACTACATATGGAGAGTATCGCATCGACTTTGGCTTGGAAAAAACTGGTTCTACTCCGGCAAAAGCTGATTCCATCTGGACGCAAAATCAATGAAACATCGACCGCTTTTCCCCGAAAGGTTTGTGGCTCACTTTGCAAGTGGTTCAGTGGGGCAAAATCAACCTATCACTGCGAATGCCAGACTCACCATTTTGCACTGCCTGCACTAAGCACCACCACACATGGTTAGCTACCGATCGCAGAGTATCCAAACTTCCCGCAAACTGCTTTTCGCGAACCGAGAAAACGTCTAGTGCGGTTTGTCAGTGCGCGAATTTCAAGCGATTCAAATGCTCCGGCGAGCTGCAAAGAACTAAACTCGATGGTACGTGCTTTGCGACATTTATACCAACGCTCTCTGTGCCGGGAAGCTGATAAGGATAATGCCAAGAGACTGCTCTGTTTGTCTGGCCGACTGAGGCACCATTGCACAATCAGCCGGCGAGAAGACTCCTCTCTCAGATTTATACTATCTACCTCATTATCGTAATAAGTTCAATGGCTCACGCTCTCAGGGACTGTAACACTAGTGTAAATAGTCGCGAGGGTCTACTTCTCTTTATTTGGTTACTTTTGGGCATACCTTGCGTATGAGTTATATGTAGTATTAATTTATTTCAAATTGTTCAGAATCTAGCTTTGCACCCACTAGCTACTTAAAGTAAACGCATATTTCCTGCTAAGAGTTTTTACTGCAAATACACTTATTTAAAAGATTGCCTTTATTGGGTTACAAGTCCTTAGAAAATAAACAGAAAATCAGTTATACTGTTTGTATGAATATATTTTCCAATACTCTTTTAGAAATGTGGTTTTTGGAACAGACACAGTTTATAGATCTAGGATATCCTAAATAAGAATGTCCCATAGTTCAATCTTTTATTCTAATTATATATTATATATAAAATATTATATACCTTAAGTTCATTAATAATAAAGTAAACAAAAAAATATAGAAAAGCTTAATGGCGAAGCCATCTATACATGCAAATAATCTTCAGCACTTCTAAAAGGCAATTATCAATCACTTTCCCACTCAAACAAAGATTCAAAGACGTCAATCAAATGACTCACTTACTTTGTTGGACCTGAGTGGGTCAATTGTGAACAATTTGTAAATTCGCGCTGATAACAATGCCAATGACATGAGGATTGTGTCTGGTCTTGTGTCTGACTTTGGGGTATATCTTATCGGGTGCACTTATATGAGAACCCAAGGCATTAGCCACTTGAAAACATTTCTCCCAGCATAATTCCTTCGCACGGGTCTGTTGTAAAACATTCAAATGGGATTTGATTTATTACTTATTGATAAGAACGGGGGATGCAATAAAAAAGAGACGTAGCCTGGATCTAATTGGTTTTAATTAGTTTGGGGCGGTTGGATTTGCGTAGTTCTCGCCAATCCCGCGCCCAGTTGGCCTGCCAAGGTCAGTGGTGAGTGCGACTGCCGATTAGGTGGGGAATACAACTATTTAGTTTTTTTAGTATAGCCGAGTATTTAGTATTAGCAGCCAGTGGTCTATCCGCCGAGATAAGATAACGACTTCGAGTGGACCAACAGCGGCCTTGTTTTAGTGTTCCTGTATAAAGTTCGATTCTTAGTTTATCATCTATATTATACATTTTTATACCCGTTACTCGTAGAGTAAAAGGGTATATTGTATTCGTGCAAAAGTATGTAACAGGTAGAAGGAAGCGTTTCCGACCCTATAAAGTATATATATTCTTGTTCAGGATCACTAGCCGAGTCGATCTAGCCATGTCCGTCTGTCCGTCTGTCCGTCTGTCCGTCTGTCCGTCCGTATGAACGCTGAGATCTCGGAAACTATAAAAGCTAGAAGATTGGCATTTTGCATGCAGATTTTAGGAGTTCCTACGCAGCGCAAGTTTGTTTCAAAAAGGTGCCACGCCCCCTTTAACGCCCACAATCGCTTATATACGATTTTATTAAAATATAAATTTAAATATTTCGGAAAAGTAAAAATGCAGTTTTATTGTGTTTATCAATACCTATCGAAATGTAGAAGAAATTTTTCAAATCGGACCATTCGTTAAAAAGTTATGCGTGATCAAAGTTTCTATCTCCATCTCCATCGCACTCCTTTTACCTGAGTAACGGGTATCTGATAGTCGGGGCACCCGACTATAGCGTTCTCTCTTGTTTAATAATAGAACCTTCGTACTATTTATTCACGTCTGCCAAACAACTTTCACTTCTTATCAATTTGGCAATGGGACATGCAACCGTATGCCACAAACATAATGTGTTATTTAAAGGTACTAAAAGGTACTAATATGGGGACATAAGGTCTATTACTGAGCAATTCCGATTGAGCTGGGATTCAAGTAGCTAATATAATTTTCTGATTGCAGGCTTCTAAATACAATTGACATTTGTAAAAACAGTCATGATAAAATGAAATTCAGCAAAATGCTATTTAAAATCTTAAGAACGTTAAAAAGATAAGTGAAACACGTAGAAATTTTAGATAGCCCTTTGAATTTTAGATTAGATATTATAAATAGATATTTCGATAAATATATGTGCATATGTATCTTTAAATATAAGCAGATGGATAATTAATTATACCCGTTACTCGTAGAGTAAAAGGGTATATTGTATTCGTGCAAAAGTATGTAACAGGTAGAAGGAAGCGTTTCCGACCCTATAAAGTATATATATTCTTGTTCAGGATCACTAGCCGAGTCGATCTAGCCATGTCCGTCTGTCCGTCTGTCCGTCCGTATGAACGCTGAGATCTCGGAAACTATAAAAGCTAGAAGATTGGCATTTTGCATGCAGATTTTAGGAGTTCCTACGCAGCGCAAGTTTGTTTCAAAAAGGTGCCACGCCCCCTTTAAAGCCCACAATCGCTTATATACGATTTTATTTAAATATAAATTTAAATATTTCGGAAAAGTAAAAATGCAGTTTTATTGTGTTTATCAATACCTATCGAAATGTAGAAGAAATTTTTCAAATCGGACCATTCGTTTAAAAGTTATGCGTGATCAAAGTTTCTATCTCCAGCTCCCTCGCACTCCTTTTACCTGAGTAACGGGTATCTGATAGTCGGGGAACCCGACTATAGCGTTCTCTCTTGTTTTTAATGTTTATTGTATGATACATCAATTCATCGATTGGTTGCTCATATAGTTGATTGATTGTTAAATGCATAATTATATTATTTAGTGTTGTTTTAGAAAGTTAAAATACTATGCTTTGAATTAGTTTCTTTTTACAGACTTTATTCACGATAAATAAATAAATAAACAGAGAAATTATACATTGTTTTTTTTTTTGGTTATATGACCTCAATCATCCTATACACCAAAGCTATATTTCTTTATGACAATTACATTATGTCAGCTTCTACCCTCAACAAGTGGGATTTCTAGGAGCCGGGGAACTCCGGTCAATTGTAATGAAATTACAAGCTCCTCCAACAAGAGATATTCGCTTTAATCAGTAAAGATCTTATGTGCTTGCTGGAAATTATGTGTACAACGCCCTCAAAGCTGGAAAAGAGGTCCACAAAGGACAGTTATAGTAATTAAAAAGACATTTCTGTTGTCACCCGCCCTCAAAAACACACGCAAACATGCACTTGGGTAAATTACATGCGCCTCATGAAACAAACCACATCCAATTTCCTAGCGACCTTAAACCCAAACAAAAACGTGGCGTTACGAAGAGGTGGGGGTAAGAGAGCGTTACAGGGTGAGAGCGGGAAGAGCACACAAAGAGCGGTTTGGACTCTATCTCTCCTTCTTACTCGCACAAGTCAGCAGATTGGAGCAAATTTGTATATTTCTTTTAATAAACTGAAAGTCCAAAAACAAAAAAACATAAACAAAATCCAAGAAACAAAAAATGAAGAAAAAACAGCAAACAAAGACCGAGACGGAAAAGCTTCACAAAGGAAACTTAATTTATGAAAAGTAGCAGCAAAAAACGAAATGTTTTGCTTGTTGTTTTATCAATAAGCTTTAAGATTTGTTGTTTTGAGGGAGGAAAAGGGCGAAAAAAGGACGAAGCCTGGCACACCCAATAAATAAAGGAACACATCACATTGTTAGATAATTATGGGGACTTACAGGAGCTTCTTTAAGAATTTATAGAATGCCACTAGTAAATAAACAAATGTGGAAATCAGCTTCATTTTGAACTCAACCCTTTGTTTATGTTAATTTTGTTTAATAGCGTTAACTAATTTTAAGCTTTTCAAATCAAAATTCACTTTTCATCAGATCGAATTCTGAGTCTCTTCGTAACTGGTTTGTTTGCTGTCCGAGATATCACAAATAAACACGACTCTGCTCAAATTTGGTTAAAATTTCACTATCAATGTCATTTCCGCGTTGAACACGTTTTTTACACTAAGCAGGCAAAATACAAAAAAACTCGGGAGATAACGCTTTCTGTGACGTATGAGAAGAGAAAGGTTGAGAGCAAAATGGAGAGTGCTTCGCAGAGAGTGACAGTGCCAGTGCAAGGCGGCAGAAAGGAAAAGCCAACAGAAATCCCAGTTAATTTAAATGTCTCACCGACTGTCAAATGCTCTTCGCCTTTTTGCTTTTAGAAATCGAAAGCAAAATTTCCAGATTTTAATAGTGACTACTATTAAAAATATTTTCTTTTTTTTCTTGCCCCTTAAGTAATTGTTCATAAATATTTAATTTTATTAATTATATTTTATGCATTCTAATATATTATTCTATTTATTTACTAATTTCACTTTTTGTTGTTAAGTTCTTAAATTATTTTTTTTTTTTAATTTTTAGCCCTTTTTTTTGTAAATACAAAATTTAAAATTATATATTTGTTTTATATGGATTGTTTTCTATATTAAAATAAGAGCAAGATAAAATGTATGGATTTAGGTAGAGTACAACGTCACGTCCACTTGTTGTGAGCGGGGCAATAAACTTTTGTGTGGGCGTTCTTAAGAGCAGGGGCCAACTAGCAATTGAAGAGAGCAAGTCGAAGCAAGTTTACATGCAGTCCTAAGAGAAATATAGAGCTTTGTTTTCTTCGTAAAGCTCTCGAATTTCATCAGCTGTTGCGGAGCTTACTACATTAATGTAAAAATGGGTAAAATTTAAACTTTAATAACAGATTACAACAGCCAACATTACATCTTAAGCTAAATTAGCAACAGAGCTAACAAATTCGAAGTTCGATGTCCTGGTTTCCTCTTCAAAATCGGTCAGAAATTCGATGTCCTGTAGTCGAAGGCAGGTCCCATTCGTATGGATATGTTGACGGGTTCGTTTAAACGTTCTTTCATCAGCCTAAAAAATGGAACAATTTTTATAGATTAGTTTATGTTATATAAATTGATTGTTTCCAAAATTCATCTTAAATTCAAAATTTCAGAAGCACAAGAAAATATCTAATGGTTTCAATGGCTATTTTTTAAGACCGGTTAATAATTTTTGCCAGATCAACTAAGATACACAAACGTTTTTGGTTGTTTTTTCCGTTCAAATTTCTAAATTAATCATATTAAAGTGAATATTTTAAACTATGCTCAATATGAAATTAATACAAGTTATTTATATTTAAAGAAAGCTAAGGATTATTTTTGATGTAAGCCCTCTAAATACAAATAATACACTTTAATCCACTTAAAGTCTTTTTTTTTTTAGCTTATAGAGGTCCACTCTAGCTGGTGCACATAGGCGAACCTTGTGGTAAACAATAATAATGGGCTTATCTAGCCCATTCGAATATAAGTTTATAATTCCTACCGTTTATCTGCCTCGCTCTCGCAACTCCGATAGCCTTTTCGCCTGGCCGATTTGTTAAGTCGTAACGATCGCCTCAGTTCTTTGGGCAGCGGTTTGTTTGTTTCGCGCCTAAAAAAGGTTCCAATTTTTTGGCACTTCTCGGCCAGATTATGCCAAACCAGCAGGATCAGCCGCGTGTGCCGTGCGGATGTGGACTTGGATGAGGATGTTGCGCCATTGGCACCACAATCGTATAGCTCGGTGGTGGAGACAACCCACGACGACATGTTGACACTGACTGACTTTGTATTGCCTTTTTCAGAAGAGCCAGCGGCCACTTGGCCGGCCATTGATAAGATTCCCCCTCGGCAATCGAAGCTATTCAATTCTCTACCAATGTCACTGACCAAGTGCCGGATACGAGAGACAAAAATACTGAAACTGAAGCATTGCAGCTAAGTTATTACCGCAATCGTATTACTCAACGTTTCGTAAAAACAAAATAGTTCTTTGGGCCATAAAACAGACAAACTCTAATGTTCTGCCCGGGAGGCTAAAACAGTCCACGTTTGATTTCAAAATGAAAACCTAAATGCGATGCGCTGCTCAAAAAAGTGGTTGCGTTGAATAAGTAACTGTTTAATTCTTATTTTTATCAAAAAAAAATGTGCTTGTTGATTTCATTAAGTAAATGTTGTATATAAGTTAAAGTTTAAATATGATAATTCATGTACCGGTGTGCTAGCCAAACCAATCCCCACCAAAATCCAATCGAATTGATCTGAACTTTGAGCTGGAACAGGTGTTTTTTATTGGCAACACGGATATAATGATTTAGATTTTTAAACTGATTAAATACTTATTTAAGATATATTTATATTACTGACTTTTTCCCTGAAAGTTATCAAGACTTAAAAGTGTTTTAAAAGCACGTTTAAATATTAATATGATTACAAATTTTTTTATTATTTGTCAACCTTAAATTTATAATAGCATAAGATTTTTATGAAAAAATTATACGAATATGATTAAAAATCGAAATATAGTAATAAGGATAGTATGGAATAATTGCGGTCAAATTTAATTCATATTTTTTTCTGTGTACTTCCCTGCTGCAGTTATGAATTTTTGCCATTGAACATTTTCAATAAGAGCCTCCGCCTGATGACCCTGTGACAGGCACTTCCCCACGCTCTACAGGCTAGTAAAGGATATGCCCACAGAAAGCATGTCCTGCAACAAAATACAAATAGATGCGTTTGGTCGGCTTCCATGTAGCCAACACCTAGGGACATTTTTGGACCACCCTCTGCCCCCCATTAGGTGCCTTATCCTGCCCACTTTGGGCGTGGGTCATTCCGTACATTGGCCCCATCACCATGGCAATGGATATCAGCATGCCAGCAAAATTGCATGCGGTTAAGCGGAGTTCGTGTGGAATCAGACCGGCGGAGATCAAATGCGTTGGTACAACCGAATTCGTTTATTGCCGTATTGTTGGATTTTGATTTGGTCTCCGAAGCAATAATACAAACTACAACAAACATGTCTCAATTACGTTCTGTTTTAAAACGTTCCTGTCTGTTAATTCCTTGCTGGTAGAACTTTGTGTGGCATTGCATTGTCTTGTGAATTGTATATGCTTCTTAAAACTCATTTTTTTATTACCATTTATTTTTTTAATCAAATTTTTCGAAATCCAGTGAAATTAATAGTTCGGTTTGTAAGTTGCAAAATTACAAAAATCTATCTACAAATTTTTATAAACGCCCATACTTGACTATAGTATTATTTCACAAAGGAGACTAGAGAAACAAAGTTTGTTGCTGTGATTTTAAAGTAAAATATCAAGCTATATTACACACCTCTCTAATGTGTTAATAAAATAAAAAAAATTGTAAATTTAATTTGTATTATTTATTTGTATCCAACTGGTGTAGCCAATGCATACTCTTCTTTATTCATAGCTTAAAAAGTGCATTCAACCAATCACTTGTACATTGTATAAATCTTTTTCCTCCAGGCACACATATTGATCGGAAAAAGAGCAAAGAAATCAGATGTAAGAGGGCAGCTGCAAGTCAAAGGCTCTCCCAGTCTTGGCTTTTGCCTCACCTGCTGACTGATTTGTGTCAGCCAGCCCCGGTGTAGTCTTGACAACCATTCCGAACAGAAATGCTTTTTAAATGCCATTTGAATACCAAAAATGCCGAGCAGTAGAAGGAGCTGCAAATTCTTTGTGGAATAAACATATCCCAAAATAAGTTTATTGGCTCCTGATTCCGGGGGCTTTGATAGTAAATTGAATTCCAATAAAGGCAAATAGCATATTTATTTGGCTATTTCCCATTGCATGTAGTTTCTGCATTTATTGGTATTTACCTATTCAATCTTAAATGCCCGGTATTATCCTTTTGCTACTCGGCTACACTTTATTAAATTTTCAATAAACTACAAAGTGAATTTACATTTGTTTGACTTCTGCAATCGACCATCTCTTCACCACCCTTATATTTATGTTTAAAATATTTTTGCAATTTAAATATTTTCCATATTTCTGCAGTAATTCAGTTCTGTTTACCGTTGTGCAATAAAATTCTGTAAAATACACAAATAAACTCTTTCACTTACTCGAATCAATCAATTCGCCTATACTTTTGGTTGTAATAAGGTTCGTCTATCTGTATTTCCATAAAGCGTCTCTCTATATAATTTAAAAAGATGTGATGAGAAATTACAGAATTTAAAAAACATTTTTTTGCTAAAGATATATGTATTATTGATTAATACTATTTATTAAAAAAATCCAGCAAAATATTGTCAGCCAGAGGGTACAATATGAAATGAAATGTTAGTTTTGTTTCAAATACTGTTTGTAAAACAAATACTGTATTTAATTTTCTGATATTCTTCTACAAAGTCCTAATAATATTTCATTACCATTAAGTGAAATTTTTCATTGTTTTTTTCGCATCGCCTACATTAAGGGGCACACAACTGACGGTCGGCAATGTTGAAAGTGGGCGAGATAAATGTGTGCCTGATGCTGATGCGCATGCAAATCTACATTTTTGGACGATTGTCAAAGCCGAAAAACTGGGGTGGTTGGGGTTCTGGGCTCGGTAGACAGATGTCAAGACATCGGACTCGTTTCTATGTATTCGGGGCTTAACATATGCGCCCCAAACAGGATAAAGGAAGAGTACGAGGGGGACTGAGAGGCAAACTACATGAGCGCATTACAAGCACTAACAACAACATTGTGGCGTAAAAAATATAAAAAAAGAATAAAAAACAGTAAGAAAAACGAAAGAAAACAAATGAAAGTTTATGTTATAAAATGCCAAAGTGTGGTGGCACAATCTATTGGCGAAAGAGGCGAGAAACAAAAACATCCGTATGAGGGGAGATGGCGTGGTGTTGTGCAGGCATAAAATAGCGTATATAAGATAAAGGATATGGCCCACCCCGTGCCCCACTTCTTGTGGGTTAGCATGAAAATTATAGCAAAAGTCAACATATGGCGTTAAAGATGCGAACGTGCAGCGAATCCTTGAAGTTTCCTCTAATTCGCCACAGCTCTCTATTCGACTCTCTCTTTCCTTTCATTCATCGTGATAGAGATGTAGTGCTATCTCAGTAGCGCATTTAAATCGTTAAGTATTTTAAAGATCCTCAAAGGATATGTTGCAAAAGGACCATTTAAACTTTTGGTAAAAAGGCAGAATTTTCAATGCCTTTATAGTTTAATGATTGAGTAAAGTATTGCATTTTTTGCGCCTTTAAAGCCACAAAATTGTTTTTTTTTGTATTCCTACGTTGCCCATAATGACTTGTTAAAAATAATAATGGATATTATATTATATAAATAAATACTATAAAATATTAAAGCAAATATTTGATAAAAAAGTATAAATGTTCTTGTTACGTCAATAAAATATAACTCATAAATATTCCCAAAATCCGCTTTTGCAGAATCATAGCAACCCAACTTAAAGGGGTACATATTAACAATAAGGCTTACTTTACATATCGAAAATAAACCGCAACTGTCGGTTACCATTCTTTAGCCCTTAAGGCCTGTCACATCTTCAGACAACAAATCCCACCAACTTTCACAGGACTAGGAGTGTGGAGATGGTCCTTCTGCCATCGCTTTGGGGAAGTTTTTTTTTAGAATTCCTAGCCGTACAATCGACAGACCATTGGCTTAAATATTTTATGCAAATTTTCAATGTAATAAAAATTTTTTGTCCTCCGGCCAACACACATACACATTCCCGTGCAGGCAAATAAAAATTGATGCCAATGCCGTTTGTCTTTCAATACATTGTTCCGGTTTTCTTTATTTTTTTTTGGCATTCCCCTTGTTGGTGAGTTAGTGTGTGTGTGTGCATGTGTGTGTGTGTGTGCAATGATTTTCAATATGTCGCAACACTCGGCCCGAACTTGCGCTATCTGTCCGCCCGCCAATACCGAATGTCCTTCCCCCATTACCACCCCCATCCCATTACCCGTGTCGCCCTTCTCGGACTTGCCTCCGAGCAGCTTGAAACAAATGCCGAGTTAATGCTTTGGCATATATGTCGCCATCGCCGATGTCGACAATGAATGCCGCATGGACATGACCTCAATTGCGTTGGATACACGGGCACATATATACAAGCTCGTATATTGGTTTGATCGACATCAATAAGCAAGGGCCGTAATATGTGTTAACCCCCCAGGACCTCGCGTCCTTTCGCTCGCCATCCCGCTCCTGCAACCACACCGTGGCAAGAATAACACATTGCCATCACTGTCATCTTTAGGCTGACAACTGCGAGTGCCGGCATTACGAGACTTTGACGTCGATATCGACAAGTGCACTAGTGGCAGTAACAGTGAAACTACACTCTAAACATTTCACTAAAAGTTCAAACTTCCAATTTAGGTAAGTCTTTTGGGTTTGCAGCACTTTAATCAAAAAGGATGTTAATTTAAAACTAGAGCAGTTTAAGCTTACCCTTTAGCATGAAAATTAAAAATATATATTTTGTAAGGATACACAGAGGTATCAACAAACCAATAATAATAAAAATATTTTTCAAATAAAACAGAGATTTCTGAGGTCTCTCAGATTATCTACAGATACTTGTATATATAGAAACTAGTTTTGGAAAAAATTATATTTAATGATTAATGATCCAGATGCATATTTAATAATTAACAGATAAATAATAATATATATTAACTGTATTGTTAAATATATTTCATTTGAATTTCCCAGTGCACTGCTTCCGCTACTTTTCGAATATTTATAATAATATACATTAACTATATTGTTAAATATATTTCATTTGAATTTCCCAGTGCACTGCTTCCGCTACTTTTCGAATATTTTTTTGGTGCAGCTTAATCCAACCTCGTCACTCCATGCCACCATTCCGGTTTAACATATTGTCAGTTGGCTTACGTTCAGGTCTCTTTTTTTTGGGGGTTGGGTTCGGATTTCTTTCACCTTTGCTCTTATTTTCGTGTGATGAAAATTGAGGCGTCGACACTTTCTGCCCAGGTAAATTTCCCAGCCCATCCCACTTGCCCACTCGATGGCTGCCTCACTCGACTGTCTGATGGGTTCATTGTTTTGCGTTTATGATGCACTTAAATTTAATATTTAATTTTAATGTATTTTGCCAGCAAGTTTTGGGTGGAATGTGTGTTTGGTTGGTACACAGCAAACGTGGCCGGAAAACTGGAGCCTGACAGATGCTCTTTTATGGCAGGAGGGAATAGGTTAACGAACTACCCTCTGAACATGGATGTGAAATTTAATTATTGGCTTGTGGAATTTAATAAATTTCATTATATAAATATACGCTTTTCCCCAATCTATAGAAAATAAAAGCATGGTGTTTTGAACCTAATAAGAATCAACTTAGCAAGTAAATTAAATATGACTAAATTTGGTTTTGTGAAATATACAATGTAATGAAGATATTGTGAATACAAAATGTGTCTTAAAATACAAAAATTTTTGGTTGGCGTTGGCCTTTAACGGTTTAAAAATATCCGTTTTTTTATTTTAATATGAGTTTCACGGAAAAAATACTTCTGCTTTATAGATTAAAATGTTAAATTATAATACACCTGCCAGGACTTCTCCACACACTTTGATTACCAAAAAATCCAAGGTCTATGTCCTTTTTGCTGACTCGCCGTTTGTTGCATACTTTCTGGCCCTTTGATGGTCCACGTGTTCGCTTTTATTTATGTATTGCAGACTCGTCCTCATCGGTCTTTGTTTTCTTGGTCGGGAGGGCATAATTCCAATCAACAGCTTGCATCGATAAGTATATAACACTTATCCGTCGATCCCTGGAAACGCAGCCATCCCCCGCACAGCGGTTATGTAGACTAATGAGGGTCTAAGCTACCTGCCAAAATGGTGAAAAACGAGAGATGCGAAAAAGAAAGAGGCAAAAAGAACTTTGAGTGTCTCGTAAAAATTTCAATTATCCTAAATGATTAACTTTGTTTATTACAGCAGCAAGAACTGGGCGAGCCAGGAAGGCATCCGCCCACTCATCCGCATCCTGCCGCTGATGGTGCCACATCATTTATCAGTTTATGACTTGATTCTATTATTTATTGGCACTCGAATGAAAGTCGTTGGCTCACGGCATCGTCGCAATTTCAATTATAATTATGTGCAAATCGTAAAAAAAAACAAAAAAGAAATGGGGGAGGTTGCCCTGCCTAAGATAAAAATCACTTAGTGGAGGGCACTCACTCACAAGCGCACACATGAAAAGTTTATGGCTTACAAAAATCGTTAATAAATTAAGCGGAAATATATTTTCCGGCCATGGTGTGTGGGGTGTTTCTCCCTCAACCTGGCCTTTTTTTTAGAGCATAATGCTTTTTGGCTGTTGGTAATGGTTTTTTAATTTTAGTGTCGTTGAAATTATGGTCAAAACAATAATTTAATAAGTTAGGGTCTTATGCTGCTGGCGAAACAAACTCCGTGGCCAGCGTAAACAATTTTCATTTTCCCATTTTTAGTCCCCACCCCCTCACCTCTCATATTCAGTGGCAACATTGTTATTTATATGCCCTCGTTGATGTTGTTGCTGTTGTTGTTGGCCAGCAGGTGGGAAAGTTATTTCAGTGGGTGGTGGTTGTAATGGTGGTGCTCTTCCTAGCCAGAGGGTTGAAATAGTCGTTTGTATACGGGAGGTCTATGACTCCAAATTGTTTTCCAGCCCGCCCTCCCCCTCGGAAAACCAGGACACGCACACATAGCCAGCGGTTATTAGCTATTGAGCATACAATTGACTTTTGCACAAGAGTTGTACCTGTTGGTTTATAACAAATGAATATCCTGGATTTTTTCATTTAAAAAACTTGAATTTCTGCCGTTCAATATGTTTTATCAGGGAAGGCAAGTTTATTAGGACTATGCTTTAAAACATTATAGTGTTCTCCGAAACGAAATGGCTAAGAAAAGTAAAAATATTTGGTGCGGTTGAACTTATAAATTTATAAAATAAATTTAAAAGTTAAAAATAATATAAAAATATTATTTAAGTAGTCAGCATTTCTACACTAAACCTTTTTTCGACTCCTATGGACAGCCAATGTATGAAAAAAACAAACTTAAAGCTTAAGCTTACTAACAAAGTTCTGCGTTTAAAATTAAAAGTACTAAAATAAATTGCTTAGCCTTATTGCCAAGATGATTTGGGGGATGTTACAAATATTACAAAATTTAATCGAGTTTAAAGACAGAAATCCCGTCAATTTTAGGTTCATTTTTCAGCTCACTTAGGTATTCATATATCATACTGGCTTCCACTCCATAATCGAGCTAATCAAATGCAATTTGTTCTAGTTACTTCTCAAGGAGAGACTGGCAGCCACGCCCACTCCTCAATCACCCATTTCTCATCCCACTTTTTTTTTTGAAAAACCCCATGAATATGACCCCAGCATCAAAGAGTGGAGCTTATGCAGTAGCAAACAACTTTATGGCTTGATTTTTTATTATATGTAATTTCATATTTTATGTTGGCCTGGCCAGAAGGCTAGCAAGCCATTTTTTGCATACATTTTTCAGCATAATACTTTATGATTTTTTACGATTTTGTTTTTATTCGCTTTTGGGTCTGTGACGGAAAAATGCTCAGATGGATAGAGAGCCAACCGAATGCCAACGAAACGATGACAAGCCCCACATGCCATGTATCCTGTCTGAGTATCCTGACATTTTGGGTTGTTAGAAAACCAAAAAGAGACAGCACCAAAAAAAAGGCAACTTCAAGGCAGAACAAAAAACAACATACCCACACACGTGCAGAAACATAACCAATTTGTGTCATCATAATTGTAATTCGTCGTAGTCTGCCCCGCCCTCTTTGCACAACCGCCTCCACATGTAGCTGTCTCGCTCTCAGCAGGAGATTTCTGTCAACTCTTTTGCCTGCCAGCAAAATGTGGCAGCATTTCCAGCATATTTTACTCGGCTCCAGCAACAAACCATACACATATGCCAACATTTTAAAGAGATTTTTATGGTTAAAATCGGCGGGCGAAGGCAGGTAAGACGGAAAGAGAGAAGGGAAATGAGGTAAGTAGACATGCCATCTATTAATTTGAAAAATTAATTTGGTTAAACGAAACTTGGCCTTAATCCTCGTAAAAAATGTCTGTAATTTGGCCTTAGACAAAAGTTGAGCTGGAAAAAGGTTAAAAAGAAAGTGAAACCTGAAAAGGTAAATGTATCGAGAAGACCTTTGTGAGCAATCAACAGGAAAAGTCGTCAATATACTCTCGCTCAAGGTATACCATTTTTGAGGTGCCAAGAAAAGATTTTATTTATAATATATTTGAAAGAGCATATTAGAGTTCATATTTATTTTAAGTGGTGGTAAAATATTTACTCAACTAGTCATAAGTGTTTTGTGTCTACGTTTTTATTAATAAAAAGCAAAATATCTTAAATATTACATAAGTTACTCACTTATTAAGTTTATTACTTTTAATAAAAGCTTAGTTTTTATTTAATCAAAATATAAGTGTGGTCTTATTTTCACCCTAAAAAAGATATCTTTCCTTTCTCAGTGATTATGATTGCCTGAGAAGTATTTCCCTTCGGGCATTGGGCAAATAATCGCCAATGCCACACGAAAGTATTTAGAAAGTAATAAAAACATCAAAACAATGTTTGATAAAGAGTTCGTTGCTTTAGCCTGTAGCCCAAAAGAAAATTAATAATGAAAAGGACAACTATGTGGCATTTAAGACGAGCAAAAAAAGAACCGAAATCAAACAAAAAGTGTACAAAATAGAGACAGAGATAAAAGAGCGACCAATAGCCAATAATAATGGCAAAGTCATGCTGCATGGAACAATCAGTGAGGCGGGAGCAATGCGGTACAAGGGGCTATTTTGCAGGAGCGATGAATGGAACTCATAGCCGAGCAATCAGCGCATAAGCACGCCCTGTAATCAAGCGTGGCGCCCAATGAGAAACCCCAGGAACCCCATGGAACATCCACAACTCCCTGCTCTTCCGATGTGAAAAGTTTTGTAATTAAAACTGAAAAAAACGAGAAGAAGAAGGCGTAGCAGAAGAAAGAGTGAAGAATGTTTAACTGCTACTCTTTGGCCTGCAAATGGGTTTTTTTTTGGGTTGGGGTCACGTGTGTACTTTGTTCACTTGCTTCTGAAAGTTCACAGCAAAAATTACTCCATAACAATTTAGATTTGCTGATATTATATAAAATTATATTCAATTTAATTAAAATCGTAATTCCATAATTTTAAAATATTACCAAATCCCAAAGATAAAAAAAAAAAATAAAAACAAGAAGGGAAAGCTAACTTCGGGCGGAGCCGAATTTGATATACCCTTGCAAAATTTTCTTTAAAAAATAATCCCAACTTCCTAACTTTAAAAATACCAAAGTTATGGCATTGCTCGGATTGATTGGCTAAAAATAAAACCCATAAAAAATACCAACTTCCTAATTTTAAAAAACACCGAAGTTATGGCATTTCCGATCAATCAGTTATACGTCGGCTAAAGGATATTTGGTAGGTCGGATTGATTGGCCAAGTATAAAACCCATAAAAAATACCAACTTCATAACTGTAAAAACACCAAACTTATGGTATTATGGCCGATCCCGGCCGTTCCGACTTGTGTATATACTGCGTGCAAAAGAAACAAAGGGTGTGTGAAAAGTTTTAATGCGATAACTTTAAAACTGAGAGGCTAGTTCGCGCAGAAATAGACAGACGGACAGACGGATATGCTTATATCAACTCATGACGCCTTCCTGATTAAGAATATGTATACTTTATAGGGCCGGAGATGTCTCCTTCACTGCGTCGTACACTTTTGACCAAAATTAAAATAACAACAGCCTTTTAAATCTTTTCGTTGAGGTCGAAGAAAATCAAAAGTAAATTGATTGCAATCTACATATTTAACGGAATGAGAGTCTTCTTCCTAAGACTTAAATTATGAGAAATTAAATCTAATTTATATTTTAAAATCCATTTTAATTAGGGTTGTTATATTGTGGTTAAAGGAATAATGACTTAACAAAAGTTCAGCCCGAAGCATTTACTTGAAGCCGAACATGAAAGCACTAGAAGGACCAACACAAAATTGAATTTAAGTGTGGCACTTAAGCATATCAATCATACGCAGTGTGGGGGGGTGGTAAATATCGATATTAGCTCACAATTAACATTAATTTGCGTGATAAATTCGCAAAATCAATTACTGGCCAATACCTAAACATGTCTATTGACAGATGACACATATTAGCAGTTATGCGTTATTCATTAAATATGCATTTGTTTCAATTATGTACGAAGTACCACCGTGTATGCATGCTTGTTCAACGAAAAATCTTTAAAGTTCTGCCTGGAGGTGATTCAAAAAGTTATTTTCATGCTAATTACAAACGCCACAGACAACTAAAATAGCTGCAGAACCACACAGTAAGATACTGGCACAAGGAGAGATATACATACTTATATGGCCACTTGTAAGACAGTTGAAGTTGCAACACTTAAGGCATTTAAATTTTCAAGTTTTAATGCAAACCCAGGCTGACTGGCACACATGCAAATGCAGGCATGCATATATGAGACGCAAATTAACTTATGGCAACATCGTCTTCGTTTTCGTCCTCATCATCATCATCACCATTGTTGTCGTTGGTTGCCGTTGACGACGCTGGATAATACCTTAGGTATACAAGTGCCGAGGCTTGGGGCTTGGGGTGTGGGCGTGGTCGTGGTGGGAGTTGGTGCGGCAATGTGGGTAGTTTGGGTGGTAAGGTGAACGGCTGAAGTGACACAGTTGTTGTATCCAAATGTCTTGACGAGGCTGCCAAAGTGGGAAAATGGCAAAATCCAAAATGTTCAATGTAAATTTATAAATGCTCTTTCGAAAATATTACTGAACGAAGCTGCAGATGTACATATTTATTATAAAATTGTATTTTATTACATTTTATTTGCTGACTCACAAATCTGTGAACCTTTAAAAAAATTATAAAAGGTCTCTTAATTATTGTTTTGAATTGTAAAAGTAAGAACCCCCAAAAAGTCTGTAAGTATCGTTGTAAGACAGTATTATTAAAGACTAATGAAACGTAACAAAATTCACTAGTTTTCAGGAAAATAAATAAAATTTAAGTTTGAAGTAAAACTGTTCCCGAAAGTTTAGAACAAGAAAACAAAACATTAAAATATTGTATTATATTAAAATACCTGCAAAGTCAGATGCATTTGAGTGCTAAATTTGAACATGCCCGTACATCAATGTTAGTGTGGAAAAGCTTTTGCATGCTCACGGGCGTCTCAGTGAAATTGTGGCAATTCCAGCGAAAGTACCCGCATGCAACTTACTTTTTGCCTTGTTTTCATTCTTAATTAATAATTAAGAAATAAGCACAAGAAGCGAAACAGAAAGCAGAAAAGGAGGTAATGCCGGCAATTTCATTGTTGTTGGATATATTGTTGTTCTCGAGTGTGGCATAACTTAAGGCGCACAATTCGCTGTGGTTTAATTAGCCAGTTTTCAGGCAGTCAAGGCAACAGCGATTGCAACTTGCAGCTTGCAACTTAATGGCAATGCCGATGGCTAACTAATTGCTAGGCTAAGCCTTCCTGCATGCTTAGCACTGATTCATTTGCGGCTTGCCATTCTTTTTTCCGATCCTGCTTTCATTCGATTCAATAAAATGCAAAATAACCAATGAGCCGGAGAGGAAAACAGCGAGAAAATGAAATGGAATGCAGTGAAAAACCTCATAAAAATGTAAAAATCCCGGCTTGGCGGAGCACTTAAAAATCAAACCGCAGAGTGTGGGGCTGGGGATGCCAATACATAACCGAGTGAGATGGCAGTCGACGCACTTCCGGTTTAATTAAACGGAAACTGATTTAATTGCATATTTGATGAGCTATGAAGCGGGCGACGCAAATTGTGGAATGTGCGAGGAGCCCCCAAACTAGTGGATGCCATAATCCACCCGCAACGCCCAATTCCACCCCCTCCACCAGGACGCACTTAGTTATGCAACAGAGTAGCGAGATACAAAACCCAGACCCACTTTCTATCCTGCTCGCAAGGAATGCGAAAAAGATTCTGGCGCCTTGTCATAGGCAACTTGATGCTTTGAGAGCTTAGCATAAATTGTGATGAATACTAAAAAGGCATTTTATTTATGCCTCACTTAATTACACACACAAAGCGCAAGAGAAAGGAGATGGAGGGGCGGAGATAAGGAGATGGAACATCGGAAAGTAGCGAAGAAAATCTCCTTCAATGTCCTTGTCACCTAAGCGTAATAAATAAATAAAATGCTCGTGCTATTTTCACAGGCCACCAAAGGACATTTTGGTCCTGGCTAACAAGTGTTCCCAAACTTAAAGGTTTACACGTTGATGTTTTGTAAATAAAGCAAATAAAGAAATTGTGATTTTGTTCCTTATAATTTACTAAATTACAAATCCATTCGTTAAGAAGGAAATATAGACTCAAATGGCAATACAAAAAAATCGAGTTGTGGTCTAAATTCCTAAAGCAATTATTTACAACAATATTTTACCATTATAGTACCAATTAACTAATTAAATGTGTAAATTAAAAATAATGAGACAAGTGCATGCAAATTTAATGGTCGATTAAAATGTTAATGTTATTAAATCATTGTGATTATATACTTTTGTAATCATTAAAAGATAAATTTAATTAAGTGTTTAACTCTTATTTAATATTGTTTAAAGAATGCATTATAATATTAATATTAAACGAACGTTATTGTTCATTGGAGGTCATTATACGAATTAAAAATCTTCGATCTTTATAAACGTAGTTCGCCTGTCTTGGAATTCTCTTATATATATTTTTCTCTGCCTGCTGGTTAATTTTTATTATTTCCTCTTCGCACCACAGCCACTGAAATTGGTATTGGACTCCGACTTCGTCCTTGGTTGCCGAGCTTTCTGCTTTTAATTTAATGTGCGCATTTTTATGAACATGTTAATTTGATATTCAATAAAGTTGGTTTGATTTTCGGCTTTTAATGGATCGCATTTAATGACATGGCGGTTGGATGCCTCGCAGTTTTCTCCTTCCTCCATCTCACTCGGTTTTAACGCTTGTCACTTTCGCAACGCTTCGCCAGCGATGGCCAAGGATTTCGGAGTCCTGAGTCCCGGAGTCCTTATTCCGGAGTCCTGCGATCCGGTGGCTTGGGGTGTGAATTGCTGCACAGCTTGTTGGATTTCTGATTTGTCTCTGGCTTGGTTTTCGAATCGGGGATTGGAGGGGCTAATTTATTTTACCAAATCTTTTCCCCGAAAGTAAGCAATAAAAAGTTGGATTTGAAGCTTAAGTGAATTCAGCAATTAGCTGGAAATGCAAACCTGAACGTGAACTGCAGAATCCATTAAAAACTATTTGTCGGAAATTTTCGAACTTTATCGGTCCAATTTCATGGCCATCATTAAGCGTGCCAGGTGGCCATGGCTAATAGCTCTTTGGCGTTTACAGCCTTTTTAGGCGGTTTTACGATTTGAATGCATATTATCGAGTAATTATGCGGCATCAAAGGGTGAGCGCCCAAATGTTCATGAATAGCTGAAAAGCAACTCAAAACTCCACTCAGTATGCACTCGGTTATTTTATGAACACTCAAAAGCGCTAACACACAACGTTAACAGACTCATTAACTGCTGAACAAAGCAAATATAATTTGTAGACCAATAAACTTCGGCCCCCCCCACTGGCTGGGTCCAAAAATGGGTGGACCGTCGGTACCCTCCTTATGCGGAAGCCACCAAACAACAAAGAATAAAGAAGACCCCCCCCCCACACCCAGCTAGACAAGGATGCGAATGAATGAGCGGCCAGCGAATGAATGGTTGCAAATGGAAAGAATCCTTTTATTACTTTGGCGCGGCAACAGATTTCGCAGGCACAAAAATGAATTTAGCATAAATGAAACATTTTTACGAGCTGCCATTACGGCCAAAGCAACATGACAACAATAAAAATACACAAAAAAATAAAACAAACACAGAAAGAAACCAAATTGGATGACCTAAATCAGACCGAACAGTTAAATACTCTGGAAACTGATAGGATTTTATGAGTAATATAAAATAAGTAAATAAAATAAAATTTTAGCATATATACGTTTTAGTAACTAATACATTTTACTGAGATAGTTACAAAGCTCATAAAAAGTATAAATTTTTTGTTTTGTTCACATTTAGAAAATACTGTGACATAGAGTGAAAAAAACTTATGATGCATACAGGTCCACAAAAACCAAAAAATGAGGAAAGGGAAAATAAATATTTTCCGAGCCCAAAAAAAAAAACGGAGTTAGGGGCAGGTGGAAGTCTGTGTCGAAAATAATGAACGAAATATGCCCCAGTGCTAACTGAAGTTTACGTATGCGCAGTGCTTGGATGTACATATGTAAGCATATATGTATATGCGCCTCCCATATAACAATGTCAGCAGCCATGGAGACACACAGTTGAGTCAGATAGGTCTGGGCAATAAAAAACATCATCGAAGCCATTTGTCAAAAGACAACACAGCGAAGCTATGATGAACAGTGGAGAGGAGGGAGATGAACGTGGACGAAAACGAGAACGGAGACGTTCGGCATTTCGTATTCATTGCCAAAAATCACAATAACAGTCCCTCCGTCGGCATTTTATAGCACTCGAAGTGCTCACACCTCTCATTTCCCGTTCCGCGAAGTTCGCACCTCCATCCTCCAGCCACCCACCATCCACCCACATTGTAACAACGCCGCGAAGTAGGCAATGGACAGACTCCCGAGCTAACTTGTGTCCAAACACGCGCGTCTACCAAATGCGTTTGGCCCCGGACCACGGACTCCCGACAACAGAATACGGAATACGGCATACAGAATACGGAGTAAGGACTACGGACCATGGACTACGTTCCGCGGACACGGACACGGATACGGGACGATTTTAAAGCGTGCTTGGGACTGGGCGAGAAAAACGCATAAATAATCTTGTTGCTCACGGCTGTTGAAATGGCGTGAAATAATAAAAGAGACGTGAAAGCAATAGCCGACCCCGGCAACCGGCTTGGAAACCAGTGTTGCCAACTATTCTGGTCCAATCAAGCAGTCGAAATGGTTGGTCCGTGCCAAAAACTAAAAACTAACAGATTGTTCCCTGCCATTCGATGCGTTTAGCAGAGGTAATTGAAATATATAGAGACAAAAACTAACCTAGTTATTAATTGTAAGCCACCGATGAACTGCAATAAACATTATGTTAGTTAATTTGTCCATGTGTTAATTACCTATTTAGTAAAAAATGTTGACGGTTACCGCTTCAAATATATAGTGTTTTGTCAGAACCATGATTAAAATATGCTATTTTATAAATTAATGGGATACATCTAATTTTTATACCCTTGCAGAGGGTATTATAATTTCAGTCAAAAGTTTGCAACGCAGAGAAGGAGACATTTCCGACCCTATAAAGTATATATATTCTTGATCAGCATCACCAGGAGAGTCGATCTAGCCATGTCCGTCTGTCTGTCCGTCTGTCCGTCCGTCTGTCCGTCTGTCCGTCTGTCCGTCCGTTTCTACGCAAACTAGTCCCTCAGTTTTAAAGCTATCTGCTTGAAACTTTCGCAAAACTTGTCTTTCTATTGTAGGTAGTATATAAGTCGGAACGAGCCGGATCGGGCGACTATATCATATAGCTGCCATATAACTGAACGATCGGAAAAGCCATAACTTTGGTGTTTTTAAAGATAAGAAGTTGGGATTTTCTATGGGTTTTATTTTTGGCCAATCAATCCGACATACCGAATTTCATAAGGATCGGCCGACTATTACTTATAGCTGCCATATAACTGATTGATCGGAAGTGCCATAACTTTGGTGTTTGTAAAGTTAAGAAGTTGGGATTTTCTATGGGTTTTATTTTTGGCCAATCAATCCGACATACCGAATTTCATAAGGATCGGCCGACTATTACTTATAGCTGCCATATAACTGATTGATCGAAAGTGCCATAACTTTGGTGTTTGTAAAGTTAAGAAGTTGGGATTTTCTATGGGTTTTATTTTTGGCCAATCAATCCGACATACCAAATTTCATAAGGATCGGCCGACTATATCTTATAGCTGCCATATAACTGAACGATTGAAAATGCCATAACTTTGGTGTTTTTTAAGTTAGGAAGTTGGGATTTTTATGAGTATTAAGAATGCATCATATGAATAATTTTGGAGAATATAATTTACAGAATATTCTGCAAGGGTATATCAACTTCGGCACCGACCGAAGTTAGCTTTTCTTTCTTGTTAAAGTCTATTTTAAGTTAACCTATAAAAATTGTCTTGTAAGAAATACTAGATTAGTAGCTATTTATCTCATATCCCCACTTATCTTTGTGGTTAAAAAGTTATTAAAAATGCATACATAAAAACTTAAACTAAATCGGAATCGTAAATAATAAAATTCATTACTTACATTGGACTATAGGGCAGATGATATGCCCTACAACAACCCATACAGTTCTTTAGAATAAATTTAAATTGCGTACGATATAGCCAAGTTCTCAACACCGATGGCAGCGACTAGCAATCGCAATCATAGTGGCACTGGATGTAGCAATAGCAACAACTGCGGAGGGCAGGACCTCGCCCAAAGCCTTTTGAGTTTTGCTGCTGCTGTAGTTATTGCTGTTGCCGTAACGGTTACCGTTAGTGTCGCGCCGTTGGCTATTGTCGCGAGCCGGGCTCAAATCGCGATTTTTAGTGGGTTGCAATCGAAACGTTTGCGATTTTACTGCACTGAATTAAGTGAAAGCGTAGATTGCGTATACGCAGCGTGTGTCCCGAACGAAGCGTAAGAGACGGGTCAAATATAAGTAGACAATCAGATGACGTTCGATATTTTCTTTAGTTCACTAATTATTTAATTTGACTTTCTTTTAATTTACTTTTGCAAACAGAAATCTTTGGCTAAATTAAATTAATCATTTTTACTTGCTTTTCCGGACTTTTGAGAAAATGCAGGATTATAACAAAAAATAATTTTTGGTTACAATTTTTTTATTGAAAATAAAGTTATTGCTCTTGGACACTAACAGTAATCTTGTGAAAAGCTTAAGAAACCACATTAATCTATTGCTTATGTGCAGCTGGAATGTGATTAGCCCATATTAAAAATGTTTAACTTTCAGAGTTAAGCTACTGAATTCCAGGTCTATCACGAGAGAGTCAATAAACCGAACTTTCAATCAAGAACTGAACGCTAAGCCTCCCAGATTTAGTAATAGAAAACTTAAAGAAAATCCGCGACAATCCGAGAAGGAGAAAAGGTGCAGAGCACACTTCCCTCACGATTGAATAAGCTCTGTCAGTGAGAGCGGTCCATTTGATTTATGAATTCATTGTTTCGTGGCTACAAATCCCGCATAGATAACTTGGTCTGGGTGCGTTCAAGCAATTTATGAAATCCCGTCCCAAGGCAAAACTCAGACCCAGTCGGATGGCAGCCACAAGCCATTCAATGTCCGACGGGATTAGAGACAAATTAAAATTGTAATATTTTATTTATGTGCGTTGTTGCTGGCACAGGAATAGCCGCAGCAGCAAAACGAAACTGAAATTGCGGCACGTTGTCCTTTTGGTCCTTGGCTTGGCCTTGGGTATTACGGGTTAATTTGTGTGTTTATTGCAGTTGGCCAAGTTCGGCGCTGGGTTCGGACCATCTTTGGGGAGAGCACCGACACTTAAACGTATTTACACGCGATATGCCAACCCAACAACAACAAGTGGAAGTTGAACCACAACAATGAAGGCAACCGAAACAGAGATGGCAATGGCAAATGGCAAATGGCGAATGCCGAACGGCAAAACGAAATATTGTAGACTATTTAAAAAATTTATGTGCGGATGTTTTGCCGTCGGGATATTTCCGGTTTATGATGATTATGTTTTGTGTGGGCTTCCTCTGCCCTCTTCCTTTTCGTTTATTTTTAACAAGCGGATTACTTGGCGCCAACCCCCAAGTTTTCCCTTCCTTTTTTTTTTGGTTGATAACGCCCCTTCAGCGCACTTTTCTTCTGACGCTTTGTTTGCTTCTACTTCCATTCCATTCATCGTGCATAATAATAAACTTAATTCGGTTTATTCTTTATTTTTTATTCACTTTTTTATGTATACATTTGCCTAGCAAAAAAAAAAAAAATTGTTGCGTGTGCATTTTAATTATTGTTTTGCAACTGTTTTTATGTTTATTGGTTACTTTTTGCTGGTCTTGTTTGATTTGCGCGATAAAAGTCTTTTACACTTTTCTGAGGCTGTTTTTACATGTTCACTGTAATTTATGTTTTCCACTGACAGTAAGCGTGAATTGCAATGCTAGGGAGTAATTATTCTTTAAGGGGTGAAAGACAGCAAATAAGCTCTGCATTTCAGTTCTTCAGTTCTCTAATTTACCAACTTAAAGCCGATTTGTAATTTTAAATTTGTCACTTTAACGTCGATTTTTTTAAAGTTTTCGATGATTTGTAAAAAGGTGTACAAAAATTGGACTTTCACAGTTCATAACATTTACAAATTTAAGCCGATTTCAAAGTGACATACCTCATAAGACTTGTTGTTTGATTCTCTTAAAAAATACAGCCTGTTATTTTAAAGTGCCATTTTTGTTGAGCCATTTTCATGTTAGTTATTGTTAAGATTCCGCTTACTAGTAAAAAACTGACCCACAATTGGATTTTTTTAAGCGGACTTAAAAATTAAGTTAAGTTGTTTTTTAATTTAAGAAAATTCGTATACCTTTTTTTTACTGTTAAAATTCCTTTAAAGTGTGACAGCAACAAATAATATGTCGCGAAACAAAAAAAAAAAATTGGAACTGGAAATTAATTTGCGCGGAAAAAGGACCAAAAAAAAAGGGAACAAGGAACTGGAGAGTAGAAAAGCGAGATACCAATAACAAGGGCTGGAACACAAAAACCAACAATGGAGTAAGGGGTTTTTTTGGTGGGGGGAGTTGGGTATTATTTTTATTCCTTTATACAAAAGGCGACATCGTCTGGCTTTTATTACGCTTGGCCATTCGCTGTTGTTGGTAGTGGTGGGGGCTTGGGGCTTGGTCAATGGCCAGCAGCCACAAAAAGTAATCTCTGAGCATAAACGCATATCCTGGACTGCAATTATGCCAAATGTTGAGCATAATGCCACCGCAATTTTCATTACCGCACACGACATGGCCAGCGGACATGTGTGTGCGACCCTCTCACTCTCGTCCGCCAAAAATAAATGCTAAATTTTGATACACATATCGTTGGCGGTGTTAAGCTCTGAAACGCTTATTAGGCCGGGCCAACAAGCGGCAAGAACCAACACAGACGGGGTTTAGCAGAAGGACAAAAAAAAAGAAAAATAGAAAAAAACAATAACTGGGCCTTAACCCAACAATGCCGGAGCTGCATGTACGCCTCATAAAAGTCTAATTAATTAAAATCGTGCCCGACCAGCCAGCGGCAATCCCAAAGCCGATGTGCCAGCCTCAGCGGCAACCTCGGCGTCAACGCTGCGTATGCGTAATACGCTCTGGGACTTTCGCCACGACGGCTGGCTGACTGGTTGGCAGGCGCTAATTAAAAGCCTGCCTCATAACTTTTCTAACCAAAAATGTGTATAAGAGTCATAGGAATATTAAAATAAGGGGCTTTATCGATGTGACGAATCGGATATGCTCTCCAATTCAATTTTGTGGTAAATGCTGGATAAGGAAGGGTTTTTTATAAAACAGGACAAATTAAGATAAATATTTCCAAACGTATATTTCAAACCATATAATAAAATTGCAATACACTTTTTAAATAAATCCATTGAATATTTTTAATTGTATTATTAATATTTTACACAATTTAAGAATTAAAAATATATTTAAATTATTGTCCTTGTTTAAATTACTTTTTATAATAACTTATTTATTTGTGTTGTGTGGAAATCAAATGGTCAAATAATTTAACATAGTTAATGTATAATAAAAACGATAATACAGTGATTTTTAATTTATCTTGGACGAAGAGTATATTCTTAAGACATATATGTACTAAAGAAAATAAGAAACTCTGCTGGTCATATCCTCTTTCCTCTTTATGGCCATCGTAGACATGTGTTATAAAGCCAATCTGCCCTGAATATACTAGTTCTTGGCCCAACATTTAGTTCCTGTTTCCCAGCAACAGCCAGCAAAAACCCACAGAGACTTGGTCGCAGTGATGAAAATCACTTTTAATAAACTTCTTTCCTACTATTGATGATTTTTATTGCGCGAGGTTTTCCCGAGCTCAGTCCGGGATGTTAATTAGATTTTAGTATGCCTGTGCCGTTGTGTGTGTGTGGATTTGTCCTTTGTGCGCTTGTGACGGAGGCCAGATAATGCCAGCGGGGATTATGGCTTATTAAAAGGCTTATGAAAGTCAAAAGAAAAGTTTACTTAATTTCAGTTAGTTAAGCGCCAATGAAAGCCGCCCACTTGAGTATTGGCCAACGCTAACAATAAGGGACAAAGTTTGCCTCGGCGCCTTTGCCAAATGGCCAATAAAATTGGCCTGACTTAGGTCAACTCCTCATCGCCCAGTGCCTCGCGAGGCTTTGGCAATTTTACAAGAATTTTCGGATTAGACTCGCCGTCAGTTTATGGCCGGATCATAAATTCAAATGTTGCAAACAGAAAATCAAATAAAAATCTGCAATAAACATCAAATTGTCAACACGTTGAGTGCAATTTGGTTTTGTGCCGGCTTTGTCCTTTTTCGTCTAACTTATTAACATGCCAACGTTTGACACACATTTTATTTGGTTTCTTTTAGGCATACTTTTTTCATAAATAATTGCACATTCTTGTGGGTAAAATTCGCTTTTTATAGATTTTTGTTTTCAATTACTAGTACCAGTTTTCAAATAAATTTGATGAACTGGAAAATACAGTGTGCATTAACCAATTAAACATTTGAGTGCATTAAAGTTATTAAATTAATATTTATTGAATATAGGACACAATAATTATTGTTTATTTAATCTGGCATAACATTTAGTATGTTTTGTTTAATGTGAAATTAATCACTTTCTCTATTCCTGTTTGAAAAGCTCGCCTATTTAAGAGAGCTGGGTAAATATTGATATGAACAAAATGCAATCAAGCTATCTAATCAATGAACAAAGCAAGCAAATGCTGTAAGAGTTATCAGAACACCTGTATTTATTTATCCAATTTACCGACCGATCACTGTAGTTGGACCCCCTTTTACCTTGGCTATCGATGGACCGTCACAGACATTCCGCTTCAATGGTTATAAAGGTGAAGTTATACACTTTCGGGTTCACCCTTTTCGAGTTCTGTCGACCAGCCGACTTCGACTTCTTCTGGTTCACGTTTTTGGGGGTATTTCACCCAGCAATTGTGGGAGCAATTGTGCGCACTTTTTTACCATCTTGTCCTGTGCATTTTAATGTCCTTTTTCCCTCCAGCATTCTCTTTTTTCAATTCGCCTGTTATTTTCGTTGTGTTTTTTTTGGTGGAGAGTTGAAAAGATGCTGGGCACGTGCTGATTGATGTAAAATACGTAATGAGCGCGGTTATGTTTATGGTCGAAAAAAGGAAAAGGGTTTGGATAGATAACGATTGGAGAAGGTAGAGTTTTCTAATTATAATATACATGACAGTTAAGAGGGGAGCAGCCTTTCGGTCCTTCCTTTCGTAATTTCCACCATTTTAAATAATTTCTTTGCCGAAGTAAAATAATCATGACCTAATTGCTAACATTAATGTTGTTGGTTAAATTTAATTACTCGACTTTAATTTTTCATAATATGACCGCAAAGTTTTCTACATTTATTAAACATTTCATATTTCAAATAAAACTAATGAATGACTGAATGAATGATGAAAATAAATATTAGCTAATGGTTTGTAGTCCCATTAATTTTTTTAAGTGAAAACATTTATTTGGCGCTTCCAATGCTGACTGATTAGATAATTTATTATCAGTGCGATAGAAACACTTACAATAAATGCAGTTATTTCTTTTGGGCTAAACGCGATTTTAGGCGACACATTTTAAAGCATACACATATATATCATTTAGATTAGGGCAACGTAAAGTTCAAACCGTAAACTTTCCTATTGATTTGTTAAATAATAAAGTTTAGTAACCAATTTGCGATGTAGTCAGCCTTTTATTAAAAGGAAATTGTATTGGAAAAGCCTTAAGCTTTCGTAAATAAATACTTCTGCCAACGTTTTTATAATATGTATATAATATTCATTAAATGTAATAATGACATATACAACTACTTATTTTTATTTACACCTATTCGTAATAGTTGAATTTAACCCTTCTTCCCTCGGGTTATATATTTAAGATCCAAATATTGGCCATGTATTAATTTGTTAACTATTCTCCAGTTTACCTTATCATGGGCACATTTAATCGGTACTCAAGGTTTCTCGTTGCCAATGAGACCAGTTTCCAACCGAGGAAGATTACAATCATAGCACTTAGTCCGATTCGCCCAAAAAGCACCGAAACGACATCCACATTATAGTATTGCATCAGGGACATTTCCTGCTCGGCGATTCGCATATGACCGGCTCCCTTGTGCCGCAGGATATATTCTGTCCACCAAATTGCAGTCTCCATAGCCGACATTGGTTGGTCATGAAATCGGTTAGATAAATCCCGCGCATTTTGTTTATAGCTAGCATTTAACAACATATTCTCAATGACCATTACAACGCCGTCGCTAGTGAGATCCGTGTAATCCAGACTTCGGGCCACGCCCAACTGCTCCATGCGCTTGGTGTTCTGAAACTGATCGTAGTATAAAGGAATACAGAGCTGGGGAACCGCGTAGTGAACAGCTTCGATGGTGCTCAAGACGCCTGCATGATTGATAAAGAGCTTCAAATTGGGATGTTTAAGGATTTCCCGCTGGGGAAAAAACGATCTCGCATAGACATTCTTTGTATTATTAAACAAGGCTGTGTTATTGCTTTTCCAAAGCACTTGCTGCTTTAATTGTGAAAGGGCGGCCAACAACGTATTCTGCATTCCCGGGGGCAGCCACTTATCGAGGACTTGTAGACCCATTGAAAAATATATGACCCCATGTTCGGCTTCATCCAATAGATGTTTAAGCTCAGGATCCAAGGGTGTTGTAGGCTCAGCCAAGTGCATGCCGGCCACTTCCACAATATTGGGAACATTACTGCGCACTCGACCCATGCTAAAATGCTGATTAATCAGTATTAGCGAGAATCTCCGGCGGAGATCATGAATACTGACTGACGCATCGGGAAAGTACTGCTTATAGAGATCGATTTGGTCGGGCAGGTAGATAAACCGCTCCACCAGACGCTCCTCGGTAATGAAGATCAGGTTGTGCCACTTGTCCATCAGACTGAGTCCGGGTGAATAGCCCAAGGCAGACATCGGCTCGTAGATACTCGGTGCTGAGTTCCCAACCAGGAAGTCAATGTTCCACGCCGATCCGAAGGCGGCAATTCCCACCAGCGGTGCATTGAAGTGCTGCGAAAATCCGTAAAGGGCATCGGTGTGTGAAGCCTCTAGAATTACCATCGAATACTGGGCACTTGAGTTGTGGAGCAGCTCCTGCACTCCAGGATCTTCTAATACGTATCGCGAACAGTTGGAAAAGTATTCGGATACGAACTGAGCCTCCATCCATTTGCTTAGTTCTAAGTTGTAGTCATATTCCAGGAGTTCTGTAAGTGATTGGAAATGATTGATTACGATTTTATTCTAAAAAAAAAGATTATTTCATGACCATTTTAAATTTTTGGAAAAACAAAAAATATCCTTAAGCTGTCTAGAAAAGAATACTTTCTTGTAATGAAGTATATTGATTTTTCTGCACCTTACGGAACCATGTCGATATTGATAGATAAGAATTTTTGTGGTGTATACAGTGTAAGCCGAATACAGCTATCGAATCCAATAATAATTTAAAGCATATGTTGGTACTATAATTTAAAGTGATGATCAATTAAAAAAATGTTTTTTTCCCTGTAATAATTTGGTTAGAATTTGTATTGCTCTAACCACATAGTTTTCAAAATTATTTAGTTGGTTGGGGGTAATTACCTTGCATTAGCATATCCAATTTAGACACGCGAATGTGATGAACACCTTCTATGTGGGGCATTTCTGCGACGGACGATATCACAGTCAGTTGGTGACCCCGCTGGGCGAGTCTCTTCAGATACGGAGTGATCAACAGATAGGACGAGTCGAATGTGTACGAGAAGATGGCCAATATGTTCTCCGTTTCTGCCAGCTTTGGGCCCAGCAGGCAAAATATCAAAGCTGGTAGCAGCAGACCAGCAATGCCCGAGCTCCTAGACATTTTACGCAAATCGACCGCCCATACCGATGCCCGAAGCGATACTATTTTGATCAAAATACCGCGCCAGACATGCTTATTGGCGCAATCTAATCAGTAGAAAATGAGCGAAATTGCCCAAACGTTCGAATTGAAAAAAATCCAGTTAGTCAGTTGAAAATCGGGTGCTCGATCGATATGTTCCCCTCGGGGCGATGGCTTTTTGCGGTAATCGGTCTGATATTTAACGTTAATTTCTGGGTCCACAGTGACCGCATTCTCGTCGTCGCCCCCTTTGAATCGCACGCACAATGCCTGATGATGATGCCTTATATACAGGGCCTCACCGATCGGGGTCACCAGCTGACAGTGATACATGCATTTAAGCACTGCAAACCCATTCAAAATGTGACCTTTATACGTATTAGGGATTATAATAACGTTTATTCAGGTTCGTAAAATTAATGATAATGTAATGTAAAAAACGAAAACTTGTTTCCAAAAACGAAATTTGCAGTCCTGGCAGTATTGTAGGGTTGTCAGCATACCCAAATAATGCCCGATAAAAAAAGAATTTTTGTACGTCAAATTAGTGTGAAAAGCGAGTGTGCCAGACTAGTTTGTCATTAAACTCAGTCATCATTTTTGATAAGGAAATTTTTTATTTTACAGTTTCAGACGCGAGATAACAAATATTATTTCGTTTGGGAGGTGATAAAATTGAATAGCAATCTTAAGATAATGGCAATCAAGGGGTACTACAATAAAACCCTTTAACTTTTACGGAGACAAATTTAGGTTTATTTTAGTTTATGATAGTTAAAGTTTTGAAAAAAACATTTTGACATATATTAATATATTAATAGTTACTAGGCATATGGGAAAAAAAACATAATTTTCTCTGTTTCCTCTCGTTTACTCCAGAATTTGAAGACTTACTAATTGCTTCTGTGGTGAACAAATGGGGAGAAATGAATTCTTTGGCGAGAATCATGGTTAATGCTGGCCTAAATGTATTGAATAATGTGGAGGTTCGAGCCTTAATGCAATCGAATATCACATACGACTTGGTAGTGGTGGAACCGTCATTCACAGATGTGCTCTACGGACTGGCAGCGCATTTTAAGGCTCCACTGATCGGACTTTCCACCTGTGCATCGGATTGGAATCTTAATAGCCTATTAAATCACGGATCGTCCCTTCTGGTGGAGCCAGTGATGGTTGGGGTAGTACCCGTGGGAAATATTTGGGATCGCATCTACGCTTGGTACTATACCACCGAAGAGTGGCTCCTGGTACAGCTGGTTTTACTTCCGAAACTGAAACTGGTTCACGATCACTTCTTTGGCCATCTTAATCAGAGCTTTCTAGAGATACGGCACGGGTTCTCTTTAATACTTTTGAATCAGCATTTTAGCTTGTTTTGGCCCAGATCGAGTGTTCCAGGCATGATCGAGGTGGCTGGCTTTCACATACCCAAGGAGGATCCAAGGCTGCCCGAGGATCTGCAGGTGTTCATTGATGAGGCCGAACATGGTGTGATCTACTTCACTTTGGGTGTGGAGCAGAAGAGTGAGGATTTGCCAAAGGAAACCAAGCAAATGCTGCTGGAGGTTTTCAAATTAATGCCACAACGAGTGATTTGGAAGTTTGAGGGTAAACCTCCGGGGAGTTTAACCAGTAATATATACCTGTCCGAACTTTTGCCACAGCAGGCCATTCTGGCACATCCAAACGTAAAGCTTTTTATTAGCCACGGCGGAATGCTAAGTATTATTGAGGCCACTCACTATGCGAAGCCTGTTTTGGGCATGCCTTTGTTCTTCGATCAATTCAGGAATTTGGAAGTTTTGATTGAGGAGGAAGCAGCCCTCCAGTTAAACATTAATAGCATGACAAAAGATCAGCTGAAGAATTCTATGGATATCTTGATAAATCAACCAAAATATAGAGAAAATGCGTTGGTTATTTCTAAAAGATTTCGGGATCAGCCCATGCATCCCTTGGATACGGCCATCTATTGGACCGAATACATCATGCGCTATAAGGGAGCGAAGCACATGAGGGTTTCCCAATCAAAGATAAAGCTGGTTGAATACTATTCCCTGGACAAATTCCTGATGGTCGGAGTTCGACTATGCCTAGTCGTGGGCATAGTATTTTTTGCTTTTTCTAAAATGAGGTTTTGCCTCTTTAATTTTGCCAAATATTTAGATCCTTTTTGGCCTGTGCTTGGTATTCAACGTAATAACGAAGGGCTTCGTTAAAATGTTATGCTTATTTGTTAGAGTTCTAATTTTAAATTAGATTTCAATTATTTCATTGTTGTTTTTAGGTTTAAGATAAAATCGGGTATAGTAAATGATAAGCACTGTGGTAGCTTATCTTATCTTAATTACCATTTATTTATGATTGTTTCGAAGTGTTTTTTTTTTAAACGGCATAGTGCTTATGCATACGGCTGTATGTTTTATTTAAGAGATTTTTATCTTAAAATTAGCTGAACACAAATAGACTTAAATCTCTATTCTATATGTTATACGTAAAACATGTTATTATTAACATGTAATGTTCAAAAAATAAATCAAATGAACAACGGAAAGTAACCATAACTTAATTAAAAAAAAAACATACAAGTTAAAAAATGTTTGGTGTTTTAATTAAAATTTCGTCTTGATATTTATTATGCCAGTTTAACTGCAGGTTAAGGTTTTTAAATTGCGTGTAATACGTCTCACTTACAATTAGCTTTGCCTTAAAACTAAAGTGATCAATACTCAATTAAGAGTAGGGTATATGCATTTCACAGAAACTGTGCCTAATTAGATGTTCTGGTAAACAAAAAACGATAGAACTTGACAAGCTAAGAGTCAAATGCCGATAAGCCGAGAAGTGAAGAGAACTACATGGAGAGAAAGAGCACTATTCGACTCTCTTATCGCATAACAACTAAATATTGTATGTAAACAATCAACAATGTTGACTAAGGCAAGCCGGTTACGCCAAAAAATATATATGTATGATATAGCAAAAAACGAAGCTTTCGTCTCGCTCCATTGAATTCACTATGTGTAGAATGAGCAAATTTTTGGCGTTTCTTTTAATCGGCACTCACCGATAATTGCATTTATATATAGAAAAGTTTTTGTGTTAGATTAGTTGTCGCTTGTCAGCGAATCGTTATGGTCGCTTCGAGAATGGGAATCAAATGTTGTGGAACTAGGCTGGGCCTTCTGCTATTTGGACTGGTCTTGCTGCTCGGCGCGAATGCCGATGAAGGGGTTCAAAGTTCCCGAATCCTAGCCGTTTTTCCTTTTCCCGGCCGATCCCAATACATATTCGCCGAACAGTATCTGAAGGAACTCGCCCGTCGGGGTCACAATGTCACCGTGATCAATACATTCGGCAGCGATAAAAATGAGCCCAACTTTCGTGTGATTGGTGCCAAAAAAATACACGAAATATTGGCAGGTAAGAAATGCTTATGGAAACGATCTATTGCGAAAAAAATTATATTTATATCTTGGTTAAAGTAATTTGGAATTTTTTGAAAGTCAGAAACTTTATTCGATATATTTTATATTTATATATACATTTATATTCATTTATATATTTCATACACCATGTCTTTTGGAAATAATGTATCATTAATCAGCAATACTAGAATAGTTTATATAAAAATATCCGTTTGAGATCGATATATTCATCTATAACAAACTTACACAAATTGTTTAGTTTTAAAGAGAAATGTTTGTATATCATTATTTCGCAATTTGACCTATATTTGCCTTATTTTTAAAAAAACCAGAAAGTTATAGAAAATCTTGTATTACAGCATTTGGAAATATGGACTACAATCAGGAGGCAAGTCAATGGACAGTTTTGAGCATGACCACCGATTTCCTTAATCTCCTTACTACAAGTGTTCTGGATGATCCTGCTGTAAAGGAGTTGTTGGCCAGTGGGGAAAGTTTTGATCTGGTCGTTTCGGAAACTGTTCAAACCGAAGCTCTTTTTGGCTTAGCCCAGCATTTTGGGGCCCAGAGCATTGGAATCTCGTCGTACGGCACCGATATTCACATCGATGAGTTGATGGGAAATATATCCCCATTATCCTATAATCCCATGTTGTTGTCTTCGCGAACGGAGCGAATGGGTTTCGACGAACGTTTGCGAAATGTGTGGGAAGCTTCTATTATTTGGCTGCACAAGAGAATTATCCACCTACCTACTCAGCGGGATCTGTATGCGAAATACTTTCCAAATGCCAGTAAATCGTTGGAGGAAGTTTTGGATAGTTTTTCGCTGATGCTGCTGGGCCAGCACTTCTCATTGAGCTATCCACGCCCATATTTGCCCAATATGATCGAGGTGGGTGGTCTGCATTTGCAACAACAGCGAAAGGTGAAGCCTCTACCAATAGAATTGAAGGAATTTGTGGAGCAGGCCCCCCAGGGAGTTATATATTTTTCAATGGGCTCCAATATCAAGAGTGCAGATTTACCACCGGCAACTCGGCAAGTTCTAATGGAAGCATTGGGCAGCCTGCCTCAACGGGTATTGTGGAAATTCGAGGATCAACTGCCTGAAAAGCCTTCGAATGTGTTTATCAGCAAGTGGTTTCCACAACCGGACATCCTGGCTCATCCGAACGTGAAGCTATTCATCACCCACGGAGGACTTTTAAGCACCATCGAGAGTGTTTACTTTGGCAAACCTGTCTTGGGTCTGCCAGTTTTTTACGATCAGCACTTGAATGTTCTGCGGGCCAAAAAGGCGGGTTATGGTCTCAGTGCGAATTTGTGGAGTACCAATGCCACAGAACTTACATCTCTGATTCAGGAACTACTAGCTAATCCCAGTTATGCGGCCGCAGCTCAGATTAAATCCGAAATATTTCGTGATCAAAAGGAAACCGCTTTGGAACGAGCCGTTTGGTGGACCGAATACGTATTGAGGCACAAGGGTGCCACCCACTTGATATGTGCCTCCCGGGATCTGGACTTTATTCAGTTCCACGGACTGGACACCTGGGGCCTGCTCATCGCGGTCACTCTGATCGCTTTAATGATCTTTGTGACTGCACTACGCTATCTACTGAGGGGACTCAGTTATATCATCTTTAAGCGTCGTGAGGGGTCCAGCAAATTGAAGACCCAGTAACCAATTAAAGCCCATTAACTAGTCGAGTTTATGCCGTCACCGATCTTTTTAAATTGTTTAATTTCTAATGTTAGTGTAAGGTACATTTGAAATTATTTGTTCTGTTATTAGCACTTATTATTATAAAAATATAGAATCGATTGAAAACCTTATTAAACTCGAAAAATAATAATTGAAAATATGGGCTATATCGACTAAACTTGTATTAACGTATTGTGTATTGATGCTAGCTTTTTACAAACTTAAAATCGTAGTGAACAAATCTTAGGCAACGAAATTAAAAAAGAGTTTACTGTCAGAACGTAAAATGCAATCATTATAATCATATATGTGCACGCATGAACCCCAACCTTTTTTTATCAGTTAATTTAAGCCCATTGCTATCACCGACATTACACTCAGAAAAAATATAGTACAAAAATGTACATATAAATTTGTTGTACCAAAATTATTTTTTTTAAGAATTCCTATAAAAAATCATGACTTGTGGATGTGCGAATCTTAAAATATATTACCATAGTAAAAGTTATCGCCAGCTGTGACAAGAATTTCTACTCCTTAGTTTTCGAACTAAAGAACAGACCTACTCATTGTTTTATCTGGCTGTAGGAATTGCTTTATTCCGTGCAATGCTTTGTTTGTTTGATGGATGGATAGGAGGGGTTAGGATGAGACCCAGTAGTGATGGGGTGCGACACTGAGATGTGGATCGCTTACGAAATTTCCGTAATCGCATCTGTCGAGAATTGCTATCGCATGTCGGTGTCTCAGAATGTTATCTAATAACGTTGTTCTATGCTTTAATGTGCGTTTACCGATTCAGTTTATAGCTTGAGTTTGTGAAAACCAGACGATCATTAAGATGCTGCTTATACACCTGAGCGGATTGTTGCTTATTCTGCCAGCTTTTGTTCAGGCTGCCAGGATACTGGCGGTTTTTCCATTTCCTGGACCATCGCAGTACATCAATGTGGTACCCTATCTGAAGACGCTGGCCTCTCGCGGTCACCAGGTGACCTCGATTAACGCATTTCCACAAAAGAAACCATTGGAAAACTTTCGAGACATACCCATTCCCGAAGTTTTTGACAATTATAATGGTAATTAAATTAAAATATTTAACAGCGGTGTTAAAAATATAATATTTTAATTATTGTAAGCTTGAATGTAAAGACTGTTAAATATTTTGCTAAATTATATAGTTGTACATCTATAAACACCCATCGCTTGACTTAGTAATATATCCTTTGATTTTTCTAGAAATCATAAACGAGCTTAACGATCCGATGAATATATGGCAGGAGAACAATTTCATTAACAAGTTCTTTGTGGATGTCACACGATCAGTTCTTACTAATAAAGAGGTTACCGAAACCCTTTTGCCTCCTGGAAAGGATCAGTATGATCTGATCATTGTGGAGGCTCTACGTTCGGATGCCTACTACGGATTTGCGGCCCACTTTAATGCCCCTATTATAGGCATCTCAACCTTTGGAACCGATTGGAATATTGATGAACTGGTGGGCAATGTATCGCCTCTATCGTGTACACCTCTGGTTACAGCGGGTTTTACTGATCGCATGACTTTCGGGGAGCGCGTGTCCAACTTTGTGGATACTACAGTTGCCTGGCTCAACTATAGATTGGTGCATATGCCGGAGCAGGAGAGATTGTATAAGAAGTACTTCCCCATAGCCTCAAAAAGGGTTAGACTCACTGATTTGAACAGAAACTTCTCCCTGGTGTTGCTAAATCAACACTTCTCGCTGAGCTTTCCGCGTGCCTACGTTCCAAATATGATTCAGGTTGGAGGTCTGCATATATCCCACAAGCCAGCTGCATTGCCCAAGGACCTTGAGGAGTTTATTCAGGGTTCCGGGGAGGAGGGTGTGATTTACTTTTCCCTGGGCTCCAACGTAAAAAGCAAAGACTTACCGGCTGAGAGAAGGCAACTGATGCTGAACACCTTTGCCAGTCTGCCACAGCGGGTCCTGTGGAAATTCGAGGACGATCAACTGCCTGGCAAACCTGGCAATGTTTTCATCAGCAAATGGTTTCCTCAGCCGGATATTTTGGCCCATCCTAAGGTCAAACTTTTCATCACCCACGGCGGATTGCTGAGTACCATCGAGAGCATTCATCATGGTAAACCGGTTTTGGGACTGCCCTTCTTCTACGATCAGTTCCTGAATGTGAAGCGGGCCAAGCAGGCAGGATTTGGATTAGGGCTCGATCACAAGTCAATGACGCAGCAGGAGTTCAAGAAGACTATCGAAAGATTGGTGAAGGAGCCGCGATATGCCGAGACGGCTAGGCAGATGTCCGATCGATATCGGGATCAGCCCATGACTCCTCTGGACACGGCCATCTGGTGGACAGAGTACGTCCTGCGGCATAAAGGAGCATATCACATGCGCGTGGCTGGCCAGGACTTGGGCTTCTTCGCCTACCACAGTTTGGATGTCCTTGGAGCTCTCTTGGGTGGAACTCTCCTAATCCTGACAATCAGTTTGGGCCTTCTATGGAAAATAGCTGGATTTGGAAACTCCAAGAAAAAGCAGAAAAACCATTAATTCGCGAGCACAATTAATAGATTTACATATATGTCAATTGTCAGACTAAGAGCTAAATGTGTATTAAAGTGTTATAAAAACTTTAACAGCCAGATAAAAGTATGATTTACAGCCAACGTATACAGAGTGATTTCCCTAATTTTGTCCCTTTGCAATTCATAATTTATTGTTTTTGGTTGTTTAATCTTATCAGCAAGAAGGTTTCTTCGCTCGTTCTGGTGAGCTCTACTAGTCAGTCTATCGATCGAGTTTGACCTAAATGCACGAGCCGTCTGAAAATGTTGGTTTTCAGTTCGTTCACCGTCCTAGTGATCTTTCTGCCCGGTTTCTTGGAAGGAGCTCGCATTCTCGCCTTGTTTCCCATACCGAGTCACTCGCATTATTACCACGCCTTACCCTATCTAAAAAGCTTGGCCTCTGTGAGTCCGTTTCCATCGAAAGAACCTGTGAATAATATAAAAGACGTTCCTGTTCCAGAACTGTTTGACAATATTGAGGGTAAGTGATATTATAATGATTATTTAAAATTTACTTTACTTACTTTTTACTTAACAAATTATCAATCTAATTTGCCGTTTTTACCCTTATTTTCTCAAAATTTGTTCAGATATGATCAAACAACTATCGACGCCCATGAACAGTTGGGATTATACTGAATATATCAACAACTACACTCTTAACCTCGTAAAGTTAGTGCTAAACAATGACGGAGTTCGTCGGGAGATACTTAAGCCAGGAAAAGCTCAGTTTGATTTAATAATTGTGGATCTTTGGCGGCTCGATGCTCTCTATGGTTTGGCAGCCTATTTTGAGGCCCCAATAATTGGAATAGCTTCCTACGGCACTGAATGGAAGATCGACGAATTGGTGGGCAATATATCTCCGATTTCGTACCTCCATTCTCCGTCTTTTACCTACTACGATCTGGAGACCTATGGAGGACGTTTGGGAAACTTTGTGCAACAATCTATTTTTTGGATTAACTGGCGTTGGCGGCATGAGGCTAATCATGAGGCGCTCTACAGAAAGTATTTCCCGAAAATAGCTGATAAGCAACCACTGTCTGAGATTAGTCGAAACTTTGCTTTGGTTTTGGTAAATCAACACTTTACGTTGGCTCAACCAAGGCCATATGTCCCGAACATGATCGAAGTAGGTGGTATGCACATTAATCAACAAACCCAAGCCTTGCCCAAGGATTTTGAGGACTTTATCCAAGATGCTGGTGAACATGGAGTAATTTATTTTTCTCTAGGCACCAATGTTAGGGCCAAAAATCTGGCAGAGGATCGTAAGAAAGTTTTGATCGAAACATTTGCAAGCCTACCGCAGCGTGTCATGTGGAAATTTGAGGATGAGAATTTGCCTGATAAGCCCCTCAATGTTTTCATTAGTAAGTGGTTTCCGCAGCAGGATATCCTGGCCCATCCAAAAGTAAAGCTGTTTATAACCCACGGAGGATTGCAGAGCACCGTCGAATGCATTCACCATGGCAAGCCAATGCTGGGACTGCCATTCTTTTTCGATCAGTTCCGCAATATGGAACATATCAAAAAACAGGGCCAAGGATTGGTTCTGAACTATAAGAATATGACAAACGAGGAGTTCAGGGGCACTATCATCCAGTTGCTGACTGACAAGAGTTTCGACACAGCTGCAAGAACAGCAGCGGCTCGATATCGCGATCAACCCATGAATCCTTTGGAAACTGCTATTTGGTGGACTCACTACGTCCTGCGACACAAGGGAGCATCCCATATGCGAGTGGCTGGAAGAGAATTAAACTTCTTCATCTATCACAGTCTGGATGTCTTGGGCACTTTTCTTGTAGCGTTTCTGGTTATTCTTGCAGCTCTTGTCCTTTGTGTGGTTAAGGTTGTGAAGATGATCCTAAGACGTGGAGTCGATAAAGGAAAACAAAAACAGAAAGTTTACTAAAAATTGATTCGGGTTTTTGATTTTACCAAAAAATGTAGTAATTAAGTTTTGTAATTTTTTATCTGCCAAAAGGGGCTAAGAAAGCTATTATATAAAATGTTGAAAACACTTTAATAACCTATTTTTGTTTTTTTTTACAGTCCGGTTGCCTTTTTTAAAATGAAATAGTCTTATTTTCGGGCTTGGGCAAAATTATCATTTTTATTTTGATAATATATGGGACCTTAAACGGATTTTAAACAACAACGATATAATGTTCTTAAAAAATAATAAATACTTTAAATATTATTTTGTATTATATTTGAAAAGTGGCAGAGCAGAAAATACTTGTGGAACTATCAATTGCCGGATAATGGCAGGCAAATAACTACCTATTGGCAAATTCAATCCTGAGAGGCCCCATGGCTCTTAGTTTGTTTTCACCGCAGACAGCGTACCAAAATGATGGGATTTTATGATGCGCGTATTTATTATATAACGATGCTTCTCTGGTCACACGCAAAGCTGCTCGATTGGCGTCCAGTGAATTATGGAATACGCGTACAAATATTTGCGTGGCCATGTGTACGAGCCTGTTTGAGCGCATTTAACCGCTGCCAATCAGTTGCATTCGCTGCGTATGCGTAATATTAAATTGCACGGAGTCACTTCCGTTGGATTGGTTTGGCTCATTTGGGCTCGGCTGCTTTTGGCCGTTTTTGGCCGCATCGCCAAATGCGTAATCAAAAATTCATGAGCTATATAAATGTGGTGTGGCTGGAATTGCCATTAGTGTTGGCATGCAAATGTAGATTATTTCATGCAATTTTGGGTTGGATCTGTTGACCCCCGCAGCTTCGCCTCTGTGCCCTTTAAATGTCCCGAGTGGTAGGTGAAGAAGAGGGAATTTAATGATGTCCTGTTTTGTGGTTTGACGCGTTTTTAATGAGCTGTTGATTATCGCCGACGGAAACAGCAAAAATATTTATTTCAAAAATCTAAGTCATGACTTGCCGTTTAATTACCCCTCTTTGTTTGGACCAAGTATAGATTTTGCTTACGCAATGTCAGCAATTCCAATTTGCAGACTAAGAAACGTGTCGAAATATCAGCTTACTACTTGACTGAATCTAATCGGTTGTCCAAGCAAATAGGTCGGTTCACTGCGTTCCTCTTTTAGTTTGTCTTTTCTCTCCTGTTTTTTTAACAATTTGTGCAGGGGAAAAGTCAAGAAAATTCGAGTTGCTGCAGCTGGAAATTGCTGAAAATATGTTCATTGCTCGTTCACCTGGTGATAGTTATGCGCTCAAGCATTTTGTCAATTTTGTTTGTTAATTTCTGTGAGTTGTGACACCGAGAGATGACTCATCTGCACTTTTTGTGTTTGATTTATCGGGGAAATTAAAGGTTTTTCAGTTTAAGCTTTAACCAAAATTAAGTAAGTATAACTGTTTTCAATGAATATTTGTTTTATTACGGAATACATTTAAGTTTAGCAGAGCTTGGAATTTTGTAGAAATATCCACTGATAAAAATAGGGAATATATATAAAGCTGATTTTGATTATATAAGGAAATGCGATTAAATATACAGGAAAACTTCTAAGAAAAGCTTGACAGTGGAAATAATCCTTCCCAAATTTTATATCGCTCTAGAAAGAAGCCACCAGTTTTTGCAGTAAGATTGTTACCGATTTCCAGATAAGCTTGATCTTGAGAGTTGTAAAGGGGCCAGTTAAGATCTTTCAGGTAATCATCATTGTTATTGTGGGGATCACTGGGAAAACCACATTAATAATTTAATTTTATTAAACAAAAATGAACACTCACCCTTTTTGAGCAAACTCAATCCACATACGCGTCAAACGCTCAATTATAAAATTCTCAGGGTCCTCTCGTTTCAATAAAGGACTCAAAAGACCAACATGGAATAAGTATAAGAGCTCATCATGGTGAACGGGACCTGTAAGTATCAACAATAATGAATATATGTAAAATCTGGGGTAATTTTTTACAACTGCTCACCCATTGCTTGTTGATTGTCGGGATTTTTCAAGAAACTATATCTACCCTTGTACCGAAACAGATAGGTGTAAATGGGTGTGTGGGGGGCCATCAAGTGAAGAAAGCGATTGAAGGACACTCCAATCAGGGCATCGCTAAGGAGTTCCCCCATTCCCTTGAGGGACTTTGGATATTCCAGCTTGTCCCTACTCTCTGGCATATAATAATCCCTCAAAACTCGACTGGCATTTTTTGAGTGAGTAGAGTTACGATCCAAAAGCAGGGCAATCGAAGCAAAGTGTTCCCAGTCCTGGTTGTACTTGCTCACAATGCTCTCATTCCGCAGATCAACTGTGGGTAATAATTTTGTTATTTCAGATTAAAATAGTCTTTTAAAATTACAACTTACAAAATGTTCCAGAAAGGAATTCAAACTCAGTAATGCCAGTGATGAGGGGCACCTTGTAGAAGTCGCCACGTCGAGCTGTTTTAAAGGGACTCTCGATTAGGTAACGCTCCTGCCCAAAGTCTTCCTCAACTACTATTCTCCAGTTGAGCACGGGATTCCAGCCAAACTCAAACATGCCGTTGTAGGTGCTCACATAATCTAAATAGGGTTTTTGTCTCATACAATCCACCATTTCCTTTACTGATTCTTGGGGACACTTCAATAGTCTAGCCTGTCGTTGGGCCAATTGAAGGTCATTGCTTTTAAACGGAACTGGTCCATATGGTGAGGCACTCATACAAATGCCGCGATGAAATAGACCCCTCGACATGGGGGATAGCATATGCAGAGCTACGCTGATACTACCCGCACTATAGCCCAAAAGGGTCACACTTCCGGGGTCACCGCCAAAACGGTGGATATGCTTCTGAATCCATCGCAATGCCAAAACCTGATCCTTGAGTCCTGCATTGCCCGGAGCTTCCTTAGTTCCGGTGGCCAGGAAGCCCAAGCTTCCCAGGCGGTAATTTAGCGAGACCAGCACACAATCGCGATCCATAAAATGTTCAGGACCGGCCAAATATTTACTTTGTCCCGAGAACACATAAAAGCCGCCGGGATGCAGGAAGACGATCACCGGTCGGCGAGCTTTTAAGTCCTTCGAATATACATTGAGCCGCAAACAGTCCTCGGAAACATCGGTCATATTGTCCCACGGTTGAGGGCACATCGGTCCATCTTCGGTAGCGTCAAAAGTCGTTGGGGCCCAGGATTTCACAGGCTGGGGATTCACGAAACGCAAGTCTCCCAAAGGCGGCTCTGCATAGCGAATGCCCCGAAAGGCATGGAACGGCAATCCCAATCTGGAGGTCAAATTCGATCCCCGAACTCGTCCCAGTTCGGTCTCCACTTCGATGGAGAAAACCGATGAACTGACCAGCAGAACCAGCAGTTCCACTGTAAAGAACATTATCATCTCGCCGACTGACTGAAACTGAGATGTAAAAGTTTCCACTGACGTTTTTATACTAAATCATCTGGCTGAAATTGGTATTGGGGATTTACCCAGCAACGATTGCGACTGATCTGGCATAATAACAAGATCACTTGGTCGTCTCTATATGTACAGATTCATACGATGTTGCGCAGCTGAATAGTCGCTAAAGATGACAACAAAGGAATAAGTAAAACAGCAACTCAAAAGGATTATTTGTTTTCTTTTAAAAAACCTTTTTAACTTAAAAAATTTCATTAAAGATGACAAAAGTTAGGTAAAATAATACATTGTTGTTTAACAAATAAATTTATTTTCAATAAACATAGGAATATTGAATCTTAAAAGTTAATAACTCAGAAAGCACAATATTATTTAACTATTAATTTGTTGTTTATGGGAATTGTAATGATATTTTTTTGTTTTTAAATTTAGCTTATAATAATTAATTTGATTAATTTAATTAATTTAGTTCATAAATTAAAATTCTTCTATATTCTAAGTACATTCCCTTGATTATATCACTGAACTATTAAAGTTCCATTTAATTTTATTTTCTGTGAATCCTAAAAAAATTCCCCAATCAATTGTAGGCCTAAAGGTGAAAAGGGAAATAAATACTATATTTAATTTTACATAAAATATTGTTTTTTTTACAACATAATATTTTCTTTTTGAGTGGGTGGCTAACATTTGAATGTTTTTTTATCAACAAACTATAAACAAATAATCATTGGGAAAGTCTTTTCCCCATTTCGTGATGCATATTGCCACAAAAACAATTGCTCCTTGCCTCCTTTTTAAACCGGATCGGCACTAAGGCCGCCAACATTTCCTCGACGGACGCTGATTTTCCAGCAGCATGGCCATGGCACAAAACAGTTTCAATAAGTTGGGCTTAAAGTTTTACACGCCTTTTGCGCGGGAAAAGGATGAGAAGAGGGGGATGCACGGTAAAGAAAAAAAATGCATTTAGACGGGGGCGTAGGTGGGTGTGGCAGGGGCGTGGCACTCAGTTCGTTGCTGTTAAAAATTTGAACGCGCTGATGGGCATTTTTACAACTGAAGCGTTAACTATGTGCAACTTGCAGCACGATGAAAGAAAAGAGCGTAGAAAATAGGAGCCAAAAAAAAAGGATATCAGCGCTCAATCGAAACTACCTATACTCTTCGCTGAAACAATACATTAATTTACCAGGACCGTGAATCTGTTTAGTATCCTTTTTTATAGGCCAATGAATTTTTTACATTAACTGGTCTTTTATAAAATTGTTATACAAATATATTATTACTGCACTATTTTTGTAGGAGTGTAAAACTAACAAGAGAAATGAAAGCAGAAGAGAATCGAAAAGGAGAATAGCCAGAGCAACGTAGCTTTTTTTCGATAAAAGTTCACAATATTTTCCATTTTAGTTTACAAGTTTCAAGCTGCAGGCCGAATCCAACCGCACAACCCCACTGTAAAATCAAATGAAATTTTCACTAGCTCCCCAACAACATGTACTGGTTACGAGTTTGAAGATATTTTGTAGGAAAACGTATAGACTCTAGCAAATAAATTCCCAGACTTTTATCATTTTCAATTGGAATGGAAAAATTGAAATGAAAATGCAGTTTTGCTTCTTAAAGTATTTTCAACTTTCCCAGCTGTGAGTTGACAAATATATTTGTAATGTATACGGGCTCAAAACATTTTAAAAGAATTTATTTCTGAATTTATTTTTATATTTATTTGTCACCAAATTGCACCACTGAAATAGCTAAAAATAATAAGTCATTTTAAATCACCCTATTTTAAACAGGTCATGAATCCCAACTAATTATAAATTGGGTTTAATTGCGCTTGGCTTTTTGTTTCGGCTTGGAACTTTCCTTATTCATAAACAGTTCCTGCAAAAGGCGCCACACCCAACGGATCAGCAGAAAAAGACAAAGGAACACGAATATAATGCCGCCGTACAGAATTAGAATGGCATCCAGGTTGTGGTACTGAATGAAGTTCAGATCCTGGGAGGCGCTCCTTAGGTATTTGGCACCCTTGTGCCGGGACACGTGCTCCACCCAGAAAACAGCCCGCTCCAACGGAGTCTGAGGCTGATCCCGATATCTGTCGGACATGTCGCGCACCTTCTTAGTTGCCTCAGGGTCTTCGATTAGTCGCTGAATGGCAGCCAAAAGTTTGGGGGCAGTCAAATCGTCGTAGTGTACCGTGACTCCATATCCATTCTGCTCGGCGCGAGCCATGTTCAGGAACTGATCGCCAAAGATTGGGATCCCCACAAAGGGTTTGCGGTGGTAAATGGACTCCGTGGTGCTCAGCAGACCACCGTGGGTGATGAAGGCTATCACATTTTCATGGGCCAAAATATCGTCCTGGGGGAACCAGTCCGAGATGAAGACATTCGCAGGTTTGCCGGGCATATCTTTGTCCTCGAACTTCCACAGGACACGCTGCTTCAACTGGGCGAAGGTGTCGATCAGAGCCTGTCGTTTCTCCAGCGGCAGGGTTTTGCTCTTCAGGTTGGAACCCATCGAGAAATATATACATCCATGCTTCGCTCCCTCGATAAACTCTTGAATGTCCTTGGGCAGCGGCTGGCGCTTTCGATTGATGTGCATACCACCAACCTCGATCATATTGGGTGAATAGGGCCGGGGGAAACTGAGGGAAACATGCTGGTTCAGCAGCACCAAAGCCGTGTTCTTGCGCATTTCGTAAAAGTCCTGCTTGTTGTTCGGGAAGTGCTTGCGGTAAAGGACTTCTTGACGCGGCAGATAGAAGTAGTTGAGGAACACGTACTCGTAGGTGAGGAAGGCCAGGTTGCCCACCCGCTCTACGAGACTCATGTGGTCACTGAACTTGAGCAGAGCACTCGGAACATATGAGGGCGGTGAGGGAGATCCAACCTATAAGAGTACCAGAAATATGATTTTAGTTTTGAAGCTTATCAAAATCCTATAAAGAAAGACTCACCAGATCTGTGTTCCAGCTAATGGCCCCAAAAGTGCCCAGTCCTATAAGTGGAGCCTTGAAATGCTCTGCCAGTCCAAAATGAGCTTCGTTTAGGAAAACCTCAGATATTACGGCGTCAAAGGTCTGATTCGATTTCATCAGTTCAATTACAGAGGGTTCACTCAGCAGAAGTTCAGTTATTTCAATACCCATTTCATGGAAATTAATGATTTGTTCGATTATAGGTCTTTTTGATGATTCCAATAAGTTTGCCATTCTTCCTTAAATTTTAAAAAAACTTAATAAGTATAGTATTTTCTTGAATATTAGATTCAACTTTTGCAGTGTAATTAAATTAAAGATAACAAAAGAATTATTGTCGAAGTGATTGGCACTTATAGTAAGATTACCGAAGTTATCATAAAAGATTATACTGAGGAATGACCCACTGTTTTTCAATAATATTATGAAACTAACTATTTAATTGATTCACTTTAAAAAGGAGACTTTTTATCTAAAAAGTTTGGTCTTTTGTCCTTTTCAATGCAGTGGAAATATCTTGAATATGTGTTTCATCAGTAAATCGAAACTGAAATCACTTTTATGTAACCTAACCGGTTTAAGCCATTAAGACAAAGTACAAGCAACTTTTATTCAAATATATATGTAGATGAAGGCCAAATAAAGCACCCTTTTTAGCTTAATAATAAGCTTAACTATTAACTGCGTTTTATATGATGATATATTATTGCACTAGAACAAGGTTTCATATATGAGTTTACAGAGAAATTTCATTGATGGAAGACCATTAGTGTAGCAAGTTGTAAACAAGTGTAATTGTGTAATGCTCAAACCAATTTGTTAGCTAAACTCACCTTGCATGGATGCCAGAACGCTCTTAACCGTCACATCTTTGATGTTTTTGATGGGTTTTTTCAATTCGAAAGGGGAGACAATGGTCACCTGATGTCCGGCGCTGGCTAATCCCTTGGCCAAAGCAGATCCCACATGGTAATGGGATCGGGCGGCGGTATGGAGAACCACCAAATAGTTATAGGCCGAGGCGCAGCTTAGAAAACAGAGTAGCAGTAGTGCCACAAAACGTGTTCGTCCAGCTGTTGGTTTCATTTTTCCGATTTTCGTACTATGATTTCTAAACAATTAATTCCACTTAATTGTAGCCACTTGGGAACTGTGTTCTCATCGGCCGGCGACTGTGTTCTATGGAGCTGATACTGGTACTACGGGTACTGTCGCCTTGGCGACTAGGAATTAACTGAGTAAGCTTCGCCATGCGATGAGGTAATTATAAGTGGTTAGGTTAGGTCCCAAGGGTCCCAAGTTAGGAGAGGGTGACTTTGTATATATCGCTCTCTTGACCAGCAACAGTACACTCAGTATCTCTCTTTATAGCTATGATCTATCATCGTTACGCTGCCGAAAACGAACATTCAATATTTGCAGGCTACTCACGATCCAAACGCTCTCGCCTCTCAACCGCCTTCATTATCAGTTTTGTTTTATTCTCGATTCTTGTTTTTTTTTTTTGCTTACCGGCTTTTCGGTTATAACTTCAAATTTTGTTTTGTTTCTAGGTTTCTCTTCTCGCTCCAATGACTGTTTAAATTACGATTCAACAAAAGCTTATAATATGGAACGGTGGGCGTCTGTCTATTTTTTACATGCATATTTATAAATTTATTCATGGAACTTATTTAACTGTAATAAAAACAATTTTATTGCATTTATTAGCTTGTTTAAATTTATTTTTTATTTATCTTGAACATTTCTTAAGCTTAAGGAAATAGTTTGTTTTTAATAAACTATGACGATCGCACTTTCAAAATGCAAAATTTCTGATATTAAAATTTGGGAAGAAAAATGATGCGTCCAAAGAGTGAATTGGTGGCAATTTTACAATATGTATTTATGTATATGGTGTTAAAATAGTTGAGATAGTTATACTTCTGAAATGACGAAAAAAAATTAATAATATCTGCAGTATCCTCTTTTAAATAAAGTTGTAACTCTGGCTTTAAATTATTGATATTGTTTATTCCATTCACCTTGTAGCTTAAATTTAAAAAAACTTATGTAATTGTGCAAAACGTCCGATCGAGTTGAGATTCTGGCGGCGGCTGACATAGCGAGGAGTTGCCAGAAATTTTTTTTTGCAGTGCATTACTTTCTTTTCAGTATTTTTAAAAAGAAGGGAGACAAAGACTTGTAGGTTGGACCGCTCCTGGCCACATCACTAACACTACCGGATCCCACATGTCTTTAAACTCTTATAATATTATTCAGGCTTTTTTTGTTTTCTAAAATTACTTTTCAAATATATTGTATACACTAGACATAATACTTCTGGAACATTTTTATATATTATTTTCTTAAATCAGAAAAATCATAAAATGATTAATTTTTTATTGATTGTAAGCAAACAAAACATTTTAACAGACTATTTTTGTATTAATTTTATACAAAATTTCAAAAAAATTATATTTTAAAGCACCCCAATTTTAAACTGGTCATGGATAACAAACTAAATTATCACTTGCGTTTAATTCCGCTTGGCTTTTTGTTTCGGCTTAGAACTTTCCTTCTTTATAAATAGTTCCTGCAAAAGGCGCCACACCCAACGGATCAGCAGAAAAAGACAAAGGAACACGAATATAATGCCGCCGTACAGAATTAGAATGGCATCCAGGTTGTGGTACTGAATGAAATTCAGATCCTGGGAGGCGCTCCTTAGGTATTTGGCACCCTTGTGCCGGGACACATGTGCCACCCAGAAAACAGCCCGCTCCAACGGAGTCTGAGGCTGATCCCGATATCTGTCGGACATGTCGCGCACCTTCTTAGTTGCCTCAGGGTCTTCGATTAGTCGCTGAATGGCAGCCAAAAGTTTGGGGGCAGTCAAATCGTCGTAGTGTACCGTGACTCCATATCCATTCTGCTCGGCGCGAGCCATGTTCAGGAACTGATCGCCAAAGATTGGGATCCCCACAAAGGGTTTGCGGTGGTAAATGGACTCCGTGGTGCTCAGCAGACCGCCGTGGGTGATGAAGGCTATCACATTTTCATGGGCCAAAATATCGTCCTGGGGGAACCAGTCCGAGATGAAGACATTCGCAGGTTTGCCGGGCATATCTTTGTCCTCGAACTTCCACAGGACACGCTGCTTCAACTGGGCGAAGGTGTCGATCAGAGCCTGACGTTTCTCCAGCGGCAGGATTTTACTCTTCAGGTTGGAACCCATCGAGAAATATATACATCCATGCTTCGCTCCCTCGATGAACTCTTGAATGTCCTTGGGCAGCGGCTGGCGCTTTCGATTGATGTGCATACCACCAACCTCGATCATATTGGGTGAATAGGGCCGGGGGAAACTGAGGGAGACATGCTGGTTCAGCAGCACCAAAGCCGTGTTCTTGCGCATTTCGTAAAAGTCCTGCTTGTTGTTCGGGAAGTGCTTGCGGTAAAGGACTTCTTGACGCGGCAGATAGAAGTAGTTGAGGAACACGTACTCGTAGGTGAGGAAGGCCAGGTTGCCCACCCGCTCTACGAGACTCATGTGGTCACTGAACTTAAGCAGAGCACTCGGAACATATGAGGGCGGTGAGGGAGATCCAACCTATAAGAGTACCAGAAATATGATTATAGTTTTAAAGCTTATAAAAATCCTATAAAGTAATACTCACCAGATCTGTGTTCCAGCTAATGGCCCCAAAAGTGCCCAGTCCTATAAGTGGAGCCTTGAAATGCTCTGCCAGTCCAAAATGAGCTTCGTTCAGGAAAACCTCAGATATTACGGCGTCAAAGGTCTGATTCGATTTCATTAGTTCGATTACAGAAGGTTCACTCAGCAGGAACTCAGTTATTTCGATTCCCATCTCATAAATTTTGATGATCCTTTGTGCTACTGGTTGATTTGTTGATTCCAATATGTTTGCCATTCTTCCTGAGAATAAGTGAAATTAATTATTATTTTTTGAATTGAGTATCTAATATATTTGATAGTGACTCTTGACAAATAATGTAATAAAATTTGCAATAACAAAAAAGTAGATAGTGTCGAATTAGTGTATGAGCTTTTATGGCGTATAATGGTTACCTACGTTATCATAAACAATTAAACCAAAGAATCACCCTGTGGTTTTTCTTTAAAATGATGAAACTAATTATATAATGATTTCCCTTATATCGGAGACTCTGAGTATCCGTCATCCATTAGATTGGGTTTTTTTATAAATTGTACTTTTCTCTACTTAACGCAGTAGAAATTTCTAATTTATCTGTAAAAAATATATATACAAAAAAAAATCTGTCTTAGTCATCCAGTCTGAGTTATTTCTTCATTGGTAAGGGGATTTCGTATTTTTCAAATATGACTGATTGATTCCATAATTGTTAGATAACTATTAACTGCGTTTTGTAACACCACAAAGTTATCATTGTTGCACTAGAACATGGTTTAATATTTAAGCAGAGAAATTTAATTGATGAAAGCCAAATAGTTTTACCAATTGTTTGGTTGAGCTGGGCAAACAAGTCGGATTGTATAATGCGTATACCAATTTGTTAGCCAAACTCACCTTTTAAAGCTGCCAGAACCTTCTTTAACGGCACATCTTTAATGTTTTTGATGGGATTTTTCAACGCGTAAGGGGAGATAATTGTCACATGATGGCCGGCACTGGCTAATCCCTTGGCCAAAGCAGATCCCACATGGTAATGGGATCGGGCGGCTGTAGGGAGAACCACCAAGTAGTTATAAGCCGATGTGCAGCTTAAAAAACAGAGAAACAGCAGGGCCAGAAAACTCTTTTGGCCTATTGGTTCCATTTTTCCGATTTTCAGATAATTAATTCCTCTTAATTTTTGCCACCTGTGAACTGTTTTTTTTAATGTGTGGTCGCCTCAGCCACTCGGAATAAACTGAGTTATCAGCGGCCTTTGATGTGGTATTTATATGTGGTTTGGTCCATTTAGACCCATTTTTTGGAGAAGGAGACATCTTGTATTGGTATCTCTCTAGCTCTTTATCACTCTCATGACCAGCAACAGTACACTCAAGATCTCTCTTCATATCTATGATCATCTATCATCGTTACGCCGCCAAAAACGAACATTAAATTTTTGCAGGCTACTCACGATACAAACGCTCTCACCTGTTTTCTTTGCATTGTTTACAAGCTTTTCGGGTGTGGAATTAAATTCTTCTTTTTAAGATTTGTTTTTCTAGGTTTCCCATCTTGTTTTGACGACTGTTTGTATTTATGAGTATTGCTTGCAATCTTAACTGACCTTTTCTGAATAAATGAAAACGCAAATCAAAGGCAAAGGGAATAAGACCGACCCTTTTCAGAAGTTGTTCCGTAATGTCCTGTGGCAGGGGCTTCGCGTCCACTTCGATCATATTTGGCCAATACGGACGTGGATTGCTTAGCGAAACATGATTGTTTAGCAACATCAACGAAGTGCTTTTGCGTACTTCATCGCAGTCCTGTTTGTTGTTGGGGAAGTACTTCATATTCGTAAGTGTGGAATCCCAGATTCAGGGCTCGCTGTCAAAAGTTCATGTGGTCACCGAACTGTAATAAGCAATGCGGCACATACGAAGGTAGTGCGGGAGTGCCCACCAAATCTGAAGTCCATCCAGTAACTCCTAAAGAGCTCAGGGTGATCAATGGAGCTTCAAAATGTTCTGCAAATTAATAGTGACCGTTCATGAAGGTTTCACAGATGACTCCATCGAAGGTGCGGTTTTGACCCAAAAGCCGCTAGAGCCTTGAAAAGTGCTTCTGTCATACCTAACTCCATAGCACTCATTAATGGATAGTGTAGAATGCTCGGCTTCTTGGCAACATCCAGAATCATAGCCATGTAAACTATTTAATAAACATTTAATTATTGAACAATTTAAAAAAATATATAGCTAAAATTGAAAAAAATTATATTATTATTATTTAAAGCATTTCGATTTTAAAGGTAATTGTGTAGTTACGGATAACTACTTAAAAAAATAAAATATTTGTTCTAAAAATCTTTGAGTGAAAAAAGTAATCAAAAAATAAGGAATGGAATATATTTTTTAAACACGGCAACTAATTGTTTGTTGACCCATTAAGAATTAGGCAAGCTCTTATCTTTTCAGGTTAAAAAGACAATTCACCAATTTTACCAAGAAGCCAAGAATTGAGCAGCCCACAACGCATTTTGACAGCACTTTCATAAGTTTTAAAACAAACTGAAGAGCGACTGCTTTTTGAGCTGCTAGTTATCGGATTTGAAAGGAGTTCTGAGTGGATTGCAATACGTTTGGTTATCTTACAGATTAGTGGCCTTACACGCATTATCTCTTTATATAATTTTCGGCATTTTTTTAGCTATAGCCCACTCAACAGTCGCCTTAACATACACACTTTTTCACAATCAAACATTTAAGATTGTATTTTAGCTTGTTTGCATAACGCGTTGAGCCTCAACAAGTAGAACTTTACAATACGATGTTTCTGATATCAAAGCTCTGTAAATTTATGTTGAGCACGGCAAAATTTCTCAGTTTGTTGAGAAACGTAGAGGTTATAAGACGCTCGATCGCTTTACATCATCATGCGTTTCTTAGCCTTTATTTTGGGAATAACAGTTAGCTTGGGTTACTCAAATGCTTACAACTTCCTAATGATTCTTAACTCGGCGTGTCGTTCGCATTTTAATGTGGGTCATGCCTTGGCCAAGGGATTGGTCAATTCAGGACATGAGATTACTGTAGTTTCCGTGTTTCCCCTAAAGAATCCTATTCCAGGTTATCATGATATCAATGTACCTAATGTGATTAACGTAATGGGGGGTAAGTACAAAATATTATTATATAAAATACTATTTAATTTTTTTAATGTAACTTTATTAAATAAAATTTTTAATTTCTTTAGGGAATTTTTTATGGGAATCCATTCAAAGACCTGTAACTCAGAAGCTTATTGATTTCTATCAAATGGGTTTCCGCATAACAAGAAGACTTTTCGAGGACTCCAATTTCCAGGATTTTTTAAGGAGTAATCAAAGTTTCGATGCCGTAATTTGCGAGACATTTTATAATGATGCCCACTATGGCTTAGCAGAACACTTCAACGCCCCACTCATTGGATTGAGCACGGGTGGAGGTTTGACCTTTATCACAGATATGGTACGTAAATTCCTACTAAATAAAATTTGATCATGACATACATAGGAATTTAGGAATAATAAAGCTTACAACATTTCCGATGAATGTAAATTCGTTGCAAGAAGTACATACCTGTTAGTTTTATTATCTCAGTAATCGTAATTTTAGAATAATAAAGTTTACAACTTTTAAGCGATAAGTCTTTTAAGCAATGAAATTTCTACACACCCTTGAGTTTTTTTATCCCATTAAGATTTCTCTTTATGTTTATGTTTTCCGAAATTGTTTAATTAAATATTTAAAAAATGCAAACCGTTTCCAAATTAGGATATATTTTGGACCTACTAATTTATAATTAATTTATAATTTTCATTTTTAGGTTGGATCACCAGCTCCAGCTTCGTTTGTGCCCCACATAATGTTGCCCTTCAATGATCACATGTCGTTCTATGAACGCCTTCTTAACGTGGCTTTCCTGGCCTATGAACGATTTCTACTAGACTACTTTTATTTACCGGGACAGGAGCAGCTCTACAAGGAGTTCTTCCCGGAAAACAAAAGGTGTTTCTACGAAATGCGCAGGAATGCCTCGCTGGTGCTCATTAACCAGCATGTGTCACTGAGTTTTCCACGACCTTACTCACCCAACATGATTGAAGTGGGTGGCATGCATATCGATGGCAAGCTTAGCCCGCTTACCGAGAAGATCGAAAGATTTATCAATGAATCGGAGCACGGAGTCATCTACTTCTCTATGGGTTCGAATCTCAAGAGCAAGGACTTACCGCCAGAAAAGGTTCAAGAGATTTTGAGAGCGTTCCGTGGACTGAAACAGCGAGTTCTTTGGAAATTCGAGCTGGAGGATCTGCCGCACAAACCAGAGAATGTCTACATCTCGGACTGGTTCCCACAGACCGACATTCTAGCCCATCCGAAGGTATTGGCTTTTGTGACCCACGGAGGAATGCTGAGCACCACAGAGTCCATTTATCACGGCAAACCAGTCATCGGATTACCGATCTTCAGCGACCAGTTCTTCAATATGGCCCATGCCGAGCAGACTGGCTATGGCATTATGCTGGACTTTAAGTCCCTGAAGGCCCAGGATTTCCGGGATGCCATCGAGAGGATCACCAGTGAGCCGGCCTACACGAAAGTAGTGCAAGGCATGTCCTTCCGATATCGGGACCAGCAACAGACGCCCCTGGAAAATGCCATATACTGGGTGGAACACGTAACCCGTCACCAGGGAGCGGCCTACTTGCAGAGTGCGGCCCAAAGACTAAATTGGTGGCAATATCACAATGTGGATGTGCTGCTAATCATTGTTGGGGTAGTTATATTTCTGGGGATCGTTGTTCCTCTTGCAATTTTTAAGCTGTTTAAGAAATTTTTTTCTGGGGAAACGAGAAAAGGAATGAAAGTTAAAAGTAACTAAATAGTCCTTTTTTTAATGAAAATTACAAAAGTGAAGTTTGAATAGTAAAAAACTATATATCCATATACTTCAGAATTTAGGTATTAAAAACATTTCTTCTTGTTTTTTTTTTCAATTTTTTTTATATTGAAATCTTAGCTTAAAAAAAGTTTATTCCTAATATTGCAAGTTTAATATATATTGATTAAAATAATCAAATTTAACAAATAAGTACGTTTTATGAGTATACAGTTTTCTTAGCATCTTTGCTGGCCTTGCCTTTTTATTTTTTGAAAGGTATTTATTAAGCTTTTATGGTAATGGTAAGCATGGGGATGGAAATAATTGTTTATGTTTTGTCGTCACAGCCTTTTTTCATAATATTACTTTCTTCATAATTAAATAATTTTTAACTTAAACTAATTTATTTTCTTTTTTACATTTTTGGACCTTAATTGACTGCCTTTTACTTTAATAATCACAAGACGTATTGTGAAAAAGATTAAAAGGAAAACCAAGCCTATAACCGCAAAGAACACAGCCAACACATCCAAATTGTGGTATTCCACGAAGCTCAGATCCTGGCAGGCACTTCTCAGGTACTTAGCTCCCTTTTGTCGAGTCACATGCTCCACCCAGTACACTGCCCTCTCCAGAGGCGTTTCCTTCTGATCCCGGAATTGATTGGACATGACCTTGACCCGTTCGAGGTAGCTGGGATCACTGGTTATACTATCGATGGCCGATCGGAACAAAGGAGCTGTGAGTTGGGCGTAGTTCACGGTGATTCCATAGCCCGATTGCTCGGCCTTTGCCATGTTCATGAACTGATCGCCGAAAAAGGGAATTCCCACTACCGGTTTTCCATGGTAAATCGATTCCATGGTGCTCAAAAGTCCTCCGTGGGTTATGAAGGCAATTACTTTATCGTGTGCCAGAATATCGTCTTGTGGGAACCAGTTCGATACAAAAACATTGTCCGGTTTGTCGGCAAAGCTTTCCTCCTCGTATTTCCAAAGTACCCGGTACTTGAGACCCCTTAAAGTCTCCACAATTGCTTTACGTTTCTCCTTGGGCAAATCTTTGCTGTTCAGATTGGAGCCCAATGAGAAATAGATTACCCCATGCTTAGCTCCCTCGATGAATTGCCGAATATCCTTGGGCAGGGGCTTCGGGTCCTTGCGATTCACGTGCATGCCGCCCACTTCGATCATATTTGGCGAGTACGGACGTGGATTGCTCAGCGAAACATGATTGTTTAGCAACACCAACGAGGTACTTTTGCGCATCTCATAGAAGTCCTGTTTGTTGTTGGGGAAGTATTTCTTATACAGCACTTCGTGTCTGGGTAGATTGATCAAGTTCTGGTAGAAAAATTCGTAAATGTGGAATCCCAGATTCTGGGCTCGCTCCCAGAAGTCCATGTGGTCACCGAACCTTAGTAAATTATGCGGCACATACGAAGGTGGTGAGGGAGTTCCCACCAAATCTGAGGTCCATCCTGTAGCTCCCAAAGAGCTCAGGGTGATCAGTGGAGCTCCAAAGTGTTCAGCGAATCCATAGTGGGCGTCGTTCATGAAGCTCTCGCAGATCACTCCATCGAAGGTTCGGTTTTGACCCAAAAGTTCCTCCACCGCCGGAGCCTTGAAAAGCGCTTCTGTCAAGTGCAATCCCATTGCACTCATCACTGGATAGCGCAAAATGACCGGTCTCTTGGCATTCTCCAGAATCCTCGCCTTGTAAACTATCGGAAACAAATAAGTTGTTTAAGCCAAATGTTAAATCAAATTTGAAAAATAACTATAGAAAATATAGCAACAAATTTGTTGTTGACCCACTAAGAAATAGGCATGTTCTACCTTATCAGATGACGCAGAATTATTCTAAGCGATAAGACATTACGTGCCAGATCGCGAATAAGTTTTACTAAACCACTTAAAAATAAGACTCACCTCCCATTACGGTGATTATATTTGGTGTGGGAATATCGATTAAATTTTTGAGGGGTTTCTTCTGGGGAAATGGCGATATCAATGTGACTTCATGACCGGCGGCACTTAAGCCTTTGGCCAACGCCAATCCCACTTCGTGATGTGATTTAGAGGCAGTGTGGCTCACCAACAGGTAAGAGTAGCCACAAACTTGGCCGAAAAAGGGCAGCAAAATAAAAAGCCAAGAATTGAGGAGCCAACAACGCATTTCGACAGCACTTTTGGATGTTCTAACCAGACTGAAGAGCAACTGCTTTTTGAGCTGCTAGTTATAGGATTTGATAAGATAAGTTGTGAGTGGATTACCAATACGCTTCAAGAGGTTATACGAACTGATATAGTATTTTAGGTACAATATACTAAAAATTAATTTTCTTGTTCAGCTTTATCTGTATTAATTTGTTTAAATGTTATTTTTTTTGTCATTTATTAGACCAATTAACAAATTGATCTTAATAATTTTTAAATAATAAAAATATATGTTAATAAATTTAATATTATAATTTTCATTATACTTTATATTTTAAAGTTCTCTTTATTATACCCGTTACTCGTAGAGTAAAAGGGTATATTGTATTCGTGCAAAAGTATGTAACAGGTAGAAGGAAGCGTTTCCGACCCTATAAAGTATATATATTCTTGTTCAGGATCACTAGCCGAGTCGATCTAGCCATGTCCGTCTGTCCGTCTGTCCGTCTGTCCGTCTGTCCGTCTGTCCGTCTGTCCGTCCGTATGAACGCTGAGATCTCGGAAACTATAAAAGCTAGAAGATTGGCATTTTGCATGCAGATTTTAGGAGTTCCTACGCAGCGCAAGTTTGTTTCAAAAAGGTGCCACGCCCCCTTTAACGTCCACAATCGCTTATATACGATTTTATTTAAATATAAATTTAAATATTTCGGAAAAGTAAAAATGCAGTTTTATTGTGTTTATCAATACCTATCGAAATGTAGAAGAAATTTTTCAAATCGGACCATTCGTTTAAAAGTTATGCGTGATCAAAGTTTCTATCTCCATCTCCCTCGCACTCCTTTTACCTGAGTAACGGGTATCTGATAGTCGGGGCACCCGACTATAGCGTTCTCTCTTGTTTTGTTTTGTTCTCTTACACACATTATCTCTTAGTTCTTCTCACTACAAAATACTCTTTGGCTTAATGTTTTGAGTTGAGTCAAACGAGTATTGTTTGTGTGTGCTCTTTTGAGAACTTAAGTGGCTTAATTCATATGCTGATTGATCAGCACAATTCACTTCTTGACACTACACTACATATTTAAACAATCTTTATATTTATAAAAAAGTAAAGCCAAAATAAACTGGCTTAGAAAATAAATATTAGTGGTTTTTATTGGAAAAATATGAATTTACGAATAAAATCAAAAAGTTACAATAACGTTTGACTAATATTTTTAGCTATAGCTCACTAGACAGTCGACTTGACCTACACAATTTTCTACAATCAAGCAAGGGTGTTTATCTTTTGGCTTTTGTCCACACCGATTAGAATTTTACAATAATCGAGTGTAAATGAATCTACATATATAAATTTCTGTTGAGCACGGCAAACATTCTCAGTTTGTTATAGCAGTGAGCTATGCTCGGTTCGCTTTTAAGATCCTGGATCGATTTTCATCATCATGTGTTTATGGGCCTTCATATTGGGAATAACAATAAATTTGGGATTCTCAAATGCCTACAATTTTTTAATGATTCTAAACTCGGCGGGACGTTCGCATTTTAATGTGGGTCATGCCCTTGGCCAAGGGATTGGTCAATTCAGGACATGAGATTACTGTAGTTTTCGTGTTTCCTCTGAAGAATCCCATACCAGGTTATCACAATGTTAATGTACCAAATGTGATTAAAGTAATGCGAGGTAAGTATATAATATTATGATAATTTTTATACCCTTGCAGAGGGTATTATAATTTCAGTCAAAAGTTAGCAACGCACTGAAGGAGATGTTTCTGACCCCATAATGTATTTATATTCTTGATCAGCATCACCAGGAGAGTCGATCTAGCCATGTCCGTCGGTCCGTCCGTTTCTACGCAAACTGACTAGTTATAAACCTATCTGCTTGAAACTTTCCCGAAGTTGTCTTTTAATTGCGGGTAATATATAATTAGTAAAGAGCCGGATATATTTATACATATATATCATATACCTCTTATAGGAACAATCGAAAAAAAAACAAGAAAGGGCGGAGCCGAAGTTACCGAAGCCGAAATACCCTGGCAGAATATTCTGTAAATTATATTCTCCAAAATAATTCATATGATGCACTCATAAAAAATCCCAACTTCCTAACTTAACAAACACAAAAGTTATAGCATTTTCAGTCGTTCAGTTATATGGCAGCTATAGGATATAGTCAGCCGATCCTTATGAAATTTGGTACGTCGGGTTGATTGGCTAAACATAATACCCAACTTTCTAACTTTACAAACACTAAAGTTAGGGCATTTCCGATGAATCAGTAGAAAATCCCATCTCTCTAGCTTTAAAAACACCAAAGTTATGGCATTTCCGATCGTTCAGTTATATGATAGCTATAGGATATAGTAGGCCGATCCCGGCCGTTCCGACTTATATACTGCGTGCAAAGGAAAGACAGGTGTGTGCAAAGTTTCAATTCGATTTAAAACTGAGATAAGATTCTCTAAAAATCTGCATTCAAAGTTTTTAATTCACAGTTGATCAAATTTTAACCCATTTTCATGTAAGTTATTTCTAATTTTCCGATGACTTGTTTAACGTTGACCCGAAATTGGTCTTCGAGTGTCCATAACTTTACCAATTTTAAACCGATTCCAAAGTGGCATACCTCTTAGGACTTGTGTGAAGATTATCTAAAAAATTGCATTAAAAATTTTCAATTTACAGTTGATCAAATTTTTGACCCATTTTAATGTTAGTTATCTCAAATTTTCCGATAACTTGTTTAACGTTGACCCACACTCATAGCAAAATTAACCCTAAATTTTAGAAATTCGCCTTAAAACTTTATTTTTTCTAAATCCAAGAAAAGATTTCTATTTTCAAGGAATTTTTTTCTCAAAACAAGAAAACTTTTCTTGAATCAAGAAAGTGTTTCTCAAATGTAGAAATTGTCGCCATAAACTAAACTTGCCTTAAATCCAAGAAAGAATTTCTATATTTTAGTAAAAATGGCACTTGTTTTACGAAATTTTTTTCTTAAAATTAGAAATTCTGCCCTAAAACATGATTTACCTTAAAATATAGAAAAATTTTCTCAAATTAACCCTAAAAATTCGATAACCCTTAAAAATAGAAACGCTTTCTTAAATATAGAAATATTTTCTTAAATATAGAAATATTTTCTAAAAAATAAAAATTAATCCCACAATATAGAAATATTTTCTATAACATAGGAATTATTTTCTAAAATGACCATAAAATTGTTCTAACCCTGTCCGAGTAGCCTAGGGGTTAGAATGTCTGACCAGAAATCTAAGCACCGCAAGTTCAATTTCAGCTGCCGACATCTTTCTTTTTTTCTTTTTTTTACTTGTGTATAAACACAGATGAGAAGTAATGCTTAAAACGACTAAAGGTTTTACCCTTTATTGAAAAGTAATTTAAATATTTTTTGAAATATGAAATATCATCTTAGAAAATTTATTTTAAATATTTCGACTTTCACAGTTGCGACTTAACGAGTTCTAAAAACTTTTTAAAACTAATATTCTTCGCAAACGCCCCATCATATAGTCTTTGGTTTGCCGTGCGTTCTTCGTGCGCGACCGTGGCTCCATTTAATGTCTTTGGACTCACGCGCGGGAGACCTGGGTTCGAATCTCACCCGACAGACGAATAAAATTATAAGTTTTTTCGGATAAGAAACTTATCGGATTTTACTTGTAAGAACTGAAATAAATCATAATTGTACTAATTCTCTCTCTCTCTTTCCCCACAGAATTACAGTTGAAATCGATATTGGCAATTCATTAGTGCGCAATACTAATACAAACTTTGTGACTTTTCAAAATGAAAAGCGAAGTGCTTAAATCATATACGTACATATGTATACACATACATACATAAATTCTGAATGAAAAATTACATCATGATGAATGTAGGCGCATTTTTTCTAATTTTTAGAAAAAATACCCTAAAATTTATGGTTAGATGCCCTAATTTTAAGAAATATTTTTCTATTTTTTAGAAAACTTTTTCTTGTTTTTAGGGCCCTTTGCCTTAGATTTTAGAAAGGAACGCCCTTAATTTTAGAAAATTTTACCCTAAAATTTAAGGTGCGATGCCTTTGAAGACAAAAATAAGGCGAATTTCTTGTTTTTAGGGTTAATTTTGCTATGAGTGCAAAGTTGGTCTTCAAGAGTCAATAACTTTACCAAATTTAAGCCGATTCCAAAGTGGCATACCTCTAAGGAATTGTAATAAGATTCTCTAAAAATCTTCATTCATAATTTTTAATTTATCGTTGATCAAATTTTTGACCCATTTTAATGTTAGTTATTTCTAATGTTCCGATGACTTGTTTAACGTTGACCCAAAGTTGGTCTTCGAGAGTCCATAACTTTACCAAACTTAAGCCGATTCCAAAGTGGCATAACTCTAAGGATTTGTGATACGATTCTCTAAAAATCTTCATTCATAATTTTTAATTTACCGTTGATCAAATTTTTGACCCATTTTCATGTTAGTTATTTCTAATGTTAAGAGGACTTGTTTAACGTTGACCCAAAGTTGGTCTTCGAGAGTCCATAACTTTACCAAAGAAAAGACGATTTCAAAGTGGCATACCTCTAAGGACTTGTGATAAGATTCTCTAAAAATCTGCATTCAAAATTTTTAATTTTTAGTTGATCAAATTTTTAACACATTTTCATGTTAGTTATTTCTAATTTTCCGATGACTTGTTTAACGTTGACCCGAAATTGGTCTTCGATAGTCCATAACTTCACCAAATTCAAGCCGATAAAGCAGCGCAAAATTGAAAAAGCTTCATTGTTTTTAGTTATATAGGCATACAAATTGAAATGTAGTCGTTTTGCAATAACTGCAAGGGTATAAAATCTTCGACTTGCCGAAGTTTGCGTCCTTCCTTTTTTATACCCTTGCAGAGGGTATTATAATTTTGGTCAGAAGTTTGTAACGCAGTGAAGGAGACGTTTCCGATCCCATAAAGTATATATATTCTTGATCAGGATCAATAGGGGAGTCGATATAGCCATGTCCGTCTGTCCGTCTGTCCGTCTGTCCGTCTGTCCGTCTGTCCCTCTGTCCGTCTGTCCGTCTGTTTCAATACCGTTTGCGAGCTCAGTTTAAAAGCTAGAGATCTGAAACTTTCACAATCTTCCTAAAACATGTGTACGCAGATCAAGTTTGAAAATCGCCCCGATCGGACGTCTATATCCTATAGCTCCCATAGGAACAATTGGATATATCTTGCAAGAATTTATGATATTTCGCGCAGTGTAAAAGTTATTGACATTAATCTTTCCAAATCGTATTTTTATATGCATACCTTGATCAGGGTATAAGCGCGTGGCGATCGGACGTCTATATCCTATAGCTCCCATAGGAACAGTAGGGTAAAATCGGCTAAAATTTAATGATTTTTAGGATATTTCACGCAGTGTAAAAGCTATTGACATAAATCTTTCCAAATCGTATTTTTTTATGCATACCTTGATCAGGGTAAAAGCGCGTGGCGATCGGACGTCTAAATCCTATAGCTCCCATAGGAGCAATAGGGTAAAATAGGTTAAAATTTAATGATTTTTAGGATATTTAGCGCAGTGTAAAAGCTATTGACATTAATCTTTCCAAATCTTATTTTTTTATGCGTACCTTGATCAGGGTAAAAGCGCGTGACGATCGGACGTCTATATCCTATAGCTCCCATAGGAACAATAGGGTAAGATCGGTCCAAATTGGATGTTTTTCAGAATATTTCGCGATGTGTAAAAGCTATTGCTATACATTTTTTCAAATCGTATTTTTTTATGCATTCCTTCATCAAGGTAAAAGCGCGTGCTGATCGGACGTCTATATCCTATAGCTCCCATAGGAACAATACGGTGAAATCGGTCAAAATTTCATGTTTTTTAGAATATTTCGCGCAGTGTATAAGCTATTGACATACATTTTTCCAAGTCTTATTTATTTACGCATACCTTGATCAGGGTAAAAGCGCTTGCCGATTGGACGTCTATATCGTACAGCTTCCGTAGGAAAAATTGTTAAAGGCTGCGAAAATATCCCTTTTTCCCTATTTGTATATGACAATTTTGCAGTATAAAAGCTATTGGCATGAAACTATGCAATTTATTTAATTTATTTATGTATACCTTGCTCAGGGTAAAAGTTGCTGCCAATTGGACAAGTACATACTACAGCCGCTATTTAAAAATGAAATTAATTACGTATAGCTCATCTTTTTATACCCTTGCAGAGGGTATTATAATTTGGGTCAGAAGTTTGTAACGCAGTGAAGGAGACGTTTCCGACCCTATAAAGTATATATATACTTGTTCAGGATCACTAGCTGAGTCGATCTAGCCATGTCCGTCTGTCCGTCTGTCCGTCTGTCTGTCCGTATGAACGCTGAGATCTCGGAAACCATAAAAGCTAGAAGATTGGCATTTTGCATTTAGATTTTAGAAGTTCCTACGCAGCGCAAGTTTGTTTCAAAATGGTGCCACGCCCCCTCTGACACCCACAAGCCACAAGTTGTGGCCACAGTTTTGATGCTATTATGAAAATTTTCATTGATATGTATTTGTTTCGTCAATACCTATCGATTGGCCTAATAAAATTTTGCCACGCCCACTCTAACGCCCAAAAACCCATTAAACGCTTAAGCCTGGCTAGCGCCTACATTTCCGCCTTTCATGGCCCGTGTATTGTATTGCGCCATCTAACGGATGCTTTTGTAACAGCTGGCCAATGTGCTCAACAGAGTCAACGTTAATTCTCGATAAGGATTTCTATTAAAGGAAATTGCGATGGTTTTCATTTGTCAATATCCAAGAACTATCCAAATCAAATCAAGTTAGCCAAATTGGAGGTCTGAGTCAAACAATGGCGTAAGTGTGTATGTATGTATGTAAGCATACACATATGTATGTATTTACATCGTACACAGTTGCAATTGCCCGGCAAAGTTGAGTAACGGGTATCTAATAGTCGAGGCACTCGACTATAGCGTTCTCTCTTGTTTTATCTATAGCTGACTATACAGTCATAAGTTTTAAAACAAACTAAAGAGCGACTGCTTTTTGAGCTGCTAGTTATCGGATTTGATAAGAGTTCTGAGTGGATTGCAATACGTTTGAAGTGGGTATCTTACAGATTGGTGGCCTTACACGCATTATCTCTTTATATAATTTTCGGCATTTTTTCTTAGCTATAGCCCACTCAACAGTCGCCTTAACATACACACTTTTCCACAATTAAACATGTAAGATTATATTGTGTGCATAACGCGTTGAGCCTCAACAAGTAGAACTTCACAATAATCTGTCTCTGATATCAATGCTCTGTAAATTTATGTTGAGCCCGTTAAACATTCTCAGTTTGTTAAGAAACACGGCGGTTATAAGTTCCTCGATCGCTTTTCATCATCATGCGTTTATTAGCCTTTATTTTGGGAATAACAGTTAGCTTGGGATACTCAAATGCTTACAACTTCCTAATGATTCTTAACTCGGCGTGTCGTTCGCATTATAATGTGGGTCATGCCTTGGCCAAGGGATTGGTCAATTCAGGACATGAAATTACTGTAGTTTCCGTGTTTCCGCTGAAGAATCCCATTCCAGGTTATCATGATATCAATATACCAAATGTGATTACCGTAATGGGGGGTAAGTATAAAATATTTTAATTTTTCAAAAATGAATATATTTTTAGATTTAATTTTATTAAATACAATTTATTTTTTAGGAGACATTGCTGCCTTGTGGGAATCCATTCAAAAACCTGTAACTCAGAAGCTCATTGATTACTATCAACTGGGCTTCCGCATAACAAGAGGACTTTTCGAGGACCCTAATTTTCAAGATTTTTTGAGGAGCAACCAAAGTTTCGATGCCGTAATTTGCGAGACATTTTATAATGATGCCCATTATGGCTTAGCAGAACATTTCAACGCTCCTCTCATTGGATTGAGCACGGGTGGAGGTCTCACCTTTATCACCGATATGGTAAGTAATCCTTACCGAATTTATCATGAGTTTTCGTAAGGTGCAATAAAATACATAGGATTTTAAGAAAAATAAAGTTTTCAATTTTGCGATCAATAATTTAATTGAATTTACTTTAAAAGAATGCAATGAAATTAGTTTTATCTAATTAGTTTTATTATCTAATTACAGAGTAAATAGGATAATTTTATATTTTCTAAAATTCACGAAATACCTTTTAGAGAAATACTTTTTTTGTTTCATTAAATTGTCCAATTTAACATTTACAAAGTAAGAGTCTTTTCTGAGTTAGTTCCTTTTTTTGGTCTACTAATTTATAATTTTCATATTTAGGTTGGATCACCAGCTCCAGCTTCGTTTGTGCCCCACATAATGTTGCCCTTCAATGATCACATGTCGTTCTATGAACGCCTTCTTAACGTGGCTTTCCTGGCCTATGAACGATTTCTACTAGACTACTTTTATTTACCGGGACAGGAGCAGCTCTACAAGGAGTTCTTCCCGGAAAACAAAAGGTGTTTCTACGAAATGCGCAGGAATGCCTCGCTGGTGCTCATTAACCAGCATGTGTCACTGAGTTTTCCACGACCTTACTCACCCAACATGATTGAAGTGGGTGGCATGCATATCGATGGCAAGCTTAGCCCGCTTACCGAGAAGATCGAAAGATTTATCAATGAATCGGAGCACGGAGTCATCTACTTCTCTATGGGTTCGAATCTCAAGAGCAAGGACTTACCGCCAGAAAAGGTTCAAGAGATTTTGAGAGCGTTCCGTGGACTGAAACAGCGAGTTCTTTGGAAATTCGAGCTGGAGGATCTGCCGCACAAACCAGAGAATGTCTACATCTCGGACTGGTTCCCACAGACCGACATTCTAGCCCATCCGAAGGTATTGGCTTTTGTGACCCACGGAGGAATGCTGAGCACCACAGAGTCCATTTATCACGGCAAACCAGTCATCGGATTACCGATCTTCAGCGACCAGTTCTTCAATATGGCCCATGCCGAGCAGACTGGCTATGGCATTATGCTGGACTTTAAGTCCCTGAATGCCCAGGATTTCCGGGACGCCATCGAGAGGATCACCAGTGAGTCGGCCTACACGAAAGTAGTGCAAGGCATGTCCTTCCGATATCGGGACCAGCAACAGACGCCCCTGGAAAATGCCATATACTGGGTGGAACATGTAACCCGTCACCAGGGAGCGGCCTACTTGCAGAGTGCGGCCCAAAGACTAAATTGGTGGCAATATCACAATGTGGATGTGCTGCTAATCATTGTTGGGGTAGTTATATTTCTGGGGATCGTTGCTCTTCTTGCGATTTTTAAGCTGTTTAAGAATTTTTTTTCTGGGGAAACGAGAAAAGGAATAAAATTTAAAAGTAACTAGATAAATAATAAGAAGTCTAATGTATATGAAAATTAATTGATAGACATTTTAAAAATAATGATATATCTTGAAAAAGAAAGAAAAGTTTGTTTTTTTTTTTTTAACTAAGGATATTCGTAAATGGGTCAATGTGAGATCATTGGAATATTGTAATAATTGTAAGACAATCACTATGATCTTGTAAACTTCAGTTACATTTAATAATAGTTCCTTAGCCTTTAAATCTTTACATCCTTACAATTTAGATTGTTAAAAGCAATTTAAAACTATAAATGAAAAATAATCAATGCCTATTAAGTTTATTCAATCTATTTAATTATCTTCAACAAACGGCTCTAATTGCCAAACATTTGAAGTTCTTCCCCGGTTTCAAATTTCATAGTCCCACTTCTATTTTCGAGTCCAAAAACAAATTACTGCCTAACAGCATGCTGCACAAAATTGTTTTCATCTTTTCCACCTACTGCACAAACAATTGCTAACTCGCATCGAAAATTTGGGATGTATTTTCATGGGCTGCCAAAAATACATTTGGCTTTCCTATTATTGGCCACGTTATCAATGCACACACGTGCCGGTCGCTGATTGATTTCGCTGGGATTCGAGTGAACAATATAAACCAAACGTAAATGCCAAAACAAAATTGGAAATACAGACGATGGGGGACAAAAATTTAAATAGGCACTCGAGCATTAAATTAAGCAGCAACAACTTAGTTCGCGGAAAATCAGTCAGAAGAAGTGACAGCCAAATAGAAAAACACAAGAAGACCCACTGTAGCATCCGCCCTCGTCCACGCCCTCGCAAAAAAGAAAAGGAAACCGCTCCGAGGTGCAAAACGTCTGAAATGAAGGAAATGAAATGTCGAAAAGACGGAATTTTCCCTTGCGCAACACATACGGCAAGCTTTTCCGAGTGTGTTGGCACACAGGGAATAAATATAATGTATTGCTTATTTTTGTACTTTAAAAATTAAATATTAAATTTAAAAATAAATTAAATAAAACTTGAATATAAATAAATATATATAAATAATAAAATAAATAAATGCAAATAAATTATTTTATTCATACTTTTTTTCCTTATCAATTTTTAACTTTTGTAGTATACATAAGAATCAAACATTATTTTAAAACTTTTATCCATTGGGTTAGGCTTTAATATAAATAAATGGAACATTATAATTTAATGGCTTACAACTGGATGAAATTCTCTTTTTAAAAGAAGATGAACTTAAACCGTATACAAATTATTTTTCAGTGCAAAAGTGTGTGACATTGAAAAGGCACGTTGAATAAGAGGCAAAGCAAGTGAAGCAGAGAAAAATATGGAAAATATACGTAATGTGAGCCAAAAAGTTAGCTATGCACAAAAACTTTTTTGATGGCGCTGAAAGTGAAAAGTAAATTTACGCTAAAGTCGCCGAAATGCACAGTAAAGGAAAAATAAAAATTGAGAGTTGAGTGGGTTTTTCAGAGCAGAGCATCTAAATCGGTGAGCAGGGGGAACTTGCAAAAGAATATGAAATGGCAAGAAAAAGCGAAATGAAACGGAAGTTCAAGTTGATTTGTTTGCAGGCTAAGTGGAATTCCCCATCCTTAGCATTTTTACTCAAACTCCCACACATTGACAGCCATTTTGCGGAAACGGAAGCTGCGTTTCAATCGCACTTCTGATGAAGTTAACAACAACATCGAAAACAGCAACAACAGATGGCTTTAAGGGTAAATAAATTTATCATAACAATGCTTGATAAATTTACGAGTACGGGTACAACGCTGCGTATGCGTATTATGATTATGATTTTTATTCGCGTGTAATGCGCTTCCATTTTAATAGCTTTAAGGTCTGTTTTGTGTTCATCTTTCTCGTCGCAGTTTATTGTGTCTAATAGGAAAACCCAAAAATGTTCTTAAAAAATAAAAATAACAAGAATTATATTAATTAATTGTAATTTTGGTCAACCAATGCCAGCCAAAATAAATTGTGATATTTCCATTATCATTTTTTTAAAGAAAAATTAAATTTCAATTAAAAATGTAATTATATTTACTCTATGTCTTAGGTTACTCGTATATTTTACATAAGCGGGCTTTAATCAATTGACTTAAAATTACTGAAAATTACTTAAAATACAAAATGTTGAATTATAATCCATTTTTAATTTTTTTAAATTAATATTTTCAGAACTTTGAATGAAGCAAAAACTTTAATAAAAGTGTCCTTCGTCACAAAGTAGACAAATATATTATCAATCTGAGATTCGAAACTGTCGTTTATTTTATTCAGAAGTTATTAAATTTAAACCTTTTACATTACATACCTTTTCGGGGTACATCATTTTCATTTCGCTGTTTTTTAAATATCTTGGGGCTATGATTCATGCATGTGATTTCTGCGGTTCTTAATGTCGCAGTATCGTAATTAAAAAGTGCACTGCAGCGCCGTGGGTATTATTTTGTTCTTATTTCTGATTTTTTGTTTGGGTTTCCCTGATATATCACACATTTCCCCGACCTCCTGTTGCCCCCGCCCCATCGGCATATGCAGAGATTGCGCTTGAAATGACAGTTGCACTTGCACCATGACAATGCGCCCGAAATGGAAAATGGGGCTGGGAAATGGGGTGGGAAAATCAGTGTGGGCCGCTATGCAGCGGGGCAAATTGATTGCGATTGTTGAGTTGATTGGCAGGCGACACACACACATATATATAGATTGACTGCATGCGACACTGGCAAACAAAAGCGCCGCTTTGTGGTTTTCATTGTTGTTGCCTTTTTTTTATCCCTTTTCGCCTTCCTCCTTTCTCCTTGTTAAAGCTTCTTTTTTTATACCCATTTATTTTCTGTTGTCGTTAAAATTAAGTTCGCTTTGTCTTTCGATATTTTTTTGGCACTTTCAACACACGCAATTTACAAGATAGTATACCGCACAGCTTAGACAAAGAAAAAATTCATTGTGTGACGTTTTCCTTTCTATTCTTTGACTATCTTTTACATTGGCATTTGAATTTGCTTTGATTGAACGAACTAACAAAACAACGTTCCATTTATTGTTTCATATATTTAATAAAATATTCAACACCAGAACTAATTAAATTAAAATACCATTTGAAAATGTTTTACAAAGTATATTCAAAACATATATTTTGATTCCGTTAACCAACAAATGTGCAATCAAACACTTTAAAAGCTCAAAATCAAAGGCAGTTTAACCTTCGCCTGTTTATTATTAATAAATTAACCAATTTTAATTTGGCTAAACAATCAAATGTAAGTTTAAAACCTTAGGCTGAGCCCAGAGCCAAATGTTTTCATTTAATGAAATTCGCATTTTCAAGCCCATTTAGTGCAATTTATTTCTGTTTTTTCAGGGTATGAAATAAATTGATTACATTTTTGTAGCCTTTGGCAATCGTTTAAAAGTTAATTGTTGTCGCTGGCGGCAAAAGAATAGGTGTAAAGAAAGGTGAGTGAATTACTAAATAATGTTATCAAGAATTTAATTTTCAGTTTATATTTGAGTCAGTCCGATTGGCGAACAACAAAATCACTCAAATTAAAGTGTTGGCTCTTTTCCAAAACTTTGAAGTTGCCTTCTTCTTCTATTTTCCTTCAGGCACAGCAGCTATTGCAGGACAGAATAGAAGAGTGGCGCTCTCTTTTTAAATGTTTATGTTTTTTTCGCTGGCCTGAGCTCCTTGAAATATTAAAATTAATAATAAATGCTGACGGCATTCATTTGTTGCTGCTGCTACACAAATATGAAGTCTTCATTATGGCCAACGCATTTTGCGTTGTCTATTTTGTCGTTATTCCCTTATTTTACTATATCTCCCACGTACAGTTAAGTTCAAGCTAGTAGTATTAAAATACTGAAAATATCTAAAGATTATAATATTTAAATTGTGCAAAAAAATAGTTAGGAAATAAAATTTTCGGCTTGAACAAAACATTTATTTTTGGTACTTTTGATTGTATTAATGTATATTATTCTTAATTATTTTTATTCACTTAATTTATTATTTACAATTTTTTGTTACATTTTACTTAAAATGATCGTTCTGTTTTCTTTAGAAAGATGTAAGCATACTTTTATAAATAATTAAAAGTAAAGTTTTAATTTTAGCCAACTTTAAAAGTTATTGAAATGTTTGCTTTTAATATTTCGTATTATTATTGTGATCATAAATGTTCGCTCCTCTCTTTCCATCTGCCTCTGATTTTTATTTCTTTTGGCAATTTGTGCAGTTGATGTTTCTTTTCGCTCTTTTCCCATTTTAACTCGCATTTGCTTCGTTTTTCTGCTAAATTAAATTTTATTTAACTGTTATGCATGAAATTGGTTACAATTTTTATTTTCATGCTGCTTTGTCTGCACTCTTACACACACACACGCACACTCGAAATGGCCGCTAATTTCTTTTTAAATTATTTAACAATTTGCGTCTGCCAATTGCGAGTTGTTTTTGTGCTGGCAGAACAATCTAATTAGGCGCCGGAAGAAGAGGAACGATAATAACGCTGACGACGCCGATTTGTTTTATGCCAATTTACTTGGCAACATTTGTCGTTAATGCGACAGCCAAGAAATTTGGCACTTTCTCAAAAATGCGGAAATCCCGTCTGCTGCCCCAAAAAAGGCATAATTGGGCGAAAATACATAAATTAGGGTGAATAGATTGGCAAAAGGAGACAATGATACATTGTTTTTTTGGTTTTAATTTGAAGAAAAGTTTGTTTTCATATTGGCAACACACAAATTAGTTACGCTTAAAATAGTTGACCTGTTTCTTGGTCATTTTGTTATTTCCGGTTTAAATCTTTTTTAAAGTTGGAAAGAGAACTGTGAACCGACTTATTTACTCAATAAAGTATAAAAATCACTTATAAAAAAGTACAAAAAAAACGGTAAAGGCTTGTGAATAAACGGTGGTCCTGTAACGCTTGTGGCAGAGAAGTATCTTTGCAGCGTTGGAAATGGTTGTGCCGCCATCTAGTTGTCGGCGTGGGTACTACCGGCTGGGATAGAAGAAGAATTCTGGGGGTAAAGGTTTCGGAGTAAAAGAGGCAACAGAGGTAATTGTCAGGTCAGGAAAAATGGCGAAGTCATGGCTAGGGAGATCGGAGATGGCTCCGACCGAGGTCCGCGCGCCACAATTGTTCTTTCATTTTTCGGCAGGCCAAGAGTGACGTTGTGTCCAGTAAGTGCTTAAGAAAAAAACTTGTGAAGCCTGAGCGGGAAAAAAAAAAAAACTTAAGATAATGTGTTTCAGTTGGAGCAGCATCAAGAAAGGAAAAAAAACCCGAATAAGTGAACAAAAAAATATCGACCGACCCTAAAGCCGATTCCAAGGGTAAGCCAGAGGATATTGGGGATTATCTGCGGGCAAGCAATCCGGTTTTATCATTTTTTTGTTAGGTTTGGCGCGTATTGCCTGGCCCGGAAAACTCGCGGCAGCAGTTGAGAAATTCCCATTTCAAAAAGCCATCAAAGTTCCCGAAGAGAAGAAGAAAGACACAAGGAGGACGCGACGAGGGGGAAATTTCCCCGGCATCCAACTCGAGGGGGCCTTGAGGCCTTTTAGATCTTTTTATAATTTAATATTGCACCTTATTTCAATGTTTGTAATTGCAATTCGTGCGTATAGATAGTCAGAGTTGAGGGCGAATTGAAGAGAGTCAAAGTATATCAAAGTCACCAAAAGGCTCGAGATCAAAGCACTCGATTCCAATTAGAAGGTATTTTCGGAGGGAATAATACTCATTCCCATTGCGCTCTCCAATCTCCCGACTCTCCAGGCGGGATGAGGGCTGAGTGAAACCAGAGAACCATTTGAGCAGTTCCCGTGGTACTCCCCGACTCATTAGACTTGCGTGCGATCGTCCGGCATGAACAATTATAAAATATTAATGTAAAGTGAAGAAAAAGAAATCGCGAGCGGAAATGAAGGAGAGTTTGTTATAAAAAAGTCAGAGGCAAGCAATATGAATACGAGAAGGAAAATAGTTTAAGAATTAGAATAAGTATTAGTGAGGTGATACAAAACCAAATAAGAAGAAAAAAAGAGAAGCAAAAAAACAAGAAAAGCAAAAGAAAAACAACGGAGGATCATTAAAAAAGTTAGTGCAGCGCGTGAAATGAAATATGAAACCCTAACCCCGTGATTACAATATAAAAGAACATTTTAATTTCTGTTCCGCTGGTGCCGTGCGAATTTTGGCGAAAATAATTGTAAAAGAAGGAAAGATGACAAGTTGGTTTGCACAGTGGTAGTGGTGGTGATTTGTATTTTGTTTATTATTTTTTTGGTAATAAAATCCCACAGGAAACCTCGCGGAAGCGCTTTCGTCGATGGACATCCAACACGGTGGTGAGTGATATTTTACGTATATACAAAATTTTCGGAAATAATAAGCTTACGCAAAATCCACCAATGACCAAACTTTGCCCCACCGTCCCATGTTAGTCCAAGGAAAGAAAAAAAGATAAAGGAAAACCAAAAGAAATAGAATTTCACGGTCACGGCCAGCATACGAATGATCGGGAGTAGGGATTCAAAAATTCAAGGCCAATGCCCTTAGCGAAATACTTTTGAGCGTATTTATTTGGTTTTTTGAGTGAAATAAAAGAAGTGACGGTGCAAAGTCACTCGCTAATTGCAATTGCATATAAATATCGGCCGCTCAATACTCGCATATTTTTTTTGTGATTCTCTGGGGTTGATTCAGGAATTATTTTTATTTAAATATTTTTCGTGATTTTTTTTATTTTGTTTGCATTTTGATTCATTTATTTATATATATTTTATTATTTTAATAATGTCTGTTAATTGTAAGAATTTTCTGTAGTGTGTAAATATATTTTATAATGTTTTAAGAGCTTTTGAAATTGCCTCTAAATAGGATGATCTCCCGGTGAAGGCCGTTGGCGACCCAGAGGGGCCGTTCAAACAAAGATATGATTGGATTAGGTGTGGAATGGCCAAGGCAGGGAGGGCATCAGAGAATCCTCAACGACAGCAGAGGATCTTAGGGAATTCGGAGGGGTTTCTGTCGAGCTGATGTTTGTGTAGCGGTGGGCGGTTATTCTCCCTCCCAAATTTCTTGTCGTAGCACGCAAAATTTGATATTTTTCGAAATGACTGAAGGCTAAAGGTTGAGGACAAGATCACCACCCCAAATAGCCGACAAGGAGCAGCTGGACACTTGCGCGTGCGTCCTTTATACCTTTTTTTGTTACCACCGTAGCCGCATGAATCGTTACAGTCCGTATGTAATAAAATTACGTTAGTGGCACTACCTTAAGTGGCAGTTTTCTGATTGGATCGAGCGAAAGACCGGGCATCGCCTCAATTGGCAATTAAAGCGCCTCAACATTAATGTCCGGCCGCCCGATGATAATAATAATAATGATGATGATAACGAGACGACGGGCACGTATTTTCCCTTTTGGAAATGTGGCAATGAAAAAAAAAAACGGCTTTCTCGCAGGGCGCTGACATGTGGTCATTGTTGTTGCACTGCCACCCCGTCGTGACGTCAGATAGCAAATTAAAAACGCAAAGAAGAAGATGAAAACTCTTTACGGTGACAGCAGCAACAACAAGAAAAACCACAATGCAATTTATGCACGACTTGCATATTAAACGTGTGTTAATTTTAGAGAAGGATAGCCAGTGCAGATGTCAGACTCTATCTATCCCCCTCTCACCCTCGCGAAATGACAGGCTGCGGTCAACGCCATTTGCTTTTGTTATTCCAGTGGATAAAAAGGGGGGCAGAAGAGCAGCTCGCTTGGAAGCGCCACTCGTTGATCTCTTTTACTCTATCGCTCTCGCTTACCCTTCCTTTAGCCATGCAATTTTCCAGTTGAAAGGCTTAAAACTAAATTAAACTTTATGACTTGGCAAAGAGCAACAGGATTTGCGTCAACGACAAAAAGGATTACAAGATGCCCCCCTCGGGATTCTCTGCCTTCCTGGCCAACGGATATGAAGAATAATGCCTCGGCTTTTCTTAAGGGGATCAATATAAATATATACTCTCTAGGATACTTGAAAAATAAAATGCCAGGGATAACTTGGTATTTAAATATCATAATATAAATGCTCATTTCACGATACTACTATAGATAAGTTCAATTCTTATTACATAAGTTTATTTTTAGTACCACATAGGATAACTGTAAAGGAATTCTTATAGAATGTATACATAATTACTTACAAAGATTATCATGAAGTATATTAGAGTTTTATAAAAACATATATGTATGTACCTACAAATATAAAGATTATCACTAAGTACATTTTAAAAATTTATTCAGGCAAAAAAAGATAATCATGAATAGAATATTTTATAGTCAGTTGTCAAATTGATCATTGTGTCTTAGTAGGTGTTGAAGGAACATTCCTTAATAATGTAGTAAATAACTATGTGCACCGCCATGAAATAAACTAGGGTGCCTGCTTACAGAGCATCACCCAAGTTCCCTTGGTCTCGAATTCAGCTTGCTGGGAACTTGCTAAGCGCAAACAAAGCAACCACCGTTGAAATAAATGTAATGAGTCTAAGTGGCAGAGACAGAAATTGTCTGACATTTTATTGAGCAAATATTAAAAATATTACGAATCGTTGACCATTAGGAGCAGCCGTCGCTCCCCATCTGCTGGCCAAGGAGCACAAATACCACTTATACGGATATCAGGGAGTTTGTGTGTTTGTGCTTGTGCAGCTACGAATCTCCACAGATAGCCAACTTAATATAATGACCAAAAAGAAATCCAAGCTCACAAACATTTGCACAGCTCCCGGGGTCCATGGATCCATGGCTCTTGTCCTTGTCCGCTGGCTGGACATGTGTTTCCAATGGTTTTCCCAGCTTTTCTTGTTCTCTTTTTTGTTTGGGCCAAGCACAGCTCGGGCCATTTAAAAACGCACAAAACTTGGCACAAGGCGAAAAACTAACTTTTCCCCGACCAGAGGAAACTCAGCTGGGGGCTAGGTTTCCCTTTAGTGGCTGCCGTTGCAGTTGCAGCGTTTATTTGATTTTTACACACCGATTTTGAGCTATTCTTTTATTAGTTTTTTCGTGTTGGCTTTTTTCTCATCTCTCCTTCTGACGGCTTTTGCTGTTTTTTCACACTTATTTTTCACCGCTTCTTTTTTGGTTTTTGTTGTCAGTTGTGAATTTGTAAGATTTGATTTTAAAAGTAGCCAGATAAAAAAGCGACCGAACGGGGTAAAACGAATTGAAAATGGCCAAATGGTTAGAAAGATTAGAGGCAGCAAGGGGTGAATGAGTTGGGGAAACAGAAGCAATTCCACTTTGCAGATGGAGTGTGACAGATAAGTCGCCGACATTGATGCTAAAGGGTTATGGGCATCCTAAAGTTTTGGAATAAGTTTGGTCCAATTTAAATGGGTTTGTTGAAGGCTTTGAAATCAATAATCTATTGATTTTGATTTGGTAATAATATAATCATATAGTTCCAGAAAGCAAGATCGTTTTTAAGGACAAGCTTAGACTAATTGTCCGAAAGCGTATGTCAAATTATACTTAAAAATTTTTAACCGATATTTACTTCCATTTTCAGCGGTTAACACATGGGTAAAATGTAATAAAAAAAAGTAGGAGTAAAAAAGATTTCAATCGGTATATAACACCTTTAGTTTTACCAGATAATGCAGAAATGAAATAAAAAGGGTCCAAACTTACACTACTCTCCCCCACATAAATGTATTTACTTCGATTTCCGTTCGGAAATTTTATGATTCTATATATTAATACGTTACTGCTCCCTTTAAGCCCCCCAAAACGGATTCCACTATAAATTCCGGCCAAACCGCATAAAAAGCGCTTTAAATCTCGACTCAATCATTTTGTGTTCATCGCATCGTATGAACAATCCATGTATATGTTGTATTTAAATAGCCATACTCGGAGCACAAACATAAATCTCGGGAAGAAAAGCATCCTCGATTTGAGCATCTGCGCTGGCAAATTTAAAGCCATTACACTAATAAATAATCTGCCACAAATTTAGCACATTGCCATCGATTTAATACAGCTTCAGCTTCATATGCAAGAGCCATGGAGCCACAGAGCTTTTCGCTGAGGACACGCCCACGGACAAATCCGAGTTCAAATCGCATAGCCCACCAACCTCACACATGCTCTATATAAATGCGGAGGGATGATCAGGGGATGCCTGGGCTAAAGGAGGTTTATTTCAAATCCAAGTGCTAAAGGGAGCCAGGAAAAAATTCATATGTCTGCTGCTGTGGCTGCTTTCAATTGCTTTCGGTTTTCGGAGGCGGAAAGGGGAAGCCAAGCCAGCGGGGCAGCGTTTGGCCATCATCATCGATGGCTGCTTTCAATATCTAATAATATTGCGCATACGCCACGTTGCCAGATTCCAGCTAGCAGCTTCCACAGTCGATGCTGCTGTAGATGTTGCTGGTTCACTTACGCCGAGTGCGTGTTGGCGCAATAATCAACAGTTATATTATGAATGCACAATCACAGTATAGACAGTCATAGACAAAATAGTAGTTATTAAAATGGAAATATATTGCATTTTCTTTTGAAATTAAAAAAACATTTATTTCGGTTTTCTGGTTAGGAGTTTTCAGCATTTTTATTTTAATTGTATTTATGTACATAAGTGAATAAAAAGTATGTTACATATTCTATACAGTAAAGTGTCAAGTATATAAATTCTGTTTTGAGAAGTTTAATTAAAAACATAATAAGGTTTATATTTATAAGGACATACATATTTGGATTTATATTAATTTCTATATTGATTTCATTAGTAATAATTTTTACATAGCGCTTTAAATACAGCAGCTTATTTAAAACCATTTGTTATTTTAGTATGACTTTGCAAAGTTAAATTATTTACTAATTTGACCATGGTTGCTGCGCTCATAATGCGCATTTTACCCCCTTTTAAAGGGGGAATACACAATCTCAGTCTTATACTAACACACACATCACACTCCATCTAAGTGATACGATAAATTCGGGATTTTCTTTGCATTATGTGCAGATTTAGCTGATATTCTTTTGCCACACCCACAATTTTCCACACTCCAGATGAAAAACTTTTTTAATAATAAATAAAAGTGCTTAACTTAATTCGTGCTCTTTTCTTTTGCTCCCGCTTATGTGCACTGTGGATTTTCCGCTTGTTTTTCCTCATTTTATTTGTTTCTTTGATTTGACACGCCCCGCTTCCACCGCCCAGCACACAATGTGTGGAAATAATTTTTCGATTATTGTCAAGTTTTGCTTTATTTTCCTGCCCGTTCTATAGCTGGATTTTTCTTATATTTTCGTGTGGCATTTGTGGCTGTTTACCTCGCCAGCGGCCAAAATGCAATTTATGTGTTGAGAGCAGCGAGTTTTATTTTATTTTCGTTCGATTTCTGCTTGTTTGTGTTTCTTCTTTCAATTTTTCTTTATTTTTTGCGGTTTACTTTTATTTTGGATACTCGTGTGAGGTTATTGGCAGTTGTCATTTGTGTGTGATTTACGTTTATCGGTTTGAGCCAAGCGTGTAATTTTCTTATTGCAGATGGCAAATGGGGAGCTAATCTGCGGAGGGCGGTTTGGGTATTTGCGGGTTATGTTTACGGTTTAAGGGAAGTTTAGAAAACTGTCCGCGAATTTAAATTCGGTTTCTGCACACATAAACATGCAATATTTTGTAAAAGTGCACTGTTCTCATTCACACTGTTAATTCAAAGCTTTGCAATTGTTAGCAATTTTATATTAATCCTAATTGCGGACCTTAAGCAATCCCAAAACACTTATGCAATTGTTGTCCAAAGTAAGCAAGCGTTTAATGAAATAACAATTAGTTTCAAATCTAACAAACAAAAGAACACAAATTCAATTAAGGTTATTAAAATAAATATAAATAGTTTTAAGCAAATGCGATATAACTTTTATAGCTTTGTTTATAAAAATCATTCAAAGAATTCCTATAAAGAAAATTTAACTTATAAACTTACCATCGGATCCAACAAAGGTCCGTACAAATACTTTATTTTTATTTGCTTTTTCTGAAGAAAATTTCACAGCTAAAGACCACAATGCAAATGCTTTTTCAAAGCAATCAAAGAAAATATTTTCATAAATATAAATTTGTAAGCTTCGCATAGGCTGTATACATTTTCTAAACCTTTAACATTTTTCTTGGCCTTACATTTTTCCCATATTTCTGACGTTTTAACAACAGGCAAACTGACAAACTTGTAAAAAATGTCGGTTCAATTGAAAAATCCATTATTACTCAGCCAAGCAAAAGAAAAATGAAAATATTCATGTTTGTGTATCATAAAAATATCTAGAATGTTTCCGTTTTTGTCGCTGTATATCAATGAACTCGTTGTGGCTGTGTCTACGCATTGACAAAACATTTTCCAAAAAGCAATTAAAATTTTAATAAAATAAACTAAGCAAGGAACCGGAATAACAAGAATGGGTGGGAAATATGGTGGTATGGTTGAGGGACATCGATACAGTAGATGACATTAAAATTCCTTACAAAAGATAAACACATTTTTCAGCTAGCTCAGGGCGGCACATATACACATATAGCTGACAAATATCGAAGAGGAGCATGGAGAAAAGATTAAATTCACTTAAGTGCAAAGTATGCAAATGACAAACAGAGTAGGGAGAGGAAAAGGGGCTGGGTGGTAGAGAAAGGGGATAGAGAGAGAAAGATAGAAGGGGACAGACCGAGACATATATGAAGTGCCTGGCAAGCTGAACACACGCAACCACATTGCCTGCATTTGAAGCTAGAAATATTGTAAATTCAAATTGAAATGCATGTGTGACATTTGCCATGCACTCGCCCACCGAAAGAGGCGGGTAGAGATTGGAGCGAGAGAGATAGGGAGACCGAAAGGAGATCCATTCAGCAGATACATAGATACAAATGCTTGTGGCAGCCGAGATACAAAGGAGTCCTGTTCGAGCCCTGACAAAATTGAATGCAATTTGACAAAAATCATAGTCTATAATTTCGGGCCACAAGCTTAGCTGACTTCTTACCAACTGGACCTATTTCTGGCCCGCCCCCTTTCCCCCTGAGTCACACACATCCTACCATTACGAGTTAATAATTGAACATTTTCGGTTTTAGGCAGAGCTAAATTGCTATCATTTTTTGTTGGCCTGTTTGATTGGGGCTGTGGCTGTTTTGGGTGAACAGTACGTTTTATATCTGCAAGGCAGATTTGCAAGATAATATTTAATAAAATAAGAGCTATTCACATACTGTTGTAGTTATCAGTAGTTAGCCCATTAAATAGATTTTAAAGTCTTATTCATAATGGTGACAAGTTTTAGGAATAATTTAATAAGTGATAGGTCATTAATTAATTGACCATTGCAATTATTTTTAGACTATTCGAATTTGTAAATTGTTTTTATTTTTTCTAGGACCATTTTGCATTTAAAATTGATAAAATTTAAGAAATCCACTCCTGCTAAATCGATTCTTGTCGATTTAAAAATATTTCAAAATGAATCAACAGAAAAATATATGTTTTTTATGGATTTAATTTTAATTTAATTTAAATATTTATTTTATATCGCGCTTGTGAGTACATTTTGATATCTTTGGATTGGTTTTGAGTGATTCTCTATTGCCGTAAATGATGAAACGCACAATATTGCCACATGCATCACATTCATGCACCGCACATTCAGTGGAAGGCTTTGCAAATATTGCCGCAAAAAGCAGATGCAGTTCGCAGAGTGAGACGACACAGATATATATAGACATTTTTGTATTTGCTCGTTGAACTTGTGCACTGTGGCTCCCATATAACGCCCTGTCTCATTCGCTTTCCCCATATCCGTCCTTTTTGCTCTGCAACCAACTCTTTTCCAGGGTCCTCGCCGTCTCTCTCTCTCAGGATTTTGTGAATGACTTTTTGGCACTAATTAAAAGTAGCAAATAATTTTCTATGCCAACTCACATACGCCCACACACACACACACTCACGCACAAGCAGGACGAGTGTTAGACAGAGAGGGAAAATGCAAATATGGCACGGCCTCTGCTCGGAAAACCCCCTTTCCAGCCCCTCGAGCCACCCGCCCCTGTGACAATGACAATGCATGTGACAGTTTCGGTTGGCACCGTTGATAAGCGTCGCTTATTGTCATTCTGCTCCGCTCTGCACCACCCACTCACACACTCACCCACCACCACCCAGTTGACAAAAAAGTTGGCCAGCTTAAGTCGGAAAATTTATTATTATTTTTCTGCATTGCAGGCTGTGTGCAATTTTAAATGGATTTTAATTAGTTTTGAATTATTTCGGCTTTCGTTTTAGTTTTTCGGCATTTCATGTGCCATTTTGGCATTAAACTTTGGCCCATTATAGTATCCTGCGGTTTATGTAAAGTTTAGTTATTTTTGGAATAATTGTTTAAGGGGACATTCATCTTGCCGTTGCCAAAAATGTGAATTTATCGTCTGCTGGTATGAACAATATGTGTGCTAAGGCAAAAATTGTATCCCAGCGTTTAGGTAAATGTACATACTATATTTGGTAAAGATATCAAAAATAAGATGGGAAAATGCTCAGGTACTTAAGTAAATGACAAATAAATGACTAAACTGTATAAATTATATAGAGACTTCCTTAAAAATGTTTTCAAATAATTTGCATTTATTAAAAACTTGTGTTATAATACAATATTTATTTAAAGTATTTTAATTTACAGAATACAAAATTAATTTTTTCAATTTTTGTTTATGATATTCTTAAGGCGAAACTACAAACTAATTTTGATAAACGAACCCAGGATTAAATTCCCTATTACAGATGTGAAAATTATTTCTTGTCACCACCTTTCGCAGACAGCTCCTTCATCAGATTCAGGGCACTGCCAGCTTGGAACCACTGGATCTGCTGCTCGTTCAATGTGTGGTTCAACTGGATTTTGTCGGCGCCACCATTGTTCTTGATCTCGGCATCCACCGGCTTTCCAGGTGCCAAATCCTTGAGGTTGAGCAGTGAGATCTTGCTCGTTGGCTGGATCTTGTCGTAGTCACCTGGATTGGCGAATGTCAGAGCCAGCATGCCCTGTTTCTTTAGATTAGTCTCATGGATTCGGGCAAAGGACTTGACAATAATGGCCACTCCACCCAAATGTCTGGGTTCCAAAGCAGCGTGCTCCCTGGAGGATCCCTCGCCGTAGTTTTCCTCACCCACGGCACACCACTTCATCTTGTTGGCCTTGTAGTCTCGGGCCACCGCTGGAACAGCATCGAATTTGCCTGACTTCTGGTTCTTAACCTTGTTCATCTCATTATTCTCGGCATTGGTGGCCCCGATGAACATGTTATTGGATATATTGTCCAAATGACCGCGATACTTTAGCCACGGTCCAGCGGCACTTATATGATCCGTAGTGCATTTACCCTTGATTTTGATCAGGACCACCAAATCAATGTAGTCCTTGCCGTCCCATTTCTCAAAGGGCTCCAGAATTTGCAGGCGTTCCGACTTGGGATCCACATTGACCTTGATATCATCGCCCTTTTCCGGGGGAGCCTGATAGGTATCCTCTCCGGGATCGAAGCCCTTGGCAGGCAGTTCTTCTGCATGCGGGGCTTTCAGTTTGAACATTTTGCCATCGGCACCCTGAAGTTCGTCGGCCAAGGGATTGAAATCCAAACGGCCGGCAATGGCTAAAGCCGTAGCCATTTCCGGACTGGTAACAAAACAATGTGTGGCCGGATTGGCATCGTTGCGTCCGGTAAAGTTGCGATTGTACGATGTGACAATGGTGTTCTTTTCGCCCATTTTCACATCCTTGCGATCCCACTGTCCAATGCAAGGACCACAGGCATTCGCCAGCACGGTGCCACCGAACTTTTCAAGGACCTCGATGATGCCATCCCTCGCAATGGTGGCTCGAACTTGCTCCGATCCCGGGGTAACATTAAACGGGACGCAAGCCTTTAGGCCATGGCTCAAAGCGTCTGTGGCAATGCTGGCACATCGGCCCATGTCCTCATACGAGGAATTCGTGCAGGAACCAATCAAACTTACTTTGATATCCATCGGATAGCCGTTCTTCTCGGAGTTGGCACCCAATTTGCTAATCGGGTGGGCCAGATCGGGTGTAAATGGGCCATTCACCAGCGGTTCCAGCGTGTCCAAATTGATCTCGATGACCTGATCGTACTTGCATCCCTTGTCCGCCGTCAACAAGTCCTTGTGTTTCATGGCCTCCGCGGCGATTTCAGCTCTGCCCGTGGCACCCAAATAGGTTACCATGCGCTCGTTGAACGGAAAAACCGATGTTGTGGCTCCGATTTCGGCTCCCATGTTCGTGATGGTGGCCATTCCTGTGCAGGATATAGACTCAACGCCAGGTCCATGGTACTCCACAATGGCCCCTGTACCTCCCTTGACAGTCAGGATCTCGGCCACCTTTAGGATCACATCCTTGGGCGAGGTCCATCCAGATATTTTGCCCGTGAGATGACAACCAATCACAGTCGGGCACTTGAGCTCCCAGGGAATATTCGCCATCACATCGACGGCATCTGCACCGCCGACACCCACGCACAGGCAACCCAATCCTCCGCCATTTGGAGTGTGGGAATCGGTGCCGATCATCAACAGGCCCGGAAAGGCGTAGTTTTCCAAAATGATCTGATGGATTATGCCGCTGCCGGGCTTCCAGAAGCCCAAGTTATATTTGGCGCACGTGGAGGAAAGGAAGTCGTACACCTCCTTGTTATCCTTTTTAGCCCGGGCCAAGTCCTTTTCGCCACTTATTTGGGCCTCTATCAAATGATCACAGTGAACCGTAGAGGGAACGGCCACCTTCTTCAAGCCCGAGGAGATGAACTGCAGAAGAGTCATTTGGGCAGTGGCATCTTGCAAGGCCACGCGATCCGGACGGAGACGCAAATAGGTCTTGCCCCGTTCGATTTCCTGCGTATGCGGTTCATCCAGATGCGCATACAACAACTTTTCCGACAGCGTCAGTGGTCCAGTGAGCCGAGTCTTGACGCAGTCCAGAGTCTCCTTCATCTTTTCGTAGGGCAATGGAATGCCACAGTCGAAATTCGACATGGACACTTTCTTACAACGCGGAAAACGAGCCGAGTGGAATTGGCGCACCATGGAACCCGCCAAACAAATATACCTCTGTGTTCGCTGAGCCATCTAAATGTTTCGTTATAATTGCACTAATTTTGTGGGCTGGCAGAATATGGAAAACAGTTCGTGTCGCTAAAATCACATATAATGATGGCTGAGTGTTAAATACCGACTGCTTTGAATTAATTATAATGTGTCTTTTATTTAACGCATGGATTGCTTTGTTTGTTCACACAAATATAAAGTGAGTTTAAGCTGTTACTACAATAGAAAAATACAATAAAACATACACAGGGTAGAAAAAACTATAAAATTACTTATTTCACAAATTTATTAAAATATTTTTACACTGTTTTTGCTCCAAAAACTTTGAATTGTAGAACTCAGTTTTTTTTTTGTGGGCACCTTTTTTACGTATTTCTAATCGCCACGTATTTTTTTAATACATTTGCAGATTTCTATAGCCTTGCATAATTATTTTGGATAATTTCTTGCTTGTGTCTTATTTTACAAGAATTAGCACTTTATATATCCACAGCAAGCAAGGCTCTTAGAATTTATTTACATCTTCAATGAAATGCAACCCGTCTTAATAGATGCACCTATAAGTGTAATACCAGCTATTAATTAAACACAATCCCCACCTTTGGCAGCTTTATACTCATATTTATTGGGTTAGCTCATTGTTCCGTGCACATTTGATGCGAGCCGACAGATGCAGATACAAAGTTTGGATTAAGAGAGTGAGGTGGGAGGTGGGAACGTCATCGGAATTGATGTTGCAAGGGGAATCAGGGTCTTGCCTGGCCATGGGATTTGAAAGGCGGAAGGAGGACGAAGGACCCGTCGATGGCATAGGCCAAGTGACAGACAACTAGAGACGATGAGGACCAGCAAACTGGACGGCTGACAAACAGAAGGACAAGGGATGCTAGGATGCGAGCTGGCTACCAAAGTGTCAACTGCAAGTGAGTGTGACGGTGAGCACTGCATCCTCCTGTGATTGTGTTTGGTTTGCTGGCAGCGTGTCATAATGGGCGATGTGGGATGTGGGACAGAGGACACTGGACACTGGACGCAGGACATAGGACACTGGGAACTAGTCAGGGGACATTGGTAGTTGGCCGCACCACATTCAATTGAAATCGACGTGCCTGTTGGCCACAATGCCATTGACGATCCTGCCGCTGCTCAGGCTGCTTCCTCGCTGCTGACGGCTTCTGGCCATGGTCGATAGTTGATGGCTGATGGTCGATGGTAGATGGTAATGGTAATGTGGTGCCACTTCCTCCCCCTTCCCGCCCTATAAGTAGGTAGGGGGGAGGCGAAACTATGCCAAAAATTGATTGGCATCTACTTAGCACACACTCTTGACCGCAGAACTTTCTCTAGTGCCACTTGCACTTTACACTGAAATTTCTTTTAATAATTTACCGACTAAATGTCTTTTCTATGTTTATTTCTAATCGATTAACTTGCTAAGGCTATTTAAAATGCTTATAAATAAAACTATTAGGTTGTCAAAGGTTTTTTTAAGCTTTACATAAGTACGTGGGACACTGTAATTTAAGAGTTAATTAGAATAAGAGCTTATTTTGCTAGAACAAATTAAAAAAAGTATGTTTTAGAACAATCTGGCTTCTAATAAAATCTTTACTTTTAAACTACTCTTTTGTACTAATATACTTTAGCAGTGTAGTTTTAAAGATGAATTAAAAACAAGAAAGGAAAGCTAACTTCGGGCGGAGCCGAAGTTGATATACCCTTGCAGAATATTCTGTAAATAATATTCTCCAAAATTATTCATATAATGCATTCTAAATACTCATAAAAATCTCAACTTCCTAAATTTAAAAACACCAAAGTTATGGCATTTTCAATCGTTCAGTTATATGGCAGCTATAGGATATAGTCGGCCGATCCCTATAAAATTTGGTAGGTCGGATTGATTGGCCAAATATAAAATTCATAGAAAATACCAAATTCCTAACTTTAAAAACACCAAAGTTATGGTATTTCCTATCGTTATATGGGAGCTATAGGATATAGTCGGCCGATCCTTATGAAATTTGGTAGGTCGAATTGATTGGCCAAATAAAAAAGCCATAGAAAATCCCAACTTCCTAACTTTACAAACACCAGAGTTATGGCATTTCCTATCGTTCAGTTATATGGCAGCTATAGGATATAGTCGACCGATCCCGGCCGTTCCGACTTATATACTGCGTGCAAAGGAAAGAAGGGTGTGTGCAAAGTTTCAATTCGATATCTTTAAAACTGAGAGACTAGTTCGCGTAGAAACAGACAGACGGACAGACGGACAGACGGACAGACGGACATGCTTATATCAACTCAGGAGGTGATCCTGATCAAGAATATATATACTTTATAGGGTCGGAGATGTCTCCTTCACTGCGTTGCACACTTTTGACCAAAATTATAATACCCTCTGCAAGGGTATAAAAATCTACATTCGAGACAAACTGTTTTAATTTTTTGCTGAGTGCTGGCACTTTCAATACATTTTGTGCCTGGCAAACTTTGATTATTAATCTGTATAATTGATGGATTGGATTCTTTTAGCAACATCCGATTGGACATTGGAAACTATCCATCCACACAGCTAGTTCTCTGGTGAAGCGTGCTGGGTCAATTTGATTTGGGGGCTGAAAATGTCAAGGTTGTGCAAATTTCATCTCAATGAAAACATGTCCTTTCAGTTTTGTGCGCTGTCATTTGCCATCGCATATTAGATTCCCAATCTCGTGCCACCGTCACCCGGCGGTCATCATTTGCATCTCTCTCAGAAAGGAAAAATGCAATTAGCTTAAATATATTTGCGTTTGTCAACTGGCCTTGGCCGGAAAAGAGTCCGGCCAGAGTCAAACATTTGCCCCAACGATGCTCGTTCGTTTAAATTATTGCATTTGAAGTATAAAACTTTCGCCATAAATAATGGAAACTTATTGCCAGCGATTGGGAAAAAGATGCAGTATCACCTTAGAGTGGCTATAACTTGTAAAGAAAAGAGGAGAATCCTATCAATTTATTGGACTTAAACACTCTTTGGATGGGTAATACGGTTTCATAAAAAAATGTTTATTTTAGTGGCTCGTACTTTGGCAATTAAATTAAGTATTTAAGGATAAAGTATTTATTATTTACCTTCCATGCTATTTCTTAGACTATCTAAAATGTATATATATATTTTAAATGAAATAAACATTTTTGTTTCGTAATGCTTTCTAAACAGTAAGTGTTTGCCTTTACCAAAAGGAATTATAACAATCTGTTCAGTTTTCATAAAAATTAATTCACCAATTAAACTGAATTATATTTCAACCTAGTAATAAGCCACAGCAATAGCATTGAAAAATATGCAACATAACTGGCGCGCTTCGAAGTTAGAGCTGGTGTTGCCTTTTATACTTTAGTGACTTGATGTCTGAATGGGCGAATGGCCGAAAATTGCCGACAAAATTTATGTACTGTCCAGGAAAAGAAAGAAAATGTGGGCGAACGAACTATGACCATATGTAGGGTCTGATCTGGGGAATCGGGAAAGTGGTGGGCGGTAGGAGCAGTAGGTGTGGCAACTGTGGTTTCGGTGGCCAAAGTTGCAACAAAACTGAAACTTTGGACTGGCAAAAATTTTTAATCCTCGCTTGCTTCTTCTCCTTTTATTATTCCTACTTTTTGCAGATTTTTTGTTTGAATCTTTTTTGCCGGCTTGGGGGAGGGGGTTAACATCCATCCAATGGCGAACAATACGTTCGGTTGTTTTTGCAGGGAGCTGGCTGCGCTTCGGCACAGCTTGCGGTAAAACTTTTCAATAATATTCCCAAAAGTCCAGTCCAGACGCCGATGAGCAGGAAGGCGAGAGACACCGGAGTGCCAGTGGCAGTGGCAGTGTGGCAATGGCAGCGGAAGTGCCGCCGTAGTTTGGCCAACTAGCCTGGGATAGCACAGTTTTTGGCGCCCAGGCAGCAATATTGCAATAATACCCCAAAAAAATTGGCGCACATTTGGCAGCCTGTTCTCAGAACCGGTTCCACTTCGTTAGCTTCAATTCGACATTTATTAACATTTTTCAAATGTTCTGAATTGAACGACGAAGTGGTTATAATAAATTGCACTCGTTCTTCATTGCAGTGGTTATCTTTTGGACTAATTTAATGAAATTATTATATATTGATTCAGGAGTTATATATTGCCTATTAAAGTCAATGGTTACCGCAATGAAATCATTTAATAAATCTAAATGATTTCGATCAATTATTAAATGAAATATAGATTTATTAGTTTTATATTGTGTATGAAAGTCAATGCTATCCACAACGAAAACATTTAACAAATTTTAAAGTTATATCTATCAATTATTAAATGATAAATTTGTTTGTGTAAGAGTTATTAATTGTCATAGACGTTATTATTACTTTAAATGGAAAAAGTTTATTTAATGAGCCAGTACTGTTGATTTATGTTTTCATAAATTAAATGGCTGTGTAGAAAGTTGTTGTTTATAATTTATATATTAATAAAAAGTAGTTATTAGGCTAATTAACTTTCCCACATTGCTAGCAGATAAAAATAATATAAGTACTTGTAAATATGTGTGTACTGAAGATTATTTGTTTCTATGTTATGCTACCTTTAGGAATTTTGTATCTTATTTGTTATCCTCAACCCACACCACACCTATTTGTTAAGCCTTTGTAAGCAAAAGCAGATAATTTGATTCTGAAGCGATCGTTAAAAAGTAAAATTCTTGAATTTGACTAGTACAATATCTACCTATCCAATCGAATACGTTTCCGGGAATTGCCATCCATTCAAGTCTGGCTTTGTTTTAGCGCGCCAAGCAGACAAATTCAGCATTTCCTGCACACGTGGCTTTGGCGATTTCCTTTTGTGCAAACATATTTTACCGCAATTGCGGCACATATAGCCGTGCAGCGAGTTTCAGGGCGCCATTGAGGCATAAGTAACGGAGCTCCAGTCCCCAAACTCGATCCGGTCTGGTTCGCTTGTCCCCAGCGTCCAGGATCCAGGACCTAGCGCCCAGGACACAGGACCCATTCCCCTGACCACTTCTATGTCCCCTGACCGTGTCCCATTCATATATATAAATATGGATTTTTGCCGTGCGTCTAAGCCATAAGTTGACCGGTCTTCCGCCCGCCTCGCTCCCTTTATGAAGCCCCTTGGCTATCCATTCATAAACTCAATTCAGGCGCAAGCCCAGCTCATGCATTTTTTTCTCCTCTACTTGCACTGCGCAAAAGGGAATTTTAAAATTACTTATAGTTGTTTCGCTCAATAGCTGAATATCGTAAAAAAGCATTTATGAGGCAATCTTTTACTAGAATTTCGCATACATTCTTTTAGATATATTTATAATGAAATACAATACAAGAAATGTTAAAAACACCAGTTGTAGATCAAAATTATGTACAGAAAACAACGTTCTTATTTCATTATATTTTCTTAACAAATGTAGATTATTATCCAAAAATGCTTGTTTATTTAACGTCATCAATTAAAGTTGGTCTGCTCTGAAATTAATTATTAAACACTATATATTCATAGAAGCTATAACCGAACCAATAAAGTCCAATATAAGCTTAATTTCTAGTACAAGTCAAGATATATAATTAATTCAAACGAGACTAGACTTACAAAGTCGTTAAGGGGTTAAATACATTTTTTTCTGACAGTGTAGCTCAGCTCTTTTGTTTCTCATTTACTGCACGTTATTTGCCTCGCATACCGCGCCACCGACGCCTTCATCGCTCAATGATGCCGCTTCCATTGGGAGTGGGCCCGCTGCACCTGGTTCACCTGGTTTAGCTCCAGGTGCAACACTCCCGTTGCCGCTTTCCGTTGCATAGTCCCAGCTCAGTTACTGCGTCGCTTTTGTCTGCATTGTTTCAGTCAATAGACGCATTTGTGCGGGTCAGTTTGGCAAAAAGAAAGCAATGTCCGAACCCAACCCAATAATCCGAGCCCCTTTCTGTACTACATATCGCCCCCCCTCGTTTTACTGGCCGCACATAATTAGATTTAATTTGCAGCACGGTATGATCCAAGTTTAGAGCCAACTTCTCCTTTGCATGCAATTTTAATGCATAAATTATGCTCAACAACGACGCAATATAGTGGCACAAGGCTGGCATCCTAATCCTCTGCTGAGTGTGCATGTGTGGATAAAGTTGGGCTTTTAATACTGGTTAATGAGTTGTAGTTCATAATACATCTAGCTTCGGACTTACATAATAAAGTTTTTTGACGTATTTTAACGAGTAAAAGAGAATATCTAAATATAATTGAGAAACAATTCATTTTAGAAATCATTTAATCATGTACGTCAGTAACTGTTTAACAGTTAAAAAAATTATTCTTGGCTAATTTAAATTTAATGATACATAAATAACATTCCCGAAATCTATTAACCTAATAGTTTACGTTTCATTTTGAAACTTTAATTACGAAAGTTACGTTTTCTTACTAGTGAATTTCAGATTTAACAAGTATTAGTCCAAGACTTAAAGGAAAATATTTTAAGCCGTTGAGGAAACAAAAGTCAGTAAATGGTAAAGGTCTGTTTTCTGGTCTTGATGGTAACATAAAAAATGGCTTTTAACTCTTGATTTCGAAACGATTTCTTTTCGTAAAGCCTACTTTTAGCTAACCATGAGGATAAGAAATCGGTCCTTAAGCTTCAATCCATTCCCCCCTTGGCAGTTGCATAAATCAGTAAAAATAAACCGGATTACACCATTACGAAATCTATAAAGGAACCCTATTCATACACCCCTTTACGACTCACTTAAACAACCTTTTTTGCAATTTTAAAGCCCGGAGCGAGAATTTATAGACCATCCATTTTCCATTTACTTTCTAGCGCATCATAATACCGTCCATTGCGGCTAAACGATAAACCCTCTTGGCTTCCTCGGCTTCTATATTAATATGTACACAATAATTATTCCCCGGATGGATTACAATGTGAACTTGGGCAGAAGCAGCAGCTGGAAACGCAAAGCAAACGGAACACGAAAAAAAATTGTTGAACTGTGTGCCATAATGTTGTTGAACTCCCTGGAAGGTTGAAAACTGTAGGTTGGAGGTTGGAGGTTGGAGGTCGGAGGTCGTCGAGCAGGGCAGTCAAGCGCAGCGAAATGGACACGAAACAATACCTGGTCACTGACCATCTGACCCACTGGTTGGCGGTAGACTCCGCAAATACCAGCACTGTGGTTTTCTGGGCTACTTAGACCCGGCTTCTTTGCCTTGAGCACTGGATTCATGCATTTGTTGTTTGCTTGTGGGAGCCAGGTTCTCTGGCCAACCAAACACACGCACTTAATTAAGGGAAACTATTTATTTTTCTTTATTTCCTGAAATTGCTGTTCACGCCCCACACTTTTTCAATTTCCTGTGACTGGCTTCAAAAATAGTGTAACATACTTTTGGACATCCTTGCAAGCGACAGATACGACGTTTTCGGGTGAGAAATAAAAATGAATGGATTGGGTGAAGGATACGTTGAAAACTAAAGTGAACAAAAAACGTTTACCGATTTATATTCAAATTCCTGCCATAATACAAACTGGAAATTTATTAAAAACTTTAAAGTAGCAGTTTAAAATTATAAACCATCCATATTGTTGTGTGCAATAAATTGGTTATTTGATTTTGCAATATATTGTACATTTTAATTCCATAAGTCTTCATAACATATTTATTTCTCATAGAGTAAGCTAACTTCGAATCCAAATCTCATCCCATCGTCATTTGCTTTTCTGCTGCAGATATTTTCTTAGTGCCAACCGGAAATTGTGCTTATGCAATTGCACAATCCGGACGAGGTCAGTACGTCGAAAAGGAAGAAAAAAATGTCAAAAAACTGGTCGAATGGGGAAAACGCAAAGAAAACGAGATTTCAACTTCACTCCAGAGCTCTAGACAATGCAGTGTAATTTGCTGAAATGTTAAACAAAACGTAATAACTGGGAGTTGACAAAGTCAATGGTACACAGAAAAAAATATTAGTCCTCATACTTAGATTCTAGTTCCTAATACAATATAAAAACTACCTTTCCACCTTAAAAAGCCGTAGACATTAATATGTGCATATTTTAAATGTCATTACGAAAATATGTTTTTATCGATGATATCATGATATGATATGATAAAATAGGGCGCAAGGTTATTGTTGTTAAAAAGATAATCGATGAGACAAACATTACATACAATTAAGAGTTAAAAAAAGCTTTACCTTTTTTTCAGTGAATACGTGCGTTTCTTTTTCAACTCGTTCCGGATATTTCCGATCTTGTTTTTTTTTGCCTTGCTTCTGGTCCTTTTCAACAGCAATAAAAGTCGATTGTCAACGTGGACTGGCATTCTTTGAGAGAGTGAGTGTGTTGCGAATTTCCAAAGTTGCATCTTGCAAAGACTCTACTTGGTCCTGGCCGATAGAATTTCAGGTATGCAGGAGCAGCATAGCCGATGTCCTTGTGTCCGTCACTTAACTTTCCCTAATGTCCCCAGTCCGAGGAAAAGAGAGAAGATATAAAGGTACAGGGACGTGTGAAAGAGTCCAAGGAACTGGTGTGCTGGGGAAACTATGCAGAAATCAAAATGCTTCATAAAACGGAAATGAAAACAAATGAAAAATGATTTTTACTTATGGGCAAATTGTTCCACAGCTCTTCCAATCTCAATTCCTGGCCAGCCATTGTTGCATGTGCACCAAGTGCTTGTTTCAAACAAATTGCATTTGCACTTTAAGCAACGTCAATGGGGCAGCTGTTGCTATTCATTCTTCAGCCTTTCGGATAATTCCTTCCATCCTTGCTAGTCAGACATGGGTGGGTTTGTTTGTGGGTGGGGAAAACTGCACGACAAGGTAAGCCTGATTAATGTTGTTCAGGCCTTTTCCACTGACGAGACGAGTCGAATACAGTCGAAGAGCATTTAGTCCAAGAAAGAAATAAAGACAAGTTTTCTAAGAGCAATTCAGATTATGGTCTGTTAGTAGTCAGTTTAAGTACTAATTTATCGCTTTTCGAGATAAAATGAGTGCATTTAAGTGGGCAATAACACTACAACCAACACTATTTAATAATTCATATTAGAAGCTATAGCAGCAGAAGTCCTAATATATTTTTATAAAAATACTGTTTGTTTTATTTTGTTTTGTTTACATTTAAATGTACCATATTTTTTTGTTTATTGATATTATAATTTATTTAATGAATTTAGTCAGAAATGGCTCATTTTAAATAATAATATAAATGTTTTTAAAAACTACTTAAATCATCTCAAGAAAATCGAAAACTTGATGCACTCTTGAATTAGGACTGTCTTGCTTCTCATCCTGTTTCCTGATTGCCTTGTGCTTAGTTGTTTGCATTACACTTGGCCATTAGGAAGGGCCCTCTTCTCGAGCATATCCGTTGAAAAGTGAACAGCCTATTGACCTTTTCTTAACCCTGGATCAGTTGTTGACTTACGCCGAACTTGAGCCGACCCCTACCACTCCAAGAGGATGATGAACCAATTCAAAGGGCACCAGAAACCACAAGATAGCCCTCAGTGGAACACTTGTGGAGCTATCGCCTTACACATGCCTTTTATTAAAAAATTAAAATTGCTAACCAAAGAAAGGAAAAAGGGTGGGTATTTCCCTCTTTCTCCTGCCCTGTTTGGTATCATCTTTTTTTTAAGCTAAAATAATCAGGCAACTTAATTGAATCAAGTTGCAAGGCGATCCTGGGCCGACCAAAAGAAAAGCCCTGTAATAAACGGCAAAAGAAAAGGCCACAGAAATGAGGAGCAAAGGAGCTCGGAGACCGTCGAGAAAGAAAATGAAAGAATAATGTTGGTGTGGTGGATAAAAGGAGTAAACAAGGTCTAGGGAGTGAAAATGTGCGCAAGTAAGCAAATAAATTGAAGTGAAAACAAATAGCCCGGGATGTGGTGGGTGCCGGTGGGTTAAAAAGGGGTTCCACTGTGGCGTTTCGGAAGGGACTGGCGGACATTCCGTCCGAAACCCACAATAACAACTCCACCTTATTTATAAATTAACAGTAACAATTTTTCCCGCCGGACATACACTTCAAAATTTTCGTGCATAAAAGTTTAATATTTTGCCCACTCAGTTTCCTTTTTTTCCTTTCCTTTTTCCCTCTTTTCTCTTCCTTCTGCTTATTTCCATTCCTGTTGTTCTTTGTCTGGCTGTGTGTGTGTGTGGGTGCTTTGTTCCGCGAAAAAGGAAGCTCCGGACAAGGTCCTTTGCCGTCGCTTAAGCAAATAATTTCTTTTCTTAGGCAGCGCTTTGGCTTTTATGCTTCGCCGAGTTCCGTCTCCACCGGCCAATTCCCAACTGGCCAGCTGCATTGGTCCTCGTTTTGAGCCTTGTTCTCGTCCTTTGGCGCTGCTCCCTGTTGTGCGTTTTGTTTTTAGTTGCCGCCTCCGCTTGTTTGGCCTGCACTTCTCACGCACATTCTTTGGGGAATTTGCCTAGCACTCAGTCCGCTGGATTCCGCTCCACGGGAAGATCTTTAAAAGCTTGTTGGCAGCTTGCCAACTTTAAGTAGTTAGCACAAATTGAGGAATTAATATCGAAACAGGACTTAAAGCGCTTTCCCGAGCATGAACCTTATTTGATTGATTTTTCCTTTATTGGAGGAGCTTTTTCGTTAGCAAGGAAGTTCTAATGCTTGCTAACTAACAGCCCCTCCAAATAAGAAGCCTATAATTCAGATTATAAGTTTACATATAACTAAAAATGTAAGCTTTATACCAACTATTATTAATCGTTAGAAAATGGGCGATAGATTCATTTAATAAAGCTCTCTTGATGCCTTACCAATAGAGATAAATTAATATCCCGAATTATTGCTCGAAATATACAACCAAATAAAATTTTATTTTTCAAATTAATATATCACAAATATTTTGTAACAATAAAAATTATATTACAAAATTTAAAAGTAAATGTAAAATTAACACGAAAAAAATTAAGCAATAGCTGGAAATTTTTCTGTTAATATTGTCAATAACCTGATTATTTAAATAAAAACTATTTCTTTGAAATAAAAAAACTAAGAAAGGGAATGCAAAACAAAAAGGTTAAGATGCTTTTATATGTTAAACGACTTGATTGCCGTACCTATACGTGCCGATACCAACACCGGAATTAAAGATAATGAACCGAAAACCTTTACCAACACTCTGGTTCCATCACGTACCAGGAGCGCCTTGCCAAAATCTCTCTCGAATAGCATTTGGCAATGTTCAAACAAAATGTGAAATAGATTATTGTCCCTCATAGAAAGTGCTATTTCATCAGCAAACCTAGAGAACCTATAAAGATAATACGGATAGCCACAAGGCGAAAAATCGCAACTCGGACTACCCTAACATTAAATGCTCAGAAGTACCGACTGATTCCTCCAAAGCGTAACAACGATGAAAATTCAAAAGTTGATGCCCTGCATCAGCATGACTGAGCGCTATTTGCTCTAAAGCTCGCTTACTATCAGCAAAAGCTCGGCATATATACTTATATAGCGTAGCTTTAGCGATCTGTTCAATTAGTCGTTGCTAGAGACTCGTTCAGTAACCATGAGATTATTGGCTGTGATCGCGTTTGTGTTCTGCGCTTTAAGCGCCAAACCGCTTGAAACAGAAGGTGCCAAGATTTTGGCTACCTTGCCGTTTCCGGGTCGTTCGCAGTACATATTCGTGGAGACCTACCTAAAGGCCTTGGCCGCGAAGGGTCACCAGGTGACAGTAATAAACGCCTTCAAAAATAAGGCAACGCCCAACATGCGCTTCATCGAGGCTCTTAAAGTGCATGAGTTCTCAGATGGTGTGTATTAGTTAAATGATATTGTTTACAGAATTATTTTGTACATTTGAGAACTTCTTATTTAACTTATGATTTTTTGAAAGATTTTGAAATAACAAATCTCAGATTTATTTTATTCTGATCTTAAGTTACTTGTTACTTGTCACTTGTAAGTTCAATGTTGAACGATAAAATTTTTTCGATCATTAATACGACAATTTTATAAAAACTTGCCCTTTTTTAGTCGCTGATTTTTCTATGGTTTACTTGTGAATTACACTGCTTAAACGTAAAAATAAATGAAAATTATTAAAATTGTATTAGTTTTTATATATTTTAGCATTAAAAACTTTCAATTGTGATGTGTAAATATATACCTATTTGTATTATATTATTTTATCCTACAGAAATGATGGGTATGCTGAATGTGCCGATATTGTGGCAGCAGCTTAATGCAATGGATTACATTTTAACCAAATTTTTGGAGACGACGCTGGAAGATGAGGGTGTCAAGAAGCTGATTAACTCTGGAGAAACTTTCGATTTGGTGCTGGCAGAGATGATCCAAATGGAACCTCTGTATGCCTTCGCGCAGCATTTCAATGCCTCTTTGATTGGATTCTCCAGTTTTGGTACAGATCGAAAGATTGATGAAGCTGTTGGCAATATATCACCCTTATCGTATAACCCACTGGTGACCTCTCCCCGTACCGACAAGATGACCTTCCTGGAACGCTTGGAAAATCACTATGATGCGCTTGTGGAGGATATTCATCGACATTTTGTTCACCTGCCTCAAATGGAAAAAATGTACAAAAAGTATTTCCCGAATGCGAAGAAAACTATGGAAGAAGTCGTGGATAGTTTTTCACTAATTCTGCTGGGTCAGCACTTTTCACTGAGCCATCCGCGACCCTATTTGCCCAATATGATTGAAGTTGGTGGAATGCAAATTTCCCATAAGCCGAAACCGCTTCCCGAGGACATTAAGCAGTTCATCGAGGGTTCGCCCAATGGCGTTATATACTTTTCCATGGGATCCAATGTGAAGAGTAAGGATCTGCCTCAGGAAACTCGCGACACGCTGCTGAAAACCTTTGCAAAACTTAAGCAGCGGGTTCTGTGGAAATTCGAAGACGACCAGATGCCCGGAAAGCCGGAAAATGTTCTGATCAAGAAATGGTATCCCCAGCCAGATATTCTGGCCCATCCGAATATGAAGGTCTTTATCACTCACGGTGGCCTGCTGAGCACCATAGAGAGTGTTTACTTTGGCAAACCCGTGTTGGGATTGCCCTGCTTCTATGACCAGTACATGAATGTGCAGCGCGCCCAGCGAACGGGTTTCGGATTGGGCTTGGATCTGAACAATCTGAAGCAGGAGGATCTGGAGAAGGCCATCCACACGCTACTCACCGATCCCAGTTACGCCCAAGCATCGGCTGCCATTTCGGAGCGGTATCGCGATCAGCCGGAATCAGCTGTCGATCGCGCTGTCTGGTGGACGGAATATGTGATCAGACACAAAGGTGCCGCCCACCTGCGTGCCACCGCCCGAGACCTGAACTTCATTCAACTCCACAGCTTGGACACCTGGGTGGTTATCCTTGGAGTTCCTCTATTGGTTGTCCTACTCATCGTAAAGCTATCTTGCAAATTACTCGGGGGCAAGAAACAAAGGTGCCCCCATGCTGATAAGGTCAAGAAACAGTAGATGATTGTGTGTATATGAATGTGGTTTATAGTTCGAAATGTCTAGTTGTCTTATCAGTCTTATCAACTGATACGGTTGTTGAAATTATATTTTTTATTGCTCAAATGTTGTTTGTTCTGTAGAGGGTCTGACGTTTTCTCGTCGAATAGCTAGGGAACCCCGTTGCCGGTTAGTTGTTTTATTTCCCTGGGCTTTCAACAGATAAGTGCTTTTATTTGAGTTTGTTTCTGATAACACTCAGGTGAAAACAGGTTTTTGTTTACAGTTTTTTCGGGAATGGACAATACTAAACGATTCGTTTTTTTAATCACAATGATAAGAATTATTCTTACACAATTATTTGTGTGTAAAATGAATACAAGGTTGATTATTGATTTACAATTTACATCGGTACATTTGAGTTTAATCATATATATAACAACACAATAATAACAATAAGCTTAACAATAAACTTAAAACGTTAAGTTAAGCCTTAAATGACTTGCTATTATTTTTACGGCCAAAGTATACATTTACATGTAAGCGATGAAAACTAGTTTTGTTTTGCATACATATTACGTTTGTGAATTAAAGAGGGAATTAGCAATGATAAGCGTGGGCTTAGGCATCGCGATACCAATATGTAGAGAGAAAATCATCCCACACGACGTATGTATATGCGACATTAATCAAATTTGCGTTGGAAATTTTGTTCTATCTGCCTTTTTCATTGCTTTATTAACACCCTCTCGCTGCTTGATTAAATGAAAGGCATTTAAGTAAATTTATTTTTTGAAACGCCATCTACGCCCTCAAATCCCTTGCCCCAAGCCACGCCTACTCCCAAGAACTTTGGCCAAAGTACACAGAAATTACCGAGTTAAAAATATCGCTGGGAAAAAAAAACTTTATCTTAATTGCGGGTTACTTTTTTTCGACTGGACTGCAAGTTACCTGGCCGGAATAAAATGGCCGTTGAGAGGAGGCAAAAGGGACTCGGACGGAAAAAGTGAACCCAAATTTGTGTCCGTTGCTAGCACCAGGACACGCCCTAAATCACTGGCTTTTTATCAACTTCAACTTGAAACGAAATTCAAATGTTTCGCTCGTTTTTCTCCGCCAGCAAATGCGACTGAGGCTGACTCGACTCCGGCTGTTGCCCCTAACAACAGGGGAGGTGGCCAAGGGGCAGAGGCAGGGGAAACTGGAGTGAAAAAATGCGATTCACATGAGCACTTAGAAAAGCAAATATTTTTACAAGCTCACAAAATATTTTTCAGATTTTAGGTAAATTATTAAAATGAGTTTTAGTAAAATTAGATGTATAAAGGTTTTATTTAAAATTGAATATTATATATATTTTTTGTTAAAAAAAATTGTACACCATATTTTAGCCAATTCCAGGAACGCATCACTATAGCCATGACTTTTTTTTAATTTAAGAAAACAAAGGCTTTTCTTCCGGAATACTATTTATAAGGTTGCATATCGTGGTCATGTGATCTGAATATTTTTCTTGACAATTGGATACGATCATTTTCCTAGTGCAGCCACACATACGCAAAAAGGAAACCTGTCCCTAGCCACTTTGCACTAAGTACTCACACAAAATTCCGTTTGAAGTTTTTGGTTGCCGGTGATGGTGCTGGTAGCTGGCCCTTCGGCCATAGCCGCACCTGTACAGTGGGCACCCTGCTTACGGCACTCACCTCTTCTACACGAGTACACGTGCACAGTCAGCGGGCCATCGCTGCTCGGCTTGTAAATTGTATCCGTTTCAGGCACATAAATTGTTGTCAACTTCCGTTGGCTGCGACAACGTCGCCGCCACTGACCACTTCTGTGTCCAGCGATTCACCTGCTCCACTCCGCCGCGTTTCCTTGACCCCAGAAACCCTTTGGCCGAACTAGTTACACCAGCGTATGGCCAGCTTTGACTTGAGGGCATACGCCACAGCCATGGCGCTTGCCGTTCGCTTTTTTGGAGTCCTTGATTGCAATTTCACACTCGCATTTGTAGAGCTATTTTTAATTTTGGGAATTCTTAGTCAATTAACTCACAAGAAACAAAGTCGTTGGGGAACGCATTTTAAATTTATAAGAATTCTAAAAGTTTAAATAGCGCAGAAAGGAAAAAAACGAAATATATATATAATATATACTCTTTTGCTACTTAATGCAAAACTTATAGTCTTCCATAAAATTAGAAGAAGCCAGTTAAAATTATATATAGCTAAAATCTCAAATAAAAGTCTAACAATTTTGAATATTAAATACAAGCAGATCAGTCATGAAGACTTTAGATCATTTACTTTTTAGCAGAAAGCAATATTCTTAAATTCCCACAAAAATGTTGATATATTATATATAATTGTAGGTATCCCAACATAAGATCGTTCGACTGACTAGAGTGTTTTTAGCTTCGGCATACAATGGATATTATTCCCAACATGATTGTTTTTTTTTTCGTTAGTTCAGCTTGGGCCAACTTTTGCTGCCCATGTTTTTTGCCTTGCTTTGCCCTCGTTGGGTGTTTTTTGCGCTCTTTGCTGCTACTCGATGCAGCTTCCAACTCCAGCGTAATTGAATTTTTAATCTCGTTTATAGTCAAGTGATCTCTGGCATACACTCCCGGTGTACAACTGCGCATATTTTACGTGCCCGGTGCTTTGGAAGCTGCTTTCAGCTAACTGCCGCCTTGTCCTGCTCCTGATGTTCCGGCTCCTGTTCCTCCTGCTCCTCCGAATAACAGGGGTCAAATACACTGGGCAAATAAAGTTAAGAGTCCGCCCGCCTGTCGGGGACATTGCCTCATAATGAGTGTCCGTCGTTATGCTAAATAGTTGGGCCAAAAAATGGTAACTTTTCCGAAACGACCCGTCCGTGTCCCCGCCCACCACTTGCGGGTTAATATGCACACCGAATTGCATATTCAACTTTCTGGCTATGTAATAAAGTATATCTCAAACAATGCTCTGTCTGCGGGCTAGGCGACACAAAAGGACCTCAAACAAGCGCTTGGCATGTGAGTTATACAATGCCCTCGAAAACTCCGCAATGCAAATGTTTAAATGGAGTTAGGCGCTTACATTTAACCCCATGCCACACCCCCAAAAGTAGATTCGGTCTTAAGAGGGTTAAAACAGGGGGCAGTGTTGCGAGCTTTGCGGTGAAATCATGCCGTGTCAAAGGCGAGTTACGTGTGCATCATTAACTGGCTTACGTGCCGACTGCGTCGTTCAATTAAGCCTTAATTATAAGCACTACCAACCGAGGTCCTCGTCGCCAACTTTCCAGGGTGACACAGTTTTCTCTCCCAATTATCGCATCGCAGTTTCACGATTCGATTACGCATGATGGCAGATTAAGGGCAAAGATCCTCCATCTTTGCGGGCTGCAACTACTTCAAGAAAACTTGGTCTGCACTTGGAATATATTTTGCTTTTTTTTTGGAAAATATAATTTGGCCAATCAATCCGACGTACCAAATTTCATTAGGATCGGTTGACTATATCCTATAGGTGCCATATAACTAAACGATTGGAAATGCCATAACTTTGGTCTTTTTATACCCGTTACTCGTAGAGTAAAAGGGTATATTGTATTCGTGCAAAAGTATGTAACAGGTAGAAGGAAGCGTTTCCGACCCTATAAAGTATATATATTCTTGTTCAGGATCACTAGCCGAGTCGATCTAGCCATGTCCGTCTGTCCGTCTGTCCGTCTGTCCGTCTGTCTGTCCGTCTGTCTGTCTGTCCGTATGAACGCTGAGATCTCGGAAACTATAAAAGCTAGAAGATTGGCATTTTGCATGCAGATTCTAGGAGTTCCTACGCAGCGCAAGTTTGTTTCAAAAAGGTGCCACGCCCCCTTTAACGCCCACAATCGCTTATATACGATTTTAAAAATTTAAATATTTCGGAAAAGTAAAAATGCAGTTTTATTGTGTTTATCAATACCTATCGAAATGTAGAAGAAATTTTTCAAATCGGACCATTCGTTAAAAAGTTATGCGTGATCAAAGTTTCTATCTCCATCTCCCTCGCACTCCTTTTACCTGAGTAACGGGTATCTGATAGTCGGGGCACCCGATTATAGCGTTCTCTCTTGTTAAAGTTGGGAAGTTGGGATTTTTTAATAGTGTTAAGAATGCATCATATGAATAATTTTTGAGAATATAATTTACAGAATATTCTGCAAGGGTATCTTTCTTGTTTTTATTATTCTAAGGCCTGCTTTGAAATATAAAATAAAATTCTTAAAGTGGCAACTGGATTTAATAGCCATAGACATTGAAGTCTCAATATTTGGTTTGCACTCCTAAATAAGACTACAATTCTGATATCTTTTCTACAACAATTAATACCACATCAATGGTCTAAAAACTGTTCAAAATCAACTGAATAGAATTTGATAGCAACTGGGTTCATTAGTTTGTTTCTGGGAGCGTGAACATTTCCATGCTCTTACAATAAAGTGAAAATTCGATCTTCGACGAACCCAAAATACTGGCAAAATAATTATGCAGATAGCTATAGCAAAAACGGTCAAAGCATTAATTAAACATTAACCCAAGCAGACATGGAGGATACGGCTGCCATTGTTGGGTGCATCGGTTTTACTCTCCAACTTGGCTCTTGTTATATCACCGTTATTGTTGCATTTGGCCATTGTTTGATTTTCATTAAAACCATTCAACCGAGTTGCTTATCTTAATTATGAGATTTTGCCATAATATTTGCATTAGATGGGAGCCAATGCAACTGCTAAACACTAACTGCAACTGCATAATGCGGCAATGCGGCAATGCGTCTCAGATGCAGAACTACAACTTCTCGGACATTGTCTTGACACTAAGAAAAAAGTTCGAGAAAAGTATAGAAGTTTATAAAGTAGTTAGAAATAGCACTTATATCATTTTGTTATTTTTAAATTGCAATATTAAGTATACTCTAATAATATTTTTGGTTACTAATGTTATTAGTTGGTTACTAATTATATAACTGTATATTTTAAAACTATCTACTACTGCAATTTACTTCTATATTTTAAACAAGAGAGAACGCTATAGTCGGGTGCCCCGACTATCAGATACCCGTTACTCAGGTAAAAGGAGTGCGAGGGAGATGGAGATAGAAACTTTGATCACGCATAACTTTTAAACGAATGGTCCGATTTGAAAAATTTCTTCTACATTTCGATAGGTATTGATAAACACAATAAAACTGCATTTTTACTTTTCCGAAATATTTAAATTTATATTTAAATAAAATCGTATATAAGCGATTGTGGGCGTTAAAGGGGGCGTGGCACCTTTTTGAAACAAACTTGCGCTGCGTAGGAACTCCTAAAATCTGCATGCAAAATGCCAATCTTCTAGCTTTTATAGATTCCGAGATCTCAGCGTTCATACGGACGGACAGACGGACAGACGGACATGGCTAGATCGACTCGGCTAGTGATCCTGAACAAGAATATATATACTTTATAGGGTCGGAAACGCTTCCTTCTACCTGTTACATACTTTTGCACGAATACAATATACCCTTTTACTCTACGAGTAACGGGTATAACTATGGAGTTTCCCACAGGAGTATTGAGTAAAATAGCTTACAACTTAAAAGTTTTATTTAAGCTATAAAATATTGTGTTTTTAGCTTCAGTGTATTTGCTTCTCTGATTGTCTGTCTTGGTCGATGCAATGTAAATGTTTGTGGCTTTTACTCGAACTTTACTGGGCAAACGTTGCGTATACGTAATTTAGCATATTTAAGCGCTACAATGACCTGCACAAATGGAGTTTCGGCTATGGTCAAGGATTGCCGACACCATCGCCATAACCTGGCGTTTGTGCTAAATTTTTTAACTGCAATAATTATACGGCAATTAGCCAAATGTTCAATAATGCAGCACTAGCCTCAGCATCGGTTCCATTTTCCGTATCCCCGTTCTCAGCTGCGCAGCCGTTACAAAAATTTTGACTGCACTCGGGAAAACTTCTAATTGCCATTAGCGCACTTTACTTTTTCCTGCATTTGCTGCTTCGATGGGTGTGTGTGTGTGGGTGGGTGTGGGTGTGGGTGGGGCTGCTCAAAAGTGGGTGGCAAAAAACGGGGCTTGGGATAGCTGCAGGTGAGCGCGTAATTAGACCGCGCCGTTAGCTGCCGCTTGGTTGGCTGGCTGTCTGTAATTTAGTACTAATGGCGCACTTAAAGTGCAGGCAATTATTGTAGACCTATGCGGACAGGGTGTGCACTTGCTCACGGCCCGCTTTTCCCCTCGCTACCTCCCATTCGCTCCTTCAATATCCCTATATCCCACTACAGATCCCGTCGCTTTTAGCACTCACAATTCGCGCTCGAGTGGTTTCAATAACAGCCGCCTAGTCGAGGAATTTCTATGTATTGGCTTGCATGTCCTCCCCCCCCCCATATCATCCTTCCATTCTGCATTGTTGTCGGTGTGGTGGTGTGTCCGCATCCCGGCGTAGGTGTGCGTTTGTATCTGTGTGTGTGGCTTAGTGGAGAGGCTGAGGTTGAATGAATGGTTTGGCTGCGCTTCGAGTGGCTCGTGATGCAGTTAATATGCCACCGAGCAAAATAACATCTCAGCGGCGTAAGCCAACAATGAAAATGGCGCGTTATAGCTCAAGTATCTGCGTATCTCTTCAGTATCTGTAGTGGATTATATCTGTGCAGATTGTTACGATTCACTTGTTCCGGCTTGTTTGCGGAGATTCTATAGATGTTAAACGTGGGCCTCTAATTGCATGTGATTTAAAAACCCTGGTAGTGACCACCTCTGTAGTTTTACAAATTTTAGAGCATTTCTTTTGTTTGTATGTACTTAGATGAAGATTAACGCAACTAAGTTTATAAAAAATGTATCTCAAAAATAACATTGATACATAAATCTACCAAAATGATTTAATAAATTTAATTCAAGGTATAATTCTAAAAACCCAAAGGCAAATACCTAAAACATTACATTTAATTTAGGAATTAACCTGAAAGGGAAAGCTGACTACAGTTAAATAATGTAACAAGACTTTTTTCAGTTTATCCGTTTATTTGACTGTCTTAAAATTACTTACTAAGATATCATCAATGTTTATTACTAAACAATTTATTCAAGTTGCAAAAATATCGCAAAAATAAACAACATATCACAAATAAGTCAAAATATACCACAATATATAAACACAATTACTATTTTCAAAGCTAAGTCCATAATATACGCACAATCATTATTATATAAATAATTCTAAAAACAAAATAAAATAAAAAAATGTTTTCAAAAATAAAAACAAACCCAATCAGAGTATTACTCTACCCAATTTAAAAACACTGAATCGGAAGAATCGTTAGTCGAAAATGAAACATTTCAGAGGTCCCTTTCCAGCGGCCCAACTAGGATTTCAAACGTCGCGCAGTAAAGCTGTGAACAAGGAAAAACAAACCAAAAAACAAAAAAATTGAGAGACAGAAAGGGGAAAGAGGCTGCGGGAACTGAAACTACATATCAGAAAAAAGCAGAAAGAATCGAAAATCAAAACTTGTTTTTTGCCGCACTGTGCCGGGTTTCGCAGCCACCCCAAACTGTCAGTCATATAAATCTTATTGAACAAAAGTTTGAAATACTAACACTTGCTGCCTGCAATAGACAGGATCACGGGACGAATGGAGTGGCGCGGGAAGATGGCTGGCAATTTACACATACGTCGGATAGCGGCCCCGACAATCAGTCCATAACTGTGCTTTTATGTGCCAGTTCACTGGAGACTAATGCCATCGCTATCAGGAATATGCAAAAATCAACTCGGGCAAGTGTTGCTCCATCGCCGGCGGAATCCGCAGCCTTAGCCCCAAACCGAAACCCAGACTCAGTCCCACTGCCAGTCCCATCACGATTTCTGCTCGTGGATCCTGCTTTTTGGGCTCCCAAAACAACGGAAACCAATATGCAGAAGCAAATTTTTGTCAACGTCACATTCGATACTCTTAAACTAGAATACATCCCAATCTTTAACTAAGTAAATCAAATGCAATTATATATTCAAAAAAATAAGTTTTGTTAGTTCAGAAATCTATTTTAGTTAAAAGAAACCAGAAATCAGAAGCTTTTATAAGCTAAATTAGAAAATATTTTGTAGTGTTTTGTAGCTAAAGATTAAAAACCACAAAATTAACTAGTAAACCAAGAAAATAAAATATTGTAGTCTCTACAAGATAAAGTGCTTTTGCCAAACTTATTAAAATTTTGAGACAAAAACCCTTTTTTAAGTATTTATCCGACTTCTTTTGTGGTATTTATGTGGCGTCTTTGTCTCAATTTTAAAGAATACTAATAATACCCAAAAAAAAAATGCAGTTTTAAGTGTATTCAATGCTTCGATCTAACAATCGAATTTTTCAGCTCGTTTTTTACAGCAGATTCTTAACAAAAACGGGAAACCAAGTTTTGACAAGCTAGTGCTCTCCCGGTGGGTGGTGGTGGGTGGTGAAAAAGGGGGAGTGACAGGAGGCCACTGGTAAAACAAAGTGATGTGTGCGGCATGTCTTGATTTGCATAAGCTTCGGCATTGCATACTCATTCCCTCTTTATGCATATATGTGCGCTTTTGGCCCCTCACTTTTTATGACAGCGTCAATCGATAGTTGGAGGGTGAAGCCCTACTGTTCGGGGAGTCATCAATCAAAATTTCATATGGACAATGGCCCTGCCTGAGTACAGGCTCAAGCCACACAAAACCATACCAGCGATCCAAAAAACAAACCAGAAGAATCGGGTGGGAACGGCAATTGCGGGCTGCGCTTAATTAAAATTCATGCGCTTCGTATTTATAAATAACATTTTGCTGCTGTCAGTGGGGATTAATAAAAAATCGATGGGCAATAGGCTCAGACACCAAATATGATGTAAAAAAGTTTTGACCCGGCATCGCAATATTATAAAAAATCATGGTTCCAAACAAGATATGCGGTCGTGAAATAACTGAGCCTCGTTTACACAATTTATTTTACATAAATTGCGTTCAATTTTGTTTAACTTATCGGTAATTAAACTTTAAAAGTCAGAGTATTTTCTATTTGGCTTATGGGAAAATGTAAATTAAAATGACTGTAAGGTGATCTTTAATGAAACGGTTTGTGCAACTCCCGCTGGCTGTATTAACCAAATATTACTTGAAGTTTATTTAAAATAAAAACATAACAATTTGAGAATTTAATTATTTATGCTTTAAATTCGTATAAGTATTTTTAGGTAATATTTAAAAGAGTCTTTCAAGTCGCCTTTAAAATTATCGTTCATTAAAAGAACGTTCTATACTTTTTTTTGGTTTTATTAACTTGCACGTTTGAACTTATACGAAAGTTTTGCCTTCAATATATTCAGCTGTCGATTCTTTGCTGTTTTGGTTGGTTCTTTATATTTTTTGTGTGTGTTTCGTTGACGATGGCGGCACCCAAAGCGCTCATAAATCAAAAAAAGCTGTTGTTTGCTCACAGGCTGCAAAAGCAACCCCCCAGCTTCCCCCTGCCAGGATCCTTTTTGTTGTGCGTTTGTGTGATGTGTGAATAAATCACAAAGCATGTCCTTTGCCAATACAAACACAATTGAGCATGCATATGCAACGGCAGCCGGAGAAAGAGGACGCGATGGAGAGGAGGACAGAGCAAAAAGTGGTCAAAGAAATTGCGTTAAAAAATTTGATTAAAAAGTTTGTCGCCGCCGATGGGTGTTGCTGTGTGTGCTTCTGTGTGTGTGCCAGTCAGTGTGTGTGTGTAACTGTCACAGACATACACTCGGAGCCGGCCAACGTGCTTATCGATACGCGGCCATTGCCATTCCAGCCATTCCAACCACCACGACCCCCGACCCTCATGGTCGTGTTATAAATCTCTCAAAAGCCAAACAAACCGGGCAAGAATTCAATTTTACGAACTGACAACTAAGACAAGGCACAGACCGTAAGGAAAACTCGACAACTAAGTTGGTGATAAATTAAGGTGGTATTCCACCCCTAAGGATTTGATTCTGTATTTAAACAATTTTAATTATTTGTAACAAAAAAAAATGTATATTGTTTTTTAATTAAAATATACGTTTTTGTGTCAGTAATTACAACAAATAATAAGACATTTTTTCTGGAAGTTATTTCTTATTTTGAAAATGTTTAAGTCGATACAAAAAGCTTATCTTTTAAAATACTGTTTTTGATAACTGAAATAAATTTGATTTTACTTATATACATAAAATAAGCTCTTTAAAAATTTGCACATTGTTCTCATTGTTATTTAATTAAAGACTTGTATTGTTTATTAAAAGTGTACTTCCTTAATGCACGGTTTCCAGTTTTATAAAAAAGGTGCCCATAATTAGTCAGAAGACGTGTGTCAAAAAGCTTGTCAGTTGCAAATGTTTATTTTGTGTTTTCTGTGGCCCACTAATTGGGATGGAAACATTGGAAAAACTTTCACCAAAACTCACACACCCTCTCACAACCTGAGCTGCACCGTTTCACACCTGTCGTATGCGCAATTAAAAGTTTGCTTACACTTCGACGTTCCTTGGTTTCCTTTTTATTTGGCCCTGCTGTCGAAAATGTAATTGTCATTTTATAGGAAACGTTGAATGTTAGCCACGATCTGTCCTTGCTCTCATTTACGTGCCAGTGTGTGTAAGTGTTCTTCTCAGTTGCTCTAATGAAATTAGCATTGTTAGAAGGGATATAAAGGGAAGTGGAGGAAAACTAACAGTTTTCGTATCCATTGCAACAAGTTCAAGGTTTTGCCATCCCACACACACACGAAATTGTGGCAAATGCGGCGCTAACAAGCATTTTCCTACTCATATCCACAAAGGAAATAGGTTTTCCGTTGCATTTGTTACAAAAAAGCGCACACACTGGGTCAAAAAAAATGCGGAGAGGCAATGGGAGAAGCAAACTGAAGGCAGACAAAAAATGGCTTTGTGTTGTAAAAGTTACAAAAAGCAAAGCTTAGGCTGCCAAATGTGGAAAGAAAATCACGTCGCAGCCTTGCAAGTTGCAACAGCCACAAAGTGCCACAAAAAATGCGTAACAATGCACTATGGGGTTTTTGACCACTTTATGTGGCATTTAGTCATTTTTTAAAAATGCTCTAATTTAAAAAAAAAATAATGGGAATGCATTAACAGAACATCAAACTGTTATGCCTCATACTCAAAATGTTAATGCTTAACAGCATATGTTAGCATAACAGCTGTAAAGTCAGCTGTTGCATCCGAAAGCACCAGCGCTAAGTTTGCAATTATTTCGAAGCGTTCTTTGAAATTAATTTATTCCTGTAAAATACCATTTGAAAAGAAACAAACAAATGGAAACTAATCTCACAGGTTTGTACTATATGTTAAATGTATTAATTGTTTAAATTGTGCGTGTTTATACTAATATTTTGTCATTTTATAAATGCACCTTCAGCTGAATTTTGAGGAACAAATTTCAACTTTGGGAAGAGTTTTGAAATAGAAGTTTGCATTAGTTTTCAATGCGTCCAAGTGTATGTTGTAGCGATGTCAATTCTGAGCAAAAAGCTATTAGTCTTATTGTGCACTTTTCCGCACTATTGGTGCAATTTGAATTTTTCTTAGGTAACCTCACATTCTCCAACGCCGACTTGGTTGCTGTTTGAAAAAGCGAGAAGGGTCGGCTTGAGCAAGAAAAGGCTATACAATGTTTGATGAACAAATTATTTATAATATGAGGATCATTTGCATATGTTTGTCCTGTCAGTTGCCCGTCAATTTGGACAAATTTGAAACAACTTGCCTAAAAACTGGCGAATTGATAGTCGATATGTATACGTGGCTGCCAATGAGTTTTGACTTTGATGAAATTTTTTCTTTTTGCTTTTGTTGCACTTATTATCATACATTTGTATATGCATAGAGCAACAAATTTCAGATCCTTAAATTTAATTAATTTATTTTTAATTTTAACCGATCGTTCCTATGGGAGCTATAGGATATTGTTTCCTGATCCGAACAACTTTCACACTATATATGCCTAGGGACAAATAATGACGATTGGTAAAGTTTCATGTCGATATCTCCAAAACTGACCGAGTTATTAATTAATGCCACAAAAACAGGTCAAAAACCCCATAGTGCATTGCACCTGTTTTTGTGGCATTAATTAATAACTCGGTCAGTTTTGGAGATATCGACATGAAACTTTACCAATCGTCATTATTTGTCCCTAGGCATATATAGTGTGAAAGTTGTTCGGATCAGGAAACAATATCCTATAGCTCCCATAGGAACGATCGGTTAAAATTAAAAATAAATTAATTAAATTTAAGGATCTGAAATTTGTTGCTCTATGCATATACAAATGTATGATAATAAGTGCAACAAAAGCAAAAAGAAAAAATTTCATCAAAGTCAAAACTCATTGGCAGCCACGTATACATATCGACTATCAATTCGCCAGTTTTTAGGCAAGTTGTTTCAAATTTGTCCAAATTGACGGGCAACTGACAGGACAAACATATGCAAATGATCCTCATATTATAAATAATTTGTTCATCAAACATTGTATAGCCTTTTCTTGCTCAAGCCGACCCTTCTCGCTTTTTCAAACAGCAACCAAGTCGGCGTTGGAGAATGTGAGGTTACCTAAGAAAAATTCAAATTGCACCAATAGTGCGGAAAAGTGCACAATAAGACTAATAGCTTTTTGCTCAGAATTGACATCGCTACAACATACACTTGGACGCATTGAAAACTAATGCAAACTTCTATTTCAAAACTCTTCCCAAAGTTGAAATTTGTTCCTCAAAATTCAGCTGAAGGTGCATTTATAAAATGACAAAATATTAGTATAAACACGCACAATTTAAACAATTAATACATTTAACATATAGTACAAACCTGTGAGATTAGTTTCCATTTGTTTGTTTCTTTTCAAATGGTATTTTACAGGAATAAATTAATTTCAAAGAACGCTTCGAAATAATTGCAAACTTAGCGCTGGTGCTTTCGGATGCAACAGCTGACTTTACAGCTGTTATGCTAACATATGCTGTTAAGCATTAACATTTTGAGTATGAGGCATAACAGTTTGATGTTCTGTTAATGCATTCCCATTATTTTTTTTTTAAATTAGAGCATTTTTAAAAAATGACTAAATGCCACATAAAGTGGTCAAAAACCCCATAGTGCAATGGCACCCAACTTAAATGTCAGCCTAAAAGTATGCATGGCCAAATAACAGTCGCCTTATTGGTGAAAAGGAGAAATAGGGAGACGCTTAGCTTTGCGGCTGGCTTTACCATTAGCTTCGGTTTGGCCCAGAAAAGGTGCTTGGTAAACTTTTAAGCCTGACTATGTGTGAAGCCAGGGTCACAGGGAAAAAAGGAAATCCATATATGGCATGGAGAGTGCGAAAATTTGTCATAAACTTTTAAACGCAGTTGAAAGTGAAAGGATATCATAATTAATGACACCTTGAGTTTTGTTAAATTAATGAATAATAGATTATGAATGGATACATTTTAAGTTATTACAAGGATTTTATTTTTTAAAACAGGAAAGTGATAATGCAGTATGCTATTTAAGGAAATGATGAACATAATATTTTATAAACAAATGAAAGCAGATAAATAGAGCATTTATTCGAATCAAAAAACTTATATATTATAACTTAATTTTACATCAACATGGTTTTTAAGTCACCGATTTTATAAATTTGGTTACGGTATGAATTTTTAATTCTCCTATCTGGTCAGTTGGGATTAAAGCAGTGGTCTAGTACAACGGCAAATAACTTTTATGTCATCCGAGTTTTTCAGTGGTACTATTGGCTCTGTTTGTCTGTTCCTGACTGAGGCTGCATGATACGTACATAAATAAGAATCCGTCAAAGTGTGACACACATTCGCATCTACTCGCGCATAGGTGAACGCTTTCCCTTCGACTTGGCTTGTGTGCGTGAGTTGAGGAGTGTTGTAATTGAAATCGCATCGAGACGTGAAATGAAACGTAAAGTCATCGAATCAATTGAAATGAAAATTAAATTAAATGCATGCGCTCATACATTTATTCATATGCCTCAGACGCAGACGCACACAACGGAACAAGCACTCACACACCGACACGAGCTCGAATCTTAATTAAACACGGATACGCATATTGAGTTCCTTGAAAGGCAAAAGCAATCGCCTGACTTCTCTGTCTGTGTGAGAGCGAATATGGAGGAGAAAGCAGTAAGGTTTTGGAGAAAGGGGCTGAGGGCAGCGAATGCTTTGCTTTTACGATTTTGCCTTTCAGCTGAAAACATTTTTTCGTTCGTATATGAACAACTTATTCATAAAATGTAAAAATGTGTCAGGCGGCAACTGATTTCAATATTTTCCTATTATATATTTATTAATATGATCAAAATAATTATGACATAAACAAATTTAAAACCATGAAAAAATTAAATAGAAATCAGTAATGATTAAATATTTAAAAGAAATGTATACTTTAAATACATAGGAATTCTATTTAAAAAATAATAGTACTAATAATATTAATAATTCTATTTAAATAATATATTTTTATCATACATAAGATAAGTGCAATAATTTAACTTGAACATAATTCTTAAAAATTTTAAAACATCTCTAAAATAACGTTTTTTGGAAACTTTGGTCGCCTGTGCCGTATCATTACATTGAGAATACGTATAACGGCTTAATGACTCCTTGGCATGCTTTTCCACACACGTATGCATACAAACTTTTCCACACACTTGAAGCGCCATGAAAACTTTCCCGGCACTGGGCAAGGCCAACTTTGTTCGGCTTTTTTAAGCCTTTATTCATTTTAAAATTCTACTGATTCGATTAATTTTAATTTTATTAACCTGCACCCTGACCGCGTGTTTATGTGTGCTTTGCCGATATATACGCACTCGTTTGTGTATGCGTTTGATTTATGAAATGTTTTCCCAGCAAATGATTGATTGATTGATTGATCGATGGGCGAAAGAGTGACTGAGTGCATGTCTTTGATGTGTGGCAAAGAATATATTTCGGTTTTGGGACGAAAGCAACGATAACAGATGCTAATTGAGCGTGAAGTTTTTCCAGCTTTACGGCCCCACAAATTCATGAAAGCAAAGGCGAAAATGAACATGAAATGTGTCAAGCCAGCAAAGAAAAACCGCAGCCACGCAAAACTCAAATGAATTTTATTAAATTGAAATGATTTTCGGAGTGTGTATAGACGTTTCTGGGTCTCTTTGTTGTGTGCGACGTATTTATTTAGGCAAATGATTGCAAAGAGCTGCAAATTAAATTTCAGTGGTTGAAGGAATGCTTTTAAGGCTTTCCCATTGCCAACTTCAATTGGCAGTGGGTGGAGCTGGGAAAATGGAAATAACGAGAGGTAAATTTTCGCCAGGAGGGAAATAAATCCGAAGAAATCTAATAAGGCCGCCTGGCCATCGCCAAATCGAATATAAGCTCATCCAATCGTCGCAAAAATGTATGGCATATGCACAGAATGTTCATGTTGTCCTCGAGTCCTTCACCAGGTAATAAAATTACAGCGGCAATCGAATTCTCCATAAGTCCATGCCACATATAAGGAATTCACAAAAAAATACACACGATGCATAATTGTACCAAAACAGAAATAAATTCAAATAGTTACGGAAGGAATTTAAAATAAAAAAAGATTTTTTATTTGAATAAAAAGGAATAACTTATTTGAATACTTATACTTATACTCTATTTCTAAACTCGTTCAATTATTTTATGTATTTTTAATTCTTAATTTAATGTCTTTAGTATATTGGTCATCATTGCCTTGAACGGCTTAAAGATTTCATTTTGTATTTTTAATGAAACAAATGGGCTTTTCAATATATTTTATAAAATCTTGTGACACTTGCTCCACACAAACCCGGTTTTTTAAGCAAGCTCTCAGTAAATTTTTTATTAAAATGTACGCTTGGTGAGTAAGTCAACGATATAAGCGGAACTAACTATTTAAAAGCTTACAATATCTTTTAAGTCGCCCATTTGTCCGAAGTCTGAATGGAAGGAGTTCGTTCTTGAGGCAGCTGGTGATCAAGAAACCTTCGATCAGGGTTCGCCTTTTGGCCACCAAGGGATCGAAGGATATCAAGGCGAGTGGACCCACTACAATAGGTCCTGGAGGAGACGTCATGGTCCCGCCCGTCACCCTTAAAGTCATACCCTTTCGAATGCCGCCCGATTTGCCCTACGACGATCGCAATATGATGCTGGGTCGCCAGATGTCGCCGCACTTGACCATTTACAAGTTGCAACTGACTTCCGGCTTGTCCATATGCCTCCGTATGAGTGGCTTTGCTTTGGGCATTATCGTTTGGGCCCTGGGAATCGCAGGACTCTGCATGCAGGGCGATATGGAAGGATTTATCAAAAAGATCGAGAATTGCGACTGCCAGGGCCTTGTGACGATGGCCAAGGTGATGGTTGTGATGCCATTTGCCTACCACTTGGTCGCCGGCACTCGTCATTTGATCTGGTACCTGAACAAATTCCTCACCATACCGGAGGTCTATGCCACCGGCTATGTGGCTATGGTCCTTTCGATTGCTCTGGCTGTCGGCTTGCTAGTTGTGGACGTTGGCGGAAAGGTGAAGGAAGAGGTGGTTGATCTTACCAAGCCTCAAAAGAAAGGACAGAAACCACCGCCAACGAAAGACGAAAAGAAGGATCCCAAGAAGGATGCCAAGAAAGAACCTCCTAAGGATGCTAAGAAGGACCCCAAGAAAGATGCCAAGGGCAAAAATAAGGAAGGCGATGGCAAGCCTGCAAAATAATTATAATGGTATTAAGTTTTTTTTATCAAAGTGCAGCTGATGCTACACAAAATTTGTTAGGAAATAGAAAGACGATGATTTTTTAAATTGGTTTCAAAATTTAAATGTATTAAATTTATCATAAATTAATATATTCACAGAAATTTCATTTTATTTTATACATACCTTAAATTATACATTATGTTGGGGAAAATGATCTCAAAAGTGCAACTCTTTAATACTTTCCTCTAAAAAATAAATAGCTATATAAATCAAGGTTAAGTCTGATGCCAAATTCTTTACACTTTTTCAAGTTTAACAACGCCACGAAAGCATTCTGCACTCGAATTTCAATCTAAAGTAGGCAACAGCAATCAAGTGCAGTATTAAGAAATTAAGCCAGGCAGAAAGTTGCTTCAGCCACGCCAACTTCAAGTCAAAGATGGTAATTAGAGTCCATGGAAAACTTGTCCAGCCCTCAAGGAAAATATGAATATATGTCTATATATGCATATGCAATCAAGCAAAGTACTACACTTAAAAAATAATATTCACTGTTAGGAAAATATTGATTAAAGTATAAATTTCTGCAAGATGTTGAAATAATATGTTGCTGAGAAAATATTTTTAAAATTTTCGTGTGTTCAAATTTTTTTTTATAAAATTAAGTAGTATTTAATGTATAAAATATTTAAATAACACATTATTGAAATTTCTGGTTAGTCCTTTGTTAATAAATGACAATGTTTTAGGCTTGCTTAGCTTATTAAATTAATTTTTAATAGCTTAAATAGGTTAAAATCAAGTTTTAAAGGAAATATTTGGATTTAAAATTTTAGTGATTTCTAAAACATTGTAGTGCAGTAGCCTTGGAGGTGGGACACGCCCATAGGCATTTTTCCACTCTACTTGACTGTGGTCGGACTGTGTGCGTGCAACAATTGTGCGGCCTGGGCAACTTGGCCAACTTTCGGGTCAAACTGCACGCAATGCAGCCACAGCCAGTTGAATGAGTTCAAGGCTTTTTTGGGGTTTTCCCCTTTAATTATGAACCACTCAACGCCAGTCAAGTGTGGCTGTTGCCATTATTTTTACTCTGGCTCCTGCTGCCCCCGTACTTTGCCCCAAGTTCAAATGGGTGAAAGTTTTAGTTGTGTTTTGGTATTTCTTTTTTTGTGTGTTCCCCCTTTCAACTCGTTCTGCTTTCTGTTTTTGTTTCGTTTGAGGTGAGGGACAGAGGGATATGCCGAATGGGCCACACGATGGGTCCGACTGGGAAATCTATGCTAGACAGGCCTCATTATGCTGCTAATGGCTTGGCTCAAACTTTTACAGGTAATTATCGACACTTTGCAGGGCATTTGTGCTGCTTGATCGTTGTTCTTGTTGCCACCGAGGTTTCCATTTGCCGCTGCAGTTGAAAAGTTAAGCACCGCATTTTGGGGGGCAGGGTCTTAACCAATTTGCGGAAGATATGGCACAACAGCTTCAACTTTTTCGACTTGGCTTTTCGGGTAATTAAGTGTGTGGCTAAAATATGCTTGAAGCGTTGATAACATGGCGTATGCTTGATATTGTGTCCACTGAGAGGTGCCCACTTGAACTCGCTCAACTGTAAAATGAGTTATGGAAAGTTTAGTTTGGCCAACAGTTTTTTTTCCCAAACGGCATGATTATTGTTGCGTTGCTTCATATGTCTAAACTGAAATGACTTTAGGACAAGTAAAAAATCGTGTTTAAATTAAGCTTAAAGAGGAGTTATTTTTTGTTCGGCTTGCTATAAGATTAACACTCTCTATTGAAGGGAATCGTAAATAATTTTTTTTACAATAAATGATAATTTGCAAAAAGTTATTTTCTTTTAACTTGTGTCACTTATTGAAAATTACATTTTCTTTTCTTTAATTGGCCAGTGATAGTGGCAAAAATGTTAATTAAGTCAGATTTGTGAAATTTTTCATTATATTCCGAATTACCTTTGTCAAGAGCTCAAATGAATCTTTATTTCTCCTTCGAACTGCGTTAATGAAATCTCGCCAAGCTTCATTCCTGGTGGCTATTAAAATACCTTTGAGTATGAGTTCACTAAATTTTTATGCGTGTCGCTAAAGTGCTAAGCAAATAGCTAGGCAGCGATTTTAATTGAAAAATATTTACCCACACTAAGCTCTCCAGCGTGCTTGACATTTTGACTAAGAACTCATTGACCCCACCTTCGTTGATTGGGTATTTTCCTTTCAATGCACTGAGGAAACTTCGGATATATTCTTAAAGCAAAAATATTAGAATACAATACTATAGTACTATTATATATTTGTTGTGACCTAGGTCTGCTGTAAGAAGCGTTATGTAGGAATAATTGAAATTAGAAAATAACAAGTGCCATTAACGCCTCCATACATAGTTCTCTTAATATTTCGCAGTGTAAAACTGGGTATAATTAGTGCTTGGCTGGTTGGCTCCTTTTTGCTGCTGTGTAAAGTTCAATTAATATGCGAATGGAATCCGCTTAAACAAAAGGCAAAGGAAGGAACGAAATCGTGGGGAAACGATGCCAATCAAGGACCTCCCATTCCATTTTCCAAGCCCGAGTGATTTGCGACATTTTGTCATTTTCGCTGATGCAAAGCCGACACTCGAACTCGCTGGCGGAGGATGATGCGAATAACGTTCAAGTACACTAATTAAGATCAAACGTTTCGGGGGTCCAAATGAGATTCCATTGCCGGGGAAAACTACCCTCCATTCTGGGGCCATTGTTGTATGTATATTCATATTAAAATCACATAATGAAGTGTCAGCGAAAACGACGCCGTCGCCTTCTCCAATCAAAGATTAACGTCAAAAGTTGGGATGCGAGTGTTCAATCAAAACTCTGGAGTGCCAGTCAGCCTCGTCAGCCCCCGAAGTCCCCACCATTTTTGTCGCTGTTTGTAATTTATTTGGCCGCAGGCGGCCATCAAAAGGTAAAAAGTGTCCTTAAGTGGTTGCCTTGGCTCGACTCATTTTGGCTCATCTCATGGCTTAGAAAGGACTTCCCCCCTCGTCTCAGGTCGCACCGGTAATTAATGAAAAGTGGGCATTGGGACAGTAGGGGGTAACTAATTAAAGATCCTTAATAAAGTTAATGGATTCCACAAAGACAGCGGCCAAGGATCCAACGAGCTGTGAGCTCTTTTCTCTATTTATAGCCTCACTTATTTTTCTACTTCTTCCCTAATGTTTTCTCCGCTCGCTCGTTTTCCTTTTTTTTAATATTGTTCATAACTTTGCATTTGTATCAAATGGGGTGTAGGCGCTTTGTGACGAATTTAATGCCCTCGTCAAGGGTATTTGAAGTACAGTAAATAAAAACTCTTGTAGATGACCTAATTATTCTTCATAATTTTAATTTCTAAGATATCATACCTATTTATTACTATTTATGATTATAAAACATTGTTATAATTAATCTGGATTATATGAGTATTAAACACTTGATGTTAATTACATTTTAAAATTTGTTTAATGTTTCTGCATCTACCCGATTAGACTTTTTAAGGTGTCTTTTTGGCTTAGCCTTTTAAATAAAAAACAAAAAGTTATTTCTGGAAAGGATTATTTTTATACAATTCTAAATGGAAATAAACAGTCTGTGGCTTTCGCATTAAAAAATGCATGAGAAATAAATGCAGAAGTACACATTAAAATCGAAATTCACGCATCAAAACTTCATATTTGCTTAAATGTAAAGTAGAGACTTTCCCATAGCTTGCATGACTTACGAAATATGAAGAATAATATTATGTTTGACTTTCCTGCTATACCTTTTTTTGTAAAATTTTGTTTTCAACCCAAGCGTTTATGACACATTTAGACGGGAGCCAGAAGGCAAAGACTGAAAGAGAACATATTGGGTCGGGAAAAGTACAGAAGAACGTAAATACCTACAGTAGAAAATCAAAATATAAAACTCTATAAAATATCACTTTCTGCAAAAGCTAAGGAGAAAAATGCATTTAGGTCTGCTTCAAAATGTACGCATTCATTTCTAATAACTTAATTCAAAGAAAATTTTCATTAAGTTAAACACTTTTTACATTATACAAAATATTTTAGGCAATCGGTTTTTTAGAGTTCAAGATTCCCACAAAAAATTGAAATTATATTATTTAGTTTATGTTAATCATTTTCTTTTTACGAAAAGTTACTTTACCTAAATGTTCTGTATGACTTCTGGGCAAATAGGGGTTGAGTTGCAAAATTTAAACGTACATAAATATATGAAAAGTTAATTTGAAAAAATCTCTTTTGACAGCGAATAGCAAAAGCAACAGCCAAGGATGCGAGGTGTTGTTACAGCTCCTCGCTTTTATTTGCTGCCCCTGCTGCTTTTGCTCCCGAGTCGCAAGTCAGTCACTTGCAGGATGCTGTCGTCCTGCAGCTACACACCAACACACATACACTCACTTATACTCGTGCCATGTAAACGATGAAAAATGGGCGAAAGGAGAAATATACGCGATATTCTCTCGCTCTTGGGGGAAAAGGAAAAGGGAGCTGGTCCTGCTGTTCCTGTTCCTGTTCCTGCTGTTTATATAGCCTGGTCTACGTGTATAAATAACGGTAACATTTTAAATCAGTCGAGTGACTGCAGGAAAACGCCAAAACGAAAAGCTCAAACTGGTGCCAACATCTGACAAGCGGCCCTAGAAGTCAGCCACAACCCAATCTTGGCATCCCCAGGAACCAGGAACCATTTCCTATTCAGCTCTCTCGCTGACATTGATGTGCATGTTTTGGCGTACATGTGTGTGTACTATATGTGCGTGTAACCGCAAAAATTTCATCCTTCAAACATTTCCGAGTATGTGTGAGGTGGACTCTTCCTTCTCCCCTTGAACGTTCACAACCATGTCCATTTTGTGTCTCCTCTCTCACATCCTTCAGCTCTGACACTCTTTTCACTTTTTTTCTTACGCTGCTTCATATTTTCTGCAAAATTTATGTAATTTTAACCCATTTTTTCGCACCCTGCCATGCTGCTGCTGCTGCTGTTATTAAATCTTGTCGCAGATGTAATTGGTTTTTTAAATTTTAATTAAAAGCCAGAATAAGCGATAAGTTTGGAACGAGTGGGTGGACGGTTTTTGTTTTTATACACATGTGAGATTTATGACTGTCAGGGATTAAGCGATGTCTGTATTTTGAAATAAATAATCAAGTAGCAAGAGATTTTCTTTACTTGAGTTGTCAGGGTAAAAGGTTCTTTAGAGGTGGCTATGTTTTGTCTAGAAGATTTTTTTATTGAGTCATTAATAATCAATCATTTTATAACTTTATCTAAATGTTTTAAGCAACTGGGTAATATTTTATGCAAGAACTAATGAGCAACAGATACAGTAGGTATACAATTTTTTGATTAATTTTAACATGAATCTATAGAACATTTTAAGGAAATCTAAATCTTTAATTTAGTATTGATCTAAAAAAAATTTGTTTACCCTTACAACATTGGTCTTTAAAAGTAAAAGTAAAGTAATTCCCATACGCCCATGAATTTTAGACAAAGACTTTTTGGTTCTCCATTTGGTTCTCCATTTCATTGATTTTGGCTGCAATGATTGCCAACTTCGTCATTGCCAATTGAACTACTGCAGACATAAATCAGACTGGCCACAGGCTTCTGCAGTAGTTGCAGCTGCCGCCGGTAAAACCACAAAATGTCAGCCTTAAAAATGATCGGCTGCAGCTGCGACTTCCGTTGCCCATTAAGGTGCCCGTCGTGTCCGGACCGTATAATTGTATTAAAGGCAGAAAAATTACAGGTAGTTAAGCCAGGACACGATTGCCTGCTGCTGCTCCACCTTGGATCCCCTGTCGTCTAATTGAATTGTTCTGCGCAACGCTCATTTATTAATCCGATTTCAATCGACCCAGAAATCCCCAAGAACCCCCAGCAGTGGGACATTGCAGTTGCCTCAGCGAATTAATGGCATTCATTAGCCGCATTTAGATAGCCATCACAACGAAATTGAAACGAAACTGAAAACGAAGCTAAGCTAAGAAATACGAAATGGCATTGCAGTGCACTGCAGTAGGGTATATGTTTGTTCTGGTCTTGAAAAGCAGTTCATGAGGTATTTGCTTAGTCTTATTAAAAGTATAAATCTGCTCTATTTCTAAAACCATTTATCACTATGTGTGAAATGGATTTTTTTGTTTGTTTGCATTCTATTTTATTATACCTTTTGTGGGTTAATTTTTTTACTTGATTGACAAGGATTAAATTAGGTCAAACAATTCCTATCACTCCGTTCCTCGTTCTTTCCTTATTTGGACGCCCTTTAATTAGCATGTTTATTTGACTTTGCTGGGGAGCTGAAAGTTTTCTAGGGGTCTAAGGGCTGTGCCTTCGTCCCGGGCACACGTGCCGTATGTGTAATACGAGTTTCGGGCTGTGTGGGTGTAGCAGCTGCTTGTGCGTCGAGTGTTGATTAAAACAATTGCAAATGAGTTTCGGATTTTTTTCTGATTCTGTTGTAGTTTTCGTTTTGTTCTGGGTAAATGTAAATAAACAAAGAATTGGGTAAGACATGCACTTGAATAAACTCTTATAAAACTAAACAAATACACGCTGGCAGCAGGGTAAAACGGAGAGAAACAAACTGTTGTTAAATGCACAAATAAACGGCACATGTTGTTGTGTGCGAGCTGTGCAAATGACAGTGAGTTATTTAAGAAATGCAATTTCAATTAAATATGCAAAATACTCAAAAGTCTAATTTAGACAATTCTCAATGCCGTCCAGAAAGAGAACAACGGCAGCAACAATGCGCAGATACTTAAATATTTATATAACCAAAGGGACCGAAGGGCGTGGCAAAGAGATGGTGGAGAGGGGGATGGGGGCAAAGCTGCAGCAACAAAAGTTTGTAATCAACAATTTGCATATTTGCTTTGGCAATGGCAAAAACTCTCTCTTCCAAGCCTCTCTCCTGCACCTTGCGCGCATTTCCCATTGTTTTCCCCTCGCAGAATCCTTACTCGTAATACCCGGCACTCGTAGAGCCCAAGGGAATATTGAATTCGTGTAAATGTAAGTTTACAGGTATCTGTAAAGGAAATATTATAAATATAAATGCCTTCCATATCTTATTTACTTGCCAAGTTTTATTATAATCAAAAATAAATATACCAAATAATGAAATCCCCAAAAAGTATGCTATCATTTATGAATAAACAAAGGGTGTCCTTCAGTCGAAACTCTCGAGTACAACGTCTTTTAATTTTTTTTTGTTTTTATTTTTGTGTTGTTAACAGTTGTTAGTTCTAGTAGTAGTTGTTGCTACTGTAGTGTGCACAGTTGTTTGGCTGCTTTTTGCACGCTCTTAAGCATCGCGCGGGCATGAAACTTACTTCATTTGCGTTTATGTGATTTTCCGCTCTAATAACTTTAAGAAGAGTGAAAGGCTTAACCAACAATAAAAAAAATGCATTACGATAATAATAATAATAATAAAGGAGAAAAAAATTAAGCTCTCTGTCGACAATCCGTATAAAGCCACCCAAAAGCCACTTCCACCCACTTTCGTGTGAACTCTGCTTTTTTTGTTGCCCTGTTTGCTTTCAGTTTAACGTTAATTAAGAATGTGTTAGGATGTGACTCTGCTTTTGGAAGGTCCAGTGTCAAGTGCTCTTTTTGCTTGTGTGTTTTAAATTCCATATCCTATTTGGACAGACAATATTCCTGGATCATAATACTAATATTAAAAAGAAGGTTTAATACTTAAGATGCACAGCTTCAACAGAAACCGTATGGGACCTGCAATTTCTCAGCGTTTTTAAACTCATAAAGTAAATATTTAACTGCAAATATTTAAATGGTGTGTCCTTTACATACAAAGATTTTTAAAATTAAAAATAACTTTTAGTTGAACATATAACATTAAACAAATTAAGAAATAACAACAATTTTCAATATAAAAACCTATATATTTAGTAGAGATTAGAAAACTTAAAGATAAATATCTCTAAATTTATCCGATAACATAAAAGTATGTTAAATATTTATATTTTAACCGTAACTTATTATACCTAGAAAATTGGAAGAAAATGGATGCATAGCATAAATCTTTCTCAAACTTAACATCGATCTGGACTTATTGAACTTACTTAGCGGCCACAGTCGAAGAGACACCGATTCAAGTGCCTCGTTCTGGCTCATGCAAGCCTTCATTGGCTTTAGTGACTGCCGTACGCTTTGGGCTTAAATGAGGCATTAGCAGCATGGTCCTGCCACTAAGTAGTCCCAGTCACTGGGCGCCACTAACTTACTCACTCGCAAAAGGGGCCCGTTCGCATCGTCCATTCATTCGGCCGGTTATTCAGCGTTTGTTGGCTGGATAATTATGTTGTGCGTGCGAGATTTATGCGCAGAGGCCCCCCGAGGACCTCGAAAAACACGTAAACCCGTCCAGGATTAGAAGGTGCAAAGACGCCATTTTCGGATGAAGGCCATCGCCATCGCCAGCCATTGCCACCGCCGCTGCTGTTGCTGTTGCTGCATGTGTTGCAAATAAATTGACTGTCTGTGGCGATGAGCAAACAAAGCGGACCGAGCCCAAAACCCACGACCAGGACGAGGACCTCCTGTCCATGGGCCATGGCCACTAAATAAGCAGGATCGTGTAGGTGCAAATGGGCCACTGTATGGGTGTGCGAGGGTATTTGGTATGCGTGCCAGGGGCGCAGCTTCAGGGGGGCAGCTTTCTGGCAGGCTCTACATTGATTTCGCATTCATTGGCTGATGAAGAGTTTATCGCTGTTTGGCTTCTCTCGTTTGTCGAGTTTGGTTAGTTGAGCTTGTGCTGGGCGAGGATTGCCAGGATAGATAACTTTAAAAGGGATTAGTACAGATTGAAGTTAAAGGTCTTATTCATTTGGATAAAATAGGTAACGATAGAGTCCCTAAAATACTTTTGAAAAATTTTTAAAAAATAATAAAAATAGATATTTTATTTAGTTTTTGCTTATAATAACCCATCTATTTGGAATATTTTTGTAAGATACAATTTGAAATGTTTTATATTGTTATAGACCCCGTTGTTTCCCACCCAACGGCGACCATGTCCCTTGAGTAAGTATCCGTGGAAGTCGCTTCAATATTCAATATTGCAGGCTCGTCCTGTGCGTGCGTGCTTTGAAATTAAATGTCGTTATAAGTAGGCATTTATATACAGAGTAAGACGGTCGCTATATAAAGCGAAAGACTCACACGCATGTAAACCCATATCCCTGTGCCATGTCAGTGTGTGGGCGTTTGTCTTTCAACACACAAAACAAATATTGAATGAGAAATAAACGCAAGCTAAATAATACAGAATGTTCCCCTCCCATTGCCAAACATTTGCCAGTCAGGCAAAGTTGATTCTAAAGAAAGCTGACGCTGTCATTAACTTCGATAGACTTTTATCTTTCCCCCAGCTTTTGGCCTCGCAATTTGTTTTGTTTCGTGCAGTGGTTGTTGGCTAAGCAAATTCGTTTAGAATTACTGCAGATTTTGGTTATAATGCAATACTGACGATGAAATAGGGCTGGAATATAATATGGGTTGCAGGAATTGTAAATTAAATTCCCTGAAAAATAGCAATAGCTAAATAAGAATCTTGATTAGACAGAAACAGGAGTAAGTATTGATAATTATTGACGTATTTTGTTGTGTGTTTAAGAAGTGATTTCACATTTCCCATTTATTCTAAATGTAATATTCTTTAATAAGAATCCTATTTTTAAAAGTCAAATTGCTTAAATTGGGTAAAGAATTTTAAAGACGTTAATTAATACATTCCATATTCAAGTATAAAGTAAATTAACTTTTTTCCTGCATTTTTATAACAGCATTTCTAAAAGTAAACTTGCACAGAAAATCTTTTCTTGAAACGTTCAATTGCTATTTACTGACTTTTGATAGTTATTCGTTTAATGTTTATTATGTGTATAAATTTATTGGACTTGAACTGTTATAGGCAGTACTCCAGAAGACTGTCCCCAAAACTCATGACACTCATCTAATTATTTTCCCAATTATAAACCGAGTCTCCCCCATTCCCGCAGCTTTTGTGCGGCTGGCCGGCGCATTGGAAATTAGTGACATGGCGCATGCATTAGTGAGCGCTCCAGCATTCGATGGCAATGCAAATGATTGTCATTGCAGGGCGTAACCACACCCCCGAGAAACTCCAGGGACCCCGCCCCAAAGCAAACCCCAGACCGTAACCCCAATTTCCGAAAACCCCAACACCAACCCCGGGGCCTTCCAAGTAATTTCCGTACAATTTTGTGGCTGCTGCGGACCCCAAGTCATGTGCTGCAAGTGTAATGAGCTTTAATCATAATTGATTTAGTGTGTGAGCCCCGCTGCCTGGCTGTCATCAATGCCAGCCGATTTATGCGCTGCAATAAACTTGCTAGACAAATTATGACGACAGTCAGAAAGTCAGGCCAATCTGCCTTGACTGCTGAGTTCATCTTTCAAACGGCCAAAAGTTGCGACGCTTTGCAGCTCAACACTAGCTTATTGACTTATAGCCAAGCCAAAACCCGGGAGCCAAAAAAAAAGGATTCGATGCCTTCCACAAAAGCCAAAACTTTTCGACTTTTCGCTCCTTTTCTGCGCGAGGGTATGCAAATAATTCCAGCCAGGGAAAACTTTTACAATGGAAATGCGAGGGATTTCACTTCGTCTTTCAGCGTTGTGTGCTTTTAACAACTGTTAAAATCAATTGCAATATTGATATGGCCTCTTCGGATTTGGTGATAGATTTAGTTGGTCGCAGAACTCAGATTTCGTCCAGAATAATAATGGGATTTTGCTTAGCTGACAATAGCGATAATATTCTAAAGAATTGATTTGCACACTATTGAAATATGACCTAAACTACTTTTATTTTTCTTAGGTAATACATAATTATATTATTTAACTAACAAATAGAAGCATTAACTGTTTCAGTTAAAATACGTTTAAAAATAAGAATGCAGGTATTTCTTCTTTATTAGGTGAGCCATGAAAATGCACAAATACCTTAAGAAATGCGAGAACAATTAGGTGAACGGTAGCTTGAGGAGCAATCCAAAAAACGAACTAATTCTTGCTGTACGTTTTAGTTAAATTTCTCAAAACACAAAACCAAAAATGGCTGAGCAGAAATCAAGGGAGACGGTGGATTCCAGCCAAGACAATCATTTGTCAGCTGCAGCGCCACTGATTGGCCATTTAGTTATGCGCCGTCATAAAGATAAGCAAGCTGGTCCAAGTCACATTCGGATAAGTCTGGAGAAAATGACACTAGCATAAGGGCCACAAAAGGAGCACACTGAAAAAATACAATTCAAACTAAGGACTTATAATTATTAAGCGAGAACTTTTTTAAGAAGTCAAAATGTTTATGCAATTTGTCTTCTTGTTTTTTTTTTAGAATCATATTTTTTATAGAACCTTAAAAAAGACTTTAAAAATCATAGGATGGCCACAAAAAATAATAGGCTTTTAGGAACTAAAGTTCTTAATGTTCACTTTTGTATTTGGTTATTTATTATTGTAAGTTTTTAATTCTTAGATTTTTGTATAAGTGCATTAGAAGCAGCTAAGACTTGGCATTCATTAGCACTGGTCGAGCTGTCAGCTGTCGCCCATGGTCCATTCTACTGTCCTTAGGTTAGTTAGTGCAAAATGCAAATTTTCATGGCTGCACTTCACTAGCTTCAAGGCTTCAAATCCACCAGCCCGCTACCCAGTCTGTCCCAAAAGTTCTTGACTTTGGGTTTTTGTTTGTTTAATAAATTTGCCTCGGCAAAGACAATTTTAAATTCTTCTAGCAATTGGCAAACAGCAGCCACAGCTAGACCCTCAGCCCCGGGGCAGCCAGAGTTGGTAATGCGGAGGGGATCGGGGGGACAGGATTCGGGTCCAAAGCGGATGCAACCCCATTACCGAGGGCCGAGGACAAAGGAAACCAATTAACAGACGCCATTGTTTCACTTGGTAATTCAACTAAATTGCATGGCATTGCAGCTGTAAGCAAATCTACCGGAGCTCCAACATCCTCCCACAGCACCTCCATCACCTCAGCTCCCCCAACCAACCATTCAGGATCCAGGACTGGGGCTGCCTTATTGGTACAGCAATGTATGCCAGTGCCGGACGTGTAGGTGGTGCCAGTAGTATATGTTGAGTGCTGAAAGATAACTGGCAGCGGTAGCGAGTGGGAACAAATGAGTTGGAAGGGAATAAGAATGGACCATTGTGAGGAAGGAGTATTGTTACTTGTGTGGTCTTGGCTTCCATTTGATTTTCGGTCCGTGCCAGCAGGATAAGGCAGAGATCGGCAAACGCTGCAAAGGATCTGCTTCAGCTGATTAAAACCTCTCTAAAAACTGCCCTTTGGACATCTGTTTTGTTTCATTGCCCATGTTGAACAAAAGCTTAAGGAAAAAAAGATTTAATTGTTTCACTTAGCAAATGAACAACAATTAAAAGTATATGTTGGTAAAGTAAAATAAAGTGTCATATATCTAAATTACGCTTTATGAGCAATTCGAAAAAGGATAAGCTATCCATTAAAAATTGATATTTTCAAAAAATTAGATGATTTAAAGAAATTATTAATTTTGCTATAAGCTTCAAGGTTGTATCCACAGTTTTGCAATTCTATACTTATTTTAATGATTTTTGTTTAGGAAATGAATGCCATAAATTAATTTTAGTTCGCTTTAATCTTTAATCAAATTAGTGAGTTAAAATATCAAAGCGGAAGCTTAAGGTTTTTTTTAGTTGGAAAACAAATTTGAAACCAGAAAACTAATGCTAAATCCCTAACCGCAGCCACAGACAGCAAGTGGTAACAAGCAACTTTTCATTAGCATTTGCTATAACAAATTCTGGCAACTCCATCGGCCTCAAAATGCCACGCCCACACGCACACAGGCTTCGTGGAAATGGAAGCCAAGTGCATGGTGAGCGGGGCAAACATTTTCATTGGTTTTCCTTTTGGTCGAGTGAAGGGGGGGGAGCGGGATCGGATTGGTGCGCGGCGCATTTGAAGCGCGTCGAAAATGCATTTACCCAGCGAGCGATCGAAAGCGGTTGCCTGCCTGGATGATTATCCTGTGCAAGTGTTTCTGTGTGGATGTTCGTTTGTGTAGGACTGCGTGGTGTGTTTGTGTGTGTGTGCTGGTGTGCCTGTTTGCCAGGATAAACGACGTAATCCACACGAAATGGAACTTTTCACATTTAACTGCTGCTGCTTCTGCTTCTGCTCTGCTTTTCCATGCTCACGTTGGCTTCAAAGGTGGGGAAATGGAAAATTGGGTGGGGAAAAGTTTGGAAGGTGGTCGGGCAGCAGGCAAAACTTGGACGCTGAAGAGTGAGAAGTGCCAGGCTTGATAATGAAAACTTGAATCATTGTAGGCAAACTGCATTGCCAGGTCGGTCAGCGCATCGTTGGCAACAAGGCGAATGCGCAATGTCCCTGCAAAAGTGTTCAGATAATACTTAGCAGGATTTATAATTTTTGACTTAGAGCATCTCGGTTCTTAAAATATCCTTAGGATTTTGGTTTGTCTTGTTTTTGAATTTTGCATTAAAAAGTTCGATCAAGTTACATCGTGAAGCTTTTAATTTATAAACAAAATAATATATACCTAGAAATATTGTTTTGTTTTCGTATTTGTTATTGTGTTTGTTTTGACTTTTATAGACAAAGAATGTTTAAAAAACTATCGAAAATATTTGTAATTTCAATCCAAATATTGGTCTGCTTGTGTGGGAAATCTTTTCTAGGCCCAACTATTATGTCGCGTCACAAACCATTTTCATGAGGCAGTGCATCGGGAAATGCAGACTAGTCATCTGGTCAACAGGAAAAAGTGATCTGGACTCCGAACCCTGTCTCTAGACACTATCTCTGTCTGGACCCTTGCCTTCTCGCTTGCGCTTCCTGTGTGTAAAGTGTTTTCGTTTCGTTTTCGTGGTCCGTTGCGTGCCAAATCTATGAGACCGTGCGATGACCGCAAAAAGTTGCCGGACAGAATGTGGATGCCTGGCCGAAGATGGGCGTACACCGTGGGAAAAATCACTTCCAATACAAATATCGCAGTTACAAAGTGTATTTTCATTAGGATTCATTTAAACAAAAATTAAAAAGATATTATTTTTTATATAAATTGTTAATTTTTGAAAATTAAATGATTAGTTTGTTTAAAAAACATAGCGACTTCGTCATTTGTTTTTTTTATTATTTTGAAAACTTGCAATCTCTTTTCGTAAAATATATAAGAATAATGTGCAGATATAAAAATCTTATATTAATGACTCTAGCAATTGATAATAATTTTAAGCAAATTATAATTTTCAAATTTGGTCATCTCCAATACAATGATTGAAGATATGTATTAAATAAATATAAAAACATAAAATAGGTAAAAGTATTTTCTCTCAGTATTGAACAGTAAAAAGGAAGGGCTACTGACGACGGGGCATGGCCGTGATGCTGATGTGGTGGCGGTATAAGAAGGGGAATAGGGACGCTCACTGGTCATTGCCTGCGTCAACCTTTTGATGACTTTTTGCAGGCACTGTTGTTGCTGCTGCTCTTGCTGATGCTACTGCCACAGCTACTGGAGATGTTGTTGCTGGAACCGCAATTTTCTTGTTGTAGTAACACGCCCCATTGTTCTTGTTGCTGCTGTTGCCGCTGTCGTTGATGGCGTTCAAATGAAAACTTTTCCAATTATTGCGGTGAGCCGAGCGGCGAGGAGCCGGAGACAACAGGCGGGTGCAAAAAAAGAAAAGAAAAAAAGGGAAGGAAATCCTGGCTGAAAGAAAAATCATGGGGCAGACAAACAAGTAAATGAGCATCAAATCGAACTCGTGCGGCGCATAATGAGTGCTCAGTTCGCGTCGGATTGGTTTGGGGTTTTGTTCGACTCTGTGGTTACCCCACTTTGCAGTACCATCTCCCCGGTCATTAATCTAATTTGATGTTTGATGCCGCCTACGGCCTCGGCAAATTTAAAACGATTTCTCGACCAATCTGGGGCCCAAGGTGTATATCGATCAAAATATTTGGTCCGGCCCCACTGTTAATGATGATGACGCCCAGACAATGGGACAGCAACTACAATGACACCCACTAAGCTGTGGCACGCTTCATGACAATGCATTGTGGCCCCTAATTCCCCCACTGGCGCTGCCTGCTGCTAATACGCGACCGGAAGTGGCGCCATATTGTTTTCAGTGCTTCCCTTTTTTGCATACCCTTTGCTAAGATCAGTATAAGATCCGACTCATCTTAGGCACCGCTAAATATCTATAAAGTACTATATATAATGAGCCTATTTAACAATAAAGTTACACAGTAAAAAGTTTAATAGTTTGTTTTCTGTTAATTTTGCTTATTATTTTTGTATAAATATTGTTTTGTTATTGCTTAATGTTCGTAAGGAATCTTTAGCTTTTGAATTTTGATTTAAAAGGAATGATGTTGATCTACCCAACGAAAAGTGTTAGTCATTGCAGCTTGTAAAAATAAAATATAAGAGTTAAAAATGTAATGAAAATGCTTTTAAAAATAAATTACTTTAAACTAAATTAAATTATTAGAGAATTTTAATTAACTTTCGTTTTCGAGTCTAATTATTAGTTTTAACTCAAACCACAGTTATTCAATAAAATATGTAGCTCATAAAATATTTAATTAACCTTAATCCACTTAAAATAGTGTCTCAGCACACTAAAGGGTATTAAGAGTTTCGATCTCCTTTTACAATATTAGTTATATATTTTTCTTTGTCATTTACCGCCTGGCGTTCCCAAATGATGACAATGTGTTTTCTTCTACTTGGCCTTCCTGTGGGCGGGATGGCGTTGGTGTGGAAAGGAACAAAAGGAAAAGCGGATATAATTTTGTTTGCACGCGGAAGTATTTTGTTGTTTCGACGCCACTGCTCTTGGTTAAATCCTTTTTTGCTTAACTAAATTACCGAATTGATTAATAATTGTCGTCATCGTCATTGGCGGCCGTGACTCTTTGTTTATGTCAAAGTTTAATTAAAGTTTAAGCGTTTGTTGCATTAGCATTGCCTTGCCTCTTTTCTCAGCCTCATTTTCAATCATTCTGAGCGTTTTCGTGGGCGTTTTTTGCGGCTGGTGTATGTGTCGATTAATTACGCGTCTCGTCTGTGCCAGTGTTGCAAAGTTTAATTAGTTTCGCTTTTAATTGACAGTTGAAAAAGTTCAGGCAGCCTGCCTCATGTCAAATCGAAGGGGGTAGGATGTCCGTAGTGCCGGGTGGAAATGGGACCCACGTCTATTAGAGTTCGCTGGCGAAGTATACTCAAAATTGGCACTGGAAGGAGTGCGAAAATTACTGGGTCGTTCGTTACCGATGTTTAATACAATTTAACAAACTGAACTTGGTATTATTTACCTTGTATAAGGCCTCATGAAGCTACAGTAAAATACATAACTATATTGGAGTTAAGTATAACATTTTAGTTTGACCTAAAGTTGATTCTGATATAAGATTTATATATCTATGATTTTTGCAATGATTTTGCATCTTAAATGTATACCTGATAATTAATTTGGTATTTATAAAGAAATCACAATATTATATTCCAATGTTTAAATGTATTACATTTTCAAAAATACTATTATCGATTTGCAAGTTTTGGATTACTGTATGTCATTAAAAAATGTTAATGTATTTTATTAAATATGAAAAATAGCTGTTCAAACCAGCAATTTTTGTAATCCAAAAAAACAAACTTTTTTATACTTCCTATTTTTAATGTCTTTCAATAACTCTCTTAATTTTAATACCCCGGAAGATGTTAGGCCGAGCCAAATTAACGCATTTCTATTTAAAAAGTCAATACATGAAACAGTTTCACTTTGGTTTAATTGTTTGGGCCACAGGCACTCAATTTTAAATAGACCACGCATGTCGTTAGCCACAGACTTAAATGGTAATGGTTTCCGTTCCAGCTTTTGGTGTATTCCCACTTTTGTGGCTGTTACTGGTTCCTCTTTGGCAGTTGGTCGTAACTGTTTCTTGCTGCGTAAGTCAACAGTCGCAATGTTGTGTTAATGCTGGCTATACGTTTGAACCACACCTCCCCTCGCTCCTGAGCGGTGTGTGTGAGCGAATGTCCTGTCATTTGTTGACCAAATAAGTACATGGCAAGCAATTTGTATTTGTTTTACTTTTGCAAAGTGCTGAGTCCTGTCCGGTTTTCCAGCTCTCCAGCATGCTGCACGCACCGAAGCCAAAAAGCAAAGGACTCAACTAATTTCATATTAAAACATCGTTTTGCATGCAGGAACACAAGCAACATCGGCAGTCCAACAGCCAGGACACTCCGCACATCCCGTTCTCAGTGCGAAGCGTTTCTAATGAATTTGATGTCCTGGCCGAAAAATTTCTTCCCCTTTTTGGCTTGTCTGTGACTGTGAGGGCTCACATAATTGTCGGCCTCATTTCATCCAGCTGTCAGGAGACAATAGGGCCAACAATGTAATTAACATTTATGGGATTTTTCAGACATCTCCTGCTCATACCATCCGCTTGAGGGCCTAAATCTCCAGGCCCCAAAATCAAAGTCGGTTCGATAATCCAATGAGTCGGCATCTCATTCCGCTTCTCCTCTCGTTCGCTCTCAAACGATCCATAATAAATTGCAAATAAATAGACAGTGAAAGTGAATTACAAATGAGCCGTGTCCATCGAAGCGGAGCCAAAAAAGGGACACCAAAGCGGCCGACAAACCCCGAATTATCGAAAATTTTTACTCATTATTGGGGTCAGAGGGCGGACCATAAATTTATGGGCTGTCCCTTTTTCGTTCTGACCAGGAAATTGCCCCAAACCAACAAGTTTAAGTCAAAGATGTTGCACTGAAAATAAAGGTTTTCTAAAAATAAAAATTTATTGTGTACATAAGTTTTTTTTTTACGTTAGTTTGGAAATAAAATTGCTTAAATTTGTAAAGTATAATATTATTTAATGTATTGGAGTGGAGGATCATTTACTGTAAATTCTTAAACTACTAAAAAAAACATGAAAAATAGAGTTGGCTTAAAATATGTAAGGAATAATATAACTTAATTTTATATAAGGAAGGATAATTTAAGCTTTAAGCTATGAAAAAATTGTGAAAGTAACTCAAAAATAAGGTATGAACTAAATCTATAGATAAAGTCAAGTCCACTTTTTTTTAGTGTTGAGGCTTTCAGTCGAGTGCCATTGATGCGGTTCTAATCAAATGGAGAAATTCCATAACAGATACACAAGCATATATACAGAGTCGGCCAAATTTGATTTCGACCTAGGTCATGTGCGAGTATTTGCGTTTGGCTATTTTCAAATGTCGGCGATTGGTAATGTAAAAGGATTTGGCCGCATCATCTGTCCATGGCAATGCGCACACATAAACCTCCTTTGGCCTCCGAATAGGATGCAAACATAGCGATGATTGAAGCAGTGAATAAATCACGAGCCAAGTGGCATTAGATTTGCCAAAGAACATAAAGGTTTGGAGGCGTTTGCCTGATGAAAATTTCATGGTAAAAGATTGGTTTTGACTAATTAACAAGTCAACGTATGCTCTTGCTATTTAATGCTGACTAGCATTTGACAATAAATGATTAACTTGTGGAAACACATTTATATATACAGTGAAAATATATCTATATTTTCATGTAAAAAACAAGTACGAAGCCAAACTTCGCCAAAGTTTGTATACCCTGACAGATGTTTGAAAAATTCTATATTTTATATTTCGGTTTCCATTTTCTTAACACAAGGAATCTAAGTCTATTTTCAGATAAATTGTTCGGTCGTTCCTATGAAAGGTATATTATAAAGACGTTGAAATGTTACAAAACTAAGCATAAAATCATATAAATAACGAAAATTCGACCAAAAAATACAAGCCAAGACTCAAACGCATATTTTTGAAGAAACAAAACACAATGTGAAAGAAACGTTTTGATTTTAAGTGCAGTTCTCTGCAAATCCGTTTTTCGAAAATGCGACTAGTTTGCTCAGTTTTAAAGGTCTTCTGATGCTATTTATTTATATAATAATAACTTATTTTATTTTTTAACATGTACGGATAGACTTCGAGATATATAAATCTTAAGCAATTGTTCATTGTTTTTAAGCATATACGAATACAAATGGAAATATTGAATGTTTTATTTATGTAACAGCCTCGGATTGGCAAAGTTATGTAAAGTTAACATGTAAGATTACAACTAACATTGGACTATATTTATGTTGATTAAGCCTGATCATTTATTTATTGCCCACCACCGCTTTTTTAATTCGTCCGCTTTTTCTGGGGAATATGCATTTCCAATCGGATTTCCGTTGGCTTTGTCGCACGCCATGATTTCTCTTTTATCAACTTTCCACTTTGTTTGAGCGGGTCCGATGCTGGATTGATCAGACAGTGGGCATCGTGTTTTATAGGTGCCACGCCCCCGGGCACCGCCCCTTGTACACCCACTCTGCGGTCGAGTGGGGCATCATTATTATGCCATGCACAGTTATGTGCCTGACCCGAACGGGAAAATATGTAAAAAGGCCGCGCAAAAATCCTTTTCCATTTTTTTTCTTTCTTGGGGTATAACGATACCCTAGCCCAAAAATTTGACATATAAAATTCAACTTTTGTGTAGAATTTTTGAGTCCATCTGGGGGAGGAATGGGCGTTGAAGGTCGCAATACGTGTGTGTGTGTGTGCCTAATGTCAACTTTTGGGCATCGCTCTGGCAGCAGCTCAATTTCGCTTTATGTTAATTTAAACATGTGCCGCTATGCGCATAAAATATGAACTCAACCTCTCGCTCAGCTTTCTCTTGGATTTGCCTTGTTTTTATATATATATTTTTTTATACAACCCCCTCCCCTTCAAAGGGATATCCAGAGTGTCCGAGTTTCTTTGAGTTGTGGCCTTGCCATTTGTTCATTGTAGTTTCGGGTCAAGTTAGTTTTATTTTCTGTGCGAGAATGTGTGCCCGAAGATTTTTCTTTTCTTTTCGGCTTTCACTTGGTCAGCGGCAGGGGCGGGGGTGGGGGCGTGGCACGTCTGGCATGTGTGGCCAAGTGATTTGTATCTGTGTGCTGGTCATATGTTTGCATGTGTATGTGTATACATCTCTCTGATTTCTTCTTGTTGATTTTTATGTAAGCATCCTTTTTGTGGGCCAGTGTGTGTCCGACAAACAAGCTAGTGCGTTGATTTTCCCATATTTGTTATTATTTCGACTGAGGTGCTTTAATGGGTTTTGTTTCATAAATTTTATATGCTACTTGTGTGCAACCTGAAACAATTTAATTTATTCGGTCTTATTGAATAGGTGAAGTTTAAAGTGAAGGGTTCAGATTTTTCTTCGTTGTTATTTTGTACATGTAAGTAAAAGCTAAAACAAAAATACAATACAGTAAACTTATCTAAAATTTTATTATATCTCAAGATTTTATTATAATTTAAGATTGTATTGTAATTTAAGATTTTATAAACATTTATTTAGTTATATTACTAATGTTAACTCCAATAGTCTTTATTCATTTATCTTAAATATCCAATGAACTTGATTTGTCTTTTGAAAATGTTCAAAGTTGCAGGACAACTCTATGTCGTTCCGTGCCTCATTTTCCATTTCCTTTTCATCTGTGGGATAAAAGTGAGATTATTGCGTGTTCTTCATCCCTTGATCCCCCACAATCCCTTGACCTTGAAACTAAATTATGTTTGCCTGCATGACTTTCGGGTGCCTTTTATTTACCTTTTAATTTTTTGGGATGTACACATGAGCCAAAAATTCCCATTTTATTTTAGATTCCTTGTTAGGGTTCTCATTTGTTGCACAGATGGGTGGGTGCCATTTAAGTAAATTGAAATGCAGGCATTTTTATTTGTTTGCGTACGCTCATGTGCTTTGGTCAAAGGCCTTTCTGGTTTTCTATTTCATCTTCTAATTATGAGCATTTTAATTAAATGCTTAGGTTAAAAGCATTACTGCATGGCCCGCAAAATGTTTCGTTTTAATTAAAAATTTTACCAGAAAATCAAAGACAGGGTGTGCCGTGGTAATCTTTCTGGGAAAATGTTTTATAGGAATGAGAAGATGTCCTGGCTGTTGTCGTGCTCTCGGCAAATTTGTCAATTTATATTGCTTTCGCTTGGCACTCGCTCTCTAAAAATTGTTCGCTGCTCGGGGGCATTTATCAAAGCAATTGCCATAAATTTGCAAGTGCCCCAACAGATTAACAGTCGAAATAGGCTATCTCTGGACCTGCCATTTGCTCCACTGTTGAAACAACAATTTGTGGCAAACAAAATGCAAAATTAACTGCATTTTGCTGGGCCCATCCAGATGATATTTTGACCCTATCTGCGAAATGCGAGCAACGTGCGCCACTTAAAACGTTCCCACCACTACCACTTAAGCCCCCCCACACCCCATAGCACCAATACAAGCGCACAGGCCACGCACACAATGACCGGTTTTGAATGCCGGCTAATTGTATTGGTAATGCGCATGAAAGCTTTTGATTATGGCCGCCATCGTGAGTCGCCAATCTCTCCCGACCACCCATGTCCCATTGGAAGCCCCCATTCCATCTCTGATTAGCTTTTACAAATTGCAACAGTGTCATTTGTTACACACAGCAACAACAATGGAGGGCAACAAAGGTCCTCACTGCATTTAATTTATTTGCAGTGCAACAGAACAGGCACAACTACTAAAACAAAAACAACACCGAAAACAACAGCAAACAACAATCGCAACACCACGACAACAACAATGACTCATTGTCGTGTGCGTATTATTGGCTTAGTGCCAAAAAAGTGTCAATGCATAAAATATTTATTGCCTGACCAGGCACAAACATAAACGTACCATTACAGCATCCAACCCATTGGACCCACAATTTTCATGCCCTTCCACCGTTTTTCACTTAGATTTGGCCAAAATGACATGCGACACGGTGAGATGAAATGAACTCAGCAGTTCAATTGAATACGAATTAAAGGTAAATTCCGATGAAAATTAAATGAGCGTCTGAAATCGGTCAGGTTCAAGTTTGAATTTTGCAATAATGCTATTTTACAGCCAGAACTTAAACTGGTTTGGGACATATTTTTAAAGATAAAAGTAAAATGATATTTCGAAATAATTAAGTAAATATATTTTTGCTACAAGGATTGCCTAGTTTTCATATGTTATTATTTTAAAAATGTCTTATGATAATGTTGTTTATGTCATAGAAATGTTACTTAGTACAAAAAAAATTGGCTCCGCCTCAAGAAACTTTGAGTAACTAAATCTTTCAGTTTGGATCCACTTTTTAAAGACACCTGAACCTGGGTAATCATGATAGTCTGACACACTGTTTTCTTCCTATCGGTTTCCTTGGAGCAATTGCCTTGTCACAGCTCAATGGCAATTAAACAACTCCTCCAGTATGCATTGGAACTTCCAATTTTACTAAATAAACAAACTTTGCACAAGACAAACAAAGTGACAGGCGGACGGACAATGGCAAGCAGCTCGGTGCGCTGGTGCATTTCCTCTACAGAATCTCCGGTGGAAGAACAACATTTAGAATGTTCAGCTTGCCTCCTCAGCAAGGACTGCTAATCAACGACCGGAGACCCAAACGGCTGCCATTTATCTCAGCCTTTTTTCGGGCAGATGCAATGCCAAAGTTTTGTTCTCGTTCTTGTCGGGCTCTTCTCCTCTTGTATCTCAAATTAATCGATTTAATTGAAGATTGCAACGGGATGTAAGGAAAAGTTCTGCTCGGCTCTGCCACGTTATTTCAGTTTATTTACAAGTGAAATTTTCACAAACGAAGCAAAGATGTAGACAGGAAAAATCGAAACACCTTCTGTTTTGATATTACCAACTTGTTTTTTAATATCAAGGTAAAGATAATACCTTCTTTTATTTTTTAAAATCCCCCTTATGTTAATCCCACTTTTTGATTGGATTCCATATTTAGATAAACGGGATTCTGATGGTATTTTATTTTTTTTTTGACTACCCCAGATTAAGAAATGCATGTTATTATTAACAAAACTAAAAACAGTAATTCCCAATAAATATTTTTAATTAAAGACAAATATATATTTTTATAAGATTTTTAGTAATACGATTTAAGTAAGCCCATTAAAGCTTTAACCGAAATCAACAAACCAATAGATGAACAATTAATAAGAATATTTTCTTAGTGTGAAAACATTCCCGGCAAGAAACAATCAGCTGCCGATTATTTGGGAGCGATGGATGCTGTCCAATGGGAAAAAGTAGGAGCATTCAGCGGCTGATGAAGTATCCCTGCCTGGCAGCGTTGAAAGGTGCACGAAATGCGCACATACCCAGATAAAAACGAAGGGGTAGAAGGTGCTTCTTCGCCGAATGTAAATAACTTAGCCGCCGGCAAGGTTTCCCGACCCACTGAAGTCTTGTAGCACTCGTAAATAGTTTTTGCCTGCGAGTGAAAAGTAAACACATTTAGTTTGAGTGCAAATCGAGTTTGAATTGGCTTAAAGGTGCACTGCGCCAGAGCTCCGGACGTATAGATCCTTGGAGCCCGGATTCCTGCCCGGTTGAGTGGTGCTGTGGAAATGGAGCGAGAGCAGTGCCAGTAGCAACTAACTAGATTTGCCAAATGCATTAAGCGTAAGCGAAAACAGGAAAAAATATATTTAACGCAGACCATATGTGCAAAAGGTGTTTTTTTCAAGCAACATATAAAGAAAAGTGCATGAATATGGTAAAACTCGTACACTAGAAAAATTTTAATGGGAAACCAATTAAAAATGTGCTCATGAATTAAAAAAAATATCTATAAGTATTTATTTGGTATAGAGATAATGTATCCAGTACCGGTATATCTGATTAATTATTTGTTATTTGTTTATTTATTGCAAGTTTAAAATCTCATTTATTTATTTCCCTTAATTGCTGTTATTATTACAGGTTTAAAATAAATAATTCCTATTTGACGGGTACTTTTCAGTCTGAATAGTTTACAAAATGGCTTTCCACATCCACTTTTTCTCCTTAATCACCTGCCACTCTTTTAATGGTATAATGTCAGCTGTCTTCCGTGTATTTTTGCATTTAGTTTCTTTTTTGCTTTATTTCAAAAGCTGAACAATTCAATTAAAGCCCGGGAAAATTATATTTCCACTAGACGCCGCGAGAAGTTTTGTTGAATATTGCCAGTGACAGTCGCAGTTGGCAAACTAAAATAGAACTAATTCCATATGCCTTGTAGCCAATTGCCAAAGAGACAGCGGAGCGAAGGAGACTGGCAAACAGCTGCCCAACTTATGACATGAAAATAATGTGGGCGAAACAATGAATTATGCACTTGGAAATAAGTTTGGAACTCGGCAGCGGCTAAATTGGAGCGCGCGACGATGCGGTGGCCAACAAAACCAGTTGGCAAATCACTCATAAATGGCCCAAAACTGGGGCTCTCTGGTCATGGCTGCAACTTGCAACTTGCAACCACGGCCTGCATTACAAACTGCAACTGGGAAACTTTTCGGATGGCTGGAAAATGGTTCGCAGACAGGGGCAACAACAAAATTCGGTGCCATAAAATGTTGCCAAATGCAAAATGCGTGCATGGGGCTCATAATAATTCATAAGCAACATTTTGCGATGGCAGAGGAGCTTTTCCGCTGTCCCCTCATCCAGTTCTCCTCCCCGTGAATTTGTGTATGGCTCGCGTTATGTTGCACAATAAACGCGTTAAGTTGAAAGTAATGCATCAACGTTTTGCGCGCGCCCCAAAAATGCAACCGGAAATAACACTAGCTTACATGAAAACGTAAGTCATAATATTGAAGTTTTTAAAAAATGTTTATTAAATCAAAAATTGATTGAAATATTTTATAACGTAAAAATAAAAAGAAAACGATGTGATAATTTAATTGTAGAAAAACAGAGGGTAAATTATATAAAATTTAATGGCTTTGTAACCCCATTGTTTATGCCTTTACTTCATTATAATCAAATGGCTTAATATATTTGGATTTGAAAGTATATTTTTTCAGTTGACTCTTTAAGCAAGCTAGGCTTTGCAAACTAGTGTAGTGGCAAGAACACCAGCCACACATTGCGGAGTATGTGCCTCCATATGTTGCCATCAGATAGACTGACAAGGATGGAGTGAACATAGGCAACTGGATGAGGGCACCAAAGCTTTTGAAAGATGAAGGAGCAAATGAGGTTGCAACAGCGGACGTGTAAACTGAAGCCAAATGCAGCCAAGGAAAATGAAATGAAGTGCGAAGCAGACAGCGACTTTAAGGAGTTGCCACCGATCTGCGGATTAAGCAGTGAAAGGTGCTTTAGAAATGAGAAAGCCAAGCTTTGGGCGTTTAGATAGCGAGTTCAGAAATATTTAATGCGATTTTAAGTAGGGCAACTGCGAAAATATACGCTTTTGAGACCGTGCAGGAAGCTCTCTGAAATTGTGTAAATAAAATGAAATGTGAAACATTTATTTTTTGTATATTTTTAAAGAAGCTTTATATTAATCTGACACGTTGTTGATATCTTGCAATTTGGTTTGCAACCAATTAATAACGTTTCCTCAATTAATTTAAAATAATAATTGTTTTCTCTGCCTTTTATATTCAGCAATGAGTAATATGTAAGGGTAAATATATGATTGTTCATAAATGAATTTCATTTTAAATTATTTAACTACAACTGCCGATTCTGTCGAATTCTGTCTGTGTTTGTTTACTTAATTATACTGTATTTTAAAACGTAGATGATATTTTTTGCAGGACAGGTTTATCAAACCAAGAAGAAATATTTTATGAAGAGCCGTAATTTTTGATCTCGTTCCATTACCATTATTTATACAAACATTTAAAGAACGTTTTTGTGCATCCCTTTAAATGAAGTTTTTAAATAAAATCTAGCTGAAAAATGGCTACATCCTTATAACAGTTTTGTTTATATACATTGCTGCAAAAAATGCTTAAATTCCAATAAATAATAACTTCGGCCAGAGAAATGAAAGTAAAATCACAATTAATAAATCCATCATTACGCTACCGCTGGTGCTGCAGTTTCTTTTCCGTTGGTTTCTTTTTTGTTGTTTCTGTTGCTACTGACACTCAACTCCTGTCGGGGACAGGCAGTTCCACGCCCCCTGCAGTGTTAATAAAATGCGTGAAATTTCCATAGCGAGCTTGGGGGCGTTTATGCATCAGATGTGTTATGAATTTCAATGCAGCGCATGGAAAAAAATATAGACCGAATTCGAACTGAAAAAGTGCACGGCAAAAAAAAGGGCGAGTAAGTGAGTGGGGCTTACTGGCATTGAGTGCGTTTTTGCGATGAAAGAAAGTCTTTTTCTCCTTTAATTCGGGAAGCGTGTAAAGTTCTTGACGCTGTCGCTGACATTTCACATTACATAAGCGTATTTATGCAAATGCGCTGCGAGTCCTGCTTTCTACGTGTTTGAGTCCTGGTGCTCCTGCCATTCCGCCTGTCCACCTACCCGCTGTATCTCTTTCTTTCGCTGAGCTTCGGGTTGAGTTGGTTTTTTGTCGATGCGCCATATTTGCATGCATTTTAAATGACTCGGATATCAATTTTGACATATCACTTGACAGCTTAAAAAGGTTTATGTATTTATACAAACGAACACGCCAAACCGACAGGCCTCTCCCACTCGCTTTCGCACAATGAGTGTAGGGTTCTTTTTCATAATAAAAGAGGCGGATTTTAAATTTATTGCTTCATTAAAGCTTAATGCCCAACGGCATGAGTGTGCGTTTCACTTTATTCATGTATCAGGTGAAATATTCAGGATATGGCTCTCACTTTGTTCTGTTCTTGTTTTTCGTTACTTCCTATTTTGTTTACCAATTTTGTGGGTCTGTGTTTTTATGCGGCTTTAAAGCATTTGAAAGTCATTCAGCATTAGTCCCAGTACGCTAAATTCAGTGGCGATATTTGTATAAGCCGGTGCTAAATGAATTCATTTGTAATTTAAATGTTTTGTTGCCAGGTGAACATTGAATAAAATGCCCCTGAAAATGTGCATGTAAAATTCATGTTAGGTATTCATGTCATTGAACATGTAAACAATATTGGCAAAAAAATTAAAAACCAACCCTTACTGGTAGATTTCTCTTAAATAAATAATTTCTTTAAAAATCAATTTTAAAGGTAGGCTGTTGAGAGCTGGGGGCAAAGTTAATCATAAAGCTAGACTAAAGGAGAGGGTGGCGCGGTCAATCCATTAGTTTGGCCCACAAACTCAAGTCGAAAAGTCAGGATAAATAATTAAATTTGCTGCGTAAATAAAACTTGGAGAGGCCGCCAAAATGGCCGAGTACGAACCAGAAGCTGAAAGAACCACTTGAGCAGCTTGTCTACAATGTCAAAGGCAGGGCCTTGGCTTCTCTTTCCCAACTTTCTCCACTCTTTCCACACTTTCGCCCCTTCTGGCTGTCAGCTACTCCGATTGTGGAGCTGCTTTCATTTGGCATTCAGTGAAATTGCTTTTATTAGCGTATAAATCAACAGTGCAAAAATCGTAGCATACTTCCCAGCAGTCCGGCGTTTAAATTAAATTTATGCGCCATTTGGACTTGTTTACAAGTTGTTTGGCCCGAAGACGAAAGCCAAAGACAAAAACGGGCTAGAAAATGGGCGAAGAGGCAATCGTTGTGTGGCGGCGATTCACACTTGAAAAGTGCATGAAAGGCCGAGCTTAACGACTGCTCGAAGGAGTGAGGTCTTCGATACTGGCACCATTGCCCATTATTATGCCCCGAACATAATAATAAAACTATAAATTAAATTAACTCATAAAAATTCCGTGTGCATAAAAAGGCGAAGACCCACCACCGCAGACCGTCCGGAGTCCGAATAATAACTTTGTTTTTGTTGCAGCCCGCCAAGAAAGCGAAGTGGGTGGCCATCTATCTATCTGTCTATCCGGACGATGTCAGTCTCAGGCTGCTGCGTTGTCCAAAAACTGCCCGCCAGAGACCGTTCACCACTCCGTTCATATCCCCAGCCCTTCGACTTCTTTCCTTTTCAAGGACTGTGAGAAAAAATGTATAAAATAGCTCACAATCATAAAAAATCATTTGAATAAGTTCATTTCTAAAATGCTATACACATATTTTTGCAAAATCAAATAGTTCTAGTTATACGTTTTAGTTTAATTATTTAAAATCATATTTTAAACAATTTTTCTTTGACTGAATCATAGATATAATCTTTATCGCTTAAAAAAATATAATCTGAGCTCGCCAACTAATAATTAATAAATAAGTATAGAAATATAATACATATATAATATAATATAATATATAGACTTTATTTTTGACATTTGGAAAAATGTTAAGTATATTTATTATTAGAAAATTGTAAAATGGAAGATTAGATCAGAGTTTTTAAGTCTGGGCTAGGCATTACCCTTTTTAGAATTTTCAAACATGGCTAATTTCTAAGTCCAGAAAATTATACAAATAAATTTCAGTGATCCGTCTGATTTTTTCCACTTGCCCATTCTGCACTCCGTCTTGCTCACATTTTATGGGGCATACATATAGGCGCTTTGGGTTGTAAGTAGCATGTAAGTCGGATGATTTAAATTCTTGTGAGCACACGAAAGCGAACGATGCTGCTGCTGCCTCTTCGGTGCGATATATAAAGCGTCAGCGCGCATATTTGATTTGATTTCATTGCCAGAACTGAGACTCGAACTGCCCAGTAGGCCATTCCATTGAAGAGAACGCGACGTGCCTGTAAATATTTATTAATTCTGTGAAACTTTCCATTTGGTTTGGTCTCCCAGCATTCTCTGTGCACGAGTGTCCAACGCGAAGATTCCTCCGTGGCTTTGATTTTTATTGAGCTGAGTTTGAAAATGATTTTGTGGCTGCTGCCCAAGGAAAGATTATTTCCAATTTTCTTAATCTAAATTAAGTGGCAAACAAAGAAAATTGATTTGGATTTCATTTATTGCTTTGGCTTGATTTGAATTTAAAAATTGTCTAATTCGATGAGAAATATTTATAGAAATACGATAAGCGGTTATTTCCAGATGATCAAACTTCTTCTTAGTGAGATTATAAATTGGTTAATTTAGTAGGCCTCAATTAATTTTGAGGAGTAATTTCTGAACGAAATCCTGCTAGCTAATGCCACAGAAATAAGCTTATAATAATCTGTTAGGTTCAAAATTTGTCCAATTAAATATGTAATTTATATGGAATCGTTCAAAAACTAATTATCCAATTGTCCATATTATAGTTCATAATTTAATCCACACAAAAATATAAACTATTGTATATATATCCCCCATAGTTGAAAAACATTATATGACTCACCATGTCACTTAGTTTAATACTACTTTAGGCTTCTGAACCCTTTTCTTGGGCTTCTTTTTTGCTAATCGGTAAAAGAGATTTTCGATAATTAAGTACATGATGCGATTTTTTAAATGAAGCAGTATTAATTCCTTTTGTCGTCGCTTAAAGATGTTCCTGCTCTTTTTAATGCGCTTTTTAATCTGAATTACAGGCAGATGTTTCTTTGGCTTTCCGGTGCTGACAAAGCCGATTTCCCGCCACGGATCGTTTATCATTTCATTGGAATATCTAATAAGCTTATAACTACAATTTTGTAACAATGTCGAACTAAATGAAATATTGATTGCTAAATCAAAGCCGAATTTAATAAACTTTAGCAATCGGGCCAAACAAAGCGCCGTCGTCCAACGACGACAACAATGAATGCATTCAGCTGCGGAGCAAGAGGCTGTGATGATGACGTTTAAAGCAATTACTAGCGAAACCAAGCCAAAGTCCACGCCCACTGACGCCTGCTGAACAACAATGTGCATACAAATGCAAATTGCGCCCTGGCATACGTTGCGTATACGTAACGCCAAATGCCAGCGGCAAGTGCACCAACAACAATGCATTTTCGCATTGCGTGAACAAAATAGTTTTGTGTTGCGGTTGTTTTTAGTGGCTCCACGGGCGCCATCGTAGTTTTCTGTGGGCGTTTAAGGGCGGATGGGAGTGGCAAGCGTTGGACAAGGACTACATCTACAACAAGTGCAATGGCAATTACTGGGCGTGTTGTAGCAGCAGTCGCAAAGCAGGACCTCCAGCCAAGCGAGGGGAACTTCTAGAGTTGCAATTTCCAGTTTCTTTTCGCGGGCTTAACAAATGCATAACCAACTAAGAACAAGCAAGCAACGTGGTAACTGGCGAAAACTGTGGGTTCAGAAATTCCCTAACTCAGTGGCTTCTGATTTAAATTCATACAAATTTGAAAAAGATTCTTTTTTTAGTCTTTGCATTGTTTTCTATAAGTTTTTGTTATAACTTTAATTATATTTTCAGCTTATGATAATATACAATGATCTAGTTTATTTGGGAATTCATTTCTGTCTCTCTATATAAAAATTACAATTTAAAAATATTTAGATTTTTGAAAGTTAATCAAGTTTTTTTATATTTTTATTTCTGTTTTAATATAAATCAATATTTATATTTATAATATATATTTTAGACTCTTTAGATGTCCTCTTAATGCTTTTAAACCCTTTTCAGTAGCTAAGCGAACCCATAATTCTAGCATCAATACCCTACCCTAAGCTAACCCTGCGGCATTGTTGAGTTTTGTTTGGTTGATTGCTGGCTGCTCGGATGGTGGGTTGAATTGTATACGGAGTGCATAGCTGTTTCGCGTGCTGAGCATTTAGTGACACATTTTAGTGGTTGCCGCGAGCAAATTGCAGGTGCAATCGAAAGATGTTGTCGCCAGGCCAACGGGTCACGCATAAATGCCGAGTGCCCCAGAGCCAAACCTTAACCACCACCGACTCATAGTCTCAATCTCACACCCATCAAATCATGGCAAGGCAAACTAAAATTGACTTCAACAAAATAAAAAAAGATATGAGCACTGAAGAATTTATAAGGGAATTTATTCTATCATTTTAAAGTCATTAAATAATAAATAAAGCATTTTTATAAATCTATTTTTTAAGACAAAGGTCGAATTGTATTTTAAAAGATACCAGAATTATTAGAAGTACTAGTGGTTATTTACCATGAGCATAAAACAGTAACAATAAATCCTGCAAGATTTTGTAAAAATGTATATATTATATTTTGTCAAAAAAAACCCTATGTCATTAAATTTATTTTTGTATAGGGATATCGGGTTTTCCCCCAGTGAACTTTTTCGGGCCCATTCCTCCCCTCTGCGTGTATAAATAAAGCTCCCAATATAATAGAAAAAGACTTAGGTGAACATAAAAGAAGGGCGAGGGTTGACGGGGTCAAGTTCGGAATCCATTTGTGTGCATTTCAGTTTCGGTTTAAATCAAGAGCGGGACACAGCTCCGGACAATCATTCAGGCTGACAGGATGTGCGCTTCACTGCGCTGATTGTGAGTCGAAAAAGGCTAACGAAATGCGAATGCCAATGCACAGAAGCTAATATATTGTGCTGTGTTTGGGCATCTTAAAGCTGCTCTCAAGTCAACGCCACTCGGTGGCACTCTGCTAATTGAATTTATGCCCACGCCACTTGACAACTTCCTGCAACAAGCGGTAGGAGCCGTACCCGCTCCTTCGTCTGGCAACAGTTGGCAACGTGTTAATTCAACAAAAATTACAGTTGCAAGGCAGCCAGGCATCTTCCTTTTTTTTATCCTCCATCTTGCCTTTTTGCTCATTAAGCATATGGCAACAAGGTGTAAATATGTTTGCCAGTGCTCCGTCAGGCAGTAATACTTTTTTCCCAGTTCCCAGCACAAAAAGCACAGCCAAGCGAGCAGACATTTGCGCCACCCACACCCTTTCACTTTTAGACCAGCGACAAGCCTTTCTGCGTGTCCTTGTAGTCGGCTGTCGTCTAGGCTGCTTGCCATGACAATTTAAATGCCTGTTGTCTGCGCACATCCTGTGCAAAAAAGGGGTGAGCTGCTTGGCGAGGGAGGGGTGGGAAAGTAATAGCCGCTTCTAGCTGCGGTTCCTTTACAATCATTTTCCATCTTCTCTAGGGTAGCAAAATGGATATGTTGGACCACACAAAAGAGAATATCTGCTTTATAAAAAGTTCACTAAGTGGCAGAAAAATATTAATTTGAATACATGTGTTAGAAGTTAAACAAATTTATTTCTAAAACTTTTTTTTGATTAGTAATTTATTATAAGGACGGAGTCAATTTTACTTGACTCTATATTGCAATAAGATATAGACTTCTGAAACAATTCAACTCTTTTTCATCAGTATTAAGCTCTAAGACTTGTAACCAATATTTCTCTTTCCGTACTTGTTTTTCATTGCTTATAAACAAGTTGACCATCAATAGAATAACACTTTCAAATTTGTTGTTTGAGAATTGCATTTTCCCACTTTGTTGCTTAGCTTAATAAGTCATCATTTAGTCGAGTCCTTTATACCACTTGTAATTGTTAATAAACAAGTTTTTTTTATGTTGTATTTACACTTTAATGAATTGCATGTAATTTCAAATGTATGTGTTGTTGTTGTCGGGGCTTCGCGGTCCTTGTTGCGGGTTTTCTTCCTGAATTTATGGGGAAGTGGAATAGGTCGAGTAGTAGAACAAAAGTAAAAGCAGCGAACGGAACAATGGCATTGTGGTAAATATTTAAAAAAGAGGGAAACGAAATGACAACGTCAATGCGAGTAAGAAAGTTTTAAAAAACCATTAAATATTATCAGGGTCTTTAAAAAGGTATTAAAAAGTTGAGTCCGAGGGCTGTCATGATTTCATGTGGTTTAACTGAACAAATTAGGAAAAGTTTTCTATAAAAAATTATCTTTTTATATATCTATTGCTAGAGAACAATACTTGCAGGTGTCAATGACAGCTTAAACAATTAGTTTTCACTTCTCAAAATATAAGTTGTTGACATTCGAAAATTTAATAATTGATAAATTTACCTTTACTCCACATTGTAATATTTATTTATTCACTTTAAATATAAGATGGGATCGTCATTGAAGCCGGGAAAAATAATTTTAGGGTGGCACTAACACCCGCTTTTCGCAATTGGGTTTGCCCCATTTTGGGCAACCAATTTTGTCATATCTTTTGCATGAAATGTAAGCCACTAATTAAAACTAAGTGGTGGGGGCGGGCCATCGTCGAAAATATCGCGCCCAAGCCGTAACCTCTATTAACCCGAGCGACGCCCAATTACACTTTCGGCTACCGTTTTCTTTTTTTTTACGCCTTCCCATCGTTGAAAGTGTGCGAAGAAAAGTGGGCGGAGGCGCGGGAAATGGCGCTGACTACCCTCCAAAAATTTTTGACATTTTGACAGGGCTACAAGTTTACAAGCACCGCAGGCTACAAGAGGCAACATCATCAGCAACAACAGTAACAGCAATGGCAGCACATGGGAACGCATTACGCATACGCCGCGTGGCCGGGGTAAACCCAGAGGTGTGAGTGTGTGCGAGACCCAATCCTAATTTGTTATGTAACTGTGTGTGCGGGCGTTTGGGTTAGATAGAAAACCGTATAAGTGATGTTATAACGTGCGGAGTTTGCAGCGCTTCAAGCATTTTGACCTGGCTCATTATGCTTCTTGCGGCATACAAGATTTTGGGGGTGGGATTCTAGTTGAAGGGCATATAAGAAAGGCATATAAGAAAGTAATCGGTGTAGTGTCTGTTTACATTACTTTGCTTGTTCTTCTCAATCACTTCACCCTTGCAGAGGGTTTGATTGCAGATCTAAAAATTTCACTATGATAAAAAAGGAAATGATTAAAATCATTTACTTTGGATTTAATTTTTAAAGTTTTAATAAATACGTAATCTGCCATGTAAATTTTAAATTTAATAAAAGTGGTAAAGCAACGGCCTTAAATAATATAAATTGCATAAAAACATTTCAGTTATCAGCAAGTTGAAGTTTAAAGTTTATATGCTGATATGTCCAAAAGGTTTAATTTAATTTTTAACTATGAAGGGTATACAAAGCTGACTAGTATAGCTCGTAGCGCAGTAGTTTTAAAAGGTCCCAGAGCATGTCACCTTCTGCCCGCCTGTCTGCCTGATAAATGGCCCACGTTTTACATATGTAGTTACCTCAAAAACCCTCCTAATTTTCCGCCCTCCCCCGACTGCCCCGCCCACCGCTATAGCTAGCTCCATCTCCCTCCCTCCGGCGGACTGTGTAAATGTTATACAAAATGCCGCAAACGTGTGCGTGGCAAATTTGTAAAGTGCAAAATTTATGCGTAATGTGAGGGCGTTACCAAGGCGACCCCCTTTCTCTGCTGCTTCAAAGTTTCAAGAGGTTTCACGATCCCTAGCCTCCACTCTTTCTAACACTAGCCTGCCGTCTCTTTTCGTCCCGCAGATGAGGGGTGTGAAGTTTTTGGCACATTCAAGTGCGAAAAGTTGCAATTTCAGGCTGCGAACCAAAAAATATAACTGTCTAGTCTAAAACCGGGGAGCTCGCATCTATGTGTGCGCGTTTAATTTTCTCACCAAACTAAAATGTTTTTGGTGGCGCAGCAGCATCCTCCGGGTTTTTCCTCGCGCACTCATGCAAATATTTGGGTTGACTCTGCCGCTTCCATGGTAACTTGCGGAATGGCGGCAAAAGGTTAGCAAAATAACTTTATATGCTCACCGACGCATATTTGGATTTGGTGAAATTCATTAAAGTTTATGTTTGCCTAGATGTTGGGACAACAATAATGTCGATTGCTGACTTTTAGGGCCTGCCTCTTTGCGCTTAATGTGTTAAAACTAATTTAAATTTATTTCAAGATGTAGCAAAGGCAGATGAGAACATTTTTGGGCCTCTTACACGCACCGTTCAAGGGGTTAATAAATAAATTACGTATACGTGCACATAAATCCAAGGAGTCAGGGGGCAAAAGTTCAAAGCACAAGGCATAATTAAGTGTAAGAGTGTGTGCGGAAGCTGGTGATTGGCATCTATTTCGTGAGCCGAATGTACCATTAAATTAGCAAATTACCAAGACATGGGAATCCTTGGGCTGAGAAAACATTTTTTAAAGAGTTGTACAAGTATTTTCAGGCATTTTCGATTTTACTAATATTTAACAGTGCTGCCAAATGGACCGAGAAATTAGCTTTCTGCTATAATTTATAAAATGAAGCCAAATGTTGAAAGGCTTGGACAGATTTATAGGGGGCGTGTGGCAAAACGGACAGGCTCAGGCTTAAAGTGTAAGGGAAATAAATGTTTGGATAGTCACGAAAATTTCAATACACTTCCAACATTCTTTAGTTATAGTTATAATTATAGTTAATGTTTTGGTTATCTATGTAGCGCTGTGTTATTTAAGTGTCTTACTCAGAATATATATCTTAATTTAAATTTGAATAAAGATAAAGTTGATATTTTTATATTATTCCATATTTTGTTTGTTAAGGAAAATATCTTTAGTTGTTCTTTAACTATTTTTTTAACGCTCTATTTTCTTACCTTAAAAATGTTCTTAATAATTTCATTAACAATTTTAAAACATTTCGTAACCAAATTTGTATTATCATAAAATGTATAAAAAATCCAAAATCAATTGCAAATTATGCCATCGCAAACATTATAAAAAAGAAAGAAAGTAAATTGTATTGTTATAAAGGGTATAAAAATTGCCAGGATCCAGGAACGACCCGAAAGGTTCGGTAGCGTGCCACGTGGCATGCCACAAAATGTATTCTCAAATACTTAACAATGCAAATAAAGCATTGAAATTTCAGTTGCGTTGGCAATTTAATTAAATATGAGGTAAATACGTTTCTGTTGTGCTGCTACCATAAAAGAGGACATACACAAAAATTGCATGCGACACACACGGATAGCGGCTAAGAGGGGTCAGGGGTCAGGAGGCATGGGAGGGACGAGAAACAAGGGGGGGCAAACAGACAAACTAGTTAAAGTGTGTTGCCTGTTGGTCCTGGTTCTGTTTATGTTTCTGTTTGGCAGACAGGCCAAAGGCCACAGCCACAGCCAAAGACAAAGGCAAAGGCAAAAGGCAAGTGGGAACGGCAGTGGGTGGTTGGGTGGCTGGGTGGTGCAACCGCTGGAAGGCTGGCCGGAAAAATGGGTAATGGGGGCGTGACCTCAAAGCGACACAGACATTTAAGTGAAAGCGTTGAGCGTTGACACGCAACGAGCACAAAATTGAGCTGCCTTCATTTCATTTTTCGGGGGGCCTCTTCAATGTTTTAGTGCTTAATTTAATTTGCCAACTCGTGCGTTTTCGCCCCCTACTGTCTTTGTTTTCTTTTTCGTTGATAAATCGAATTGTACAAATTGCAAATTGTAAACATGCAATAAATTAAGCAACTTGCAAATTAAATCTACTTTAATTTCATACTCTGCATACATGGGCCGACTGTTGCTGTGCCATTCCAACATATCTGGCTGCCAGCTGTGCTAATGAAATTTCCGTAAATAATTGCTCTGCTATATAGGCCGCCTAAAAAGGGGCGCGGCATTGGGTGGCGGTGCACTCTTGGCAGCGGTTTGTTGCCCTCGGATGGGCGGCGCATTAAAACTAATGCTGATGCGGTGCCTCAGCAGCGAGTGGGAGCGAGAGGGCAAGACAGACACTCTTAGACACGAGCTTATGGACAAGTCCATAAGGCCGACCGTTAACACCTTGTAGCAGCAGCCACGTCCAAGTTGCCTAATGCCAAAGCTCAGAGCCATTGCCACAAACTGTGTCAGCAAAGCAATTTTTAATACCCTAGACATTTCTCACCGAAAACGGGGATATGGCCAAGAAAATTAGGAAACAATTGAAAATGTTTTATAATGAATATAATTTATAAATTTAAATTTAAATTTATTTATTTAAGAAATATTTTATATTCATAAACTTCCAGACAATATTAATTTATTAAGATAAAAAACTTAAATAAAAACAATTTACAAATATATTATTTAATATTTTTTAACTTAATACAACAATGTAGCTATATACATTTTTTTAGCTAATTACTTACAGTTTGTTAGCTACAACATTAAATAAAAACATAAAAATCATAAAAACCCAAAAAACATTTTTTTTTAAATTGTATCCAATCTACCAAAGCAAAGATTTGGTGAAATCTGAAACTACAAGTAATTTAAGAAATTACAATAAATAGCCTTAACGTTCTCTTAGGATGTAACTTAATTAATACTTAAATGTATTTATCTTTTTTTTTAAATTTTATTACAGGATATATCACAGTTCAGCCTTACCTTTAAACAATATTTATTCCTGGTGGATGAGTGTGACCCCGAGCAAGATGTTTCCACCTACCCGAAAACCCCAGGCACACGCACATGCACATATATAAGGAGAAGGCTAAGATATTTCGAGGGGGATAATATCCCAGGGAAAACAGGGGGTTAAGGAGGGGGGAACCTTCATATGACCGTGTGTGTGTGCGAGTGTGGCTTTTGGTATATTTGTGCTATGTAAACGTGTTTTTTGACAGTAATAGTTTGTAATATAAATTCACACCAGCATGCCAACGCCAAAAACGCACAAAAGGCAGCATCCTCTTTTCTCTGCAGACTTCCAGACCAAACCTCCACATCCCTCCCCTTCTGCCACGGGCAGACAACAAAGTATTTTGCTACGTGTAACAAAAAAGCCATTTAAGCATTTTGAGGTCGGCGGCGAGCATAAGAATAAGGAGGGGATCGGTGCGGGAACCTTACCATTTAATGGCTCCACACTCCAGGGGGGAACTTCTCAGATGTGTGTGCTGCTCGGATGATCCCTTTTTAATGCAGGTTACACACCGAAAATATAAAAACGCAAACTTTATCATTACTTCAAAACAATTTTCCATAAATTGACGAGCAGCGAACGTTTACTTTTTTGCTGATGTCTGGCCTCTCCAGATTATCGGACTTTTGTGCGGAAATCTGGAAATGGAAATGGAAAACTGAAAACTGTCACATGGCCAGTGGCCATGTCCTTGTGCATCCTTCTCTGCCATTCAGTCATCCATTCGCATTGTTGATGATGCACATTTCATGTTAATGCAATTAAGTTTTAATTGTTGAATTGTTGATCTTAACGCATGATTTCATATTTATGCGCATTAATGTGAATCGGTTTGGTTTGTCCGGGCTCACTCGCCTCATCCTTTATTTCCCCTTTCGATTCGCTTCCGTGTCGGTCAGCATCGTTGTCATTGTAATTGCGCGTCCGATAAGCAAGGCATTTAAATGTCGCATTTATTGTAATTACACAATTCTCCCTCTCCTCCCCCTCTCCACTGATCTCTTTTTTTACCAAGCCTTTTTTAAAACATTTTTTTTATGCGTGAAAACTCATTTGACTTTGTATATGGATTTATTAATGCTTCGACAAATGGGTATGTTCATTTTTGCCCAGAACATACCTTTATTTAAAAAAATTGTATTTTTAAATGTGTTCTCACAGAAAAAAGTACGGGTGGGTGTAAAGTTTAATTAAAAACGCCATAAAAAATTAATATATAAAAAAAATCGATTTTGTCTTCTGGGATTGTTACTGGGATTGAAATTTAATACTACTCTAAATTAAATAAACTTCTATAATACTTCTGAATGTTGCACAAAAATAAATTTACATATTTTCTAAAATATAGATTTATATGTTTATATGTTTTCCAAATTTGTAGTAGTTTAATTTTTGAGTTTCCGTATATTTTCCTATTTAAAAAAACTCTTCGTGTTTAATTTATTAAACAGGACAAAACAATCTTCCGGGATTTCTCATTAATTTGTTACTCTTAAATCGTTTGGACTAAAGTCGCTGACATGTATTGTGATCGGCTTTGTTTATGTGTTTTATATTGTAATGAATTGATTCATCTTTTCCGAAGGCAGGATTTAAGAGCCAGTGACAATAAAAGTCTGAAAATTTGTGGGGTAAAAAAAAAAACAGATAAAACAACAGATTGATCTAGGACAAATTGCTGGGAAAGAATGTAAATTAAAAACCAGCATAGTAAAATAATGAGAGATTTTCAGAGCGCACAAATAAAGCCAGTTGAAACTTCACCCTTGTGCTATTAATTGATTTAGTTTTTTATTGCTCTTTGGCAAGGCATCCCAAGAGGGCTGGAATATTTAAAAAATATTTCATTTATTACACTTTGCAGCAGGTGCTTCTAGTGCTCCCGATGTTGGCTCTCAATACTCGTAACTTTGAGCTTTGTGGGTAGCAGCAACTAACCTGGAATTCGTCATAAGACCAGGGAGCGTACGAGTTTTTATTAAAATCCTCCAGCTTGCTAACCTCTCAACTTTCCGTTTTCCCCCATACTATTAGTTATTCTCTGTATTCACGAAAAATAGAGGTATGCTGGAAGCAATATATAAATCAAAAATGTTTGCCCTCTGAAACGATTTCATTATGGAGAAATGTTCAATACTTCTAATTTTTTTATTTATAAGAATATTATATATTAATATAAATATTTTTGTTAATTATTTAAAGGAAACGGTATGCTTTTTGAGTAATAAAACAGGTAGAGATATTAATTTAGATTTACAATATTTTTAGTGTTCTTAGAGTCCATACTTTCAAACTTGAGGCATAAGATATTTAGTATATAATTTATGTTAATCTTGATAAATGTAATATTTTAAACTGTGTACAGGATCTTCATTGTTCGAGGCACTGGATATAAAGTTCTCACTTGTTTTTTTTGCTGATGCCTGTCACCAGACATACTCATATTATGTTTTACCTCCACGTTTTTCCCTCCTTTTTGTGTTTTCCGACGCCTTTGTTCTGCTCAACCACATGCAACAAAGTCAAAGTTTTCAATCACATGTCAAACGCCGACTTGACTTGGGTGCTATATGTGTGATGCGCGATGTGAAAGTCGGGAGATGAGTTGGGGGCACGTCTTGGGCCCTGGCATTTTCAACAGTTGCCACATATTGCTCATAAATGTTGAATACTCGAAAGCAGCGCCCCCGCTGCTTCCTTCTCCCTGCTCCCTTTCACTTTTGGTTAACCGCAGCCGCATGCTGCAAAACTTTCGCCTGTCACAATTTATGTGCCAGCCACATAAACCCGAGTCTTCGGCAAAGTGTCGCAATCAACTGGTTGAGGTATTTTTGAGACCCATACAATACCGTAGCCCATATTTCTAAGAACTGATGCCAAAAGATTTGCTTAGCAAGTTATTAATTGGCTGGGCGAAAGGGGAACGTGCTGACAAAACAGCTGCATAAATAATTAAAATTTTCCACTTAAAAATCACACAGAAAATCGGTTTGTTTTGTAACCCTTTTCTCGTTCAAGGATAATCAGCACGAACCACAGCAAAAAGGGTTAAGAGTTCCATTTGTGTGTGTGAGTGTTTGGGCGTTGAGGGCGGCCAATCATCATTAAAATTTTGGCCCAAATTAGAGTTGAAATAAAACAATTTTTGGCCTATTTGCTTTACGCCCTGTCGATATTTAGTTTTGGTTTTCATTTCTTTCTCTTCTCAATTTTTGTTGTTCTCCTGTTTCTGTTTCTATTTTGCTGAGCGTTTTTGTTATTGTTGGAGTTTTTGTTTTGTTTTTAGGGTCATTTTACGGTTGAGCGCAATCAAAATAAATGCCGAGGGTCTAATGTTCCCGTTTTCAACGTTGCTATTTCTGTTGCTGATATTATTGAAATGAATGTTGCCTGTTATTGTAACCATTGCCATTGTTGTTGTACTTTAATAAAATTACCTTTTCTCTATGTAAAAGGGCGGATGCGTGCCCGGAGTTGTCAAAATGTTCGACGTAACAAATTGCGTTGAATACCGCAAATGCAAAATTTTGTTTACTTCCAGCCCACACACACACACACACAAAGCTATACGCATATTTACGCACACCGATACGGGCAATTGATTAGCATATTCAATTTTAATTATTGTTAAAACCCATTTCAGCAGAGAATTTCCTTGCATATCCTTTCTCTGGGCGAGAAACCGTAAATAATGTTTTCATTTTGATTGATCAATTTTATGTTGTGGGTACGAAAATTGTGTTTTCCTTTTGGCTGTGTGCAGATTTCGGTATTGCCATTGTTAAGGTAACGTTTTGGGGCAGGCAAATGTTGTGATTGGATTAAGGCCGTGAGTTCCAAATTAAATAAACTGAAAATTTTACTGAAAGAACATTTAAATCGCATTATTTCTACAGTGTGAAGAATTCTTATTCCCTTTGCAAGCAATCGACAATGCATTCAAAATGACTCAAAACTATCACAGATTGAATAATACTTGTGCATAAATTTGAGTGTTCGAAGCAGAACATTGAAAAGCACTTAGGAATCACACAATATTTACTGTCGACGTATATAGGCCATATAATTTTCGTTTTTATTTAGCTTTTTTCTTGTCTATTTTTACTCCACTTCTCAACGTATTCCATTCCCATTTCAGTTACATTTTTAATAAGTGCTGTTCGGAAAATACATTAAATAAAGTAATGGCTATAAGTAAAAATTCAATATTAAAAAAATCATTTACAAACTGACAAGTTGTGACCTGTAGTATTACTCAAATATTAAAAGTTATCTTATTAAGACAATATCTTAGAATGCACATAACAAATTTTGAATATAAATATATGAAAATTTGTGCTTGATAAAATAAATAAATAAATTTGGTATCATCATTAATGAAGATTACCTGACTATACAATGGTTTTTATGCGCTCATCATTTTCATATTTATTATCTTTATTTTTTATGTATTTCTTTAATTAAAACCTTAATATTTACCAGTTAATTTAAGTACATAATATTAATGGGTGTGTAGTATTCGGTACAGTGCCATAAAGCTTTACTGCTGCATCCTGGTCTCCTTCTTTTAATCTGTGCATAAAATATTGCTACAAGTAATATTTCAACCATTTAGTGGCAAAAGCAGAACCAATACCAAAAACAGGAATTTGCATACTTTCCCATTTTGGCATCTCTTTCTCCCCGCTCAGGCTCTCTCTTTCTGGCACACATGGGCAAACCCATAAATCTCAGTGACTGGCGGGTAACTGGAAACTCAAACCGCTTCTCTTCTGCATTTGATTCATGAATAACTCCCCATTTTCCTCCAGCCCTCGTGTTCTTTCACTTTCCAATTTTGATAGATTCCCCCATATTTGAATAGGGTTCATATTGAAATGTGGCCTCTCTTGTTCTTCCGCTGGCAGTCTGCATTTGTCATGATCCCCATAACAAGACTCATTTCACTGGGCCACAATTTCAGCTCAACAGATTTCGTGTCCTGCAGTTTAACGCATGCAATCTAAGGTAAATCAAATTATAATCCAATGCAGAGCCTAGAGACTTGAGGTTGGCAAATATTGTGCATGGACCATCAACATTGTTTCAAGCAGTTTGACAGTGTAAAGGACCCAGAGCGCCACCAACAACAATAATTGCAATAATAATAACTGACCAAACACTGAGCAGCAGGATTCCTTCGCCTCGGTTCATGCTTGCCTAAGTAAGTTAATATGCCATTTGAATGTTGTGATTTTGAGATGGCTCAGACAGACTGCAATGAATTTTAATTAATTAAAGATTGTTTGTGTCCAACTCTCACGTAATGTGCATTAACCACAATGTCGGACTACTTGCCATCCTGCCCTTTCACCGTGCTCACACTAGATTGCTCATGAGGTTTGCCGATGGTCAAGGAGCAGAAACCCAGACCAGGACAAATGTTTGTCCAACAGCGGTGGGCACATTCTGATATTGCAACATTTTGGAATATTGGTTTTAGCAAAATCACATAAAATATCTCAACTTGTGGCGTAACATTCAGCTAATGTAATTGTTCCTACGTCAAAGTAAGAAAATGATTCTTGTGGCAGTTTCAGATACATAGCGATGCTTTTGCGCAAATAAAATTTTGTGTTTTGTGCTAATCAAATTTTGATTTTCATCATAATGCTATTGTAATAATTACCAACATTCCCTAACATGTATTAAGTTATAATTGAATTTTAGCTTATTGCAAGTCACATAAATTCCTTATTGGGAAGTAAAAAAAGGGTATTTGTAAAAGTAATTTGCAAATGTTACCTATTTTACTTTTGTAGATTAGTTAAATAAATATTATTATTATTTTAAAAATATTAAATGAATAACTTACGTTATTTTTCTGAACATTTTAAATTCTCTTTAACTCACATTTTTCTTTTGTATATTGAGTCCGGATTCAACACGTTAAGATGTTGTTTAAGCAACGATAAAAAGTTCCCACCCAATGGTTTCGCTTTATATGCCAAATAGTTAGAGTACGTAGAGAAGTAAAATTACAGAATGTCGGAGGTTAATAAAAGTCAGGATTGGACTAACATATGTTGCCTGAGAAGTGGACAGAAATGCTTAGAGTTTTCTGCTCGACAACATTGTTGCTCCCATAATCTAACATTCCGTGAGGGCAAAGAGTGGATCCTGCCCAGGGTATCATCATAAACGTTTATTACTCCCATAAATAGGTGAGAAATTACGGTGTTTGTTTTCCAGCTTCAGTCGAGCTAGCAACTTTTCTTTGGGCTCCATCTTTGGCTGCAATTTTGTTGCCTCCTTCAATTTTCTTTAATATTTCTTGCTTTTTCTTTGAGATACTTAAAACCGGCAACAAATACGGCTGTACCATAAAAATAGTGGTTCTTGCTTTTCTCGTGCCTTTTGGTCGATAACAAAGAGCTTCAAGCAAGAATGTTAAAATTAAGATTTTGGAATTGGCACAACCTAGTTAAAGAAGCAGGATTTTGTGAAACTTAATTAAACTTTATTTAAAAAATGTCAAAAAATTTGTAATTCTCTTTATCAAACATTTAATTTACAGAATATATAACAAAACGATTTTATTAATTGTGAGTAAAGGGAATTTTTTGTCTGTCAGCACTTTCTGGCTGAGACGTTGCCTGTAAATTAAATACATTCTTGAAGGGAACGAGGCAAAGAGTGAAAATTAGCTTTCCGAAGAATTTTTTTTGGCAGCTTTTCTGGTCACATTTCGCGGAACATTTGCTGGTAAGCATAGATTTTTCACACTACCGTGAAGAGGGTATTCCTGGGGCGTGGGACCTCCAGAAAAGGCAGTTTGGGCGCTGGGGGCGTGGCAAGTTGACAAATGAGCGGTAATTTGTTGCGACGTAAATTTGAATGGAAGCGCCTTGATTGCCACTTGAGACATTTGTGTGGCAACAGCTGCCAGCGAAAGGGATTCCTCTCGGTCTCGGTCTCATTCCCATTCCTATTCCCATCCCCATCCCCATCCCCAGTTCCACTTTCCTTCCGACTCCGGTTCCAGTCTGCTCTCATCCTACGCCAGGATACTCAATTTTCCAACACCGCCGGATATGCAAATTATAATGATATATTGGCTGTGAAAAATTTTGCGCGACAGCAGCTACCAGCCCAAAAAATAAAACTGAGAATGGTTTTGGGAAACTTTTCAGCCAGAACTTACCGCTTTGCTGGAAACACAAAAGATGGATATCTCAGGCATATTGGTTCAAGCTGGTGGCCGGTTACAGATTGTTAGTCTTTGATGATAAATGGGATTCATTTGGAATGCGAACTAAGCAATCCTGAATTGGTTGTTTATTAATTTGGTTAGCAATCTCAAAAACTGTGGAAATTAAGATTTTTTGACCTACATGCTTAGTTTGTCTAGGAGTAAAATATATCTGCAACAGTTTATTTTGGTTCATTATGTCGCAGAAAACCCGAAAACCTTAGATAAAAACATTATAATATTTAAGTGTTTATATTGTTTTATTAAAATTAAGTAAGTAAAGACAAGTTCCAATATAAATTGTTCTAAGTTAAGTTGGTTTTAATGATCATGCTCGCAAAAAATACATTATTGAAGAGTATCAAGGAAACCCGTGTATTTTTTTTGGGAATACTTTGTTGCTTTATGCCTTTCGTCTTCTGATGCCGCTGACGAGGCTTAGGATTACCGCTAACGGTAATAAATAGACCTGCCACGCGTGTGTAATTTAGACGGACCAGAAAACGGGAAAAGGATCCGATGGAGGAGTGGCCAAAAAGGAGTGCGACGGCATCAGCAGCCGTGAGGCGGTCGTTGACAGTAATGAAATTATGACATTGCTAATAACAGAGCCTCCCGACGTGGCCAACTATTACTCACTTTTGTTGTTGTTGCCTTGTGTCTTGGCCAAAAGCCTTGAAATATGATTAGCCGCCATTCGCCACCTGCCATGGCAAAAAACCCTTTTTCGAGGCGTCTAAAAGCCATTTGTTCTTCCTCTCCGACCGTCAGTTGATGTAATTTATATTAATTAAAATTTACGCTGATGAAATGCTGTTGATTAGACTTGAAAGAACCTTCCAGACAGAAAAAAAAACAGAAAAATAAATGGCGCGACGTATTTTTTCGAATTACTTTTTTGCTTTTAACCATTGGCTACGAGCTCTAGTCATACTGATAAGTCTTTAAATAAAATCCTAAATGTTTCTTCAAGTAACGCTATTTTTTTTTGTAGTTTTTTTTAAGTTTTTTATTATATTTGTGGGATAGTACAAATTTAGATTTATTAATACGATTAAAATAACTTTAAATGTTTACCAAGACCGACTTCTAAACCGCAACCACACTTTGTACGACTTTAACTTCTTATAAAATTCCTCGACGACCTCCCTCTATTCTTCACTTCTGTCTTGCTGCACTCTCGACGACTTCTATATCGTCTACCACTCGATTGTTTGCCCTTTTTGTCTTCGATAACCTCGATTAAAAATAAATAGGGCTATTCATAAAATAAATTTAATACTAATGCTGGACTCTCCTGATACTTTCGACTTAATTATAGGGTAAATAACTGATACTAACTTTACCAATCCTACAATCGGCCATCCTGAAATTTTATTCGCCCCCGAATGAACTCCACTTTTTCATATATTCAGCTGCTGTAGTTGTTATTTTTGGTCCCTCTTGGTTTCCAATTTTCTCGACCTCGTAACGTCCATGTTTCATTTTCTTTGTGACCTTATAGGGTCCGAAGAACTTAGGTCTGAGCTTCATTCCTACTCCATATTGAGTTCGCTTTATTCCCACTAGTTCACCTATATCGTACTCTGTTTCAATCTTTCTTTTTTCATTGAATGTTTTCCTATTTTCTTGTTGTACTTTTTCAATATTTTCCTGAGCTTTCCTCCTTATTTCGTTTCGTTCATCAATTAGTTCCTCTATTTCTATATCCTCGAGAAGCTTTCTAATGTCATTATCTTTTTTACGCATATTCATTCCTGTAAGAATTTTAAAGGGAGAATATTTCGTCGTTCTGGGTGGTGTGTCATTGATAATTTGTTGGACTTTATCCACGTGACAATACCAGTTTGCTTTGTTATTCTGACAAAGTTTGCTTAGCATCGGTATGACGATTTTATGGATCCTCTCAACCTGTCCATTACCTCTCGGCATGCCTGTTGTTATCTGCAGCAATTGGATTCCCTGGCTACTGCAATAGTCCTTGAATGAACTGGATGTAAACGCGGTGCCTCTGTCCGTTACTATGCGTCGAGGGTTTCCGAAAATCGCAGATTGTTTTTCGAGCTTGTTTATTACTTCGTCTGTTCCTGTAGATCGCGTTGGATATAACCAGACAAACTTGGAAAATCCGTCTACCACGGCTAAGATGTGATTGTATTTCTTCTTGGTGTCCGTAAGCGGTCCGACGTGATCAATGTGGTATGTACCCAGCGGTTCTTGGATTTTGTCGATTGGCGTCAACAATCCTTCTTTCTTACCTCTCTTGGAATCTATAATAAGGCATTCTACGCAACTCTTGACAAATCTCTCCACCTTGTCTTGAATATTTTTGATGTAATACGCTTTCTCAATTAGCTCCTTTGTCTTCTTTGCTCCATAGTGGCCTTCGATATGCACTATTCTGATTATGTCTTCTTGCATGGATTCTGGAACGACTAAAAGCTCTTTCGTAACATCTTTGTAGAGTATGTTGTTTTTGACGAAAAAATCCTCGTAAGTCTCGACGCTATCAAGTACTTTTTTGACTGCTTTAATCCAATCATCCCGGTTCTGCGCTTCTCTTAGTCGATATTTTGTTGAATCTTCGATAAGAAAGCAGTTTAGGCGACTGAGTGCATCTACGTGTTTCATCTGATTTCCTGCTCTGTGTTGAACGGAAAATTTAAACTCCTGTAAGTACATAGCCCATCGGGCGACTCTTGGTGGGACATCGTCTTTTTTCATCGTCATCGCAAATGCCACGCAATCGGTAATTATTGTAAAATGTATTCCCAACAGATATATACGCCACTTCTTAACGGAATTGATGACTGCTAAAACTTCTAGCTCATACGCGCTGTATTTCTCCTCACACTGTGTAGTTTTCCTGCTCATAAATTCTACTGGGTGAAATAATTGGTCTTCTGAGTCTTTTTGCATGAGAATTCCTCCAAATCCGAATTTACTCGCGTCTGTGTGGACTTCGGTTATGGCGCAAGGATCATATAGTTTTAAAACTGGTGCAGTTATTAATAAGCTCTTCAGATTCTCGAAGCTGACTAAGCACTGATCGTCTAACTGAAAGTTCCTTCCCTCTCGCGACTTGTCTGTCTTACGAAGTATATCACTTAAAGGTTTCGCTGCCAGAGCATAGCCTCTCATGAAACGACGCAAATATGATGTTAATCCCAAAAATCTTTCAAGTGTTTTTCTGCTTTGCGGTACTGGGTAGTTAACAACAGCTTTGACCTTATCCTCTGTCGGCGCGATAGTTGCGTTTTCAATTACGTATCCTAGGAATGTAATTTTCCGCTTCAAGAACTGACCCTTTTCCCACTTGATGCGCAGCCCTGCTCTAGATGCTACTTGCAATACTTCTCTTAATACCAATAGACCTGTATCCTCATCAATTGTTGGTATGATAATGTCATCCATGTATACGACAATTTTCTTCGCCTGTATCAGGTCTCTTAGTACGGCTCCTACATAGCGACAGAATACTGCGGGGGAGTTGCTTATACCGAACGGGACATGTGTAAACTCATATTGCCCGTTGTGAGTTACGAAGGCAGTAAATTTTCTGGACTCTGCTTCGACCGGTACGTGAAAAAATCCGTTGGCTAAATCTAAAGTAGTAAATACTTTTGAGCCTTGCAAACGATCTAGCACGTCATCGATTAATGCCATGGGAAAATTGTCTCTCTTTATTTTCAAATTAAGCCTTCTGTAGTCACAACAAAAACGTTTCGAGCCATCTTTTTTCGACACTAGTACCACGGGAGATGCGTACTCTGAGCAGCTGGGAATGACGATTCCTGCATCTAGCCATTCCTGAACTTGCTTTTCGATTAAAATCTTGTTCTCGTAAGATGTTCGACGCGGATGTTGAAATATTGGGATATCATCTTCCAATATTATTTTCATTTCGACTGGCGACTTAATTGACTGATTCGGTTTGTATCCCGTGATCAGTTTTTCCACTTCAGATTTTTGAAACTTATCTAAGTGACTTAAGTCGATTCTATCAACTGCTTTTTGTTCCTCAATCATTTCTGTCACACACATCGACTTAAAAGTTTCAGCAAATACGTCCTCAGTGGGTTTTGCAATGAATCTGACTCCTTTTGTACTGAACAATATGTCAACCTTCTGCAGTATATTATTGCCAACAATAGCCGTATACTCAAACTCTTCTTGTTTAACTACGTGAAAAGTTATTGTAAAGCTTATATTGTCAACAAAAACGTTTATGTCAAAACATCCTGTGGTAATCAGTTCGCCTCTTCCAATGCCTTTAAGATGCTTGATTTCTTTTCTGAGTTGCAGCCTGTCGAATTTGTTGAACACATCTTCTCTCATGAGACTTAGATCGCTGCCAGAATCTATCATTGCGGTAAAGCTAATATTCTGTGCGCTGAAGTTTTTGAAAATTAGGCCTTCCTTTGGAGATTTATCCTCAATTACATTTGTTGCTTCCTTCTTGGCCGTGGACGACTGTTTCACTTCTTCACACTGCTTAGCAATATGGCCGGTTTTATGGCATTTGTAGCAAATTACTTGGTCAACGCATTCTTTAGCGAAATGTCCTTCCTTTCCGCATTTGTAGCACTTTCTGGTCGAACTACTCTGCATTTTCTTAACTTGCTTCTGGTTATGGTGAGAATTAGTTTTCTTTTCTTCTTTATTTACAGCATTTCCTCTTATTTTCTCATAGATTTCTATTTCCACTTTGAGCTCCTTTACGGTTTTAGCTCTATACAAGCCGGCTTTGTTTGTTTTGCTGTCAGGGACTCCTTCAATAAAGTAAGATACTAAGCTTTCTTCTTCTAGCTTAATAGGTTTGCTTAATTCCATTAGACTGTACAAATATTCTAGACATGTTTCTGTCACTTTTTTCTCCCTAAGTCTTAACATTTTGTGGACATCTGCCGAACACAACTGCTTTCCAAACTCATTTTCCAGCTCGGACTTAAGTTTATTCCAACCTCGCACTCCTGTCAAACTTCTAATGAAAAGCTTAGCTGCTCCACTTAAAAGTTGTTTTGCGTAAATATATCTTTGAAGGTTGTCCCAACCTACAGTTATAGCTACATCTTCAAATTCGTTAAGCCAATGGCTTATGTCTTGCTGATCTGATCCTGAAAAAGACGATATGCTATCTTGGACATCTCTCAATGTAAATCTCGAGCTAACGCTGCTCATAGCTTCATGAAACTCAGTACTGTGTGATCCACCCTCGCTTACGGTTTCATCCTCGTCAACATCAACAGTATGTGCCACCTCGAAATGATCCAAAAGTCTATCTTGCAAAGTGCTCTTCCTACCATCCGTGTTCAAGCCCAACTCACTCAGCTTTTCCCTCAGAGAAGCTACTGTCATCGATAATATAGCTTTCGAGTCCATGATTGCGATTAAGATGTCGTTTACAATGCTTTGTTTAACTACAAAAGAAAGGTGACTTAATTTCGAATTCTATTTTAAATGTAAATAAATGTTAAGGAAATGGAAAGAAAATACTCAAGTTCAGCTTGCAGTACAGGCTGGCACTGTGGTCTTCGTGCTTCTGGGTAGTTGCAGCTCTTCTAGGTAGTTGCAGCTCTTCTGTGTAGTTGCAGCTCTTCTGGGTAGTTGCAGCTCTTCTGGGTAGTTGCAGCTCTTCTGGGTAGTTGCAGCTCTTCTGGGTAGTTGCAGCTCTTCTGGGTAGTTGCAGCTCTTCTGGGTAGTTGCAGCTCTTCTGGGTAGTTGCAGCTCTTCTGGGTAGTTGCAGCTCTTCTGGGTAGTTGCAGCTCTTCTGGGTAGTTGCAGCTCTTCTGGGTAGTTGCAGCTCTTCTGGGTAGTTGCAGCTCTTCTGGGTAGTTGCAGCTCTTCTGGGTAGTTGCAGCTCTTCTGGGTAGTTGCAGCTCTTCTGGGTAGTTGCAGCTCTTCTGTGTAGTTGCAGCTCTTCTGGGTAGTTGCAGCTCTTCTGGGTAGTTGCAGCTCTTCTGGGTAGTTGCAGCTCTTCTGGGTAGTTGCAGCTCTTCTAGGTAGTTGCAGCTCTTCTGGGTAGTTGCAGCTCTTCTGGGTAGTTGCAGCTCTTCTGGGTAGTTGCAGCTCTTCTGGGTAGTTGCAGCTCTTCTGATAGAACTACTACTGGCCGTCCTTCTCTGGTGGCGCCACTTCGAATGTCTCTGATGCTCCTCTGCTTATCCTCGTGGTTGTAGCCTCGTAATGTTAAGCGCACCTGCGACTTTGTAAAACACGGCCGACTCCTTGCTTTTGACTTAGCTGTCGTTCAGCAGATTTTTTAGTCTCTTTTTGAAATATTTAGCTCGTGTTTCAAAAAACGTCACAGCTCGTTCGCCAATTTGGAATTCAGTCGTTCTTCTCGCTGTTATTCTCTATAGTGGTGTGGTCTTCAGTTTATTCTACGGTTGTCTCCTTCTCTCCTGTGTTCATCTTATACTGCAAAATTTTCTACGACGTAGCGTCCACTTATACAAGTAAATCTTCTTGGCTTGCAAATAAATCTGGCGAGTGACGCTTCACGTGACACACACATATGAAATATTATTTCACCATAATTTTCAAGGTTGCGTAAAGAAAATTTTGGAGTGGTTTTCAGCGTTAATAAGCAGTTTTGACTTTTAAAATTTTGGTCTTTTGTCTAGGATCAACACTTGCGCTCTCACTTAATCGTATTTTGTATGTTAACGCATACAGGGTTCTTTTTCTATTTTTGCGACTTTCCCGGACGAGCCCCCATTAAATTTGTGGGATAGTACAAATTTAGATTTATTAATACGATTAAAATAACTTTAAATGTTTACCAAGACCGACTTCTAAACCGCAACCACACTTTGTACGACTTTAACTTCTTATAAAATTCCTCGACGACCTCCCTCTATTCTTCACTTCTGTCTTGCTGCACTCTCGACGACTTCTATATCGTCTACCACTCGATTGTTTGCCCTTTTTGTCTTCGATAACCTCGATTAAAAATAAATAGGGCTATTCATAAAATAAATTTAATACTAATGCTGGACTCTCCTGATACTTTCGACTTAATTATAGGGTAAATAACTGATACTAACTTTACCAATCCTACATATTTAAGGAGAAAACCAAATAGGTGTTCGATTTTTTTGCGAAAGTTTACCAATTTGGGACTTAAAAATACATTTGCTGCGTTGCCTCAAATCAACAATCCTTTGCTTGCTTCTCTGAGAGCCATAAAACACCATCTGAAATAGCCATAAAGTTTTGGCTTTCATGTTTTACTCTTATTACCCAAATCTGCTGACTGCGCAAATGGTGAAAGAAACTTTTTCATATGTCATATGCAAAGCCAGTTGAGTCTTAAAAAATGACCATCAGCTGCACAATATGGCTGGACATGTGGGAATGCAAAAAAAAAAATTAGAGAGTTCTATCCAACAAGGGAGAAATCTTAAGACGTTGTAGAATTTTTGAGGACTTATCTAGCTGACCTTTGTGTTTGAGTCGTTCTTATAGATAAATGGTTAAATCTAAGTTTTACTTATGCTATTAATATTTATTAAGAAGATTGCGAAATTTTAGGTTAATAAGTAACGGAAAAACTGTTTGTGGTGGTTTACAAAGAGTTAAATTTTCTTAGTAATCAAGCTTATAAATGGCTTAATGATAAAATCAAAACTGCAATGAGAAATAATGTATAATGTAATGTATAATGTAATGTATAATGTAAAATAAATTATTGGCCTACCGCTGCATTATCAGATTATTGATAATGCAGTATTCGATGACAGAAACTAAATGGGCGGATATTGTATTGAGCAATACACAGAACCAAATTAAGGTATGCTAAAAAAGCCATAAAACTACCTTTAATGTATGCAAGAAATTGAGTAACTGGAAGCTCTTTTGTCTTTTTTTGTCATGAGAACTCGACAAGTAGGCAATTGCCTTCGGTTTTCCATACTTTCTCACATGCATGGCTGCAATTACCCATGATGAGGTGCCCACTTGGACCTCCAGCTGGTGATGATCGGGTTACAAGCTCGCGCATTTGTTCGTGGTGTCAGATCCTCCAGCTGCTGCTCCCGATGCCCTCGCCAGCTGACTGAGTGCTACAATAAATCACTGAGGGGCATTTCTTTAGCCGAGCTGCTGCTTTGCCTTATGTCTTTCGCTATTATTTCGCTTGACATTGCGCTTGTCTGCCATGTCCCAGTACCAGTTTTAGCCAAAGTCCCAGTGCATTTGTGTCAGCGAGAGCATAAGGCAGCTGGCTGCTTGTCCTGGTGCTTTTGCTTTTGCTGTTGATTTTGCTGCTGCTGGTGCTGCTGCTGCTCCTTCTAAACCGACATTGAGTTACATGCAACAAACGTATTTTGACAAGTGAACATGCACAGGGCCAAGAGACAGAGTTAGAGCCGGATTCAGCCATTCATGCAATATGCGGGAGGGCGAGCTGATTCCACCAACATGTCCGACATGACACACATGGAGCAGAAGCCGAAGGACCGGGAGAGTTATGGAGCCATTTGCTTGTCTGTGGGCCGGGATAACTTGAGACATTTGCTGCTGCTTAAATTACTCAAAATTTATGCATGTGCCCGGCCCAAAACACGCCTCCCAGAAGGAATACACTGAAACGCTCGACTGAAAGTCAATTTCATGTCATGTGCGGCAGGGAAAGGTGAAGTCAGACTCATTTTCTTCCTGCTCACACAAATCAATATTGCTTTGCATAATCAGAAGCAACAGTTAAACGAAATTCCTATCAAAAGGATTGCAGTAGCTGGCAGATCCACAGGAAAATATCCGAAATTGAGTTTCAGTTCCTGGAAAGTTGTCTCTTATTATTGGATTCGTGTGACAAGTAGAGTTTCATAAGTCTCCGTTGGCTTCTAATTTCTGGGAAAAGTTTGGCTTTGCTATGTAAACTGCCAAGAGAATTAATTATGTGGTTCACAGATAAATTCAAATGAAGTTAAATACTCTTGTAAAGTTATATTAAAATATTGCATTTCCTAACGACACATTAACTGAAGAGTTTGTATTGTTTATGGCAGAATATTCAATAAAACAAATGCATAAACTTCTTATAGAAAATAGCAGACAGATTATCTAAAATAGTTAATCACTATATTAGCAAATTATTCGTTTCGTGTCCCCAACATCATTTGCTTTGCCAACTTCACCATTAATTGACTTAAAATGGTTACAAATCGCCAACAAAGGCAAACTACAAATAGACCCTGGAACTCTCACTTTATTGTCTTTGCATCTTTGCATATTGTGTAAATATTAATGCTCTTAGCTGCTGCCATAGTCATCGGGATCATTAATCTTTCTTAGCTGGAAACGGAGTCTGGAGTCTGAGCACGTGCCTCTGTTGTTTGGGCATCGCGACCTGCCCGAAAATTCCTTTCGGCATTCCAGAAGAACTTCGTGTCACCTGAGGGGGAGATTGTTCACCAAAAAAACAAAAAAATGAAAGAAAAGAAAACAAAGCCATCTCCCTCCTTCCAAGTTGTTAGCCATGATTAGCGGGCCGACTAAACTGGTGGCCAGAGTGAGGCTTAGCTTTCATCACCTCTTTGTCACACGGTCCATTTTGTTTGCCATTTGCGATGATAAATCGTTGATGGCGGCTGCTGTAGGTCATAGGTCAGTTATTGGATATATTGCAAATATGAGCGCTGCTCACTTTGATTGATGGTCTGTTGACTTTGGTGGAATTTGTTTGATTTGCAAACTGTGCTGGCAGCGAATTTAAAGCCGCCTTGTGTTTAAATAACACACACATGGCGAGCACTGAGACCACATACAGGTTTATGGCCACCGGCAGTGGAGCTCCTTTGCTGCCAGCCGCTTGGCCCTGTCTCAGCCGCATAGGCAAATATGAAAAGATCATAAATTTTCATTCAATTTAATGCCTCAGCAAACAATTTTTATAGTAGGGGCACAAACTGTCAGAGGACTTGGCTGCAGTCAGAGTTCTGAGCTGCTGGCAGCTGTTTTAACAGCTTGTTTTGTGGCCTCTTTCATAATACAAATACTGGTTCATATATGCGGATATATGTGTGTGCCTGTGGAAATACATTTTATGTGGGCGCCCATTTCATACATGATAGCATAAATGGCTCAATGCAAAGTTGTCTGCCAAAGAAGTCTAACCGGGGAACAGCACCAGGACCAGAACCAGGACCAAAACGAGAACCAGGACCCTTTCAAGTTGCCGCACTTCTCTCGGTTCGGTTCTGCTTTGTGTGCTGCAAGTTATTGACTTCAAAATGTTTGGGGGCGGAAAACAAAGCAGCACAATGCTCATGGAAAATAAATAAACTGAGGAGTGGTCCAGACATTACGCAACTGAAAAGGTTGATTTATTCCGTAACCAAGCCGATACGTACTCACTTTAAGTCAATTTTTAAAAAATAAGTACCATTTTTCATATCTTGAATGAAATTTAAAAGAAAAATCTAAATTGTATGATGTATGATTTTGGTTTTACATAATACCACTTTTTTTCTTAATTTGATTTCAGGCTTTCAAAATGTTTTAAGACCACAAATGAAATATTTTTTTGCTGAAACTCTTTTTGAAATCCAACTTGCCCGCAGCATTCAATAGAAATTTGTTTATTTGTTTATAGTGCCAATTTGTTTTATGCCAATTCAACCGAAAATTTAAAAACACAAGACCAGACTTATTTCTTGACCAATTAAAACTTCGTTGAAGTATATTTTCTAAACAAGATTTACAATTAATTTATAAATGCTCCTAGATCCAGCGACAGCTGAAAAGTATTCTAGGGATTTTGTTTTGGACAGCTTCTAAGCCTTCCCTTGGCCTGTGCTTTGTTGGTCAGTCTGCTCTTATTGTCTTTATCGCAAATCATAAATCACGAAATTAATCCTTCTTGAGTTTATTAGCGAACATTGACGTGGCTCGTTATCTTCTATGTCCCGAAAAGCAGGGCCGGCGGAAAATAACAACCATAAATTATGCGCACATCGAGATTTTCGTCTCGGTCTCCGCCAAGTTGAGTTTCTCTAATAAAGTTGGCAGTCAATTTGTTGGTGGCCAAGTACAGAATCACGCTTAGAACTTCATTTGCTTTCCCTAGCCAAGCAATACTGGCTATGATAAACGATTTGTCTTTCGATTTTCAACCTCAAGGCCTTGGTTCAATGCTCAGACCTGACTTTCAAAATGCAAATGTCTCGATATAATAAATATACAAAAAAACAAGCGACCCCCGAGCACGAAAAGTCTAAGGCTCGTCTAGACACAGCCAATGCGGTTCTTGATGATGAAGTTCAAAATAAGGCTCATGAAGCTGGTGCGTGTGTTTCATCGCCTTGAAAGGGCAAATCGCAGCAGGTGGCGATAATGAAAAATTGCACAAAAACACAGGAGTTCAAGGTATCAATTCGAACTCAAGAGGAGCCTAATGTATGCACATAAAGTAGGAATAAGGGAAAATAGAACAGCCCACATATTTATTTTCCAGTATTTTATTGCTTTCACATTTTTATTAATTAAGCAAGACAGCTAGCTGTCCAAATAAAATGTAAAATAGGTTCCAATCAAATATGGGTATGGCAAGACTTGAAGTCTAGTATGCCTTGAAAACATTTAAGGCAACGGAGAGACTAAATTGGTCACATCGGATTCTCTATAGCTCTTCGCGCAAGTATCCTTGAGCGAAGTTGAAAATCCTTTCATCTCAGTACTCAACTGGCTCATTTTCCTTTCTTATTGGCCCACTTCCCCATTAGTTGCTACTATTTCCCCGAGTGGCCACTCAAGACAATTGCGTATTCGACATGTGTGCCGGGGTACTAGAACTTGAAAACTTAGACGGCGATGCTCGCTATCGGGCTTACATTCATCGGCAAATTGAGCCCTAATGACATAATTTACTTTTTTCAGCTAAAAAAAAACGTTGCTGCCAATAAAGCCATTGAAGCATTAATGCGACACTGAGGAAGAGGAGCAAGTCTGGGGATGAGATTGGCAAGTGGAAATAACAAATTGAATTTCAACAGCAAATTATTTTGAAACTGATTTCAATTCAATCGGTGGGGTGGGTCAAGGGCGGTCGACAACCAGTTTAAAGTATCTCCAGCACAGAAGCAAACATTCTTTAGCATTCCAAGGAACTTTTCCTCGGCTTTCCCTCCGGTTTTCTTCGCTTTTCCCGCTTGGCTTGCAAGTCACGTGTTGCCACAACAACCGCCAAAATTGTCAACAGCGAAAAATTGTGCGGGCGTGAGTTTGCTGGTAGAGGTGGGGGCTCAGAAAGTGGGCGGCCTGTCCTGTTCGGGGGGCGTGGTCGCCTGCAAATGAGCGCCAGCAGCACAAAGGAATTTCCGGTAGTTAAAGCGCTGCTGATGATTTCTCAGCTTTCCCAGCATATTTTTCTGAATTTCCTTTCTCTTTTATTTATTTTTTTTTTATTTTCTTTCTGCTTTGAAAAATGTATTGTATATTTCGCTTTCTTATTCAAAAGAATTGCTAATGAAATAAGCAGCGCAATGTCAATAAAATATAGACACCCATTCAAGGAAAATATAATTTTCTTCTTAAATTTGAGTGCTGGGTGCTCGTGGTGAAAGTCATAAAAGAAGTTACACAAATATATGTCTGTGTATAAATAATAAATAATATGCAAATGTAATAAACAAAGAGACGATGATGAAGAGCCAGCCAAACTGTTGAATGAATTCTTAAGTACACTTGACCACATTAAGATGGTCTGGGCCGAGTGCTCTGATATTGCTTGGCTCTGGGATTTGGCTTGGGACTTACCAAACACAAAAATGTATTGAAAAGTTGACATGCGGCTCAACATAGGCTCTCTTTTTATTTTCCTCTTACCTACATATTAAAATGTATGCATATTTTTACGGTGGAGACCAGCTTTCCGTTTCGTTTCGTTAGGCTGGCTGTCAAAATCACGGAAACCCAACGAACCAAAATGTTGATATATATGCCGGCATATATATGACCATTGGAAATCCTCGAAATGCGGATCAGTGTGTGTGTTCGGGCCAAGTTATGCAAAATGGCACCCGAAAAACTATGGCGAGGACTGCGGAGGGGCAACGCATTCCATGCAAATGTTGGCAAAACAGATTTTTAACCACCTATTTTTTTCGGCTGCTCTTCTCCCGGAAGGATTTCTTGGCCAGCTGGCTGACAGAGTGACTCCCTGGCTCGGATAGTTAGTCCCTTACCAAATTGGCTGCCAGCCAGCTTATGTAGATTTCAGCAAGCCAAACACGTGCCCGCATCCAACTTGAGTTTCGTTTTCAGTTTTCGGTTTCTATTTTCGTCTGAGCAAGTTGATGATGGCTTAGTTTGCGTTGGACTGGGGGCCACCGCTTTTTTGGGCTGCAGCCTATAACTTGGTCTGGCCATATTTTTGTAATTTGCATAATTATATGTGTGATTTATGGACTTAAAACTGTATACTTAATACGGCTCGTCCCCTGAATGCCTGGTTCATCTCTTTCCGCTGGTAAGGCTTGTTTGATTTGTTAGTTTTTTGGCTCCTGCAAGTTGGGTTAGCAGGCTTAATTGGATGGCATTTGTATTTGTGTTTTTGATTGGAAAGTAACATTAAGGGAGCTATTTTATCACATTTTTTAATATATTTGAATTATAAAAAAATACTTCCTCGATAACAGTAACAATTAAAAAAAATTTTTGTGCTTTATTTATATTTTCCTTAGAAAGTTTTTTCAGCTAAAGAAACCTTCTTAGATAAGAAAACAAATTTTCAAATTGAATATCATTATTTTTTCGCCATATTCGATATTATTTATATTTTGTTACATTTTGAGAGCATCCAGAAAACCGGCAACGAAAAGATCAAATTAAATGTGTGTATAAAAAGAAATATTAATCACAATGTTTCGGAGGACGCAGCTACTGCGGCAATAATTTCAATTTTCGCTGCAATGTGACAGGCGGCAACAACAGGGCAAACAAATAGCGCGGCAGATGAAAGGCGAAAGCACAGCTCGCACACACACACGCGTCCTGTGAAAGCACACAGATACTCACAGGGATGCAAACCGCATACAGGCAAGGGTCGAGGGAGGGGAATGCAGCCTCCGCATTGCATATGCAACATGTTCGAATTCCTTGCAACGGACACGCCTTCGAGGCATCCGAGGCTCCACTGTACCATCCCCTCCAGCTCCTTGCCACTTGTCGCTGCTATTGAGATAAGGAAATTTATTGGCTGCGCATGTTCTTTGTGACAGATTTCGATTTATGTGCCTTTATGTGCAACGATTTTTTCTCTCTCCGGCTTTATTTAAATTTTGCTGCCTGTTCTGTGACCGCAGGCATTCCACATCCCATCCACCCACTGGCTTAACTTTAAATGGTTGCTTACCTTAAAGATATTGGGAGGGGTTTTGGGTGGAGAAGCCAGTCGGCAGACATTGCAATAAGCAATGAGCTGCAATTGAGAACTGGCAAATTAAAACGCGTAAGCAGAGAACAAAAATATCCTGATGACCTAGAAATACCCTTGGAAAAAAAATTATTTAAGTTCAAACCTTAAAAAAGTATATGTTATAAGTCTGTGTTATAATTATTTTCCTTTCATCTCAGGCCAGAAGCTATCCAATTTTTCTAGTATTTTGGCATTAACTGAAAAGTTTCTTAGATATTACTTTAACAAATATATTTAATATTTAGTATTGTTTATTTTTGTAGATCATAGTGTATATTTTTTGTCCTTGTATCCACAAAAATAGTCAAAGGATATGTAGCAAAGAAGGAGTATAGGAAAGATATTGAACAAGGAGGATGAGAAAAAAACAGAGAGCTGGTGTGAGAGCAAAAAGAAAACCCGTCATGACGATAAGGACCCGGCCAATACAGAGAAAAATTCAATGAATTGTGCATGTGGTTAATGTCCATTTGGCAGCCTTTTGCCAGCCAAGCTATCTGCACTTCGATTTGCACTTCTTTTGCCGTCCAAGTCTGCCTGTAAGTCGGAAAATCTGGCCTTTTGCTGGTCCACAGTATATGGTATATGTCATATATGTAAATGTATGCTATGGCCAGACTTCTGTTGCTTCTGCCGCTCCAATCCCGTATAATGCTGCAATCAGCTTTGCCTTTTGAGCCTGCTGCTGCTCTGCCCTGTCTGTTCTTGGCTTTATGTTAATCATACGCCCTGTGGCAGCCGCCACTACAGGCCATGTGCAGTTTCGTGCTGGGCCCCCAGGTCGGTTCGACATTTTTATGACCACATCAAAGACGGACGTCATAAAAATAACTTTTGGACTATCGAGCGTGCCCAATCAATCGTATACCATCGATGGGAATTTCTCGCATGTGCCAGACTTAAGCAATTAACGCTCTTATTGTTGCATTAATGTGAAATTGCCTCAAAGTTTTGGGGCCAATTAAAACCCCTGAAAAGAAAGTGAGAGAGAAAGAGAAAGCGAACAGAATTGCCCCAATTAAATTGAAAGCTTTTTAATCGTTTTACTTTCACTTTCTACTTCAAGAGGTGAGCGGTTTTTCGTCTTGAAATTACTCCCTCAAAATTTCCATCTTCGTCCTCCGAAACTTTTTCTGCCTTTGTATTTATGCTCTGTTTAATTGCTGTAAAAAAAATATTTTAATTGTATGCATAAGCGCAAAGAAATATTTTCTGAAAATAGCAAAGCGAAATGAAAATTATGCAAACGACTGCTGTCTCTTGCTTTTTATTTGAGGTGACTTGCACACGATTGCAGGTTATTAATTAGCATTGCAAGTTTAATTGGCTCCGGCCAAGCGACACTTTCCATTTGAGAAAATCCCCCTCCCTGAGCCGAATGTTTACTTATGCCGTTTGACTTTCCCTTTCCGGGGGAGGGAAAATTTTCAGTTCGTCTTGCCACTTTTCTTGAAGGCTGCACACGTCAGCCTCGACTGGCAAAAGTTTTGTTTGTCATAAACGAAAGCAACGTTGGCCAAAGTTAAGACAAAAAAAAAGAAGTATGGTAGCAAGAAAAACAAGACCACCAGAAGCATCAACCAACTGAGAAACGTAAAAGTAATGAAAAGCCAGCCAAAGTAAACGAAAGGGAAAAAATTTTATCAAAAAAGGTTGCAAAAGCAAATTTAAAAATACTCTCATAAAATTGTACTTTTTATAATATAATAATTTATAGTGCTTTACCGTTTTTAAAAACCATTTCTGATAATAACCCATAAAAGTTAGAAAACTTATATTTAAACTAAAACATAGTTAAAGATTTATATAACATAAAAAAATATTTCAACAAAGCTTTTTTTTAGTTTATTAAGTAATTCTTTTTGAGAAGTTCGGTGTAACGATCAAAAGTACAAGACTACACGATTTAGAGTGTAGAAAAAAGGTCAAAACTGGAAAATCAGCTTGGCTTAGCAACGGAAAGAAAACGCAATTACAAGCACAAGTCAAGTTTTTCACTGGGTCGAGAGAATCGGAAGGAGAATTGACAGAAAGTCTGAGCGAGGAAGCTGCAATAGAGAGCGATGTAAAAAGGGATCAAAGTTGCTTTTGACTGGTCGTAATTTAATTAAAGACCATTTCCTTTGTCCTAAGACTCTGGCTCACTCAAAATTCTCTTTGCCGCCGACCAAGTGACTAAGCTGGCCATTTGCCTGATTTCTTCCACTTCTCATTGCAGTCTCGACTTACGGTTTCAATTTCAATTTTCAGTCATCAAGTGGACTGTTTACGAATGTTGCTTGTCCTGCAGAAGTCCCTTCGCATTTTTTGTGATGTTATCCAATTGGCAATAAAAGCCCTGCCTTGATGACGGTTTTGTAGACATTTTAATTTGAATTTAAAAATGCAAGAAAAGCTTGTGACTAACATTCCTTAAAGTCCTTTTGCCTCTAAAATAAACGAAAACTAAAAGAATTTTTAATATTAATGACAATTAATCTAAAATCAAACTCGTTGAAGAGTGCTTGGACGACTGTCAAGGCAAAACATTAATAATATATTCAAAGAGCTTTTTACCAAAAAAATATTAAATATTAAAAGTCCAATAACACGACCAATAATTTAATAGCAACTTAATAAAAAATACGGGTTTGATTATTAATATTAGAGTAAGGATATAGATAAGCCATTGATCTAATGGGTTAAATAATGGGGAACTCTATTAAGTCTACCATTAAAAAAATATTTACATTTATTTCTAGAAAACATAACCATTTTTAGAAAAAAATCTTTGGAAATTGTTGAGTTGCCTCCCTTGAGTGTTTTGTTGTGTGCCATCCACTTTGAAAATATTGTACGACTTATTTCAATCAGAGCTTAGCTCTTCGACCTTTGACATGGCCAATTGTATCTTGGACAGGCCAGAGTTCGACTCTATTCTTAGCAAGGGATCAGCCCCAACCACTTGACCTTGCCCAGCTGATGACGCAGGCGCTTTCTAATTAGCCAAATGGCCATTTATTGTTACAGCTGCTGTATAGGAGCTTCAGTGACGGCTTTTGGCACTGAACGGCGTTTGTAACGTTCGCAACAATTCCGACCCACTTGCCACCCAACGAAAGCCAAGTGCATTTTTGTTTATTTGTTAGACTAAGCTGCTGTCACATCTTAACTCAAACCCAAGTTCCCCCTTCCCTGCCCCTGCCCCTCCCCCACCTTCGGCTTTTGGCCAAGAGCAGTTTGTCTTTCGTTTTTCATTTTGCCAACGTCTTTCTTTCGCTTTGTTTCGTTTTCGGATGGTTCATTCTGTTTTGCTTGCCGCCCTCGCATTCGGCCCTGCATTCGTTTCAATTAAACAAATCCCCTTAAGTGCCAACGAGTGTACGTGCAGTGGGTGGGCGGGTGGTCGAGGGGGTGGTTATTTTAGGGGTGGGGGTGATGGTGCAGCAAGGGGGCCACTTTGTCAACACAGACTGAGTCTGGGATCTTTAACAATTAAAGGAATGCACTTGAAAAAAGGCCATTACGTATATGCCGCGTTAACAAATATAGAACTGTTGGGGAGTACACCGAAATAAATAGGTTGTAGCTTTAAAGTTAATAATAATTCTAATTTTAAGTATATAAAATATAAATAATGGCTTAACAACGTGTACAGCATAAGAAAAACACAATTTAAGTCGTGGAAAAAAAAATTAAATTAAATTAAAGATCCAAACTAATTATCTGGATTGATTTTATTTTATTGATTTCATATTTGGATTTAAAATCTTAATTTCAAGTAATCTATCATTTTCATTCTTCGCATCTCATAGTTGAAATTTATAAAAGGAAATCTTGTTTTAATTAGCTTTTGAATTTATAACACCCTTAAATAGAAATTAAGACATAAAATCACGAATTTTAGTTATAGTATTTTTAGATACCTAAGAAAGGATGATAAAAAATCAAATATTAGAAGAAAAGGCTGATAAAAATCAAATATTAGAAGAAAAGGCTTTTTCTTCTAATATTTGATTTTTTATCATCCTTTCTTTCCCTCAGTGTACTTAAATCAAAGTGCATAGGTAGCAGCAGCGGACAACCAATGCGAACGCATTGTCTGATGATAAGTGTTTGATGTGTCGTTCCTCCAGTTCCCAATGCCCCCGGCATATATTTGCATACGTGGGATCTGCAGGTGGCTGCAAGGGATTCAGAGATGCGACAGGATGTCGGGTATCCGCAGGATTCAGAATGCAGGATGCAGGGGTGCAGTGGCCACCGCTGCCAGCGTTCACAAAGTATAACTTAGCGCTGCGGATTTGATGATGTGACGTTGAGTAAAGATGATGGATTCATCAGCGTATGCAAAATGCTGTCACACGCTTTGTCGTCCGCTCCTTCGCATCATCATCCAACCAATCCCGCCCGACGTCCCGTTCCCGTTCCCGATCCCACTCCCCTTCCCGTTCCCGTTCCCGTTCTTTATCATGTCCTTGGCTGTCTGTGCGCTCATCAACATCAGCATCAACATCATAGTCGGGACGATGTCGCCGGCGATGATAAACGAACGTGATTTTGTTGCTGGCTTTCTGTCTTTCCGTCAGTTGGTTCCACCATCTTTTCCCGTCCATTCCCTCCAGCTTTCTGGCCAAATCCGTCTGCTGGCTGGCATTGCATAAGTTTCAGCGTTTCAGCGTGCGGCGCATAATGAAAATTTCATGTAAATGAGCATGAAATATCTTTTCCATTTCAGTCAGCCAGTCAGGCAGTCAACGTTGGCCAGCGAGACAAATGTCAGCTTATGAATTAAAATGCCTTATGATGCTGATTTCATGTCTCCCTCAGTCTATCTTTGTTTTTCGCAAAATCTGTTCTATTTGTCTATCAGGGCACTTTGTGTATCTAACCCAACAGATAATTTTGTCCGATCCTATTGCAGTAGCCAAACGTTCGACTAACGATCCTAATTCTCATTCTAATTAGCGCGAGGGGGCAATTTAATCCACTAGAGGCGAGTAGGATGGCCTCGTGTCGAAGCACTTTGAGCTGCCTCCGCTGCGAATGTAAACCACTTGATAATGAGCGTGACACCTTGACGCCGAGGGCTGCACCACCCAACCACCGAGATGTCTTTCGCTGACCTCTGGGCGGCAATTTAACCACTAATTACATGCAGTGTCAGCCGGGACAGGCCAACTCACCTGGGGTCATAATTAGTGTAAGCAAATGTAGAAAAGAAATCTTAGACGAGGCCACAAAGAAATGGGAAAAGCGGCAACTAGGCAAAGTAACAAGAAAATCGCGCACAGGAAAATGTTTAACAAGCGAGAGCAAAGCGATTGAACAACATTACTGGTACTCTCGATTACCAGAAGTCAAGAAAATTATTTTTATATTGATCGCTTAATATCCGGAACGTAATTATAGGAGCAACTTGACCCCTTGACCCTGACCTTGACATTTTTATAATTAGTTTATTAGAGCATCAAGAAAACTGAAGTATTGCGGAAATGGTTATTAGTGTTTTATCTTTTCAATTATACAAAGTTGTCTTTAAAATAAAATAATGCAGCAATTTGCAATCAGTGTGATAATAAACTTATTTATGTAGTCTAATGTTTAATGTATATTATTTATTTGTCGATATATGCCTAAGAAATGTTTTTCAATTTTTTTTTGATTTTCCATTTGAATTGGAAATCTGCCGAATTCAGAGTCAAATTATTTTATTTTAATCTTAAACGAGCAAATGAAATGTTGACCAACATACCCATTCTGAACTGGATGCTGGAATGATAAGAAAAATTAAAGGAAAACTCAAACTGAGCACAAAGTTGCGGCCAGGTCAGGCTGATGTCTCTGGGCTCTTGCGCCTCACGGAGCATTTGCTGGCCAAGAGGTGTGAAAACACAAACAGTTTGTTGCTGTTTTCAGTTTTCTGCATCTTCGCCGCTTATCCCTCGCCTTTCTATCACTTTGCTTTTTTTCCCTGCCCTGTTGCCAAACTGTAATTAAAATTAATTGGAGGCTTTGACAGTGGTCAGGCTGAACCAGGCTCACACAGCACCTTAATTAACACGCCTTTTGCAGGAAATTCACTAATGAATTTTCACGCTTTAAAATTACTACTGGCAAGTTGAGTTAAAGAAAATTGCCGCCGTCGCTCTTGGCCTTTGCTACTTTTTTGCGCAGAAGGGAAACTTGAGCGAAAGTATCCCAAAAGCGCACTAAACAAAACAGTCAATAAATTGTTTACATGGCAAATTGATCCCCAGCGTGCATTAGATGAGAAAAAATGAGTTGACTTTGAGTGAGAGCAGCAAGTACACGGAAGGAGCATTAGGAAGGGCCAGGATGGAATCGGCGGAGCAGCCACACTCAGTCGAGCTGGGAACTCAGTCCTGGACATTTGGGCCATTCATTCGGGGCATCGACTTGGCCAAGATAGTTATCTGTTCGGTCGTGTCCAAAGTGTTTTATGTTGAGATAGGTCGCAGAATGCCTGGGAGGCGTATAAGTAACAACTGACATACAAGACATATATAAGTTTCTCATTATGCATGGAAACGTTTACACTTAAAAAATGGTTAGTTGCTTATTTTGGCTTACAGTCAACTAGAAATAAGATCATTTTAACGTATTCATTTGTATCTGTACAATTTAATTTTTTTTAAACTTTAATATATGGTTAAGTTATTTCAATCCATTTAAAAAAAAAGAAAATGTGTACAATTGAAAAGTGATATAAACTTAATATATGTCGTTCAGCAGGTACTATTTATTATTATTTATAGATCTTATTACATCTTATGTTATTGTTACGTTTGAGAAAAAGTAGCAAAGTTTTGCTAATCCTGTTATTATACCTTAACTAATGCAATACATAAGCTGACTGACCAGATAACCGTGGAATTAACCCCATTGTTTGCCCCGATAATGTGTCTTCAATGGCCGACCGTATTTGCTTTGGGTCAATGTAGCCATTGCTTGACCCAAATATTTAAACGCTAACCCACCAATTTGCCTATTTGCTGATAGCCTAAGTGCAGCAAGCACACACAGGCGCACTAATAATATGTACAGGCTGGCCAAATGAAACTGGCTCACTCACACATGAAGTCCGTTAAGCTTAATAAGAAATCGATAATAATCAAAGCCATGACAGCTTTACAGGCGGTGTGTATGATAATAACCCATGATGACGCTGCTGCCGCCCCAATCCAATCGAATCCAATCCAATCCAATCGTCTGAATGCGTTATTGCGGATGTGCAACGCGGCGTATGAAATTAATGCCGTTGCGGTTTGTAACACATTAATTGATAATTAATTAAACATTGCACAAAGCGGCGGCGGGTCCTGCGGCTAAAAGTGCATTTTATGCCCAATCCCATGCCAAATAACGCAAACAATGTCACGCATACGCACTGTGGCCAGTGTGGGAGGAGTGAAACGCATGACAAATAGTAGCTCTTTGCAAAGGAAGGCGTGACAGCTCATAAATGTTGAACATGAATTTCGAGCAATATATTCCAAGTGCGGGCTATAATCTACTGATTGGTTAACGAGCAAAGTGTGTATGAGTTGCCAGCAAAATAGGTTTTCTGGGCTAAGTGAAGAATTATGTTAATCGATTAACTGTCGAAAATGTAAAGGACTAAAAGTGTTTACTCAAAACGTTCTGTTAAAATTGTTAGATATACCTATACCTTTTCTTCAAATTGTTGTCCTTCGACCATTTTGATTCCATGAAATGACAATGAACAAGAAAGGAAAGCTAACTTCGGGCGGAGCCGAAGTTGATATACCCTTGCAGAATATTCTGTAAATAATATTCTCCAAAATTATTCATATGATGCATTCTTAATACTAATAAAAATCCCAACTTCCTAACTTTAAAAACACCAAAGTTATGGAAATTTCAATCGTTCAGTTATATGGCAGCTATAGGATATAGTCGGCCGATCCCTATAAAATTTAGTAGGTCGGATTGATTGGCCAAATATAAAATTCATAGAAAATCCCAACTTCCTAACATTAAAAACACCAAAGTTATGGTATTTCCTATCGTTATATGGGAGCTATAGGATATAGTCGGCCGATCCTTATGAAACTTGGTAGGTCGAATTGATTGGCCAAATAAAGAAGCCATAGAAAATCCCAACTCCCTAACTTTACAAACACCAGAGTTATGGCATTTCCTATCGTTCAGTTATATGGCAGCTATAGGATATAGTCGGCCGATCCCGGCCGTTCCGACTTATATACTGCGTGCAAAGGAAAGAAGGGTGTGTGCAAAGTTTCAATTCGATATCTTTAAAACTGAGAGACTAGTTCGCGTAGAAACAGACAGACGGACAGACAGACGGACAGACGGACATGCTTATATCAACTCAGAAGGTGATCCTGATCAAGAATATATATACTTTATAGGGTCGGAGATGTCTCCTTCACTGCGTTGCACACTTTTGACCAAAATTATAATACCCTCTGCAAGGGTATAAAAATTATAGCTATTTGCATTTCAAACTTGCACTTATGGCTATACATTTGTTATTATGTGTAGCAAGATTTAAAGGAAAATAAAAATGTTGAAAGAAAAAAATCCCCTTAACGAAGTGCCAATGAACAAAATAAAAAACAACAAGAAAGGAAAGCTAACTTCGGGCGGAGCCGAAGTTGATATACCCTTGCAGAATATTCTGTAAATAATATTCTCCAAAATTATTCACATAATGCATTCTAAATACTCATAAAAATCGTAACTTCCTAACTTTAAAATCACCAAAGTTATGGCATTTTCAATCGTTCAGTTATATGGCAGCTATGGGATATAGACGGCCGATCCCTATAAAATTTGGTAGGTTTGATTGATTGGCCAAATATAAAACTCATAGAAAATCCCAACTTCCTAACTTTAAAAACACCAAAGTTATGGTATTTCATATCGTTATATGGGAGCTATAGGATATAGTCGGCCGATCCTTATGAAATTTGGTAGGTCGAATTGACTGGCCAAATCAAAAAGCCATAGAAAATCCCAACTTCCTAACTTTACAAACAGCAGAGTTATGGCATTTCCTATCGTTCAGTTATATGGCAGCTATAGGATATAGTCGGCCGATCCCGGCCGTTCTGACTTATATACTGTGTGCAAAGTTTCAATTCGATAGCTTTAAAACTGAGAGACTAGTTCGCGTAGAAACAGACAGACGGACAGACGGACAGACGGACATGCTTATATCAACTCAGAAGGTGATCCTGATCAAGAATATATATACTTTATAGGGTCGGAGATGTCTCCTTCACTGCGTTGCACACTTTTGACCAAAATTATAATACCCTCTGCAAGGGTATAAAAATAGTGTCAGCATCAGAAATTGTGTCTATACAAAAATATATATTCGTTATCCATGGGAAATATAAGATCAACAAGAAAGGAAAGCTAACTTCGGGCGGAGCCGAAGTTGATATACCCTTGCAGAATATTCTGTAAATAATATTCTCCAAAATTATTCATATGATGCATTCTTAATACAAATAAAAATCCCAACTTCCTAACTTTAAAAACACCAAAGTTATGGCAATTTCAATCGTTCAGTTATATGGCAGCTATAGGATATAGTCGGCCGATCCCTATAAAATTTGGTAGGTCGGATTGATTGGCCAAATATAAAACCCATAGAAAATCCCAACTTCCTAACTCTAAAAACACCAAAGTTATGCTATTTCCTATCGTTATATGGGAGCTATAGGATATAGTCGGCCGATCCTTATGAAATTTGGTAGGTCGAATTGATTGGCCAAATAAAGAAGCCATAGAAAATCCCAACTTCCTAACTTTACAAACAGCAGAGTTATGGCATTTCCTATCGTTCAGTTATATGGGAGCTATAGGATATAGTCGGCCGATCCCGGCCGTTCCGACTTATATACTGCGTGCAAAGGAAAGAAGGGTGTGTGCAAAGTTTCAATTCGATAGCTTTAAAACTGAGAGACTAGTTCGCGTAGAAACAGACAGACGGACAGACGGACAGACGGACAGACGGACAGACGGACATGGCTATATCAACTCAGGAGGTGATCCTGATCAAGAATATATATACTTTATAGGGTCGGAGATGTCTCCTTCACTGCGTTGCACACTTTTGACCAAAATTATAATACCCTCTGCAAGGGTATAAAAAGCTATTTATAGCTATTTGCATTTCAAACTTGCACTTATGGCTATACATTTGTTATTATGTGTAGCAAGATTTAAAGGAAAATAAAAATGTTGAAAGAAAAAAATCCCCTTAACGAAGTGCCAATGAACAAAATAAAAAACAAAAAGTGTTTTGAGCTAAATAAATAATAGCAATCCGCTGGACCTTGAACAGGTATTCTGACATCGGCACAGAATGCACTCAAACTAAGCCAAGGCGAGCTGAGGGAAAATAATGACAGGGAGCAAATAATTTTCCATTTGGCCGGAATGGCCTTGAAATGCAATCCCACCGCCCAACTCACCCCTCATACTTTTTCACCTGGGCTCGGACTTGGATTTTGGATTCCATTCCTGGCCCCCGGCGCCTGCCAAGGCAAACTTTTCCACCTCGTTGGGTCATGCAGCGCGTATTTGTGTCATGGCATATTTTCGCAGCGACGAGGTTGAGTTTTCCCCAATTTTTTTTCCTTCGCTCGGCATTCCTTCCTCTCGTTTGTAGCATGCCCCAGATGCTTAAGGCTTGTTCCAGGCAGCGACTTGGCCGCATATTTCCAGCTGCACCAGCAGTACCACCACCAGCTCCATAATGCCGCACATATTTCGGTGTGTGCAAAAGTTGAAATATATTTCATATTTTACTTGGGCTCGGGGAGTTACGGTCTCTCTTAGCTGCACTGCATGGCGTATACGAAATGTGTAGTGCAGCTTCTTAAGAGTGCAATAAAATGTTTTGTGCTCGCAAACTTTTGTTTCAGCTTCGACTGCCAGGCAAAACTCTATTTTTTTGGGAAATACTTTTACGTTGCCGCTGAGTTTCTAGTTGGATTTGCAGTTTTGTTTCGCCCAGCTCTCTACACTTCCTATTGTTCGTATGTCCATATGAAAAGTGTCGCCAAAACGCGCATTAGACACTTTTCGGGGTTTCGCCAATGCCGCTGCGATAAATGGCATCCAGATGGCAGTTAAAGTTTTTGGGTTTCCAAAGTTTCACTAAGGTGAAAAACTCGTTCGGCAGCCAAAGCAATTGCTGTTTAAAAGATTTTTATGATGAAGGAAACACAATTGATTCACTTGAAAGTTGGTAGAATCTCAGTCCATTAAGCTTCCGCCGGATTCTACTGCAAATTGGAATATTAGCAATGTAGTTGTTTTCTAAATGGAGCTACATATTAAAATAAAATTATGGGCAGCTCATTGTATATATGCTTCGGGGAAATAAAATTAGTAAGTAAAACACTACTAAATCACTACCTTAAATTTTAATAAAACATGTTTCAAATTGCATACTTTTATAAATGAAGTAAAAATAACTTGCCATAAATCGATAAAATGTCCTATTTGTGGCGTGCTTGGGATTCTCCCTTTAAGAAGTAATAAGCTAAGCTATTTCTGGATCTAAAGCCACCCCCAAAAAAATTCGATGCCCATCCGGTCTGGAATAGATTTTTCTCCCATTTTAGCGCAAACAAATGGGTTCAATCATATTTGCATCAGTTTAGACAAATTGAATACCCAGCTCATTTGTAAGTTGGCCAACATCCGGTGGAAACCCGAAAACCGGGCAAAGCAAGATAAATGTTTTTGTGTCAGAAAACTACTTTTGCAACGACTGACACAGTGAGTGTAATAAAAGTCAAACGTGGTCGCTTTTGTGAACTAATAAGACGAGCACCGGATATGAGAAACTCGGATACAGATACACAAGCGAGGAAGGACACAAGTCCTGGGCTAATAGATCATTAGTTAGCAGTTGTGCTGCTGTGACCATTTTTGGGGTTGCCTTGGATTCCTCTGGTTTGGTCCAAGCTATTTGAATATTTATTGCAGGCGTAACTGTAATTTATTGGCCAACATTTGTCATGCGAGTTGCAAGATCTCTGTACTGTACTTCGTTTCGTGTCTCTTCTGCATGCGAAGTATTTGTTAATTATGCCATAGCCAGCTCGGGAAAACGCGCTGGCTTCAAGGCACATTTTAATATCGAGGGTTGGATGCCAAAACTTTACCGCTGATGATAATGTTGATGACAACATTGTCGACGGCGGAGGACAAAAAATAACACTCGGCGGCGATAAGGCAGTCTGCGAGTATCGAACGAGCAAACAAAGCCCCGCCAAGTCAAAGTGCAATGCAGCATAAAAAATGCAGCAATGGGTGTGCAAGGGGCTTTTGGGGCGGAAAATGGGAAGTGTAGATGGAGATGGGAAATGGGGCTGGGAAATGGGGAGCAGACGCGTCGAGTGCATTGACAGCTGACAGCAAAGAGGCTGAGCAGGCCCCGAGTCATGCATACGAGTACGTCTGGGGTGGGAAAGGGGTGCTCGGCAGCCGAGGAGGGGCTGCTTTCTTTTGCAAAATTGCTTGTTTACTTCAAAGCAAGCAATTCCTGTAGCATCAGCTGCATCATGGCCCAAAACAATGCTGTCAACTTGGGCGTCGCTGCCATCGCACAGCGCCATCAGTACTGCAACAAGGGGCAAAGAAAAGTGGCAGAACTTTAGACAGTGTTGCGACCGCCAAGTAACCATTAGAGATTTCGATTTCCTTTTATAACTTTTTCCTTAAAAAAAACACGAAATGTGGCCTTATAAAAAGGATATTTTTAATATTGGTTATAGTGTGCAACTATAGATTTCTTCTACATTTTCTATGCCAAAAGCTTGAAATCAGAATGACATGTAATGCTTTTTAATGAAAATGTTATTTCTATTTATCAGAATGCGGAGAAATTAAAAACAGTTTCACATGGATTTAATTAAAAAAGAGTTGTTCTAGGAAATATTCTATTTTATTTGCTTGGCATATTTTGTTATAAAAATTAAAAATAAATATTAGTATGATTATATTTTAGTAGATATTGAATAGAGTATATTAAAAAATTAAAACTTATTTTTAAATAAATCTAATAATTCGATATAAATCTTTAAGTAATAGAAAATTCATAAAAGTCAAGTACAACCTACTGAGCCATCAAACCCTTTCCCTGGCACAGTACTGGGTATGAGGAGGCTGTAACAATGACTACGATTCCTGGAACAAGGAGCGAGTGCTTGAGACTTCCTCGAGCAAGTCCCCGAGCTCTGCCGAGTGCCCCGGCGGATATTGCTATGGAAATTGATTGAAAGTTTGAGCATCTTAAAAGTAATGGTAATGAGATTGTTTTGCTTGCACTGGCTTTGCTCAGATGTGAGAGCTCACATGTGCCAGGCCCTACAATCCCCAAGTGCAATAATTATAAATAGTGCTCGAAAGTACGGGGCTGTGAGTGCGATTAAGGATTGCCTGGCTGCGCTTTGCATCGTTTTACATTCTGGATGCTCTGTCAAATGTTATAAATACGCCTGCATTATGCTCCCCGATTCTGATGAATGGGTGCGCAGCAAACCTTCTCCCGGCTGGAATAATCTGACCTGGTTGCCATCGAGCGGTGTTTGGTGCTTGGTTGGTCTGCGCATAACAAATGGCCAGCAGATAACAATGGATGATGGGTACAAAAGCGAAGAGGAACCAGCTGAAGGGTTGTTCAAGAGCCAGCCAACCAGCCGTCGGGGGAGCCTGATTGAAGTTCCTGCCACATCCCGCTGAGAATGGATCGAGGGAGCTTATAAATATGTATGGGGATAGGGAATAAATTTAAGATAAATGTGGCTTCTCAATTGAAGTATTTTCCTTCATGAAATAGTTTTTTTTAAAGCACAACGGCCTGGCACACAATCATATGTGACAGAACACGTCGAAAACATGTTTTATTGAGCGTGGTCCTTACAGTTTTTAATTTTTCCAAATCTGTCACCAAAGCAAAGAGCCAACGACATTTCCTGCCCGATAAAAGGCGGCAAATAAATAACTCCACAAGGAGCCTTCCAGGGCTGTTAGAATACAAAGTGACATGTGAGGCAGTCTAGTAGCGACACTTTGTATTATTTTACACTTGAAAAATATGCATATTATTTATAAAATTTTGAATATTAGTATAAAGATATGTTTCTTTAATGTGCAGTGTAAATTGGGGAAGTAATATGTAAGCTTATGTATGGTTCTACTAAAAGTTTTAGATTTATAGGTTGTGTTAAAAATTATTTGAGAATAAAAAAATATTTTTTTTAACCTAAGAACTTAAAAAAACTCATCAAAGTTCTTGGAAACCTAAAAGAAAAAGGTTTGAAGTGTTACTCAGCAAAGACCGTAATATTTTCACTGTAGCTTTATTTGCTGTCCGTCCAGCAATCTCAATTTCTTTCTTCTATTCTTCCTGTTTTGCGAGCCCTTGTATGTGTGTGCTTTTTAATTTTGGACCAAGCGAAACAAAGTAACGCAAATACTTGGAAAGTCATGGAAAATGGCCAGAGAGCAAAGTCAGGAGCATCACGGGTAACTTGTCAAACATGACCATTGCCATTGCCAGGCCACAAATCCATGTGATGTCTCCTGCTGTCGTCTTATTTCTCTTAGATCTACGCTTCGCTGCACATGCAAACGTTTGCCAAAAAAAAGCAAAAAAAATGACGCTGAAGGAAAATGAAGAAAACCAAATGGAAGAGAAGTTTATGCCCCGCTCACATACACATGTCGAAATAGCTCATACGCCATGTCGTCGCTTGTCCTCGGCTGTGTCCATTTGAGTGCACAATTTGAAAAGGCTACTTGCCTCGGTTTTGGCCTTGGGGCCTCTGCTGCAAGAAGACGCCAACGACATTGCATTGTCAATTTATGTCCTCCTGTGTGTGTCTTACTACACAACAAAAATTATTATTCCATTAATGAAGAATATCAAAAAGGTATTAACATTTTAACTTTTAAATTCATCTAAATATTAATGAGTTATTTCTGCATATTTAAATAGGGTCACTATTTTTTTCTAATAGAATTGGACTTGGAATGTTTTTCTCTCTCTGTATTTGTGTGTGCATTAAAATTGTTGCAACATTGCAGCAGTGAAAGCCTTGTCGCTAATGGGCCGAGACTTCTTTTGAGTCCTCATCGCTGACTGAAAAGGGATAATACAACCGGGATAGACATCTGAGATCGAGAAAATCTGGAAACCCGCTCTCAAAGAAAGAAAATGCTTGGCTTTTCATTGAAATTTTGTATGGATTTATTTGGTTGAGTTCATTCAGTTGTTTGCTGTTCAGTTTGTTTCTTGTGTCTCAAGTTATTATTGTATTCCTTGTATTTATTGGGATAGGGGAGGGGTATTTTCCATATCTTTTCGAGTGCTTAATCGTAACATACATTCATAATTCATTTGTAGAGTATATGTCTTGCATTAAACTAAATCTTTAATATATTTTACAATTATTTTTTATGACTTCGTTTAGATGTTAAATTAGCTACACTTAGTTTAGATTCATATTGGTTGGAACACTTACATGCAGAAATATACGCAGATGATGACCGACCTATGTATGTACGTTTCTTTGTATTTTATTCTAATTGATGTAAGAGAAATCACTTGTTTTTTTGAATTATTTTTTGCTCTTTTCCTCTTAACTAGCTTGGAATGGAAATTGCATTTGCCATGCTTGGCCATTATTCTTGTCTATTACAATTACAGCTCAACATTTTGCTTCATTCATACTTTAAAGGAGTATAGCTTTTCGTTTTGTTTTTGTGTTCACTTTTCCATTTATCAAACACAAATATTAAAATGTAACAATAATTTACAAGGTGCATTTACTTTGTTATATTTATATATTTTCACAGTTTAAACATTGATTTATACATTGAAGAGAAAAAATACAAATTGATATATAAATGCAATTTACAAACAACAATTATTCCCTTTGTTTTTCTTTTTCTGGCTTTGTTATTTTTTCGTTTTCAAAGTTTACATACGAACGATAGGTCCTTGTTTTGTTTTCTTTTTGTTATTTATAGTCTTTTGGAGTTTTTCGAATCGAATGTGCAACTAATTTACATTCATTAGTTTGCAGCGTTTCTGTTTGATTTGCTTTTGGGTTTTGTAAAATAAATTTGATTTACGATTTTGCTATTTACACATTAATACTTAGTATTCATTTATGCTAAGCTAATTGCAGCTAATTTGCTTGTGTGTGTTTGTGTGTAGGTGTTCTTTTATTTATATTGTTTACCATAGATTCGAATAATTTAATTTATTTTCAATATAATTGCCAAGAAGTTGCGCATTCGCATTGCTCGCCTATCTTTGGTTGAGTGAGAGTGAGCTTTAAGTCTATTATATCAAGGATATACTTACTTAATATGTACTAAATGTATGTGATCTTTGAGCCTAATTGCTAGAAATCGCTGCTCTTTGCTCGCCAGCTTGCATTTACAAACATTTACAAAGTCTCCTTGGAAAGTTAATTCATAGTTCTCGTATGTGTGAAGGAATCTCTTGAAAAAATATTGCATAGACTGTGTGTCCATCTGAGTACTTACTGTAAGGAAGGAACATTCTTTTTTACTGCGCCATTTTCTTGTTCTAATTGTTCAAAAGAGACCAAAAATAAAATTTTCCTGACTCCTTTTGAACATTTTGCCAATAATATTAGAAGTTCTACAAATAATAAATATTAAATCTTCTTTTCGTCCTATTTTTAGGATCGATTTTGATTTATTATTATTACAGTTTCATGGATTGATTTGTTGATATCATTTTAAAATTATGACTTCAAAAGGCTTAACAATAAAATTCCGTTTTTGTCATATTTAAAAAAAAAGTTACTGGTAAAAAATAATTTTTCTTACATTGATTATTTTTCAAATTATGTCTCTATTGTAATAAAAATCAATCGTATTTGATAAGTGATTGTTCAGTCGGATGGAGTTTGGCAAAACTAGAAAAGGATCGCCACAGAAAATTCACTGCGTAACGTATGTCTTTCAAAGAATTTATTGCACAATTACCCAAATTAAATTTGTGGAAAGATGAAAAACTGATTTCTGGTTTCTTTTTAGAATAAAAATTTGTATTATGTGGCAGCCTAGGGTCAAGCCTTTGCATTTAAAAATAATCAGTTCCTTCACGAGTACACAAACGATTCGCCTCAATTCTCTTGAATGCTGCAATTTAATTCAATTCGTTTTGGCAACACTTAGCCTAGACACCAACCACGAAGAGCTCAGGACTTACATGACTAGAAAATCGGGTATGTTTTGGGTCGTGTGTTTGGGGGCATAGGGGCATGGGGGCATCCCTGCCCGGGAGTCCTTAGACGCAGCTCTCCTGCTGCGAGTACATGAGCGGGGTGCGAACGGTGACGATTTCGCGCGAATAGGATTTGCCCACGCCCGAGAGTCCCGAGAGCGAACTACTGGGACTGGCCACGGCCGCCGTGGTGGAGGCCAATCCGCTGCTGTTGCTCGAGACCAGCATCTGGCCGTGGGCCATCTGATGCTGCTGATTCTGCTGGTGCTGCTGGTAGGAGGGCGGCATGTTGGGCGCGGGATGGTGGTGCAACTGCTGCTGCATCATTTGCATCATCGAAGCGGAGTTCTGGGGACCACCTGCTCCTCCTCCTGCTGCATGGTGATTGTGTGGCAGAGTGTGGTAGCCACCGGGATGCTGGGGCAGGGTGTACATCTGCACGGTGCCGGGCGAAACGGTCGAGGGAGTGCCATGCGATCCGGGCGAGGAGATGCATGCCCCGGCCCCTGACCCGCCGCCTGCTGCTCCTGCACCTGTGGTGTCCACCTGCATCGTCTTGTACGCATCGATTTGCGCGTATATCGTCGGCTCCTCAAAGTAATCGTAGTCGTACGTGGGCGGCGGAGCGTGCTGGTGCGGATGCTGCATTCCGCCCGCATTCGGCTTGTGGCGCTGCAGCGTCGCCGTCGCCGGAATAGTGGGCAACAGCTTCCTCATACTCGACCCGTGCGGCAAGGTGCCACCCATCAGGGGGTGGGGGTGCTGCCCCTGCTGCACCTGCTGCTGCTGCTGTTGCTGCACCACCCCCACCACCCCGACCGGCTGGCCTTTCTTCGAGGCGCCACTGCTGCCGGACGGCATGTTGGTCAGCGACAGCTCCGCGTAGTGCAGCTCATCGTCCTGAAGGGGGAGAAAATGGCCATGGATTTAATAAACTGTCGCCAGGGAATTTCCGGGGCTTGGAGACATAAAAAATATTGCATGAAAGTGTACAGTCGAAACAACGCAAGAGAAATAGGGAAACAAAATGGGATTTAAAAACTATCTTATTAATTTTTACAGCTTACAGCTTCTAACGAAAGTTAGGAAGCGTCTCAGAAACCTATGCAATTATTGTACTTCACTTTAATTTAAAAATTCTAAAACAATTTAAAAAAATTTAGTAGAAGGCAAAAAACTTAAATAAAATAGTCAATACTGTTAGATCATTCGACAAAAAAAAAAAATTAAAAAAGAAACTATGCAACTATATATAATTCAATCCATAATCTAGATGAAAAAATTTACGCTTAATATTGTTTCTTAAATCATTTGTTTTACTGATCTTTGTAATCTGTAAATAAAAATGTTATTCTTGTCTTATATTTTCCATGATTTAATCAAATTGTTATCAAAGGCATTTGCCGGTATTTCTAGGAAATGCGTAACCCAAATCAAGGCATTTGTCAAGCTAATTAGAGGTAACAAAAATTTCAATTACTTTTAAAAACAACCAATTTGGACTTCTTGGAAATAACAGGAGGCTACAGCTAAGTTAACTCCTTGAGGAAGCATCCTTCCCCAAGGTGAAACTGTTTTTCAACGGGGGCTATAATCACAAGTTTATTTTCTAATCTGGCCCAAATTGTTTTCAAGAGCATTTGGATTTTCGCAAGAAATTTGCGACATCAAATCAAAGCATTTGTCATGGCAATGTTGCCGGCACTCGGGGGAGTTCGTCATAGAGTAGTTCGACTGTAATTAAAACTTTTCGGTGGCCAAAAGTTTGGCCGGTCGACTGACTCACCTTGCTGCTCTGATAGGTGCCACTGTCCGCCGAGTTGGCCGGTACGATTCCGGTGCCGGAAGTTGAGCCCGGCTTGCAGCTGATTTCCACCTCGCTGGTCGTCGAAAGATGTCCCGATGGCGTTTGAGTTGCTGATTTTTGTTTATATTCACCATCAACTGGGGGGAAATGTTTGGGGGGAAGGGAACGAAACAGAATGGAGAACGCTTAGTTAGTTCGAAAAGTTTGGGTTGGCCTTCGTCGTTTCTGTTTTTTGTTGTTAAGTAGCAAGGCAAAAGTTTCTGGCCCCGGCCGTCGCCCTCAAATCTTTTGGTGATTTTCGGCAGCAAGTTTTCTTCCTGCCCAATTTTCCCTCCGCCAGCTTCCTTGGCTTTTCCTCACTTTTTTTTTTATTTTTTTTTTGGCCATGAAATTGCTTTACGTTTGGAAAATTGATTAAATTGTTGTGCTGTGCTGGAGCTGCTTCTGCTTTTGGCCGTCGCTTGATTTCTTGATTGCCATTAATCAAGCGAGCACGTGCAGTGAGTGAAATTGCTGCTGCCTTGGCCAAACTCTCCCCAATTCACGTTTAAAAGGGTCTTTAAGGACCTCGACTGCAGACACACGAGCAAACAAGCTAACCGGTGAGGACCTGACAGCAATTAGCTGTCATTTAAATATTTCAGCCCTGGCACAAAAATGCAGCCAACTCTTGAGGACGCCAAGACCGTCCTGTTTGTTTTGCCTGCATGAGCCGGACGGCCTGTCAAATGCATTTGCATAAAGGGAAGCCTCAAGCCAGCGTCCATAAATTGTGAACAGAAGCCCGGGCAGACACCATTTATCTTGAGGGGACACCACAAGGAAGAGTACAAGGGCTTGGAGGCTCAGAGGCCCGGAACCCGGGAACTTACCCTCATTGTAGGGCACAACATCGGGATTCTTCTCGTCGTACATCTCCTCGGAGTGACTCAATGGCAATGAGATTTTGTCCTTAATTTGCAAATTGCCCGGACGTGAGAATTTCGCATTCGGATGTACGAATTTCTGCTGCTGCTGATGTTTGTGCGAGCGCAGCTTCAGTGCGGCAATAGTGCCAATCCCGATGCACACGATGGCCACCAGGATGCCCACAAAGATGCCAATCGACAGGATCGGAGTCAGCTCAAAGTTGTCCGGACTCTGGGCACTGCCCTTGTACGAGGTCAAGGCGACTGAAAATATAAATCCGATATCCAAATATATGAAAAAGATTCGACAAATTACTAGAGATAAATATAAAAAATAAAAAAAAAATATTTTGTTTTGGAAATTAACATTCATATATTTTGTATCGGCTACAGCTAAAAATCATAAATACTTTTTTACTAAATCAAAATATTACTAAATTTTAAAGTGTTTTTAAATCAACAATATATTTAGAAATACAATTTGTATTTACAAATTAAAAACTATTCTAACGATCTGCAAATAGAATAGAAAATCGTTGCCTTGCTAAAATGCCTTTTAAAATGTTCTTTTTGATCAGACTGGTATCTTTATTCCTTAAAATTACTTAATTATTTTCAGAATAAAATAATATTTGTGCTCTGTGGCTCAAAAAGTAAAGTTAATCTTCTTTTAGTCATAATCAATCTTAACCTTTTCGCTTTCCGTTTCGACTTCTACATTATATATTTTCTTTCATAAATGAAATCAGATTTTTGCTCAGTGGTCCAACAAGTGGAGTTATTCTTCTTTTTGAGCATTTAAATCCTCGAGAAATGCTGATCATAATCAAGCTTAACCTTTGCTCAGAGCATCCACTCTTTGACTTTTCGCCAAGACAATTTTCTTCTCTGATTTCCATCTCCTCCTGGTTTTCCTGCTGTTTGCTATTTGCTTTGCACTTTTCCCCGTCGCCATTGCTCCGACTGACTTTATGAAAAATTGAAATGTCGGCTCAAGTTGTTTACACAAAATGTGACTGTCCCTCTCAGATTCTCTTCCTGCTTTTCGACTTCCTAGCCGCCCTCAAAAGGGAAATGTACAAAAATGAAAATAAAATTCTTGTCAGCTCTTCCTTTGGCTAATTAGCATTACAATTTCCTTTTTCGTTTAGAGCCCTTACCCTCGATAAAGAAACTCGCCTTCCGCATTCTTCCAACCCCAATTCATTAATGCTAATCATTTCAGATTTTTTGCGCTACTTTGTGGGGGAAGGCTGCATAAAATTTGGCGTTTACTGTCCCCAAACTGCAGGCAAAAGTTTTGAGTCGCAGAATTTACAATTCATTGAGCAGTTTAGCGTAATTAAATTGCGAGGTGGCATAATAATCATAAAACCCTGGGCCATGTTTGGCGCGAAACTGATACAGAGGCTTTCGACAGGTCCAAGCCGAATGCAAAGTTATGCAATTCGTTTCGTTTTAAGCGAAAGAGAGCGTAAATCTAGAGCATTAGCATAAAAAATTCATAAAAAATACAATTCACTTGGAGAAAAAGGTGTTTCTAAAGCTGTCAGCTCCTGAAAGTTAAACAAATAAGATGACTAGGCAAGCTAACTTAAAGCTAAATGTTTTTATTTTAAGATCTCTTGATTTATGTTATTATAATATTGATTTTCTGTATATCATTTATAAAAAGGCATTTCAGTACCCCATAACTTTTTGCATTGCCATGGCGAAGATTAAATTAAATAACTATTATTTATAATAATTTATAATTATAATATAATTAATTATAATTCTATCAGTTTCTATTCGGAACGCATAACTTTATTAAAAATTTTTTATAGTACTTGTAAAAATGAGAGTAATTGTCTTGCTATATTGTGAATCAAAATAAATGTACTTCTTTTGGGATTATAATCAATTGAAGACTGTTAAATTCCCGCAGTGTACTACATATCTGAATGCATTAAAATTCATGGGCTTCATCGACGGCGGTGTATATCATCACTTACCCGTCTGTTTCTCCGCTGCCTTTAGGGTGTATCCATCGAGGGCTATGGCATCACTGCGTCCCCGTCCATTGACGGCATACACGTAGATGCGGAACAGGCGGCCAGCATCCAATCCCGTAACGCTCAAGGCCGCGAACTTGGCACTGATGTTGGCCTGGAGCTGCCCACTGTGCTGATCGAAGATTTCCATGAGGAACCACTGCCGCATTCCGCCATCGAATCCTGCGAAAAAGAGGGGGACTCCGATTGCATAACTTGGCACGAACTGGGGCTTACTTAGCATATTGGCTGGGATTGCCATTGGCCAAGGGGACGGAACTTCGGGCTTATTTATATTAAGTAGTTGCCAATCGACTGTGGCTCTGTTCATAATTTGCTAATGGTTTTGGCGAGGATTTCTTCAAGGTAACAATTTATTTATGACGGCGATTGCCTCGGCAGGACTTCTGTTTTGGATTTCTTGATGGCACAGACAACAGATATATGGAATTATCAAAAGCAAAATTATTGTGTTGCTGGGCAAAAGTTTTAAGCTTTTTAGCTTACACAAATAAAGTTGCAGGTAAGTCCAGAACTAAATAAACACTAATTTGTCAGGAAAAGCTAACTTTTTTAAGAGGCTTTAACATAAACAAGTTTGATTATATGAAAGAGACAGTCCTCTTAAAAGTCAAGTTTGTACTATTTTCATGTGCCTCAATTGCTTTTGAAACCATAAACAATGCAATAAATAAAGTATAACTCTGACAGGCCAACTTAAGGTCATGCCTCAAGTTCAGCTTTGAGTGGAGCTCACTGGTAATTGAAGGACACTCTAACTCTTTGCCGACTGCCGACGAAATATGTATTTTAAGTAATCTAAAGTTACATTTAAAATGCCATTTAATCACACCACAAAAGAAGTTTCCAAACCCTCTTGAGTTCGCCCTTTTGAGAGGAGGGAGTAGAAGCGGTTTTGGCCAAAAGTAAGAGGCTAATGTTGGGCCACTTCTTCAGCGGCTGCTTTTGCTCAGCTTTGGCAGCTCAAATGGCACTTCATTGTAGACACAAAAGCCGACTTAAAACACTTGCGAAAAATGTTAAAATATTTTGTAATAAAGGCAGCGTCCAGTAAAAAGGTTTAGGGCGGGTTCCAACCAACTTCTTCAGACAGGCACACGCCGTGGGCCCCAAAGCGAAATTGTTGTGGAAAATGTTTTATATGTTGCTATGAATTTTAGTTGTTGCTGGCCAGCTTTTTCAGCCACCCAAATTCGCCCGCACAAAGAAAAGGGCACGGAAATAGAGTAAAGAGAATGTGCTTGGCCTTTGCCTCAAAGCGGCATTGTTCGCCGGCTGGTTGGGTGGTTGAGTGGCTCGGTGGGTTTATTCCATTCTTATTTTCCGTGCCCTTTCAAGGGATCACTCCCACTGCTCGTTGCCGGCCATTTTGTGCGCACTTTAAAACGTTTAGCTAATGAAATTTGCCGCAGCTCCGTTGTCAGAGTGAAAAAAACTTCATTGTAATGGGTTAATTTTATTTACTTGGCTACAGCAACAATGAAGCTGCGCAAGTGGAGTAAAATAATAAAACAAGAGCGACCAGCAATAGAAGCAGAAAACTCACTCAGAAAAATAGATCGAAAACTGTTACAGTTTTATTTTTATCATAAGTATTCATTTCCGTTTTCTTTCGAAGCAAACTATTTATTTATATTATAATATATTTTCAAATTCTTTTTAGTATAACTTTCTCCAAAATGTTATATTCTAACAATGCACTTTCTGTGCCACATCTTACAAAAATAAAATGTTTCTCAGTGCAGCAGCATAGTCGGCAGCGAAGCAAAATGTTATAAACTGAAATTTTATTATATTAAACCGACGCTTGATGAGTTTGGTTAGTTGCTGTTGCCGCTGCCCTGTCAGTTTGTTTTATTTTTGTTTTGCGAGAAAAACAGCAGTAGCCAACCGAACTTGGCCCCAAAGATGTGGAGTTGTCTTCAGCAGCGCACATTGAATTCAATTCGAGTCGGGCACAGTTGGTTTAAGTTCAGTTCAGTTCGGTTCGGTTCAGTTTGAGCCGAGTTGAGCTGCGGCGACGGCCACGTCGAGTTGAGTTGGCCAAGTTGCGTGCTGGCTTATTAAAGTCGACCGCAGCTAAAGTTGAGTTATTATAAAAACAAACGACCAAAGGGCTGCCGGCGTTGGGCTGTGGGTGGTGGTGGGTTGTTAAGGGGCGTGGCATTTCAGTCGTCGTTCGCCTTAATGTAGAGTGCAATATAAAAAGTATCGCATTGTGCGCGCTACCCTGATCCTGATGCTGCTGCTCTTGTGTTGTGCTTAAACAACTTGCGTTAAAGTTTTAATGATGCTGATGACTATGATAATAATGTGCAGCCACTAAATTAGCAGCCGGAGGGGTGGACGGGAGGGGCAGAAGTGGGCGGGGTGCGGTAATAAGGCGAACAATGGCTTTGCGGGAAGGAGAGCGATATAGAGCTGAAGCAGCTTAAAGCCATCGTTGCAGTGCATACGTAATGATATCTAAAGTTTGGTCATTAAGTATACGCACTATGGCCGCTTTGGGAGGGTTATATAAAAAGAAAGTGTGGTGGGAAATTCTGATAAGGGTTTCGTTTTCAAAGTTGTATTAATTGGTAAATACTTTGCTGGAACCTTTTGTAATGAAGTTTGTAGTTTAAAAAAATGTAGGAGAAATTAAAGAAATATATAACTTTCGATTTATCCAAATAAAAATAAAATAGACTGACGAGTTAAAATTAAATACACTCAAACTTAATTATATGTGCGGAGCAATAGTGATAATGTCCAATCATATCATAAAATTTCCACATCAAATTCCCCATTTTAAATCGAAATGTATTGAAGTAGTTAAAATTCAGCAAACGAAATCGAAACACCCACCGAAAAAAGAAAAGTATATAATAGCACAGATGTTAACCCATACTTCAGTCTCCATTCCACTCATAAAAAATAAAAAGTCCAACATTTCCGAGGAGCCTTGTAAAATGCAACAATGAAGGCATTTCGAAGGAATTCCCCTGCATTTTGAAGCGCGTAGTAATTACATTACGCATACGCGGGGTGGGCAAGCACTTGAGACAACATTAAGTAAGCCGAACAATTGCAATTGCCAGCAATTGGTGAAAAACATTGAGCGCTTTAAGCAGTGGAAAAAGAACTAACAGTAGAATGCGGCACGCAGAGGGGTGCAACAAACAGTAACGGGAAAAGAGCGCCATTAAGTATGCAGTTATTATGCGCTTTTTGTTGCACTTCTTGCAGCAGCCGCCTCGTTATGCAACGCTTTGATTTGCGTTGCCTTTTCGCAGGATCCGCCCGCCTTTCCCCTCCTTCTGACCCCCCTCTGCCACCGGTTCGGCACTCAAGGGCTGCATAAATGCATCATAAGCTCGGAGGAGCTGCTGCAATTTGCAAGGACATTTCTCTGTCTGCGCTAATGTGCAACTCTATCGCTGCGAACTTTGAACTCTGGGACTGCAATTTGTGCTGCTTATTTTGCGCTTTGCTGGCATTTTTCTGTCCTTCCGCTTTCCACTTTTGCGCTGCGCATAAAATATGCGAATTGAATTTGTATTTAAAGTTTCCGCACTCCTTTTTCGGCAACTGGAAGGCAGCAAGTTGCCTAACAAGCCAAAACATTTTGTATGTACAAAATTTGCGCTTAACTTTCGGCCGTACACTCCTTTAGCTCGCAGTTCATCACATTGCTACTTCTATTTTATTTATTACTACAAATTTTAAGCTGGAACTGAAATTTTATCTACATTATTTGCCCCCTATACGCTGGGTTTCCTTTCTAGTTTTATGCTTTCATTGCGTTTTTATTATTTGTGTCTGCATCACGAAAGGAAGTTGGCTCTGCTTTACGATTGTGTGAGTGTGTGAATGTGTGAGTGTGTGCTTGTCTGTGAGGGAATACGAATCCGTATCTGTATGGGTGGATAGACATACTCGTAGATGGCTGCCAAAGTGCACTTAAGTTGCTCATGTATTTTAAATGAGTCTGAAAAGCGTTGCAGGAAACTCAACATACACAAGTTACGGCTATCGCACACTCGTGCTCATGCTGCAAAGAAAGTCTCAGGACATGACCACTCCCCCTTTTGCCCTGCGGAACTCAACGCCCCGACATCCCCCGCCCCACGCCATTGACCAATGCCTTTTTCGGCCATTGATTGGCTCATCAGCAATTATAGAAACAAAAAGGAAAAGAGAGCAAACCGAATGAAAAAGGGCAACAAATTGGCTGGCAATTTGCCGTATGAGTATGAGTATGAGTATGAGTGTGTGGGCCAAATAACTTACCTTCAATGCAATAAACCTCCAGCGAGTCGGACGTTTGATTGACCACCGTGCAATTGGTGGGCGCTTCCGGTTTGCCAGCGGCTATCAAATGGAACACACAGGGCTCCTTCTGCTGACCCACATTGTTGTCGGCCCAGCACATGATGGTGCCAAAGTCCATTTCCTGGAAAATGCGGAGGAGACAGCGTTTCATCAATACTCAAGGGTGAACGAGGGTTAAAAATAGATTGCACACATGGAGAAACGTACGAAAATATGAGTTCCGTTTTGGGATATTATTCATGTTATAAATATAATAGCAATTGTGGTTTTTGGGAAACCGGAAATCAAAAATCTTTTTAGTGCCTTATTTACTTACTTGATAAGCTGATTAATTAATATTAGTTTCTTTTTACCCTATGTACATATATGATTAATTTCATCTAATTTAAAATTATGTAGGTTAAAGACAAAAAAAAACAATTATATTCCAACAAAAATTTGTAAGTGATTTTTAAATAAATATTATACACAATACATCAATTTTCTGCCAGTGCCACTACTCGAATTCATCTCTTGGACACGCATTTAAATGGAATTCAAGCAGCCGCACACGACATCAATGTGAACTTAATTCATTAAATCAATATGGATACGGGCAGTGTGTTGTCAGAGTTGCTCCTGATTGATTGCTGCTGTCAATAAGTTTTTCATTAATATAATTTCATGTCATGTCAATGCAGGAAGGCCAAGGAAAGACAGAAAAATGCCTGGCAGTAAAAACAAATGAAGCATTTTGTGGTTCTCCGCCCTTAGGGCCATGACACATGTGTATGTCCGTTCGTAAGAATTGTGGGAGAGGACGGAAGTCGTGTTAACATGGCCCTAATGCCTGTCTATCCCATTGTAGCCCAGTGCTAAGTGGCCGCCTGCGGTCTTAGCCATTGTTTGTCGCTCTTGTTTATTTGTTTGCATTTTGTCAAATGTTGTGCTAATGAAATCCTTCGTCTCCGGTCAAGAGCACACACACCCACCTTCCATTCGCACACGTCCCCAGCAATCGATTTGCCTTCATGGCCTGTATCTGCGTATCTTTGTATCTTTGTAGCGCGGTATCTTTGCGGGGCGTGTTTACCTTTGGCCTTTCCCATTGACTGCGGGACCAGAATCAACGCACTTAATCAACTTCAGCCGGCCCGGACTCATTAAAAATTGAAATCACTTTCGGGTGCACGGCGAAATGTCAACGCAAATTGCAGCTTATTTATCAGTCGGCACGCGTTTCAGCCTTCTCTCTTCGCTTTTGCTAGCTTTCCGAGTCGCAACTGGGCGTGGTTGTCATTTTAATTAGGGCAAGAAAAGAAAAGCCATGAAAAAAGCTAGCACACAAAAAATAAAGTTTACCAACTGTCCGGGAGAAAGACGAGATTTATGGAGAGCGGGAAATAAGTAAGGTTTTCAAGCTGTCTTAGATGGAAACTCCAATCATCTAGAAAACGAGTTTTGGGAGTTGGGAGAACTGATTGATTATTTTGCCTAATGCATCCATTCTATAAACAGTTATTAAGGATTTATTTGGGCTTCTTATGACCCCTTTTCAATTGACAGAAATTTAGTCACAAAACTAAAATAATCTCTTACTAAAATACAATACCATTAATAATGCATAAATGTAGTTTTCAATTATTATCTTATTTTACCATAAATTTATTTTCTACATGATTGTTTTAATCGTTTGTTTAAGGACTAATGAAATCGAATTATATTATTAATTGTAGGTTTGTGAATTAAAAACTCTGATTGAAGTCAAGCTGTTCTCGAATATAAAAGCTAAATTGACTTTAACAAGCCTCTCTGATATTTAACTACTTACTATTTCAATTTAAATGAAATCGAGGGACAGCATATAAATAATATATAAGTGAATAATTGAAATGAATATGTTTGAGTATTGATGGAAATATACTGTTTCGTTTAATGTCTAAATTTTATCATTGCTCTCTGTTTAATCGATAGGCAATGGAAAATAACAATTATGTTAAATGAATGCTCCTCCTTCTTCTTATTATCAGTCTTTAACCGAAATTAAATCGAAATGTAAGTTGAGAAACTTTCTTTGTGAATATTATGATTGTTTTGCCGTAAGGAGGTTTGAAGACGAAAATAAATTGCACATATTCAGCATCCTTTGAGTTGTATTTTAAGCAACGGCGCTTATGCAAATTTATGACAAATTTATGAAAATTAAAACCGGTATGTATGTGCTTGCCCAGTGTGTAATAGCTTTTGCAGTTTTTGTTGTGTGGCAAAAGTGTCAACTCAAAGGCGCCAAGTTGGCAGCTGCCAACACTCCGCATCAACACAAGGGAGCCGAAAGGAAAGTGGCTAAAAGCAGCAGCTAAGGCTACGTCTACGGCAATATAATAATGGAAAAACACAAAACCAGAAACTCACTTGCACACAATTGCATGGCACTTTAAGGAATAATCAATGTGGAAGATGCAGAGTCCGCCCTGGTTTTTCTATTTGCGACTGTCATCGCCCGGGCCGACAATTCTTGATAATTTCTAGTGCCTGGGGCCCCTGAATTTATGCCCCTCTATTTATTATGATTATTTTATTGTGTTTATATTGTCCTAATGTTGCACCAGCAAAAAAGTAAATATTGTTGCAGCAGCAAAATTTCCTTCGTAGACAGGAAAACAAAATGCATAAAATATATACACCGACGTACGCTGGATATTTTTCCATGTGTGTATCTGTGTATTTAAGGGCTCTAAAGCGTACAAAATGCCACTTCTAGGCATTGCATTCTGTGCATTTCGTTTCCAGTCAAGTCTTCTGTTATTATTTATGCTTTTTAATTAAAAATTTAAACATTTAAGTGACATTTTAATGAGTTTCTTGCAGTGGGGTTCACACAGAGCACAGCAAAGCTATGCCCCAAAAAGCCAAGAGACCGAAATTTATTTTTGTGAAATATTTGAGAAATTTATATGTCAGCAGCGGAAATTGCTTGACATGAAAGCCTGCAAAAATTGCTCTGCTCACACATAGAAAATAGCAGAGGAATCGAGAAAAAATTTTTGGGGAAATGGAGAACGAGAAATGCCCATGCACAAAACAAAATTAATGAGCTGTTGGCTGCCTTTGAGCAAATCGCACAGGCAGGAAAAAAAAGAAATGAGGGGAAAAACGAAAATAAAATATCCCAACCAAAATGTGACGACGACGATGATGACGACAACGACGTTTGAGCTGCGGTTGGCGGAAACCGGAAACAGCATATATGACAACAGAACGGAAGGGATTTTTCATATTCAATTGAGCTAAATGATTTATGCCTGTGAGTGTGTGTGTGATTCGGCTGGCTGTACTTGTATGTGTGTGTCCAATCAGTGCGATGGACGAGTGTTTGTGAGCGGAACTCATTTGAATGCCGTTTGACTGCCTCGAATTTCGTTCGTTTGATCGCTGAAATGTTAGCTGAGGTTGTCGCTGCCAGTTTGATTAGTTTCATGCCCAAAAAAAGGGGGCGAAAATAAAGAAAAATACGTAAAAGAGAGTGTAAAGGACGGAAAATTGCAGAAGGAGCCGCAACATTTTAAACTGGGTCAGCTAGAAAAAAGCAAAGGGAGGAAAGGAGCCCAAACCCTAAACCAAAACCAAACCAACTGGGTGCCATGCAACTTGAACAACTGTGTTGAGTGCCTCTTCTCAGCACTCCCCCCTTTCTGTCCAGTGCCATTTGCAGCATCCAGTTGCAGCTCCTCCACAGTCATCGCATAATGGCAGCCATGTTGGCATACAAGCGACCACAAGCCCAGTCCGAAAAACTTAACACGTTTGTGGGCAGACAGTCAAGCGGAAATGTAGGTGCCGACTGGCTGATGGCAAAATCTAGCCATGAAAAATCTCTGACAGGAGTTGCCTTGGTCAAGATCCCAAAAAGTGATTCAATGTTGCAGAGAAAAAGAAATGGTTCTTAAAAACTTCATCGTCAACAAAATCTTTGCAGATAGATCTATTTAATTGTGACACTAAATTTTTTTTCTTTAATGAAACATATTTCTTCCACTGTGATTTTAATTTTTTCCTTTTCACATTACTTTACTTTAACTTTATTGACTGGCAAATAGCTTACAATTCCGATGTGTTTTAGCTGACCGTAAAAATTTACACATATCGGAATATTAGGACAACATCTGCTGTCGAAAGGCTGACATGGGGAATATCAAATGCAAAAACCGAAATCCCAACGATCCGACGGGAATGCAGCTCATTGATGGCCAATTTGCTTGGCCAATTGGTGGGGCGGAGCGCCAAAAGCTGCAATCGCAATTGCTGTTGGCCATTGGGGCCATTAAAGCGGAAATGTTGCCAAAAACGACTGAGACGGGCCAAGAGCGTTAGCCAGAGAGGTGGAAAGTGCTTAGGTTTATCCTCTTCATTTTGGCCAATGATGATAACTATTAAAGTCAATGGCATTTACTTCCAATAATTTCACCAGCTCTGCTAGCTTTTTGTTTTTTTCCCCAAATAACCTTTGACATTCAATGGTGTTTGTTGTCGATGGTGATGATGATGTTGATGGGGAGATGGTGGCCCTTCTGCTATTCGATTTTTAATTAGAAAGCAGTGCTAATAGAATTTTTAATTAAAATCGCTGGCCTGGCCCGAATGGTTGGCTTTTGTCTCTATCAGGAAGGACTTTGCTCCACTTTACTTTCCCTGTTGCTGGCTGACAACATGACACGCGCACAGGCCAAAATAAATGGCAACAACCATGTGACCCGCCCATTAATTAAAATTTTTGCTATTCAATAACAGACAACCCCCGTGGAGTTCAATGGTTACCACCGTGCACTGACAAAATTATGCGTTAATATTTAAAAATTGAAATTAATAACCTTAGGAATTCACAGACAAAAGGATATGACTGACAGCATAAATGTGAGTATTAAAAACTATTAAAACTAAAATTTGCTAAAATCTTTCTTTCATACATTGTTTTCGCAAAAAATAATGTGTAGTTTTTATATCAGGAACTATTATTTAAAATCTTTTAATATGGTAATCTAAGTTTTAAGTTTATGTTAATAGTATTGCTTAAAAATAGAACTTGCTTTAAACATTGTTTTTTTTTTTATGATAACCGGAAATATTTTAAGCCATAAAAGGTTATTGAAAGGAAATATCAAATTAGAGATTGGATGAATTTTTTCCATAATAATTAGTGTCAATAAATAATATTTTATCCTTTAGAATTTTACACCAATATTTAAAATAATATTCGTAAAGAAATCATTAAGAATCAATTTCTTTCTTTTTGTCCAATACTTTTTCGCCTCGGTGTGGCCTCCAAAATGTCAAACGGTGTCAATAACAATTTAAAATTAAAGGCGACCGCAGCGAAATATGAAATGAAAAATTTATCAGTGCGCCGCATGTTACTTTGAACCGCCAGGATTGAACCGAGTGTCTGACGTGCTTAGCATTTAACGTGACGAGCGGGTCACGCATCTCCGGACCGCAATGCCGTTGACATTTGTCGGTTCCCAGGCGACTTTCCGGACTTTCCGTAGTTCCGGGACTTACCTTGACGGGCGTGTAGGTAAGGGTGGAGCCCTGGGCGGAATGGGGCCGGAAACCACTCTGCGGCATGTCGAAGGTCTCCGCCGTGTTGTTGAAGGACCACTTGAAGTTCTCCGGCGGCGGAAAGGCATCCACTTCGCAAACGATTTCGGCCGCCTCGTTCCGAGCCACTCCATAGATTTTCTTTTGATCGGGTCGGCAAATTGGCTTATCTGTAGGGCAGAATCAGGGAAAACAGACGGTGAGTGCGAAGATCAAAACAAAGTTTTCTGTAGTGCATTCTGCTGTTTGCATCTGCAGCTGGAATCAATAATCGCATCAAACTCTGGACGAAGGATTCTTTGTTTTACCCTCTGCCTCTTACAGGCTCAAAAATCCCAAGTAGGAAAGTTTACACTTTTGTGTGGCTGCCCCAGCGCCATTGTTGTCCATTCAAGCAGCAAACTAACAGAGCAAGGCGGGTGGATCAATAAGAAGGGCTAAATTACCTTGGCACCTATTTAGAGTTAAATTACCTTTAAAATATAAACTGAAGTACCCCATGCCAATAAATACGATTTCAAAATATAAAAATTGGAAATTATTTAAAACATCATTTAAAACTCTCTAGCTACAGACAAAATTTCAAAAAACAAAAAAGAAGCATGGATTTGTCTTTAAAAACCGATTCTTACCAAGTAAAACCTTCTTGCATTATTCCGTTCAAAATTCATTTAGTTTTATAAAACTACAAAACGAAGACCTGAATAAGAGAACAACTTTTGCCATCGAAAACTTTTAGCAGCAGCGACGAAATATGCAAGGAAAAACCGAGTTGAGCAGGCCAGGGAATATTCAATTTTCTAATCCTTCGCCGGGGAAAATCTTTCAACTGTCTCTTGTCCCAGCCACAAAACTTGCGAAAGTTGCAAGTGGCGAATTTATTGTGCCATTTGACAACTGTCGATATTGCATGCCAAGCTGGGCAAGCCGTAAACAAATTTTTAACAAAGCTCGGGAGGCGGGGGAATACATAGCTGCCAGTTGGACACGGAGTTTTGTGGCCAGCGGAAGCTCTTTTTAAAACAAAAAACCCGGCCAGCACAGAACAAAAAAATAGCAGTGGAAGTGATAAAAGGGAAATGGCACCGGGAAAAAACCAAGGCATAAGGCCACAACAACAGACAAAGTGGTTAAAGGTTCTGCTGGCGAAAATGAATAGAAGGATCTCTGGCCTGCTAAATTGCTCGAAAAAGGCAAACTAATTAACCAAAGTTTGACTCGAGACAGGACCAAGTTCAGGAATCCTGCACAAATTGAGCAGAAGATTTGCGTTCCTGTCTTTCAAGAAGGAAGGGCTTCGCAACAAATTTAAGTTGACGACCCAAACAGTTTGAGGAATATAGTTGGGTAAAGTGATTTTTGTATACCCTTTATATTACAAAAAAAAAAATAGTTCAAATGATTAAATAAAATTAAAAATAGTTAGTTCCCAAAATATTCATTACCATGACTTTGGTGTCTACTATACTGAATCGGATATTCTATAATTTGTTAGGTTCGGTTACTTAAATTTCAAACTATCCAAGTTGGCGACAAGCCAGGCAAAGTTAAAAGCGAGATATTGCTGCTTGTTAATACTCTATACTCTCTTTCCAGATACACTTTTTCGCGCTCTACACAGCTCAGCGGCACACAAAGGGGCATTCAAGCAGCGCACAATAATGGGGCGTATACGCAATAAAACTGCAAGAGGCCCGCACGAGCGCACAATGCTGGGAGTTCCCCGATGAGCCCCGGATTCACCGCTTCTCCCCATTCATCCTCATCTCTGGCCATACTCGAACACTCAATAATGCTCGTTTTTGTGTGTCAAAGGTCCACTCGAGAAACCAAACAGCAGCAGCAGGAGCTCTGAAACCGAAGAAGGATTTCAGTGGGTGGTTTTGGACCACAATTCGATTTTCTATTTAAGCCTTCGCCGCAGCATTCGTTAATGGCCCGAACTCAGCCGTTCGATAGCGTTTTTATGGGTCAGCCAACATAATACGCGGCACACAATGGGGTGTTTGTGTGTGTGTGCTGAGGAGCCACAAATCAACATATCCCGCAAACATCCTTGACCGCCCACTCATCGCGATACTCACACATCACTTTTAGCTCGACCACGTTGGAGTCTCCGTCGCCCTCCACATTCGAGGCGGTACAGGTATAGTTGCCCGCCTGGTGACGAGTGACTCCCTGGAGCGCCAGATCTCCGCTGCTGACAATCACGCCCGCTCGCTGGTTGTGCTGGATGATTTGGTGCTGCAATTGGCAGGAAAAGGTCGTTATTAGGGGAAAACATGAGCAAATTAGAGACAGAAAGCCACAGTTTAAGAGAGGCCAAAGCTCATTCGATTTTACCCTACCAATTATAGTATATTCACTTGCATATAATACCTTAAAAGGGCTTTAGGATTTTATTAGCTGAATGTGTTTATTTCTGGACTTATATTTTTTTAAAACTTTTTCAGAGAGCGTCCTTAATAATTCAGTATTGACAACAGTATTGTCTAAAAAATATTGTTAATTTTTCATAAGAGAGACACATGTTTCTTGTTAAGGGTGGCAAAATCCTATTTACCAGTACGACTTCATATTTCATCCCCTTCGATGGTTTTAACTTAAATTTATCTGTAGGTTTCCTTTAAAATTAAGTTTGCCTAGCTAGCTTTTATTGACTTATATGCCTTGGGCACAAGGTCAGCTATCAGCACACTTTCCGCTCCCCGGAAAAGCACTCATAAATGCGCGCATCACTGAACTCGCAGCTTCATTAAGGAGCTGCGCCTTGGATGGCTACGTGCCTGGCATCGATACTGAAAAATCAGCCGATATTTACTTTAAGTTTTCCCTTAAACACACACTCGCGTGGGGCCACCCACATAGAGTCCTTCACACCCAAATGCTTACGGAGGCTTGACCTTCTAGCCGCCTTCCCGCACTTTCGCTCTCATTTTGAAATAATGCTCGAAGCCCAATGTTCGCCTTTTGGTTTTGTAGCCTTTTCCCCAATAGGCCGGCACTCGACAACATTTTGACGCATTTCCCCAGAGCCTTGTGCCATTTAGCAGCAAAACAAATTCGCACTTTGCCCGAGCTCAGCAAACAAACAAGCGGTGGGCGGCGGGAAAGGGGCGGGGCAACAATGAAAGCATTGAAATAAATAGAAATATAAATAAAAATGTGTATAAATATGGTCGACAAAAGTCAAAAAGCGAGAGCCAGCCGAACAAAGCCTCAACGACCTTAGCACACATCCATACTGAGATGCCTATATCTTGATGTGTGTGCAAATAAATAGAAACAATGCAGCCAGGCAACCCAACACTTAGATAATAGTGTTGTTAGCTACACTTCAAAAAATTGGCAAAACGAAACATTTTAGTTAAATAAAAAATATGTTTGATTTTCTATATAAACCCAAATGCATTTCATTCATTATTTTTGGTATAATTTTGGACATGAATTTTTTTAAAAATGTACAATTCAAATAAGTCATGTTTTATTGCAAGTTATTAATACAAATAAATATCTAATATTAATGTAAAAAAAAATCCAACGTAAAAGTACGATTTAAAAATTATTTCAATTAAATATAAAAGTAATAAACAAAACATTTTGTTTGACGCAAATTTTGGTAAATATTTGTAGATATTTTAAGTAAGTTACATGTTCAAAGAAAAATATGATAAATACGATAGCAGAATATAGTCTTTCTCCGAAGTGTATATAATAGGTCAGTAGAAGTAGGACGTGCTACAGTTTATATACGAATGTATTGGGATGGGTCATAGATCCTGGAAATACCAAGCCGCGTCTTTTGTTTGGTGGCCCTTTCCATTGTGCAGATGTAAACAATTATTTAGTTGGTTAGACAGTTGCCATATGCCTGGTCATGACAATATTTGCCCACAAGTCACATTCCGGCTATTGAATTCCATTTGCTTTGAGGCAGAATGATTGATACCATCGACAAAGTGTCAGCGCCATCGGAAACCAGATTGCTGATACTGATGTATCCATTACATATGCAGTGATTAGTCGCTATTAGCATTTCTCTCGACTTGTTTAAAGATCCTTAAAGTGCAGAAACGCCCCAAAGGCATTGGTGTGCCCACCCCGGCGAAGGACCTTTCTCGTTTTCTGCACAGCCTCAATTCCCGTAGGGTTAGCTTAAATAGCTCAAAAGAGAGAGGGAATAAACTGTGGCTTGGCTCAGCGACCTTGTTGTCATAAAACAAATAAAAATGTCGCCATGCATATACGAAAAGTAAATAAAGTTCAAGGTTGTCGGCAGCCCAAAAAAAAAAAACAAAAAAAGCGAACCAAAAAGTGTAAGCAAAAGCAAACAGAAGGTAGGCCTGCAAAGCCGTCACGCCCCAGTGGGCGTTGAGGATTATTTCAAATAGTTCGGGGCACATCCGCTGCAGAATTTCCGCTCGAGGTCACCACCCCCCCGAGGGCACCCACTTCCCGCCGACTTGATGATGTCTGCACAACCCTTTAGTGCCCCTCAATGCTAATGGCGCATTTTATGCGTTGCCATTTCTGTTTGTCTGTCTCTCGGCCGTGTTTTCGACTTGTTTGCCTGCCACTCCTCAAGCGCCAAGAGCCCTGGGCCACAATCACAACCCACGCCGCCCCTCGTGTTCGTCTGTCGTGGATGTTTGTTCCGACTATAAATACCCAATTAGTGTCCGTAATTTATCTGATGGCCCGGTCTGATTGAGTTGATTTGGTTTAGCCGTTCCCTGGGCACTTCTTACGAGGCTGCTTTTCTTTAAAGTTTCTCTAAAGAACTGTGCGTTAGGTCTAACCATTATTCGGCCTTTTTCGAGTGCGATAATTTAATTGTTGTATGCACACTTAAAATTTAAAAATGTAAAACTATTTACATTCCACATATATCATTAAATTTTTCTAAATTTTACCGTCTGAATTTTCCAATAAACATTTTTTAATTGTGCACAGCAATCTATTCAACATAAATACAAATAGTTATTTTTAGAGAGGCTTTAAATTACTTCAAATGGATTGAAGCCACAATTTCAAAAATTATAAAATAAAATGGTAAAGCGAGTTTTAACTAATAAACAAAACAATAAAAAAATATTATTCAATTATCAATTTTACTTTATTGAAATGGGTCTGCTAACCTGATATTTGCAGTTGAGAGTTCAAAATGGGAATGAAAACATTTATTTAAATCAATGCAAATTTGCAAACTGCCTTTATGGTCCAACCAAGCATTTCCATTTGTCTGGTGGAACTATGTAAATATTCATGCTCAAGTTGCTGGAAAACTCTAAAGTCGTTTCCACCGACTTTGTTCTCTAATCAAATTTTCCGGCTATGTTTGCTTTTTCTGCGGTTCCTGACGCAACTTAGATAAATGCGAGTGTGTGGGCCAAATAACTTTTCCTGCCAAAAGGATTCGGATTCATTCGGAGCAAACTGGTTGCTCTGGCAACGATTCCATCAAAGTTCTGCTCCTTCTTCGTCTATATGTTGTTGTTAATGAACATGTAAAACTTTTACTCGCACGCACATAGACACGCATTGGAGAACTTTCTCCCTTGTGAGTGTGTGTGTGTGTGTGCAAGTTTAATAAAACTAATTGTTAATTTAATTTGCCAGCTCGTCGTTAATTGTCAGCTTGTCTAATTGAATAATAACAGACGAAGACAAGTTGCCTACGTTCCAGTTTCGCCCTGCGGCTGTTCTGCCAAGAAGTATGGTTCAAACCGAATCGATGTGGTGGGAAAACTAAAACTAAAATTAATTTACTTGTTAACTGGATGCAACCGAGTTGATATAACTTGATTTGACTTTTAATTGCATTTGCAGGTTGCACTGTCACTGTTGCCAATTAACAATTGACTTTTAATGAACGCCCGACTTGGCTTCTTCGCCTTCACTTCGCCCAAGTCATTTGCAATTTTCCGCATGGCCTTGAACTCATTACGCATACGCCATGTGCACAGCTCGACCAAGTGTGGCTGTCTGTCTAACCCCTCTGCCTTTCACCCTGTTTCACTATTTTCACAGTGTGTGTTTGGCTTAGTTTCGTATCCATTTCATTTCCATTTTTGTACTGCCGCAGTGAACTTTTATTGTTATGACACTCGGCTAAGGCGAAAAGTTAGAGGGCAGAGGGAAAAGTGTAGAGGATTTCACGCTGAGCTGGATAAATGTAAGTGACGATTGCCAACTAACTAACTAACTGTGCTGCTGTCGCTTTCTGGCTTGTTTGCCAGCCAGACGTATTCTGTGTGCCGTAAAAGCGGGTATTACGCATTGTTTTTAAAGTTTACTGGAGATAAAAAACATTGTAGGTATTACTAGCTTTGAATGGCTCAACTTTATAGCTGACAAAGCATAAAGCAATATAAAGCGTATCAAAGTCTTAGTTATTTAAAAATATTACATATTAAAGGGCCTCTCTAAACTTTAAATAAATAGAAAACAAATTGTCCATGTTCTGGAATATTATAATAAATCCGACTTTAAAATTAGAGTTTTACCTACAACTTCTGCAAGAGTAGTTGAGTTTCGACTAAGAGTTAAGTTTCTTTTGTAATTTCTGTTGGCAGTTCATTTGCATTTAACATTTACTTCCAAAGCTCATTGATTTTACCCCAACCCACTTTCTGCCTTTAACCTTCCACATCCCGTCGGTATCCCCTATATAATTAGCATTTTGTTCGATGCAAGATAGACCTTAATGGAAATAGCACTCGAACCAAAACAGTCCCATTGTCTGTCGGGTAAATTATTATTTCATATAAAGTTTTTATCTACCTACCCTCTGGCCTGCGCTCATGTCTTGTGGAAGTTCTTTTGTACTAAATATACGTCCTTTGGCGCCCCGTACTACGAAAAAGTTTTTGGTCGTCTTCGAGTATTTGTATTTCCTTATTGTTGTTTTCGGTAAAAGTTATGACTAAGTTGTTGGTTTTGCTGTTGCCGTTGTTTAGCTTTGCTCTTTGTTTGGCCATGTTCTTCATTGTGAATGAATTCAATTAGCATTCATATTATTCATACACTTGATTCGTTTCTTGTTCGGCATTGAATAACATTTATTTGGCAGCCATTGTTGTTGCTGTGGTGAAGTTTTTTGTGCTGCCACTAATAAACAAATGATTTGCCTTGTAAACTTGTACGGACTCCCGAAATTCTCCCCACACCAAAGCCCTGTCTTATGCCAGCCACTTGACTCAATTGCCTTAAAATAATTGGCCAATAATTCAGTAAAAATGACCACTTAATTTCGGTTTCATAATAATTTAGCCAGGCGGTGGCTCGTGTGTGAGAGAAGCACGCCAATGTCTTGGGAATTGCCGGAAGTTTGGCAATTGTACGCTCAATTGCCTTGAGTGCAATATTTGAAGTATGTTTGAAGGTCAATACACAGAGAAAAACATTAATAAAATATTTACATGAAACTTATATACCTTCAAAATATTTATATATAAATATAGAATATTAAGGTTGTTTTAATTCGAATTAAATAAAAGAGCAAACACTTCATTCATTGTTTGAAGAACACTTTTCAATTCTTAAACATATTTCGAAACATTGTTTTTCTGTGTATCTAAGCCTGCCTTTTCGAAAAAGACCCCTAAACTTGATGGCCAAATATAATATATTTTATGTGACCTAAAGAGGTATTTTTGCTAAAAGTTTACTTTACACTTTAGACCACACTCTTCTCCTGCTTTTGCTTTGTGTTTGTCTCAATAAAAAGAGCTCTTATATTTAAAAGAGCCGTTCATAAATATTCCAAGTCAAGGAAAGTTTTTTATTTGGTCACTTACATTATGCTTCCATACAACTTTATAAGCAGCCGGATTTGCATGCACTTTACACTCGAAGTAAACGTCATCGCCTTCCTCGATATCCTCCGGATTTAGATTGGAGCCCAGGTCCAGCTGCAAGGTGGGAATGACTGCAAAGAAAGTGGGAAAAGAACAAAACACTGGATGAGCATTGTATTCAATTGGCTTAGTCTGAGACTTAGACTTGGATTGGGAGTGGTGTTCACTTGGAGGAAAGTCCACCGAACGAAATTTGCTGTTTTGGGCAATCCTTCAACTCGAGCCCAAGAAATGCATGAAATGGGCGGAAAAAGGGGGTTAATCCGGGCTTATCCGTGATTAGTGTCGCTTCGTCTTCGTCTTCTATCTATGTTTTCTGCCGCCCCTCGGCTCTTCGCCACCTTCCACTTGTTTATTATTATTTTGCACATTGTTTTTGGCAACTTTACCTACTCGTAGTTTTGGTTTGGGGTCTCTGTGTGCTTAGTGTTTCTGCCTTTTTTCTTTTCCGCTTTCTTGGGTGGCACGTTCTATAAGTAAGTTGCTTTAAGCCGATTTCGTCTTTTCGCAAAGACTTGTTAATGAAAATGAAAAGTGCTTTAGCGCATACCATCTCAGAAATGGAAAGAGAATGGACGAAAAGCGAATGAACGGGGAGGGGAACAGGGGTGGCAGGGACAATGAGGACAGGAAGAACGAGTCAAAGCAGTTTGCATAATTTAAAGACCTTTCCCACTGCCTCAGCATCCCCCTCGGCCCCACTCATTGTGTCTATCTTTTTCCCGCTCAACAAGTTCATTAGCGATGACTTTAAGCCGGCACAGAAAACGAAGGGGCAATGGAAATAAAGGATGTGCACTTGGCAAAATAAGATTGTTTATTAAATATTTCTGTTTTAATTTTCTGAATTTGGAAAGTGTTTTTATATATGTTGCTGTTAATTTGTTATAATTAATTACGGTAATGCCAATATTTGTATCATATATTAAAAATATGTGCTAGCTTGAGGAATTCATACCAAAGTCTTTCAAAAGCCATAACATTTTTATGATTTTTCCCAATCATAACAATTATCTTTAATAGCTGAAATATTTTCTTTCAATATCCCAATAATTATAAGCTAAACCTATCCAAATTCATAAGACAAAATTTTTTCATCTGCATAATGACAGTTAGACATTCTACGAAGGAAGCTCCAAGTGGCTGCCAGGCCACACTGTTGCGGTTAGGATGGGCTTAAGTGGTAATAACTGTCACTGGCCAAGCTGGCCAACTACGTCTGGCTAATGCATTTTATGGTCCTCCATCTCGGTGACTCCCTGACCCATCCCACCCACATATCCCCTGTGGAGCGAATGTCCCGAAAACGAGAGGAAAAACCAAAGCAAGCCCATCCCAGTCGTAACTGCAGCTTAACGTAACGACTTTTGAGTGCCAGTGGCACATTATGCTTCAGCTGCAGTTGCAATACGAAGGACTGCATCTGTGTGTTTACCAGTGTGTGGGTGGTTGTATATGAGTGTGGGTGAGGTCTGTCATTGTCTATTGCACAAAGTTGAACCAGTCCTCGTTAGCAGTCCTTAAATTGATTCCACTAGCCACCACTGCCATATAAATTGCATTAAGCTTAGAGCTTATTTTCATCTTCCTATTCTTTTATATCCTTCATGGGGGTAATTCAGTTATATCGAAAAGTTTACAATTCATTTAGATCCAATAAATGATTGGGAAACTATTTGATAAAGCCACAAAAATGTAAAATTGTCTCCCTCTAATCCAAGCCCCTGTCTTTGCATCGTCTTCTCATCTAGTCCATCATTTTTTATAATCAAAAAATCTGCCTTGTCATAATGTTTATTGCGGATATGACTTTAACTTTTGTGGGCCTGTCGTTTCCTGTTGATTTCATTTTGGGAAGCCTAACCTGAGTTGATTGTCTGGAAAATAAGAGGTCTGCCTGCGCTGAGGTGATCGGATTAAGATATTAGAGATAACTTTTTTACGGCCCCGGCTAAATGTGATGTAATATAATGAGAGAATTATTGGCCGCTTCAACTTCAACCTGCCCCATCTCAAGTCTGTTAGCAGCCGACATTGCATCAACTTTTCAATTTACCCCCGACGCAAGAGGCAAACAAAGAACGCGCTTAAAAAAGACACAAAATCTTTTCGTAAAAACGCGGAAGGTCGAGACGGGAAATATGAAATCTCAGGAAGTGCCTGGAGAAGGAAAACGGAGGGGGACCAAAATATTTTAAGCACGCTATAAACATGTAAATGAGCATGGAAATTGAAATTGTTATCTAATTTTTTATATCAGCGCCCGCGCAGAAGCTGCGCCCTACTCTTTTGCGACAAGACAGGACCACACTGAGAAAAAAAGCTTGGAATAAAGTCAAAAACAAAGATTGTTCTTAACGGAATTTCGTATTGCTTAAGTAAAGACTGTGGAAGAGAAGTTAACTTTTAAATATACTAATGTATTTCTGTGTTTAAATACATCATAAAACTATTTTTTAGGAGAGTTTTTCTAATAAGAAAAAAAATGTGGGTTTCTGATATTACCCCAGCCGTTTCTCTCAGTGCATCATGTGCAGCACAACGGGAAAGCATCCCCATCATCGCGACAGCCACCGAAAGGAGTAAAAGTTTCAATGGCATTGGGGAACAACGAGGCGGCAAGCTTTTTAGATAATAGACGTGGCAACTGTTTGCCCAAGACGCTGTCGTCACAGCCCAGAAGACGAGGACACGAGACCCCAGGACTATTGAAACATTAAGGGTTTTACGCGCATATGTGTGGTGTGCGGGTGTGGCTTAAAGTGAGCTTTCCGGCTTGTCGTATAGTGTGTGTGGTTGTGCACAACTTTCTTGGCCGCGCGCGTTTTTAATATTTTGCCATAGAAATTTTATTAACAAACTTTACCCCCAGCACATTGTTGACGCGGCCCATAAAACAAACGTTTGACATACGAGCCATTGGAACGCAAAAAGAAAAAATTGAATGTATTATGTAAGACCCGCCAATATTTGGAACAGAGTTCCGAAATACCGCCTCCCGCCCCTCCTGTCACTATGGCATTGGTATGCAAATCAGTATTGATTCCCCGAAGGACATGGGCGATAAGCGGTTGACATAGTTTATGGGATCGCACGAGAACCAGAACGAGGGCCCATCGATGGTTTATGGGGCACTCATAAAGCAGCGGCATATGTCAAAACGGGGTGTTATTAAAGCGGAGCGGGTCGTCAGTTCCTGGTACAGAAAATGTTCCGGAAGAACTGTTGACAATGGCTTTGATTGATTTCGAAACTAAAAGGCGAACTAAATAGGTTACCCTAATCTAGAAATTAGTCAAAAGCAACAAAAAGAGTTACAAGTAAAATTGTTTAATTAAATATTTATAGAAAACTTGAAAAATTATTATTTTTTTACAGCGTTTAAAATTTATACTCAAATATTAAGTTCTCTTATTTTTACTTTTTTTAATAAATCCTGCATTTATATCTATAACTTTTTTCATTTAAAAATATATTCTTTTACTAATTCGAAATGAAATGAAATTAAGAAATGAGTTTTTTTATACCCTTGCAGAGGGTATAATAATTTCAGTCAAAAGTTTGCAACGCAGTGAAGGAGACATTTCCGACCCTATAAAGTATATATATTCTTAATCAGCATCACCAGGAGAGTCGATCTAGCCATGTCCGTCTGTCCGTCCGTCTGTCCGTCCGTCTGTCCGTCTGTCCGTCCGTTTCTACGCAAACTAGTCCCTCAGTTTTAAAGCTATCTGCTTGAAACTTTCCCAAAAGTTGTCTTTCTATTGCAGGTAGTATATAAGTCGGAACGAGCCGGATCGGGCCACTATATCATAACTTTGGTGTTTTTAAAGTTAGGAAATTGGGATTTTCAATGGGTTTTATTTTTGGCCAATCAATCCGACCTACCAAATTTCATAAGGATCGGCCGACTATATCTTATAGCTGCCATATAACTGAACGATTGGAAATGACATAACTTTGGTGTTTTTAAAGTTAGGAAGTTGGGACTTTTTATGAGTATTAAGAATGCATCATATGAATAATTTTGGAGAATATAATTTATAGAATATTCTGCAAGGGTATATCAACTTCGGCTCCGCCCGAAGTTAGCTTTCCTTTCTTGTTTAATTGTTTATATACTTACAGAAAACATTCAATTTCATGGCCGTTTCACGAATTCCATTGCGAACGAGCTCATTGGTTGCCCGACAGGACAAAGCCTTGCCATGATCTTCTCTTGTGGGTGTGATCGATAGCACCGAAGTGCTCACATTGCCATCCTCCGAGACCTTTTGTAAAATTAAGAAATAAAATTATGAAAAAATTGCTAAAAGATTTCCATTTACCTTCTGACTGTGGCCGAGCAGTTCGAGGTTGCCCATCCACCAGGTAATCTTGGCCGGCGGCCTTGATCCAATCGCCTGGCATTCGATCTCGTACTTTCGATCTGCTGACATCGGCTGGTTGTTAAAGCTGATTTCCACTAGAAGAGGCCGCACTGCAATGCAAACAGTTTGTTTATAAACGCGCATTAATTTCCATCCTTAATTTATTTGCTTAAATGTCATTTATGGTTTTTGCCCTCCTCCCCTGACACTTTTTTGGTTTTGTTTCTCGCTTTCTCCATTTTGTTTGGTGCGACAGCAGCTTTTTGTTGATTTATTCAAATTGTGTGTGAAAAATCGAAATCGAAATGGAAATGACAGCCAATGCAATTAAAATTAATTGCAACAAATTACGATAGCCACCAGCAACAGAAATTGCACCAAGAACAACTGGGGACTGCAACAATGTTGAGCATAGGGCAGCAAATATTTCTGTTTTTCATAAAGGCTCCCCATAATATGAAATGATAAATGTCAGACGAACAAGGCAAAGGCAAAGGAACCGACACGAATCGGCGAAAATCATCAGCAATTTTTGTCCATATTTCCAACATAAATTATATATTTATTTTTACAGTAAAACAACGAATACTTGATAAAAGTTAATCATTCAGGGTAACAATTATAATTGCGAAAATTCTCATTCAAGTTTTTTCGTTTCGCTTGCCTTATTTCATCGAAAACTTAATAAAAAGAAGCTGAGCGGGAAAATATCGTTTCCGCATTGCGACGGATGACTGTTTATGGTCAATTGGCATAGGCTATTGTTAGATTGGAAGATCACAAACAATGCATTAAATTTCAGCCAATAAATATTCATGCAATTACATTTATGTAATTTGAATATTTGTTAATATTCATGCTGACAGCAATTTGTTTACCCACTAAATTGAAAATTGGCCCAACAAATAAACAATAACAAACATATTTTTTTCAGTCACCTAAATATGGTCACGTAACGCTTCGGAGTTCAGGTTCATTATCAGCATTACACAATTTTGCATCGTTATCGATGTCATTGCAATGGTTTTTGTGTGTTTCACCTATATTTTTTTGCGCTTTAGTGCATTCATAGAAAATTATAAATTACGCCCATTGGTTTTCAAGTGGAAAATGATTTCAAATATTAAAATATCATTTGAAAAGCGTATTATTCTTTTAAATGAATATTTGCTGAATGCATTTTACTCATTTAAAATATCTACTGTTTATTCAATTTTCTTATTAGCTTAAATATTCACAAAACAGTGAAATAAGCTGATGAAAGGGTATACTTTTCCAGATAACTTTAATAATGTATTCACATATTTCCTGCAATTTAACAAGTTAAGCCAACTGTTGTTACTTTTTTCAGTTGTTGTTACATTTGCTGCGGTTGGCCGCGTATTTTATGCGTTAATTTAAAGGCGTGACATTTCAGTTAAGCCCAAATGCGATAATAAAAAAGAAAATACAAAAAAAATGGCAGAGAAAGCGAGGGGCATGCAACTATCTACAATTTTATTTATTTCAATGCCATTTTTTCCCTTTGTTTTCTCCTGCATACATTACAATATTATTCCACTTTTTAATTGTTTTCGTAGGCATTGAACAGGTTTCGATGCGTTTGTTGTTGCTGCTGCAGCAGCGCTTTATTGTAATTAAATTAATTATGCACATTTGCATTGGAAAATCATTTAAATGTTTAATTAAACGCACTACACCAGCGAGCATAGAAGACCTGGCCCCAAAGGCCCTGAACTGCGACCAATTATGCAAACAGATCCAATCAATTTTTAAAGCTACATTTTCTGAAGTAATATCAAAAACAAAAGAAGTGTCAATTTTGTGATGTGATTGCCTCTTATATTTTTGATTGGAATGCAGTGCGAAAATAATATGAAACACCATGAAGACACCTAAGCCTGAACTGCAACAAAATTAATGAATGCAGAGGGAACACTTTAATTCAATTAAATGTTGCATTTCGGCTTTGACCAGCCCTTTTGGGGCCTTGAATTGTGTGCTAATGAGGAACTCTCATAATTGTTTTGTGTGAGGGACTGAGTCTCGTGACGGGCGTAATCTAATTGTTAGTGGCCATAAAATTAACTAATTAAGGTCGTACTTATTATACAACTGCCCTGTTCCCCATGCCCCTATTCTCTCATTACACGCGAAGCTAACCAAAAACAACAGAATTTCTGTAAAGGGAAAGTGAAAAAACCTGGTTAAGTTTTCTACCACTGCCTTCATTTCAAGGTCATTCGTTAAACGCGGTACGAAACTGTGGCCACATTAATTGACCAAGTTATAGAAACTCCAACGCCTCATCTTAAGCTTTTCTTATTCGCGTGTTAACTTTTATGTCCATATTATTATGCACTTCCTGAGTGCCAGTATTTTGGCCAACTCAAGGCAATAATATCAAATATGCGCATCACCAGCTGCTGTCGCTGGAAATCTACATTATTTTTCGGGTACTGGGGACCTAAGTAGGAATTGACGTCCAATTGCTTTGACATTTTGAGAGCCAAGACAGACGCGCCAAAGTGCCATAAAATTCTATGGCCAATCTTTGGCTGTTAGCGCAATGTCATGGGCCTAATAACCGAGCATCCAACATAATGTTATAATGTTATATGAAAGTAAAAGCAGAACAAGGAGAGGTGGCAGAAACTTAAAGATCATAACTGGTTTTCGTCGGAATAATACCATAAATATTATTAAAAACTTATCTAGATCAGATCGTTTAAGGGTTATACGAAAATAAAGTAATTGAAAATTAATTGATAAGGATACTATAATAACTTTTTATTTCATTTTCGTTAAGGATGTTTTTATTTCCGATGGAATTTGGAATTTCAATTTATTTATAATGCTCTCCCCTAATAAAGCTGACAGAATTTGTAAATACATTTCAGTCACAGCAAATAAACTTGCAGCTAACAGCTTTTCCGGACACAATTCTCTCAACCACTCACACTCACGCTCCAAATTGGCAACAATTTAATTCAATTTAACAATTTGCACTGCTCCTGCCCGTGAGAAGCGTACAAAAGAGGCATTTAAAAAAATTTCACAAAATAATAAATCCACTGGGGTCATGCACAGTCCACTAACCTGACTGAAACTTCTATATTTAAAAAAAAAAACAAAAAAAGGACAGTTCGATATGATGTTGGGGCGAACAATATGTGCCAGGTCAGAGGCCATAGTAGGTAGGATAAGTTACGCACAGGAATTTCTGTTTTCCCTATTCAGTGTATACGTTTTATTTTGGCATTCGGGTATCGCATGCAATGTTGCTGCTGTTGCCGTTTGCATTTTGTTATATTTGCATAAGCCATTTTATTATCTATTTTTTCCTGCTCAGCCTCCCTGGGTTCTTCTCTACTTTTTTTGGGGTTGCTGGTGGTTCGTTTTTATCTGCACAGCTATTTGTTAAAACTTTTATCGCAACGCTTAAAACCGAACAACAAAAGCAAGAACTCAGGATCAGAAAAACTGAAATAAATACAATAAATAAATAAATTGTTTGGCAAAACGCTTTTAGCACCATATTTGGGTCGCTTAACCTCATTTCAATGCAGTGGGCCAGCAATTTACTATAAAGTCATAAGACGCTAGATGGAATTTAAAACCTAAGTGAAATCACCTTATGATTTGAGAAAGAAATATACAATTTTGATTTTGAATAAATTCTTTAAAAGAATGCACAAGACACAAAATCCACTGATTGATTTTTAATTTTATTTTACCAATGTAGCAGTTTTATACTCACGGTAGAGCTCGATAGTTATGTTGGTGGCCACATATTTCTTGTGGAAATTGCTGGCCTGGCAGGTGTAGACCGCATGCTGGTGGATTCGTGACAGGTTGCGAACCACCAGTTTGCTGTTGATGGCCCCATCGTATGTGTAATCGACAACGCTGTTCTGCAGCTGCCCATTCATCAGCCAGATGACAGTTGGCGGCGGAGACCCTGCAAAAAGAAGGAATATATTGTATACAAAATCGTTTCAAACTGGTATTAATCTTCAAATAATCCACTTAATATTGTATTTTGCGAGTTATGGTAAGGTATTTGTAGTTTTTAGATACTGGACAATATGGGGACAAGACTTACTAGACACTCGTTACTTTGCAAGCTCTCCATTACCTGGATTAAAGTGCCCGTTATAATCTATCCTTGGAACCTCTAATTTAGTTAGCTGGTGGGGCATGTTAACTAGCCACCACGGTGGTGCAATTGCTGAGGAGTGGGCTCCACTTAAATCAACACACAGACGCACAGCCACATTACTCATACGCAGCGTGCGGCACTTGGCCCCTTTTAACGACTTCAACTTAATCAAGCGCTGAAATTAGCTTTTGTGTGCGTATATGAGCGCACATTAATTTAATAGCAACGGGTGGTCGGTCACTCTCTCAAAGGAGAGCTCACAATACACTGTGAACAAATAAAAATCTAATGTGCAGCTTAAAATAATTACACAGGGTGTACATTATTCATAGTGGGATATTTTTAATTCCATTGCATTTAGCTAATCTACAATAAATAACCAGTGTTTTCTAAACTTTTTTGTCAGTGTCGGGCGTGGAAACAAATAAATTCTCTGACATGCTTGTTGTATATTTTTCTATTATTACATAGTTATTACGCAAAATGCTTGATGAGTAGCCATAAAAAGCAAAGCGACTGAACAAGTGCCATTAAATCCACCTGGAAATTCACTAAAACTAAGCCACGGATGGGCCAAAAACTGCACTTGATATGTTTGAAAAATGTGTCGCCCAGTCATATATAGATTTTCATATATGTAGGCGGCAATACAGAGAGGTGAACGCACATTACTTTGATTAATAACTGCCATTTGGTAGAGTTTTATGTTGTTTATGAAAATATTTCACATACTAGCTCTGTATGTGTGTGTTTGTGCTGGAGTAGATTAGCGCATGTGTAGCAAGGCGGCTTAATGGTTGCCAGTGATTTATTGGCCTCTTCTCCAACAGAAACACAATGCAAAAATATGGCAAAAAACAATAGGAGAGTCAGAGAGAAACGCCAGTTGAAATTATGATTTGGCAATGCAATTGTTGCTGTCTTTTCGGCACTTAAAGTAAGAGTTTGTATTTTTCTAAGAGGTCTCTGACTCTTGCTTTCACTTTAAAGCCCAGACCAAGATTCCTTTAAGGCTCGGGAGAAGTCTACTGTTTTTTAATGTCAACATAAGGTGGCACAGCCAACGAAACCTCTCTTACACACACACACCTGAAGCTGACTTGCATTTACTCCCTAGAAAAACACAAAGTTTGCACTAGTTTTGTACTCTTTTCCTTGTACTTTTTTTTTAACCTGCCTTACATACCCTTACCAAAAGCAATTTCCAAAAGTGTGCAAAAGTTACAATAATAGTCTTAAATAAAAAACTTGATCAAGCTTCATGTGCCATTACCAAATATTTTACCTGTTGCTTTGTTTAAAAAAAGGAACTTAAGGAATTCAATGAAAAGTAATTGTTTCTTTAAAAAAATACTACTTGTTTTGGGAATTATAGGTATTTTAGATTACTTCACAATTACTTCACACATGTTGTAGTTAATACGATCACTACATAAACCTAGTAAAGAGTATTTTGGCCAACATTCCTGAAAGAAGCACGCTCCATTCTTTTATTTTTCTTTTGCTTTTTTGCCAAGTGCTTTGCCATTTTTAGAGCAGGCATCAGAAACGGGTTTTTGTGCCAGGCAGCTGAAAAGCAGTAGCCGTAGTGGCAAGAGCGACATTAGCATTTCTTTGCCATGTCCACCTGGCGGGAGTGCACCTGCCAACCTACCCACCTGCCCACCACCCACATCCACACCCACTTCCTAATGAGCAGCAGCATTCAAATGCGTGCCAGTTTTCAGCGTTTCCTTTTGGCGGAGACTTAAAGCCGCTGCCAGCCAAGTCCGACTCACTTATGCACTTTTGCACACACGTTACCAGAGCTCAAAGAGTCCTTATTTCTGGCTTCGCATTGTTCCGTTCACCGACATTATACAGAAATGCACAGCGAAAGGAAAAGGCGACCAAAAATCTCTTCCAGATAATGTATGCCACTTAATATGCCACTAAATATTTATGTCAAGTATTTTACATAATAGTCAATGAATAGAGAAATTACTATAATGACTTTAAGTTATGAAAAAAACTAATGATACAAAATACATAAATTATGTTGTAATTTGATACTATTTGTTGAATTTATGATAATTAGTTAATTAATCAAAAAGTGACATCAATTTCGACACATTTTAAAACAAATTTCTATTGAATTTTGTATTATTTTTTTTTATTGCAAATGAAGTTAAGAACTTTGGATGAAAAAGTGCTGGTGATACTGTTTATTTAATTTGTTCCCTGTGTAGAATAAACAAATGAGAGCCAGAGACACACCCTCCAACATGCACATGAAAACTTAGACCATGTGCTTTAGTTATGCAATGCTGAAATATTTGCTTGTTTAGTTTTGCATATCTGTACATCTCCTGCATCTGTTTTGGCTTTGGATTTGTCTCGGGTGAAACAGATACACTGCTCGAGTGCGGAGAAGGGACCACGCAAACAAAGCTCTTAAGAAATAGAAGAAACAGCAGCAAAATTTAGGACTCGTGATAGTAACAAAAAAAGTAATAGGAGGAAACTCTGCTATGCCACATAAATATATTTTATGTTGTTGTCTTTGTACACTTTTTGTTTATTCAGTTCGCATTCACTCTGATTCTCTTTCTCCCTTTCTCCCTTTGTGTGCTCTTTGGCATTTGACCTTTTGTCCAGTGAGGAAGCTGTAAAATAAATTTAAAGCTTGCCGGCTTCGAAGGTCCTTTTAAAGAACAACACTCAATTGTCATTTGTTCTTTGTTTATTAAGTAAACAGTTGAATACTTTCGTACTTGAAAAAAGTGCAGTAAAAATTATTTTTAAAAAAATGAAGTTTCTTCTTGAAACTTGAAAACGAACCGAATATATTAACAAGGCTTATATCTCTTAAAGGAAACCTTTTCAGAGAAGCCATAAATGAAAAATAAATGAAGTAGAAATTATGCTAACTTTTGTCTTCCTAAGTATTTTCCCCATTTTCGTGGTCCTATTTTCGCTTTAGTAAATAGCTTGTGTTCTTGCATGGCCCGTATTGTTGCACTTCCGTGCTCCGAAATGTGCCACAACAACGCAACAACAATGGTCGTAATAATAATAACAACAACGGAAAAGTGAAGTAAGAAATTTTTATAAAAATGCACACAATTTTGTACTCGACAACCTGCCTAGAACAACAACCACAACAGAAAACACAATAACAATATGGCCAACGCTCACTTTGGCCAAAGCGGAAAACGCCTGCACTTCCGTTTGACACACAGAGCGAAAAAAAAAGAAAGTAGGGTAAAAGCCATTTTTAGCACACTTTGGCAATGCTAGGAGTTTTTAAGGGTATAAGGGCTCCTTGACTGACAATAATTTCTAGACTGGATCCTAAAAAACATTTTAAAATTAGTAATTTAAAATCAGTAGCAGTATCTATACAATTGGTACACCTTCGAATTCTACAAGCAAAAACTATTAAAATCTTCAAAAGATATAATTGTACTAATAAATATTCTTCTGGTGCCTTTGGAATTATTAAACAAAGGTCGGGTCCTAAAATTCCATAAAATAAGAGGGTAACCAAAATGCTAAACCAAAATGTCCCCCTTCGTTTTAGTTGATGCTTTCTCATGCGAACTGGGGCTTTCACTTTACTATATGCTCGGGAGAGTTGCTGGATAAAGGATCAGAGGGGAAATCGGAGTCAGAGGGGCAGAAACCACCGTGTGTAAAATTCATGACGTGCAAAAGAAGGCAACGCTGAATATTATGCATTAGTGGCCACATAAACCCAGGGTTTTCGCCAAGTTTTCGCCCAGACTTCCAATGTCAGCGCACAATGGCTGCCCCCCAGTTCCAATGTATATTCTTTATGATTTGGATGGGGGAACTCGGGGAAGATTGGTAATTTTTACTACCCACACAGACTGTGCTGGTTTATAACTTCATTTCGCTCCCCGTTTCGCCGGCATTTTTCGGGGCTGGCGTGTCGCGCTCATTTGCAATTGTGGCCCTCCTCCTAGGCTGCAATAAAATTTACTGCTCCTTTGTCGATTTCGCACACTCTTAAGCCCAAACTGGCTCCATCCACCGACCATTTCCATCCCGGGCCTATCCTTCCTCATCGCCTGCCGCTTTTGACTTACTTCTGCTGATTGCACTTGTTTAAGTGGCAACTTTTTCAGCACTTTATGCTCGCACCCCCTCCTCACTGCCGCCTTTTTGTTTTGGCCACAGAATTGCAATTTCAGTAATGGACATTGCATGTTGAATGCCAAAGACCTGACCACACCAGACCCAGAACCAAAAACAGCTAAGAATGGAAATGGAGATGGAGCTGGCCGGGCTGAGCATAATGTCAGCATTTGCCTGCTATTTATTTCCGCCCGCTTTTCAAGATTTTAGTAGTACGGAAAGCATTTTCAATTTCACACCACTGCCTAGTCGTTCCAACATAATTGGGATGTTCAGCGGTTAGGGAAGGACCTCACCAGTTAAAGGATAATAGTTCCTTTGCGCACTACAAAAATTTAAATTAATTTCAATGACTTTCATGAAACTGTTGGAAAAGTTAAACTTCTATCTGGCTACCCAATAATTTGTTATTGCATTATATGACAAGATTTCTATCCCATTTCAAAATCATCGGTTATTTATTATTAAATTGTTATTCCTAGAATAGATGTGTGTTATTTAAGATTTATTATTTCCAAAATTTATTTGGGAGTGTTTCAGTGCTTTAATGGTACAGAACAACTAACTTTATTTGGGAAATAATTTTATTCGAGTGCAGCACTTTTCCTTACAACTGGGATCAATTTGTTCGTTTCAACTGTCAACGAGCCTGACCACACACACTCATTTTCTCCCCTTCGTTTTGTACAAGTTTCAAGTACTCCAATTGCTTTTCTCCTCCCCCTCGCTCATTTGCCAACATCAACAGACTTCCTTTTGCCTTGTCAACAACTTGGTTGTCCACTAGCCCCCTTCCCCCTCCCCCACCAACACAACTACCAACTTTCCCCCATCTCGTATGTATTCACATTTGTACATTGGCAACATTTTCCTTGCCCCCATTTAATTGGCACATACAACATTTTGAGTGCCCAATTTTCTTGCTTTCTTTTTTCCCGAGCCACCCCCCGCCGATTCACCCCTTTGGCGGCCACCGCCCAACAGTACCGCCCAGAAAACTACTGACCAGTTAACAGTTGCCGCGCAGTTTCAAGTGCAGTTTGCCTGCTTGGTGATTTATTTTATGTCAACGTTGACATGTCAAACCATTCAAAGTGGTTTCGCTTCCGCCCAGACCCAGAAAACAAAGGGGAGTACGCAGCGATAAAGCACGCGATTGTCGCTGCCCGCTGACATACTTATGTCGAGCACTGTGACGACTTCTGGAGAGGAAACCGCTCTGGATTCTCGATTCCCGACTTTCGGACTTCCCTGAGTCCGCTGGCAGCTTCGCATTTCCCAGGGATTTTATTTGATCAACCAATCCTTATTTTGGTTCTCATCAACAACAATTGACTTAAGGGTTTTGTGTGCGATTTTCCGATTGTACTCAATGAGAAAATATTAAGGATTCGATATTAAGACATAGAAAATCGATATCTGCTCTGAAGTTATCTTTAGGAAATTTCTCATAGCTTTATACAATAAAATCTCTTTAATAAATCTTATAAAAAATATATATTTTTATCGGTAGTGCCTAAGCAGTCTTAAAATTTTTTCTCCGTTTACCCATTGTCAACATATCACCCTGAAAATCATCGATATCAATGCCTGTTGACTGCTGCGGCCCCACTACAATTTTCCGGCTTTCCATTTTCCTTTGACTTTTTCTTACTCTTGGGCATTTTTAACCCTTTTGTTAAGGCGACACATTTGTGAAATTAACTTGGCTCACAAGGCTCTTTGCCTTCACTAGCTATTCAATTGGCTCCTGTTTCACTGACATTTGTGCTCGCTTTCTTTACAATTGAACTTTTCATTACCGCTCGGCGCCTTATTTATTGTTTGTTGTTTATGCTCGTGCCATTGTTTGCATGCCAACAAAGCTTAGTTACCCACCCCGGCCAAAAGCGCGATTTTAATTTTTGATTGCGTTCGTGCCGGATACTTTTATGTTTTTACAGGCACTTGTAAAGTTTAATTATTGATTGCATTTTATAGGGCCACCAATAAATATTTTATTTCACTAAAACTATACTGCCCCACATCCAGTTTTTAAAGTTTTTGATCAGCATTTCAAGTACTCACCTCCATAGACGACGCAGGTGACCTCCAGGCTGCCACCCTCTTCATAAGGACCTGCCCTCGAATCGATTCGCAGGCGACGCTCGTTGAAGATAATCGGCTGCGTTGGCGGCACTGCAAAATAAAACCATATGCATTCACTACGCCTGCTTCAATATTTTTTTAATAGTTGCAATGATTTTAAACAGCCGCAAATCAGAAATCAGTTGGCATTGTCAAAAGCAATGCAAAGTCCGATTTATACAACGCTTTTACTCATATACCTCGCATAATAAATTGTAAGTTTTGCGGCTAACCGAAAAATCATTTCAGCTAATTTATGTGCATTTCGTTTGGCTCGGAGTGTGTGCGTACGAAACAAATATTAATTGCTTTTATAATCGTTTCTGGCTGGCCATATTTATTTATTTATGTGAATGTTGATTTTGTATGCACGTATATTGTGTATATATTTATTAATGTTTTTTTTTATATAAACTGGTCGAAGTGGAAAATTTTTTAATTGAGATTTGAGTTGAACAAACAGAAAAGGATTTGATTTTTATTTATTTATCATTGTATACAAATTAAACCAACATTTCATTTCAAAACAGTAACAATTTAACGTGACATTTTACCGCTACGAAAAATATAGCTTAAAGTATTTCATTTTTAAGTATGGCCAACCCTTATTTTATAAAGGAAATGCTAGGGACTACTTTTGCACATATTTATTCACCTTCGGCTTTATTTTGCTATGTTTAACAGTAATCAGAATTTGATCAGAAAGTTTGATTTGTTTTTATTGGAAGCCATTCAATTCATTTCCTTGCCTTCAGAAAAATTAAGGTCACTTAGTACTATTAAAATAAATATTTATTTTCTTTTCTTAACCCAGTTTAATGTATTGAACATTTTGAATGACTCATATATGTATCTATCCCCGTTAACTTGATTTTAAATGGTTTTCTGTTAATTAAAAAGTAGTTAGATCCTTTCAAATATGTATGCGAGTGTGAGGCATTCGAAACATATTGGATTCCTGACATTTTTCGGTTCTGGGTATACGCACCGACAACCTCCAAATTGACATTGCTGTTGCGGGTCTGCGATAGCTTGAAGTCCACGCGACAGCGAAAGTTGCCCGCATCCTTTTCCTGAAATGAAATTCCAATTATAGAGCGCCGCGCTGTTGACACTCTCGTGGGGCGGGGTTTGGGGTGCGGGGTTTGGGGTGCGGGGAATTTGTTCGTTACCTTAACCGGATTTATAATCAATTCCGCCGGCTCCTTGTGCGTGCGAAAGACGGCCCGATCCTCGAGGACCTCCTCGTCCCGCCAGTGCGATGGGGTGCCTGCGTGGGCGCCACGTGTGTCGTAGCTGTCAAAGGGATTGAGATACAGATACAGATACACACGCTCGTAGTGCCCAGATTGACCTACCTGTAAATGGGTAAATTATTCTTGTACCAAACAACCAGCAGCACTTTGTCATCGGCCTGGCTGGAACCCACATCGCATTTGATTTGGGCCGAGCTGTTCACCAGCACGCGCAGGATTTCGCCATCTGAAAGGAGATTGGTGAACAGAAATGCCATGAGAAAGGAGTCGTTGCAAGTTGGCAAGTTTTATTTCTAAGTTATTTCTGCTGTGCTGGCAGAAATCTCTTGGCTGAGAATGGAAGTCAATTTCGCTGGCAAATTGATTTTCAAGTGGCTGCCGCAAAAATTTGTCAAAAAAGTGTTCAACAATTGCATTGCATCATACTCATACACACAAACGCTGGAGAAGTAAAGGAGCATTAAGAAGTTTTTTAAATTTTGATAAAGTTGTTAGTGCCGTCGACAAGGAAAATATTTCATATTTTCTGGCACCCATTCAAAGGATTTATCTCTGATAAATGTAGCTACTTTTTGGCTGGCAAGAAACTTCCCCTATCCCCGATCTAATTAGCCGAAAGCTGACCAACGCTGCCTGCATTCGCACCATTTGGCTAAGCTTTAAAATATTGATCGATCTGCGGCTGTTTGGAGCCGAAAAATGAAAACCAAAAATGGCCGAAAATCGCCAAACGAAATCACAACATTCATAGAGAGATGTAGATACCGGGAAAGGGGCGATGGCGCTGGCAAACCAGATAAAGGGGGAAAATGCAGCGACAAGCGACCACATAATGCTGCAAAACAAAACAGGAAAAAAAGCTTACAGCAAAGCCCGGCAAAAGCCGTCGCACGTGTGAGGGGATGAAGGGATGATGGCCCGGGGATAGTGGAAAAGCGGAGCTTAGGGGTGATTACCCAGCCACATGCGGATTACAAAATGGCCGCCATTTTCGTGTTGTGCTGCCCAGTGGTGTCCCGCCCAGTGGCAGTGTGTGTTTATGCGGTAAAAATGCATTGGCAAATGCGTCTGGCTTGTAAAAAGAGGAGGAAAAAAACAAACACAGAGGATGAAAATAAAAAATAAGACAAAACTGATCGAATATTCCATTACCCTGAGCTAAAATTGTTTAAGATATCTATTTGGATTTACAAATAATATAGAACGAGTGCATAGCTAAAAGTTATTCTATAGCAGGCTTTACTTTCTCTTCATTACTATCTTTTCAATCACTTTATAGCTTGTTATAAATTTATATAATTATTTATCGGTCTGCGCTTATTTTTAAAGATTTGTGTCCTAAAGAAAAATGGCTAGTTAAGCCTTAACAAAATATTTATATTTAACTGAAGAAATCTGATTTTTAAAAAAATGTATAAAGAACTTTTATAATTTTATTTTAATTTAATTTAATTTTTACAAAAAAAAACACAGGTGATATTTAAATGTGCCTTTCTAGAAATATTTTATTTTTGCGGCGATGTTAAACAGAGAGATGCAATTTATAGTTTATATTGAAGTAACTGCATCAAAAAATGAAAATGTAAACACCTTTTTATGAAGTTACAATTACAATTAAAAACAAAGTAGGGAATATAGAAACGGGTGACCCGTTTTCTGGCATAATTGAGATGTGTTTCTTGCTAAGGCAAAACACTGGCCGTGGAAACTATCTCTGACTTCTGTTGCCAGCATACCCCTGCAAATCATATCCTTAGGGTGTTCGATATTGGAGCGACAAGTGCCTTGGATGGCAAACGACATCGAAATTCACTTGCTGCGGCACAGGGTAAACGGTAAACGCCTTTGGCAGAGCTTTTGTTTCTAATTTTGCACTTGTGTGCGCAATGTAACCGCAAAAGGCCTACGCAAAGGGGCAGCCGCCCACTTCCCCACTTTTGCCGCCCAGTCGCAAACAGAGAGCCATGTCGGCGGCCTGGGGCCTCTGGCTTCAGTTCACTTTGTCCACACAGAGCACACCCGTAGCGGACCACATGATAAATAATCGATAAATTATGTGGACACATGTTTAATCTAGCATGAAATGGAATCATTTCCCTTCAATTTGTTGTTAGCCAGGCCAGCAAAACAACAAAGCAAACGGGGCGATACGACAAAAAAAATACGATAAAAAACCAGAGAACAGATGTGTTTCGGGTGCGTTGGGGAAGGACCTATTTAAATATAAATAATGATCAAATTATAAACGGTGGCGAGTGTCCGCTGTCTGCTGAGTAAACACGACGTTGCTACGAGGGAATTGTTTGCTATACACTAAATTATTGCGCATACGCCATGTTAACGCACTTGGCCAACTTGGCGCAGTGTCAACTTGTCTGGTCTCCAGACAACACAGCCGCATCTCTCCGTTGTTAAATGATTCATTCATCATTTGCTTAATTGCATGCCAAACATTACAATTACCCAAACGACAGCTCCAAATGTCCACTGACGAAACGACAGACTGGCCATATTCATTGTCTCTATCTCTATCACTGTCTGCTGTCTGGAGTTTCTTAATTAATATTTTATTTCATTAGCAGATTGGTCATGAAATGACATGTGTCGTCACACGATCCCGTCAAAGTTTAAAGCAGTTTTGGTAAGGAAATTAGCTGCACAGTCAAACATTTTGAAATTCATACGAAAGTTAAAAGTTAATTGACCCTGTCAAATACTGAGTTTGCTAAAATTTAATTTGTATCATGCCCAAACACTGGTTAAAAATAGTAAGAAATAAGCTTAAAAAATGATCAGTTGTAACACTTGATGATTAGAAGCTAATTATTTATTTAATCTTTAAAGCAAGTTGTTAATAAATGTTTTTATCTTTAAAAAAAAATGGTATGGCATTTGATTCTAACCAATGCTATACCTAAAACATGATGCTTTCACAAAAGTTTTTTCATTTATATTAAAATATTCCTATGGAATCGTATGGATGCCGAAATATCCATGGATATTTTAGCACTCTCATGTAGGTCTCTATCCAAATTATATGTGTTCATATTGTGTTTGAAACTACGCCAGAAATGTTCTAATTTCCTTCGCATTCTTGTACATCTGTCTGAGTATGCTTTGTTCCACAAGGCACAAAAACACAAAAGCACAAACACCGACACTGACAATGACTCTCTGGATATCCTTCATGGCGATGCTTTTAACAAAGCCCCCACTTGTTGTTGTTTGTTCACTCTTCGGCTTAATGTAATTGAACTTTTTCTAATTGACACTTGTCACTGGCAAAGACATTTAAAAAGCTACAGCGAAAAAGAAATAAACTTAATTTTGACGCATTTACACATACATTTATTTCAATTTCCCTGCACAACAAAGGGAGCGAAGTAGTCGTAGTGGCAAACAAAACAATGCCAGCCCAACTGCCACACGGATGGGATAACTACACCCACACAGGCAACCAAGGCAACTTGTTTCTGTGTCTGTGCTTGCGGCACAATGGAAAGCCCCTCGACAATGGCACACAAAGCGTAACTCGGGCTGGCGAATTTATTGCGCTGGTGTAAGCTTCAATGTGAATGGGAAGTCATACGAGTGGTTGCAGTAACCGCAAAGAAAAGGCTGCAGGAGCTGCTGCGGCGTCAGGTGGAGAACAGCAGGCAGCCGTCCTGGAGGACACAACTAAGTACGAAAACCACGTGACAATGTTTCCCCCTCCGATGACGAGTGGTGGCTGAAAAGCAGACATTTCAGTGGTGCGGCACAGTTGGATGTATCCATGTGGCAACCAGCCAGCAGAACTTTGTGTCGCACTCGCAGAAAGTACACCGCACGGGAATGCATCAAGCTGCTGGAAGCAGGTAAAACGCGAACGCTGCAAAACTGGATATCTGGGCGTATGCGTGATATGCGGTTGTGCAAGGAAACTATCGGTGGGGAAACATAATTATAGGAGGTAAAAATAAATGATTTTGGGTTGACTTTACACCTGACTGAAGGAACTTATATATAAATAAACAGGTCTTTATCTGTTATATATTTTTATTTACCTATTTAGTTGGAATGTTTGTATTTGAAGTGGGATAGTTTCCATTTTTCATAAAATAAACATATAATTTTGATTGTTAATTTGGGATGTAGATTAGTTGTCCTTGTTAGTTTTCTCTTTTGATTAAATATGTTTGTATTATTTTTTTATATTTTGTGTATCCTTTTAAGGCCCTTTTAGGAGACATCAAATATTAAAGTAACTTCCTGCACATCCCTTCAAATATGATGTGCATGACCTTACAAAAACATTGCCTGGGAATGGGCGCACATGTCGTATGCGCGTTATGCAGTGCACTTCGTTAAATCCAATAACAAGACAGACAGCGCTCACAACAACAACATGGGTAGCAGCTAAAATAACATACAATCAACAGAGACAGCTAGACAGGCAACCCTCAAAAAAGAGTCCTTGCTGGTTCACTGCGGGACAAATGAAAACTGGGAGGAAGGACGGCGAGCAGCAGTAGGAGACAGCTGCCATCCAATGGTAATTGACAGAAGTCGCTCAGAGGAACGTCGTTATAGAACTCCGGCCTGCACTTGCAATGATAATGTCAAACTGATTTCACTGCAACTCAAGCTTGGACCAGCTCTCTGCGGTTACCAATTTCAAGACAGCTCACAGGCTTGCTTAAAGATCCAGTTGGTAAATTCATCAGAAACGCATAAATCATTTTGAGAAATATGGGAATCATGAATTCTAAGCCTGCAGCGACATATGAGTGAAATATAAACCCGAGCTAAAAGTCAAACATTACAAATATAACATGGATCGCTGCAGACACGTTCTGGTGTGCCTGGGAAATATTTTTCTTTTATTGCTCACGGACATCGTTAGCCCAAATTGTTGTGGAACAGCGGAAACAGGAGGGGGTTACGAGCGTTCAGCTAATGCCGGGACCTCAAATCAAAGGCAACACAAAATCAAGTTGAAAGAAGGGATCCGACACCATCTAAAGTTCAAAAGCATTCGTTAACCGGTTAGCCCAATCAATTGCACCAAAAGAAATACAAAATTAAGACTTATGTAAATGGTAAGCAGATTAATATATATGTTTTCATAAATAGTTAAATTGAGTACGTTTTAATCTAAATTAACTATATAAATAATAGACGTCGGAAATTTTAAAAAAGGTATTAAAGAATCATATGATTTTTTTTAACTTTTTTAAAATGCCCTAGAGAAAGTATCTAAAGGCTTATTATAGGTAATAGAGATGTGGTTACAATCCGCGTATATTTGTTACGTAACCCTAATTACGCCACATCTTAGCTTCAAACCAAAAACCATATTTTTACATTTTTGGTCAACTTTATGTACGTGTCTCGGGTATTAAAACTCCACCTTTAACTCCTCTAAATCTCCACCTGCTCTTTCAGATAAATCCAATTCCAATTCTTCAATAAATCACAACGGGTATTTGGGCAACGATCGCGACACGTTCGCGGTGCCACAAAGTTTATTAAACGTCCCGCGACTTTGGCAATAACTTCGATTTCTGCGCTGGCTCGGGATTGCAATAAATTAGCTTTAATGTGCAATTTATGGGACACCATTTAATTAGTTTCAGTTGTTCGGCGGGGCAAATTGATGTTGACAGAGATTATTGGTCCGGGCACGTAATGCAGCTAAAGCCCCTCGGCGCTTCGATCCGTTTGCCTTTCGCTAATGGGCCAAAGTTGACTGGTGGCCGGAGGGGCGTCTTGTCGAGCTGCCTCCAGTTTATTTGTACGTGTCGCCAAACGACTTGCGACTATAACGACTATAAGACTATAACTTCCGCTTGGCGCCCATTGACCTCGTCAACATTTATCTAACAGTTAAATGCCAGACACCCCCATGCACACACGCTCACACCGAACCACACACAATCTGTATCACATCGTATCTGTGGGCATTCGGTTTTGTCTAAAAGTTTTTCCCTGCCAATTTATTTGTGCTCTGTAGTTGGCAAGAGGCTTGTGTTAGTTATGATTATGGCCGTGTTTATGGCACTGGCTGAAAAGCCTTTATCAAGATTAATTGCTGGAAAATTGTTATGCCTCAACGACACTTTTAGCCTAATGTCTTTTCTTCTCGGCCGCATGTTGTTGTGCCAGTTAAATATTAACCAGCATGTTGAATATTTGTACGGCTAAATAGTTTGGACGAATCGATCGATATGCTCACACGCTCCATACGTTCCATTATTGTAATGAAAAACAGTGTTGGGTTTTAAGCTGTTTCCAGAGGGTTGGCGCTCGAGTTTTCCGTCCGGAAGGCTCGTTTCCTTTGAAATCGTTTTCCTTTTCTTTGACGGAACTCTTTGAACCAACCCCTGGCGAGCAGGTTTATGGAAAACCTATTACAACATGCAAATAATAATTGCGCTATTAAAAGTTGCATATTAAATGCGACACGACTACAACATCAAAATGCAACCAGCGACGTGCAACACCCAGTCCCAAACAATAGGCGGGAATGTGTACCGCTGATGCCCAACAACACTTTAGACCTCTGGCATAAAACAGCATTTTTAGGGGTAGCCGGAAATAAACAAGTCGAGGGCTGAAATACCCTCTTAAGCAAAAAAAACAGTTAATATTAAATCCGGGGCACAGCCTAATACATTCTATTATTAGACCGGGAAATTATTTTCGAATTAGTAAAAAAGAATTTCTTAAAAAAATTTAGTCAAATTAATTTAACATATTTTTTATCTAAGGGTTACTTAAATGGAATCTTAAACAATGGAAAAAGACAACAAAGGTTAAGTTTCTCTACCTAGAAAAAAAAAATTCATACATAAAATTAAAATATATTAATCGTTAAAGCCGTGTCAATCCAAATATAAATAAAAAAATAAATATATGAAAAAAACGATTTTAAAACAATTAAAATCTTTTTAATTCGTATAATTAGCCCAAGGAATAAAGTAATAATTTAATATTAAATCTAGGAAGCTACTTGAATTATTTCGAAAAAATACTAAAATCTAAAAGTTTAATCAGCATTTTAATGCTTAATTAAAGGACCATCTTAGAGGGTACTCAAATGAAGAGCCGCTTTCGGGCGCTTGTTGGTGTACGTTGGCCAGTGGCAAAACCTTGGCACATAAATTATTCATTGATTAGCAACAAATGGCATTAAACATGCACCCAAAGTGCTGGCTGCTTCAGCCCTTCAGCTCCCCATTCATGAGTGTGCGTGTGGGCCTTGGTAATAGTTTACGCTTGTGTGGGGAGACACTTTAAACTGTCATTTGTTTGCCGCTTGTGTTTGCCAGGCGTTTTGGCCGCCTGCATTTCTGGTTATTGCCCAATTGTCTGGTCTCCGACTGCGATTTGGTTCGCTGAAGGTTTGCCTAAAAGCAAGCCATAAATTTTTGCTGCTGCCATCAAAGAGCGCTAAACGGCTTACATGGCCACGCCCCCCGACCGCCGCCCACCCAAAGGTCCCATAACAGTTAATGCCAACGTAGGCCATGAAATTTTTTGTTCACGTTGGCGAATTGCATAGACCCGCACTCCCTATATATGTATATCCTACATCCTACATCCTATATATATAAACCTATGTATATATATATGAAGAAATTTTAATTTAAATGTTTTTGGCAGCCTTTTGCCCGCCCACCGCTCCCTCGCCACATATACGCGGCTTTTATGCGCTGATTTTGAAAGCGATGGGACAGGGAAAATGGGCAACTCGGTGGGCGAGAGCTTGATGAAAATCTGAAAATGCCCGGCAAAGCGAGCATTTTTCAATGGCATTTTCTCTTCTTTTTCTGTTCGCCAACCAACCCAGTACAATTTTTTCCCCGTTTATTTTTTGTTAGCCCTGGTAAAAATTTTCTGTAGGTGACCCTGAGCTGGGCGGTGGGTTGCGGCTGTGGTTTTGTTTTTTGTTTTTTCACTGCCTCTTGTTGTTGTTCTTGCACGTTAGCCGGGCATAGAAAAAGGCTCACACACGAGCTATGCAGCTGCTCTCGGTGCGGCATTTAATTTGCTTAATTTTGCGCTTAGCCACAGCAGCTGGCAGAGGCTACTTTGAAAGCGAAAGGATATAGCCGAGTGACAGGGGCGTGGTTGCCGGATAGGGGGCTGGAAATCCACCCTGCGGCTAATGTGGCAACAGATGCTGGGGAATTCAAGCTTTTTTTGCGTTAAATGAGTTGCGAGATGTGGGTTATGGACTTTGATTAATTATTGTCGGAGATGTTGGTAAATTGTTAATATAATATACAAAAGGGTAGAACATATAAAGGCAGATAAGGATAGTTATCCTATATAGTACTACAATGCGTGGATAAAATTATATTGAATTCAACAATTCCATTTTATTTCTGTAAGAATTATTTAACTGATAAATCAAATTGAATTATATTTAGAATATTTGGACGGCAAGATGCTCAGCTAAAATGCTTTTATATTAATAAAGAGGTTTATTAACCTGTATCTAAAAGCCTTTAATTTGGGATACACCGAAGAGATCCGAACTTGTATATATACCTTCATATTTGGAGCAGCTGGGGCTCCATTTTCCCATTAGAGCTTAGGCAAAGTGCAGGAAAAGTTGTCCTTCTGCTGAAAAAGCCATAACCATAGCCATATTTTGATATAATCGCCAAAACACTCTCGCACGAATGTATAAACCCGATCCTGGCGAGATTAGTGAGCTGTCGGGGCACGCCTTGAAATTGATTTCATGAATATTTCAAAAGGTTTCACACACACGCCAGGAATGGAGGGGAGTTCTGGTGAAAATGTTGGAAGTTAGGGTAGATTTTCAATCTGCGGTGTCTGTGTATCAATTAACCTGCCCTCCAACACTTTGTTGTGGTTGCCAAAGAAAAATGACGAAACAAAACCAGGGCCAGATTCAAAAGCACACATTACGCATACGCCCCGTTCGTTATCTCCATAAAAGGAATTTCAATCAGGCCGCCATTTTAATTGACCGCCAATTTCGGCAGTAGCCAAAAGTTTTATCAGAATTTTTTTTATGGAAATTTAATGAAAAATTGGTTTAGTTATTGACTTTATTACGTTTTGTGGTCGACCAGAAATTGGCAAGGCAGACATGGGGCCAAAGGGGAGGTGTGTCGGGCCAAACCAAATGTAGCTGACCTTGCAAAGCCTCTTCAGACAGCCACAGCCACAGCCACAGACATTCGCATATCGAAAGTTGCCGGCGCAGCAAAGTCAAGACTGTATGCAAAGAGCCGGAGTCGGAGAAAAAGGACAAGTTCATCGCACCAAAAGGACAAGACCAGACAGCTCCGAGGCACATCCGTATCCATGTGTGTGTCTCCGTGCGTTTGGGTCCTGTGTTTGACTTTGGGCTTGCAGCCAAAACTGTTATCAGCCATTTTAATAATGGCCAGCTTAAAGTGTAGGACAAGAAAAATGTTTGCCAACAAAGGAAAGGCAAGGCATCGAATGAAAGGCCCCAAGAAATTGTGAGAAAATCATTAAAAATTCCCAAGGCAGAGACATTGAGTTGGGCCAGAGGCCAATATACCTGGCCCGGGACTCTCATCGCATGCTGAGTATTTAGCCGAGGTCAAATTGATATGTCTGCCAGAACGAAAATGGGACAATGGACGGAAGGACGAGACAGTAGAAAGAGATGTATGGCTAGCAATTGTCAGTGGCTGGGATACAGACACGGATGGCATTAGTTTATAAGAAATTGTACACCGTAAAAAATGTGATGATCACATTGAAAATGTCATATTATATTGTATGACTAGTGTTAGTAACTTGTAATATTGTAAGTCTGTAAACGAAATTAAAAACTTGAAACATAAATGCTATAGGTAAATATTGCTACTTTAATAATTTTTAAGAAAACAAAACCTTGTAAAATAAAAATAGCAAAAAATAATGTATTATTATTATTATTATTATTATATTATTATTAATTTATTGTAAGTCTTAAACTAAGTATTACTTTTGCAAATTTAAATACAATATATTTCTTTCTCTGCATAGATAACGACTAAGATGGCCAATATGAAAGGGGAAATTGAAGCCACTTTAGTCTTGTCTTGCACTTTGCTTCTTCCGTTGCTGATTTCAACTAAATGTCACTCGAGTGTAATTTACAAGCACTAGAAAAAGTACCATCCAGCCAGAAGCAAAGTGTGTGTGGGCTGAAACAAAATCCAGGCAATCGTTATAAAGTGCTTTAAGATTGTAGTTACCCTGCATGTATTTTCCGAGGCTTACTTCGGACACAAGTGCCTTTTATTGTGTGGCAAAGAAAATTAACTTGACTTTAGTTGTCAGTTGACAGGGGGCCTTATAAATTTAGAAATTATAATGAGTTTGATTATTTATAGACACATTTCGTTAAGTTTCTTAAAGCAAAAAAAAAAAATAAATCTCTAGCTGAAATCCGATTGCCTTGGCCTTTAGCTGTCGTCAACAAAAACCACCGCACCAAACATTTCCCAGAAAAATAGATATAATAAGCCCGTCTGGAGAAGAAACACCCACAGCCAGCAGAAAAAAAAAGTAATACACCAAAATAAGTGTGTTTGAAAATTTATTTCATCAATTTAGCAGTAAATTGTTTAGAGCATACTTTTTCCGCAATAACAACGAGACCATAAACAGCTTAACCCACACAGAAAAACGTAGACGTACAATGGCATTCGCAAAAGCAAAATAAATCGATAAATCTTAAAAATCTTTTTGTTTGGCCTAGGTCGAAGCCAGGCGAAAATAAACACAACAGGCGCTCAGCAAAAGGACTTTAAAGCATCAAATATTACGCATACGCAGCGTGTGCGGCCATCAGAGAAAGAGAGGGAAAGATGGAGAGGGGGTGGGACAGATCGAGGGGAAACAGAGTGAGATAGAGCCAGTTGAGGCCAGCTTACCCACAGAGCTTTTCCCAGATAAACGGACCATGGACTGCAGCAGCCACAAGAGTTGTACGAGTCCCGCCGACTACATGTGTAAATTACGACAGCAGAGCGAGGGAGACGATGGGGCTTAGAGGGAGAGAGATAGTGCCGCAGGGAGAGAGAGAGAGAGAGAGAGAAAGCAAGTGGCTGGGAGTGTACGTAAAAATGCATGATATATGGTAAATGTTTTGTGGCATTTTTGGCTTAGTTCTGCTGCGCCAAGCGGCAAGCGCCATGAAGCCTTGGCCATATCTCCGGCAGTATCTGTTACTCGTAGCAAGCATAATGCATACAAATTGTGGCATTTTCTGTGCCAGCTCAACTGCTCCCTGGCATTTTCCGAGGGCATTGAACATGACATTTAACGATTGCCCATTGATAAGGGCGTGGCGTTTCCATGTAACAAAGTGCACTCCAGATTCGATGAAGCGGAGTTGATCCCCCCTTCAAATTTCAGGGGTCAGGTGTAGGAGAAACCGATTTACTTTTTTGTAAGTCATACTCATAAGTACAGTGGTTATTAGAAGTATTGATACTTTATAAATAAACTATGACCAGACCTAACAGCTTAGGCGATGAATTAAAATAAGTTTAGCAATTGAAAACATACTGTTTCTAAAGTTACACTATTTTGTAGCCATAAGCTCCATGAAGTAATTTGCCTGTACTATCATAAAGTTGCATTTAAATGAAGGCAGTCTTGGGGAAACCACAAGATCAAATTTTTTGTTGGCAGTAAAATTGAATTATCTGCCCTGACCAGAGCACAATTTAAAAATTACTCGCTCGGAAAATTCAATCAGCCAGCGGACTAAGGAGGAAGGACACCTTTCCTGTTTTTCGCTCCCTTTTGCGAAAGTAAATAAATAAAATAAAAACCCGAAAACAATTTGAGAAGGTAGCCCAAGGAGAGTGGGTAAGGGAAGCCTAAGCATCTTTAAAGCGCCAGAAGGAAATGCCTAAGATGCTTAGTATTTTTGGTTCTTCTTTGAATTTTTTTCTGTTGGCCGCTCAGGCATGGAAAAAATTTACACAATTTAATGTGTTTTTTTTTTCGGTTGCTTACAAAGGCTTCAAGGAATTCCGGGGCTTACTTGTTGTGTGTGTTGATTCTGGCTTTAAGCTGCTCAACTGAAGCGCGAAACGACAATTTGCGCTGGTTGTTTGTTCCCCTCCTGATCCCTTTTGGTTTTTTTGGTGCGCATTAGCAGCGGTAAGCAGGCCGAGGAAAATCACTAGGCCGCCTAACTAAATAAACGGCTTTTCCCGCCCCTTTTTATTTGTGGGTGTTGATTTTCCTTAAAGCATAGACAAGGACCTGCGGAGCCTCGCATGCTTACAGTTTGTTAGTTTATTTTGCACTTACTTTGCTGCCACGCCCTCGCCACGCAGCACAAGTGCTGCCCATTCAAATCGTGAACCTATAATGATGACCCGCCAGAAGCGAGTCAAGGTTAAAGGGCAGCTCGCAGAAATCGGGCAACCACTGAAATCGTTTAGGGTCGTTTAATTTCTGTAATCATATACACGAGTCCTTGGCAAGGACGACGACACCTGAATAAACTTGAGCAGTCACTGAGAAAAAAGCCTTTAAAAATCTGAGTAATAAAATAAATGATTTGCATAAAAATTTTATTTCTATATATACACTAAACTTAAATTACTTTTCTACAGAACTGCATCCTTTTGGTCACAATTTTAAAATCATTCTCGTGTTTCTTAAACGGACCGATTTTTATCTGCAATTTCTTGCAATATACTAAAATAGGAAGTACATAATACCGACTAATAAAAATATGATATAACTAAAATGTGAAGCAATTCATCCAGATTTATGCTATTTTTTTTTTTTGAGTGATATTTCATAGAAGCCAAAATTCCTCGTATAAGATTCATATTGAGCTGCTTTTAAGCATCCTTAATCCTGCTTATTTCTACCGCAGCTAGGGGTGAATGCGACCTGAAGTCAAGGGTTCAGCTCTCATTATTTATACCCTTACATAGGATCTCAATAAAGAAACATTTCCTGTAAGTCTAAGTTTCAATTGGATTATTTATGCCAACCACCGCAGTTTTGGGGCATTCAGGGGGTATTGGGGGGTAGACTGTTACACATTTTCACGTGTGCGACATATAACACACACTCGGGCAAACGAACACAAATTCATTACAGCAGCAACATCGAATAATGGCTTTGTCTGTAAGTAGCTTGTGATTGAATTGAGCCAGCAAACCGACGTCTTTTACCTTTCGTTCACCTGGCAATTGTTGTTTGTGAGTGTGTGTGCCGCTCGGGGTAGCTGTGTGTGTGTGTGTGAGTGTGTTTGGCTGACAAGCCGAATGAAAAATGAAATCAAAGCATTTAAAGCGCGACATGCGCTGACAATGTAAACGACACCAACGCTGCGGCTCTGCCTGTGACAGCATTCCATTCGCATTGGCACTTGCGCCCTTCTGCTGCCTTCGCCCCTTTGGATTAGCACTCGAGATCCTTCGGTTATTTATGTGTGTGTGTGTGCGCCATAAAAAACGAGCTACGTAGATCCCTCGTACCATACACACATACACCCATACACACCCACGCTGGAAAACTCTGAAATGTACACACACCGTAAAACCTTTTCAATTATTTCTCTATGTAGTTGCGCTTGGGTTTTGGCTTGGGGTTTTGCCTAGATTTAGGTGTGTTTGCTTAGCTGTAGCTAACTCGTAGCTCTCCAAATCCTGTAATTGTTGAATCCCTGGAGTATCTATATATCAACTGCACATGCAATGTATGTTCTTCTGGTCTTATATTATTTTATAAGTGTCTTCCAATTATAAATATATTTAACTTAATTTTATCTTGAATAATCTTTAATAAATGCGATTTTTCCGCCACATATATTGATGGTTATATGACAGCACCCACACAGATTGATTTGCCATTAGCGAGGGCAATTCATCATTGGCACACTCATTTTCCCAGGGCAATTGTCCCACATACTGTGCAATTATCATTGTTGACATTAGGGAGATGCCGTGACTCCCGTTCCGCTCATTACTTGGCAAGTATGCGCGGCTTGTTAGCGCCTAAAAGCAATTCGTTGTAACTATTTTCAATGGGGCCCAGGCCATTAATGTCCCTTTGCGTAAACAATTTTAATTTCCCTACGACTGCGGCAAGTTTTGCATTCGCATTCGATAAGAGGCGACAAGCCCCCCAAATGGGCTGGGGCGCCAACCTGGGGCACACAAACTCAAACTGGTGGCAAATTATGGTAAAACATACAGGGGGCGTGACCGGAGAGGCGGTGGCATATGAAACGAGAACTTGGCATGCAAGCCAAGCCATGTCAGTGGAATAGGGGATGGCAGCAGACTGGCAAGCCTTGCATGCCGTTCGTCTATCTCCACACTCGCAGATATAATCGAGCACTCTCGGCCAAAATTGGCAAAACTAAGTTATTTTAAAGTCGATATGAAAATTTGTATTATTATATATTATGGCATTTTTTACATTTGCTCGCTGCCAAAGCTTTGAAAATAAAGATGCTAAAAATTGCAATCAAAAACCAGTCATTACAAATAAAATATAAATAATTAAGTGTAGAAAACTCCATAAAATTGGATTTGTGGCATTGTAAGTATTTACCTGCAATTCTTCGAAACTCATATATTATATATTGTATATTCAAAATAATTGTGTGAGATAGTCTAATCAGTCATAGCTCGATGAAAAACATGTTCTCCACATCTTTCTTTTGCATTTTAAAATATTATTAAAATTCTAGAAAAAAAAACCACGATTTTATTTTTAGTGTTCTGGCTGACTCCGCCCGTGTGCCCTGTCTGCGTGAGTGTCTTTGGCACAATGCAAGTGACAGTTTATGGCATGCAGGTATGGCATGCATTTTATTTGCTTTCGATTAGACCCAACAAACTGTCTCGTCTGCTGCAGTTTGTTTGCCATTTGTTTATGGCGACTAATTTCGTGTTAAGAAATTTGCAAACAGCCCGTTCAAAGACCGGTATTCGCCAGCTCTCAGGGCCCATTTGTCATGCCTGAATGGGCGTTTTCAGGGGAGCGAAGCGGTCTAGACAAGGGTCCGCCCACCCACACCAGTGCGCCTGTCAGTGGCAGCTGCTCGTCTGTCTGTCAAAAGGGGCCGACCGCCCTGAACTTGAATTTTAAACGCCGAACCGCAAATAAAATGTGTGTGTGGTATGTGTTGTTTGTGGTCATTAAACGTCAGCTGCAGACAGGAAAAAGTCAAATGCTGAACAGTCCCTCGGAGCACCGCATAATACGCATTAATAAGCCGGGATGCTTACCAACTGAATTACACCAATAACTGTCATATTTGACATTACGTTCTCCAGTTCTCCGATCCCCGAACAGTTCATTATTCTTAGCTCTAGGAAATTTTTAATAATTTCAAAAATAATAAAATCAAACGGATAAGATAAAATGAGAGTATGAATCACTAGATTCAAATTTAATACTTTTCTACTTTTTGGCAATTTGTTGCTTTCAATTCAAAATATATTTTCTTAAATTATGAGGCTTTTAATTCAGATACATAATATTTTTACGCCCATCATAACTCTTTGATAAATATTAAATATTTCTTTAAATTATTTTATAAATGTTGGTCCTCTTTTTGAACGTAAAATATTGCAAAACATTTTGGGTATATTTTTACCCCTTAGCCAAGTTAATTAGATTTTGCTATGGGACATACATAATTTTATAAAAGCACAGAGCGTTAAAAAACGCTAAATCAACATATTCCCGGAGCCCACTTGATGATATTGTCACGTACGGCGTCATACGCTGCGTATGCGCAACAAATCGGGGCCAAAGCCAAATAAACAAATGTTTCTTCCTTTTTCGCAACTACGGCTGTTGCTTTTGCTTTTGTTGGGCATCAACAATCAAGCTAAAAGCCACGTTCAGGTGGAGTTTCCTCGTATTTTTTTGAGGGGCATGGGGAGGTATACTGTGAGTGTGGGAATGTGAGTGTGTGTCGCATATGTAACAATGTTTGCCCGGCCAGATTAAAAATTATGCTTTGTTTGCCCAACTGTCAGCAGAAAAAGCCGGGGCAACAACAATAGCAGCGGGGACACAAAAACCTCCCAAACAAAAAATGGCGAACAGAATAAAAAAAAAATGGTGTAAAAAACTTTTCTGGCCTACACACAGTGACAGTGACAACAAACCAAACAAAAGTTGCCAAAGCCGAGTTTCGTTGTTCTTACCTTGCCCCGAAAATGTGTGTCAGCTGATACATAAGAGCCACCACCCTCCACCCACGCATCATAATCATTTTTTTCGGACACACTGTGTTGTTGGTAGCAATCAGCATTTTTCTTTATTTCTGCCCGTTTTGCAAGCTGAAGTTTATTTTGTAAACATGCCACTAAAAGTTTTCCACTTTGCTCTAAAATACTCAAACCGAATGCCAACACCAGCGACAACGTGTCCCACTCACCCCACTCACCCCACTCACCCCACTCACCCCAATGGCCCCTCCCCTTTGTTTGCTGTTTTTTAGTTAATTTAAAAAGTTTTTTTTTTGCTGCTCCTGGTTTGCAGAGAAATTTCTGTCGTTTCTCGTTTTTGATTTGCAGCAGTCAGAAAAATTGGTAAACGATTCGTCGAAATGTTGTTGGGGCACTACCCACAAACACAGAGGGATATTTTTGTAGTGGCAGTTGTAGCTGCGGCCGGTTGAGTCCTGGGAAAACTGACATTTGTGCGCCTTTTCCTCCCTTCGTCGGTATTTTTCTTTACAGTTTTCTCCCTCGTTTTTGCCAAGGCATTGCTTTTACAGTTTTTTCGTCGGTTTGCTTTGCTTTTGACTGCTGCTTCTCAAAATGCTTCTTTTATTTATGTGCTGTCACCGAAATTGAATTAGAAATCGCTTGTGCTAGCGGTCGAAATGGATTTAACTCTGTAAAAGTGTGAGTAAAAGCACACGGTCTTAAAATATAAAATTTATTTTGGCTACATATTATAATAATAAACAAACTTGCTTTAAGCTAAAACAGGTTTACTTTATAACTCAAGTTGAGTAAGGATTATAGTTTATAGATTTGAGTAAGGTTTAGTTTACCATTACATATTTAAAACTGTTGTAATAAAGTTAATACCACAAAAACTTTTCCCAGCTCTGTAAAAGCCCTTTTTACCACCTTCGATCTTGATTTTCGCATTTTGTGATTTCATTTGGAAGCATAGCAGACCCTTTAATGGTCCTTTTAACCTCTCTGCTGAATTTCAATGGCCACGTTATCTGGCCAAAACGAGCCGTTTTGGTTAGCAAAACATTTGCGTTTGTCTGGCCCTCTGTTTTTCCCGAGCTTTCAGCTGGAGCCGCAACTGCACTCTGGCAACTGCACGTTCGGCGTCCTTTAATTAGATTTCATTCCGGCAACGACATCGTCGAGCTGCTACTCTGCTGGTATTATTCTTCCTGGACATCGACGCCCGTTGACAACTGGCTGCTGGTGTCCTGCGCCGTGCCACTATGCATATATCCCTAGCTCGCTAAAATTGAAGCGCTTTTTTGTGAGAAAAATGATGGGAAATAATTTGCCAAGGTTGCCGTCCTTCGGCGGCGAAAAGGATCCAGAGTAAGTGGGTCGTGAACGTGCGTCTGACGTGGCCATTTGGCGCACCTTCCCGGAGATATATAACCATACAGAAGGGGGGACGGGAGATGGTTTGTTTTCCCAGCGAGGCTGCCTTTTCTCGCTGTGTTTATTTAGGTGAAATTTATTTTACTAATTATTATGTAAGCGGCGGCGCTTTGAAGCATCTAGAGGCAAGTGTTGCTTAATGAAATTAAAGCGCTTCTAAAGTGGGCCACGCCCACCCTCGCCTCTAATTTTCCATTACGTAATTTATGTGCCAGGTGTGTCTAGCACGTTTTAAAACATAGCATAACGCAAATGATCGATAATTTATAGCCATAAAATACAGTTAACCTTGCTGGATAAATTCCTCTATCACCGCATCCCCGCTGTGCAATATGATAATGTTCAGGTTTTAACTTAATTTTACATGCCCCACGCCGGGGCCAAATTCCCTTGGCCAAAAGTGGACAGCAAAGTAAATTTGTACACACATATGCAGTGAAATAACAGCAAATATATATATATTTACTATACCATATATAGTGCCACGTTATATATTTTTTTATAGCTCTCCTGGGATAATCAGCGAGAGCAGCAGCATCGCTGGCAAAGCTAATGTAAAGTCCAACGCAGACACATAAAAATGAGAATTTATGCATTTTTTCGAGGTAGAGCAGTCGACCAAAGTAGCCACCGCAGGGAGCGGGACCAACAACATCCTGCCAGGTGGGGTGGGCATTTCGGCATCCTGGCATCCCGGCATCCAGGAGCAGCAGAGGTGACACAGGTGACGCTTTTGTGGATTTGTGGCCAGCATTGGCGTTTATTACTGGATGGCGCGGAGAGGAAGGAAGTGCGCACATGTCGCCCGGGAAGAAAGCTACAGCAACAAAATGCCCATAATAAAGTTGTAAAAATTGCAAAATTTTATTTCTTTCTTTCCGTATTAATTTAAACATTTTTACCTCTCGCTGGGAAAAAAATGTTGTTCGTTTATGCAAACGACACATTCAGAATAAAAAATTGGTTGACCACATTTTTAAATGTTTGGTCGGAAAAATTATATACACAGCTTAAAACAATGGATTTAAATGTTCAATTAAGAGAGACGCGTCGAGGGAATGAATGAATGAATTGTTTAAGGAAAAGTTCAGTAAATTTCAATAACACATGTATATATCAGCATATTTGCATTTAAATGTCATATAAAACATGTTTGTCTAATTAGCCAGATAAACCTTATCTCTCAGCAGACTTTTTCTTGACTTGACTTTTACGAAACAAAGTCACAAGCGGCTAATTAAAAAGTGTATAACTTTTGCTGCATAATTAAATTTTATTTTTCCTTTGCGGCAGAGAAAAGTTGAAAAACAAAAACCTCTCGAATTTTAAAGCCTTACTGAAGGTTTGGGTAAAAAATTGAGGAAACATTGTCGGTGTGAATAATTGCCATTATAAATAAAACGAAACCTGAGCAAATATTCCGATTGGTAGGACAAACAATGCTTTTCTGGTTTGAAGTAATAATTTTCAATTACTCATTGTTGATATGTTTGTCTGCAGCTATTTTGAGCAGCCAAGAAATCGCCAGCAATGATAATAATTAATTTCATGACTCACCTGGCTTGAAGCCATCGGCATGCTCGTGCGAATTTGCATAGGTTATGGCACCCATGATCAGGCAGATAAGGAATGAGACGGTGATGGACATGGTTGTGGCTCTGCTCCCGATCCAATTGGATGATTGGTGATTACTGGTTAGTTGGTATTCGGCGCTTGGCTTGATTGCGGCTCACTGAACGAGCATTGAATATGCAAATAAATTGGGCTCGCTCTGCTCGAACATCGTTTCAAATATTTAAGCTCGTTGCTCTAATTCGCTCTCTCGATGATTTGTTGGCGGCGCGTTTTATCGTTACCACTCGTGTTTTCGCTTTTCACTTAATTAAAAACTTTTGCGCAGCACATAAATTCATTTTAATATTTACAAACATTTTTTCCGCTTGGCTCCTTAGCTGCTGTTTGTACAAAACGCATAACCGTTAAGATGAATTTTTAATAGAATTTGACGAGGCTTAACTTTGGTCACCTAAATATGTGTGTGTGTGCGCGTGTGTTGGTGCGCGTTTCGCTGTGTGTGTGTTTGCTTATAAATATTTAAAATAAAGCGCGCACGTGTTGCTCATTTCGTGCACTTTTTCTTGCCCGCTCCGCATTAAAAATGTAATTTCAAATCCTTTTTCCTCTCATCCTGAAGCTTAGCCGTGTCCTTTCCGAGTAGTAACTGCAATTAAACAGAAAGAGACACAAGTTTAGAGTGAGTCAAGGATAGCGGTCGTTTCATGTGGTTAGTGGCGTTTTAATTAAAATGCTCGCATATTTGCCCACTAAGCCAGTTCGTTTTGGGGGATTTCTCGACGCAGCTCCACCATAAATAAATGCTCATTAATTCGAAGGCCATTACATAATGCCAGGACACACACCGAGAACAACTTAATGCCAATCAATAATGATGGATTAGCCCGGGACACACACAGGAGAACTTTCATTTATCTGCTCGGGATACGCAAACGAATGGTCCAAATTCAGCTTAGATGGGAATTAATTGAGGAAGCACAAAGTGAAATAGCACTGAAGAAAAAATCACCTTTAAAAGCGGCTACTCCGCTCTTGTTATTTTCAGTTATTTTAATAGTAGCTGTTGGGCGTATAAACATTTTAATTCTTATTAAATTTATACTCAACAATGATTTAACAATATGAAACTTGTCGGTATTTTCTGCTCGATTTGATTGAATGTACCTTTAATTTTATAACTATTTTCACAGTGCTCCAGTGTGGGCAAAAAAGATACAAATAGGGAAAGACAAAGAAAGATCCCTACCACATGACATTCCCAATCGCCTTGTCAATGGCCTAATGTGTGGCCATGGTCTTAAGCAAACCAAACTCTGTATCTCCCCTCGCCACCCACAACACCCCATTGCTAACTAACGGTAATTGACAAAAGAGTCATGAAAACTTTGACTTGAAAGTTGTTGCCACGTTTTTGTTTAACACGCAGCCAAACAAGCTGACAAACTTGTATGACAGCCAGTCAAGCGAAGTTCTCCAGCGCCTGGGAAAAAAGACTCCTGGAGAAGGACGAAGCAGAGGAAGTGGGTGTAGGTGCGATGGGTCAGAGGAGCAGACCCACCTGAGCGGAGGGAACACCCACACTTACCTCAAGGACAAGTTGTGTTACTTGAGCAAGTTTGCATTGGGTAATTAAGAGCTGTGCAAGTGTTTATTGAGAGATTGTCGGCGGAGAGTGTCTTTACCTATGTGAGTGGGTCTCTGTGGGGGGAAAAGTTTAGTTTTTCCACAAAAAAGGGGAAGAGGAAAAAAACTTTGACTGCTAATACCGATTAAGGGGTATACGATAGCATCTTCGTTAATATTCTGAAGACATAATTGTGCCTGAAATTATTATTGCAAATATAGCTTCATCTACACACCAGTAACCTTGAGGCAACTATTTATATTTTAAGTGTTAGCTCTAATGAAAATGTTCGAATCTTTTTACCTTAGGCAAGGAGCTTAAATAGAGCTGTATTGATTTATAAAAAATTGTAATTAAGTAAGATAAATACTTTTTAAAATTTACCTATCTTAAAACTATATAACTATAACCTATAGTATTTACAGTTTACATTTAAAATTAAAATTTTGAACTTTCAATGTATAAGCAGCTTAATTAAAGCCTAATTGAGTTATAAGTGGTAATATGTAATATTTTTATTAAGATTAATAGTTTTAAAACTTATTTGGTTTTCCATTTTTTTTCCAGAAATTCCCGGCAAAACTCCCAACTTAAAATGCAATCTGATGCGATATGGATCTATACAAGTCATAATTCTGCACTGCTTTTTCACTGAAATCGCTCGACAAATTCCAAGTCACTTGGCTAGTCAGTGAACCCATTTGCCTATGCCTATAGAAACAGTCAACAAATGGCACATTATGTTCTAGAACCGATGGCAGTGGCTGAAAAACCGGGCGAACAAACAAAAACCATTGACAAAAACCAAGTCAATTATGCCAACAATATGCACACATTTCAAAAACGATGCCAGTAAAAACAACAACATAGCCAAGGACAACACGGATATTCCATACAACTATGGCAATGTTAAACAATAACAAAAAATAAGGTGGCCGAGCAGGAGGGAAAACGGGGAGGGGCACAAAACCTAACCAAACCGAACGAAATGAAATGAATAAGCGATGGTGGTAGTGGAGTCCAGGGAAATGGAATAGAGTCAGTGTGAAGTTGGTTGAATGTTTTTTGCCTGCGGCGATAGTTTTATTTTTTCCTGACTTTTCCTCACTTTTAGAAAGTGCTTTACATTTTTGAACGCACTAAAAAGGAATAAAATAATATATAAATTATTTTAAGAAGACTTTGTATCAGAAGGAAACATTAATTATAAATTATTTTTGTGGTAAGCTAGCTTACTATAGCTAAGTTTATTTTTAAGATTTGTGTATGACTTTTTTATTGAGTTAAAAGAACACATCTTTTAAAGTTTACTTAAATTATTTTGTTTCCAGCCTCACCATATGGTTTAATGGTGCAATATAGAAATCATAAATGATTTTATTTTATTTACCATTTATTTATTATTTTCTGATTTTAAGTGTATACAATACTACGACCAGGGATGTGTACATTTTCCACAGAACCTTTTTTTTATTCACTTTTTCATTGCAAGTTACCTGGCAATGCCTTTGGGCGCTTAGCGTATAAATTGAGCGCAGCAATTTCATTTAAATGTGCACAATAAACTTAGTTCATGACCCTCGAGCATTTTGGCTGGCGGGACGGAGCCGTCTCCTTCGGTGTTGTGGGTCGTTTATGTCTGCACATCGTCTAAATTGTAAATCACATTAAATTTGTGAGCAACATGCATAATGCAGGCCAGACCAGCGAAAGCACGGAAAACGAGGCAAAAAGACGCAGCCAGGACGAATGACAGTGCAGGAATCGGAAGTGCAGCACAAGCACACACATAAGTGATTTTTTTGTGGGGCAATTGAAATGAAATGAATTGCGGTTGAGGAGTCGGCAAACAAAGCAGAGTCAGCAACATAAAGCAGGAGAAGAAACAGGAAAAGACCCGCCCGCCGCGAAAATTGCACTGGAAAAACTGTCGCCGGCAAGGAAATCGATAAGCATGGGGGAAGAAAAACGGTAAGCCAAAGCGGAAAACTTAAGCGATCGGGTTGAGTGAGTGGCATCCAGCATAAAGGTAATTTAGTCGCTTGACATGCTTTTCAAACTGCCAAACGTTTTTCATTTCGCCTCACCCCACTCCGCTTTTCTATCAAGATTTCCTGCACTTGTTTTTACAGTACAGAATTTGATTTACATTTCCTGCGATAGATAGACAGTCTCTGTGTGTCCATCTTTATTCGACTGCGTTTGTCAGGAGATTTGGTCGTATTTGACAGCTGGGAAAATGCAAATTGATTGGCTAAATGAAAATTAATTTAAAGCAGCCAGCAGATGGGGGAGTGGAATTCGCTGCCAGGCACTCCAATTAAATCCTGCCTTCAGCTGCAGTCGCTCCCCTCCACTCCTATAAAAATTTAAGCAATATTTTAAAAGCCTGTCTCTCGTCTGCTGCATATTTTATGTTTTATATTTACAGCGAAGCGAAATTTTCGGGATGAGCCGAGGGGTTTGAGTGGTCGAGCTCCACTTTTGCACCTGCAACTGCAACAATTTCTTCTGGCTCTTTTGGTTTTTTTTTAAATTTTTTTGTTTTATTTTTTGCCTGGCTCAATTTCCGGCAAACTGCCGACACGGCTTATCCGTCTTCCGCCCCACCTGCTCTTGGCCTACGGCGCCTGGACCATGCCCACTTTCATTTCAACTACACGCTCAAGTGAACTTCGCTAAATAATACAACAAATTGTGCAGTGGGGCCCACTGCAAGCACCCTCAACGCAAAAAAATTAAAAAAATTTTCGTGAATATACATACATATATGTATACATTTTTTTGCAACTTGAATTGCATTTTTAAAATCGAGTAAAGTGCGCTGGTGGCGACCTAAATATTTGCCATGTTGTTAAATTACAAGAGAAGGAATAAAAACCAGCGTCAGCATTGCGAGTGCAAGAAATAAAAGGCGAAACTAAATCAACAAACGCCTACGGCCCAAAGGCAGACATTATGAAAATGGCGACAAACGACCGGAAGTGGCCACCAGCACACACACACACACACACTCACGCGCGCAGAAAGGCACACACAAACACATACAGAAGTGTGTGTGTGTGTAGGAACACATGGGATAGTATAGCCCGTAGCTAACCTGGCGCTGACTTCCTGCGATTTAAATATGGCCAAGCCGCAGCCCCAAAGCCAAAAGCCAAACAGACGACAACGCATGCAAACAGTGGGGAGGGGATGCGGGTGCCGAGGGGGGTGGAGGGTGGAAGGAAGTGGGGCAGCGTAGGAAGCAGCCAGCTATATAATGAGGCTGAAACCAGGCTCGCATTTGCCCGCTGCTCATTTCCAGGTCGACATAATTTGTCCATAATTTGTCTGCGTCTTGCGCAGAGGGGTCGCCGGAAAGGGACTGGGAACTCCGTCTGAGGGTTTATCTATGCCCCGCCGAGAAGCTATTTATGTCCTCTTTTGGTGCTCCATTCACCCCTCACAAAAATTCGGCTTCGGCATTGGGGGAAATGTAAATTATGAAACTGAGTCGATTTTTAATAGAGAAATTGGGCGAGGACGGAATGTGGGATACACAGTGGAAATAATAAAGAATATACCTGAATATTCTTTGAATTCTTTGATTTATTGAAGTTAAACAATAGCAGACTTAAGGCAGGAATAATTACTTTCGTATTTTCTTTTTGCATGTCCAATCAAAGGCAAGCAAATAAACATATACATATAAACTAAAAGGAAAAACTTTGAGAATTTAATATTATTTGCTTGCATTTAATTTTAAACGCCCATTTTATTTTAAAAGAGTTCATTGGTTCTTTAACACAAATACATTTATATTCCTAATTAAAAACAGTTGTAAAGTTCAATATTTTCAAAATTCCTTTACATTTCTGGTTTTAATTTTCATTATAAACTAAAACACCTTTTGAACTTATTATTATTTGTCTTCAATTATTTTATTTTTTGTCTTCCTTTTAATTTTAAAATGTTGAAAGGTAGTCGTTCTTTTCTTTTATTCCTGATTTAGTACATTTTATATATTTTCCGAATTTCTTTTAATTTCTGGTTTTATTTCTCAGTGTTGATATAATGGAAAGAGGGAGCCACCACTAAAAGTGTGATAAGCGACATGCACACGTAAAAATGACCTACTTATCCACCCTCTCCCTTTTAAGTTCAGGCTAACCATTAATCTAAACCACTTCGGACACGGCACAAACAATTGCCGTGTTGGCCCCGGTGTTAACAACTTTTTCACGGCTCTCACTGACCACGGACTAATTAAACGGGACGGAGTCTAATCATGTTGAATGTGTGACCACTGATTGATTGATTGATTGCCTGTTCGGCCTCCGAAATGCGAAACACTCGCAACACTTAATAAGGAAGTAAAAGTGTTCGAATGCCCATGGCTTAGCCAAAAATGTCGGATGCAAAAATCGATACATAGTTTGAGCTTATTCAACCGGATATAAATGTTTCCTAAATGATTAACTTTTCATTGTCTTTGTGCGTGTTGATTCTCAGTTGATTACTTATTGGCTTCGATTTCTTTACAATGCCTTTTATATAAATTCAATATTAATTTGCTTAGTTATTAAAATGAACTTCCATTCTGCTGGGTAGTATTTCAAAATGTGTTGATGCTAAGTCGAAAGTAAATGTTTATTAAACCGATTGGCCATGACTGTTTAATTATATTTTTATTGCAAGCTAGCGATGACAGTATTCGATTTCTAGACAATTTGTTAAAGTTAAATTTAATTGATACAAATTAAATGAATTGTGTATACGTAGTGCGAGATTTATAAAATCCAATTTAATTTATATATTTCAGTTTTAGTTCCACATGAGAAGTGCTATGAAAATTCGCGCCCTATAAAGATAAGAGCCAGTCAAATGCTCACGCCGAAAACGATATATTTATTTTTAATATATTCATGATGCCTCGCAACCTGTTGACAAGGAGAGGAACAACAGTGGAAGCAGCAAATAATAATAAAATGCAGCAGAAAGAGCAACAGCTGCCGTGACAATAACTCCTGGCGATGCACAGCGACACTCACACCTACTTGCAGTAACACGCACACCTATCCAAACAGCGAGTTGCCCACATAAGTATGCTGCATTTTATCCAGCTGCCTTGTAACATAGCTACATATATATGTACATTACATATGTATAGTGTGTCTGCATTGTGTGTACATAAGTATATGTATCTATGCAACAACAGCAGCTGCACTCGCCGCCAGCCATATACCCCACCTCCCCCCATCAACGTTTTTAATTGAAAATGTTTTGTTTTAATTAACTGAAGCGAATTTTTACAGCTGACATGTGCGTGAGCGCAAGTATGTTTGTGTGACTTCTAGGCCTTCGGCGGATGGGCTCCTTAAAGCAGAACCCTCACTTATTGTTATTATGATGCGCTTTATTGTCACGCGAAGCGGAGCGAAATACTTTTGATATTTCTTTACGGCGTCAAATTTATGTTTACAGCACAAGTGGGATGTGCAATGAAAAGCTCGCCGAAACAATGCCAAAACGGAAACGGATGCTGCCGGAGATGTGTGAGCGGCACTCAAAATGTCTCGGTTATATGAAGACATAAAAGTGTTTTATAATAAAGCAAAGCGTGAAATAATTCACAGCGCTATGTGGTCCATGATCTGTGGTCCCAGCCAAGCGAACGACCGAAACGCAGCAGCCAAACAGAAGCTGACAATTTTTATAGTCCCTCCAGCACACAGAGATGTGTATACACGAACACACCCACGCTTTGGTAATGATGTTAAATAAAATATTGTTTATGTGCCAACATAATAAATGGCCAACTGCCGCCAACCGACTCGTAAAGCACACACCTAGACACTCCCATTCACATTCGCATTCACATTCACATCGACATTATTATGACCGAGAGCAACTCATAATGGTTTATATATCTCAGCGTCAATAGGAGACCAACGAATGTTTCTCTACGGCTGCACACTTGACAATTACAATAATGACAGATGTGGCCGACGTGCTGGGGCAAAACTTTGGGCCACTTCAAGTGTAAATAAATGTTCAGACGGATGTTTGTCTTGGGCAAAGGGAGACAAAGTGGTTATGGCTGCTACTACAGGCCAGAGGTGTGACGATAGGAATTATATAAGATATTTTAAGAGGTTTAACATTCGAATTACTTTCTTATTTGTTATACACAAGGTACGGTTACTTAATTTAAAAACTAAGTTTCTCTCTACTTAGAGATTTAATATATTTTTTTAAATAAGTATCAAAGGCAATAAAACTCAGAAGTAAAATTGCAGTTAGTAAAATTTTCATTACAGGTACGGTTGCACTTTTACTTTGCTTTTAATCATTTTGGACCTTGCCTAAATCCTATAAATATTTAAAGGCTTTCTAAAGATTCTTTCTGCTCAAAGAACTAAAATATGTAGGTTTTAAATAAGTATCAAAAGCAATGCAACTCAAAAGTAAAATTGCAGTTAGTATAATTTTCATCACAGGTACGGTTGCATTTAAACATTTAAAAACTTAGCAATGTTACATACAGCCTCAAAATGTTATTGTAAAAACAAAATCTCCTGCCAGTTTCCAAGTACTTAGTACTTTATATTCAAGCGCAAATTTACGTTTCTTAACAAGTTGAATTGGATGTTTAGTTAATTTTGAGACATACGTTCTCTTGCCTTTTTGCTTATGATTATTTTCGTTACATCGCTTATTCAGATACTGAATTACTTAGTTGCTTTTTGCATTCGCTTGGCCCAGTTTCATTCCGCTCCGCAGCCAAGTGACCCAGTTGAGTCCTGGGATCCTTTGCCCACCTCGCCCGGCGCTGTCATGTTAAGTGTCGGACCCCGGACACGAACACGGACATGGGCAAGGTCCTGGGGTCCCAGCCTCCCCCCGGCAAATCCATTACCACGAAAAGGGGGGTGAAAGGAGCGGGGCCTTGTGACCGCTCACTTTTTTTGCGGGAGTGAGGTTTTTGGGGCCACAAAAATGTTCTAATTTATTATTTTGCGCATTTAAATATTTTAAGTGTCCCGCAGGACTTGAACTCGCTCTTTGTCCCCCTTTTCATGCCCGCCCTCCCTTGATAAACTTGCAAGGACACTAAAAATTAGTCACCTCGCCGCACTCACCCATGTGTATGTGTGTGTGTGTGTGTGGGTGAACCCCGTCTCGCTTTTTATGTGAGCGGCTATCTCTTTCACTTTTTGCTCTGCAACAGCGACAGCAGCCACGTTACAAGTTAATATAATTTTAATGAAAATTAACATGAAGCCTGGCACTTTTTGCCACGCTTTAATTTCCCCAAAGACGAGCCCCCTATACACTGTGGCATGTGTGTGTGTTTGTGTGTGTGTATGTGTGTCTCTGTCTCGCTTGCTCTGTATCTCCATCTCGCTTGCTCTTTTGCGTTGGTTTATTGCACACGCCGACCCACTATTAAGCGCATAGTTTACCAGCTGCCTTCATTTTTATTCCCCTCTTACATAAGCTTTTTGCCTAATTTGTTGCTGTCGAGTGCGTTCTCGTGTTGGGATTTACGCAACTAATTTCACGTAGGCAAAATGAAAAGGATGCTGCCGCCTACGACGCCGTTGGCTGTGGGCGTGTCAGCCACCTGGCTTTGATTTATAATACCCGCCGAGTTCCGTTCAGTTCGGTTCAGGGAAAGGCTCCGGATCCGCTGTTTACCTTTGGTCTGACACACCGACAAAACACACTCGCGCAGGAGCCTTTGTAACGAGGTCCTGTTGCAACGGATCAAATTTAACTTGCCGCACACCGGCGTCCTCGCACACGCATTCACACACACACAGGGGCAGGGATAAAATTAATGCCGCCAGGGATATTTGCAAACGGTGCACTGCCACCATCAAATTTCAATATGTCGCTGCACTCTGACGGTTTTCCTCGGGGACTGCGATTCACACAACTCCACAGCACTATTGGATCTAACTGGCTTTCAACAGCAGCGGAAACAAAGCTGAATGTGTAAAATATGCAAACATATTTTGGGATATTCATAACTACAACTTTGTGTCTTTATTACCGCTTTTTGCAAAGATAGTTTTTATACCCTTGCAGAGGGTATTATAATTTTGGTCAAAAGTGTGCAACGCAGTGAAGGAGACATCTCCGACCCTATAAAGTATATATATTCTTGATCAGGATCACCTCCTGAGTTGATATAGCCATGTCCGTCTGTCCGTCTGTCTGTCCGTCTGTCTGTTTCTACGCGAACTAGTCTCTCAGTTTTAAAGATATCGAATTGAAACTTTGCACACAGCCTTCGATCCTTTGCACGCAGTATATAAGTCGGAAGGGCCAGGATCGGACAACTATATCCTATAGCTGCCATATAACTGATTGATCGGAAATGCCATAACTTTAGTGTTTGTTAAGTTAGGAAGTTGGGATTTCCTATGGGTATTTTATTTGGCCAGACAATCCGACCTACCAAATTTCATAAGGATCGACCGACTATATCCTATAGCTTCTATATAACTGATTGATCGGTAATGCCATAACTTTGGGATTTGTAAAGTTAGGAAGTTGGGATTTTCTATGGCTTTTATATTTGGCCAATCAATCTGACCTACCAAATTTCATAAGGATCGGCCGACTATATCCTATAGCCGCCACTTAACTGAACGATTGGAAATGCCATAACTTTGGTGTTTTTAAAGTTAGAAAGTTGGGATTTTTATCAGTGTTAAGAATGCATCAAATGAATAAGTTTGGAGAATATAAATCGGAATATTCTGCAAGGGTATTTCAACTTCGGCTCCGCCCGAAGTTAGCTTTCCTTTCTTGTTTTATTTTAAAACAAGAAAGGAAAGCTAACTTCGGGCGGAGCCGAAGTTGATATACCCTTGCAGAATATTCTGTAAATAATATTCTCCAAAATTATTCATATGATGCATTCTTAACACTCATAAAAAATCCCAACTTTCTAACTTTAAAAACACCAAAGTTATGGCATTTTCAATCGTTCAGTTATATGGCAGCTATAGGATATAGTCGGCCGATCCCTATAAAATTTGGTAGGTCGGATTGATTGGCCAAATATAAAACCCATAGAAAATCCCAACTTCCTAACTCTAAAAACACCAAAGTTATGCTATTTCCTATCGTTATATGGGAGCTATAGGATATAGTCGGCCGATCCTTATGAAATTTGGTAGGTCGAATTGATTGGCCAAATAAAGAAGCCATAGAAAATCCCAACTTCCTAACTTTACAAACAGCAGAGTTATGGCATTTCCTATCGTTCAGTTATATGGCAGCTATAGGATATAGTCGGCCGATCCCGGCCGTTCCGACTTATATACTGCGTGCAAAGGATCGAAGGCTGTGTGCAAAGTTTCAATTCGATATCTTTAAAACTGAGAGACTAGTTCGCGTAGAAACAGACAGACGGACAGACAGACGGACAGACAGACGGACAGACGGACAGACGGACAGACGGACAGACGGACAGACGGACAGACGGACATGGCTATATCAACTCAGGAGGTGATCCTGATCAAGAATATATATACTTTATAGGGTCGGAGATGTCTCCTTCACTGCGTTGCACACTTTTGACCAAAATTATAATACCCTCTGCAAGGGTATAAAAATAAAGTTTGTAGTAGAGGTACAAGACTATCTTACCATTAAAAACTTTTAAATGCAAACGAAATTTCTTTTAGCCCTAGATAATTTCTCTTTCTGAGTAAAGTTATAGATATAGCTATAGTTAATGCTTTGAATTAAATGCAAAAAATGATAACTGTTGTTATTAATAACGAGAAATAATATTATATATGTTGGTATGTTTTTTATCACGAAAAAAACGTAAACATTGAATCTCTATAAAATCGTAAAATTGATCACATTTTAATCTAGACATTAACAATTTCAGGCCGCTACCAAAACAATAATATTATTAGAGCTCGTCACTCAGGGCCCCAGACTTTTCTTTGGTCATTAGTACTGTCCAACCAAAAGATAATCAGCCACAAAAAAGCCTCGAATCATTTCGGTTTTGGCCAAGTTTGTTGTGTTTTTCCACTGGCAGGGAAATGCGCTCATTTATCAGAATTGAAGACAGAGGCAGCGAGCTGCCAAGCGATGCCCTCGAGAATCAGATTTTTCAGGGTTGACGGTGGGCGGGGGAATTGACACGAAACGACCTTGACGGAAGGCAATTAGTTAATACATTTCGTAAGTAGCCTTGGCTCGCTTATCTGCAATCGGTAATAAATAAATTACATGACTTTTGGATTATGTGAGCGTCTATGCGGGGGGAGGGAAACCAAGGAGAGGGAAGTCGGATGGTGTGAAAGTAAGGTGTCGTCTTAACACAATATTTAATAGTGACTTTGACTCTTTCGCTTGTCCTGGCCTGAATATCCTGCAACTTAACGTGCTGCTGTCCTTGCTGCTGTCTCTGCTTTTATCTCCGCCCGCTTTTTTATTGGCCTCGTCTGTCTCAACCCCGTCTGTCTATCTATTTGTGTCTGTTTGTTTCCCAGCTCGCATTTCGCAGCTTCCGTTTCCCTGCCATGTGTCGTTTATTTTATTTGTTGCCAGCATTTCAGCTGCCGGCGAAATCGATTTTTATTTTGCGCTCGTTCTTGTGTGTCTGGCTTTTGTTTTGCTCTCCTGTTTGCCGAGAGGATATCGGTTTGATTTGACTGAAATGCAAACGGAGTCCGGGATTGAGACCCATTCTGAGACTCTGGGCTTGATTGAAAAGCTCTCGAAAGACGCCGGAATTTGCACAGCTAATGTTCGAGCTTACTTTCCTGGTAATTCTTGAGCTCGGCTAACCAGTTTCCGTTTCCGTATCAATTCTTTTGTCCTCTAATTAGCGCCGCTCGCAACTTTTGTAATTAGAGCATTGTATTTGAATTTCGGTTTCATTGATTTAACAATTAGATGAAAGTTTCGCGCACCGATTAAATTGAAATTATTTGGCAGTCCCCTTAAATCCCAATTAAGCATTGGAAAGTGGTCACCGGCAGCTGTTCTGGCCACATCTTAAATTGAAGGTTCTCCAGGAGCCGTAATTAAGCTGGCAACGGCCTAATGAGTCGAGCAGGTTGGGGAAAACTCTCAGGATTTCACTTTCCCCCGCTTGACTTTTCCCCGCAGCTGTAGATTCCTCTTGTCATATGTCAGAGTTGAGATGCCGTCGCCTGTGGCTGAAAGATGGAGATAAAACAAACGAAAGGCGACCAAACACAAGCAAATAAAAACAGAAGGAGTCATGTGCACCAAAACTTGTTTCAGCTTTTATTACCATGTTCTAGAACAATGTTCTAGAATTTATGCAATATTTCGTAAATTAATTTTTTTAATTGAATCCATTTAAAATGTTCTTAGTTTTTGTTAAAGGCCTAAACTATTATGGCTCTAAATACCACCGTTAGCACTTAATTTAAACCTAATTGTTAGCCTTAGATAAATGAAAATATTTTTGTTTTATTTTTGGTTTTACGTTTCAATGTTTTTCATTGAGTGTTAATAGGAAGAGTTTTAAGAATCGGTTTTTATTATTTTGCAGAAATATTAAGTGCTTTTGACGAGTGTATCTAGGCCCCAAAGACTTGGCTTTCTGTGCTGTGATTGGGCCAAACACGTGGATAGACAAAAGGGTCCGCCGTCAAAGCGGAAGCTTTCACATAAGTGCCCCCATCCAATCCGCACCTAGGCATCCTTTTCCCTTTTGGCTGACAGAGTTTGCAGGCTCCCTTCTATCTGATGTTTTCTCTATTTTTCCACCTCGTTTTTCGTCTTTTTTTGGAGGCTTTGCACTCAGTGTTAGCCCACTTTTGGGCTTTTTTGTATTGTTCGGCCCTCGCCTTTTGCAAGTGAGTGTGTGTGGGCCAAAAATGGAGCGCCTGGCAGATTTAGACGCTGATATGTTTGTGAGGGGTGTGTTTGCAAAGTGCCTGCCGCCTTACCAATTTGGACGCCATACAATCTAATGCGCTTTGATGCCAACTGACAAACCCATCAGCCAGTTGGCACTCTTTTGCCCAGCTTCTCGTTTTCGCTTCTCCGCATTTCCGTATTTTCAAATTTCCCTTTCACCTTTTAACAACCCTTTTGCCCAGAGCGGGAAAACCCGGAGAGTGGCCACATTAATCACATTAATCAAATCAAATTAGACGTCCGAAATTGATGCAAATTAACAGAGCAGCCAAACAGCGTCATTCGATATGTGAGCGAATCAATCAAAATCAATCGCCGAATATGCCCGAAATTGAATAATCGATTCCCTGGCAAGGCAAACAAACACATAGATCGAAAGTGGGGGAGGTATTTTGGTAAATTGTGTAAGCTTGCCATTTAAATGTGTATGCCGGGCTATCGAATTACCAGACGTGTCGCATAAAGTACAAAAAGAAAAGGACCTCGAGGAGCGGGAAGGCGTCGTGTGCCACGTGTCTCCTTCACCGGTCGCTTATGTCAGGCCACGGGGCGCATTAAAGGCTGCAAATCGTTTTAAGCTCTTCACGTATGCAAACACAAACTCACTTACATACGAAAACACGAAAATACGCTCAAATTTCTCTTGGCCCGCAAACATTCAAGCATTGATTGCACTCACTTATTCATGATTTTCCTTCTTATTTCTGCGGCATTTCTTTTTATATTCCCTCTAAGGGAAACAATAATGTAGCTGTGCTCTGCAGTAAGCTGTTCTCAAATACTAACTTCCTTCCGAAGCAGCAGCGGCGGCTATTAAGTTTTGTTTTCCTTTGCTGGCAAAAGCATGAGAATTATAGCAACTGCTCAAATCAGATTGGCAAAGATATGCCCATGATTGCTTGGATTCATTCCTCAAAAACGAATGAAAAAAGTTGCCTCATGGTATTTAGATTATCTTCGAATTATGCTGAATAAATTTATATAGTATATATGAGTAAAAATTGTATTTATTTATACGTTATTATTAACAAAATTCAATTTTTCTGCAGTTTTATTTATTTATTTTTTTGCACAGCCATTTATTATTTATCTGTCGAAATCTGTCTCTTCGATTTCAGTAACATGGGAAATATTTTGAAACTCACCGAATAAAATATTATTTTCTTTCGGTCGCCTTTTTATTATGGTTCAATAACGGACAACCTTGAACTTTGAAGCTTCCTTGATCCTTTCAATATTTGTATTAGATTACAAGTATATCTGCAACAGCATACCGATTGAGTTAAACGTGACCCTAAAGGGCTGCATTATCTGTCCCATCTTCTGCTGAATATTATGCAAAGCACTTAAATGAATGCACAAACACATAGAAACAGAGTGCTCTTAGCCGGATTCTCCGGCCATCCAGCTCTCCGGTTGTGTTTCTAGTTCGAGCCATAAAATGCTCGACAACCAGGGCGCGAAACAAATTGCATTAGGGTCCTGAACCCTTGCACCTGTGCAAGTACGTATGTACAGATGTGCGGCCAAGGTAAATATGATAAATCACCAGTGCTCTGCTGTTTCTCCTTGCCATGACAAATGACGTGGGTGGAGTGGGATGTGGGGGATGGGGTGAGGGGTATGGGATATGTTGGGAAAAATTCCGATGCTGCTGCTCCACATACGAGTAGTATACAATAATCGATGCGATTTGATGAATGCCAACTGGTCGTGTGTGAGGGCCATATACTCGCATCGCTAGCATTATGTGCACGAATATCAACATATTTATGCCTGTGGCAGGGCACATAAATATTCATTTTTATGGCCAGAGACGAGGACAAATTCGTTTGGTGCAAATGGGACCGGGCAAGCAGTTAAAGTAAGCAGGAATCATAAGCGAAAATCACGTAATGCGTGCGACCCACTCGAGGCGTCAGGTGTTGCTGCAATGATTTTCAATTTTACGCCTGAAAGTCATGCGCTAATTTTCTCGTCCTTGGTTACTCCTCGCGCTTTTTGTCTATTCATTGTCATTTGCCACACTTGCCTCAGTTGCCGCCCTCCAATTGACATTAATGACTTGGACAAATTGCACTAATTGAGACAGAAGGTGCTGCCGCCGGTGAGTTTTATAATTAGCCCCAGCCATTTACATTGATTTGCCCGGCTGACTCCGACTGCTGGCAACTAATGCTGCACTGAGCACTTCCACTTGATCCCCACACCGGTCACGTCCTTCGGCCGGGAACATGTCACCGCATAAGCAAGCGAAGCACTCAACCGACGGACTTGACCTTTGCCTTTGACAGCGCCCCTTCAAAAAATGGCTTATATAAAGTTGGATCTCGGTCGGGGCAGCATATCAGGATAAAACACTCTATTCCCCAAAATCCTTTACCCTGAAAGTTTGTGTGTGGGTAAAAATGCGTTGAGAATATAAAAGTCACGTAACTGGCTGTCGTTTCCTTTAGCGCCGCACACGCGCTTCACCCACACCAAGAAACACACCCGAATACACCAGCACACACATACGTCTACATCATTACCCGAAAACTAAGTCCTGGCATTAGCATTTGTTTGTGTTCGGCTGCTTTGATTACGCTTCGATTCGAAAGCTAGGTAAAAAACTTTTACCAAAACTTTTTTCCTCACTTTTTTTTGGCCAACTTTCAGCTTCGTTTTTTTTTTCTCAACCATGTGCGTGTGTTCGAAAGAGTGGGTATTAGTGAGGCAAAATGACTTTATTTATGTGTATTATGGAAATATGAAGTGAAAGCCAAAGGGGGAAATTTATATGGCTCTATCGACATTAGAGCTTAGTTAGTGGCTCAAATTCGAACCCGAAACAAGTAGCACAAATTTCACTTGGGCTGGATTAATTTAAATGCAAAACTCTCCCGCCTTCCACGAAATTTCAAATATGAAAAGTTTTTTATTTATCAGACAGTCAAATGGCAAGGCAAACACTGATGATGTTCCCGGCACACAAAAAAAAACAAAAAGTGGCAGGAAGATGGCTCGCTGGGTCCTTCATTTTTGCCATTGGCAAAAACAGGCAGAAGTCAACTTCAACTTTATTTTGATGGCGCGGTAAATTGCGGAAAAATATGTATATGGCTGGCAGAAAAGGCATGCTAAATGAACCTCAATGTACTCTTACGATTGTATTAAGCATTCTGAAAATTTCAGTCGTTGTGTGTTGGTTTATGTCTATAAGAATTAATTTAAAAAATTATTTTTAAAATATTATTTATTAATTGCATTCACATTGAAATTTATCGTGACTATTTTAAAAGCTTTGCACTAATAAGAATAATTGAGAAAATATATATTTTGAAAGGCGAATAAAACATGTTTTCGGTTTATAGGTATGGTCTCATGCATTGCATTTGTTATGTGATTTTGATACTCTTTCTGCAACACCAAGAGACCCCTTTGAAGGGTAACTTACAGAAAAAAAAAGTATATCAAAAGACAGCAGAAAAAGCAAAAATGATGTGCTTGCCAACACACATTCATGCGTGTGCTGGCATCATTTTCACATGCGTCGCAAAAGTTTTGCAAGCCAAGTTAAGGCCTAAGCAGACGGATGTGGGCGTGGCCCAGCGGGTGGAAAAGGGGGCGTGGCTGGGGAGAGGGTCGCTGACATGCAACGCGCTTTCAATTTCAGGCCTCCAGGCTAGGTGTTTGTGTGTGCGTGTGTGTGTCTGGGAAATCTTTAAGCGCAGACAGGAAATATTTTGCTGCTACTGCTGGTTTTCTGTTCTTCTTAGCCATCACCATCATCATCAACAGCAACATTGTGGCCTCTGCTGCTTATTGCGAAAAAATCCTTTCGCAGTGTCCTTGCTTTTGCACACTTTTTAGGCCCCCGTTTAAGTTTTCTACGTGTGTGCGCGCCTGTTTGCTTTTAATAGTTCACTCGTCCTGTGTTTGCTGTTTGCTCTGCTGTCAGCGCTTCATGCGTGACAAATACACAGGGACACTCGAGACGCAGAAGTTTGCGTGACTCGCGCATAGAAATTATGGCAAAAAGCAAAGGAAAATGCCGAAAACTTTCGCGAGCAGAAGGGCAACGGGAAATGCTCACATTGGCCCGGAAAATTAGCTGAGCTGAAGTCAAAAAGAATCCCTGATTAAAGAGTTAAGCGTTTGTCACGCCATTCCCCCTTTGTCCACTTCTCCACTGACCTTTATCCGGGTTAATCAAATGTTTTTCTGCCATTTTCTGTCACTCTCAGTCCACCACGCCCCGCGCCTCCTTGATGTTCATGCCTGTGTTTGCTCAAAATGTCAAACATGTCAAATTAATTTTCATATTTGTTTTGCTTTTTAGATAATTGAATGTCTCTTTTATTTGCTCATTTCATATTCCACAAGTCTGCATGTTTGCATGTTTGCATGTTTGATTTTCTGTGGTTTATCTTCCTGCCTTTTGGAAAAGTAAATGTTTTTTAAAAATGAGTTGCAAAACTTTCCTGACACTCCCCTGATTATCGATTTATGTAAGAAACTTAAAAGTAAGTAAACAGACGAGTAAAGAAATTGTTAACTTCAAAAGCGGTATATGTAAATGTTTTCTCGAAAACATTTATAAAGAATTCCTTATAAAAATTTATTAACTTTACCAAAATTGTATCGGCTTATTTTAGATAGATAGTATTGCCAAAAAACTTAAAAATCTCTCAGATTGGGTAAAATATTTCAGTGGCAGCTAGTTAATAATTATTTAACATAAAATAAATCACTTAAAATCCACCCTAACGGGATTGAATGCCAATAATATTTTAAATTACTCTTTTGAAATGTATACAACGATCAATTATTCCAATTAAAAATAAATATTTTAATTAAAATTATAATCAAATTTGTGGAAAATTTGTGTCAATTATGTATGCGTGTGCTATCAATGCGGATAAATCTACAGTACCTCACCTACAGATAGGTACACCAATGTTGGTGCGAGAAAGACAATCAAGTGGATACCCCAGCACCATTTGTGGAACCTTTGGCATATACATAAACAATTACACTAAGTGCCACAATTTACCAAGGGTCATAAATCAATAGGGCCAAGTAGTCGGAGTCGGTTTCGTTTTACTAATTATTATTATTGAAATATATCTGCCACAGTCGCACTAACAGTGCCCCCTGCTCGACATCGGGCAAACAGAGAATTACAGGCTTTGCCCAGTGTCAATAGGGACGGAGATACAGGCACTGGACAGGCTTAAATTATAGTGTAGCTGATTCCTGTTTGTTCGCTTGGCCAGTGATAATCCCGGCGAAACTGCAGCTAAAAATTAAGCAAAGCTCCTATGCGGCTGCACTAAAGTATGCAATGGAAGGCGGAGTGCGGTGGAGGGAAAGTGGGGGGAAAGTGGAGCGGTCTAAATAATGTGCCAGAGCGGTGAGCTGCTAATAAAAATGCAGCAGGCAGGGAGCAGGCCAAGCGGAAACGGAAATAAGAAAGCAGCCCGAAATCAAAAAACAGACGAAGCAGATGAAGGAGCTCACTCCTCACTCCTCGTCACTTATTTCGTACACAAAGTACATATTTTACTTAAACATAAGCAATGGCTATTATTTTAAGTTACCCACGCGCTCACTGATTTAATTTCAGACTATTATGCGCATACAATGCCAACGGTAAACGCAGAGCGAAACTAGAGGAAAAGTAAAAGCCCCAAGGAGGAAAAAGGAGTGGGAGCGAATGAAAAGTTTTCCAGCAAGACGATGCTTTTAATACACTTTGCATAACTCACTGTCAGGGCTTTTATAGTTTCACGGTATGATGGAATAACTGATTGATGGAAAGAGCAGCAGACGATATAAAGCTAAGAAAAAATGCTTAAATTTGTAATGCTTCTCTGCATCCCAATTGCTCTGTATTAATGAAATATTTATAGTAGAGAGTCTGTTTAGAATTTCTTATATGTGAAACGCAGAATGCTGAAATTGTGTATAAACATCACAAAACAATATTGAATTCCTAAATATGTTCAAAAGCAATAAAATCCTTGACTTTTATACAAATATATTTAAAAAAGTAATCAAAATCGTTCCATAATTACTTCTAAAGCCCCAAGAACTCAATACAAATTGCTAAGCTCCTCCTGTAACCCGAGTACTCTTAACTTGCAACTAGTGCAGAGTTTGCTCTATTCCAGGCTAAAGCAATATGCCGTGGTTTTTAACTCATGTTGGTTTTCCACTTTTTATGCTTTTGCATTTCTTCATTTTCTTGCCCCTGCAGATTTGGGTCGACCGTTTGAATGAATTTATATTCTGCATCTACCTTCTGCCCCAACTAAATTTCTTCCTTCAGTTTTTGCTCTTAATGCCTCCCAGGCCGTCGGGCTTCTTTTATTTTTGTTCACTGGTCAACATTGGAAGTACATTAGGCTTTTCACTAATTTTGTAAAAATGGCAGGCAGCCTTTGGCTGCTGATTGGAAGGGGAAACCAAATCGGAGGTTCAGATTCCGGATTAGCATTGGGCGGTTCGAACGCATGGCTTCACATTTCAAAACAATTTGTACTAATTTCAAGCCATGATGACTGTGAAATCGAAGAAGCTCCAAAAGAAAACTGGGAGAGGAGAGTCGAAAAAAGCCGAATGCTGCACTCGAATGAGGATTAAGTTTGATTGGAGCGGAAGTCGAATATTCCAAGCTTTTAAAGGAAGGAAAATTAAAATTTTAAAGGAAACCCTAATTGCTGCATGATATAAGAAAACGAAATCGTGGTTTTACAAAAGTTTGAATAAAAGTTTTGTTTGCTTTCGGCTACCAATCATTAGAGGCTACCCGAACATGTAATTAAAACAAGGGCAGTAAGGCCATATAAATTCAAAAGAATATCAAATTTGTAACCCCAAGGCATTTGCTGTCCTCATACAGTTTTTGATGGGTATTCAGCAACGAAAATCAATCGCTCTACATACAAACATTTATCACCGTCTAGACTGAAACCAAATGCATTAGGCGAGAAATAAAATTCGATGCGCAAATTCACCAATAACAAAGCCTGATTTCCCATAAAGTACAATAGAAGCGCAGGCAGTAAGCAGCTTTGATTACCGACACTCACATCGGATTTATTTCCCCTTGGAAGGGCTTTTGTTACCCTTTTTCGCTCAGTGTGCGAGTGTGTGTGCTTGCTTAGGCATTTGAAACCTGATTAGTTGTCAAGCACTTCAAGTGCTCGAGCTCGAGTTGTTCGGTATATACTTTGGGTTGGGCTTACCTCTGCAGCTCTGTGTGTGAAATTTATTGTTTCAAGTTAATGCCACTTGATGGATTATTTGGCTTTGTACAGCCAAAGCTTTGATTTCTGTTCTTCTTTGCTTTGAAACGTGATATTCCAAGGGTTTTTTGAGCGCTTTAACTTGAATGTATGCGAACGTTTTAACAAAACGAAATTAATGGTATAAGTGTATTACATATTCTTTTGTTGAAGATGTGAGTTTTTGATCCATATAGAATGATTACTTTTTTGAGTTTAAATCTCAGAAAAGTATTTTAAACTTTTGCGTTGTTAAAAACCTAACTCCTACTGTTACTTACCCACCAAATAAATAACAATAATAATATATTTTATATGTTGTAAAAATTTAAAACTACCTAATATAACTTATTTTCCCAAACAGTTTAATGAGGGTCTGTCCTGTTGACATGTTTAGTTTCCTAAAAATTGTTGTTAATTTATTTTAATCTTCTCAATTTTATTGCCAGTAAAAACTTAATTTATTTGTTTTCGTTAGAAAAATGTAATACAACAAATGTTTTTATAGTTCGGGTTGGTTTAATCTCAGCAAACTTCTGTTTCAAATGCGTCAGAAGTCAGCTTGGCGAGTTTTACTATTAACTATTCAAATGAATTGTGAAACTTTTCACTCTGAACTTGATGCGAGTCACACGCTTCGTCTTCCATTTGGGCTCATAAATCTCGGCTGTCTACACACATACTCGTATCCTTTCACCCGTTGTCCTCCAGAGCCTGTCAACAAAGGGCCAGTGAAAGTTTTCGTGTGTCATGATAATATTTACATGCTGCATTAAACTAACTCTCCTTGACAGGCGAAACTTTTGCAGCTGCTGCTCATGTTATTAAAGTTGCGCATACGCCAGGTTGTCCCCTGGCCAGCTTGATTTATGCGAGGAGCCCTAAGTTCTTGGACCAGCCTTTTAATAATTTAAGTTCCGCAGAAAATCAGAGTCGAGATAGCTCCCCCTCGGTATCCCTTTGGCCCGATGCCAAGCCACGTTGCGCTGACTGAGCCGAAAAATGCAAAAATTTCCTGCTGCCGCTCCTACTTTCTGGCCATGTTGACAATGCCGGCAACAAAGCGCATTTGGCAACCGCCTGCAGTCTTGCCAACAGCCATACCCAAGCCCACACCTCTTATCCACATCCACATGCGAAGACGTGCTCAGCAAAAGTGAAATGGCAACAATATATGTGCGAATGCACAATGCAAACGGGTGCGAGACCCACCGAGTTGTATGGTACTTGCATGCTATATATACGAATATATATATATATAAATATAAAAAGTAGGTTATCCACAGACAGCACTCTAATATGATTTCCATGGCTTACGTCTCCTCGAGATAGACTAACGCACTTCGCAGACTGACTAACTGACACCCCGGCATCAACAAAATGATCAAAGGCAATGGGAAATATTATCCCTGACACAGTCGCAGACAAATTGTAAGTTTCAGTCGTTTGTCTGACCCACTTTCATGTTGTGGCTTAAAAAACATCAGCTGAGATTTTCAGCAAGTTGATATCTTAATGTGACGTTATTTGCTCTGTTTTTAAGCTTTATACTGACAAATTCCTGACAAATCTCTATAAAATAAAAATGTACGGCGGTCTCTGAAAAAAATATTTTCAGTTTGAAGTTACAATTGACAATTATCTCACATTATTTTACATTACATAAAATAGTGTTTTATTTCTGGAGAAACCAAAACATTTTATTAGTCAAATCGCATATATTTTACGTCAAATAGGATTCCTAATCGCGTAGATTTTAATAAGTAGTTAATAAGAGTTACCAATTAATATTATTATTACTATACATAGTTAAGTTATAACTTTTTATTTCTGGACTCAATATCATTACAAGCAATGCGTGGGTGATGTTGGAGACTGAAATTATTTCAAATGTGCAGGGCCTTTGTTTTATATTGATTTGTTTACCTTTTATTACCGATTCGATTCTAGGAAACTGATTATTTCTATTTTTAATGCCTAGCACAATCGCCTGCATTATTATTCCTAGCATACTTTTCAGCTTTCCTTTTCGGCTGAAGATTAGGTAGTAGGTAAAAAGGATATGTATGTGTTTGCTTTTGTAGATATTTACTCCCCACATGGACTTACCCCTGCTTGGCCGAATTGTATCCTTTTGCTGTGGCGTTTACTCCGCTTTTTGGCGTTTTTTACGGCCTTTGTAATAAAAGCAGCCCGCAGGGATGGAGTTGTTGCTGCTGTGCTTATTGCTGCTGTTGAGGGCGTGTTGGCATTGAGCGGGTTTTATGCAGCCAGCGAGACGCACACATCATACCAATGAGCGGAGAAGGACCAGAGGGAGGAGCGGCAGGCAGGCAATTGAGCAAAAAATATGGAAAAGTATTTGGCGGGTGCGAGGCATAAATTTCGATTTCGGCGGCCTTGCTTTGGCTGGCTTTCTACAGACTTTCTCGTCTTCGAATCGCCGCCAGCCACGGGGCCAATATTTAAAGTAGCAGCCGATGCGAACTTTATTTATGACTCAATAATGTGTATTTTGATTTATGCATTGTGGGCGCGTACACCAGCGCACATACACACTGTAAATGCGGCACACATACACACTCAACCGCACTCACTCACACACTTTCACTGTATTGTTGCCTCAAGCCAAAACGATGAGATTTGCATAACAACACATTCAGAAACTTAACGCAGGCGTTTGAGATGTTTCTAGCACGTGCACTCTCGTCTCACTTAATGCTTTACCAGCATTCAACAATTGCGATAACCGATGGCGGAATACTTTTAAATATCTGTGCTGGCACTTGTTTCTTGATTTTCCAGCTGCCTTGCTTCGTTCGCCAGATTGCGGATGCGGACGGTCAACACTGCGGCTACGCGATGTGAGGCGATGCGTTGATGCCCATACGACAGCGACAACGACAACGACAACACGACAACGGGAACGAGAACGAGAACGACAAGCGACAACAACGGAGCACGACAACTACACAAATCCACGACCTTTTCAGTACTAAAGCGCCTGGCCATTCATTCGTGGCTTTGGCCACTTTTGCCATCGCCCTCCACGATTCGGATCCTTCGGCTCGCGTTCGGGTCGCGCATTTTCGAATTGCCGAGCAATCGAATCCTTTGCGTTTCCGTATGTGTGAGCCTTGTAAGTGGGCCAACGCTTGTCGCCGGTTCGACACCGAAAAGCGAACGGCTGGCACCAGCTGTATAAGAGTTTTGGGGGTTCAAATCCAACAAAGCCACTTGATTAGTGGGTCTGTGGAAGGTAAGCTTTTCTCAAATGCCATATGAACTTGAATTGTCAAGATTGTCATCGGACTATAAACTATGAAAGGGATAAGGATTACTAAAAAAAGTATAATTAATAGAATGGTTATTACTCTTTCGTATTATTTCGTATTATTATTATGTTTGTTTTGATATATTTGCAATATTCCTCAGGACTAAAGAAAAATCTAAGAGGAGTGACTACAATTTATTAAATAATTGAGTATTTATAATAAAATGAAATCAATTTATTTTTTTAATCCGAACTTTATACTATTGATAAAGATAAAGATTTGTAATCTTTAGGCTTCAAAATATATACCATTAACCTTAACATCTTTTTCTAAAAATGTTTGTCTTCTTTACGATCTTAAACAACAAATTTTAAATTAATGTTTTTGAAACTGTGACTAATGTAAGATCAAAATTGATGTGTTGGATCTGAATCTTTTCATTGTTGTAAGGAGTCGGTCCTGCCTCAACACCCTCCTCCCCTTCTGAACCTTTCCAAACACGTTCCACCACGCATTTTTGTGGATCCTTTTGCCCTCACTCGTCTTGCTCTCTCTATCTAACTGCCTCTTGCCGTCTCTCCTTAGTGCCGCCTCTCCTTAGAGGAATGAGAGTTTCAAAAAACGGTTACCAAGAGCATGTCATAGTTACTGCAGCTTCGCTGGTCAAGGCAGCCAGTCAAGGATCACAGATTACAATAAATATTGCATTAATGTATAGCTGAAATAATAAAACTTTAAAAGCTAATCAAGCCCCAAAGAATATTGAATCAAAAAACAGTAGACCAAAAGACTTTTCCCGGGCCAAAAATTTTAAAGCAAATGCAGTTTTTAATTTTAATTTTAATTTTATAACTGCAACATAACTCTGTTCATGATTGTAAGTCAAGTCATTCATAAAAATAATTTTTTGGATAATTCGTTAGGTTGCAGGCTAAGCTACAACTTAACCTACACCACCGTCAAAATCACGCAGCACACCGCTTATAAAAAACTCTACTACAATGGGGTGTAAGCGTGTAAGTTGACATGGGACCACGAGACCCGAGTCTTGAATCTCTCCAGCTTTCTCTCGACTTTCTCCCGCTCTCTTTTCGATTTCGAATTTCGTGGTTTCGACAGACATGCGCCCCAAACCACCGAAAAGCCGAACGAACTGTGGAACGTAAGAACATTCGTTTGCCATGAATACGATTTTTTCAAAATTTCCAACGGTTTCACTCTTATACCACTCAAAAAAAGCTCCCGCCTTGAAAGAAATAGCACTCAAAGAAGAAAAAAGGGCCCAGAGGTCCCACTGCAACAATTGCACAGCCTAATCTTATCAAATTTCATTTACACGCTTGGCCAAACTCTAATGGCAAATCCAATGCCGTAATGAAAATAGCACTAAGCCACTTTTGTCAGCACACACATGACATTTCTCCTTATTTTCCACACTATGTTAGGGCACACATATATAGAAAAGGTTGCTAGTGATGTTGTCAAAGTATTTGGCTGCTCAACACGGCATTCTTTGGCCCAAAATTGCGCTGGCTAAACATTAACTAAAACTGCAAAATTCCATCACACACACATAGACACACTGAAACACCCAGGACGACACTCACACACATGCAGGTTCGTGTGTAGTGTGGACTGTCGGTCTTCTGCAGCTGCAAAATCTCAACGCTTAACCGCCAAGCATGGCATTTCATCAGGCGGCAGCAACGAGAGCAGCCGCCCCATAATCAGTCCAAATCTAGTCAACTGCAGCTAGGATTGGGACTTTACTGATGTCCATTAATTTCTTAAATTTACTTATTATGAATCTTTCTTAGATTTCCTAACTCAGTATTACAATTGAGCTATATAATATATAGTAAATTATTGTAAATTGATTTGGTTATTCCATTTTACCCATTAAAAATTGCTAAAAAAAAACAAAAAAAACTTTTAAAATATTAAAAAGTTTACAGACTTTAGAATGTTTCCTTTGCTTTACAGAAAACCCATTTCCAATACAAACCACTTAAGCCTAACAGTTTCAAATATCTTTTTACTTCAATAATAAACTCTTAATAAACTCGATTAATAATTAGTGTTTATTCTTATTGTTAAACAATTCAGATATCCGGATGGCCCTGCTATGAGACAGTTTTCTATTTTAAAAACTTATAATTAATTACAATGAGTTTCCCTTGCTTTATTACAGCTGCTTTCACTCATTTCACCATCTACCTCTGTCAGTACTGAGTAGCAGGTTTAAAAACCCTTAACCCACTGCTGGCCCACCCCTTTTCGTTGGCTGGCGAAAAACCCCAGCAATGCGAGCAAAGGAAGTGCACTAAGTGCAGTGACCAAATAGCTGCCAGAGAGTCCCGAAGCGGCAGCTGATCCTGCTCCTGCTCCTGCCCCTGCTGCTTCTGCTGTTGCCACCGCCAGGAAGTGGCGATGGTGTTGCACATGACTTTATAGCTTTTACATTAATCTGTGTGATGGTGTGCGGGTGTGAGAGAGCCTGGGTCTGTGTGTGTGTGCGACAGTTTGGCTATAAAGCAAAAGTTGCATTAAATTTAAATCATGAGACGGCGGTTTCTGTGGACACCACTCTCTGATAAACCCACACTGTCGAAAATGGCTGGTTTCGCCTAATTAAACGTATCTGAGATAAAGGGTATTCAAGGTATTGGTACCAGAAAAATACAATGTCATGGCAAAAATCAAAGCTAAGTAACTTAGCTTACTTCTGGGCAGAACTCTAATTACCAATTCTAAAAAATGCAAGGTAAAGAGTATTATGTAGCCAAGCCATTAGAAGAATTAGAATCAGATCAATAATTTATTAAAGTCTTATTTCAGGTACTGCCTCTAATTAAGTATTTAACTAAATCCAATAGTATTATTATTTATTTATAAGGCTTAAGTTAGATTAATTCTTGAGTATTTAATGAGTGGTTTCTCTAAGTGCCTGACTAACTGCATGTGAGCTGATCTGAAATAAGCTGGGGGAAAGTTAGGGCTAAGCGTCGCTCAACGTTTTGTCATTAAAAGTTGAGCTGGTGCATCAGAAAGCTTTTCGCGGTGGCCCCGACTTGAATTCTCCTAACCGCCACGAAAAATCAAGAGCCTTGCAATCACAATTAGCCCGACAACAAACGCAATTTGCATGCGAACGCGATGCGGTGTGAGCAACAATTACCTAATTATAACGCACTTTCGATGCATTGTCATAAACAGAGGTGTGTGCGTGGGCAGGATCCCATGTGCGGGCAGGACAACTAATTAATCAGCTTTCGTAATCAATGCTTAATGATGCAGCACCATCAGTGGCAGCGCAACGGCATTTAAATGGTCTATAATTAAATCAAACACTCAATTAAACCGGAGACGAATCGAACTGGGACCGTCGGGCTCAAATTGGATAAGGTTACCGATGGCTTTCTAATGAATAGCAAACCGAACAAAATTATAGCCTGCAAGAGCCAAGTCATCGAGACCTCTTTCAACCTCTGGCGGGCCAACCTCAGATGGGTTTCACTCATTAATTAATCAAAACTTCAAATAGTAACCACAGAAACCGAACGGGCTGTGCTAAAACGTGGCGCACATCAAACTGACCAAAGGGTACTCAAAGGATTGCTTTGTCCTTTGGCAAGCTAAAAAGTTATCACTTAATTATTCATCAGGTAAGATATTCGAATATATAAGCGCAGTGTGTGCTGAGGCTAATAAGCATCTACTTTACCTAACATTAATTGGTTTTTGATAAAATATAAATAAAATATAAATTTACATATCCTTACAGAACGAAATAAAAGGCAATAAGAGTAATTATAGTTTATTAGTGAATGGTCTTAGTGGAAGTTTAATTTTAAGAGTTCTTTAAAAGGTTTTACAAAACCAAATTTATAGAAAGCAGCATTTTAATTTTTAAGTTATTGGTAATGGTAACATTGCTCACAAAATGATTCTTAAAATTTGAAAGCCCTCCTTATTAAATGCTACTCAACAATGGCACTAATTGTATTCAATATCCATTAATTTTTTATTTGATATATAGGTACGAACTCTTAGAATACAGAGCATTTTGTATTCGTTGTGTTTCTGCCAACTCCGTTTACTCCTTCGTCTGCCTTGTATCTGGCTTCCTTTTGGTCAAGCCGTAAATTTATTTTACCACACATTGAGATACATTCCATTGGGAGCATGGCGGGGACAAGTCTTCTGCTTTTTTGCCAAGTGGCAAGTTTACCGAAACTTGCAAAAAAGCTGAAAACTAAAAGGAAAGGGGAGAACTGAACTAAAAGGAAACAGCAGCAGCGGCATTGGCAACTCCGGGCTGCTGCAATCCAGATTCACAGCCAGCCGCAGAGGTGTAACCAAGTCCTTGCAACAAAAACTTTCAACACATGTTGCTGTGTGTGTGAGTTGATGTTGCTTTTTCTGTTGCCATTGCTGCTGTTAGCAGCCAGTGAGGCGAGCAAAAGCAGCAGCGGGACGATGGACGTTAGACGTTGGACGATAGACGCCTCCTGGCCAGGAGCAGACTTCCTCAAATATTAAAAGTCCAAGCAGAAGAAGGACAAACACAGCTGCAAGGAGAGGGATCACTGAGAAAAATATAACAATTAAATTAAATTAAAGTTGATTTATAAGATTTTCTCAATGAAATGCCTAATTTGACAAAACAGACGTAACAATACCCGAAATTATACTTAGGTTCCTTTCAGATTCTTTCAACATTCGACTTATGTAAATAAGACATTACATCGTTCTTTAAAAGTAAGAAAAAGATTCCTCCCGTTAACAAACCATGTCCTTTCGATTTGCTCCATTTAACACAAAGACTACCGAAAACCAAAACACTAATGAGTTTGATTGATGAAACTAATGATATAAATTATTTCTATTCAAACTAAATCAAGTGACCTTACATTTTTGACATGGAATTGCTTTCCAGTGTTGGCCGGTTCTTTTTTGGCCAACAGCCGCCGCTTGTCGCACGTCGTCACTTAGGCAAAACGCAAAGTTTTCTCTTCGCAGTATGCTGTCAGTCAGAGGGCTGCCTCTGCCGCGCCTTTCACTGCACTTTCCCCCGATGCTTTTTTTGTCTTAGTTCCTCCTCCCCTAAGCCTTTCTCTTTCCCACCAACATCCCAACCCTAACATTTCTCCTGCCTGCGGTCTTTGTTTGAAGTAACAACTACAACTACACAACTGTGACGAGCGCACAAGGACACGCGTTAAGCTAAGCAAAAGTTTTGGCACACCCACACACTGCAAACACTGTTGCAATTCCCCTACACACACACACACACACACACACACATGAGTGCCGCGCATTTAACATAAACAAACTACACTAGTTACAACAAATTTTTTTCTTTTTCTGGCCACGACTTTCTATTTGTTTTGTCGGTTTCTTGTTTTATTTTTAAAAAGGATTTTTCCACCAAGAAAACGTGTTCGGAAAATTAAAAATAGTTAGTCAGAGCCGGGCAAGGGTTGTTGTTTGTTTTCTTTGCAATTTATTTGCGGAAAATCCAAGAAATTTTGTAATATATATTTTCAAAGAAGTTCTTATTGACAGCTTCCCATTTATTTAAAACATTTTTCCAGCACTTAAACTTTACCTATTTTTCACATATGATTGCAATTTTTATACCCTTGCAGAGGGTATTATAATTTTGGTCAAAAGTGTGCAACGCAGTGAAGGAGACATCTCCGACCCTATAAAGTATATATATTCTTGATCAGGATCACCTCCTGAGTTGATATAGCCATGTCCGTCTGTCCGTCTGTCCGTCTGTCCGTCTGTCCGTCTGTCCGTCTGTCTGTTTCTACGCGAACTAGTCTCTCAGTTTTAAAGCTATCGAATTGAAACTTTGCACACACCCTTCTTTCCTTTGCACGCAGTATATAAGTCGGAACGGCCGGGATCGGCCGACTATATCCTATAGCTGCCATATAACTGAACGATAGGAAATGCCATAACTCTGCTGTTTGTAAAGTTAGGAAGTTGGGATTTTCTATGGCTTCTTTATTTGGCCAATCAATTCGACCTACCAAATTTCATAAGGATCGGCCGACTATATCCTATAGCTCCCATATAACGATAGGAAATAGCATAACTTTGGTGTTTTTAGAGTTAGGAAGTTGGGATTTTCTATGGGTTTTATATTTGGCCAATCAATCCGACCTACCAAATTTTATAGGGATCGGCCGACTATATCCTATAGCTGCCATATAACTGAACGATTGAAATTGCCATAACTTTGGTGTTTTTAAAGTTAGGAAGTTGGGATTTTTATTTGTATTAAGAATGCATCATATGAATAATTTTGGAGAATATTATTTACAGAATATTCTGCAAGGGTATATCAACTTCGGCTCCGCCCGAAGTTAGCTTTCCTTTCTTGTTATAAGTGTTATGAATGCATCATATGACTAATTTTTGAGAATATAATTTACAGAATATTCTGCAAGGGTATTTCAACTTCGGCTCCGCCCGAAGTTTGCTTTCCTTTCTTGTTTTTACTTAACAATCAGTGATCCTTTATCTTTTATGCTAAATAAACCAAAGGAGTTAAAAACAAGAAAGAAAAGCTAACTTCGGGCGGAGCCGAAGTTGATATACCCTTGAAGAATATTCTGTAAATAATATTCTCCAAAATTATTCATATGATGCATTCTTAATACTCATAAAAATTCCAACTTCCTAACTTTAAAAACACCAAAGTTATGGTATTTCCTATCGTTATATGGGAGCTATAGGATATAGTCGGCCGATCCTTATGAAATTTGGTAGGTCGAATTGATTGGCCAAATAAAAAAGCCATAGAAAATCCTAACTTTACAAACACCAGAGTTATGGCATTTCCTATCGTTCAGTTATATGGCAGCTATAAGATATAGTCGGCCGATCCCGGCCGTTCCGACTTATATACTGCGTGCAAAGGAAAGAAGGGTGTGTGCAAAGTTTCAATTCGATATCTTTAAAACTGAGAGACTAGTTCGCGAAGAAACAGACAGACGGACATGCTTATATCAACTCTGGAGTTGATCCTGATCAAGAATATATATACTTTATAGGGTCGGAGATGTCTCCTTCACTGCGTTGCACACTTTTGACCAAAATTATAAGGGTATAAAAACAAACACAAAAATTTTTTTTTTGGTTTTTAATTAATGAAAAATGACAATTACAATAAATTGTTATTCAAATTATTTAATTCTAAACTTTTTTTAAGACTATTTTTTAGCCAGTTTGTGATATTAATAAGCCTTAAAAATAACAGATTACTAGAAACTCACAAGGCCATTAACATAAATATTCGCATTTGGAAAAACTATTAGGTAAGAACAACGATTCACCTTAATGCGTGGAATTTCCACCAATTTCTGGAGCTTCTCCGCCCTGGGGCGGACATCATCAGCCATTGTTGGGCAAAATGTAATTTTTCCTGGAATTGCCCGGCAGCCGTTCCATCTACATCACATCAACATTTTACTGGATGCCTTGCAGGCGTTTTCCGCCATATGCAAAACGCATGGGTGGGAGAGGAGCATAAAGTATAGACGACGCCTACGTTCCCGGATATAAACATGGGTATAGTATACAGGGGTGTAGATCTAACAATGGAATGGCTGCCTGGCTGCCACTGTGTGTATTCATTAAATTTGTATAAACAAATACAGTGGGCATAAATTTCTAGCATCCAGTATTCAGTACCCAGTCGGAGTTGGAGTTGGAGTCGATGCTGAAGTTGGAAATGGCAACGTCTTGGGCGGTGAAGCTATCTACGCCACATTATTCTTTTCCTACCTACACTACAAATGTATCTCTACGTTGTGTTTGTGTTTGCTTACCCGTGTGTATGTGTGTGTGTGTGAGTGTGTGTTGTCCAAAATAAGCAAAAATGGTAGCCTGAAAAAACAAGTAACAGTTTTACTCGACAAACAATGAAAACAACGAGCAGTGGAGAAAGGAGAAAAGGGAAAGAGAGCGAATAAAACAACAACAACAAATCAGCACTTTACCTTATGTTTGTTGATTTTGTTCGTTATTATACCCGTTACTCGTAGAGTAAAAGGGTATATTGTATTCGTGCAAAAGTATGTAACAGGTAGAAGGAAGCGTTTCCGACCCTATAAAGTGTATATATTCTTGTTCAGGATCACTAGCCGAGTCGATCTAGCCATGTCCGTCTGTCCGTCTGTCCGTCTCTCCGTCTGTCCGTCTGTCCGTCTGTCTGTCTGTCCGTATGAACGCTGAGATCTCGGAAACTATAAAAGCTAGAAGATTGGCATTTTGCATGTAGATTTTAGGAGTTCCTACGCAGCGCAAGTTTGTTTCAAAATGGTGCCACGCCCCCTCTGACGCCCACAAGCGACCAGCTGTGGCCACAGTTTTGATGCTATTATGAAAATTTTTTTTGATATATATTTGTTTCGTCAATACCTATCGAATGGCCTAATAAAAGTTTGCCACGCCCACTCTAACGCCCAAAAACCCATTAAACACTTATGCCTGGTTAGCGCCTACATTTCTGCCTTTCATGGCCGCAATAGTGCAATAGCGCCATCTAACGAATGACTTTGGAACAGCTGGCCAAGGTGCTCAACAGAGTCAACGTTAATTCTTGATAAGGATTTCTATTAAAGGAAATTGCGATGGCTTTCATTTGTCAATACCGAACTATATCCCAAGAACTATGCAAATCAAATCAAGTTAGCCAAATTGGAGGTGTTCCCTGGGTACAGATTTTAACATAAAAATCGGGAGCTAATTCGAGCTGCGAAAAACATACAGCAGGCATATTTATATTAGTTGTTTAGCTGAGTAACGGGTATTTAATAGTCGAGACACTCGACTATAGCGTTCTCTCTTGTTTTATTTTGCTTCACGTTGCTCTCAGCCTCCCCCCACCCTCGAAAATTCGCCTAAACTCTCCTCCCTTTTCCCAGCTCTAACAAGACAGAAAAAATTTACAATTTCAAATTGTGAGCATGTGAATTACGGATGCATAGATACACATGTATCTCCACGGCGAAGGAAGCTCACCTGGCCATCGGACACGCCACGGCGCACACCGTACAGATGTTTTAGCACCGCCAGCACTTGGCCAAAAAACTTGGCAAGCGAATGGCTGAGCTTAATGGACACTTCCGCCCACTTCCCACCGCCCTCACATCCGCGGTGACAGGATCCAAAGAACGCAGGGGGGAGAGTTAGGGTGGCAAGCCCAGCGAACTACAACGAAAACTTATCGATGTTGCACTTGCGAGGACGCAAGCTTAGAAGATGTCGCGCCCCAAAAAGTTTCCAACTTGCTAAGATTATAAAATTTCCGTTAAAAGCTGAAAGCCAAGATCTGAGAGATGTATCCATTTTCGCATAACGGGGTGAATTTATTCCAAAAACGATTATTATAGTTTCTCAGTAAAAATTTAATTTCCACAAATAGTCTTTATAGCTAAATTCCTTTTAAATAAAAGAATATTCAATACATCAAATCAAAGGTATATTGCTATTTTTACCTCGTAATACACAATGAATGTTAAGTATGGGTCATATACAGCAAACACTTACCTATTTGTCTGATATTAATAAGAGCCTTAAAATGTCATCCCTATTTTTAGTGCACCAGCAACCCTTCCAACTATCACTTCCAAACACATTTCGTTAAACATTTCTTTTCCTGCAGGCCCATTACCTTCTTAATTGAGTCCTCCCACCTGATTTTACCTGCAGCTTATCCCCTGGCCGAGTAATCGATAACATCTACAATCTCGTATCCTATCTCCTCGGGCTGTCCACACCCACAGCTGTCACCTTTTGCTAAATTGTCCAATTGTCGCCCAGTTAGGCGGCTCTGTCGACCTGCCTGTTTATTCATTACATTAAATCACCGAGCCACCTCCTCCTTTTGGGCGCCTGTGCAAAGGCAATTAAATGTAATTAAACGTAAGATTAACTCTAATTATAATAAATTAAATGAGACGTCGTTTCGGATGAAGAGCCGACTCAAACGGGCCAAGGCAAATATCAAAAATGCAATTAAACATTAAAAATTTGTTGTGCTGCAAAAAGAGATCATGAATTAAACAATGCGACGGAGATAAAACGCGAACAGTGCGGCTGGAAAAAAGTGAAATCCGCACTGATTAAGGCCCCGGTTAAAGCCGACATTCCCTCGGCCAGAATCAGAATCTGAATTCGAATCGGGATCGGAATCGGAATCAGAATGAGAATCAGAAACAGAGCCTGAAACCAGAGCCGCTGGCCAGACCAATTCCATTTGCATAATCAATGCATATTTGGATGCGGCTATAAATTAACAAATAGAATTTAATTGCATACTTTTGAAGGCGACGGCGGCGCGTACACAAATTAATAATTCATTAATGCGCATTAATTGTTACGCTGCAGCGGCAACTGAAAGCTGAAACTGCCGCAGAAAATTGAAAATGAATGCATATGCTCATTGGATATCGCAAAAGGTCCCTTTCCCACACGAACAGACTCCATAATCGCTTCAATGCTGGCAAATTAATTGCGGCCTTTGTTTAATCAGACTAAAATAGCATCGTTTATATTTATTGCGATATTATTTCGAAGTGCATCAGGACACCTCTCCTTACCTCGTCCCCCCTTTCGGCCATTTAAATTGCTACCTTTGTTGAGTGCTGCGGTCAACGAGCCGTTGATGTTTTTGTTGCCTTTGTTGCCGCCACCGTGCACATGGCATGCATTTATTAAATGCCGCACACAAAAAGAAGTCCACCGCCGAGGAATCAGCATCAGCCGCAGTAGAAAAGGGGAAGGGGATGGGGGTTGGCAAAATAATCGTGGGAAAATAAATATTGTATGGTCCGCTTTTGTGCGAGTCCTGGGAGCCGTCTTCGTGTCGGCCAGATTGCTATAATTGTGTAATTGTGACACACACGCAAATTATGGCCGTTCGCTTTAACCAGCCGCTAATGGAATTGTGATGGACAAGTGCCGGCGCACACAATGCCGTTCTCCCACAGAGAGAAACCATTGTGTTTTAAAAGGATTCACATTTTTGTCTATTGTGCCTCTCCATAACAACAAAATTAATATTTTGATTATAATTATTTCGTGTAATATTACTTAGGACTTGAGCGGTTTCGCTTTTTAAATATGCGGAAAATGAGCCTTGTGATAATAAAATTTTTTTTCTAAAAGCAAAGTCAACTAATATTTTCAAATCTTAGATCTTATAGTGAAATAGAAGTGTCATTACTTATTATAAATTTAAATATTTTATGCGCATTAATATATAATATTTTACATACTTAATATATTCTATCGCATACTTAAGTCTGGCAATTAAACAGCACTTCTCATTTGAAGCCCTCTGGTAGGTTAAGTGAATTGCTGAGACGTCTGTGTATAAACAACTTTAAAACCAGGCTGCCCACTTAACACTGCACAAAGCAATCACAGCACACTCGTAGGAGTAAGGAGGTTCCAGGTCGGACGAGTGGTGGAGGCGATGGAGGGTCACCCCGTGGTAAGGTGGAATCCCGAGGCGAAGGGGAATCCTGAGATCCATTGACAGGATGCCCGGCCTCATGCATGCAGTCAGCGGCTAGGAAAACCGGCCCAGGCTACTGCGTTCCATGAATTCAATCAATTTTAATGCAATTTAAATTGCATTCTCCTGTGAAAACACACAATGCACCGCCGTCTACACATGTGCGAGACAACCACAATGCACCCACGCAGACGGATGAAAGAGAGGGGCACAACGCCGGAGAAAGAGACAGGGACAGGCAGACGTGTGTGCGCACATTATGCTGCCAGCGGAAAGGAGGCATCGCCTTGCGTTAATTGGTGGTCATGCCGCAGGCCATGCGAAAGATACGGATAGCCAGGACCCATCCCCATGCGATCCTGGCATCCAAGACCGCAACTGCCGTCGTCTTCGTGCGCGGCCGACGTTTATATTGTTTTAAATGCCACGCATTCATCGTTTGCCCCTTGTCGCCTCGACTGGACAGAATACAGAATACAGAGCACTGACGCACTATAAAAACAGATGGTTGGTCATCGAGATTAAAAAGAGAAATACCCTAAAATACATTTAAGTTTTCTGTTGATTTATCAGTTTATTTTAAAAATAAAACCCATGAACTTTAATAGTTCTGTTAGTGTAAGATAATAAATCAATAATTTATTATGTAAATCAATTACATAATTTCTTATCGCGTTTAGAAAGATAATGATCATAAAACTTAATAGAAAGAGAGTCTCAATATTTTGTAGGCTTTCCAAATTTTGAGTTGCTCAATCGCTTTCAATCGCTCAATCGCTCAATGCTTCAGCAATCGCCATTACCGGGTACTACCAAAGGGTATACAACCGGGTCAGGGAAGAAAACTGTTGCATTTCCAAAGGAGTCGGAACCCGACAAGCAATTATACGAGGCCACGAGCGTTGTCAGAACCAGTATACAAGCCACTCGAATTGCATTGCATATCGGTCTACAATCATTCAATTTTCAACTTGCACTTAACCAAATACTTGACCCTGGTAACCAACGCCGGTTGTTTCCATTGGTAAGCTGTCCGAATCGGCATCCAATCTGAATCTGAGTGGCCAAGCCGACCACAGCCGAAATCGGAGCTCTACTTCCAAAACTTACACGGGCTGGTAAAGAGGATAATAGACTTTAGACTAAGAGTCGTTGGTTGAAATAAACCCAATGTTTTTACTATTTCACAAGGCAATTATTCTACATTTGTATCCACAAAGTTGATTAAATGTAAATGTTAAAATCAGATGATTTTATTTCTTATAAAGAATTTTATTTTGGTTTTTTGATAAAACTACAGAATGTACCGTGTAAAATATATACATATTTCAATTCAAAAAAATAATTGCAGAAGTGTCAATGAAAACAATATTCGATATAAAGTAACAAAAACTTTTTAGTAACAATATTTGTATAAAATGATTTATGTTTCTCGAACCCATCAACTGATAATTTGAATAGGCTTACGGCCATGTCTAAATTAATAAACCGAAATAATTTATTTAAGCCGGCCAGTCCACAAGCGCTAAAACCATCGCAAACACGCGAGCAAGTGAAAGATAATCAATAACACTTCCCTTCATTGATTTAGATATTAATACGGATGTATGGTGTTCTTGTGCATTTACTGTGCAGCTGCATTGTTGTGTTGAATTTTTTATGAGGCATTGCAAACCGCGAACGGGCATTATGCAAGTGAATTGCTCATTATCGTATTTGGTTTGGTTTGTCTCTGGCATTTGAATGCTTTTTCAGAAATCCCTTTTTAATGTTTGCGCAATCCCTTTTAATGCGCACAATTAATTCCGTTATGCTTTGTCGCCTTTGACACTCCGCTAACCCCGCGCCGCATCATTCGCGTAACAATTTGCTAAAATGTCGGGGCTTAGAGTATTATTCGCAATGGGTTAGCCGAACGCCGTTTTAAAATCCTCGCGTTGCATAATTATGACCAACTCACAGCGGCTTTCGTTCTGCGGCAAATTTCCCAATTTTCCATGCAGCCAAACGTAATTAAAATTATTTTAATTTTACACAACGACATACGCACACCCATGACAGGGATAGAGATGGAGGAAAACATTGGAAATTAATTTTCATCTAAGCTCGGCCCCCGCTCAGCATCGGAAAACCATCAACAAATTGTCAGGCTTTTCATTTATTTGCTAATTTTATTTTCTATTTTAGCCGGACAAAATGTTCGTGCCCATGTTTACACCGAAACGTGTCCGGATATTTTGTAAATTCCATTCCGCCATTCATGGTTTGCCTTGGGGTTGGGTTTGTGTAGCTATGGTCGATGATTAATCAAATATACTTTGATTGGGGATTGACAGCTTTATTTAGTAAGAAAACACGTGTTTCTCTAAGTAAATAAATGAGACTTAAAAATAGTTGGGCTTTTAAAACAGTTACATAATTCATAATTTATTTAACATAATAATTAAAAACTAATTATATACAAAAGCTTCATGTGCCTTGCACCCCTTCAACCTTAATAAAGATCATGTTACACCAGCTGAGCAATAATAATGATAATATTGTGTCTTCTCTGGCAATCATTTATTTATTATTCTATCTTCTTTTATTCGACGTACTTTATTTAAATATGTGCATAACTTCTGGACAGATGCACCCCGAGCACCTGCAGCATCTTTGTAAAAAAAAACTCACATAAAAAATAAAGAGAAGCGAAAATATATAAGTATAAAAAAGATGGCAGCGTACAAAAGCATTTTTTCCGAGCTGTGCTCTCCGCTTCGGACTGCATATTTCATAGCAAAACAAGAAGAAAAACTGCTAGAAATACAAAAAGTGCAAAAAAAAAAAAATGAAAATGCTAAACAAAGAAAATAAAAGTAAGCGGCGAGCTATACAAAAAATGGGCGCAAGGCAAAACTAAAAGCCAAAAGAAAAATGCCGCGCTTTGGCCAAGAGTGGAGAGCTGAGAGCAGAGGTCAGAGGTCACGGAGGGGGTTCGGCTCGCATTATTTTGTATTACGGCGTCCCCTGCACATTCAGTAGTGGCTGCGGCGCCCGGACCCCCGGCTCAGCTTGTATTGCAATTTTTCAATTTCAAAAACAATTTTGCTCTGCCAACATACGTGTGGTCAAAGATAAGCTCTGTAAATATATATAACAAAACAACCAAAATGAATACGACCAGCGAGTAGGGCCATAAAAAAAAACCCGAAGCTCGGCATAAAAATGAAAAAAAGCGGCAGCCAAACCAAAGCTAACCGCAGCTCAAGCAGCTATTGCAGCAGCTCAAAACTGGGCAAAGCCAAAAAGGCGGTCAGCAGAAAAAAGAAGCACGAGTTGAAATACCAAAAATAAAAATGCTATATGGGGTTCGCATGGTGTGGGCGAGTGTGAGCTTGGCACACAGCGGGAAATTGCACAAGAATGAATTGTCTTGTGCAGCATTTAGTGCTGAAATATAAGTGACTTGCTGGGCGGGACAGTGGAAAACAAGGACTCTGCGATTTCCAGGGGGTTCGTTCAAAAGGGGGCTTTCGGGCACTGCCAGGCTTCCTCATTGATTGAATTTTCCTTTCATCTGCCGGCTGCAACCAGGAAATCTTACAATAAGAGTGGAATTTTATTTGGACTGCAATAAAAATATTTCGAAAAATAATGTACCATATACACACAAACTACAAAGGATATTGGCTTTAAAACATATGCCTTCTAAATATATACAAGATTTATAGCCCAAGACCTATTTTTAAATTTTCAATAACTTCGATAGTTTAATTAACACACTATTTGTTATAATTAACTTATTTATTATCAATCAAGGTAAAATTGTCAGACGTTTACTCAGTTCGTTGATTACAAAATCAATCAATTATTATTAAAGTTGTGTAAAATTTTTATTAATTGTAACAGAAACATAATTACATAATTTATTCTCACTTTTCCCTAACAGTAATATAATGTAGCGTTTATGATTTCGAAGTGCTGTCAAATGGAATAGGCAATGCCAGTCAGTCAATGTAGCGTTTATGATTTCGAAGTGCTGTCAAATGGAATAGGCAATGCCAGTCAGTCAATGTACAAAGTAGTTGTTGTGCAGACAAACAATGAAAACCAATGCCAATGCAGGACCAAGTAGCTATAACAATTACTGCAGTAGCAGTAGCAGGCCTGCTTTTTCTGCTTCTGCTGCGTCCTTTAACCTCAAAGCAGCTTGCCAAGTTCTCAGGTGCATTAAGTGCTGTTAGCGCAATGCGTCGGACTTATTAGGGACGTATTGATGGGAAATGCAGCAGCAGAAGCTGAAACAGTATCTTGGCAATTCATATAACCTCTGACCCGACTATTGCCTGTTTGGCTTAATAGTTGACAGAAGCTAAGTATGCTGGGGCTTTGATTGCCATTACATCATAGCTGTTTGGTTCAGCTTAGAAGAATACTCTTTTTTAATTTAAGATCGCCGAAAAGTATTTTGTTTAAAGAATATATATTTTCATTAATGCTATTTAATCATGGAATTATTTTCCTAGCCATTTTAACAATCTTAGCAGTGCCAAGAATTTGAATGAAATAATAATAATAAATAAATATAAAATTCATAACAAAGTTAGGCATTGTTTTCTTACAGTCACAGTTCTGCACATTAAATTAAGAATCTGTATTTTCCTTCGATCGCACATTAAAGCAACTATTTGCCCACTCAATTTAAAATAAAACCAAGATTGATTAATTCGAAACTGCTCTTCGAATGGATCTCCTTTTTTCGTGAGCGCAACAAATGTTCTGAACCGTCGGTGAGTAAGTGCATCAGGCATTGGCCGAAATCAAATTCATTTGGGGCTTTAGTATGCCCTGCGGCAACAGTGCGTATGTGCGATGTGGCTTTGGTAGCGCCAAGCAAATTGACAAAAGCAGGGCGGCAGTCGGCGCGCCCAAAGGCACTCAGCGGTTGTGGCGGCAGCAATAACACAAAACCGCAAATCCCTAAGCCGCTATAACATTTCTCAAACGCTGCCAAAAGGGATAGGTTGGGGGTTAGAGGCCACGGGGCCACGGGGTGAAAGCGTAGCCAATCGGGGCATTGAAACCGACGTAAGCCGCTAACAGAAGCAGCTGCAGATGTAGCTGCAACTGCAACTGCATCCACAGCCAAGCCAGCCAAGCCAAGCGGAGCATGGCGAAGGCAAACAAAAGCTTAGCGGGCATAAAAACAAAATGCCAAATGCGAAATGCGAATTGCGAATTGCGAATCGCGCCCCAGCGAAACCCAGTCCAATCCAAGCCAGAAGCAAATCAAAGCAAATGCAACACTCAATTGCCATTATCGACGACGCTGAGGCAGTTCGGCTAAGGGCTGCCTTTGAAAACAGAAATGAAAATACCCCAATGAAATTGTAACTGCCTTCAGCCAAAGAATCTCCGACGATTGCTAGCTTTCCTTGCCTGGATTTTTATATTAAAAACCGCTTAATGGAGTGCAACTTATTGCATGTGCACTGAAAAGAGACAGAAAAGTTTCGCCTACTGAAAGGAGCCGCCCAGAAATGCAATAAAAATTAAATGGAATCGCCAATGACTGTGCCTAACGGCCCACCGACAATCAAAATTCAATGGGTATGTATATATGGTCAAAGGTTAAGTGTATATACAAAGATATTATAATTTTAATTAGGCCCTTGAAATAATTTAGCAATGCTTTTAAAATCAATTACTCTCAATGAGTTTATACCTCCATCTGCTTTTACTGTTTGAAATTTTGAAATAATTTTGAATTGTAAGTTTCTTTAAAACGAAAATGATATCTTTATTAAAAGCTTAATTTTCAGTCATTAAAAATAACAATTTATGATTCTAAAGAATTTTGAAAAAAATAAATAAATAACATCTTGAAACAATTTAAGAAAAGGTAGTTGAAATACATATCAAATATTTGTTTAGGTGAAGCACTATTTACTTCAACTAGATTTCCAGCTCTGTGAATATCTCTCAGGTTATGCATATTAAGCGGACTTAAGCTTTATTTAACATATTTGGCCATAGAGTAAACCAAAATCTGGGCATCCGCAGAAGTTGATTACATTCCTCGCCAATGGCCCAAACATTTCAGGAGAAGCTGCCATCAAGTATGCATCACATACATGCGAACTGGCAACGCATGATGGGGCAAGTGGAGCAGGAGCACCACATGTACCTTTGGTGGCACCATCCTCATCCACCTGGACCGGTTCCACCAGCCCGATTAAGTGAGCTGAGCAGCAAGAAGCTGCTCTTTTTGCTGTTTTTTAATTTGAAAAAATTGTCAAGCATCAAAACACTTTTAGAGCTTTCCTCCGCCCGAAGGCACTGGAAAACCGGAGATGAAGCCCAAGTTACTTGGCCAAGTTACTTGTCAGCAGCCGCGTGCGGTGCGTGTAAATAAATCAAATAAATTATGGCAAAACCAAAGTAAAGTGTGAGAAATGGTTGCGTCCTCCGCCCTCTGCTACAATCCCTGGCCTATTCATATGCTTATGCTGTAGCCCAAAAAAAAAAATAAGGAAAGAAATCAGGAATGGAAAACCAGACTAAAAGAGTGAAAATTTCTGTTGGCGGGTGTTGCAGCTGGAAAAAAGGAGTAACACCGAGCATAAAAAATAGCAGCAACGTCATAATCAACAGCAAAAAAATATTAATGGAGTTTTCATGTTTATAATGTCATTAGCTCACAAATGCTGCGGATGCTGTATAAGCTTATGTTGCTGTTTCTGTTGCTTTTGCTTTTGCAGCTCCTGTTACTGTTGCACATGTGCCGTGATTCTGTGCCACATATTTTCAGTGATTTTTTCGCTCCTGCCACCACCTCCTTGGGCGCACACAGAGACAGCCGTAAACATGCAGCACACACTCATAGACACATATACACATCTATAAATGTGCGAACACTAATGTGCACATTATGTTGGGGCCATTATGCCGGGGTCTCTGGCTCCTCGAAAGCCAAGGGGCCTGGAGCCGACTGCCCACCAGACCATGTACAATGAGTTGGTGGTTTGGTTTTCTGGGTGGCGCCACCAGTTAGCAAGTAAAAACCCTTTAACTCATTTGTTTTGCTTAGCACAGCAGCAGCAGCAACAACAAGGGGAGCATGTGAATGCGGAAAGGGGCGGCTTGCCTGTGTAAAACAGGGGGCGTGTGAAATAACGTTTAGCTTGGCATTACCGGCTAAGACGTATATGCCACACCACCCTGGGCCGGATTGTCTTTTCCAGCAGAAAGTCAAGTCTTAATATATCTTAAGTATATCGAATCGCATTTTTATGCTGGGTATTTTATCTGAATTGTCTTCTAAAAGAAATATATTGTGAGGTTTAAAAATGTACTTTAAAATTGTGGAAGGTAAAGTTTATGGAGTGCCAAAAAACTGTGTTTTAACGTATTTACGAATAATATTAATATTGCGTTGACTTTTTAATGTCCTATTTTAGACAGAAAGTTATAAGATTGGGTCAAACAAACTGTGTTACAAAATAATTTTGTATTATTTAAGCCCTCATTCTGCGTAAACTAAATGAAGATGTGAGCATATACTATTCTTTTAAAATTGATGTTTATTTTAATTACAGCTTTTTTAATCTTGAAGATCCGTCATAGACGGCACATTTACTACCATATCTATTTGATCCCGCTGTTGACCGTCATAAAATTTAAGTCCTGCAAAATGCTCAATATCCCGAATGTCGGATAAAAATGATCGCAGTTCCATTTCCGTGTCGACATTGGCATTGGGCACAACAAAGCCTTCCATCATAGGTCCAGCACCATCGACATTCTGATCGCAAATGATGACTTTGAAAAAGTGGGTTGGCACAGCCACAGTGTTCATACCCATTACGTGATGACGCACCGACCAGTTTCTGAAGGTAATCCTTTGCGGCATGAATAGAGGTCCGGAATAAACGTAGACGGAATCGAACTTAAGTGCAAGTTCCCTTACATAGTTTTCCAGGCGTAGCCAAATGTTGTTTTTCAGTCCTCTATCGATGGGAACAATATTGGGAAATTTGTAGGCTTCCAAAAATTTGGCCATGTCGCACTTGTAGTTTTGCGGTGAGACCAGATGACCTCCAACCCAATCGCTGTTCCTAAAATCCCGCATAGTGGCACTAAATATTGGCGATATGGAATTATCCGGTATGTAGGAGTTAGGTTTATTCAGTGTCTTAGGATCTCTGAACAGTAAACAGTCCTTTTTTATGTGTTCGCACACCCAATGCGCAATCCGGTTACGACGATCGTATGAAAGTACATAATTTTTATACACACGTATTTCATCCATTCCCGGAAAGCCATACTTCATAATTCCAGCTACATGCTCTATTGCCTTATATTTGTCATCTCCATGTTGACCGACAGAAAAAGTCATAAACATGATCTAAAAGAGCTAATTTTAACTATCGTCTTTCCTATTATTCAAATTTCAACTTACTACATTGAATGCCTTTGTCCGGCTCCACAGCACGAATTGCTCAAAAAGGGACACACTTCCAGTTCCATCTTGCAGATCGATTGATCTTTTTCTAATAGTAGCACTTTCTACACTATTTTTCTTCTCATTTTCATTCCCAACTATAGAATTTGTAGCATACCGTCCAAAAAGTGCTAGCTATAATACAAAAAGTCTATTATAACACTAAAAGATAAAAACGATTGAACTTACGGCACTAAAAATATGTTTGCGGCACTGGAAAACATAAGGATCACTAACCATGATAGCCTTAATTTTTCTGTATGATATATCTTGTTGGACCATCGCACCTAGAATAAAACAAGAAGCTCCCGTTGCAGCACAGAATGTTGCAGTTACATAGATTGACATTATAATGATGTTGATGCTCTGACTGTTTTGTATAAGTTTAAATTTTGTTATCGAAATGTTGTTCTAAAAATTACACGTATGATAAACATATTAGATTAGAAATTTTTAAATCGAAGGAGATTAGTTTCCTAAATGGTTTCTAAACGAACATATTTAGAACAAAATTTTAGATTAACACCGAAATATGTAAGGAAAAAATGAAATTGCTCAGAAGTTTGACAATTTAAGCAACGACATTTTATTAAATTGAAGTATTTAATACTGGGACTAGACAACTGAGCTTGAGTTACAAACAAATTTAATTAATAAATAAACAGTTTTATTTTATAGCAACAATTGAAATGCAAATACTAACATGTCCCTAGAACGATTTAGATTTTCTTTTAATACTTAGTTTTTCCGCCTTTTCTGTTGATTTTTAATGCTGTTTTAATAGTATATGTGTTTAGCATATTTGTACTTAACACTATATGCTTGTAAATATTATGAATAATGTGAACATAATGATATGACACAAATTTTGGGGGAAATGTTTAATGTATTTTAAAGTTACTTTCCAACCATATCGAACGCATCTTCGGTGAGCTGCGAATAAAGTTGTCTGTCTAGAGAAAATAGAAAGGAATATTGTGCTAATTCATGAGAGACCCCCTTTCTCCCACCAAAATCCACTCCCTTGATATCCACAGGAAAAGCTAGAATTTACCGCCCCCTTTCGCGAGGTTTTTCTACTTTATAATGATAACATTTTCATGTTTTACAATGTTGTAATGCCTGGATATGAGTCCCAAAAGCGGCATCCTGCCCTAGACGATGGTTTTATGACGTCATTTAGGGGTTAATGTGTGTGGGTGCGCGTCATGGTTGATTCATTAATTTTGAGAACTTTTCAAAACTATTAACAGCAACAATCTATCCACAGCGGCACTGAGAGGTTTTGAGCTGCGTTTCCCCGGGTTTTGCGTTGTCAATTATCATTTTGCCGAGAAGAGCCAGGGTGCGAATGCATTATTAAAGAGCTCAATCAGCCTTGGACGGAAACGGAAGTGAATTTCAAGTTTTTATTTCAACACTTCCCATGGCGAAAGTTTTTTGGATGCGGGAGGGGAAAGTGCACGTTTACATCCGCGTTTAGTTCGCCTTTGTTTGAGGCCAGCAAAGTTAGCGCATTTCATTTATTCATGCCTCCTTGACCAGGCCCATTTTCCCATTCTCCACTTGCAGCACTCTTCCGTATTTTCCTTTTTCTCGAAGGAAACAGGATGAGGCAGAATGTCGCGTCCTGTGCTAAATGTAATTTTCCGTTGTTAAATCCTGTTTTTCAAAACTTCTTTCCAAAGTGCAAAGGAAGTCAACTCGAGCAGACAACAAGCAAAATGTAACAAAACGAAAGAAGGAAAAACAGAAGACAAACGAATGGAACTACCAGCAAAAATCAGACAGTTGGCGAGAAAAATAAATTACTTGGCACTCATAATTTTTTTTCCTTAAATCTGGCAAGCTTGTCAAGTAACAATTTTAAGTTAAAAATCAAATCAATGTAAGATATAAAAATTCCCGCACATAGTTGATAAATTGATATGGCAATTAAAATATATATGAATTGTTAGTCATTTCCAGCGCAGAATAGATATTAATTTAGACGAATCTCGTTTTTTATAAACAAGAACGGAAAGCTATCTTCGAGCAGTGCCGAAGTTGATATACCCTTGCAGAATACTCTGTAAATTATATACTCCAAAATTATTCATATGATGCATTCATAATACTCATAAAAAATCCCAACTTCCTAACTTTAAAAACACCAAAGTTATGGCATTTCGAATCACTCAGTTATATGACAGCTATAGGATATATAGGCGTAGAAACAGACAGACGGACAGACGGAAAGAAGGACATGCTTACATATATCAACTCAGGAGGTGATCCTGATAAAGAATATATATTTTAGATGTCTTCTTCACTGCGTTGCACACTTTTGACCAAAATTATAATACCCTCTGCAAGGGTATAAAAATTATACCAACAACTCTTTTATTTTCAAATAAAAGAATGTTTGAAAATAAAAATGTTTCTTTTAACTTGTGATTAATTAAATGAGTTTGTTAGTAAACTATGTTTTTCCTGCAAACCAAAAGTTTTCACTCTTTTATTTTAAAATAAAAGAACGTTGGAAAATAAAAATGTTAACTTGTGGATTTAATAACTATTCCGATTCTCAGATTTCTGTTAAGCAAATAATTAATTAATTTTAATTATCTTTTGTATAATGTATTTGCACTAACCGAAAATGTCCGAAAATGTTTACAGTCCCAAAAATGTTTCTCGTACTTCGAGAGTTATGGACCAACTTGATGGTAAATATTGTTCAAAGCCACGCCCAACTAATTACAACTTCTTGTGTGCCGCAACACATTTACTTTAATTAAGTTATTTGCCCCGCCCATCGTGGGTTAATTTTGGCCGGACAAAATGACAAATGTACCAGTGCAAACGCCTACCGAAAAAACTTTAGAGCTGCGCGGAAGCGGGTCATAGTTTTTATATGTGCGAGTTCATCTCCTGGCTGACAGACCCGCCTCCTTCTGCTCTTTTTGGCCAGGACTCACTCTGTCCCCGAGGTCTTTGTCCACTTGGCAGGAAAACAAATTTACGGCATTGCTTTTAGTTGTTCCTCGTTATTGTTGTTGCACATTTCAAATGTACATAATAATTCACACTCTCTGGACTGCGGGGGGGTTTGGTGGGGGGCCACGCACAAATCTACGCCAAAAGTAAAGTCATAAGAAAATGCATAAAACATGCCCAACATTCGCCGTCAACGTCGCCAACACTTCAGCTGGCTGCCTGCCTGCCAGGCAAAAACTTTTCTCATCATCAACCACAAACAAAGGCCAAAACAATGGGAGAGCAAGTGAGATGGCAACAGAGGCCGGAGCGAGAGGGGCAAAAGGGGCCCGAAAAAAAGCCGAAGCCGAATCGGTGGACCAGGCCCAAAACATAAATTGCTGCAGGACAGCAAAAGAGAGAGTGTGAGCCAACACAGTGCACACTGGAAAAAATTTCTATTCAAATTGGCTTTCAGTCTCAATATACATAAAGAAAAGTAGTAATAAAAAAGGAAAATCAATAAAAGTAAACAGTGAAGCCAGATTTTACATTATAATTTGTATAACACAACTGAATGGAGGCATTTGCTTTAAATAATTAAATATATTTCAGCAAATTAAATACTTTTCGAATGTCATCTATATTTCACTTTTAAGTCGCTTATAAAATTACACTAAACGTTAATTTTTTAAAATTTGGTTTTAAAAGGTGCACTCAATGCAATGATGATGAAGATCCATTTAATAGCATGGTGTGTATCCTTTAACTCTATTTCATAAAACGTGGATTAAAGATTATATGTTTTTATGAATAATATATTTTTTCAAGTCTAGCCTATGTCATCATATTGTTAAAATATCATATTGGTAAAATATTTTAAGGCTTTGTACTTCCCAGTATTAGGGCTTGCCTTCAAACACATTTTGTACTGATTCGTTAAATGTGCTTTAATATCGTAAATATCTTTCTTTCTACCGTGTAGGCAAAGCATGGCCAGCCACCCCAAAAAGACCACCCTACCGGAGCACACGCCCACTGCCACGCCCTACCGGCTAAGCCACAACAACTTTGCAGCAATTAAGCTTGGGGCCAGTTCTGACATTGGGCCCAAAAGCAATGCGACGCGGGGGCCGAGAGAAAATAATTTTTAATTGTGCTGCACAATGCTGTAAAATTAATTCATCTTTTTCACACTCAAATAAATTGCTGTTGACGCGACAACAACGGCTTTGCGGGTTGAGAAGGGGAGGAAGTTGTTGTCGCCGTCGTCTGCTCAAGAGCGTAAATAATTACATTTTCTTTGTGCTGTTGCCAAAACGTTGCAATTCCTGCTGCTGCCCCTTAAACTCGAATCCTCGGCCGCCCACTTGTCCCTCATCTGCTGCCTTTGGCTCCAACCTGTCACTTGCCGGTGGCAAAAAGCACAGAAACCGAGTGAAATAAAACAAAACTGCAATTGCAGCTGCAGCTGAAACTGAAACTGAAACTGCGCGGCATACATGGCGCATACGTAACGTGCTGGAAGAGCAGCAATTTCTTTAATATATTTACGCCCAATGCTTGTAGCAAAACAAACAATGACGCATACAATTTATATTTAATTATGCGCAAATTAGTCTGCTCTACCCTCCTCGTGCAGAAACATACAAAAAACCAAAGCAGTTGGAAGTGTTGGCACATGACAAACACTCTCAACTTTTTGCCCCGTATTGCCCACTATAAATGTATATAGCAAATGCGGGTTTGGGGAGCTGCGGTACTGTTCAGTTTCGGTCGGATTTTACGCTAATTTCCCTGGCCCGTTTATTGCGGCCTTGTTGCACATTTTTTGATTATATTGCATGCTTGCAAGCAATTTACCGAAAACCTAATGAATATTCAGCAGTTTGGGGGCAAGCGATAGCTTACAGTTATGACCAGAGCTATGGCATCTCCCCTGCACTAAATGCCGGTCGTAATCTATCCGTTTAAATTATTCAATTCCCTTGCCCCGGCTGCTGTCTGGATTTGAACACCTCACAAGTCGGACGGCCCGAAGGCTGCCACGTGGCAGGATTAAAAGCTCTCCGGACGATGGGCTAACTGTGCGTATAAGCAATTAATAGAAGAAGAGTAAGGAAATGAAGGAGAGTCAAGGAAGAAGGAAAACGAATTTCCAAAGAACCAGAGAAAAATAACAGTGAAATGTATATTTATACTTTAATGTTAATTTAAAAAAGTTAGATTTTTTGCTGCACTGGAACACACAATTTAACAAATATACCCACCCAGCTTAAGAAATTATTTTTTAATTGATCTTAATTTTCAAAATTGTTTAACATCTTTCTCTAATTAGCTTCTGTATCGATTCCTCTACAATTTATGAATATTTCCTGTGCGAAAATACTTTCGACAAGAATTTCTCTCGCTGGGGCTCAAAACTTCTTTAAAAAGTGCTTCAGTCGAGAAGAGTTCTTGCCGTGAAGAGTTTAACAATTTAAGTTGAGCAAGAATCCGCACAACTTTGACAATCGAATAGTTTTGCTGACAAAAACTTTAAAGACACACCTCGTGGGAGCTCCGCCCCTTTTAATTTTATCCCGTTTTCCTGGCCAACATTTGCACACTCATTAAACGCTGCACATCAAGTTGGTCCCCGAAGCCCGCACAATTTATGGCGGCAACTGCGAGTTGCATGCCTCCGTAATTAACTTGTTGTACCCGCCTCGCATGCAGCACATCGGGGCGCATATAGGGGCTGCGGACGGTACAGGTGGCACTGCGGTGTGGTTGACTATTATTAGGAGCCCCGAAGCGATGGCAGGAACGCTGAATTTATGAATGGCAAACGGTTTGGAGAAGTATTGAGGGAGGTTCGTGCAAATGCTCAACAGCTTTACACTGAGAGATAGACTTATTAAATGGTTATATTTTTATTGCGTAAAAGTTATACAATATTATAAATTATGGAATTTGTATTTATTTTTGAATGTCTAAATTGTCTTATATATCCCTTTAAATGTTTATCAGCCAAAAATACTACATTTTGTGATTAAATTTAAAATATATTGTTTTTTAATAAAACACACCTTAATTAACTTATGCAAAAAAAACGACTTTGCTAGCCTTATTGAAAATAAAAATCAAAATATTTTAAATAACTTATCATTGTTAACTTCCACACTCTATATAGGATTTTTTTTATAATGTTTTTAAATATGTTATTTCTTATTTGATTTATTTTTGAAACAAAATTATTTTAAAGTGTATGGAAGGCATGGTTATTCGATTCTCCCCTGAGGAATTTCTCTCCATATGCCAATGTGACTGAAATTTGCCAACTGTCGTTGACAAGCAAAGGAAATACTACATCGTTGAAAAACCACGTCAAACAACAGCGTCTGAAGAGAGAGGGGAGAAAGGAGAAAGGGGAAATGAGAAATGAGAAAGGAAAAGGAAAGAGGGGGACAGACAGGGGTTTCCGCTGAGGTCGCCGCATGCATGTGAATTGCTGAATTGGGTGCGCCGCCTCCTTTAAACAACAATACAAACAACAAGCCCAACCAACTGAAAATTGTCGCGACAACAAAACGCTTCAAATGTCTGTGACCTCTGGCGGCTCCGAGGGGGGAGGATCAAAGGCGCAACACCTTCGCAGACGAGTCCTTTGGGTATTTTGGTCGCAAATTGTTTGAGTCGGCAGACGCATTATACAAATGAGAAAATGAATTAAATAAACTCACATTGTTCATATTTTTGCTTTGGTTAAGGTCAACCACATATAAACCTTTCAAATATTTACTTGTAAAGGGCACTGATAAAATTTATTTAATCAATTATTTATCCATTATCACAATTGTTTATTAAAGTCTGATTGTTTCTGATACATAACATAGGGCTTCCACGCAAATTCATAGCAGCGACAATAGTCAAATTAATTCATTTAAGTAGAACAATTTTCTAAGCCCTAGTTCGGTTGACCCACAATTAATTTATGTACATAAACCAATCGCCGATGGCAAAAAAGCGAGCCACATAAATATTTTTTACTTCACCCCAAAACACAATTAAATATTAAATATTTTTACACACACAATCACGTGGATACTCACACAATCCCATACCCTAAGCCTCGTATAGCAACAAACTGAAATTCAACTAATACTGATTTATTTATATATTTATGTAATGGCATAAATGTTATCGCTAGCAAACAATACAAAAGCCTGACAAGGACGAGGGGCCACGAAACGGGCGAAAAAGTGGGTGGGTCCAAAGGACCCTCGCAAATGGTCATTTATAACGATTGCCAAGGGTTACGGTTTGGGAAAGGGGAACAATAACATTACATAATAATAAAATAAACAGAGACTGGCAATGAATGCACTTAACAAAATGAAATTTACAATTAATTGTTCAATCAAAACATTAAATATTAATATACTATTATATTTTAAAACTAATCCCTTTTTTATGCTAAGTTAATATCATAATCTCTTAGAAGACATTTTTAGTTACTATAAGCTTATATTTTAAACATGTTATCACTTAATTATTCTCAATTTGTACTTATTTATTTAAAAAAAATAAGTCAATCTATCTTTAAGGTAACTCCAGTTATTTATTTGGTAAACTGTTGTTAGAATGAGGAACTATTTTCAGCACAAATATTATTAGCTATGTAGTTTTTTAATTTTATTTTTGTCATATTTTAAACATTTTATAATTTTCGATGTTACAAACAATATATTTTTCTAAATAAACAAATTTAGTAGTGAATTTGATGTCCTCTATTTTTTTGAGTATAATTATTCAATATTGCTTGTGTATTTCCCTTTATCCCCTGTTTTTTTTTTCCTGGAAGTCCTCCTTTCACTTTCAATGTTGCATCATTTAATATGCGGCGCATTTGAACGCTTTATCTCAAGCGGACCACTGCGATCCTTCAGTCCGCCGACTGGAGTATTTATCATCAATCAACGCACGGCCTGCTGCACACACACATGCACACACCCTCACGCACACTCGCTCGGCGGCACTCACACATATGTCCGCTTATGACTTTTGGCCAAAATGGAGCAAAACTGCGCATCTTCAACTGGACTCTGGCTGGGGCTGATTGATGAATCGCACATGTAAATTAATTTTCTGATGTTTTCTTCATTCTCATTTCAGTCTTGTCAGAGTTGTTTGCACCAACTGTCTGTGCCCTCTATGCGTGGGTGTGCGTATCTGTGTTTGGTCCTGTGATATTCAGATACTCGCACTCAGAGGCTTTCTGCATTGGCTGGCATTTGTAAGGCGCTTAATTGCTTTATTTCGCCGTCTTTGACTGGCTCTTCTTCACTGTCCTGGTTTTCCTTTCTACTTCTCCTATCTTTCCACTCTTTATTTCCCCTTCGACGATTTCTCCAATTGGCTTTTCTGAAATTCAGCTACTATTTTGCCAAAAGATTCTTTGTAATTTTGGGGGTTTGTCGAGTCTGCTGAGTGGGATTATTTTTACTCCAAAAACTCCCTTAGGTATATACTCTTCTCTAGGTATTTATTTTACTATATTTTTATATCTATTTATTGTATCTACATACCTTTAAAATTGTAATTGTAATTGCATTATAATTGTGTTAAATTAACATTAGCAAACACAACCTTTTCCTTCATCTACAAGATTTATTTTAGAACACAGTTTTTGTTTTTTATATTTATATTATAATAATAATTTAGAATTTTATTTTGTCAGATGCCCATTGATGAAGAGCATTCCCCCGTCGCTTTCTTCATTAGCTGATTCGCTTCAGCTTGTTATTTATATGCCCGTGGCCTTTGATATATTAAAAACCATTTTCCGCTACAAAGTACAATTGCAAAAGAATGTGGCAAGCTCATAAGGCCGTGTGTGTGGGCCGAAGGATAAGTGTCCTGGCACGCACTCCCACACAGTTTTTCGGAGCCAACCAACCCAATCCACATGGGCTCTTTGGTTTGTTTTATGGTACATTTAAGTTAATATGATTTACATTCGCCTGTGGATGTCAAAGGCAACAGGGGAACGGGGACAGGGAGCTGCCATTAAAGATCAATCAAAAACGTTTATCCTTGATTATTTGTCATTATCCTTTTTGCGGCAACAAAGCAAAACCGAGCGAACAAAGCCGGCAACATCGACGGCACTGTATCCGAGTGCGTAGGCTTGTGATTCTGCGAGTCCCTTATTTATTTTGTACATTTCAAATGCCTGCTAATGCCAATGCCAACCATAGACCCATTCGAAATCCGAAATCCCCTTCCCCGCAATTCAAGCGCGTGATAAATGACATTAATCCGCCATGTTCAGCGTTTCAAGTGGCAAAGCCGCAAAAAAGCATGGAAATTTCCCGCAAGCCGACAAATGCCAGTGGACCTCTCATGCTGAAACTATATTTGTTTCGTTAATAGTCCCACTCAACTCATCGGAACTCACAGTCGCCACGGCTGATAAGACAAGTGGCTTTGTTGCTTGATATATAGACACAGGTACGAGTGGCGCACACTGGGCATTCATTCAGTCAGTCAGGCGACGATTAATATTCATTAGGTTGAGGACCTAAGAATTTCCCATTGAGCCAAGGAAGTATCAAGGATAAGGAAACACAAATATATATATAAAAATCAATCTATATGCTATAATAAACATGACTGCGCCTAGTTAATATACTAAAAGAAAAGAAACTTTTCTTATCTCACTTAGCCTTTAAAGTTGATTTAAATAGTAAGCAATAGAATGCCTAAGAATGATAATAAATACCTTATAATATCTCTAGTTTAACATATATTTTTACCTTTTGTATCTCTGTTTTTCTAAAAAGTATATTAATCTTTACATACATATACCAGAAGTTAGCAAAAACAAACTTTATACACAACAAATAAATATTTAAATTTATTTAGATTATTTTTTCATCATCCCAAAACTTTTTCGAAACCTCCCAAAGGGAACCCTCTCAGACTTCCGCATCATACATCAACGTTATTGAAAGAGGAATACCGAACAACTTATGCATACATTTAGATTGATTTCCCATAAAACCCAACCATTCTCGAGCTCACCTCTTTCAGCCCCATCGACTGCACCTCAGTCGTTTTATATTCGCCTTCAACGTCTTTGCCAACCTTGGCAATCATTAATTTATCAATGTGCCACCGTCTTGGGAGAGCATGAAAATTTTTGACATGGTTGCATGGCTCACGGCTTCTTTTATGGGCTTTTTTATTATGATTATTTCTTTCTTTTCGGCGAGACAACAACAAAAGGGGAATCACATACGGTCGCGACTATAATGTGCGTTGGGTGAGATTTTGGGGTTGGACTGGGACTGTTACCGGGACTCTGGAATTGGGCTGGGCCCTGGCCTCGGGCCTTGGGAGTTGAGAGCTGGGACTGCTTGTTGCTCTTGGGCTGCCAAAATAAAGTCAAAAATCAAATGTTTTTGATATCGACTTTGACAGCTTCATGACAGCGCTCAATAAATTTTGATAACGTTTTTTTTTGCCTGCCTCTCTGCGCTTGAAGAAATTGAAAAGCCTGCGTTGAAGTCATGAAATCTCAGTCGGCTAACACAGACACACTCCCACACACGCACACACACGCATACAGCAGACAAGAGGCGTACAAAGCAAACAAACTTTTCGCCCCAAACTTGCTGACAGGTGTAGTCTGGCATCCCGAGAGTTCTATGTGGGCTTTTGTTGTCTAAGCCTTTTTGTGTTTTATAGGGACACAAGCACGCGTAATTGCTTAGTGGAAAATGACATTGAATAATAAACAAGACCGGTCTGAGAAGGAGTTTGTCCCCGTCCAAGAGGCGATTGTAGAGCTTTTTATGAGCAATTAATATGCTTGCTCAGGAGACTGCCAACTGCCTAATTAAGGGCAAGTTATGAACTCCTCAGTCGGTTGCCCTCAGGTCGTCTCAAAGAAGATTTATAATAAATTCTATAAAATTTCTGAGTGCTGGATCAAGTTCAACTTAAATTCCTTAAGTCTTAAGACAAATAAAAGTAAAACAACAATGTGTTACATCATTTATAAAAATCTTTAAAAAAAACACACACACACAGTACTTATTGATTTCCTGGACCCCATCATAATCATTTTCCGCCTGAATTACTGCCTCTCTATCTGTGATAATTACCCAATTACATTTCAATCCAAATCCAAAAATCAGGCATCAAATAGAATGTCAAATCCTCCAACCCCGACGGCACTTATCATCTTGTGTTCATCGCATTAAATGCCATAAAAAGGAGGCTGGAGCAGAACCGAAAGCAAAACCAATCAAATGCCAGACATCAACTTCAAATCCAAACATTAAGCCAAAGCGGGCGTAATTTTATTTATTTATTGATAATTTGCACTGCCGTCACACACACGCACATCGAAATAAAAATCCCAATTGGAGGAACCACAAACAATTTTTACGCACACTTACGCGGTCTTTTTCTGAAGCTTATTTATTTTTCTTGTCGAAGTTTTATATTTCCTGTCTGTCGTATTTGGCATTGACACAAATCATAAACAGTGAGATTTAACTTTGATTGATGAAAAATGCGTTGGATCAGGCTTTGATCAGGCTGTTAATGCATCCCCCAAAACCATCTGTGTCTAGGTGCCTCCTAAATATTTGATTCTGTGCACTTCGAGGAGTTTTCCTTTCTGCCTCGCTGTTTTTCGATCCACATGTCGGATGCGTAATGTGCGAAAATTTAATTTAATGGCTGTATAACGTATTTATGCAAAAATAGCTGAACGTAGCGAGTGTTACCTGTGCCAGCACGGGGAATGCCAATTTGTTTTATAAGTGCACGTCAAATTTGATCGCTTACAAATGCAGGAAGCGGAGCCCGTGCTCCATCTAGTGAATGTCTGTAATATGCGTACTATTTATGAATAATGTGCATGTGCCTGTGTGCTTAAGTGTATTTGTGTTTTTATTTTTATTTTATTTTAGTTGAAAATGACAGCACGTCGTGGGAGTATTATTCACTTTGGGAGCAGCTTTTAGCGTGCCAAAGCGATGTCCTACTATAGAGCACATTCTCGGTTCTTCCATTGGATTGTATCTAATAAATTTATCTTGTATAACTATTACTCTCAGAATAATATTACAATCCAATCAATATATATTTATTTGTTAATAACTTTGAAGAAAATACGAAAGGTTAATAAATTAAAAAATTAACTATTAAGTATATTTTTATCAGTTTATAATCTTATAACAATAATTATATTTGTATAAATTTGAAAAGATTGTTTTTTTTTATAGTGAAATCAAAAATAACATTTTATAATCCTTTTTTTGTAAATTATATTTCTATTATTCAGTATATTACTCCTGTCGTTTTCTTATTACAACGAATCCTTAAGCATTTCCACTTACTCTTATTTATCCATTTATATTTTCTTAAGTGCGCTGATACTATGCTTCTATTAACCTTAAAAACCGCACTGAAATTTCCACCTAACCGAACTGCAACCTTTGTCCGCATTCATTTTTCACACCTCTCTTTTCGTGCACTCTTCCGCTGGAAAAACAAAACACGGAAGCAAAAAGAAATTGAAAGGAAAGCGGAGCTCATACAGCATATATTACGCAAAGGAAATTATTTTTTTCCCTTGCATGTTTTTTCATCGCCAGTTCGCAAGCTCAAAATGTAATACACGTTGAAAGAGTTGACAACTCGAATGCTTTTCGGAGCTGCCACCTTCGCCTCATACAGCTCCCTCAGTGGCTCCGCTTTCCGGTTCCGGCCAAGTCATTTATATGCAAGTCAAGCGTTTGGCAAACTTTATGTGAAAAATTGACGTTGGCGCAAAACACAAAGGTGCGAGGAACTCGAAACTTGAAACTGGGAACGGGGTGAAACAGGTTGCTGAGGTAACGACAACATGCACGTGCATGCATTTAAAAATGTGCCGTGTGCGTTTTAATTTTCCCAAATAGCTAAGCATAATTTATAATACACTGAGTGTGGGGGCCAAAGGATCCGGTTGAGTGCCGAAAGATATCGCACACATAAGAAAAATTGTACGGCAATTACACGTGCTGGATAAACGGATGCCCCATTAAAGTTGCCAAAACATTTATGACCCCCAAAGAAACACGTTGACAGGGGCCCAAGTGTCATTGGAAGTGGAAGTGGGTGATGGTGATGGCGAGGGTGAGGGACCCGGTGACAGGTACAAGAGTCAAATCCAGAGGCACTCGACAGCGTGTGCCAGCTATTAATCCCGCACACACTTAACCCCACAGCGCCGGCTCACACTCTCGGCCAGCCGAAAAACCAGGGCCAGATAAACTCCCCCCACACACACACCTGCTCATCAGACAGCTTTTAGCAGGTCCGGCATACGGTAAATTGTGCACATTTTGACACATCATTTGACACCGGGTGTCAAACTGTGCGCCCGAGACAAAAATGAAAAGTTGTCCCTCACCCCAAAATCCGGAACTGAAGAGACGGAGAGAGATAAAATAAAGAGAGCGAGAGAGAAAAACGAAGGCACACTGACAGAAAATGCCTCATAACTGTATAATTTTGTTCATACTAAAAAATATCTATAAATAATAATTTACTTATTTAAGAATATAATTACTCATATTAAAAATACGTATATTAATAACTCTTGTTATAGGTCAGAGTTATCTTTATTATAAATCTATTATCTTTATTATATAACTATTATCAAACTAGTCTTTCCTAAAAATATTACACATTTCCGAAAATTGAAAGATTTTATTTTTAAATCTATCTTGCTAAAATAAATTATGAAAATGAAACGTTATTTTTTCTTAAATAAATTCAAAAAAAGATAATTTTTAGTCTTTATTTCCTAATTGTTTCAAAAACTAAGTGTTTCTTATGCCACTTACTTACTCTTAATAAAAGCTTAGTTTTAGCTTTTAATCGGCTTTATATACATTTATTACGTTTTGTATCTGAAGTGTTACCTCGCTGAAACATACTTTTTCCCAGTGTGCTTGTGAAAAGCTGTCCAAGGTGCAAGTGGCAAACTTATAATAAACACGCCGGCACACGAACCCTCCAAAGGTTTTAAGGCTGCTCCTCCTGGCCAATGTTTTTGGGTCAGGAAGAAAAGTTTTCAGCGTCACCGGCAAAATTATATTCTGAAAATAGCTATAGTTTCTGCTAGACTCCTTACTCCTTACTCCCTACTTCATTTATTTTTGACCAGAATTTTACAAGCTTTGACTCGCCCCGGTCGCCTCTAAATTTCTGATGAGCAGCAGCACTCAATGAATATTTTCGCCCGGCCTTGCATAATTTCCCAGTTTTCTGAAAATAATTAAACGACCACTCGGTTCTATGAACAAGTCGGGTCTACGTAAATTAGATGTCACCAGATTTTCTTTTTTGCTGTTTCTTTGGATTGTTGACGAAAACGCAGTGCTAAACACTGTATTTGAAATTAATTCAAATATGTATTTCAGCAAACAATGATAGAGGTTTGGCAGGAATTGAATTGGGCGGATTTTATTTTAAGGAAATTAAGGAGTGCCAACGATTGACATCAATATTAAAGGTTGAAGAACATCAGCCAAACATATGCAATTATTAAGACTTGAAATTTAAGTGAAATTCTCTGCCCCTTTCTGCTCACATTTTTCAAGAACTTAGAAAACGGGTCATAAACATAACAACAAAATCGAACTAATTCAAATCAAGATTTCAGCATAGATTTTCGAGAATTAAAACACAACTATTAAAAAGTATGCCACTTTAAAATCGGATGCCTGTTAGACAAATTTTTTCATAAAAATGAAGAAAAGTCGACAAAAAATACAAACCAAGATTTAAAAACAGCTTTTTAAAAAAAGAAAAAAAATGGCCCTGGAGTTCAGATTTTTGACATTTTTCTGCAAAGCCATTTTCACACAACTGGAAAAGTTATATTATAAAAAGATTAAACATCGGCCCAAAAATAGAAACTAAGATTTAATCGCAAAAGAGAATTAATCAGACCTTGGTTTAGTTATTTCTCAAATCGTTAAAAATTAGTTTTTTTCTTTATTGAAGAAGCAGAACTTTTCTACTTTGTCTGATGGTAGAGACATTCATTCCACTCCTGCCTTCATTCAAAATGTACGTAATCTTTGTCCCTCGGCCATATATTACTCGAAGTCAATAGCTTTCCCTGCTGCCCTGGAAACTCCCCATCAACTGTTGCATACTTTACAGCGCGGTCATCATCTCCCCAGTAGGTTGCTCATATTTCAAAACGTACACACATGCGCCTCATAAAAAGTTGTTCCAGAAGTGGGAGTTGCCGTGTCTGGCGTGGCCAGCGTTGATTTATTTAAAGTAAGCCAAAGTTATGCCAAAAAAGGCGCCATAAGAATGGTAAATAATGTATGTGTAATGTATGTGAAGCAAGCGAAATCACCAGGGAAATAAGCAAACTTTATGCCAGAACCGTTCAGGGAGTTGAAAAAATTGATTAATGCACCTGCCAGATCATTTAATTAAGCCCCACACTGTTGACCACTCAGCGGCCCCACTTCATCATTAATGCACCGAACTCCAGCAGCCACCGCCCACTCGGTGACCCACTTTGATTTGCCTCAAGGTGTGCAAACACGATGCACTACGGGAAAATAATTTTTTTTAGGGAATAACCTTAAATAATTTGCAAAAGAAATATTTTTGACTCCTGGTTATAAACCGGATTTCTAAATAATAGGCTTTATTCCGATTTTTATTCACCCTTTTTGAACTCTTGGTTATTAATGATGATATTTAAATATCAATTCCGCGTTTTTCATGTATTATTTATGTTAAAACTTAAGTGAAAACAAGAAAGGAAAGCTAACTTCGGGCGGAGCCGAAGTTGATATACCCTTGCAGAATATTCTGTAAATAATATTCTCCAAAATTATTCATATGATGCATTCTTAATACTAATAAAAATCCCAACTTCCTAACTTTAAAAACACCAAAGTTATGGAAATTTCAATCGTTCAGTTATATGGCAGCTATAGGATATAGTCGGCCGATCCCTATAAAATTTGGTAGGTCGGATTGATTGGCCAAATATAAAACCCATAGAAAATCCCAACTTCCGAACTCTAAAAACACCAAAGTTATGCTATTTCCTATCGTTATATGGGAGCTATAGGATATAGTCGGCCGATCCTTATGAAATTTGGTAGGTCGAATTGATTGGCCAAATAAAGAAGCCATAGAAAATCCCAACTTCCTAACTTTACAAACAGCAGAGTTATGGCATTTCCTATCGTTCAGTTATATGGCAGCTATAGGATATAGTCGGCCGATCCCGGCCGTTCCGACTTATATACTGCGTGCAAAGGAAAGAAGGGTGTGTGCAAAGTTTCAATTCGATAGCTTTAAAACTGAGAGACTAGTTCGCGTAGAAACAGACAGACGGACAGACAGACGGACAGACAGACGGACAGACGGACAGACGGACAGACGGACAGACGGACAGACGGACAGACGGACAGACGGACATGCTTATATCAACTCAGGAGGTGATCCTGATCAAGAATATATATACTTTATAGGGTCGGAGATGTCTCCTTCACTGCGTTGCACACTTTTGACCAAAATTATAATACCCTCTGCAAGGGTATAAAAATATAATCATTTTAATTTTTTGCTTTAAAATCAGAGATTATTATTAGCTCGTCGTTTTTCCCAGTGAGCACATACGAACACATCGCGGTGCATTGTTATTAGCGCTAAGTTGCCATCAATTCAAGTAAACTAATCTGCTCGGAGTTGACGCTGGAAACTGGGCTCTAGGCACTGAACACCGGGCTTTGGACCTTGGGCTCTGGACACGGGGCTGCCCTGATGTCCCAGGCATAACATAAACAGGTATTTGCCGAGCTGGCCGAAAGGCCACGCCCAACACAACATTACAACATCAATGTCAACAGGACACAGCAGAATACCGCCCCCAATCGCCTCCCAACATGACACACATCGTTTGCATTTCGGTGGATAGAAGTTTTCCGAATCATGTGAATAACTGTACAGAAAAAGATATAGCTTAATACAACAAAATAAAAATATATCTTTGGCTCTCGAAATAAATTATCTAGCTAAACTAAATTAGTTGGAATTCCTAAACATCAAAATAAAATCAAAACTAAAGAAAAGAAAGGGCAATCGAAATTGAAATAATATAAATATTAAATTAAAATATATTCTGACATAAAATAAAGTTCAAACCAATTAAAAGTAATTTTATTTGTGATCTAAAAACATTGTGCTAACTGTAAGGGTGTTACGCGATGCCAAAATTAACCCGCCAGGACCATCAGCCTGCAGGCTCCGTTGCGAGGGCAGGACTAGCCGGACTAGCAGCGCATTTAAGTTGATCCAATGACATCAAATGGACATTTTATGCGCCAATTTTAAAATGTCGCCACGGCGCCTGACACGCGGCTTCTGTCCGAAACTCCGTAATTATGCGGCCAGCGACGGGCAAACAATTTAGCTAGGCCAACAGGACACGGAGAGTAGCGGCAGGACACGGGACAGAGGGCAAAGGACACTGCACGCGGGACGGCACTGCAGCATTTGTAGCTGCGCTCTGGTTTTGGCCAGCTTACTTTTTTCATTGCAGTTGGTTTTAATTATGGCCAGGCAAATGCTCTCACCGCCACAGTTGTCCACTGCGGCCGGCCAATGATGTTAATTGGATATGATGTTGGCAGCAGCCGTGCAAAAATGGTTGGGCGCAGAGAGGGTCAAATTCCCAAAGAAATTACTGCGGGTGAGACATTTGCAGGGGTAATCAGGTGACTATACTGCGGCGATATTCAGACAAGAAAAACTGTACTTTGTTCTGAATTATTAGTTTAAATTTAGCTAAACATATAAACAAAATTGCGGTCATTTTTATAATTCTTTCTTAAAGTGGCAAAGCTCTTTAAGATATAACATCCAGATGGAATTTAAAACTTAACATCTTATTTATATTTCAATCTTCCCATTTTGGGAACAGAGATTGTATAAATCATTTTTAAATACTCGTAGATTGACTTTCAAACACATCGCCCATACAAAGTGTTTTCCTATCCCAAGTTTTTTTTGACTACTCCCACCTTCTCTCATGCCGTTTACCCAACCCCCCGAAACTGTTAGCTGATTTAATTGCGAGGGAATCGAAACTTTCTTTTAGAGCTCTGACCTCGATTCCCCCTGATCGCTGGCCGTCCATCATCGCCGATTCCGCCCCAAGGGTCCGGTCAAAGGGCAGCCCACGCATAATTAGCAGCTGGCAACGGGGCCACAGTTGGCCAGTTGGCAGCGAGTTGGCCAGTTCGGCATCATTAGCAGCCGCAAACGGGGGCCGGCTATTATTATGGCATCAATTTGTGGGCCAACGTTGGCAGAGAAGAAAAATTAAATGCAACTTTCCCCAGCGACTTGCCGGCAACAATCTAATAACAACATTTTGGCACATGTGGGTCCGTCGCTCCGTCTGTCGTAATTACACGACACTTGACGCCAAGCAATTTGTTAGCGAAAACTGTCGCAACAATAAAAACTACCAGGAGTCGAGTCAACAAGGACTCGGAATTAAATAAAACTTAATGACAGTGCGCGCCGGCGAGCGAGCAAAGAAAAGACAATGGCCCGGCGAAGGCATTGAGGTCCCAACCTAAGACAGCAACTCCCCGAGAGCCGGCAGCTCAACTGCAGGCCCCAAGGCAACCGATGGAGGACAAAGCTGGCGGGCCAGGACATCGAGTCCCCAGTTCCCCCGACCAGGAGCCAAATAAGTTCACAGCCCAGCCGAGACCCCACTGTCAACAGACAGGGCCCGAATCGCGTCAAAGGCAGGAGCGAATCACCATCGACTCGGTGGGAGCTTTGATTACATGATTAATTTCATTTACTTAGAGCCTTATGACACTGGATTAAAATACTGTGAAATATATAAATGCTTAATACACTGATCCACAGATCAGTTTACTTTTCCAATCGCTTGATTTCGTACTGCTTGTTGAATAGACACAAAACTTTTGATTTGTTTTTAATACATTAATATTGAGGTGCTGTGTAATTAAAGGCAGATCTCTCATTTTGGTCAATTGTAAAATATATAAATTAATACATTTAAATTCAGTCAAATTTTCGGCCTTAACGCTACAAAGGCGGCCTTTTGATAAAATATATATATTTTATATAAAGTGGGAAAATTTTATCAGCTAAATGTGTGAGAAATTTCATGTTAAAACCTTAGAAAATAAATGAATATGTCATCTTCAAAATTATGCAACATTACGGAGTGTAATTAAAAAATTGTTATGTTCTTTTCGAGCATTTAAATTTTTTTACAGTAGCTTAAATTGTATAGCATAAATCCATAATACTTAAGGAATGAGGTTGTCATCTTATACCGAAGCCAATTGTCAACTAGCCCAAAAGTCAGATAATATTTCAACAGCTTATTCCCGTTTTTGTTTTTGTGCTCATTCCGCTTCTGTGGCATTCACTGTGATTGACGCTTAATTCACACATGTGGAATGAAATGTAACCCATCCAGACTATCACTAATATTGTTTCACAGTTTTTGCCAACTGGCCGGGTAGTTGTTTTTTGTTATAGCCATGTTTATTTTTTTTTTTCGTTAGCTGACAGTGTTTTTGCTGCTCGTGACGTTGATGAGTTGTTGCTGTCTAAGTGTCAGGAGACGCGCCAAACTTTAAACTACATGCCAACGCCCCGCAGTGAATTGTTGTGCGAGTGTGTTCATGGAGCCGAGAGAGCTGTTGGCACATTAATGTTTGCCACCCCCGTAAATAGAGGGTTAAATGCATATAAGGAGCAGCGGCAGTGCCAACTAATCTGGGATCTAAGCCCACTTTGACAGCACTTCCGCTTCGGCCAATCCACTCGAAGGATACAAAGGTGTTTGGGGGCTTTGTCTAAGCGACCATCGTCTAGACTTTGGCTGTTTTATTTTCCGAGCACAACCTAAAATTAAAGCACAGAAATGGTTATCATTATTTTCTGACTTTCTTTGTTAATTTCATTATTCTAAAAGGACTCTTTTCTTTAAACAAACAATGTTTTAAAACATTTTTATTCATATTTTCCTTCCGAATTTGAACACAATTAAATACCGAAAAAAGTCACATTAATATATAACATAACATTCCAGATAGATGGCAGATCATTTTATTTTATTTTTTTAACCATAAAACACTATAACACTTATAACTCTATAAGTCTTTGAATTTTTAATTATTATTTTTTCATGTTTTATGTAAAAATGTCAAGTGAACAGATCTTAAATATATGTTTTTTACACTAAGATGATGTTTCCATGTTGGAACTTAAATTAGTTTTTGTATCATTTGTACTTTTCCCAATTTAAAATTTTTGACTGATATACGTATGCTAATAGAATACACCATATTTAACATAAGATTTTTCCTATGTGTACTTCTCCAAAGACAATCGGAGCCAGAAGCCTCAAGTACGACAAGACACCTCGACACTCGTTCCCTGTCAGCGGCCAAGTGATAGTGAAATGGAGTTTTGGCCCGGCTGTGGGGTGTATTAGAGGATGGCAGACAATAAACTTACACAAAACCCCAAAACAAGCAGGCATTCATCATACGAAGGCCCCGTCAGCCGCAGGACATTCCAAACTGAGTTTCATTCGCTTTCAAGCCCACATTTTTTCGGGGGGTTAAAAGTGCATTTTGTAAATTGCGAAGTGATTGACACCAACAGCAACAGGAAGTGCGATGGTCGGATGGGGGAGGAGAATCGGAGGGGTAGCTGGAAAATGGATCTGGCCAGTGGGGAGTGGGGCCTAAGAGCCGGCCGCACTTAAACTGAACTCAAGCGGCCACTTTGTTGCTCTCGGTCCACTGTCAAGTGTGAAACCGAACAGCCTACGAACAGCAGGAGCAATGTTCCCATCTTTTCCCAACCCCTCAACGATGACCTTTCCCCCTGTTTGTTGCAGTGAGTGATTGCATTGAGATTAGGCAGGGAAGCAGCAGCAACGTTCATTGCAACACGGCAGCAACATCAACAGCAGCAGCAACTGCAGCTGCATGTTGCAGGAGGATGGCAACTTTCAAATTCCTCATGCAGATAACGTTGCACTTTTGCAAATTCGTGCAGCTGCCTGTTTCCGATCAGAGAGTTCGAGAACCCTTGTTGTCTTTAAAAATACATTGACTGGGCTCAGAACATGTGAGCAGGCAAACCTAAGATAGGGAATCACATATAAAATGGGTAGGTTGAAAAGTTACGTAAAAAAATGTATGCATCTTGAACCTTGCTTTAAAATATTTATATGAAAATGTAAGCAATAAGTATAAATATAATATTTAAAAGTATTTAAACGAAGGCAATTAAAACATAACCCCAAATTGTTAGCATCAGCATGAACTGTCTGCTTGAATACTGGAATTTACCTATAGTTAACTATTATAAATTCCGCACCGACTTTTAAACAAACACAAGTATAAGGCAAAGATAGGATGGCATCATAATATGTAAATAAAAGCCCAAATTCTGGAACTATAAAGACAACCCACTCGAACTGCGGCAGAGAAAAGGTGCATTGAACTGCTTGAGTGGAGTTCAGAGCAGGGGCTATTCAATTTGCTCGTTCCTTGCACCGGGCCAACTTCATCTCATCCTAACGGGGCTAAGCTGAGCTGCCGGGCAACTGGGTCAACTGTACTCCATTCCATCGACGCGTCTCCTGGCAACCCTGAGCAGGTGTGCCAATTTCTCGCTTATATGCTGCTCAGCCCGCTTTACCGCACCGTACCGATTTAAGGTCCTTGCAAAAATATATAATCAAATATTTATTATAATGGCAAAAGCTCCTCTGAAAAGGGCGAAGACCGAAATGATGGCCAAGAAATGGCAGAATGGAATGCGGCGAGGGGGTGAGGGAAGCTGGGGGGAAGTAATGTAAGTATAATGAATACTTTCACTTGGTCGCCGAGGTTTCCGCTTCCGTTGCACATGGCGTATGAACAATGTTACAAATGAAGCAACGCTCATTGAATTATTACAGAAGCCACTCCCACTGCCCAGTTTTCCTTTTATTTCTTGTTGGCAACCCGCGAGTTGTCAAGACAGAAACTGGTTACTGACTGCAGCCGAAACTGAAACTGTCGCACGTTGTCAAATGAAAAATGAACGGGACAATTATCGTAATTGGCCCGTCCAAAGCAGCCACACGGCTTCGGCTGCCAAAAAAGTCGAGAGCCGACACTCTAATATATAAGAATATATATATGTCTGTATAACTTATAAGTAATATGCTTTAAAGTCCCCTTCACCGGAAACTAATTAAGTAAGTGGCGAGCTCTGCTTGGTAATTTATGACTTTGATGACGCAGATACGCATATAGTCTTAGATATAGATTGGGCTGTCGGCCAAACCGAATCAGCTGTCTAAAAATTAACATCAAAGCCGACCACAGGCAAAAGCAACTTAAGCAGTGTGGCAAAGCTCCAGAAAACAAAACACCCACAAATATGGGAGACTAAGACTTGACAACCTCCGGGCAAAAGTAAGTCGCCCAAAGTACAATACTCCGGCTTTCTTGGCCAGCACTCAGTTGCCAATCCCACTCGCTTCCAGTTGGCACTCTGGCCATGGCATTATATTGTTATTTTATGCACAGACTTTCGGGGGCCGGGCGTCTAAGGCTATTTGCCAACTGAAGATACGTTGCAAGCTGCATTCGGGGCTGCCATTAGATGGACCGAATTATTGGACAAAAGCAACCGCAAAAACAAAAGCCAACTAAAATCTGCAAGTAGCGGCTAAAATCTTATAGCTTTGTGACGACAAGTATGCCCTATAGGAGCGTAAAAGGTCCCCTGAAGCCTAACCCTTTATTAAGTTTTTTTTAACTAAAACATAATACAAACAATTGTATTATATTTAAGTTTATCGAATAAATGTCAATTTATGTTAATGTATGAAATAAATACTTTAAAAACTAAAAGGCACCTATCATCATTTTTTTTTATTTCGAATAGACACTTAAATAAAAATAGGATTATTTCTTTTTGAATATAGTATAAATAATTATCCTGAGCTCCTAACAATATCTTTTATATATATTTCCTTAAATTATAAATTGTAAATTATTTGCATCTTTAAATAACCTGATGAACTCCTTGGCACAATCGAACTTTTTTGTGTAGGGTATGAAAAGCCGGCAGAAAAAAGTCAGCTAAAATCCTTTTTGGCTCACTACTGTCAAGGTAACTCTCAGAACCATTCTTGGTCCAATTCCCCATTCCCAAAACCACTAACCCACCACCCCCGAGGCGGTGGTGCAGTGGTGCAGCTGTTGCAAATTTTTATGGCGCGCGGACACGTTGTGGGCGGGCCAAAATGGGAGGTGGGTGGCACTACTAAAGCTGCGACAACTTTTGCCTTGGCACATAAAAACACCACCCTCTTTCTTTATGGAAGGAACAACAACCGCTAGAACAAAAACAACACGGGCGACAGCGGCAGAAATTGTTAGTTTAAATCGCATATAACTTTAATGCTTTTACCTTTATGTCCGGCACTTTTACTACCCAGCAAAGAACAACATCGGCGAAAACTATTGCAGACAATCTTTTTTCGTACTTATTTTTTGTTGCTGCCCAGAAATTCCATCTTGAGTTGGGCAAGTTCCCCATCGCCCACCCGACGTAGTAAGCAGCTTAATTGAAAAATTCTAGAGTTCCTCACTCTGGCATCATAATTGAAAATATTTTTGCACTGCGGTAGTGGGGCTGAAGCCGAAGTTGAACACCAGAATCCAATGCTAAAGCCAATGTCAGGGAAGTCAGGACTCAAGCTAAATCTGCAGGTGAAGCCAAAGCTGAAGCTGTCACCAAGCATTTCTATTTATATTGTATGGGCATTGGATTTTGCAATGGCTTCAACTCAGATGGCCATTGAGGCAGAGGTTTTTTCCTTTGCATTTTTATGGGAGGACAGTGGACAAAGACTTTCAATGGCTCACCATTTAAACGAGTAAAATATTCATCTAAGGAAATTAAAACTTTATCAAAGCAATTGAAAAAATTCTTTATTTAAAATATATTGGTTTTCCTCACCAAATAGTTAAAAGCCAACTTATCCGTAAAACAATTGGAAAAGTGTGGCAGACATTTAATACATGCACCTGCAACCGGAATTTACGTACTCTAAAAACTTTTTCTCTTCAAATCCAAAGGTGAGTGGTTTGTGGGGCAGGCAGAAAATCCCCATATAATTGCTATCCATTTAAGCAACAACATTTTTTCTTTGCCTTTCTTGCTTTTCATATTTATGACTCCGGTCGGGAGCAAAGTCGACCACAAACAAGTTTTAATGCACAACTTTTTAGATTTCCGTCATAATTTCTTGGCCCGCCTGATAAAGATTTGTGTATGTGCATGTGCATGTGTATGTGTCGGTGTGAGTCTGATTGTGTGTGTGAGAGAGCGAGAGGAAAGGCCAGCATTACCACTATAAAGCATGGAGCATAAAGCATATACTTTAGCCGACAATAAACTCAACTTTATGCACTTTCAATCCCGCCAACTTGTATGCACAGATTTGACTGCCACTCTGCTAAGGAGAATGCGAACGGTGGAACTTGCCATCTCGTTCGCTCTCCGCCGATTCCCATCTGGCCTTCTCGCTTCCGCCTTCTTGGCCCCATCCTGTTGGCCCTCACAGGATTCTCTTTCTTTATACCCTTCTATGGGGAGCAGCTTAAGGAATAAAGCATACGTTTTGGAATTGTCAAAAATCAACTTATCATTCAGCCAAGTGTCGATACACAAATAGTAGAGTAACACAGTAGTGAAATAAGAATTCATCGGTAAACGAATCACCAAAAGATAAATTAAGATAAATTATATAGTTTGTTATGAACCAGCATTTTTTAACCTCGAAAAGCTTTTTCTTAAAATTATACCTCGATCCTACACAAATAAATAATTCAATGCCAGTTATTGGGAAACTTAAATGAAATTATTTAGGAATATAATTTATGGTCATGTTATTTATACAAATACATAAAAATAGCAAGGGTATTCACACTGCAGCCTGATGTCTGACATCAAATCCTTCTTGTTTCAAAACCTAATGGAGTTTCCTCTGGCTCATACAGACGCACACACGCACACAATCTCCTAACACATGCAAAGTTTTCGTTTTCGTGACGATAAGCAGCACGAGTCGGCGGCTTCCTGGCCAGCAAAATTTATGCATGCCACATAATTTGGGCACTATTATTTCTTTTGCCCCCGCCCCGTTCCTCCCCTTGTTGTCCTGGACAAGGAAAGGGGGACTGCTCGAATGTAAAACGAAAACTTACACAAAACTCGAGGGCAATTCAATTAGATGTCAGGGCTTTAAAGAACTGGAACTCGCAGCGAGCAAACAAATCACCAAAACAAAATCAAATAACTATAATTCACCTGGGGCTTTATCGCGATTGAGTTGCCAGCGGGAGGCTGCCTGGCCAGGAAGTGCTCCTGCCGGAGTCGAGAGCACTCCGTCTGATTAATTTATAGAATGTCGCGCGAGTGGAAAAAATATGTGAGCGAATATAAAGAGGAGCTGGCGAAACAATAAGTGGAAAGTGCGAAAGGAAAGCGGGCCAGCAGGATTGAGATTGAGTTGCCCATGGAGATGTGCATGGGGATGGGGATGGCGGAGCAAAGGCGGAGGGAATCGCCAGGGACGGAAGCAACAGCACTGATGAAGGACAATGGGCGCTGTAACATCTGCTGCATCCGCTTTCGACCTGCTCGCCTCCCAGGAGATGCTTAAGTTGTGATAAACTAATAAAGCGACAAACATTTGCTGGGCGGCAGGATATTTGCTTTTTACAAGGCGGCGTCCATAAAAATTCAAATTGAAAATGAAAACACTGGGATCGGGAGCCAGAGCGGCCGGTTGATCAAGCCTTCAAGATAAAGGCCAGGAACCTAGGAGCTACCCTCATCAGGGGCGGGCCAGTTGTCACGGCCAGCCCACTCAGGTGTTGGAAGCCCACCTTGGGGCGTGCAATTTAAACGCCAGTCGCCGGGTAGTTTTTCCTAGCTGGGTAAATATTTAAGGGCCGGCGGAGAAAATAAAAAATATATATAACGATAACGGAGAGCGGAGAACACGGAAGACGAAGCCTGCGAAAAAGGTGCAAAGTGTCGCCCTCAGCGGTTGGCAATCTGTTTTGCATTAATTCATAAGCCGCTTGCCACCGACGGACCAAGTATTTTCCATTTTCCCGCTTTTCCTCTCTGCCAAAGGAGCCTGTCAATATTTTTTCATGCGACCCTGAGAAGGTTTTCCTGCGAAACTCTCACTTGCAGTTGGCATAACTTTAATGCCCCACAAGCGACAGCAAAGCGACACCGCGCCTGTTTGTACATCATTTGGCTTGCATTAAGCTCTCCAAGCGCCGCGTCCTTGGTCCGAACCGTGTCCTTGTCATCCGACACCCCACCCTGGCCACCATTGCCATCGTCCATGCTCCATCATCATCTTGCGGCGGTTTCAGCCGCTTTAAGTGCAGTCTGCGTGGGCGTGGGGATTGGCGTAAAAGTTTACTTAGGCTCAATGCTTTTTAAGTAAGTAGCTACCCGCCAGTTGTTGCTGATTCTGCTGACGGGTGTAGGGCTTTTAGTTGGCCATATTATTTCTGCTTTGCCCCCACTTTCTCTCTGCTTGATGTTGGGTCGTATTCTTAATGCCCGGAGCCAACTAGGCGTATGCGTAATATGTTAAGCAGTTGAACAAGCAACTGCGAACTTTGCATTAGCCTTCGGACCAGGAAGTTACGGCCCCTTCCCCTGAAAAACGTTGATTTTGGCCTTTTCGCTTTGTTATTTTATCATTAGTCCTACTATTATTCCATTTTTATACCCTTGCAGAGGGTATTATAATTTTGGTCAAAAGTGTGCAACGCAGTGAAGGAGACATCTCCGACCCTATAAAGTATATATATTCTTGATCAGGATCACCTCCTGAGTTGATATAGCCATGTCCGTCTGTCCGTCTGTCCGTCTGTCTGTTTCTACGCGAACTAGTCTCTCAGTTTTAAAGATATCGAATTGAAACTTTGCACACACCCATCTTTCCTTTGCACGCAGTATATAAGTCGGAACGGCCGGGATCGGCCGACTATATCCTATAGCTGCCATATAACTGAACGATAGGAAATGCCATAACTCTGCTGTTTGTAAAGTTAGGAAGTTGGGATTTTCTATGGCTTCTTTATTTGGCCAATCAATTCGACCTACCAAATTTCATAAGGATCGGCCGACTATATCCTATAGCTCCCATATAACGATAGGAAATATCATAACTTTGGTGTTTTTAGAGTTAGGAAGTTGGGATTTTATATGGGTTTTATATTTGGCCAATCAATCCGACCTACCAAATTTTATAGGGATCGGCCGACTATAGCTGCCATATAACTGAACGATTGAAATTGCCATAACTTTGGTGTTTTTAAAGTTAGGAAGTTGGGATTTTTATTAGTATTAAGAATGCATCATATGAATAATTTTGGAGAATATTATTTACAGAATATTCTGCAAGGGTATATCAACTTCGGCTCCGCCCGAAGTTAGCTTTCCTTTCTTGTTCTTAGTGTATCCTTCGGCAATGTTTGCTTTCGAATTCATTTTTGGATATTCTTTTTTTTTCAGGTCTTACTTTTAAGATCTTTATCATAACGCAAAATTATTCAAATCCAAAGACTATTGTCGCAGTATTTTCTTGTAAATTTGCTTATAGATTGAACACACAATTAGTTTTCAGTGACTATACATTTTTTTAAATGATACAAACTTAACTAAATTTTCATTAAATTGTAAATACATCACGTTAAAAAAATTGTATCAAACTCGTCTAGTTGAAAGACGATTTTGATAACACTGTGTTTCATCATTACTTAACTGCCTCACTAATCGCCACGTGTCATCGTTCACAGCTCGCTCATCACTTTTGGTTGGGCCGACTGAATGTACAAGCCCCGCCCACCGGCCACGCCTTCAAGCTCAGCCAGATGAAAATCGAAGCTAAGCCAAAATCCAATGTCAACGAGCAAAAAGCAGTCATCAAAATTGCTTACATGGCACATTTCTCTTACGGCTGTCTTTAACAGCAACTTATTGTCAATTTGGCTGATAGCACACTCACACGCACACACACACACACACACACACTATCCTGCTGGGGCCACGCACACACACACACACATACACACTCACATTGGTGAAAAGGGGGGAACAACTGGCTCATCACTTGAGCGGAAGTGTTGGCAAATGCAGTGATTTTCAATCTCAATGCGACATTTTGATTATTTCCATGTAAGCGTGTGTGCAAGCAGGGAAAAAAATGATGATGGCAAGCAGCAGCAGCAGCAGAAGCCAAAGCAGAAGAAAGCCCAGAATGAGATGGCTCACACACATAGATTCACTCACTAACACATGCGGCAAGTGTCAGGACTGGAATCGGCGCACGTTTGCCGCACCGGAAGCGCCGCTTGTGCAAGTCGGAAATTACTTTATGCTACACACAATGTCATCGATGCCGCATAAGCAGACAGCACCAGCAGCCGCAGACTGAGCGAGAATGCGGATCGGGTGGTTAGGGGGCCAGGGGGTTGCAGCGGGTTGCAGCGGATTGCAGCAGAACACTGAACCAATATTACCAATTTTAATTGGGCATTATTTGATTTCTTCCGAATCTTGTGGATGATAAAATGTTTTTTAATGAGCTTTGAGTCAAAATGCAACCTTCATTAAAATTAATTTTTTTTCCCTTTTTTATATAAGGTTACATTACGTTTTCTTGCCACAAAGATTGAAATTTTTCTGGTGAGCTCAATGCAACCCCAGTCATAATTTTAATGTAACTTTATACTTTCATTATAATTATTTTTTGCGTTTTTTATAAAATTATCATAACGAATTTTTATACCCTTGCAGAGGGTACATCTCCCACCCTATAATCCCTAAAGATTATAAAATGAAAGACCGATTTTTAAGGGGATACGGCCACAGCCCAAACCGTAAGAGCAAGAGCAGCCAAATTTTTTCACAGTATTCCATTGGGGGCGTGGGCGCCCACTAAGATCCGATATGTCCCCCCAGTGGCCCCAAACAGCTCCAACATCCATTATTCTGAGCAAAAAAAGATGATGTATTTAAGCTTAACTTCTAAACCGGTTGGAATTTCGATATTTGGTTTTTTCCGAATTTTAGGTTTTGAAAAGGCCTAATTAGAAATCTAAAAGAAATTTTGATATCCCCCATAATTTGGGGGCTACATTTAAAATTAACTTTTCGATTTAAAAAATCTAAACCGCTGCTCCGATCAAGATGATTTTTCGCTCAATAGTTATTCTATGGCCCAAATGCTTAAGTTTAATTTTTCAAGTTTTTAACATTTTTTTAAGTATTTTTAACGAATTTATTTAGATTTTCTAAGTCATTGCGTTGTATTTTGCGGGAGCCTGTCGAGAGAACGAAACCCAGAAGCCAAGAGAGCGACGGCCGAGAGAGCAACAGCCAAGAAAACTGATGAGGGGGAGGGGTAGTGCTGCAGGGAAAGGGGAGGGGAAAGAGGCAATTTAAGTTAAATTTGTTTAGGATTTTAAAAACTTAAACTGCTGCTCCGATCAATATGATTTTCGATCAATAGTCAGTCCTGTGGATCAAATGCTTAGGTTTTATTTTTCATTTTGTAGCAGAAGTAAGAGCCTTATTTAATTTCCACCATGGAAGAAAATAGAAAATTACTACAAATTCTGTAAGCAAAGCCAAAATGTTTCCAAGTTAAATATTAATCTTAAGATTCGAACTTTTGACCAAATACGTATGTACATATGTATATTTGGATATGTTTTGATTTGCTTATATGTACAATACATGTACATACATACAATGTGTGTATGTTTCTATTCGAAAGTAGATAATGTGCTTAAATACAAATAAAATGATTTATTATACCCGTTTATCGATCAAATGTGGAATCTGAAAATAATACGTTACTTTGCTGTTTTTGTATTGGATGCCAATCTTTTACTGTGTGTACAAAGGTTTTCGTTTCATTCAAAACAAGAAATTTGAAAACAACAAATTCCAATTTACAAACAAGTATACATATTTGTGCGCAAATTAAAATTGCATTGATAACATTGTAACTGATAAAAAGTATACAAGCTCACGACTTTTACTTGGATCACATTCATTTATTATATAGCTCTGCCAGTATCCTTCTGATTCTCTCTCTTGAAGGATCTTCTACAAAGGTTGTTTACACAAAGGTTTTCAAAAAACGCGCAAATAAGAAATAAGAAAGTCCTGACAACCCAATTTCCTAACTCCAAACTAATATTAAGCGAACGAAGTCGCTTCGGGTATAGCTATTTATTATATTTGTTTAAACAATCTGAATTTAATATATGTTTTTAAGGAATCTAAAAAGATGATATATATTTTCATCGATTTAACAAATTAATATCGCAAGTATTAGAAGAAATACACTTGCTCTCCTTTGCCACAATTCGATTTTTGGGAGTGAGAAGGAGGCAATTAGAAGAGGGCTATTTTTATTATTATACATATGTTTAAGCAACAATCTGAATTTATTATATGTTTTTAAACAATCTAAAACGATTATATGTATTTTCATGGATTTCACAAATTGAAATCCCAAGAACTAGAATTTTTTGAGTGAGAAGGTGGCAATTAGAAGAGGGCTATACAAAAAAACACTTGCTCTCCTTTGCTACAATTTCAATTTTAGGAGTGAGAAGGATGCAACGATAATGAGGGAGATCAGTAGCAAGTGTATAGGTAGACGCAAAACAAGGGGATGGATCATGCGCACAACGAACTCTCTGAGAGAGCTTGCCCAAAGAGAGAGAAACAAGACTGAGCATAAGATTGACAGTGGTGTGGCAAGGGGGTACGGCCAAAACTCACAAGTTTAAATTTTTGTTGAAAAACAAACCTTTTTAGTACACATTTTGATTCTTTTTTGACTTCATTTTAATATTACTTTGATAAAATATTAATATTGAATGAATGACGCCCTCCACAAATTTTTAGTACGTCTATGAGACAGACACAAGCCAAAAAACGGTTATTTGTTTTTCCATTTTGTGGCGCCACAGATCATGTGACCGTCACACAAATACATATGCAAGCGTAAATAGGACAAAAGGAATGTGGCAACTAATGGCTACACATTTCGACTATTCAGAAGCAATATGAATTTCAACAGGAGCGGAACATTCCAGGCTGCATGGCAGTCCCAACAACATCAGCAGCAGAATTTGCAATTGCAACTGGAGCAACACAAGCAGCAGCTTGAGTTGTTCCAGCTGCAATTGAACAGCCAACAGCCAACGCAGCATCAACAATTGCAGCAGCAGCAACAACAGCTTCAGCAAATGCAGCAGCAATTTTTAATGCAGCAACCAACGAAAGCTGCGCACCCAGGAAAGGATCGGCCGCCATTCCAAACGCTGCGAGAGGCCCACAACAGAATTCAGAAGCAGCAGCGCCAAATAAAGGGCCTTCAGGACAAGGTGGCTGCCTTGGAAAGTTTCCAGGCTTATGTGAGTTCCGTGATGCGCCTGCCCCAAACATGGAGTCCGCCGCAGGCAGTGCCGCCGCAGGTAGTACCGCTGCAGACAGTGCCGTTGCTGGCAGTGCCGTCGCAGAGTTTCCAGTCTGGCCCTTCTGCGGATGAGCTGATGCAGCAAATCGCCATGTTGCAACAGCAGCTCCAAAAGCAACAGGCGCAGGCGCGAGCCCCCGAGGAAGAGCGGCGAGAAAAGCCGGGTCAACCTGGCTCAATGATGGCGCAGCAAATCCAGGGCTTGCAGCAACAGCTCCAGCAGCAAGACATTTCCAATTAATTAATTTTTTTTTATTTGTTTTTAATTTCTTATTTAGTCCTTACTTTAATTTAATTTTGTTCTTTTTCCCTTTCTTAGTTTTAAGCTTAATTTCATTACAATTTCTTTTTAAATAAAAAAAACCAAAAAAAAAATCCATAAAAAAATGCTTATTTTGGGTGGCTCTTTATTGTTAACATATCTTGCATTTTCTTTTCCTGGGGTTTTCATTTTCTGTCTTCTTAGATGCGTTCCATTTCTTACACGAAATTGGAACATGAAAACAAAAAGTTAAAAGCAACTCATGTAATAGGCACGGTTACAAACCAATACATCCACATCTTACGATGTTTGTATTTGTGCTTGCGTCGCCGCTACGCAAATAGCTGAAAATTAAGGACAAGGAAATGAAGGAAACTAATAACAGCTAAACAGGCGCGAGAAGTTTAGTTTTATTTTGGATGCCTAAGCAGCAAGTGAAAGCTATTGTGAAGCGCAAACATTTTAAAATTTTTCTGTGCGTAAAGTTAATTTAAATTCTTACACGTAAGTTATTTTTTCTATTTCCACTATACAAGTTTTGTATAGACGCTAATCAAATTCTTGAGAAGCGAAGTCATAGTGACTTTCATTAGTTAGTTATCCATTTCCTTACAATGTATGGACACTTTTCACGTTAATATTTAACGTTGATTAGTGAAGTCAATTTTGACTTTAAATATAAGCAAGCTGTGCTTGAACGCTTTTCACGTTGCTTTTTAACATTGATTAGCGAGTTACTGTTGGCTTTTTTAAGTTGACTTAACTAAATCGATTTTTTTTAACTTCTTTAATTGAAGTTGGCTATAAAAACTTTGGTAAAAGTTTAATTTGATCTTTGACCTTTAATACAAATTTAAAGCTTTAATATGTCAATTGAGAACCTAAGTATTAATGGTGAGCTGGTGCCCCATATGGTGGTTAAAATAATTGGCGATGGTGCTTGCCTGTTTAGAGCCATTTCATATCATTTAAAAGGCTCACAGCATTTCTCTGGAGGGATTCGCCAGGAAATTGTAGCTCACGTTGTTAACAATTGGGATTTTTTTCAAGTGCACGCACTAAACTCTAATGGACTAAATTTCATAAATTCTGCACAATATGAAGAGGAAATGATGAAGTCCCGTACTTACGGAACAGAGTGTGAGCTTCAAGCAGCTGCTAATGTATATTCAGTTTGCTTTCATGTTTTTCGAAATGGAAATTTTCATAGCGGTTATGGTTCAGAAGATAACCCTGTTAAATTATTGAAATTTTCTGGTGATCTTGAAAATGGACATTTCGATGTACTTCTATTGTATGAATCATCACCGTTAACAGATTCACCGTCACAAAGATTAGTTGAGGCTAGCACAAAAAAAAAAGCTCCCAAAAGGAGAGCTCGATTTTCTGATAGAACTAAGTCCAACCAAATAAAGGGAGCTAAAAAAAATTCAGGATTGATCATACAGAACAAATAAAAGATAAAAATAAGGAATATTACGCTAATAAGACGTCAGAAGGACATCTTTTATGGAAAGTAAAAAAATGTCTGGATTTACATATAATTGCCAAATAGCGTATAGTGCTGACAAAATTATTGAAATTGGGCCCATGGATAAGAAATGCAACTATTGCAATGCTTTGAAATGGAAGAACGAATCTGACGGAATTTGCTGTAGTTCCGGAAAAGTTAAACTTCCCCAACTTCAAACATTACCTGAGCCTCTTAAGAGCCTAATCCTAGGCGGTCATCCCAAGCATGCCCACTTCTTAGACCGTTTACGAAAATACAATTCATTATTTCAAATGACTTCATTCGGCTGTAATAAAGTTTATGAAAAAGGTTTCATGCCAACTTTTAAGGTTCAGGGTCAGGTATATCACCTAATTGGCAGTCTATGGCCTACAAAGGAAAAAAGAAGCACAGTTCCTTCAAATATATTTTGTTGGTGAGGATGAAAAGGAAACAGAACTGAGATGTAAAAATGCGTCTGATGTGAATCGTGATTTGGTAAAAGCTTTACAATCTATGTTGCATAAAATTAATCCGTTCGTTAAAGATTTAAAATCAACTATTGACAAAGTTCCTGCAAATACTACTGACTACAAAATGATAATTCATGCCGATCGCACACCATCTGGATCTCACAAGGGTTGCTATAATGCACCAAGAGCAAGTGAAGTAGCTTTACTTATTGTTGGTCAGCAGTTCAAACAGAGAGATATTATTCTTGAAAGTCATAATTCAAAATTACAAAAAATTAATGAACTACACCGTTCCTATGACGCTTTGCAGTATCCGCTTCTCTTTCCACATGGAGAGGATGGATATTCAATTGATATACCGCAAGTAGATCCTCTATCAAAAAAACATTTAAAAAAAACCGTATCGGCACTAAATTTTTATAGTTACCGAATAATGATTCGGGAGGGTGAAATTAATCATTTAATTTATTTCAAAGCTCTTTTAAGTCAGTTTTTAGTCGATATGTGTGCCAAAATGGAAGCAGAACGGCTTAATTTTATTCGAAACAATCAAGAAAAACTTAGGGCTGAAAGCTATATACACCTTAAAGACGCTATAGGTAGACAAGATGTAAATCCAGCTCAGCTGGGCCAAATGGTTATTTTACCATCTTCATTCACGAGTTCTGCACGTTATATGCATGAGAAAACTCAGGATGCTATGACATATGTCCGGCACTATGGCCGTCCTGATTTATTTATAACATTTACTTGCAATCCTAAGTGGAAAGACATTACAGAGTCATTATTACCCGGTCAGATGGCCTATGACCGCCATGATATAATAGCGCGAGTATTTCATTTAAAAGTTAAAGCACTAAAGGCTCTTTTAGTTAAGAACGAATTGTTTGGAGAAGTTCAATGTTTCATGTACACTGTAGAATGGCAAAAACGTGGCCTCCCACATGTTCACATACTACTTTGGCTTAAAAATCGAATTTATGCTGATCAAATAGACGATACAATATGTGCAGAAATTCCAGATCCACAGAAAGATCCCGTGCTACATAATATCGTAAAGTCCAATATGATTCATGGACCTTGCGGAATGTTAAACCGTAGTTCACCGTGCATGAAAGATGGCAAATGTTCAAAAAAATTTCCCCGTCATCTCTCAAAGGAAACAGTAACAGGAATTGATAGTTATCCTCTGTATCGAAGAAGGGCTTCAGATGATGGTGGCTTTACTGTCGAAAAGAATGGTAATATTTTAGACAACCGTTGGGTTGTGCCATATAATTCAGTACTATTACGTGCAATGGAAGCACACATAAATGTTGAAGCCTGCAGTTCAGTTAAGTCTATAAAATACGTATGCAAATATGTCAATAAAGGCAGCGATCAGGCTTCATTTTCCCTTGAAGACCGACGAAATGAAATTAAAACGTATGAAAATGGAAGATATATAAGCAGTTCGGAAGCCGTGTGGAGAATCCTGGCTTTCCCTATACACGAACGATTTCCAGCAGTTATGCAATTGTCTGTACATTTAGAAAATGGGCAGCGTGTGTACTTTAATCCCAATGATCCGAATCAACTAGCGAAGAAGATAAACACTCCTTCGAATACTACACTTCTCGCTTTCTTTGAACTTTGTAAAATTGATGATTTCGCCAAAACTCTTTTATATGTTGAAGTTCCATCCTATTACACATGGAACAATACAAAGTTTCTTAGAAGAAAACGAGGCAGTGACGTACCTCATTTTTCTGGAGTTAAAAAGGATTCAGCTTTGGGCAGAGTTTATACCGTTCACCCACATAACAGTGAATGTTATTTTCTTAGACTTTTACTCCATGAGGTACGAGGTCCAACTTCATTTTCGTATTTAAAAACTGTAAATGGCGTAATATACAGTACGTTTCAATTAGCTTGCAAAGCATTGGGCTTACTTGAGGATGATAGTCATTGGGACAAAACTTTGGCAGAAGCTAGCGTTTGTCAAGTTCCAAAAACTTACGTGATCTCTTTGGAATTATGTTAGTTTTTTGTCAACTCTCGGATCCTTTAGGTCTTTGGAATAAGTACAAGACTTTCTTATCGGAAGATATACTTCATTCATTACAAATGCCCGTAAACTCTGACATTAATGACGAAATTATGGAAAGAGTCTATAACAAATGTCTAATAAGCATTGAACATTTTGTATTGTCTATTGGTGGAACATGTCTTAAAGAATATGGTCTTCCTCAACCAATTATTCCTGAAGCCGAATTGGAAGAAAATAATACCGATTATCTAAGAGAAATAAGTTATGAAAGTAACAACACTCTCCTTACCAACAACGAAAATTTGCTTACAGACGAGCAAAAAGTCGTATACAATACAATTTTACAAAGCGTTGGGGCTGAGATGGGTGAAATATTTTTTTTGGATGCACCTGGAGGGACAGGTAAAACCTTCTTGACAAACTTATTGTTGGCAAAAGTTCGAAGTTCAAAAAAAATAGCCCTAGCTGTAGCATCTTCCGGTATAGCTGCTACCCTGCTCAATGGAGGTCGAACTGCTCATTCTACATTTAAACTTCCTTTGGATTTAGTTAATTTAGAAACACCTCATTGCTCTATTTCAAAGCAATGTAATATGGCTGCGGTGTTTAAAGATTGTAAGTTAATTGTTTGGGATGAGTGCACAATGTCACATAAAGGTGGGCTTGAAGCCATAAATAGAACCCTGCAAGATATTAATGAGAATACTATGTTGATGGGTGGTATTACAGTCCTGCTAGCTGGAGACTTTCGCCAAACCCTTCCTGTTGTGCCAAGAGGTACAAGAGCTGACGAAATAAAGGCCTGTTTAAAATCTTCATTTTTATGGCCACAGATAAAGAAACTAGCGCTCACGAAAAATATGCGAGTGCACTTAAAAGGAGACAGTTCTGCAGGAATTTTTGCCGAAACTCTTTTAAAAATTGGGAATGGCGTCCATCCAACAGTTGATGGAAAAATAGTTATAACATCACGCTTAGGAAATGTAGTTAAAAACGTTCAAGACCTTACATCCAAAATATTTCCTGACATTTCCAACATATCATGTAAAAGCTTAGATTGGCTATCTGAGCGCGCCATTTTGACAACGAAAAATGAAAGAGCAACCACTATTAATAATTTATTGCTAAACTCATTTGATGGTTTAGAAGTCTCCTATAAATCGGTCGACTCTGTTCCTGATGCTGATAATGCTGTTCATTACCCTGTTGAATTTTTAAATTCTTTGAATCCTCCAGGAATTCCTCAGCATAATCTGTCTCTTAGGATTGGAGCACCTGTAATGTTATTGCGAAATTTAAGTCCCCCAAAGTTATGCAATGGGACACGATTGCAGATAAAAGGTCTTCATAAGAATGTAATCGAAGCAACAGTATTTACGGGGTGCGCGAAGGGGGAAACAGTGTTTATACCCAGGATCCCATTAATACCATCCAGTCTGCCGTTTCAGTTTAAAAGGCTACAATTCCCTCTAAAAGTTTGCTTTGCAATAACTATAAATAAATCGCAGGGGCAGACTTTGAAGCTGGCTGGACTAGATCTTAGAGAAGATTGCTTCTCTCATGGACAATTTTATGTCGCATGCTCTAGAGTTAGCTCTGCCAGTAGCCTTATTATTCTCGCTCCTGAAGGATCTTCTAAAAATGTTGTTTACACAGAGGTTTTAAAGTAATCATATTAATTAACATTATTAAACCTAATTGGAGATACCACATTAAAAAAAACGCGCCAATTTCTCTACCTCAGGGGTGGTGTGGAAATGGGAAAGTCTTGACAACCATACTCTAAACTAATTTTAAGCGAACGAAGTCGCGCCGGGTACAGCTAGTGTATATATATTCTTGATAAAGATCGATTGCAGGTAGTATATAAGTCGGCACGCAAAACAATAATAACTTTGTTGTTTTTAATTTTGTTTGTTCTTTGGGACTTGGTAATATTTAAATATTATGGAATTACGGTTTTAATTCAATTAAAATCGGACAACAATATCATATACATAGCTGCCATAGAAATGATGGCAAAATGCATCGCAAAATCGACAAAGCTTCATTGTTTTTAGTAATATAGGCATAGGCGAAATGTATTATTGAATTGTATTGAATTTGTAACAACTGCAAGGGTATATAAACTTTAGATTGCCGAAGTTTGCTTTCTTCCCTGTTTTATTATGATGTAAATGGGTTTAATGGGATTTGAGAAAATCTGGTTTATCTTCAATATCAAAATCAGAACATTATGCAAACATACCGATTTGTTAATTTTTTTCGGAAGTGACGAGTTATATTATTCTCGGTTTCAGCGAACACATGATTTTTGGTACAAAAGAATATTTTTTTAAAAAACTTTTTCTTCAGTGCTGGAGAGACATTTCCCCATTTCTTTTCCGATTGCAAATTGTGCAGGCTAGGGGTAATGCGGTCTGAGGAAGCTCGGCTGCACATCGGTCATTCACTAAAGCGCAGCGCGTACAGTCAATCCAAAAAGGGTTCGTCCATCGCGAATGCAAGGCACGCGGCAGCTGCTCGCTGGCCCCGCTGAGTGCGTGAGGGTCTCAAATGAATTTAATTAGAAAATTGTGCACAACTTCGGCGAGGCATCCACATCCACTGGCGCCCTCCCGAGGTCTCAACTTGGCCAAACAAGCGCGCAACTTGTGGCCAAAAAGGAAGCAAAAAAAAACTTTGCTCAGCCCAAGCCGCAGGGGAAAAGCCAGAAACTAAGCGAAAAAGAGCGTGGAGAGGGGAAAAATGATAACCGCATTGGGTATTTTTCTTAATTTGCGCAATAGTTTCGCGAAGTGTGTACGCCAAGTTTGGGCAGAGGGTCAGAACTCGCAGGACTTTTAATTAAATTTCACTTGAAACGGTATTAATTGATAATAATATATTGCATTATAGGGCTGGTGGAATCTAAGGATCATCTTCAGAATTATCTACTCCAAAGAATTAGTTGGCACAATAACTTGTAACTGGCAATCGGATATTTTCTATAAAAATTCCTATATTCATCTCTGCTATCCCAAATTTGAAGACATCTTTCAATACTTTGCAATAAACATGGAAGTGATATATCGATTAATCTGAATTGATACAACTTAAAATATTTTAATGTAACTTAAAGTGCAGTCTACTCCCACGTACGCTTAACCCATGAGGGCACAGCTCAAGCTACGGCTCATAAATGCTCCCGATTGTCTCGCACGTTTTGCCCGAGGCGGAAAGTTTGCTTTGAATTACAAAATAAATCAGCAGCAATGTGACTTTTTAATGGTGTATTGTTGTTTGCATTCCCACACCCAAACACGAACACACACACAAGCACACAGCACAGCGCACGAACACTTATGCAAATGGAAAAAGGGAAAAACAGTTTATTGGAGAGTGGGTGCGAGAAAGTTGGCGTTGCTTATTTTTTGAACAAATTGATGTTGTGTTTGACAGTTGAAACTTGCAACAACAACAACGGCGTATAAATAAATTCACTCCCGCAGAAAAGAACGGTTAGCGAAAAAGCAACGTAAATGTTGAAACATTTACTCAGTTAAATGCAAAAGTTGTATTTTTGTTTGCAAATTAACTTCTGCACGTTGAAGGAGTAGGTTTAAACGGACTCTAAGCCCCTTAAGAGAAGGTGTTGGTTACCATTTGCTAGCCAATATATCTGGCCAAAGTAACAAAAGTTGCCAAATAACCCAAAGTTGGTTGCACAACTTGCTTGGCCCTGATAGAGATACAATTTTGAGCACATATCCACTTTGGAGGTGAAGTTGTCTGGTAAACTTTCGCTTCAGCCAAATCTAATAAAACATTCAGAATGTGTGCGGCATGCGAGTAACATTTTATGAGTTATGAACAAGCAGTTTTTCGAAAACTTGCGTCAAATTTGTATGCTAGAAAATGTATGCAACCAATATTCCCTTTAATTAAACTATTGCTTTAACAGCAAATTCATTTTCTTATTAAAATGTTAACAAATTTATTCAAGTAAAAAGCTATCAACTTAGAAATAAATAATGATATAATTTATAAATAAAACAGAATTGTTTTAAAGGAAGCCTACTTATGTCTTTAGTAAAAGCGTTACCCATTTACTTTGACATACAATTTGCCAGCCTATTTGCGGCGCGTGTTTTTCCCAAATGACGTTCACTTCTCTGACAACAAGCAGATATAAAGTCCAGGAAAATTAACTAATTTTTTAGCATAACCCCAAGCCACTGACCAGAGTGAAGGCAGGATCCTTCGAGGGGTGCCACTGGAGTCGACAAAGTTGCCTAAGCGTGAAATTGCAACATCAAAATAGCTCCGACCAGAGAGAAGCCTGGCAACGAAACAACAAAAAAAGAACAATGTCAAGCTGGGAGCACTAAAACTATAATACAATTTACTAAAAATAACACAAAAGGCTTGGGCGTGTGTGAGTGCACAAAAGAACACTAAATACACACATTCCAGCCCCTTTTTCTATCCTTTACCCCCCTTGCCACGCACACAGATGCCAGAGAGTGTCATATGTAAATTCTCCCCTGACGCCATTGACAAAGACACTTGACTGCATCCCCCACCATCCCGAAAAAAGAGAAAAAAGGAGCAGCAACGGCAATCCCCCAAAGAGTCCCCACTATAAAGTCGATATATACATTTAGGCTCTGGGAAAGGAGGCTCTATAAATTGTAGCATACTTTCGAGCAGGCCCGAAACTCTAAAACGCACACATACCAACACACTTGAGTCCCCGGCAAACAACAAAAAACTTATCTTGCGGACTATCGTGTGCCTGTGTTGGTTTTGCTCCTGCAATGACCCTAATAACTGTCTACGGGCATGTTAAGTGTCAGCGCCGACATGTCCTGTCATGTCTGCACTGGGCCTCTGACCCTCCGCAGGTCCTTCGTCTGTTTGTATGGGTGTTTATGTGTGTGTGTGTGCGGGGGACATAATATTGTCTATATTTCTTGTCAGCAAATAAAGCGACAAATAAATAAAGCTGCTAAAAACCGGGACCAATGAAAAATAAGCCAAACAGTAAGATGAACACTGTCGTTGGTTCAAGTCGAAATTTTAAATATACTAATGTCCTTGCTACATTATATATATATATAGACTGTAAATCAAATTTTACAATTCTATAAAGTTACAATATATTTATTCTATTATTAGTATTTATTATTATTAAATAAATTATGATCTTGGTTAGACAGTTTATTTAAATAGAAACACGATTTCACGCTTAAGACTTAAAGATTATCTCAAAACCTTAAATAATTGTATGAAATGAACATTTGGTGTATGTCACAAAATAAATAAATTTATTATTTTAATACAAAATACAGAGTAACGTTTTATATTAAAGCATCGAAGCGTAAAAAACCTTCTTGAAGAAAAATATTTGGTGTCTTTGTAAGACGTGTAAAGTTTATTTATAATTGGTATTAGAAAATGTATATTCCTGATATGCATTCAAAACGAGAACCCTTTGTAAGTGTATAAAAAGAGTCCTCCGCTGGGTAAAAAATGTCAAATTGTGCCTAAAAGCAGACCGCAATATTTCGTGGGCAGGAAAAACGGTGCAAGAGGAAAAGAAAAACTATTGCCTGGCGATCTGCGGCCCTCCCCATCTCCCTCTATCGCCGAGTCTATTCGTCTTTGTCGCACTCCCAAGGCCCAGCTTTTCGGTCCGGTTCAGTTTCTTGTTTTTTGTGTTGCTTTTGTGTTTGGCTTGCTCGTTGAACTTTTTCCATTTACTTTGGCTCATGCATTTTTCAAAGCACAAACGGCAAATTGTTTCTCCGCCCAGCCACCCAAACAGCCTGCCACGCCCCCTAGCCGTATTCCATCCACCACCCCCCACCCATATCCCTTGGCCCCGCCCATCGCTGCCTTAAGTGTTATTTATCTTTTGCTCCCACGACATTACTCTAGTTCGCTCCAAAGCCATGTGTCCCCCGAAACTGAAAAGTCAACGGGACTGGGGTTCGGAAAAGGGGTTTTTCCAGAGGGATGGGGGCAGGGGGATCAGAAAACTCGAATGGACCATTGTCCAGTTGGCCAAATATTAACTTTGGTCTTTTTGCATTCGCCCCATAGTCGCCGTAAAATAATTGTCAAAGTTTCCCCTGCCCTTTGTTCTTTTACTACTCGTATTTTATTATTTTTCGAAGGGTGGCCTCTAATTGTGTTTGCCCTAGTAGGCAATGAAAAGTTAATTGCAAGAAAGGTGGCAGCATAGCTGCATTGGTGCCAGTCCGATGGATTGCATTTAAGTCAAATTCAGTCCGATGCAGGCATTCAGACAGCCGTTTGTGGCAACCGCAATTGTGCAGAGCTCGCTCTTTAGGGACTGCCATGCACGGAAAAATGTTCTGGATTAAACCTACAATTATCCCTTAATTTAGAAAAATATGAAATTCAAATTCGGAGTGCATTTTTTAATTGCTTTAGTGAATGCATTCAAGATAATAAATGTTTATATCGTTTTTAAAATTTCTTGTAAACCTTAATTATTACTCTGTACGTTACTAGTTGAAGTATTTATAATGATTTATTGGAATTTATAATTGATTATTTTAGACAATTTAGTCCCTGCACTGAAAAAACTATTTCTTTTCTATTTGCTTTTCATTTTGGCAAAAGATTTCAACTTAAGGTTGTTAGTGAACCAAGTGAAATAAGGGATACATAGCCATTTCAAACAGCCATTTATTCTCTCAGTGTATGTATGGTGGATGCGAACCGCATACAGGTCGCGATCCCCAATGCGCCTTGCATTTGCATCGCGCAAAACGATTCAATTTCGCTTTTCCTTTTTCCCAGCACTACTCTCCCCCACCAATTTCCATCCGCGTCCCGATTCGTTTTGTTTGATTTTTAGCGAAAGCTTTATTTGGCTTAGCGCCCAGCTCGCTGTCTCTGTCACTCCCTCTGATTTTCCATCTCAGTCCCACTCAATGTCTCTCGATGTGTCTCTGTTTGAGTGTGAAGTGGGTTTATTTTAGTGCGAAATTGCTAAAAATGGCATTTCTAGTCGAGATTTTCCACGCGCTTTTCCTCCGCTTCATCCCGTCACTGCACGAAGAAAAGTTTTGTCAGCTCCAAATTAATGGCAATCGGTTTGGAAGTGCGTAAGCAACTAAGAATTTAATATTTCATTTCAAATGCAATCCGGATGGTTATGAAAGTTATCTGAAAATAATTGCAGATGATTCAAACGGAACGGGAAATCATTTCTGGTAGAAATGAAAACATGCATTAGTGGAAACATTTTTTTAAGTGAAAATAATACTTTAAAATCATTGAAGATACAAGAAAGCATTTTTAAAATTTGGAAATTAAATGTGTAAAAACGTAAAGTGTTAAGTGATTTGTAAATAAATTTATTATCAAACCACATTTTTTCATTTATATTAAACTGTTTGTATATATATTAGTAAGTCTAAATGACTTGAAAAATAATAAAGCTTCAAATAAAATGGAGGTAAATAGCACCAATATAAAACAAGAGAGAACGCTATAGTCGAGTGCCTCGACTATTAGATACCCGTTACTCAGCTAAATAACTTAATATAAATATGCCTTCTTGTATGTTTTTCGCCGCTCGAATTAGCTCCCGATTTTTATGTTAAAATCGGTACCTAGGGAACACCACGTGGAGGCCGTTGTATTGCGCCATCTACCCCAAGACATTGGTACCACGGGCCATGAAAGGCGGAAATGTAGGCGCTAGCCAGGCTTAAGCGTTTAATGGGTTTTTGGGAGTTGAGTGGGCGTGGCACCATTAAAAAAATCTACATGCAAAATGCCAATCTTCTAGCTTTTATAGTTTCCGAGATATCAGCGTTCATACGGACAGACAGACGGACAGACGGACATGGCTATATCGACTCGGCTAGTGATCCTGAACAAGAATATATATACTTTATAGGGTCGAAAACGCTTCCTTCTACCTGTTACATACTTTTGCACGAATACAATATACCCTTTTACTCCACGAGTAACGGGTATAAAAATTTTGTCACAGAAAAAGGATAAATATTCCAGAAGTAATCCATTGCAAAATAAGGTACTTGCAGTATTTCTAAATCTGAGTACTAGACAAAAACACTAGATATTTTTTATTAAATGCAGTGAGAATGATAAACGCAGGCTCAATACAAATGCACCCTGGGCTAGCTTAGGGGGTTTTCCATTTCATTTCTTATCCAGATTTAAGCATAACAAAATCATTTCCATTTGCTTGGCTTCACCGAAGGTAACATTAGACCTGGTCAAAGAGTTCTTAACTTAATCCGACGGCTTGTCGATGGGGTGGATGTCTGGATACCTCAACCCGGAGCACTTCCCATTAGGGCTTATGGCCAAAAAGCTGGCCCATATAAAAGCAAATTACGAACTGCATAACCGAAGCGAGAGGAAAAATAGAGTTTCCCAGCAGAAGCCACAAGAAAAATCAAATAAATTTTATTACAACAATGTCATAAAATTTGCTCCAGCCGGGATAAACACATATATATATACTCGTATATGTGGATTTGACAAATATATCGCGTGGCGCACGAATGGAATGGAATGCGAAATATTTTGTAATTTATGCGAAAATACGCATATTTAAGTCGAATGTAAATATTTAAGTTGCATATGAAATTTGAACGTTCTGCATGTCTCCGATAGAGTCAAACATAAATACTGAAAGAGAGATGGGGAATATTTGGCGAAGAGGAAGGGGAAAAGCCAAGATGGGTTACTATAAAATTCTAAAACCACAAAAAAGTATCAAAAACAAGCGATAAAAACATATACAAATCCGCATGCATTTGTAGGTATGATGGCAGGTTGTAAAACATAGCGATGCGTGATATTTGTATTTATTTTACATATTCCCCTCGCTCTTTCTTTCTAGCCACCCACACAGCGAAAGCGAAAACTTAAAAAAGGACGAAAAATAATGTCAAGTGTGTGTGTGTGTGTGTGTGTGAGGAAACCAGGCATAAAATATACACACAACCCACACACAGAGTTATTCGCAAAAACACACATATAGTATAAAGTCACAAGGATAACGCTTTTGCCAACCTGTTTGTCTTTACGGTGTGTGTGTGTGCCTATGCATGCGTATACGTGATTTCGCGTAAAGGTGAGTGTGTTTGTTTACCCATATGTTTGGCTTATTGACTTAAACCCTTTCAGTTTTATTTTATTCAAATACGAAGTTCTGTTCTTGTTTTTCTTTCATTTGGAATTCTAATGTTTGGCCTTCGATCTGGTTTCCTGGTAAAAAATATCAAAAATTAGGCTGCAGATATACTTAATTTAAGCTACGACACAATAAAATAAAATAAAAATAATACCTGTATTAAATTTAAATAATATATATATTAATTGTAATTGTATGTATATATACCGTGTATACCAAATTGTTCTCCACTTTTTCTTCCGAGTTTCTTCTGCTATTTAGCTAAATAACTACAATTAAATGCACAAAAATGGAAGACAATAAAAAGTGTATGCTTCCAGGGCCAGCATTTTGCATAAACCGACTGCTGATGTCAGTTTAATGCACTTCAGCATATGCCCATCTATGATGGATGGCATTTTGTTCGGTTGACAGCGTCATTTGTGGGGCTCAACGAAATCGCCATTTGTTCGGGATGCTCTGATGATGCCCCAAATGATGCGATTCTCTCCAGTTTCATCCAGCTGTTCAGTTCGGCTCGGTGCGGCACAAAGCTTAAGTAATTGCTGTTTAGCTGCGTTTATGGGGCGGGGCTAATAAAGGCTGCACATTCGAGACATCCGACAGGAGCTGAAAACAGAAAGCAGGCCGCAGGACCGCCGAACACACAGTTTGTGCAAAGGGCTTCGAGGGTGTTTCAGGGGGTTCAGCGGGTTTCCAGGGACAGGAGCCCTTGCAATGAAAATAAAGCATGACCACAGCATCATTTGAAGCTCTAGCGCCGAGCGCCTGCCAAACGTTGTTCAAAAAGCCTAACCCAAGCACACACGCACACCCTTTCAGTGTAGTGCGTCTGTGTGCGCATTTCAATAAATCGTTCGCTTCTACAATAACACAAGAGCATGCGGCCAAAAGTAGGCAACCTGCATAGGTCATGCACTGTGAGAAAACATTGGAATACATTTTTAATCTAAAATACCTATATTTTTTAAGGGTTATATATAGGAACTAGTTATTTATAAAATTTTTTGATTGATTTATTTTACTTAATTGTTTTAAATAATATGTTTGATGTTAATGCTATGAGAATTGGTCAGAATTTTAAATATACCTATTTATTTCATATAAATTTTGTGTATAAAATACTAAACATTTTAAGAAAATTACTTCCGAAATTAATTTAAAAGAAACCATAAAACATCTTTGGGCTTATGAAAATATTTCCATATTTTCTTCAGTGAATTTAGCGATTTTGGATAGATGGCCGAAACGTGCAGGTAACATGATTTTGAGCGAGCGTTTAAAGGTGACTGTGCCACCAGGACTACCACCCCCTGCTCCTCCTACTACGCCCACTCCCCCTCCCCACCCCTCATTGTCGCTTGGGTCCGTGTTCATAGTCCGAAAATGCAGTTTGCATTTGGCAGCTTAAAGCGATTTTCATAGCAATAACACGGCCCAAAATGCAACTCTGTCAGTGCGTGTGGGTGCGATCCTTCGGTGGGTGTGGCGGTGTGTGTGTGCGGGCTGTGCGTGCCTGTATGTGTGTGCCTGTAGCGAACAAATATGCAGCACGCCCTTCTGCAGTTGGCAACTAACAGGAACAGTTCACGACAGATGGTAACTGAAACTCACAGATAGATGGATAGATGGCCCAACGGTTGGGATGTAGATGATGCCCAGAGATAGATGGGATGCATATTTAGTTGGGCATGGCTGGCATGCATATTGAGTTCATTCGTTCAATCAATATTTAGCCATTGAAATCGCGATTTACGCGCATATTGCGCCAATAACAAATGAAAAGCGCACGGTTCGCTTTTCCATCGCCCATCCCCCATCCCCTCTACAAATTTTCCCATTTTTCGCCCACTTTTGCTGCGTGAAGATTTATCGATAGCGAAGCGCAGCTTGCGGATCTCTATACCGATGAGTTTTCCATTTATTCGCATTCCCTGTTCATTTTTCTCTTATTTGCTTGCGGCCAAATGTTTGGCCAGAACAGCATTGTTTCTGTATCGAACGGACGGCGTCGTCAGCAATTGAAATTCATAACTTCAGTAGACCGAACAATGAGTATAAAGAATATGAATGATCGGACAATAGCTGCAAAATTGCTAATTAGCTAATTGGTCATTTCGTCGGGCTTAGAAATCAGATACAAGTTAAAACAAGAGAGAACGCTATAGTCGGGTGCCCCGACTATCAGATACCCGTTACTCAGGTAAAGGGAGTGCGAGGGAGATGGAGATAGAAACTTCGATCACGCATAACTTTTTAACGAATGGTCCGATTTGAAAAATCTTCTTCTACATTTCGATAGGTATTGATAAACACAATAAAACTGCATTTTTACTTTTCCGAAATATTTAAATTTTTAAAATCGTATATAAGCGATTGTGGGCGTTAAAGGGGGCGTGGCACCTTTTTGAAACAAACTTGCGCTGCGTAGGAACTCCTAGAATCTGCATGCAAAATGCCAATCTTCTAGCTTTTATAGTTTCCGAGATCTCAGCGTTCATACGGACAGACAGACAGACGGACAGACGGACAGACGGACATGGCTATATCGACTCGGCTAGTGACCCTGATCAAGAATATATATACTTTATAGGGTCGGAAACGCTTCCTTCTACCTGTTACATACTTTTGCACGAATACAATATACCCTTTTACTCTACGAGTAACGGGTATAATAAGCTTAAATAGGATTCTGAATTATCTTACCTAGCACAATATTAATTAGGTATTTCAATTGAAATTGTGTTGTTGTTTATAAACAATTATTTACAATTTTGTGGATATCGGATTCGATTAGTTTTTCATTTATTCGCTTTTCTTATTCATTTTACTTCTATTTACATGCGGCCAAATGTTTGGACAGAACGGCATTCTTTCTTTTTCAAACGGACGATGCCGTCAGCAATTGAAATTCATAAATGCAGTAGAACGAACAATGAGTACCAAGAATACTAATACTAGCTGTCAAAAGGTGCTCATTACCTAATTATACATTTTGTTGGGCTTTAGAAGTCAGATACAAGTTGAAAATAAGCTTAAATAGGTTTCTGAATTGTCTTACTTAGCACCATATTTTATAATTAAGTATTTCATTTTAAATAACCAACTGTTTAAAACCGTAAAATGTAAAACAATTTCTGAAACTCAACCTATTTTATTTTCTGACTCCACTATGTGTAGTGGCATAATCTTGAAAAAAAAATATTTGCAACGCAATCAATCGAAAAAAATGTATATATGGCTATTTTGAAGTAATAACTCAATTAATAACTCATTTTGCGCTCCAAATGAAACTTTAGCAACTGCAGCAGCAGCAACAACCAGCACGCAGTCAATGCAATTTGAGTAAACACAACAAAATCACTGTTCACACCCCTTTGAAAAGTTGATAAAAAAAACATAGTAGGCGACCATCATTTAGCCAACGAACTTTTATAAAAAGCAAATTAAATGACTTGACAAGCCCACGAAAAACGGACCAAAAGGGAATGCCAAAAAAAAATTGTCTGCAATTTGATTACACCCAAAAAAATTTGCAGTGACAACAACATGGCCAAGGGGGGAAGAACGAAAAGAAGGACGATGAGGCAACTGCAGCGACAACATTGTAATTCAATTTCAGGCACAGGAAGTGCTCAAAAGCAACAACAACAACAAAAGCCAAAGGGAAGGCAACTAAAAAAGTGGTAGCTGCTAATGAAAGTAACGATGTCCGAGATACGGGGAGAAAGTGGGTAAAAAAAATTGGGAAAAGGCAATGCAGTGTATGGCAGAAACTCAGAGAAACAGAAAAGCGCAATCGCTCTAAGGGATTTTTACAGAAAATTTAAATTCATTATAAACGGGCCTGCCAAGGCAAAGAAAAGTGGAAAGCGTAGGGAAAAACTGAAGAAAGTCAGATCATGCCAATTGAAAATTTCATTGAACTCTAGCCGGCAGAAAATAAAAGATAATCAACAAAAGAGCAGACAATGCATTCAAAGAAGAGTTTGAGAAAAAAATGACAAGAATCTGGCAGCAAAAAACATATATGAGTTATGAGAAATATACCAGCAAGCCTAACTGGTAGTAAAAAAATATTTGTTAATACAGCCCTGCAAAACGATCTGATTACCTCCTTCTTTTTATTACAGAACTTGAGGTGCTATGCCTTAGGATAAATACTATAATGAACTTACAAATTCTTTATTTGATATCCTTTTTACTTCAATCTCTAATTCAACCTTAATTATGCGCACTTTTCAAGTGTCCTTTTGGGCCGTTATTGCTCAAGTGAACTGCAAACAGGCTGTTAAACTTCTTTACCCAACTTCCTGCCAAACAGACGCCTTTTTGACAAACCACCAAATGCCATATGTGTTAGTAGGTGAGTAATTGTGGATGCTAAGGCGTTGGAGAAGATGAGGACGGAATGGAGTGTTGGGTGCGCCAGGTGCGGTTTATAGGTGGTGGTAACCACCCAACAGGAAGCGGAAATGCGCATTTACACGTAACATTAACTGCTGTCAGCGAGAACCGGGAATCGGGAAACAAACACACCCACAGCAAAGCAAACAAAAACCAGAAAACCAAAAACGCAAAATCAACAAGCAAACAAAAACCATCAGAAGTATGGCATGCTGATGCCATATTCCATATGGTAATGGTAAAAGCATTAAGGTGTACGCAGCACAACCGATCCCGGCCACTATTTCCCATCCCGAATCCAAATCCGCAGTCTCGTGTGCGGCGACGATTTGCGGTGACGATGCCAATGAGATGGCTATAACGCTGAAGTTGACGTTGACGCTCACGATGACTCCTCCAATATTTGCATAAGTCCCTCAAAGCACCGCGCACTCTTAGCAGCAAAATATCCGAGGTCCTAATGCCTTGCGCCTCATTTGGAGGTACGACAGGTTCTGGCTGGGAAATATCGGTTGGTTCGGAGTGCGAACCACTTGGTTTTGCTATGTAAATGCGGGTGTTTCTTATTCAAAGTCGATTTAGTACCATTTCAATACTGACTCCCACAATATCAAATGATTCATAACCGATTTATAGGTGACAAAAATGCAGGGCTGCCTAATATTTATATTATTATAATATTATATTTTTGTCACCTTCTAAAAAAAATTATTTTAGTTCTCTAATAATGGTCTTTTAATAAACCATTTTTAATTGAAAAGCATTTAGCTGGTGCTTAATGATTTTACTCAGATTTAATTCTCCATTCGGTTCATCGTTCTTTTCCCCAATCGAATTTTGTATCCCACATACTTTCATCTTGTACTCTTAGCTGGGATTTTTTTATAAAGTTCCTGAGCCGGAATAAAAAGGGAGTGGCGTCTCCTTCCCCCTTACATTTTGCAGTTTTTCCTTTGGTTGATTCGTTCGCAGCTCGGTTGCTTGGTTCGTTCGCCTTTTGCTCATTACAAAGCCAGCGAGACGGGCTATTAATCATGAGCTTATTGAGGCATAAACGCGTTGAGCCACAGTGCCCACGTCTTTTACGGTTTCACCGCTCTGGGGCTGCTCCTTGCTTTTCCCTGTCGCTTTTGCCTTTACCCGCTTAGCTGCAGTGCTTTAATAAATATTCATTTGATTTAAAAGCTGCAGCAACATTTAATAATTGTGGCGCCCACCTGTTTGAAGCCAGCTCAAAGGACGAAAGAGAGTATGAGAGAGACACAGGATGCAGAGGAGCACACATTCACTTTGGCAAATTTACATAGCGCCCAAAGCAATGCGACGGTGTGACCCAATCCCCTCTGATACTGGCATTGTCGTGTTGTATATCCCCAAGAAATTCGCATTCTCTGACAGTCTACACGGACGAAAATGTTGTGCATCTAAAACACAGATCGAAGTTTTTGGGAAAATATAGTTTAAAAACGTATTTGTTTTAATCTTTTTTTTAATCCTTCGCTTCTGACTTCTTATAGAAGTTAAAAACATCAGTAAACTTAAAAAGTTACACAAATGATTGGACTTTGTTACTTATTTTCATGCTATCATATCTTTTCTTCTTTGTTTTGGTTTTATATTTTGTCTTTTGTGATACACCTATTATTTAATATTATAATTAGTTACTTTCTTAATATTTTTGATAAGAACAAAGGGCATACAATCGATAAACAGAGTGATCTGTAGTGCAAACTAGTAAATCTGAGTATTTTAATAAATGCTACCTTATGCGACGACTTTTGTCACCGTGTGGAAATGGAAAATGGGAAATGGAAAAAGGAGCTGTCAAAGTATCGTATGACGGCAAGTAGCAAAGCACGCCCGGCACTCACGCACTCACTCACTCCCACATGTGCAACAGCAATCACTCATGCCAACAGCCTCCGGCCAGCAGTGGGCGTGGCAGGATAAGGGAGCCGAATCGGGAGTTAGATCTGAATCTTTAGCTGACAACGTTCGGTGCTTGATAAGTGCCCCCGTTGGGTGCTTTTAACATAAACGCCATGCATTTATGTTTATTCAAGTGTCAGTCGCTGGTGCCTTGGTATTGGTAAGTGTTCTTGTGCTAGTGTGGGTGTTTGCATTGGTGTGAGGGAGTGCCAGTGCAAACACTACCTATTTACGCACACAAACAAACAAGCGTTTGCCATTGTAATGATTTATCGACAATTGTTAGTCCTCGAATCCTGTCGCCAAAGGTAAACGCAAGTCAGCGCTTACCATTAGCAAACCTCACACCCACAGAATACACACACAGGCCTTAAGGAAACCACAGCACCACTCAAATAATATCTGGCTAAAGAACGAAAAAAAACAGATCTGGTACTATCACCTAACTCAAAGTGTATTTTAAAAAATTAATTTGAATGCGGTGAAACAGATTATAAATTATGAGCGTAAATATCTGCTGGCACTCACATCTTATATATATAAATCATTTTTGTAGTTCACTTTCTAAAAAAGCGCGGAACCAAATACATCATTTTCGATAAAAATATAAATGTGATTGCAAGTTTTAAAAATATTTCCCAATTACATGAGTTAAAATTCGGAAACAGGCATTAAATCCATTCAAAAACTTTCCTTTTAATTAAAAAACAAGAGAGAACGCTATAGTCGGGTGCCCCGACTATCAGATACCCGTTACTCAGGTGAAAGGAGTGCGAGGGAGATGGAGATAGAATCTTTGATCACGCATAACTTTTTAACGAATGGTCCGATTTGAAAAATTTCTTCTACATTTCGATAGGTATTGATAAACAAAATAAAACTGTATTTTTATTTTTCCGAAATATTTAAATTTTTAAAATCGTATATAAGCGATTGTGGGCGTTAAAGGGGACGTGGCACCTTTTTGAAACAAACTTGCGCTGCGTAGGAACTCCTAGAATCTGCATGCAAAATGCCAATCTTCTAGCTTTTATAGTTTCCGAGATCTCAGCGTTCATACGGACAGACAGACAGACGGACAGACGGACAGACGGACAGACGGACATGGCTAGATCGACTCGGCTAGTGATCCTGAACAAGAATATATATACTTTATAGGGTCGGAAACGCTTCCTTCTAGCTGTTACATACTTTTGCACGAATACAATATACCCTTTTACTCTACGAGTAACGGGTATAAATAGTATCACCAATATTAAAACCAACCTATAAATTATGAAAATAGATCAATATTTATTTTTTTAGGGTTTCCAAAATCCTATTATCGATACAGGATAATAATAGAAAGTGACAGTAATCAGTGAAGTAAATTCGGGCGGAGCCGAAGTTGATATACCCTTGCAGAATATTCTGTAAATAATATTCTCCAAAATTATTCATATAATGCATTCTAAATACTCATAAAAATCCCAACTTCCTAAATTTAAAAACACCAAAGTTATGGCATTTTCAATCGTTCAGTTATATGGCAGCTATAGGATATAGTCGGCCGATCCCTATAAAATTTGTTAGGTCGGATTGATTGGCCAAATATAAAATTCATAGAAAATACCAAATTCCTAACTTTAAAAACACCAAAGTTATGGTATTTCCTATCGTTATATGGGAGCTATAGGATATAGTCGGCCGATCCTTATGAAATTTGGTAGGTCGAATTGATTGGCCAAATTAAAAAGCCATAGAAAATCCCAACTTCCTAACTTTACAAACACCAGAGTTATGGCATTTCCTATCGTTCAGTTATATGGCAGCTATAGGATATAGTCGACCGATCCCGGCCGTTCCGACTTATATACTGCGTGCAAAGGAAAGAAGGGTGTGTGCAAAGTTTCAATTCGATATCTTTAAAACTGAGAGACTAGTTCGCGTAGAAACAGACAGACGGACAGACAGACGGACAGACGGACAGACGGACATGCTTATATCAACTCAGGAGGTGATCCTGATCAAGAATATATATACTTTATAGGGTCGGAGATGTCTCCTTCACTGCGTTGCACACTTTTGACCAAAATTATAATACCCTCTGCAAGGGTATAAAAACTACGCGTAAAAATCTCACAATATTGATAAACTATTTTCATATATAATATTTATGGGAACATAAGAAGCGTTCCACTTTATGTCTTTATCCGTCCTCAAATGAGAACATCTACTTAACGCATTATATTATCCATTTTGCACCTTTTTTATGAACGCATAATACGCTGGCGCATAAATCATTAAAACTTGCCACATTACGCATACGCCGCGTTGCAGCAGCCAGCATAAAGTGTCTATAAAAACGCTTAAAATGTGTGAACACAAAAGCTTCAAACTCATGAGGCGAAACTTTGGCATATAAAAATCCTTGTCTTTCCAACTTGGTTGGAGTGTGTATATGTGTGTGTGTGCTGCCCGCTAATAGACACCTTTATAAGGGAAAGTGGGTGGAGCACAGACTTTGGCTGGGTCTTAATTTTCAATATTTTGTTGCACACTAAAAACTTTTACCTTACCCCCACCCCCTCTTCCTCACACAAACACAGCAAAGTTTGCGTGCATAATAACATAATTAATTAATGTGGTGCAAGGCAGCATACCACTGGGGTAACAAAAAAAATCGGTGAGGGTATCGTGGCAAAATCTATAGGCTACTTTAAGACGAGCACTTTAAAATCTGTGGGCATGGGATTTTATATTTATATGGCCAGCACTCGCAATTAGTGTGGCCGGCAAAGAGCTTCTTGCTGTCAGGGCTTAGTTAATTTATCGCTTGTTATGTTTAAACTAAAAAAATATACGCGAGCAGAGAAATTGAAGAGCAGGGAAAATAGAGAAAAATCCCTAGCTGGCCACAGCCATTAACGGCCATTGTGTTAAATATTTTTCCGAGCAGACAAAAATATTTGCCAGCCCCAAGAAAGCCGAGAAAGGCGAGGTGCTGCGGATCTCGAAGGTCCGTGTAAATGGCTGGAATGGCGGGTTGTGGCATGTGTGTGCTGGCTAGCTGCTGCCTTTGTATCTTTTAGCCATGGTTTAAAGCTGGCCCGAACATTATTGCGGCACATTAATCACCGGCACCGGAAACTTCTGCCTGCCGGGCACTGAAAGCAAAAGTGTTTTACTGGACTCTCTCGAGTGGCAAGTGGAAAATGGCTGGGTATTCGGAAGAGCGGGAGGTGGGGCTTATAGAGATAGGCTAAAAGCATGCCAGCAGCATCTGGGCCAAATGCCAGCACACAAAATTAATATGCAATTAAATAAAATTAGCAAAAATGTGCGGCGAATTGATAATAATATTTAATGGCAAGTCAATTTGTCGCGGCCTCCGAAACACACACCCACAATTGCGTTGCATACTCACAAATTTCCTAAACATCGATTTGCATATGTGTGTGTTTTTTTTGCCGGGAGTACGGGTGAAAATAACCCAACTGAACTCAACTGAACTCGCATTGTTTGCTTTCAATAATTATGCATGAATTATGCATGACCAAAGCAAATAGCAATTGGAAACTAGCAGACAGGGAACGAGAAAAAGTGAAGTAAATTCCGTGATATACATAAATCAAGATAGACAGTACCAGATAAGGCTAATTACTTTGATTTAGAGAAGCAAATACTTTGCTTTACAAAAAAAAGATTAAAGACTTATGTATAGTAATTCGCAAATAAACTTATAAACTTTACATAATAATAGTCTTTCATTCTAATAAGAAACATACAAATATGGCTTGATATTTTTTTGTTTCAAAGTATCTATATGCTGTTCAAATAATTATCACTACAGTTTAAATACCTTAATGTTTATGAACTTTAGACTCACATTGGATTTATGGTATGTAATTTCAATGGAATTGCCATGATGTTAACGAGATCACAGATTTTAACGAACAAGAATGGAAACCATCATACAAGCTAAGTTCATCTACTAATTAAGCAGAAAAGAACTAAATAGCAGACCCCTCACCTGAATTAAATGGTGTACCACAAACAGGTGCAGATAATACTACCAAATTTTGCTTGCCAATATTATTATGATTATAAATTGCTGGCCGAATTATGTACATTGTGGAATATTTTCGAAGGCCCATATTCAGACATATTAAACTGTGCGGCGGAAGCGATAAAATTTTTCTGCAAAATTTGTTTGCCGATCATTTGTGGTCCATAAAAACCCGGCAAATGTAAACTGTAAATAATCCGGCTAAATATATATACATATATAGAGTCTGTTGTTATGCATTTGGAAATTCGGTTAGGCCACTCATTGAATTTAATTATGATAATGAACAATGGGCCCAGCTCAAGTGAATGTTGCTATGATATGACCCGACAGCGATTTAGGCATTTGATTGGTCTGTTTGGCGAGCGCTTTGCATTGTGGCAGATAATTAATTTGATTTGGTTTTGTATTACATGTGTAAGCATAATTTTATTTCGAGTGGGCCTAAAGTTGTTACAAGCTCTTTCAGAGTGTTCTGTTATTGAAGAGCGCATTAAAACAATTTTAATTTGAAGCTCTTAGATATTATTAATTTTTAGAAAATAAAGCAGCAGCATTTTAAATAATGTATGAAATAAAATATTTATTTTAATTTGAAGCTCTTAGGTATTATTAATTTTTAGAAAATAAAGTAGCAGCATCTTAAATAATATTTGAAATAAAATATATATGTGTTTGTTATTATAATTATGTACATTTTAACCATTTCCACTGTGTTCGTAGAGTTAGGTTACTAAGTAAATAAAAATGTAGCGACAAAGGCCATTCTAAAAAGCCTTAACTTTCAATTCATTGATTGAAGATTTTTTAATAAAAATTCAACGAAATCCGCTAATCAGAAAGCTAAATGTCCAATATCAATTGAAAGTTCAGCTGAGCTGGCAAACAAAACAAAAAAATGAACCAAAATAAATATTCTCGCTTTTGAGCTCGATGTCGGACGCTGTAATCCCCAGAGTCATTCCTTCCAATCGAATGATAATACTGAAAAATAAATATAAGCGGTAAGCTTTCAAATATCCAATTTTTATTCGCTCTCCAAATGACATTGAAATCAAAAGACCCATAGAAAAACTAGCCATTGCAATGTGAATTTCTTTTCGTACACAGTACTGTAAATCAAAAGTGTGTCGGTGCCGAGTCATAGCACACATTTATGCATAAATTGTATTTACATTTCTATATCCTATCAGAAAAAATGGCATATCGCAGCTCGATGGCCAATGCTTGTTGCACTCGTAAGCTGCATATTTATGTATTTATTTGCTGCCAGCAAACAAAGAGCGATTTATTCGACCTTTTGCGCCTTGCTTTGTGTGTGATTTCATGCGCAGGCATTAAATATTTGGAGATTGGCAAAAAATGGTCAAGTGTCAAGGCTTATTATTGACTATGTATTACTATAGAAAACAAAGGAGGGTTAAGCTTGGCAGTGACCCAGCATAGCTGCTGATTCCACACTTTTTTATTATTTATTCGTCCGGAGTTGATAAGCTAATATTAATTAAGGCGGCTTAATTTTACATATTCATGAAATTCCAATTGTGCGGCTAATTGCGGGTACTATTTTATTAATCTTTTAATCATTAATATGCATTTATAAATGAGGCTGAGACTGCAAAAACTAGTAAAGTATCCTTGTGAAGAACAATTGATATTAACTCGTTAACACGTTCATTAAATTAAGTTTTTAAATAAATGGTATGTGTTACACTGAGCCAAAATCAACATTTCAAAGCCCCTATTAATGCATTTGCCGAAAACTAAATTAAGTTTTTAAGTGTTAAATGTTTCACTGAGCTGAAATCTTGAATTTCACAGCCCAGATTAATGCACTTGGCCGAAACTACATCCATTTACGATACTTGCTGATGGACTCATACTTTCCCGATTTCCTTTCAGATTTCGTCCTGCTGAGGACCGCACAGGATGTACCTTTAATTTAATCGGCATGCGAGAAGCGCGTTAAATGGAAATGTTGTTATTCAATTGCTTGTTGAATGCAGTGACGAGTGAGTGGGTGATTGGGTGCTGGGTGGTGGGTGGCTTGGTGGGTTGTTCGGTGGGTGGCGGTTGGTTCTGGCCACTTGAAATGAGTGGCATGTCGTCCGGGTTTCGGGTAGCGTGCTACCGGAGAAAAGTTGGTGCCGCAACCGTAACCCGCTGCTCGGAACCCGTAATCGTTGCTCAGACGACATGTTTACGGTGGTGCGTGCAGTCAGCTCGATGCATGTTTATTTTCCGCTGCAAATGAATGCTGCATTGATCACATATATACCTCCGTACATATTTTACACATATACGGTAATACACTACGACTAAAGCGCAACGCATATGGAACAATAGTTGTATAATTCTATCAATAACTATGAGATTTAAGCTGGATTTGGGCAATGTCTATCCTTTACTCAACAACATTATTTGTTTTTTTATTTTTTAGATCAATCAAAAATTAAATTTCACATAATCCAATGTTTTATGTGAACAATATTTTATTATCAACATAACTGTTGCAAGCAGTAGATCCTAATTATATATTTCTATATTTTATATATTTATCAGTATGGAATTTTATTTTCTCAGTGTTCCGCGGGTACGTTTATGCGGGCCATATAATCCTTCATTTTTTACGGCATTTTATTCCATCAGTCGGAGAAACAAACAGACGTGTTTTTCATAATGCATTTTTAATATAGATACCCGCGGATGACTGTGATTTCGATTTTCTCTTTCATCGCTTTTTAAAATTCATTTCAATTTCGGCGTGCCTTTTTTACAGCTATTTGTTTATGGTATTTATTTATAAACAATCAGTTGGCCCCATTGAGTCATAATATACTTTCTTTTGCCCTGCCTTGCCCTGAAAGTGAAAAAAATCAGTCAAAAGTTTATGGCAACCCCGTATCACTGCAGTTGATTTATGTCCTCCGTTCTCTGGAAATTCATTCACTAAACCCGCAAGGCCAGTTCAATCATGCACCTATGGAGTATTGGGTTGCCCCCTATTGTGTCCGCATCTGCTGCATTTGTCTCCACAAGTGGATTTAACCGAACTGGAGCACAAAGCGACGGATTAAGCTGACCTTTAGGCCTAAGTGCCCCCCACCGAGCACATTAATAACTTTCGCTATTTGCTAACAATATCAAGTGGCAAGTCATTATTCATGGCGAACAGCACAAAACAGAGCGGAGCGAGCAACTAATGACTATGAACAGCTTTGGTCATGGATATTTAGGTGGGTGTTTTCGGGCCAGTTCATGCAGAAAATTATATGCATTAAGCCCGTGATTATGTTGTCCAGACTGGCTTGCTATTATTACAACTGAAAGAAAAGGAAAAAGTAAGCCAGAAACACAAGAGAGACCTCCAGATAAAAACACAAACAATAAATGCCCTTAAAAATTATTTAAACATTTTTCCATTTTGAAATTTTCCATTTTTATATTTTATTTTTTAATTAAATGGATTGCAGTGTGATTAATTTATATGAGTGAAAACTCGTAATAAATAAGATAGAATAACACAACACACATCATTTTTCATTTCAAGGCCTGATACATAAAATCCATGTGTATGGGAAATTATTTTTATTAAAAATTTTGCAACCCACTTATAAGCGTTTGACGGATTACACCATAACCATAAGTGTTTATAATTTTTAAGGGTATTGTAATAGCGATAATTGTTCGAGGTAACGCTAGTCACTTTGGGCGTGGTATGAACTTGCTCGGGTTTAATTTAGCCAAAAAAGGCACCACTTTAATGCGACAACAGCCGCAAAAAAAGGCGAATAGTGCAGGCCAGGCTCAGTTGCTTTATGGAAAGTCAGTTCGGGGAAGTTTTGCAGGACTCTACCCCAAAACCACCTACTTTTTCTGAGGCAATTATAACACGACGTCCATATGTTGCAAGTGGCACTAAGAGCTGTGGCAGCTGGGTGCTAGGTGCATTTGCCTTTCTGCCGTGCACTGCGGGTTGCAACTTGCAGCCCGTTAATGTGTTGCACTTAAAATTTATACGCCCCAAAAGGAGATGGCAGACAACTTTAACTTGTTGTTTTTGCCGTACCTTATTTTGTGGGTGGGGAAAGGGGGAGGGAGGTTTTAAAGTGCCGTGGACAAACCGCAGGACTTCACACGGGCAATGTGCGCACCGTTTGCCAAGCTCACAGGACATAGCTGCGGTCGACCGCCACAGGTGCAATATATAATTCAACCGCAATTTTAATTATGTTGGTAGAAACAGGCAGCAGCAGCATAATGGAAACGTTCTCAAGGTACCACGTTGCGTATGTGGAATCTTTAAATTCAATATTTACCAAGTTAACTTCTTATATTGTTCGAGCAGCCACTGTTGAAAATTATATAAATATTTAAACACTTGGTGGCATGCTAAATGAAGGTTTTAAGCTTCCATGTGATCTCTCAGTTAAAAAACTAAATTTCTCTTATCGCACATATAAATTTTGAAAATATTAAAGCAACATTTTCAAATATTTTGATTATCACGGATTTGCAAATGTTTTAACTTACCATTAGCCAAGTTAACTATTGATACAATCTAAAATCGTTGCCCTGATTTGTGTTCACCTGTGAATTTATAGACCTGCACTAAATGACAGCCAAAGATTTATAGAACTGCATTAAATTTGCATTAACGTTAAAACTAAGCAAATATTTTAGCCGCCTGCCTTTAACGAGGCCCGATGGAAGCAGCCCTTTGACTGGCACGGGTAAACAGACACGGGCACAGACGGAACTTGGATGCAGATACTAATGCAGTGGCTGTGGCAGTGGCAGTTGCAGATACAAATACAAACACAGATGCAGTGGCAAAACAAACTCAAACAAAGCACAAAAGCTGAAGAGCAAAGGCGGCGGCCACAGTAAATGAATATGGCATTGTGTGCATCATGGATTCGTTTTGGCAGTGTGTTTAAAATGTTAATTTGCTTGTTTAACATCGGTTTGGCTGCTGCAATGTGCAGTCGAATTGGTGAAAACTAAGGTAGATCTGTGCCTCTCCAACTCCATTGAGCTGCTCTTAAGCCTGTGTTTTATTCTAAGCTAAGTGCATTATTTATTTCCTTGCCTTATAAATTGGCAACTATTTATTTTGGACTTCTTTTGAGCGACTTAATTTAATGCGCCCCAATTTATTTTGTCTGCAACTTGTTTTCAAACTGCACTTTGCTAAATAATAAATGTCACTTAAAGGTGAAAAAGCCTGGAAGGCTTTCAGAATTTTTGTCCACTTAAATCATATTAAAGCTGTCAAAACAAACTGCATAATTTATGATACTTTTTCAGACCGAAAACTGAACTGGCGGGTTTTGTGTTTGTGCTGGCATGTATTATAATTAAGAATAATGCAAAAAGAGAAATTCTATGGCAAATCAGGATTCATGAAAAATGAAAAATATTTTCTCATTGATTGGGAAATTGTTTTGCCATTAAAGCGATCGTCTGATACGCTTCCACCTTATTAGTCAACCGAAAAATCAAACTGCATGACAAATTTTTGCGACACGACGTTCAGTATTTAACAAATCAGAAATCCCCAATTAAATCAATCTTGATGCGGTTGATGCAGCAAATTTTACGCATATCAATTTGATAAAAATAAAATAAGGTCAACAACGGAAACCGGAAAAATAAACACATATGCCGGGCGAACAAAAAGTAAACAAACACAAAAACCGGAGGCATAAAAAACAGTGCGGCTGAATCGCAATGAAATAATAATGGCCAAAAATATCTATATAATAATATTGAAATTAATTAATTAAAAACAAGAACGCGAGCTGGGCAACAACAAAGAATCCGTTTCGAGGCGGGGCTGGCTGAGAATCAGCGATGGCAATTATCATTATCATCAGCATAAATGTAAATTACACTTTTGTGTTTTGGCCAGGAGTAAAAATGGCAAATAACCAAAAGTAAGCAGCCAGGCACGAAGACGGGCCCAAAAAAATATGCTATAAAACCATGCACTTTACAATTGCACTCAGACGGGGCCGGAAAATGTGATGGCAGTGTTGTTGGGGTGGCAGACAATACATAACTGTGAATTTAGATTACTTATGATTATTACGAGGGCCGTGTTCCCTGCCAAAAACCGTAAAGTTCTCCTTTGCCCGTGCATGTGCAATGAACTATTCCAACAAAGTGCACCCACCGATGGTTCCTTAACGATCTGCTGCTTAGCATACCTGGCTTATGATCGTAAAACAGTACCGGCTACCGTCGAGTGCTCTTTTATTGGCCCACATAAAGCGGCAGCACTCATTCCCCAAATAAATTAGCACTAATGCCCTCCGCAGTTGAGTTTATTTCATTTTTATTATTTCTGCCTTTAGATCTAATTGGAGATTTTTCATTGCAGCACTAGCACGACACCGTGGGGATTTGCTGTAGGTTAGGTTAAGTGCAAGCTAATCAAAAATAGCTTTATCTGTCCGATTTACCAGGAAAAGAAAAAAACTTAAAAACACTGAATAGGACTAAAATCATAATGATCATAAAAACTTTGATTTATCCGTAAAACCAACGATCTTCATCCATAAATACTTATATAATAATTATTGCCGTAAATGTCAGGAAGGGAGTCGAATGTAATAATTTAAATATCAAGATTCCTCTGACGGATTTATATAGTCAAGGCAGTTATTTAACCATTCTTTAATGTCTATTATACAAATTCCACAACATTCACATCCCCATCTCAATCGGCTTTCAAAATTATACCAATACAGATATATTTTGTATACCCACGACAAGCCAAACTGTAATTAACATGATGCAGAACCTGCAAAAAATAAACGTTTTTCCTCCGATATTTATTATTGAAAAGTAATTGAGCCGTCCAGTCTCTGGAGCCTCGTTAAGCCAGTCTATACTTATAATTAGCTGCGGTAACTGCTGATGTGCCACGCCCCCGATTTCGCCGCTGCCCTCGAACAGCTGCTGACGCTGTTGGTATCTTCTGGGCTGCAGTTTGGGCCGTGGGCAGTGTTAAGTTTAATTTAATTGGCCAACAAAAGGCCCAAAGCAACAGCAAGAGATTCCCGAACACCCGCCCACTCACCCATTTATCATTATTCATGTGGACCGCACACATTGCCTTATTACCAACACCCACACACCCACACATTTGTCGACGTTGTTTGTTGCCACATTCGCAGCCGAGGGAATATGTGTAAGCCATGTTGTATTGGCCCGCCACTTCATGTTTGTTCTTCCCTCACAGCAACCAAACATTCCTACATATATTAGTATATGTGTGTGTGTGTCATACACGTTAATAATTGTAAATACGCACACAGAGATACGCGAGTAAGGTTTATTACTACTGCCCTGCGTTTTTGGCGTTTGTTGGCTTAAACGTAACCGCACATTTGGGGAAATTATTGTTAATAACCAGCTGCGCTTGTGCCATTAAAGACTGCCCCCCTTTTAGCCGCAAAAATCCCAACTGATTCCAATCCGAGTCCCTTTTCAATCGATGCCCTTGCCATCGATGAATTCGTTTGGACAAAATCCAATAATGTTTTAAATTGACCAATGAAGATACTGCTATAAATTCGAAAAGAGTGTAACATTTTCTTTACCTTCAGCTTTTAACCATTCCATTTTCGTTCCATTCCTTAAGCAAAAAATTTAAATTTAAGAAAAATACAATGCAAGGACAGAAATTAAGAAACTTATTTTAAATTTTTAAAAACTGTCAAATAAAAAAATAAATCTAAGGAGAAAGCGAGTTAGTTATAATTTTATTTACATTTTAAGAGGCCTTTTCATACATAGACTTTGAATTCTATCGCATAACGTAGGCAAAGCAAGTCTCGGCATATGCATTGTAATTTCAATTGAAATATCAAAATGATAATTAGCATAATAATATTGCACTCCAACATGGCGCACTAACACAGGCGCAGACACGGAAAGCATACAATAGATGCAGAAATAAATGCAAAATAGAAGGGGAAAATGACACAGAGAAAGAGGAGATGGAGAGAAATTTATTACCGCCAACACACGTTGAAGTCCCATAAAGCGTTTTTCCACACTCACACTCATGCACACACATACAATATCTAACGCACACAGATGGAATTTCACCCACACGCATGAAACACATTAGCGTTTTGAAATCAACTCATGGGAACTATGGAAAATAGAGAATTCTCTTGCCGCGAAACTCTTTGGCACAAATTTGAATTTTATTTGCTACTTCCGTCGCTGTATTGTTTGACTACTGGCAGGTGGGCGTAGATGGAGTGGGCGTGACGCTCATACGAAGTTCCATAAGCATTATTGTCAGCCCAGCGGCATTTCAGCAGCTAATGTGCCGAAAATTGGCATAAAAATAATGTAGAACGCACTGAGATGAAGTCATATTTAGAACAACAAGAAACTTATGCCAAGCATATAAAATAGTCATTATTTGTGGCTTTAAGAATGAATATATACCAAATGTGTTAGAAACTTGATATATATAAGCTCAAGTTTATCAGTGATACAGTGATTATTCAATAGTTAGTGAAAATCTGCGAATAATCTTAAATTATCAGTTTTTTTCATTTTACTTTTCAACATGACATTTTTCATGGCCTGTAAAGTGTACATTTAAGACTAGTAACTGTCTAAAAGTCTACACATTAAACACAATTAAATCTTTCTTTATGCGGATGTTGCAATAAAAAGTAGAATAAGATTTGTATCATATTCGAATATCCGCATTACAAACCCAAGGACTGTTTAAATCTGGATAGTTTATAAACAAAAGATGGCTAAATTCAGCAGTTATCCTATTTGATAGCAACTCACGCCATATGCAAACATTCTGGCAACTGCTGCTCTAAATTTAAAAATCGCAGCTTTGTGAAGATTTTTTAATTAAATCCCTGCATATTTGACTTGTTCATGCATCTGCAGCTATAACTCAACTAAAAAAAAATAAAAATACATTCCAGTTGCAGGCGGGGGACATTTGGTTTATGGAAATGTTTATATGTTTGCCAATATATTTTTATTTCCGTTTTTCTAGTTTATAATTGAATTACAACAGATTTGTTTGGACGCATACGAGTGGGGATTTTAGCATACCCGCGTATATACATATTTTTGGAGAATAATTTGCATGGCCTGAGCTCTGGATTCGGCTGACAAATTGCTAATTGAAAGAGCTCGGCAACTTTACACGAACGAGGCGTGGCCGCCTCACACACACGCTCCCTTAATAAAATACTAGCGCAAGTACACTTGGACAAAGTTACGATCACTTTAGGCTGGAAATTGCCAAGTAAAATCAATAGGATCTAAATTTAAATTTGAACATTGGGGTAGAAATTACAAACCAAGATTAAGAAGATCTATTTTATTTTAAACTTAGTAAACTTAGTATTAAGTAAAGCTATGTGACTAGATAATGAAACTAAAATGATAAGTATCAATATAAATATAAAAACTTTTTGCCGCTGGTCACTTAATAATCGAACCATCGATTTATTTACTCATGAATTTTACTCAAACTTATTAATAATTAAGGTATTATTTTAAACTATGAATTAAAATAAAAACTGATCTTAAACAGTTGCGCTTAAATATACGAAGGACTATCATTGGAAATAAGCGAAGATTTATTGAATTATAAATGAGGGATTACCTTCGTTTGAGCTTTATATATTATTTTTACCATTTCAATAAAATACATTTTTTTTCTGTGTGGTGCAGAGTCTGCTCTGAATACGCAGTGACCTGTGCGAGTCGCGTTTGTTTGCGCCATTGCAGAACATGTGAGCTTGTGAGCTGCGAGCGCCTAACTCGCCGCGACTCTGCCCTGGACATTGGGATTTGGATTGGATTGGATGGATTGGAGGGAATGGAATTGGATGGGCGGCAAACAGCCTCGACCCCGCCATCCCCTCTACATGAGATGGTGCAAAAACGCGACGAGCGGCGAAAAACAGTTTTTCAATTAAATTCGTTTGAGTTGTCGTCGCTGGATTTCAATTTGAAGGCTGTCGTATAATTTATTAGCATTAACATTAACCCCGCCACGACTTGAGCCCACTCTTTGGCACTCGACCCCCAGCAGCCGCAGCCTCATCAAATGCGGCTCAATCCAATAACAGAATGTGAAAGAGAAAAAATGTGACAAATTTGCTTTTCACTTTGCAAAATTAAAAACGCTCACATAATATATATACTCCTTGCGGAAATAAAGTAAAAGCGAAAACAAAAAAGGCAAAGAAATTGAGGGAATATTTTTTCATTCATCATCGCAAAATTTGCTTGATGAAGCCAGCGGCAGTTTTAGGTGCTCCATTTATATATCCTTCTTAAAGGTATAACCAATCGGAAAATCAGTTATCAAAGTAGAAAAGTATATTTCCTAGGGCATTTTAAATTAATATTAATTTCTAGTTTTTCCTGATTACATACATTTGAATTTCGTTTACAAAATTTGCCGCTTTTCAGTTAGAAAGTGTCTGTTTTTAAATTAACTTTAAAAACAACGAAGAGTGTTTATTTGTTGTATTGTTGTATTTCATCGTCGCATACATGTTTTTAACAACTACATTAAAAATTGTAGAAAAATTTCTTGAATAGTTTTAAATAATTGATTAAATATTCTTTTAAGCTACTTTCTTGCATTTCAGATCAGGTTAATATAAATCGTCTGAGTGTTGGCATGGAAAATCGCTGATCATAATACTTCTTAGGGTATAGCGTTTTCTCTTCCTGCCCAAAAAAAAAATGGTCTGTTTCTTTTCACTGTGACTTGGCAAACTTAAATCCCAGGCATTCAATATTGATTTACTTAAAAGGCAATATCAGTTTGCAAAGAAGCAACCCTTAGCCCGACCAGCCAACCCCCAGAAATCTGGCAAACGCTCCGCCGCCTTGGAAACATATCGAAAAATGCGAAAATTGTACAATGGAAATTGAAGTGAAATTAAACTAAAGCCCTGGGGCGATAACGACTGGCTTGTCACCCTCTGTTCCACAGCCCCTTCCCCCTCCCATGGCAAACGCCACGCCCCCTTTTAACAGACTCGACTTGTTGGCATTCATTTAGCTCTGTGGCCGGCACAACTTTGGGACACTTAAGCGTCGTTGGCCACGCTGACAATGTCTGAATGTTCGAGGGCCAAGAATGTGATGGCCGGGTTTTATTCTTGGTCCTCCAACGTTCCCCTATTCCCCACTCCCCCTCGCCCCACACCCCTCGCACACTTTCTAATGAGACAAAAATTGCGATTTGAATGCAAATAACTGCAGGGCTGCTCCAGACGGACAACAATTACATGGCTTCAATGGGCAGAGAGGTTCGGGGTATAAAGTCTACACTGAGAGAAACATACAATAAAAAAACTCAAAACATATTTATCTTAGAAGATTTCAAATACTTATAAAGGAGTAATCACACTGTTTTTAAGTTGAATAAGATTAAATTAAAAAGTCATTAGTCTTACACCTAAGATCATTCGCTAAGCTTATGATTTTAATTAAAAACGGCTCAAATTGCATTGTGAATAGTAAGATTAAAACTCATTATCATTTTCTAGAATCCTTCGTTCTTTTTTCACTTTTCACTTTTTTTATCTAACGCGGAGAAAGATTTTATTTCAGTGTGGATCTATCCGGAATTCATTTTGTATGGGTGCGAGCGTTCGAAGCTTTTGTCAAGGGGCATTAAAATTTGACAAAATGAAATGAACGAAATATTCGGTTTTGGTTTCCAGCTCAGCTACGTCGTGGGCTGGCATTTTAATGAAGTTCTTAAAACTGGCGGTTACAAAAGGGAAAACACTCAAGGGGACAGGTGGGCGACGTCTATTTGCATTTAATTAAATGCCAATAATTGAATCAATTTGCACATGGAATGTGAAAAATCCTTGGCATTGTCCTGGCAGACTAATCAACTGCTCCTGTCGGTCAACTTACGCCCGGCACTGTGAATATTTGTATTTATATTAATTTGGATATTTGCTGCCCGGCAAGGACAGTCTGAACTGGAAATAACCACAAGAATGCGGCCGGCAGGTCTTTGGAACCCACTGGCCTGGATGGTGGAAAAGTATTTTGTCCCAGCCTGACATACCGGAACATTCCAATTTAATTTGATTTACTTGTTTCTGACATTTTTGGAAACTTACCTTGGTTTCTCGACCTGCGGTTAGAACGGAATTCCTAGTTAACCAATTTGTATCGGGCAAATTCTGCTTAACGAATTAAACGAAATTTTATAAATAATTTCTACTACATACATAGTTTGTGTAGGCAAATATTTATTTTTTGCGTTGAGCGGACAAATTAAATGAACTGATATTAAAAACTATTTGAATACTATTTCAATACACTGCACTGAATTAAGTGCGTAAGTTCATGGTTTGAATTTAATTTAATTAACTATTCAAAAATGTAAAATGTATTAAGAATTATCAAAAAAAAAAGTTCTTTATTGACTTTAACTATTTAAATACCGTGATATATATGTTTTATTTTATTCAGTTCAATATTTCGTTCTCAGTGCGAAGTTGATTTTAATTCCATTTCGTTTCCATTTCCTTGTTAAATTTTGCTGGTCAAATCAAATTTTAGTTTGCTACTAATTATATGCATATGTTTTTATTTACATTTATTTCTTTTTTTCCTATTTTTTTCTGTCATAAAAACCAATCAAATATTTATTGCTTTTTTTGCTGCTTTGGCATGATCATGGTATGAGATTGGGTCTGTTAGCTTGTTTTGATTTGATTAAATGTTAACATTTTGCACAAGTTAAGTGCAATAAATTCGAATTGGATTGCGGGAAAAAGGAGACATTCATTACATAAATATTGCAATTGCTTTTTTGCTGAAAATTGTTTTCAGCAAATATCTTTAATTCAATTGAGCGTATAAAATCAGCCCTGTCACAGATTAAAGTGTTAATGCATATAAATGTTTTACTTATTTGCATACATTTTCGCTCGCTGTGTTTTTATACGTGTTTCTGGTTTAGCGAACCATTTGAATTGAGCCACAGATACTTTCTGGCATTACAATGCTAAACTGATTATCCAACAGCGAAAACGGTTCGGCCATCATCATAAATTCAATTTAACCAATCAAACGGTCGTAATTTGATTATGTTGATTTTTGCACATTAATTGCATATTTATTGACTGAGTGCACACACAGCTGGCAAAATGCACAAAAAGTTCAGCTTTTGTTTATTTGCCGTGTTACATCATCAAAGAAAATGTTATGCTAGTCCGCGGCAAAAACTGTTTTAATTGTCAATTAAAAGTCAGTGGGGAAATTGATTGAAATCATTTTGAAGACTAGAATGAACGTTGCTGCACAAATGTAATTTAATGCTATTTAGTAACCGAAATCATATTCAATAGTTGCACTTGTTTAGTTGAACTGAGAGGTTAAACCACGGATGCTATTCGAGCATTTCACACTCTGATGGGCTTGGTGATTTAATTGTCAATTAAAAGCCATTGGCCAATTAATTGAAATCATTTAAAAGACTAGAAAGGACGGTTCTGCACCAATGTAATTTTATACTTTTTAGTAACTAAAATCATATTCAAAAGCTGCACTTGCTTAGTTGAACTGAGGGGTTAAACCACGGATCAAACATTTCACACTCTAATGGGCTTGGTCCATAAAAGGCAGCATTAATTGGCAAAGAGATGTAGTTGATTTGCTAGCATAACACCGCTCATAAAATGCTCAGCATCCAAGTTCTTTGTTGTGGCCTCTGGCCATTGGAATTTTGTTGGGTTAGCTGCTCGGCGCTGAAGCATTTCTTTCTTGGCCAATTTTAGCTAGCCGGCATATCAAATTATATGCGCACACACCGCAAGCTTTTGCTGTGGCTTCTTTTGCCAATCGAGCAGTGGAAAAACAAAGACCCATCCCGCTCCACCGCCATCAAATCAGTCGGAAGAACTCGAGTTTAGTTGAGGAAGTGGACTCCATCCCACTGTGAAATTCCACCGCCTCCGTCGGACAGCTGCAGTTCATCTCCGGCACCGCAGAGGGAATTCGATCGCCAGCTGTGTCCGCCCGCAGTTCGTGCGAACGTGTCCCAATACGAAATTAACAGAAATTGCAACATATTGTGTGGTGGTGTACTATATGAGTGTCACGAGGAGAGGGGGGGACAGGGGTGGTCCTGCAACCAAATTGCACAGAAAAATGAAAAGCACGTGGAGGCCAACAACTGTGTCAAATTGATATTAAAACGAAGTCAAGATGTTGCTACTTATATTTATGAACTAGTGTTGCACTCCAATAAAATAAATAAGAGTTTCTTACACAATAAAATCATCTTTTAAGACCAAATCCTTGAAACAATACAAACTAATTGTTTATTTTTTAAAGAAAATCTCCAAGGATAAAGTACCTTAGAAATATTTTACATTTTAAAATAAAATATATAAATTTTAATGCTTACTTTATTTGCTACTTATAATTTATACGATTGTCTTTGTAATTATGAAGTTATTTTGTTATTATTAAAAATAAAATAAAATTTAAAATTTGTTCTTCATTAGTCACATCTTGAAACGTTAAATAATCCCATCAATTTGTTAAAGTCTCTCAGGACTTAAAAACGAATTATAATAACGTTTAATACCTCTCCCAATAGAACTACCAAATATATAAGTAACTTATGTTTACGTGAATCAATATTTCCCGCTAATTATCGCATGACCAAGCTCCCTTTGCCGGAGTTCCAACACGAAAACAAACTTCAACTCCTCGAATCCGTCACAGCTGGCTGCCTGGCAACAAAAAAAGCTTAATGAAGCGGCCAGGCCAGCGCTACCACCAAAAAAATATATATAATTCGGAGTGAAGGCCAAGGAGGTCACAGTCTTTGGCAACTGTTGCCCCAAAACGAACGCAGAGCTCGTTTCGGGACCATTCACACAAGTGGGGCGAAATCAGCGTGGTTGAGGATGTGACCACGACGGACAGGGAGTCGCACATGTGACCAAAAGCCAGAAATTGGGACGGCCATTGAATATGATGGAAATAGAAATAGAACTACGGACGTGCAAAAATTTCAACGCTTGATTAAATTTCAGTCAGAGAGACGAGAGAAGGAGCAAAAGCGCCACAAGTGTGGGCCAACTTGAAAGACAATCAGGCAGCAATTTAAAACCATTTTCACTGTGGCCAGAACACCCATTCACATCCCCTGAAAAAAAAAACCCAGCAAGTCGGATGCCACCTGCTGTGCGGCAGTTGCAGTAACTTCTGCTTGATTAGTTTTGATTTGGTTATTTGGCATTAGGCCATGTGCCCAGCCCTTTTTAACATGCTCTTTTGGCTTCCTTCGATTTCTGTCCTCTTCTCCTGTCTCCTTGGACAGTAGAGTAAACTAATTCCCAGTCATTCGGTGGCGCAGATGGCTTTGGTGTTTGGGCTGCAGGAATGGATTAGGGATTTTTCCGGCATGTGTGCTCAAGTTTTAATAAAAAGGTCTGCTTTACCAAAGCAGAAAGTTCCAAAAGTTTTTGGTAGGTCGATTTCGGTTGCAAATGAAAAACGTAGGCTTCTTTTAACATTGCTTTGAGGGTGAAATAGTCCATGAACTGCTGCAAATTAAAAATGTATAATAAAAACATTCATTATATTTATCAAGTCAAAATTACATTCATCTTAACATTGACAAAATCACATGATAAAAGCATAAAATACATCTATTCAATAATTAGGTATTTTAATCATGGGACTTATAGTAAATTAAATTAAAAAATCTTTATTTAATAATAATAATTTACTTCTAATATTGCAATATATTGTAACAACATTTAATTAAGTCCTTGATTCCAACCTCCTTGTAGCTAAGCACACAAAAATGTATATAAAGTAACTGCCATCTACGTACGTGTTTATCAATCTGTATCCGTTTTCGTGCAGCGCCAGTGTCACACATGGCGAATACTTAATATCAGTTAGTAGCACGTTCAATGCCGAACAGCAAAGCCTCAAATTGCACTAACCTCGCAACCAAAATGGTCAACAAATCATTAACCTTCCACCCCCGCTGCAAAGTCAAATAGAAGTTAAGCCCAACAGCGATTAAGACATTTAAGTACACTGAAACTGGAGTGGGTTGAGTTCGCTTCTAGCACCTCTATAATTTGACGAAATGGAAACGGGGGAGTGAATGGGGCAAATCATAAGGACCGCGATCGTTTGTCGCGCGTGCTGAAGTTTGCAGAATGCGGCAGGCACTACACTTCCGCTAAATGTCGCTATTATTTAACAATTTTGTTTATGTGAGCCTTTCATGCGGCGGGCAGCCCCATCGCAATGCGGAGTATAATTTATGGTTACTCTGATTCCCCCCGAGAACCGCTTGGCAAACTAAATTGTCGCCCTCGGCAGCGGCAACTGGAAAAATATGAAAGAAAACAATTACAGCTGACTTAACACTTCCGTTACTTGTTACAAAAGCCGCACACGTTCAGCACCTCGCCCCCTGACCAGCGTCCTGTCCACTTTTGCACCTGCCCAACTGGGCACCAGTCAGTAGACACAGGTAGCTGCGTGGGCGACAACAACGCACTTTCCTTCAAGCACTTGAAATTGTAATTTAACACGTACACGAAGAATGCTTTTTTGAGGGGCTGCTAGCTGCTGAGAGGCATGGTAACATGACCTGCTTTAACAACTGGAAAGTAGTTTGGACCCTATTTTACCTACGAGCATTAAGTTTGTTCTCAAAACAAAAATTTCCAAAACATCTTATAATAAAAGTCTTAAATTAATATTAATATTAAAAATTTTGATTAAATAAAAATGGGCAAAACAAGACTAACCAAAACCTAAACTAAACTAAATAACCAAATAAAATCATTTATAAATTTTTTAAGTTTTACAAAACACAATTGATCTTGGAATAATTTCATGTTACCTCACACTTTATGATCAATAAATGCCACAATAAATAAGACTTCTTTTAAATACCTACTAACTCATTTTCTCTTTTGTTGTGATAATAATATAAGTCTTCTATAACCCATTCTTAATCCTTTTATTCAATTCGGATATAGTTAAACTTTTGTTTTGTAATTATATTAACATTTTATTCAGTTTTTCGTTTGTGTAAATCATATTCAAATTTAGTCGACAAGCACTAAATTCGTGAAAAACAAAAAGTTGGTATCCAAAAATAGTGATTTGTAAAGCACCTTAACGAAATCGTTTGATCGTACATAATATGCATTTGTGCGCTTAAAACTAAAAGTTGACATTGCTTCCGAACGATGATTTATCAGTAATGTGTGTATAAAAATTGTTTATCGATACATTTGTATTCAACAACGATAACCATTCGATTTGTTCATCATACAGAGGCACTAAAGCTTATTGATTCAATGATTCTTCTGGTTTGAAAGAACCAAACTATCCTTCAAAATATTCGATTCGTGCTTAAGTACTTAAATTCTAAAAATATATTAATGTGACAGAAATAAATAGTATTTTTAGACCTGTTTTGGTATAGAATTTCATTGAGACACTAGATCTATAAACCATTTTTATCAAAATCTTTGGAGACGTGAACGTAAACAAAAACGAGATGAAGATAAATAGGCGGGTTAGAAATATGTTTCGAGTTATGTGGAGTAGTAAGATAAATACTCATGAGTCTTTGAGATTTAATTCTTAGAAATGCGCAAAGTTTGGTTGTCTGGGTAAGGACGGCATATAAATAATATTCGATAATAAAAATAAACCGAAGACAAACTTTTCAGTGTTGGCATTACATTTTTTAGATTATAGAAAATAAATTAATAAGAAAAAATTCGTTTTTACCTAAATAATTCGTTATATAGTTTTTTTGTTTCAACTAATTTTAAATTTGTTCAAATATAATTTGTATACATATTTGTAGTATGCCTGATTGGTTGGGCAAATAGTTTTCGGCTGTGATTCTATCTACTCCGCTATAGCAAGCTATCTATCTCATAGACCTTCAGATTTTTCGGCTAAGGATACAACTTTGTTTATAAAAGCTCAAGTTATGTTTTTGTTTTGGATAAGGCAAATAAGCTTGAGTTTATTGTCAATTGAATAAAGATATCAATGGGTATATTTTTAATATATATTACACAAATCTTAAAGGTTTTTTGTGATCAATTTTATAATTTAAAATTTCATCTCAAATATTTTAGCCATATTCAGATATTTAAGCTTCAATACAAATTACTTTGCTAAGCACAATTATGATATGGACTTTAGAAAAAAATGTACCTCTTCTTAAAGTATATACTTGTGCGTTTATATATTTAAATAGAAAATAAAGGCTCTACAACCTATTGTACAGCTTTGAAATATATTCATTTTAGGAGGATATTGCACAATCAATATCAGTTTGAGAAATTTAATCAAGTTAAAGAAACCATTTGCCTTATCCAAACCTAACTTTAAAACTAGTGCAAACGAACAAGTTAATTTAAATGTACAATAAAATATAACTTGTGGATGGAAGATTAATACATGAAAGTGTGCGTCTGAGTTGTGCACAAATTGCATATGATCTGTGTTCAAAGCGTAGGCAGTCTATGACATATTCGATATTTTGATACTCTATAACACGTTAAAGTAAACCTGAAGCTCTATGTCTAGGCAAAGCTTGGACGTAACTGGGTGGCTGCTCAGGACTGTCTAGTACTCCCTACTTTGGAGTTCCCGGAGGTGCGTTGGCCAGGCCGAAGAGTTCTTCATAGGAAGGTGCTGAAAAATAGTAAAAAGACTTTATAAGAAATCGTATACACAGTCTTATATTATTTATTAAGCAGCTTATAAGTGTTATATATAATTTACAAAATAATAATTGGGGACGAAACAAAGGTCAAGTCGACTTTATAATGACAAAAAGATATGTAATTGGGTATTATTTCTGTATTAAAGGAAAATGTTAGGCATTACTTACGCAGCTCATGGGCTCCAGGCGCCAGGCGTGGCTGCAGAAATGAAGCAGAGGCCGAGGTGGATGGCAGTTGGCTATAGCCTGGTGCTCCTCCGCCCGCTCCTCTTCCTGCACCTCCGCCTGCTCCGTTCGTTGCTGGCGGAGCCGCCACTCCAGTTGGTGGTGGGGTCAACGCTAGGATGGAGTACTGCGGCGACTCCGGCAGCGGATAGGTGGGTAGGTGGGGTGGCGGATACGACTGCACCATCAGCGGACTGGACGAGTAGGGCATGTAGGGCACGTTGGAGCTGCGCAGGCTGGCCCTGGCCGAGGGACTGCCGTACTGCGAGGACTGCGAGCCCGAGGTGTAGGAGAGCTCCATGCCGCCGGCCCCGCCGCCCACCGCTGGACTCAGGGTGGCCGCCGAGGAGTCCGAGGTTATCGAGTTGATGGAGCTGCACTCGCTGAACTGCGAGGAGTGTGAGGGCGAGCCGATGGAGGAGTCCAGCGAGGGATAGACGGGCAGGGCGGGCTCGAAGGGATTGCCGGTGCCCACATCCGGACCGGGTGGACCATCGTTTGGCCGCGGCGGCGGCGGAGGACGCAGTGAGGCCAGCCTGTTGGAAGTGTCTTGCGAGTAAACCTTAAACGGAAGATTTAGTATCAAGTTCTTGAAGAATCCCCGCAACACCGCCTCCACACGCAGCTCGTAAACGATGGTAATCACACCACTCATCTGCTCATCCGTGGGCTGAGCTCCTTCGGGCAGCAGCAGCTCGTGGGCAAAGCTCCGCTCGGTCTTCTTCTGCACCGAGCCCGTCTCCTTGGTGGCCACCGCAATGCACTCCACCTTCTGCACCCGCAGTGGCACGTGGCTGTAGTAAGTGACATACTGGAGGACACTGAAGCGCAGCTTCTCCACGGCAGTGGTGCTGTTGTTGATCACAGTGGCGCAGATCCTTAGCGGTTCTCCCCGCACCGCAAAGTCCTCCGGCAAGAGGGCGAGCAGGGTGATCGGCCGTGTGCCGAACAAACTGATCGTCTTGGTCACCTGCTTCTCCAGCGAACTGGGAACACTGCGCTGCGATGGCTGCAGCGGCATGTTCTTCACCACGGTGAACGGAATGGTGTGCCGCTCGTCGAAGGTCCAAGGTCGCTGGATGAGCACGCGCATCTTGTACTTGATGGCGCCATAGCTGCCCTTGAAGCTCGACGGCAGCTCGCGACCCAGCGCCACCTCGAAGATGAACGTGTGCTCCCCCGGCGACAGTTCCAGGCCACGCGGCTCGAAGTCCGGCAGAGGCGTCTCACTGTGCTCGTACACCTCCTTGCTCGTGTAGAAGAGGCTGCGCGAGTACTCGTTGTTGTTCGAGTTCTTGCGCAGAATCTCCATCCACTTGCACTTGCCCTTGCCGGTGACCTGCACCTTGATCGCTGTAAAGAGGCGGGGAATCAAACGGAATTAGAAAGGAGTAAAAAAATGGATTGTGAGGTGTGGCAATTAAATTAACCTTCGGGATTCCTTTAATACAAATTCAGAGGCTATTATAATCTATTGCTTTTTCTAATTTTTCATTTTAACGCTTACACATTGACCCATTTTCATGTTAGTAATTTCTAAGTTTCTGAAGTCTTGTTATAGGTGGGTATAAAGACTTGTGGTTTAATTCTCTAAAAATCTGTATTAGAATTATTCATTTAAGCAGTTTTACATTTTATTTACTCATATTCTTGTTATTTAGTAATAAGTTTCCGATGTGTTGTAAAAAGGTGACCCACAAATTGTACTTCTAGAGACCATAACTTAGCCAAATTTATTTCGATTTAAAAGTTCTTCTTAATTTGATTCTCAAAAAATTTTAACGTTGATCCATTTTTTGACCCATTTTCATGCCCTTTATTTCCATTTTTTCGATGTATTGTTAAAAGGTGACCCACAACGGGACTTCCTGAGTCCATAACTTTACCAAACTTTATCTGATTTCAGAGTGGCATATCTCTAAAGTCTTGTTATTTGATTCTCAAAAAATCTGCATTCAAATTTTTTTCATTTTTACATTGATCCATTTTTTGAGAAGCGAAAACATTTAGCAAATATTATAAAATATTTTGAAAATCGTTAAACATAAAAAACAAATCCAAAAACTATATACGAATGACTGTGTGCGACATCTATCGCTGTCTTTCTCAACCAACGACTTCTACATGCACTTTACAAGCACTTTTACAGGCGCCATCTAATGTTCAACACTTTCTATTAGCAAGTACACCATCCGCACTAAGCCAAGGCACACCCCGCAGGTATCAAAAATATCCTCTTCGCTTGGCGAGGCACTCTCCATTGTTGGTATTTATTTGAGGTCCGGATGGTAATTTTCATTGTTATCGGTGCGGTCACACTTACAACCTCACTAAACTTGGTAGACCAACACGAAAATTAATTTATTTTAAGCTGTCAAACTCTTGCAAAAAATAAAATAGGCGTGCAGAAATTAAGAAAATCGGATAGGCCAACTGTGTTCCTAGTTTGAAGACCCCGAAACTGAAGTTTGCAAGTGTAAATTAACCCCAGACCGGTGCCGACATTTTCTCACCCGATTAAATCGGGTGTGAGTTTTTTCTCCTCCCGCACCCCTTGCCCTTTAAAGAGGCATCACACTTTAAATGATTTAAAGCGGAGAAGACGGAGTTGCACAGATGAATTTTGAGTACATTGGCCATGCGCTGGGCTACCACGGACAGCCGCTGCAAAAGATCTGGGACGATGAGCGGGGCATGGACGATCTGCGACTGATGGGCCTCACCCAGGTGAACTATGGCGTCTACCAGGAGCGCCAGAAGTTCTTCACCTTCCAGGAGCGGGCCAAGCGGCTCAAGATGCACCAGTTTCTGGCGCAGAAGGCCACCGATCTGTACGACCGCAGTCTGGTGGCCAACGTTATGGAGGATTCGGTGCTGGCACAAGGTGAGCTTTTCAAGAGTGTGTCATCGTGGAGTGGAAATAACCCCATTGTAACCCCCTTTTAGGCAACACCTGTATGCCCCAGATGCCGCCCTTCGAGTTCTTTCTCAATGTAAAGGACAAACGCAAGGGTTGGGCCCACCGCCTGTCTGCCCTGAAACAGGGCGACATCATCTACACCCAGGTGACGAGGCTGGCCAACGGCAACCGACTGATGGTGAAGCCACTCTGCACCGCCGAGCCCAAGCACACCTACCTGGCCGACATGCCCATCAAGGTATTACCAAAAGATTATCTATACCTTAACTCCAATTTAACTATTGTATCATTATAGGCCATGATCCAACAGGACTATTGGGGTCCCTTGCCCTTGGATAAACTGGGCATTCCGCGAACCTATGGCCCAAATGATATTCTGCGCTGCGAGATTAACATCATATCTGCGGATACCGAGCGTCTTACCCTGAACATGATAGGCATGTTCAACAAGTCGCCGGAATTGAAGTTTGGTTTATGTGACATAAACGAGTTGCCCAAGTATTATCGGTAAAGTGGAGAGAGTTAACTTATGAAAACGTTTTTCAAATCCTGATAAACCTATGCTTTTCCTGCAGTAAAATCCACAACCTTGAACATCCTTCTGTGACACACTACGAAGATGAACTAAATGCTGCCTTAGAGTTCGAAAACCCAAACTACGATTCGCTGTTCCAGGTGAATGGATTGCAGCCAAATGAGAACCTGTCTCTGATGAGCCATCTGAAGGGCGGATTCCCGGAGGCGGAGATGGCAGCGGAGTTGCGCCAGAAGCAGGCCTCCCAATGGGCCTTCCGGTAAGTTTAAATTCAGACTTCAGACTTGAGAGTGTATATCATTCCATCATTCACACACCCAATCGCACCCACCAACACCTTCATTGATTGGCCGCTAATCAGCTCCGTGGCTGATGGCATCGAACACTTTAAGAACGGCCAGCAGGTCGAGGCCTTTCAGTGCCTAAACAAGGCTCTAAACATTGATCCGCGCAATGTTGAGGGTCTGGTGGCTCGCGGTGCCCTCTACGCGAACCGCGGCAACTTCCTCAAGGGGCTGCAGGACTTTGAGAAGGCCCTGCACCTTAACAAATACCACGTGAACGCGCGCAAGTACATGGGCGAAACGTTGGTGGCCCTAGGTCGCAGCTATGAGGAGGAGAACCGCATTTCCGAGGCGGTCAAGGCCTACAGTGACTGCTTGAATCTGCTGCCGCAGCACGAAGAGGCACGGCAGTCCTTGGACGCACTGCAGCGAAGTGGTGACGGTAAGCATAGACTAAGCACCGAGCTTATCAACCTGACCGGTGACCACTCATCGGACGAGTCCAGCTCATCGAGTGCCAGTGAAAGTGATAGCGATGATCAGGGTGAGTACACGTAGGGATCATTGCGGGCGCTTTAAGCTGGGGAAGCACTGATCCAGGGTTTATAACTTCCCCCTACTTTAATTCAATCGATAACCTATTCCAAATTGTAGCTGGCAAGGCTAAGGGCAACATCGGTCAGCCATTCTATGCCCAAAACCCGATTCCACCGACGGGGGATGAAAAGTTGGCCGTCATCGATGCCCAGAAAGCCAACGAGTTCAGGTTGGATGACGATGAGACCGTGTCTAGTGTTCGGAAGCTTCTGCGCGAGGCTAGTAAGCACAAGAAGGCCAAGAAGAAAGGAAAGAAAAAAAAGGATAAGAAGGAGAGGAGGAGGTCCAAGACCCAATCCGATGCGGAGGATTCCATGGAATTGCTTAAGAAGATCGACTTTAAGGAGGCCTTCAGGTGAGTGTTGCAGCAAAAGATGCACCTTGCACAAAAAAATTACATTCTCTTGAGATCTCCCTGCTTAACCCACTATGATAGGCAAGACAAGTATGTACCGGAAATTTGGCTTAACAGCCGAGATGTATTGCACCTCACATGAAATAAGCTAAATTTTCAATATTTCAGTTGGGGTGTAAATACAGTTGAATTTCTTAAAACATGGTTTTATTACCTCTACTTTGTGTTGCTTTTAGGCTAATGAGCAGCGCTAGAAGCGAGACGGAACTGAAGGCTAAGATCAAAAACTATTTACAAGAAGGAAGTAGAGGAGAAGACTCCCCGCCACCTGCTCCGCCCCCGATGAAAAAAACACCAGCTCCATCAAAAAGATCTAACTATGACACCATGGGACCCAGCACATCGCGTCATGCGGCCGCTGTTTCTGGATTTGGAGTTAACCATCCACCTCCGGCACCCAAGTATCAGGAGCAAAAGAAGCCCGCGGAGCCGGCAACCAAGCTTTCTTTTCAGATCAAGAAGCGACCGCTGCAGATGGACAAGTTGGGAATGCTGCGTCTGGCGACGCCAGCGGAACCATTGAAAAGCGGCCGAAGCAGCAGCTCGCGCAGCCGGAGTAGGAGTCGAAGCCGCTCGCGTAGTCGCTCCCGCCATCGTCGGCGTGGTAGGAGTTCGCGTTCGCGACATAGAAACCGGCGTCGTGGGTCGCGTTCCGACTCCAGATCCAGGACGAGGAGTAGATCGCGCCGTCGCCGCAGCTTCTCACGTTCGCGAAGTGCCTCGCCTCGACGCTATGGAAATCGCTTTGTGGTTAGGCGCTATGACAACCGCCGAGATCGCCGTTCACGATCCTACCATCGCCGCAGGACCCCATCGCCCTTCATGCCGAGGCGTTCGCCCTCGCCCTTTGTGGCCCGCCGGACGCCCTCGCCTTTTGTGCCCCGACGCACTCCTTCGCCGGCGTCCCGCTATCGACGCTCTCGCAGTCGCTCCCGAACACGTTCCCGCAGCATGAGTCCGCGACGCAACCACTCACGCCAACCGCTGATGGGTAGGGGCCGTGGTCGTGGCTCTATTAATCGCAGCAAGTACTCCTGGTACAACCATGATTCACGCAGTGTTTCCCGCGCCGTGGAGCCAACAAATGGCAAGGAGAAGAATCCTTCGGCAGCTTTAACCGAGAAAAGCGTTGCAGGTGAAGAGAAAGAGAGTGGAAAATCCATGGGCGATGCCGAGCCCACAGTGGGACAGGTGGACGAGATGATCAAGGCGGTTTCGAAGGAGCGCAAGGAAGACCTTATAGAGACCACCAATGAAGTCAAGGATTAATGTCTTCGACGCAAACACTTACTACGAGTGTTAAGTTTCCTTATAGCTGATAACGTACATTTGATTTTCATAAATTTGTAAAACCAGAAATGTTCTCCAAACACTAAATAAAGAAGCTTTCGAAGCGACATCTTGCATGCAAAAATCAACTGAAGAGTTGCTTTTTTTTGTTAAAATTTTCATCCCTATCGAAAATGTTGATCTACGGTTTCTTTATTTAGTGAACGTGTTTTAATAATTAAAAATCTTAAGATCGGTAAGTCACTAAAAAATTTAAATTTTCTATTATTTTACATGTTGAGTATTAACTCTGATAAATGCTCACAATTTAACATTTGTTTTTAGCAAGCACGCAAATTTTTATTCATATTCAAATTTCTGTCACATACAAAACACACTGGAGACAATGTCTGCGGGATTTCACAACATAATTGCTATAAATTTTAACAAAGCACCATCCCTTAGCCAAAAATAAAAAATAAAACGTAAGGGAATATGTATATATACTATATATTATTTTTAATTGATTTATATACTTTTACAATAGCTCCTAGGAACTGTCAGCCAATGACTTGTATATACATACGTACTTGTAAAAACAAAAATCTACTTTAATTATCTTTACTTACTGATTTTTTATAATAATATTCTTACATCTAAAGTAAAGATTTGTTTTAATTGTTTCATTCGTCTAAAAGTTAACCAAACAGTTTCTCAACATTTTATTTAAATGGAATTAAATTTTTATTAATTTGAAAGTTAAGATTAAAAAAAAACATTCAAATGGCTGCAAAAATAAGTTTTCTCTATCAGACAATAAAAATTGGAAACCATAAGAATTAAAACACGTGAGTAATTGTGTATTAAATATATAAATCGCAAGCCATTGAAAAAGCAATCAAATGTTGTATAAACTTAAAATAGTTTTGTATTTCAGATATCACACATTTTGCATATGGATTCTAAATTAAAGTCCAAACTGCACTTATTCACAATGGACGCGCAGTGAGAGAGAGTACCTAAAAAGTGTAGAGCGCAACTGCTGTGCGAGCGAAGGAGACAGCGGGTTTATCCCTTCGTAGTCCCCCCTTTGACACTGCACTTTCTGTACAGAGAGGGAGTAAAAAGAGAAGGCCAACAACCGGCTGTCAGTTGGGGACTCGTGGGAGCAAGAGAGAGAGAGAGGGAAGCCTGGAAGCTAAACAACAAGAGCCAAACACTCACGCCAAGATAATGGCTTGTTTCATTTGATATTCGCCAGCCGGCAGCAGCGGAACAAAAAAGAAGAATAGAATAAATAGCTGAGGACACCAAATTAGAATACTAGCGGCGACAAGTTATCGCACAATTAGTACGCGGGCGAGAATTGATACGGAGATACGGCGGACACCCAAAATTTTCCCAAAAGCTAAAGTGCCGTGTAAGTGAAAAAATAGGTGGTTTTACAAGCTGCTAAATTTCTTTACATAACAAAACCCAACGAAAGTAAAAGTGCAGGGCCAAGTGAAGTGCAGAAATGCAGAAGTGCTGAAAGAACAAAACACGCGACATTGAAACTTGTTCTATAATTTTCCGTGCGGACTTTGGACGATAAGCGCGCGACAACAAACATATCTGGTTATACGAAGACAAAGAACATAAGGAAAGCCACGCTTCCCTCTTCTGTTTGTTGTTGTCGCTCTCTGGATTGTGTGCGCTACACTTGTTGCCATGCGGCGTGTTGATTTACGGACACAACAGCTGACAAGTGTCACACGGTTAAAACTTAAATTACAGTGTTTATGGAATCTGGGCTCGATTTCGTGATAACTCATAATACATTTGCACATAAACTAGAGCGAAAAATTTAACCTTCATCGGCTGTGTATCAAACAATTGTAGAATGCTTAATAATCTTATCTCGCCAATAAAGATAGTAAACAACAATAAATTAGTTTTTGTGTTACCTGGAGATCTATCACTAATTAACCTTGGATAGAAAAAATAGATACATAAGTTTTTCAAATCATATTGATTTGTGTATACCCAATATGTCAAATTAGGCATTTTTATATAACTCCGTATTTGTATCTTGCAGCTCGCAGAATATAGAGGAGTAGAGCTGAAGTATGTATACGAAAATCTTTCGCACTGTGATAATCGGAGCACCCGGCTCGGGGAAGGGAACGATTTCGGAGCTGATTGTCAAAACCTATGGCTGCCTGCACATCTCCACGGGCGACATCCTGCGCCAGAACATCGTGAAGAACACGGAACTGGGCAGAAAAGCAAAGCAGTTCATCGCCGACGGACAACTGGTGCCGGATGAGATCGTAACCAAGACGATGCTGGCGCGGATAACAGAGGTGGGAAACAAGTCGTACATTCTGGACGGATTCCCGCGCAACATTGCCCAGGCCGAGGCGCTGGCCGCCCGCGAACAGATCGATGCCGTGATCTCGCTGAACATTCCACACAATGTGATCATCGATCGTGTCAAGAACCGCTGGATTCACGCGCCCTCCGGACGTGTGTACAACATAGGGTTCCACGATCCCAAAGTGCCTGGCCAAGACGATGTCACTGGCGAACCGCTGACGCAGCGCGAGGACGACAAACCTGATGTGGTGGCCAAACGACTGCAGCTCTACGATGAACTGATGAGTCCAGTGATAGCCTGGTACGAAAAGAAGGGCCTGGTTGCTAGCTTTAAGGGCAAAAAGACTAAGGAGATCTGGCCACGGGTTGAGCTGTTCCTCAGAGACCGTATCAACGTGTAATAGGACCGCCCGGAATTATACCCATTGTGCACAAACTAACGATAAACTGCTGTGTTCAATTAAGTGCATAACATATTTAGATGTTTATATATATATATGAGAGTACGTATGTAATATGTATGTTTGTGGGTCGAGTCGGAGGAGCAGGCTTATAATTAATGTAATTGCGAAGCCTTACGATGTGGCAGCTGTCGTCATGTATTCCTTATTTCCACACAAAACATTCCCCTCATAAAAATGTCTTGCAGTTCCCCCTTTTTTGTATAAACATATTTTTGTACTTGTAGTCTGTGCTCTGATAATAAATCGCGTTTGTTATATTTGCTCTGATAACGTAAAGGCCGACTTTGACTTTGGGACAGTTAACGGACCACCGTCCAGCTATTTTTAGCCCCTGTCCACAAACCTGATGCGTGAAACCTACATTTATGGCTTCTCCTGATGTCACCTAAATGCCCCTTGATTCATCGCGTAGCGCACCAGAACCCGAAAGATGCCGGATAGTGTGGCGCTCCCATTAATTAACTCCCTCTCGTATGCTCTCTCCCACGCACACATGCAGCATACCAGCTGCTGGGCGATTCTCACGCACACCTGCACAGTAGCAAATCACAACAGAGAGGTGGGGTACTACAGTGGAGGATCACATAATTGGGCCAGGAAAACGTTTGTTGAGGACGACATTTTTTCATTTTTTTCAGAAATTTAAGAAATGTGGTGATGTTCCTTAAACACATATTGACATAGATTGGTTCGGCAATGGAGAAAAAACTAAAAAAAAAAACCACTAACGATCATCCAACTAAGTTTAAATAAGTTTGGGACAATCGAAGGAGTTAAAGCTTAATACATAAATCTTCTCTTTTGAAGCCTCCACTGTGCTGACTGTGCTCTCTCACCTCTCTCTCGTTTAGACCTGACTTTGCGCTTGGCCCCGTATTACGGCATTTTCGGCACACCAACATTGTTCGCCTCTCCTCGCAAAAGCCCCCACCCTCTTACCCTCTCGCTCGCACCCATACGATGCGTTCGGCATTTCCTGAAACAAATGCCAGCGCTCAAGAAAAGCGAAAGAAAATTCAATTGCGATTGCATTGGGGCGGCAATTGAATGCTTATCGATGAATGAAAGGCGAATGCTGAAGGCAATTGGAGGAATTTGCGAGCAAGAATCTCAGTATCACGGCGGGTCGATAAGGGGAGAGGGGAAGTAGCCCCATAAAAATGGCCGCTGTGCTTTGTTAACTGATGGAGTTCTTTGTTTATGCGAATGGGGCCGCAACGAAAGTCCAGCTGGCCATCGCGCAAACAATGGGTTTAAAACCGCTGAGAACTGCACGACATTAGATTGATGTTAGATAGAAATGAATACTATATTTAACACGGTTCGAATCAATGAATGCCAAAAGATTGTTAGTTTTTCATTTTAATACACATGTTCATGTATCACATCATAACAATATTTTCTTTCTGTCTTTGCGGCGACCTGAGTCACACGGATGATGCAAGCCGGGCTTTTAGATGGCATTTCCTGAAAACTACGAAGCCCCTGGGTATGCCAGACTTACCGCGTATTTTGGTGCGCTTGTTGACATTCATCCAGATCTCTCCGCGAATTATGTCGCCAGCGAAGTAAACCCGATCGGCGCTGTCCAGCGTAATCCGCAACCGCTCGCTCTCCATTCCGCTGATGATGATGGTAATGATTCCTCCGATTTGCCCGCTCTCATCAAACACTTATCCAAAAATAATTTCGTCATCAAAATGCCGCCACATAGAAACGAAGATGCACTGCACCACCAACTTTTCCCGCACCACCCTAAAATATATGCAGAATAGTAGCACCACCACACGCACTCACTCGATTTACAATACGATTTACTACACACACCGCGTTGAGCTTTTTCGCGCTGACTTTGTCTAATTCTTAGGCAGTCTCACTAATCTATTAACTGCAATGCCCACAAGTGTTTTACACACACCCTGGCCAATTTAATTCGATTGCTGCCGACCGCTGGCGGGTTGAATAATTAAATTTCTTAAAAATTTACGAGATCCGAGAGTTACGTTTTTGTTGTAGTTGCAGCTCTCTTTCGATAACTGGGAGAGCAACGGTCCGATAGCAGAAACAGCTGTGGCGCGGCGTTGCCACCCTCTGGATGGGAAACTGAATAGTTATTTTGCCGAATTTTGAATTGGTTGGCGGGAAACAAGGTACACTGTTTGATTAGTTCATCTTATTTCCCGACCCTAATTTCACGTAATAAAGACCTATGTCAAAAGGTGGTAATTGTAAATAGAGAAAGATAATTTATGTATGCACATATGCATATTTACTTAAGTGTATACATATCTACACAAGAAATTCATTCGTTCTACTTTACAATAATTGATTTAAATTTGATTAAGAAGTTGAAATGTGCAATTAAAGAGCATATTAAAAAATATGTAATGGTATTTATTTCCCTTCTTGTTTACCAATAAAGATCTCATTTTTTTCTGAAATATTCTTATGTTGTAACGAGCAGCACGCACAAAAACACTTGGGGCTAAAACTCCATGTTATTTTTCGTGTGCTTCCCCGTTTTGTGCCTTCCCCCTCCCTTTTTAGATACTCTCGCACACGGAAAATCACTTCCAAGTTCGCTGGTGGCTTTATGAGAATTCAGTATTAAGCCAGAGCTGCTCGCGTTCGGTGCTCGCGAGCTGAATTGCCGCTGACCTCCGAGCCCAAACACTCCCAACCACTCTATCAACAAAACAAACAAACAAACAAAGGAACTTGATATCCCGATACCGCCTGACACCGTCGCCAAGGAGCAAACTCTGGAGAAGATGAGCAGCAAGGTGACCTTCGCCTTCGACAGCAACCCCTTGGGGGTCTATCAAGCCGGTCAGCTAATTTCCGGCACTGCGGAACTGGTCACGGAGCGTCCAAAAACCATTCGCTGTAAGTGGAAGACACGCGGAAGACGCATTATTCTAATAGACTCAAGACCATGACGTCATGCCCATACATCCCCCATTCAAATTCAGATTCCCATTCCATTCCCATCCACTTTCGTTGCGCAGACGTCGTCATTAATATTGTTGGTGTATTGTTGTCAGATGCTTTTGCTATTGTTGCCGGTAGATCTGTTTGGACGATATGTATTGCGTATATAGTGGATTTTATATACATATGTACATACAACACACATGTGGCCGCTTGGCTGGCTTCGGATATCTGATAGCTACAGAAAAACTAGTTTTGTTTTAAAATTGCGTCCACTGTTTATATTATTAGACCTTTGATTCAGTCTACTGGCCAGCAGATTCGTGCTGATACCTATGAATTACACTCTATAGAGACACGTTAGAGGTAAATTGTAGTCGATATAGATTCATACTGAACCCATTAAAAAGCAAAGTTTACTTAAGTCTAACACCATAAATCAGCCTACCCATAAAAACATTTTGTAATTAACTAATTGGTGTGTTAAATGTATATAAAGTTTGCAATTTACATATTTAAAACCATTTCCGGTGGAGAAATATAGATTTTATTAAAGTGTTAAAGGGCATCAGTCAGTCATTATAACTTAAGTTGGCGGTCAACATTATTAGGTAGTTTTCATTTTTTTGTTGAGCTTAAATTATTCTGGGAATTATTGTCAGTGAATTAACGAAAAGTCTTTGTGTGGCTTGCCGATCCATTTTCCAATACAATACTACATCCGAACACACAAAAGGCCTTAGGTCATGTACAATTAAACTAAATGCATAATTGAATTACATACCCGTAGTACAGATAAATTAATCCAATTGCAGCGATCTTTATAACCATAAACGGGTACGGAGAGACGCGATGGCAGGAGAGCGAGGAGCGGGTGGGCGAGGACGGGAAGACGACCAAGTCGCTGGTGACCCACACCACCACCGAGGTCTACTATAGCACTGACCAGCCGGTGTACGGACAGGCCGGCGGATCCCAGCTGGAGCTGCCCATGGGCAAGTACGTCTTTCCCTTCCGGACCACCATACCGCCCAATGCGCCCACATCCTTCAACGGCGCCCACGGTCAGATCAAGCACGAGGTCACCTTGACCATCGATCGTGCCGTGCGATACAACAATACCTTCAAGCAGTGCTTCTCGGTGATCTTGCCTCACGATCTCAACAAGCGTCAGGAGTATAAGGTGGGTAACGGTGGCCTTTCAAAGCAGCTTAACCTAATTAAGCCAATCTATACTTAGCAACCCTTGAAGCGCCTGGAATCCAAGAGTTTCTGGTGGGGTTCGATCTTTGGGGCCCACAAGCCCATGGTCATGGATGTGGGCACCTCGTACTCGGCCTACGTGCCCGGTCAGAAGATCCACTTCCACCTGGTGCTGGACAACCAGTCTGATGTGCAATGCATGGATGTGAAGGTGCGACTGCTCAAGAATGTTTCCTATCGGGCCAACTCCACTGGACCAAAGGAGCAGCTCAAGGTCACCGAAACCCGGGTGGCGGACAAACATTGCGGTGAGGTGCTGAAGCACAACAAGGCCAAGTTCGACGAGTTCCTCCTGGTGCCGCCGACCACTCCATCCACACAAAGCGAAAAAGATCCCATTCGGGTTAGCTATACACTCCGATTCATCGCCAAGACATTTAAGCTGCATGGAGGCGGGGATTTGGTCATGGACTTTCCATTAACCATTGGTACAGTGCCGCTGATTGGAAGTGCCGATGACAAGGGTCCCGAGCCGTCGGATAACTCCCAGCCCAGTGGGAACTCTCATCCAGGTGAGTGTAAATAAAATACAAGGAACATGCAAGGGTTATCAAGGAGTCTTGTCTCCTGTTTAGGTTCTCCTAACTTCCAGGAAGACGTTAGTGACGAGCAATTCGAGTCCAATAGCTTTAAGCCGCGATATCCCGTTTACCCATTTGATGGAAAGCCTGGAACTAATGGAGCTAATGGAGCAGCTAATGCCCCCAGTCTGTATCCCAAGGCGGAGGATGCACCTCATTCCACTCCTGTTAAATACACACCGAATCCTGTGTCGCCGGCATCACAGAAATCCCCACCATATCCAACCAATCCTCCAGCAGCTGCTGCTCCTGGCGGTAATTTCGAGGTGCTTGGTTTCAGCATACCGCCTGACTATAAGCCCACGCCCAGTGCTCCAGCCGATGCTCCAACCGGCGGCATTGGGTGGAAATAGGGACCACTGTTTACCCATTTTGTATTCTACTTTCTAAGCCATTTTAAAATAAATTAAAAAGCGCGCCCAAGTGGCATCGCCACGTTCGCCAGTTGCGGATATATCGCTATTTAGCTTCTTTTTTTTTTAGCTATAAGTATTAGCTGCTTTCGACAGCCGATAGTTGGCGTCGCTGTTTGGAAAGCTCATCACCAGCGGCCCAAACAGCTGACTGCATGCACTTGACGACGTAACTTAGCTTGTTGTTGTTGGATTGAAGCAGAGTCGCGCTTGGGAAAACCAGTTTGTGGAAGTGACCAACTTAGGCAGCGGATCGCCGCACACTGCAACGGCATCTCGGCAGCTTTTACAAACCCCTGGCGAAAAGAAAGTTTTGACGCAATCCACTGGCCGCTGCCTGTAATGAAGAAGCGTCGCAGCCAGTAACTGCGTCACTCTTCCCGCGAACGGACGCATCTGCTCTAGATGAGCCCCGTCTCCTTCCACCTACAAGGCAATCATCATACCAATCTCAAGCGTATTCCCCCCGCCTTTGTCTCTTTATCTGGCCGACAGCATCGAAATTTTGGAACTGGACAACGGTCAGAAGACAACGAGAGACATCGAACAACAAAAGCTGGAAAAAGTGAAATCGCTGATAAACCCGAATACCTCTCAGACTTTTGTCAATCAATGAATGGTTGTCTGAACCTGGAATATATTTCCAGAGCTCTGCGAATCGGCGCGCACTTGGGCATAGCAGAGAAAATAGTGAAGTAATCGCAACGACATCCCCACGCTCCGTTGAGCATGACACTTGTAAGTCCCCATCTTCAAATGCACTCCTACTATTTCCTAATTCCTGTCTACGAAATTTGACACATCAATTTGGCCATCAAGTTGATGAATGCGTAAACAATTCGGAGTTTGCGCCCGGCCGCACCTCCAAATCGCTTCCAATGAAAGCTACAGACGGGCTTCCCTACGTGGGATTTTCAAAATTTAAAAATTGTATGGTCTGAAATGGTTTTTAATTACCCAAATTCTGCCAGCTTTTAGAAGTGATTCCAATTCTATATATATTGCCTTAGATTTTTATAACTTTTAAGGAGAGCAGCAAATTAATTTAAAATTTGCTAACCTTGCCATAACTTTTCAATTTCAATAAGAACTTAGATTAGAAATTAGTACTCGAAGCTATTGCTTTGGAATTTCACAATTTTTCACACCTTTATTCAAACTTTCGGAAAACCACAATGAATTTTAAAAAATTACAAATCGTCTCATAAATAACTAATTAATTCTTCTAGCTTTAATTTTCATGCATTTATCAAAAGAAAAATTTGTAAAAATATAAAATTTACATTGTTTGCAGCTATTGAATTTCTACCGTAATAACGTTGTCTCCATCCGTTTGGGTTTCTTTATTTTACAGAAATGCCATTGAAGAGTTGGCAGTCGTAGCAATAAAAGTGAAATCCGCACGAGCAAACATACGCACACGAAAAGCGAAACCAAAGCAGCACCGACGCAGACATGGCGGTAACCACAGGCTCGACCAGCGAGGCAACCGCAGCCCCAGCTCCCGTCCCTCGACGCAGGCACAGTACGCGGGAGCAGCTCCACCAAATGCTGGCCGGCGGACTGTCGGCGGCCATCACTCGATCCACCTGCCAACCGCTGGACGTGCTCAAGATCCGCTTCCAGCTGCAGGTGGAACCGCTGGGCAAAAGCCGTTTAAATGAGAGAGCGGGAGCTTTTACTTCCAAGTACACATCCATCGGTCAAGCAGTGAAGACTATCTACCGGGAGGAGGGCCTGTTGGCCTTCTGGAAGGGCCACAATCCCGCCCAGGTTTTAAGCATCATGTACGGGATCTGCCAGTTCTGGACGTATGAGCAACTGAGTCTGATGGCCAAGCAGACACACTACCTGTCGGATCACCAGCATCTGTCGAATTTCTTGTGTGGAGCTGCGGCCGGTGGAGCAGCGGTGATCATATCCACACCGCTGGACGTGATTCGCACTCGACTGATCGCGCAGGACACCAGTAAGGGATACAAGAATGCAACGAGGGCTGTGTCGGCGATTGTGCGACAGGAGGGTCCTCGCGGTATGTATCGTGGACTGTCCTCCGCCCTGCTGCAAATCACGCCGCTGATGGGAACCAACTTTATGGCCTATCGCCTGTTCAGCGATTGGGCTTGTGCCTTCCTGGAGGTGAGCGATCGCAGCCAACTGCCTACGTGGACGCTGCTGGGACTGGGTGCCTCCTCGGGCATGCTCTCCAAGACAATCGTGTACCCCTTCGATCTGATCAAGAAACGGCTGCAGATCCAGGGCTTCGAGTCGAACCGCCAGACCTTCGGACAGACGCTGCAGTGTCACGGAGTCTGGGACTGCGTGCGGCTGACTGTGCGCCAGGAGGGCGTGAGGGGCTTGTACAAGGGCGTGGCCCCCACACTCCTCAAGTCAAGCATGACGACAGCCCTGTACTTTAGCATTTATGATAAGCTCAAGCAGGTGCGATTCTAGGTCAGGCTTGGAGTCGGGGTTAATGGCAGCTCAAATCCATTGTGGCACCCGAGGCTTTCGTGCGCCCATACAGAATCTACACCGTATTTTCTATTTTTTATATATATATATATATATATTTTTTACCGCGATGCGTAAATAATATTAAGGCATAGGCTAACTGTTGATTAGTTTTCGGTTATGCGTACGGGGTTTTTTGTTTATCTTAGTCCAATCGCCTTGGGAAGCGCTTTAATACACACAAAAACAATTAGCACACAAGTTAAGTTATATATAAATGTTAGTTTGTAGTCCGTTATCCGAGCAGAAGCGTTTGGCTTTTCAACCAACTCAAATCATTATTTCTGATTATCTTTTGTTAAATTTCCAAACGAAAATGTCTGGCCTGGCAGCCCCATTTCTTGTTTTAATATTTTTATTACACTAAAATATTCAGGGACTTTGATAAAAACTGACTACATCACAAAGTTGAGTTAGTGATTGCAAATAAATAACCATACATATGTATAAGATATAATAACAAAAATAATGGAAATTCCATATTTTTTGATATTTATTGAGGGTTTTTGTATTTAATCAATATTGAATGCGGTAGTCGTTAGAAATAAAACAGATTACAGGACTTAACCTTTGGAGTTTGAAATGCGGTGCAAGTTGTAAAAAATCCCAACATTCAAACGAAAACTTGTAAATCCGGGATGCTAAAGAAACCAAATTCCAACGACTTTGTTAAGCCTCTGGTACAAATTTTGGTTGAAAGAGAATAAAACGGTTTCGCGTCCTATTTCGACTTTGACTTCGAATTTCTATTATTAATTGTTCATCATTATTAAATTAATATAAATATCGTATATTAATTGGAAAAATTATTATCTTTCCATACTCCTACAAAAACAACGATTTTATCTAGTAATGTACGTATTAGACTGTTAAGTGTACTTATGTTAAATTTTGAATCGTAAACAATGTTAAGGAAAGCTCACTACTTTGAGCTTTTTGTGTTGTGAAATTAACCGGGTATCGTTCAGTGTATAAAAGGAATTGTATCTTTCGACACAACAAGATAGTTGATAGCTGAGCGATATAATATCTTAAGGAAATGGCACTAGTGAAAACCACTGCCATTGACAACAACTTCATACCATGGCTGCTGTGGCGACCACCGGCAACGGCGAATGGGTCGACGCCGGATAATTTTACATTTGATGGGCCACAGGTGGTGGCGTTCCATTTCGTGGACAACCGCCACGGCGACAACCTAAAAAAGTGGATAAATATGATCGATGACCTGGCACAGGAGTACGCCGGTCGGATTCTTTTCGGCCTGCAAGACATTTCCAACATTGCTAAATTTAACGGCAACCTAAATCCCGAAGACTTTGGCAGCTACAGGAAGGGACTGCCCCCGAGGATCTATGGCAAGGATTGCGAGGGACGGGTCTACGAAATGCACAAGCTGGTCAGCACGAAGTACTTGAGGGAATTTTGCGAGCAACTGCTGAAGGAGCAGCTCTTCCGGGCCGTGGTATTGGGCCCCACTCCTGCCCAAGATTCAGCGCCAAGGAACTACAGAGCAGCGGCGACATGCTGGTGATGCTCTATGACCCTGCCTGCTACTACTGGCCCATACAACAGCGGATGCTGCGCAAACTGGTCCACCTGCTCTCCAGCGAGGATCTGCCCATTGTGGTTGTGGACAAGGCGAACAATTACCTGGGCGTGGGCTTCACCCGCTGGCTGCAAATGGTCAACTGCCACGGATCCACCATTTTCTCCTCGCCACGTCGCGATGGCTGGGATATCAAGCTCCAAACGCGACTGGAGAGCACTCGTGGCTATCTGCGCTACATTGCCCGGAACAGGCAGCCGGAACTGAGGGACTTCGATGCCGATGGGGAACCCAGGGGACCAGAAGATGCTCTCAAGTACATCCAATATTTGTATTACTCCTAGCACTTAATTATCGTAAGTGGTAAAAAAAATTACTGATATCATTTCAATCCATTATTTTAATCCTTCAATTTTAATTACCTAGTCAATAGCAAATTTCCCCAAAATATGTTATAAGTTTCAATTTCTCTCTGACTAAAATGTTCACATATTCTTTTTTTTAATCAATTTAACATCAGGGGAATTGGAACATTGTGTGGAATCGCCCAAAGACACTCCAAACGTGTATAAAAATGCCAAAAATGAGGACGCTTAGTTCGGCTTAAAGATAAGGGTGTATATTTAGAATTTGACTGGGTTGTTGGCGTTCCTCGGCTGAACGTGGATCATGACCTTGATAGCGCCTCCGGTGCCGTGGCGGGAGGTCTCGAACGCCTGAGCCGTCTCTGATATGTCGAAGTGGTGCGTCACAAGACGCTTCACGTTAACCTTGCCCGAAGCCACCAAAGCCAAAGCGGCGGAATAGCTAAAGATTGGGAGTAATCAGTAGTGTTAACGACCCCTAAACTCGGCTGATAACTTACTCATTGCAATAGCGGAAAACTCCACGGATGTCGATTTCACGTGCCAAGGCGTTGATCAGTGGCAGCTTGACCTCCGGCGCTCCCATGCCCACAACCACCACCACTCCGCCGGAGCGAGTGGCCTGAAAGAAAGGATATTTTAACCTCCAGTTCGGGGAATACACTGGGAATAGGACACTTACAAAGATGGCCAGGCGGGCACTGCTCTCGGCTCCACAGCAATCGATGGACTTGTCCGGAACACCGCTCATCGTCTGGTGAACCACCTTGACGGTCTCCTCGGCGGACTGATCCCGCTGCAGGAGAAGCGTGTGCGTGGCTCCCAGCTCCTTGGCCACATCTAGACGCTGCTGCACCAGATCGGTGATGAGGATCTCCGAAGCACCCATGGCTTGGGCAGCCTAGGTGATCAATAAAAATTGTTTAATTAAAACATTAAATAATAATTGCTTATCTTACCAGCAGGGTGACTAAACCAATTGGACCGGCACCCAAGATGAGCACCTTTGAGCCCAGGCCGACACCTGCGCGACGGCAGGCGTGGACTCCCACGGACAGAGGTTCCAGAAGGGCTCCCTCCTCCATGCTGACGTGATCGGGCAGCTTGAAGCAGAAGTCGGCGGCATGTTTGTAGTACCTGGTCAGGTTTCCATCGTAGGGAGGTGTGGCGCAGAAGACCATGCCAGCACAAAGATTGTACTGGCCCTGTTTGCAGTGATCGCAGTAGCGACAGGGAACACCCGGCTCGATGGCCACCCGGTCGCCCACCTTCAGATTGGTCACCTTCTTGCCCAGCTTGGCCACCACCCCAGCGGCTTCGTGGCCAATGATCATGGGCTTGGTCAGCACAAAGTCCCCAATGCGTCCGTGAGCCAGATAGTGGACGTCCGAGCCGCAGATTCCCACGCTGTCCATCGCCAGCAGTACCTCTAAAAAGGTTATTGATATTTTATGTATAAGGTAATAATACTTTCATAATTATCTTAATCTAAAATAAAGGATCCCTTTTTAATTGGGTGGATCTGAAATAATTAAGCGGCAATCATAAAACCTTAATTAATCAAAGCCACTTCAACTGTCAATATTTATAATATGTTTGTCATCTTTGCTATCAAAACGCTTAATTAAATAGAATTTGATTTATGTGTCAGTACTACTTTTATATAGCCACATTACTGTGCTATTTGATTAATGATTGTTAATATTTTCTGAATATTGATATTAAGCCTTCGCAAATCAATAAAATTGTATTCATTTATTTTATCTTATTTTGTTTGTATATATATACATAATTGCAATTGACATGATTTATTAAGGCTCTTAATACTTTTGTATATTACAAATAATTTTCTTCCCTGATATATTTTTTTAAATAATATGATTGCTTATGTATTATATATAAATTTGTTTCTTTTTGTGTACTTAAGAATCACTTACCATCGTCGGCGATTTCCGGAACAGGGCGTTGCTCCTGGAAGAAGTGAATTAGTAGTTGGCAAACATTTGCCTAATTAAGTTCCGGCTTTAACTCACCAGTCGCAGGTCTTCGATTCCGTGGAGAACGGCTGTCAAATTATCCGTTGCCATGATTACCTCTGTGTTTATTCCGTAGCACGTCCTCTCGCTTTGAAAGCCGATTTAGAACTGAATTCAGTATCCGATCCGTTTAATATGCTGCGCTCGCAAGTCGGTTTTCATAGTGGTGTACTATATAAATAGCTATATATTTAAATATGCTTCTTTACTCATTTATGCGTGTGTTTGTTTGCTCGACCGGAATACAGTTATAATCGGTTATATAGTCTATGATCAGTGAAAGTTGAGCACTGTTTTTACTCGACAAGATTTGGCACTTAAGTTACTTGTTAAAATACCGTAAATTATTTCGTTTCCGGGCTAGTAAATTATAATAATTATCAAGTAAGACGAGCCCCTTATGTTCGCTTTATTTGCTATAGCCTGTAATTTGTTGCTGTTATCTCACTTACTTCAAAAAAAAGAGAACAGCTGTTTTGTATTTACCACTAGTTGCTTGTTTACATATTTCATGTGGGCGTTTCGAACCGGCAAAAACAAAAGTGAAAAAAGCCCCATTCTCTCTGTGTTTCTCCCTCTCTTTCCATTTTTCTGCTTACATACACTCAGAATATTTTGGTAATTTTATAAAAAAGTACAGGCCATAAATACAAATAATAAATCAGAAGAATATTATAATATAATTTTGAATAATTTATTAACTGAGTTAAAGGTTAAAAAAAGTGGTTAGAAACCTTCACAACCCCATCTGAATTGATACCCGAAAGTCACGATATAAATAATTTAATTTTTCTTCAAATTAAAATCTTTAAAGTTGGCTAATTTTAAATTTTGTTTCTTTATACAAAGAAGATAATAAAAAGCTCTACAAAACTTTATATATCTGTCAGTACTTAACTTTTGTTTTGAGTTATATAAAGGATTTTTACAAGTGTACACGTACAAATGTTTAAAATAGTTACGTTATCTCTTGATTCCCGCTGCTTGAAGCAAATTGAAAAATAAATATATGCAAATATTTATGCAAATCAAATAAAATGTAGCAGTTCGCATTTAAGAACGCAATACGACTTTTGGTTTGTTTGTGTTTGCTATATAGTTTTATTGACTTTATTTCTCTGGCTAATATATTCATTTCAATAAGTGTTTGATATTCGGGTTCTTAACATATAGAATTTCTATTTTAAAAACGTTTGCTTATATAAGTATACATATATATGTGGGCTTTGCTGCGGTTTTTATTGACGTAGAAATAAAAAATGTTTGCTTAAAACTAAGAAAAAGTTTCCATCACGTCAACTGCGCATTTTTGTTGGCTGCTTTATTTGGTTTTTAGTTCACTTTAAAGATAAATGCATAATTCTGTAAATGCTATTCCAGTTCGGTAATATGTTTCTTATATGACTTTAAATTTGGCTTTGAGTTAGAAAGTAAAGCAAAGTTTCAAGTTGCAGGCGAATGCCCAACTACAACAGTTAACTGTTTTTTAATAACCCTGCAAATTGTCATAAATAAAATGGATGAAATTGAGTTTTTAAAATGCCAATTACCATTTTATCAGAAATGACAAACTACAATTTATAAAATTCTTTTAATTTGGAAGATTAAATGGATTCTCTACGGCGTTTTTCCAAACATGGGTTCAGACAAAAAATTAATTTACATTGGCAAAAAATTAATTTACATGAAAACTATAACAATTATCCGTGACATTTACTAATTGAGCAATTATTTTTATTGACATTTGCAAAGTTATATTAGTTTCGGGCTTCCGAACTCTTGTGTATTTAGACGCTGTGCGAGTGTTAGATGTTCTAGTAACTTAATGCTAGGCTTTCTAGGGTTTGGATTATGTTCTGGCTGCGGTTATATCTAACCACTTGTTTATATAGCGTATTTCTGTTTTCTAAAGCTGCAATCGCAGACATTCGATTATGTCAATGTGAAAGGAACAAATTTGGCCAAAGGAAACTTAATGTGTTGATCGTAATTACGTTTTTTTTTATCACACTTATGGTCGAAAATGCGGGGCCAGGCATCCTACATGGACAGCTCCTGACGCGGTTTGTTGATATGCAGCCGCTGGGGATCCTGCGGCGCCACACAGATATCGGTGAGGATGACCACCTCGTAGGGACTGCAGTCGGGCATCCGCAGGAAGCCGCACAGCCATCCGTAGAAGCCCTTCTCAATATCCGTGATGTCGTTCACCCAGCTGCTGTACTGCAGACTCAGCTGCCGCACCCCAGAATAGATGCCCAGTCCGAAGGTGCACAGCAGGATGGCCAGGGGATAGGCCACGAACAGCAGCGGCGTCACCAGGATCTTGTGCAGGTACGTCCTTTCCTCGCAGTAATAGTTGAACATGTTGTACCAGGTGAGTGTGCCAATGTAGAAAGAGTACACCGCCGAGATGACGGTCACAAACGGCAGACAAAACAGCGAGATGAGCAGGATGTGGAGGCCGGTGCCACAGCTGCAGGTGCAGCACAGATTGCCGCCCTTTTTGGAATCACTGGCCATTGCATGGGCATTTAGCTGCTCCAGCTCCTCGCGACTGATGTTGATCTGCAGATCCACGGACTGGCCCTTCTTCCGGCCCCGCTTGATGGTGCCCGTCATGGTCAGGTAGTTGCCGGCCTCCTTGCGCGCCTGGTAGCCCCGATCCAGACTTTGGTCGTAGTTGTTCAGGACACTCGTCTCGCCAGACTCCAGGTCCTCGTAGTTGGCTATCTCCGGCGAGGTGCGCTGGTTGCGTCCCTGTCCGGGCAGATCGGTCGTCCGGATATTCACCCGCTTCTTGGAGGACGACCGGTTGCTCAGGCAGTCCTGCGACTTGCTTAACTTGGCGTCCAGGCTGCTCTCCGAATAGCAACAGCTGCTGGGCGTCACCGTGCTGCTCTCGTGCCGCTGCGAGATGGATTTCGTGCCCTGCGATATGGACTCGAAGTTCTGCAGCTCATTGAGATTACTGTTCGATCGGGCCGACTTCTGGCTGTGCTGTGTGGAGCTGGCCGAGTGGGTACTGGCCAGGGTATCGTGGGCACCGGGCACACCCAGTTCCCCGGGCAGCTGCGGCAGCGGCTGCTTGTTCTTAATGATCAGCTTGGACTTGCGCAGCTCCTCCTCGAGTCCCGGATTTGAGGGCGACAGCTTCGGTCGATTTTGCTACGGTAAAAACATGGTAAATGTTTATTTAATATTAAATAGGACACGAATTAATTATGTTCGCATCATTATGTCTTAGTGTGTTTAATGATCCAGATGATTTAATGATTCAAAGCTTGGAAACATTATAAACAAAAAATCGTCCAAATATAGATTTTCTTTGCCATAAAGTATAAATATATAATGTTTTTAAAGCTAAGCTTAAAAAATCGCGACTTTTCATTTGTTGAATTTAATGCTAAAAAACATTTTTTATGGAAGAATATAATAAGAAGTTTACGAAATCATTATTGAATTTGAATCAAAAATGGACTTTAACTGTAGTTAGTAGACTTTTTCATATGATCCAAATCGATTAAGACATGATTCGAAACTGCGAAGCTCTTTTAGAGCTGCTTATAAATGGGACAACTGAGACAATATTGTGATCGATCATAGTCTAGACTCATCTGGGAGTCTATTGTTCAATTTCTCACCTGCACACTGACAATATGGTCCACATAGTTTTGCTTCTTGGCCTCCGACTTGGTTTGTTGACGTTTCCGAGGCGGAATAAAAACAGGGCGTTCCTTGCTGCCCGTGCTCGTGTGTTCGCCCAAGCCGCTGGACCCTTTGCCCACCATTTTCCGGGTTTATTCTTACAGACTCTTGGCACAAAAAACTACATCACTTTCCTGCTAAAAATTACAGATTTTTTTCTGCCCGCTGGCGTTACTTAACGCCCAGTAGTGCAAAAAATGCACTTCCGGCCTTTGTCGCTTCGCGGCTGTGTTGTTATTGATTTTTCCTGGCTGACTGGCGCGTCCTTGTGCCGATTTTGCGTTCAGAGGAGTTTTTTGGTGGCTGCTGTTGTTGCATTTTGGGTTGGGCGGCAATGTTTACAAAAAGTTAGCGCCTGCGCGGGCGGAAAGTTTGATTTAAAAGTGCACTTATTCCCGGCACAGCGAATGCAAGTGTGCAAATTAAACCATTTATAGTTATTATGTATTCACTTTCCGCTTATTAATTCACAATTTGTTTGTCTGAAGGACTTTTTAAGTTTTATGGGCTAATACAAGTTTAGGGAATAACAGTTTATTTTTCATGCAACAGCTGACGCGAACAGAACGAAGTTGGCCACGCTTGTGTATCTGGTGTGACCGAAAATTAATTTAAATTCGGTGGTTTTTCAAAAATCTCTTTCAGGCAAACTCGGTTGGAGTGAAAAAATGTTTTAATTCATTTTTATACTCTGGCAGAGGGTATTATAATTTAAGTCAAAAGTTTGGAACGCATTAAAGGACACATTTCCGACTTGTTATAGTTTTTGACCCTTTCTAAATTTTCGAAAAATGGCTTGGAAAAAAAGTGACCTAAAACCTGCACATCTAGGTCCACAAATTTTTAAATACTTTCGATTTCAAAGTGGCATACTTCTAAATGATTATGATTTAACTCTTTAAAAATCTGTGTTGTAAACTTGGTTTGTATTTTTCGTCATTTTTATGAACATTTTTTGAATAATACCTTTGCAGAAAAGTTAATTAAAACTTGCACTTCTAAGTCCATAACTTTTCTTATAGAAATCAAATGTCAAAGTAGCATATTTCGAAATGATTTTGGCTTGTATTTCTAAAAATTTTTATTATTTGGTTGACTTTCGCCATAAAAATATTAGTTAGAATTTGATTATAATTATAATAAATTTCTTAAATATCGAATTCTTCATCTCCTGTAAGTAAAGCCGTTTTATTTTGCTTTGCGTTCCACGGGGCCTTTTCCCACAGAGTGTGCATTTAAACGTGCGGAAGCTGCGGTCAAGATGGCTAAGAAGAGGAAAGCTGTTGTTAACCTCATTTTAACTAACTAAGTCTCTAAATTCTGTTTAATATAGTTTCTACTTTTTAAGTAGATCGAACTAATTGGTGATGGATTAAACAGGTAAATTTGTTATCACTGTGGACGGCAGCACACGTAGTAACGAATCGCAGTTTTACAATGTGAGAGGCGTCTGCTGTGATATACTGCTCGAAAGTTTTTGCTTTAACTTGGGGATTGCCTGCCAAGACTGCATTGCATTCGGCACGAGGCAATAAAAAATGACCGTGTAGACAAAAAACTTAAGTTCTTTGCTAAGTAGGCCAATAAGAAAATTTTCAAAAGTGTATTAATTACGTCATTTATAGTCACAAAACTGGATTTCAGAAATTTTGCGTTAGAGGTACAGTCGCTACTACTTTGTTATCTCGTTAAGAGTTGTTTTTATTTGACACTTAAGAGAGAGATAGTTGCATAAAAAAATTTAAACAAATTTTTAAGCTAAAACCGTTTAAGAGAAAATTAAGTACTTCTTAAATAAAGTACTATTAATCCCGCTGTAAGTATTATTTTATTTGACAATACAAACTCCAATCGCAATAATATTGTTAATTGGAGATAAACTATTACTAATTGGTCGTTGGTCGACTTCTATTTGCCTTCGGGAACCTTGGGAGGAATTCCAAAGATGGGTCCAGGCCTTCGGGTGGCCGCTGCCTCAGGTGGCATTGGATTGACGAGGGTTGGGCTCAGGATGGCCAAGATGAGTATTGCTGGCTTCATGTTAATTGGCAAACTGAAAAATGCTGACTATTTACGGACTACACCAATCGAAAGAGTGTAGAAAACCAATTCGTTCTGGACATAATTTAAATTTGATTCGAAAGTTTTGAAAAAAATCGACAAATTAACAATTAGGCGAGTGGCAAACTAACCTGATTGTTTTCACAACTCTAATTTAATATAAATTTATTGAGTTGTTGGGAAACACTCTAATTTTCCGACATTATTACTTTTAAACAGTTTAAGCTCTGTTGGGTTAAAGAAAATTATGATGATAGTCACCAGGAAAATGTACTTACGTAAATAAAATCAACAAAATAAAAAAGACTTGCTTTCTTAACCTTAACCAATTTATTTGGTACTCAACACATTTGCGACTGAGCATGACTTCAGCTGCTTATGTCTGGATTGCAATGCAAGTACGATTAGGCGAAATGTTAGTTTAATTAGTAAGAATTTCGAATTACATAATTGCAATCAAGATTGCGTGAGGAACTTGTTCTACAGATCAAGTTGTCCAGTAGTTGCAGATAGCCCGCCAAATTGCCGCGCACGCAAACGAGTCTTGTTTCAGATCGGTTCGCTTTGGGTTTGGTTGGGTTGGTATGGTTCGGTTTCTAGGACTCTCGGCTCTTACAACACTTTGAGATAATTATTTTGATATGACAGGCGGAAATGGCGTTAACAAGTGGCAACGACTGCGACAGCAATGGCCCGTCATTTGTTGCACATTCGGCCAAACGAATGTTATCCGACATTTGATGGCCAGTACGGTTATCTAGCTATCTGCATAGTCTGCCAACAATTTCCCCTGGAGACGGTCATAAAAAATCAATGACCATCCTCCGTTTTCCCTGGCAACCAAAGGCATTTGTCATAAAAGTGATTTATGTCTCTTGGCCAGCCAAACAACAAGTCATTATAACTACTTAAGCTGCGCACTCAATATGCCACGGATGCGGGTGAGAAGTTCAATGCTCGTGAGTCAGCAAACTCAGAGTCAGAATCGGGAAAACCTAAGCTGCGAAAACAATTATGCGCCAGAGTCGCCAAAAAAAAAAAGAGGAAACGGGATGGTAAGAACATACAACATTATTTATGCGGCAGTTTGGAGGTGCGCCGTCTGTCTGCCAGATTTTTTGTCATTATGGGGCAGTTACTTATGGCAACCTGGCGCTGTCTTTTGAATATGTACATATCTGTATCTCTGTCTGCGGCTTTATCTGCCAATTGAGAAACTGCGCATGCGCACGCTCGCCCCGCTTCCGTTTGCAGACCCAATCTTCAATCTTCCCATAGGGCTTAGTCAGAACACGCCCGGCTTATAGCTTCTTATATAATTAGCTTGATTCTTGTTTCTGTTTTTTTGTTTTTCCATTTTTGCCCAGAATGTTCCGCTGGCCTGGCAGGCAAAGAACTCGGCTTGTGTCTCTGTCGTGACAGCAGCCAAATTTGCCAGACACTCACCTTTTCCCCAGCCCCCGACTCGACTTCACCTTTGGCCAAGTCAATAAACTCGGCGCAGACAGTTCCAGCCCCCATTTTTTGGCTCTTTGTCTGACTGCCATCCACTTAAAGGGACTGCACTTAAAAATCAGTCAATATTTATTTATCAAAACAAAATCGTTCATGCACTTAAACCTAGCTTGATATATGCCATAATTTATTGCTTGCCGTAGATGCTTAGCTAAATGCAGTTTTGGGCTGGTCTTACAAAGGGTTTTTGGGGTTCACAGATCAAACTAAAACGGTCATTTTGATACAATCCAAAGTCTGACGACCTGGAATACCTTCTATGTTTGGACTTAAAGCCCATAGTTTTCATGTTTTGGGGACCTCATAAAGAATCGACATTAGATCAATTGCAATTTTGGTTTAAATTAAAAATATCTTCTTAATTTTGTTCGTTGGCGTTTTGTAATATCAACATAACTTTGATCATTAAGTTTACGTTTTTGTCTTATCTTAAAAGGTATAATTTTGATGACATAAAATCTCAAATAATTAAGAAAAATTTAATACGAAATAAGATTTAATGGAACTTTTATGTGTTGATATGGTTATTCCACTTCCTGCTCCGACCAGCCCAAATCTGTTATTGTATTTATTGCCGTTTTATAAAAATAGACTTTACCCTCCGCAATTGTTGAACAGTTGCTGGAGAGATTAGATATATAGTCGGATGATGCTCGGAAAGGAGATTCCAAGTGGAAACTGGACGGAAGGGGAAAAGCCCCGAAATTAATGAAAATAGAACGCCCGGCACCGCAGTCTTTCGAAGGTTTTTAAGGGAGCCAAGGTGGTCCCATTACGAGATGATGTTCTGATAGAATTGCGGCTTGTTCTGGTGCTCCTTGATGACGTAGAAGCCCTTGGGTTTGCCATTGCCGGCGAAATACTTGTGGAAGCTCTGCTTACTGACCGCCTGCGAGGGTGCGTAATACGTGGGCGATTTGGGCTTGAGGGACTTGCGGTACTTGGCCTTTCCGCCGCCCGCACTGAAGCCCTTCTCGACGGTCTCATTCTCCCAGGGCTGGCGCCATGTGGGCACACTCTGGATGTCCAGCAGTCTATTGCGATCCGCCGCCGAGACGTGGGCAAAGTGGGGCTTCTTGGAGAGGGCCTCCTTCAGAACGGGCAGGTTCCAGTGGTATATGCGACCGGGCCGGCCATTCGAGCTGAAGGGAAACGAGACCTGCAATTGAAAGCGCACTGATTAGACAACATTACCCGTGGACTGCGACTGGCGTCCCATAAATCAGCCGTGCTCTGGCGTCTAAATCAGGAATACCAGCCCGGGCCCACTTGCCGGCGGAGTGGCTCAAAACAAATTGCATTTTTAATTGAAGCTCGGACTTGGTTAATGGCCTGCATATTAATTTCTGGTTCAGCCGCGACTCCGTGAGAGCGTAATAATTTTCGTGCCACTGGCTGTCCAACATCCACTGACATTGACACTTGCCGCATTAATTCAGTGCCCCAGCTCCGCAAAGGCCATGTATTACAGCTCGGAATGCTGTATGGTGTTGGGGATCGGGATGTCTTCTCTGGACTTCCCGATACCCACTGGCTGGCCATGACTGACCCTATCGATGAGCTATTTATAGGACAGTGGGGCCGGGGCCCAACATACCCATTTCGGGCATTGGGGGTAGCACGCATAAAAATAGCAACAGCAACTGCAACTGCAACTGCAACGACTGCCAAGTCGCATGTTCTCCGCGGCCAAAGTCTGTTACCAAGTCTACAAAATGGGTAATCCATTTCGCTTCCACTTCAACTTCTCTCTTCGGGGTTCCTCAAGCTGTTTTGCAATTTGTTTTATGCGCATGCGAGCCGATGTTTATCGCGGTCTAGGTCCAAACCTGGCCAGATCTCGGCTGAGAGCCAGTTCTAGCCATGGCCAGAAGGGGCCAGACCAGAGCATTGTGTGTGCCTATGTCTATGGTGTAACCTAATGGAATCCCGTTTACCTTTTTCCCGTTAGCTTTCAACGCCGACGCCTCAGCAACTTGTGATGTTGCTGCTGCTGCTGCTGCTGCTGCTACTGGCGTGCTTGATGTTGCTCGTGTGTCCGCCGATGTTGCTGCCACTGTCATCTTGTTGGGTGCGTTACCATGTTGCTTGCCACCACCAACACCAACAGCACCGCCACTCGACTTCTCCTCCTGATCCACCAAGGCATTCTTCGCACCGGGTCCTGCATAGTAGTGCATATTTGGCGGCAATTTGATGATGAACATGTGTGAATCATCGCGCGAGGAATGGCGTCGTGACTCAACCGCCAGTCGCTTCCGGTTGTGGCTGTTGGGCGCCTTCACCTTCATGAAGCCCATCTGGCTGCAACGATCAAGAGAGTTTGGCAATAGGAGGTGAGCAGCGTTGGTACATTACATTATTTATGACCAGCACTGGACCCGGGACTTTAATTAAGCCCAAAGTAAGAGTTGTGCACCTAACCCACATCCTGTCTTACACAGCAGTGAATGAAATATTATTTAAGTTCTTAAACGCAGATATGCGTAACTGATGCTACATGTCCAAGAATTGGCTTTCCTTTTTGGTTTAATCTCTATAATCATTTTAAAAGACAGCTCAATTACAACCGCTTATTTAGCTTAATTAAAGTGAGAATATTTAAGCACTGAAAGTAATAAATTGAGTTTTTAGGGTATGCAATTCCAAAACCATCTATGGTATGATTTAAAAACAAAATATTTATAAATTTTAATCTTATGAAAAAAACATCAATCGATTAATCTTAAACAGAAATTAAAAAAAACAAGAAAGGAAAGCTAACTTCGGGCGGAGCCGAAGTTTATATACCCTTGCAGAATATTCTGTAAATAATATTCTCCAAAATTATTCATATGATGCATTCTTAATACTAATAAAAATCCCAACTTCCTAACTTTAAAAACACCAAAGTTATGGCAATTTCAATCGTTCAGTTATATGGCAGCTATAGGATATAGTCGGCCGATCCCTATAAAATTTGGTAGGTCGGATTGATTGGCCAAATATAAAACCCATAGAAAATCCCAACTTCCTAACTCTAAAAACACCAAAGTTATGCTATTTCCTATCGTTATATGGGAGCTATAGGATATAGTCGGCCGATCCTTATGAAATTTGGTAGGTCGAATTGATTGGCCAAATAAAGAAGCCATAGAAAATCCCAACTTCCTAACTTTACAAACAGCAGAGTTATGGCATTTTCTATCGTTCAGTTATATGGCAGCTATAGGATATAGTCGGCCGATCCCGGCCGTTCCGACTTATATACTGCGTGCAAAGGAAAGAAGGGTGTGTGCAAAGTTTCAATTCGATAGCTTTAAAACTGAGAGACTAGTTCGCGTAGAAACAGACAGACGGACAGACAGACGGACAGACAGACGGACAGACGGACAGACGGACAGACGGACAGACGGACAGACGGACAGACGGACAGACGGACATGGCTATATCAACTCAGGAGGTGATCCTGATCAAGAATATATATACTTTATAGGGTCGGAGATGTCTCCTTCACTGCGTTGCACACTTTTGACCAAAATTATAATACCCTCTGCAAGGGTATAAAGATAATTAAATTCTATTAAAGAAAGGCAAACTTAATTTGGGCTAAACGAATATAACATAAATCAAGTTTACGAAAAACCACAAGATATTTGAAGACATTTTTGCGATACGCCTATCTCTGATTTGATATGCAATGAATGAATAATATAATCATAGTTTAAATAACATAACGATTTGATGTTCATAACGTGTAAGTTCTAAAGCCATTGTAAGTGAATTGAGTGAAAACTCATGATTTACTATTCTAGGTTCCCGCAGTGTGTTAACTCACCTGAGCAGCTTCTTGTTGAGGCCATGGGCACTTCTGGCCAGTTGTTTGGGCTGTTTGATGGCCGTCAGAGGACCCGTCCCCGATCCCGTTCCCAAACCCGATCGTCTGTCCAGCCGCTTCGACTTGTGGTGCATGTGGACCACATCCTTGGCCAAAAGTGGCGCTGTTCCCGCTCCTGAATTGCTGGCTCCATGGGCTATCGTGGCGAGGCACAGGAGGCAGTAGAACCTGAGGGATCGAAACTGCTTTTATGGCATTCGTTTTATGCCCTGACATTGCTCGTTTTATGTGCGAAATTCTATAAGGGATTAGGCTGCCTGCGGTTTGATTGGACCCCACGGCCAGGGTTCAGGGTCGTTTTGGCGGCACTTTGACAGGTGAGATGGCCCGAGGTCTTAATTTCCAGCCGATGTATCTTTCCGTTCCTTACCGTTTTGTTTTTGTTATTTTTGTTTTGGGTTGGGCCTGACCAGCGTGTAAATCAACTCCTCAACTTTAAATAGATGGTTTTTGCCCCCCCTGTGAAACTGAAAACCACTACTCGCTGCTGCTCGAATGTCAAGTAATAATAAGGAAGAAAGCGGAAAACAAAGCAGATAAAAATGCAAATAGGCACGTACAATTACAGGGAAGAAAAGGGGGAAGATACGGGGGGCTATCATGGGTGAGAGACAAACGCTTTCGAGCTGGGAAATTCAAGAGGCATGGGAGCATTAGAACCGACCAGAATGCATATCTCCGGGGGTGTTGCAATCACCGATACCTTGCCTTAAAGTGCCACATTATGTGATCATATTGCTGGACTTTCAGGCGGTCTTAGGGGCTCTTTTAAGATGGATCCGACTTTGTCAAGCGAAATGCTATTGACCGACTAAGCGCTGTGGGTCCTACATACCTATAGTTCGATATAGAACTGCAGCCCCTTGGCGGTCCACTGCTCGTTACAAATTATCATGGAAATTGGCTGGGTTTTATGCAATAAATGTAACCGAAGGCCCGCCGACGTGCCCGGCATTCTGAGCCAGGTCTTAGCCCAGAGCTCCCGAAGATAATGCATGCAAAAACTGACTGAAAACTGAAAACAAAAGCAAAAAAAAGTAAAAAACTAAAAACCTTAGAAGCCAAAGAAGCTGCATAAATTTCGAGTGCAAGACAGCAAGGAAACTGTGCCTGCCGGCGGGATTAGAGGCCAGTCAGGAGCTGATGGACGAATGGAATGGGGGCCAATCGATTTTGTGTATTGCATATCCATGGGAGCCCAATCGAAAGCGCCCAAATCAACACGTACTTAGCAGTGGCCACCACATGCTGCCATGGTCTGGAGTTGCCTCTGCCGCATGCCCCATCCATATGCACATCCTCATCCACATCCACATCCACATCCCGATGCAAGCCAAACAAACACCCCAGGCGGGTTGCTCCTACTCCTTTGTGTCCTCTGTGTCTGCGCTGTGGTTTTTGTGGCCATTTTCATGTTAACTCTGTATTGATAAATTGCAGAATAAGTGAATGCATTTTTTGTTCCTTTATTTTGTTGCTGCCGCTGCCGCTGTCGTTGTCCTGGTCCTGAACATATGCGGCATTTTTGAATTATTAATGAATTGCCAGCACAAAGGAGCCCGCAGCCATACATACAACATACTGCACACAACAGCAGCAACACGAGGTTGCGTGTTGGGTTCTTTTAAGACAACGTTTCGAAAAGGGTTTCGTGTGAAAATTCGGCAAACCCAACACATCGCACCACCTTCGACAATTCTTAGTTGTTTTTAGCTGAGGCTTACAATTCAGTATTTCACACTGTACAGATACGTTCTTGTCAAAATTGTAAGTACGTTGTATTTATATTGTGGAACAGAAGGTAGCATTAGATTAGTCTTAAAATGCGTATTGATCTGAAGGAACTGCTGTTGGTATCCATGTCCACAACTCCAAGTAGTGTGATTCATCTGCACAAGCGATTCAAATGCGGGAAGGTAAGGTGAGTTCGGCATCGGGGGTCTAAGATGACTTTGTCCAATTAACTGGTTAACCCCGAAGCTATATGGTTCACTGCGAGCTGCAGAAGGGGCAGCTGCTCATCCGTCAGGTCAAGAGGATCCGACGCACTACCTCCTTGGGCACCCGGCTACAAAAGCGTCGCCGTTGTCTGAAGCGGATGTTAAATTGTGGAAGTGGTTTTGCCTTCAAACTACCAGTAACCCGAGAGGATGGCTGCACTCAGACCACCCTGCATCGTCGGTCCAAGGCCGTGGGCACAGAGATGGTGCTGGAAAGCACCGGCAGTCAAACGCCCCACCGGCAATGGATGAGCAGCCATGTGGATACCTCCGATTTGATCCATACCGTTTCCCAGGATCAGCAGACCCTCAATCCCTGCCAGCAGACTTTAAGCATAGCCGTGGGAACGGAGACGGTGCTGGACAGCACGGCCAGCCAAACGCCTCACCAAGAGTGGAGCAACAGCCAGGTGGACACTTCCGATCTGGTGCACTCCATTTCCAGGGATCAGCAGACCTTCAATCCCGGCCATCAGACCTTGAGCAGTCAGACAGAGAGACAGGTCCTGCAGAGCCGCATCACCCAGGTGGAGGTCACCGCCAAGACCAGCACCACCCAGACCAAGCTAGTCAGCGCCTGTTTGGGCACCCAAACGGAGATCCACTGTACCAACGTATCTGTGCAGACCGCAATGGACTGCCAGCACACGAGTACCCAGACCATTGACGACGAGGATGAGGTCATGAAGCCCCATCTCCAGGCTCTCTTCCTCATCTACGACTCGATCAAGGACCAGAGCGACCTCATACACAACGAAGTCCTGCAGGCCGTCAACCAATTGTGCGATCTCACCCTGCTCGGTGTGAAGAAGAGGCGATTGGAGGAGGACCTGCCCAGAGAGGCGTCACTGGAGCCATTAACACCCATCCCGCAAAACCAGATCGGAGATAACTTGCCAAGGGAGAAACTCTTATCCGAAGCGAAGCTTAAGAAACTCCTATTAAAGTTGGACCCTAAGTTCAGGACTAAAAGGTATGAAACGTAGGAAAACATTTTGGTTCTTGGAGAACATTTTTAATGAATTTAATTGCACCACTAACAGATTATTTCACGCATTCACATAAAAAGGATGATTCAGTCAACTGAATGAAAATGAGAGAAACTCAACTATTCCCAGCTTGTTTGAATTAACTCACATTTGGTTTTCGCTTAATTACATTTTTTAGAAAACACTGCTCAACTTTATATTTAAAGTGAGCATGACGACAAATAATTCCAAATGGTCCAGCTGCGCTCTTAACTATTCAGTAAAATACCTAGTTTCACAAGTCACATTTAATCATTCTAACTGAACTTCTTAATTTTTCAAGATTTAAACACTAATTAAGAAACTAATATCGGTAGAAAGTTTTGTCTGTCGTTGATGTATTTCCAGTCAAACAAAATAAGACAAAAACGTATTTAAATATTTGTAGATGAATAATCAAGTTTTCTTGTCTTCACCTTAAGTTTTCTAAGTATGCTTCATAAAATTCTTAATAGTTCCGACTAAATAAAGCCCATAAACTTCATTGGTAAGGTAACCCCACCTCAAAGCCAATTTTTTTGTTCATATTTCTCAGTGTAACTTTGCCAGACAAATAACAATAAAATGTCTCCTCAAAGCTGATTTAGCAGCATTCTAAAAGTCTCTCCTTCTATCCGCAGAGTCAGCAAGAGTAAGAGGTTATCCACCGGTCCCTCTTGGAGCTGCACGATGAAGTGCAAGCGGTGCGGCCTGCACATGCACCGCACCAGGCTCCGGGTGTCCAGCGAGTAGGTGACTCAATCCTCCATCTCCAGACACCCTAGCTCACCCATTCCCTGTTCCCTGTTCCCATTAGCAACCAAGAAACCCAGACAGAAGTGGCGGAGACGGAGGACGCGGTGGTCTGGACAGAAACGGGGACGCAGACGGAACGGGAGCGGGGACGCTGGACCCTAAAACGCAGCTAGAGGACCCTCAGGAAACCCGGTGTCCTTCGAACTTACCCCAGCACAAGGGCCGCCGTTCGCATCCAGGTTGAACTCATATTAATAAACTTGTGTTTTTTTTTCTGTTCGTTAGCACTTTTTGTATGTGATTTGAATTAAATGCAATCGAATCAGAGTCTTAAAGTCTTTTCGTTGTGGCGCCAAACGTTGTAAAACTGCATCTAAAGTCGCGTGGTGAGTAACGAGCGGTTTTGGTTTTGGTTTTGGAATTCGGTATTCGGATTTGCATTCAAGTTCGCAAGTCAGCCGCAGACACGTCCGCACACGATAAAATCTCGCCAAAGACTGAATGAAGCGGGCCGGTCGTCGTTGCCGTTTATGCCACAGAACAAAACCACCGAGTGGATTCGGGTATTTCAGCTGGGAGACTAACCACGTCATGAGTAACCACCGCACTGGTTTGACCCTAGTTTCCTAGTGTACAATCATTCTGGTTCCCGGAAAGAAACCTCATCCGAAAACCCATTTGAAAACTATATTTTCAATTTGATATTTGTTTTAAAAACCTACTTTTATTCTAGGAATTCGCTTAGTTGGCTTACGCAGCAAAACATTTTCTATTGGGTATAGGAATTATTAGGATTCGAACTAGTCATTATAATTTTTTATTGGTGGTAATGTCTTAATTTTTTAGAGTACTACTGATTTCAACTTGCATGTTTGAATATACAAAAAAAATGAAATACGGTTATAACTAGCTCTAAAAAATGTTGATAAATTTATTATATTATTATTTATAGTTCATACGTTTTAATTTGACAACTCTTGGTTGTTATTAAAAATGTTCCTTTATTTATCTTGACTTTTTTCATGTTCCTATTTACACTTTATATATTTGAATTACAAAATAAGAATATCTTGACTTTTTTCATGGTCCTATTTAGTAATTTAAATATAGAAAGTTTATTTACACTTTATAAAATAAAAATTAATTTTGTTGCAAATATCCATAGAGTATTCAGGATTCAGTGTAAGTAGAACCATTCTGGTTTCTTTCTTCTCTGCCTTTGGTTATTCGTGGAGTGGCTTCGACTTCGAGTTTGGAGTTCGGCTTTTTGTTTACGTTCCCAATCCCCCCCAAACACTCGCCGCTGCCCCTTTCCAATTCTTACCCATTTTCCCGACGGTATGCAAAAAGCAACAAACAACAATAACAAAAGTCACGCTTAACGACTGTGACGTCGTCGCGACTTGGCCAAGTTCGTACCCCTCTGCCCCTCCTGCCACTTTTTGTGTGGACTGTGTCCAGTCTGCAGATCGGGACCGGCTTCTAAAAGGCTGGCCAAATAATAAACATGCAAGTGCCGCATGGCGTGGCATAGAAAAGAATAAAGAGTGGCAGCCGAAAAGTAGGAGTTGGGGTGTGAATGCAAAGACATCTGTGACATCCCAGAAAGCTTGGGATAAGCCAGGGAGTAGCCTCGTCCACTGATTGATTACCAGGATGGTCCACGGTGCACGGTGCATGGTACATGGTACATGGTACATGGCCATGGGAAACGCCCCCGTGGAAAAGGGGTTGCAGTTTAATTGAGATTTATTTATGGTATGTGTGCTGTGTGCGGCGAAAAGACAAAAGAACCCGCTCGGCCCAACCCAACCCACTGGCCATACCAAACCCAATCCCAAACCAAATCCCAATACCAATCCCAGGTCAGGTTCCCATCAGGAGCCACGTCCATAATAACGAGCAAACAATGCGCTGCGTTCCCGGGATCTGGCAATATTTGGACAGTGGGCAATTGAAGAACTCCAATTGTGTGGCTGCCGTTTCAGTGGTGGTTATCGATGATGTTGCCGGGGCACTTCACTTCGCCCCACTTTGCCACCAAGGGAGTGGAGAGGGGCGATGCAACGGTTTGGGTCGAAAATTGGGCGGACGCCGCCTGCTTGTTATTGTCAATTGTTGGCTATGAGTGGCATTGGCATTCCTTTTGCTTTTGCCTTTGCCTTTGGCTTTGGCTTTGGAAGTGGCCGTCTTTGTTGGACAAGTTAACAGATTGCAATTGCGATTCCAGGTGGCGAGTGTGAGTGTGAGTGTGTGTGTGTGTGTGTGTGTGTGGGTGACATTCTAACTGTCCGAATCTGGTGGCCTGGAATTCGTAACTCCCATTCTCAAAACCGTACCCATCATTGATTTCCAGTTGGGGGCTAAGTGGCATGTTGCGGTTTACTCATACAGCAATTTTGGGCCAGCTAACTTTAACTGCTACACACACAAAAATCATTGTATCCTTCCAAGGCAATCGTTGCCCACTAATATACACTTCATATTATTTAAAACACTTTATTAATTAACGAAGAAAACAATGAATTAAGGACTAGATACTCAGTAAATTGTTAACCTACCACATTGAATATTTAATGGTAAATCATAAAGCAGTATTTATGTTGTTTTTAGCTGCAAATTCCAAAGCAGTTATTATTTATTAGCTATTATTTTATTAGTGCCAGATTTTAAAAAATAATTGTGCAATAAATGTATAACCTATAAATCAGATTTATTTTCTCTGTGAGTGCAACTTCAAAGTGAACGCCCACCTGAAAGAGCTCGTTAAGCCCAATTAGGCACTCGCAATTTCTGGCTGGTTAGCTCGTTCTGAAGCACAGCACAACTTTCACTTTAACTGCGGGCAATTGCTACAAATTTACAGACATCATCATGCATAAGCTGTACAAAGACCACAACAAAATGGCGCAGACAGCGGGGGACAAAAGCTGCTGCAAAATGGCGTCTACTTCCTTCCGGTCTACCGCCAAATAATTGAGATGCATTGAAAAGACCCTCCCAAAAAATATCCAAAGCGAAATGGAATAGAGAAACTTTGCTGTTCTTATTCTGTTGACCATTCGGCATCCCTGGCCTCTTGGCCGCTAGCCACCTTCCATAAAGCTGCCATAAAAAAGTGCGCTGAGAGGCAATCATTTCCCAGAAGTACCTGGTATACACCTGGTGGTACTTGCAAATTTCCGCAAGCGTTTGCCAATGATTAATGTCAATAAACGTTGGCCGATGGAAAAGCGCTGGGATCATTCAAGAAAGCAGTTCCAGAGATGGAATGGAGAGCCGGGCATGTGGGTCATGAACCTGAGAATCGAGGACAGCGGCGATCCGCCAGCGTCGTGTGGGTGCACAAGTTCAAGTGGTGCGGTGGCTCTGGTGGCTCTGGTGGCTCTGGCGGTTCTGCTGGTCAGGTGCCGCGGTGGATAGCCTCGATAAGTTGTAAATTGCAAGGGGCATAGGCACATATATATAGATGCTGCAATTACGGCCGCCATGAGGCAGCAATTTGGTGTGAGCAGAAATCGGGCCACGCCCACTGACCACGATAATTAGCTGGGCGATCTAATGAGGAATTCGAAAGCGGCAACGCCTGCACCTTGGGGATATGACAAATGTTTTATTTCTTTTATTTTTCTATTTGTTTTTTTTTTCTTCATTTTTTGTTAGCCATGCCAGGCATGTCCAGCAATTTCTCCGCTCGTTCAAATGGCGGCGGCATTTGCCCAAGGTTTACATATGTGCCACGTCACTCCCGCCGACAATGTGACAGGTGGTGAGCCAGGGAAAACCTTTTGGCTTGGGAAACTTGGGAGCACGCGATCCGGTCCGATCCGATCCAAAAGTAATGGAATGCTCAGCTCTCAAGGGTCATTGTCATCGCATGCAGACTGAAGGAGCCAGTCGGCGGGCCTCTAATTCAATTATCAGACGGGCTGCATTCAGCACTCTCGGCCCCACACAGCGTCACCAACTGCAGAAAATCCCATTCAGGCACAATTTAGCTAACGGCGGTTCTGCATTTAAGCCATATTTGGCTGGATCCGGTAAATGCTTTCAGACACCTTGATTGACAGCCGCAAGAAATCGTGGAATTGAGGTGTTGACAGAGTGTCAACCGAAAAGGATCTGCCGGATCCATATAATAGCACTATCGTCCACTTGATCAGTATTGGAATTTAAACCCCTGAAAGCAATAACATTTTGTAGTTTAATGATTTTGGAGCATACCACGTTATTGGACTTAAAAAAATAGAAGCGCGTGCTTTTAAACAAATGGTTTGCTTTGTGCATATAGTAATTAATGTATTTATTTGATCTAGTTATTGCTAACAGAGAAGTAACTAAGTAAGCAATGTGCAAAAAACTGTGCAGCCCTACGTGTCTAAGCTAGAAAAATATTTTATCACTTTTTTTGTTTGGATAACTGATACATCGTGAAAACTTTGGAAAAACTCCATAATATAATTAAAAACATATTGGTAAAAAGTTTTAAAATGGATCCATTTTTTCAAATATGTTCGCTCACGACAATAGGACAATTAGAGCTCAATAAATAAATAATTATTCAACTTATCCAAAAGCAATATTTTAATTAATTTAGAAAATTTGTATTCATTTTAATATTTGTACAGAATTATTTGGAAAATTTTAAAATGTTTCAAAACACGCGCCAATCCCTGTACTAAAATCTAAAATACCAAAAGAATACCAAATGCATAACTTTTTCAGCATCATAATAAGGTGGTGGTTTCATCAAACAATGTAAAAACGGTCACACTGCAAGCCAATTTGGAAAATCTGAGCGAAAAATTTTGGAAAAAAGGGTGTTTGTGTATTGAAAAGCCTCAGAATTGGTGTGAAAATGACGTCACTGGACCCGGCGCCGAACAAAACGTGGGAGCTGTCGCTGTACGAGCTGCAGCGCAAGCCGCAGGAGGTGATCACGGACAGCACAGAGATCGCGGTGTCTCCGCGGAGCCTCCACAGCGAGCTGATGTGCCCCATCTGCCTGGACATGCTGAAGAAGACCATGACGACGAAAGAGTGCCTGCACCGCTTCTGCTCCGATTGCATCGTCACCGCCCTGCGATCGGGCAACAAGGAGTGCCCCACATGCAGGAAGAAACTGGTGTCCAAGCGCTCGTTGCGCGCCGATCCCAACTTCGACCTGCTTATCTCGAAGATCTACCCCAGTCGCGAGGAGTATGAGGCCATCCAGGAAAAGGTGATGGCCAAGTTCAACCAGACGCAATCACAGCAGGCGCTGGTCAACTCCATCAACGAGGGCATCAAGCTGCAGTCCCAAAACCGACCACAGAGATTCCGCACCAAGGGTGGTGGTGGAGGCGGCGGAGGTGGAGGCAATGGTAATGGTGCGCCCACTGGTGGCGGTGTGGCTGCACCTCCTGCTCCTGGAGCTCCCGCTGCTGTGGCCCGCAATGCCTCCAATCAGTTGCATGTCCACGACACAGCATCCAACGACAGCAACAGCAATACCAACAGCATCGATCGCGAGAACCGAGATCCGGGTCACTCGGGCACCTCTGCGGCCTCGGCCATTACGAGCGCCTCAAATGCGACGCCCTCCTCGTCGGCAAATTCGGGCGCCAGTACTTCCGCCACCCGGATGCAGGTGGACGACGCTTCCAATCCGCCCTCGATGCGAAGCACACCCTCCCCGGTGCCTTCTAATTCGAGCAGCTCCAAGCCGAAGCGCGCCATGTCGGTGTTGACCTCGGAACGGTCCGAGGAATCCGAGTCCGACTCCCAGATGGACTGCCGCACCGAGGGCGACTCCAACATCGACACCGAGGGAGAGGGCAATGGCGAGCTGGGCATCAACGATGAAATTGAGTTGGTATTCAAGCCCCATCCCACCGAGATGTCCGCGGATAACCAGCTAATACGGGCGCTCAAGGAGAATTGTGTGCGCTACATCAAGACGACGGCCAATGCCACCGTCGACCATCTCAGCAAGTATCTGGCCATGCGGCTTACCCTCGATCTGGGGGCTGATCTTCCGGAGGCCTGTCGCCTGCTCAACTTCTGCATCTACGTCGCTCCCCAGCCACAGCAATTGGTCATCCTGAATGGCAACCAGACGCTGCATCAGGTCAATGATAAATTCTGGAAGGTAGGACTAGCTTTAGTCACAATTACATTGGTTCTAATCCCTTTTCCTTCCAGGTAAATAAACCAATGGAAATGTATTATTCATGGAAGAAAACCTAAGCAGTACGAAAGGTGTTATAGTTTTAGGACATTTATTTCTGAACTGGAAATATCTCTATAGCTGTACAGCTTAACAAGTATATAAAGCATTCATTATAAAATAAAATTTAGTTTGGTTTAATACATACACATTGACAAGGATTAACTGCCCAGTGGCTATGTATTTTGATTATCTTGTCATTTATATTGAGGGGGTTTGGGGATTAAAGATATTTAGAAAAGCTCGATTTTTTTTTGTAGCACCATGGTAACAGTTAAACAAATTTTTAGTTAATCCCAGTGAGTGCATTGCGATGAAAGTTAAGAAAAAACGTTGTGTTATTCAAGCAAAAACTTCATTTAAAAAAGTTAAAATTCATTTGAATAGAACCACTTGTAACGATGTCTTTTTTGAAATCGGAAAACTCTGCACTCGCCTCAATTTCGTTGCTACAGTTGAGCTGAAAGCCAACATTGGATGATTTTCATTTGGCTTCCACTATGGAAGCATCTGATTTCATCATTGGAGAGGCCCTCGTTGATGAGTTCGCTCAATTTGTCCTAGGTAAGCCACTTGTGCACTTCCCGTATATTTTCAAGCATTATTCGCCCTTAATCTGGTCACTGGAACACGTCGCCTTCATGAATTGGCGGAAAAGTTATTTTTTGTCTGTAAATTAGAAGTTAAAACTAAAACCTAAACAAACATTCTTTTTTTATGTTTCATGATTTTTATTTGTTTTCCTTTTTTGGTTTATGTAGAATCGCTTTTTAAATAATCGAAAATAAATCATGATTTCCAACTGTTATAAGAATAAACGGTTCTTTTCTTCAAAAAAGTGCCAAACAAATTGGTTCTTTAATTATAGGTAAATTACTATAGTTCCTATTATTAAATTACTTGTTGATTTCAAATATGTTCTATTTTTTGTAAAAGGCTGTAAGGTTGTAACTGTCAATAAACTATAAATGAATCAGGTCATTTATTTCTCAATCGAACATTTAGTTCTTAACAACATTACAAGGCGTGCCGTATAGAAACAACTAGAAAATTAATGTACTGTTAATTTGTTATAAAATTGGATAACCACTTCTGTTATGTTTTCACGTTATTTGTTCTTTATTATTCCCAACGTATTATAACCATTTAGTTGGTTGATCGATGTTAATATAATCTATTTGTTAAACCAAAAAAAGAAAATTAATGTAAGTAACTTTACTTTACTTCTGTTCCGTATATATGTATGGGTTAAATTATTAGAATGTGAATATTTAGTGAGTTAAGCTCGTTTCGAAAGCCGCAGTGCGATAAGTAGGATGGCTTTCATTTCTTCAATATTTGACTATGACTTCTCTTGGATCCAGGGTGATGCGTGGTAGAAGTCACCAAAAAACCTTTCTGAAAACAAATCCACTATATCATTTCGGCACCCGTTTCATCTTATCAGCGATGGCGTCCCTGAACTCTCGGAAATCAGCTCCACCTCCAAATCGTAGGGCAGGCCCAGATCGACCAGCTCTTTCACCTCGTCCTGGGTGAAGGTGCCCTGCGTCTTCGCCAGGAACTCGGTGCACTTCTCGTAGATTTCCAAGTACTGCTCGGGCTCGTTCTTATCCCCGGAGCGCCTTTCCTTCATGAAATTGCGGAACAGTTTGCTGGCCTCCCGATCCAGGAGGGTTTCGTGGACACTGTTGGACAAGGAGTAGATCCTTTGAACGTCGGCGGGAGTCATGTCGCTGCATCCGCAGAAACACTTAATCAGTATGGGTTTGACCTATCAATATGAAGGACGATGATTAAGCCAGTTTCTGTATTCTTGTACAACGCACCTCAGACAATGAGTAGGACATCACGAATGTCTTTTAATACTTTTGTTCAACAGCAGGCGGACCCTTATTTCGTTTATGTCCAGGGGCTTGGGCTTTTTTAGGCTCTATTGAACTGATCAAAATGTCGGAAGTTTATTATCAATTCGTGGTTTCTTAGGAATAGCGCAGCACTTTATCAAATTTAGGCTGGTGGCGATACATACTAAACAATTGTTATAGATTTTCACTTACTATTTCCGGTTATAATGTATTGCCGGATTTGTATACACTTGGAGAGAGTACAATCGTTTTAGTCAGACTGTCCCAAACTTATCAATTCTCAGTTTCTTAGGGAAAGCAAATAGCACATTATCAAATTTAGGCTGGTGGCGATACTTTCTAAACAATTGTCATAGTTTTATCACTGACTATTTTCGGTTATAATATATTGCCGGATTTTTATACACTGGGAGAGAGTACAATCCTTTAAGTCAGACGGACGGACAGATGCCAGATCGATCGGCTAGATCGTATACATACATCAAAATGATGTCACAAATGAGTCCTTCATTGCGTTTCAAACTTTTAACTGAAAATATAGAATTATTGATCAAATCTAAATAAATGGGGTTGAAAACTGAAAACAAATCTAATATTGGGCAGCAACCAAATATGCCATAGGAACAATCAGGTGAAAATGTTCAAACTCGCTTTTTTTTAAGCTTAACTAAAAACAAATCTAATATTGGACAACAACCAAATTGCTAATTGCTGTCCAATATAGGATTAAAGTCGATATATTTGTTTTTTATCAATATTTTACCACTTAAACAAATTTGTAGTTTTTTCCAGTGAGTGCAATTGAGATGAAAGTTAAGAAGAAACGTTGTGTTATTCAAGCAAAAACTTAAATTAAAAAAAAATAAAATTTATATGAATAGAACCATTTGTAACTTCGATTTAAACGATTATAATTATTCCTTTGACTGTTTCAGTTTTTTGCGATGCCGTTTTTGAAATCGGAAAACTCTGCACTCGCCTCAATTTCGTTGCTACAGTTGAGCTAAAAGCCAACAAGACATTGGATGATTTTCATTTGGCTTCCACTATGGAAGCATCTGATTTCATTATTGGGTAGGCCCTCGTTTGTTCTGGGTTACTGTGCCAGCAGCTGAGTGCACTTCTCGTTCATTTTTAAGCAAATGGTTAAAGGCTGCGAAAATATCCCTTTTTTCCTATTTGTATAAGACATTTTGCAGTATAAAAGCTATTGACTTGAAACTATGCAAATCTAGTTTATTTATGTATACTTTATTCCTTTCGCTAATTTTTCAATTTTAGCAATTTCGGAAAAGTTTGCAAGGGTATTAAAACTTCGGCTTGCCGAAGTAAGCTTCCGTCCTCGTTTACACTGTTTTCTGAATAAGATTTCAAATATATAAATCTTTTCCAAGGAAACAAACAATATGTCAGAGATATTTTTTTGTTTATGAATAATCGATTATTTGTTAATGCAGAATCGCTTTTTAAACAATCGTAAATATATGATGATTTCCACCTGATTTAAGAATTAAACTGTTAAGATGGTTCTCTTCAAAAAGGTCCCAAACAAATTGGATCTGTATACTCACAAAAAAATAATGTGTAATAATATAACGTGCATAAGAATAGAAAAATGGTTACATTTGTAAAATCGCAATAAAACAATGTATTTATTTATCTTGCATCTATTTAGTTGTTTTATTGAGAATCAAATTATTACAAAAATCACAATTCAAATCTTAACAAAACTACATTTTTATGTCATTTGCTATTTTATTTATACATACGTAAATTACTATTTTCATGATAGTTCATATTTTTATACGTTGATTTGTTTGCTTAAGTCTTTTTGTATAAGGCTTTTCTAGTTAAGATATATATTTGTTGTATTTTAACTGTCGGGAAACCATAAATGAATTCTCAGGGATATTCAGGATCAAGGAATTTATTTCTCAATTGAAAATTAGTCTACCTCTAGTTCGTAACACAATAATAAAGCTAACATTTAAAGTTAATTATAAAATTAAAATAATCAAAGTTTTCTGTTCTGTAATTGTGAGTTTAATTATTAGAATGTGTATGTTTATTGAGTTTAGCCTCTAGCTCGATTCGAAAGCCGTAGTGTGATTAAAAGGACGGTTTCTGTTTCTTCGTTGTTTGACCATAACTAATCTTGAATCCAGGGTGATGAATGGTGGAAGATCCAAGGCACTAGGAAAGATTAAAGGAGCGAGCTACCAAAGGTACCAATGTGAACACAACAGGGATTGATTCGCACAAACTTAATCATTTCGGCACCCGTTTCATCTTATCAGAGATGGCGTTCCTAAAATCTCGGAAGTCGCTGCTGGCCTCAATTTCGTTGCGACATTTGCCCTGAATGCGATTGAGACAGCTGTTGATGTTCATCCGATCGGCACTGAGCACGCGCTTGGTCAGATCCAGCTCCAGATCGTAGGGCAGGCCCAGATCGACCAGCTCATCCACCTCGTCCTGGGTGAAGGTGCCCTGCGTCTTCGCCAGGAACTCGGTGCACTTCTCGTAGATTTCCAAATACTGCTCGGCCTCGTTCTTGTCGCCGGAGCGCCTACTCTTCATGAAATTGCGGAACAGTTCGGTGGCCTCCCGATCCAGAAGGGTTTCGTGGACACTGTTGGACAAGGTGTAGATCCTTTGAACGTCGGCGGGAGTCATGTCGCTGCATCCGCAGAAACACTTTATCAGTATCATGGGTTTGTCCTAGCAATATGAAGGACGATGATTAAGCCACTTTCTGTGGTCCTGTACTTGTATGGGTATCTACGCACCTTAAGCAATCTGAAGTCCATGACGAAGTCTTTTAATATTCGTTTGATTAATACAAGTTGGACAGGTATTTCGTTTATATCCCTAGAAAAATATTTTCTTTTGGTAAACAAGGGTGTGATTGCGCAGAGATATGTCAAAAATATTTATTTGGTGAACGAGAATGTGGTCAGTCTTAATGCGCTTGAAAAGTAGCAACCCGCGTTATTTCAAAATTTTAAATAATGAAGACGCACCGACTTTTCTATCATCCATGGCTAATGTCTAAAATTTTGGAAGTTTATGATCAATTCTCTTTTCCTAAGTGCAACAAATTATAAAATTTGGGCTGGAGACCATGTGTTCTAAACATTTGTCATTATTTTTCTAAGCATAGTCAGTTCCGGCAACAAAAAAAGGCCGGATTTTTATACACTTGCGGGGAATCATTTTAGTCCTTCTCACGAGAACAAGAGCTCAAATAACGATTTGGAAAGTTTTAAGAATCTATTTTTACCCTGCCCGAAATATCGGCATATAACCCTATGGTTAGTATGATAGATAAATGGGAGCTTAAATATCCAGGGATAGGTTCTAAAGACTAAAAAAAACTAATTTTGGGCAAACAACCAGTAACTTAAACTCAAATTTAAAAACAGCGAAATTTTGACTATATCAACTCGTCTAGTCATGCTGATCAAGAATATATGTACTTTATAAGCTAGGAAATTTCTTCTTTAATGTGTTACAAACTTGTGACCAATTTAATAATACACTCTGCGATGGTAAACAGGAAAATATTTAATGTAATGTAAATTTAATATTGAAATTTATAAGAATCTCATACTTTATTAGGAAAATAAATCAAGCGTTTGTATACAATAGAAATATATGCAAATTGATTGCACCTACAGCTTCGACTTAAGCGCCTTCATTAGCTTCTCCAGCTTGAGGGCCTTCTGGAAATCACCGCTGATCTTCAGCTTGCCGGTCATGTAGGCGGGAGCCGCCTTCAGTTTTCCGGAGAACATGTCGAAGAAGTTGTTTGAGTTCATGGACAGTGTGGCGTCGGGTGCGGCGGGCGGTGTTCCGGATCCGCATGAGCCGGAGCCGTTCTTCAGGTCCAGGAACCAGGTTCCCTGTTCGGCACCGCTAATGTTAAACTGAAAGACGGCCTGCGTCTTTGAGACGATCTCTGGGGAGAGTAGAGATTCGATTTTCTGGAAAAGCTGGGGTATTTTTCCGCTTCCACCAGAAGCCGGAGCAGCAGAAGCACCTCCTGCCGGAGCAGCATCCTCCACCGGGGCTCCCTTCTCCTCCACGAAGAAGTCCACCATCAGTTTGTCGGCATTTTCGCGAATGCAGGCGTAATTCGTGAGATCCGTGACGCCCACCGATTCCAGCACCTCGTCGTCCACGAAGAACTGACCGCTGAACTGCCTGGGCTCGCGGCTCAAAATTGTGTAGGCTGCATCGGCCATGATCTCGGGCTTGCGTGACCACTGGGCGGAATCGGGGCCGGTGAGCATCTCAATGGCCGCCGTATGGATGGCAGTGCGCGGCCACAGAGCGTTAACAGCGATTCCCTGGTCCCGGAACTCTTCGGCCATACCAAGCACACACATCGACATTCCGTACTTGGCCATGGTGTAGGCCACATGTGGGCCAAACCACTTGGACTTCATACTCAGCGGCGGTGAGATGTTGAGGATATGGGCGTGGTTGCTCTTCTTCAGGTACGGCAGGCACTCCTTGGACACGAGGAAGGTGCCGCGGGTGTTGATATTGTGCATCAGATCGTAGCGCTTCATGTCCGTATTCGGGGTGTTGGTCAGCGAAATGGCGCTGGCGTTGTTGACCACGATATCGATGCCCCCAAATTTGGACACTGCCGCCTCCACGGCGCTGCGCACCTGTTGCTCATCGCGCACGTCCACCACGCAGGGATATGCCTTTCCTCCGGCCTTCTCGATCTCCTCCGCCGCCGAGTAGATGGTTCCCGGTAGTTTGGGATGCGGCTCGGCCGTTTTGGCCGCCACCACAATGTTGGCTCCATCGCGAGCAGCCTTCAAGGCAATTTCCTTCCCTATTCCCCGCGAGGCTCCCGTGATGAACAGGGTTCGTCCGGCCAATTTTCCTGTGTTAATCATCCTGATCAAAGTTTGTAGACCGTTCCCTGTGAGAGATTTAGTATCACTGGTAACGATGATAGTGCTCGAAATCAAAGATCCAAGAGAAAGTCCAAAGTGCAGATTCAACCGATTTGATCCACAACAAGTCGGCGACCGAGAGAGAGCGGCATCTTGCTCTCTCTTTTTCCCTGTGGGGTCTGGTTCCCATTAGAGATGGACGCCGGCCAATCACTCACGAGCGAATCTTAAGCGTTTAATAACTGTACATAGCTGTAAAGCTAATAAAATGAAGTAAAGAAAATAATATTAAATAACTACAAAAAGTATACGAATTTTCAATATGTTTTTTAATCAGCACACCTATTTATTATTTAAAAAGCAAGCATACCGTGTAGAATATCTTCTAAAACTCGGCAAGTGCACATCTCTACATTAAATATAGTGCTTACGTTACGTTCGGTTAACAGCTGTTAAATTAAAGTGACCATGTTATTAGTGAATTTTTAAATTTACCGCCATCTGTATTCAACACATAGCGCCAAAACATTTCTCTCAATTTAGTTTTTCTCAATTGTATAGTTTTAAAGTTTTCGTAAAGATATTATAAATAGTTCTGTGGTCAAAGTAAAATAGTACGTTTGCGTGATAAACTGAAGCTATTCCGGGATGACATATGTATGTTATTAACCAAAGCAGGGTAGAGTACGACCTTAAATTTTTAGCGCCCTTAATTTTGTATTGGTCTCTTATAAGCAAAAGCAGAAAGATTGTTAAGTCTGCATATAAATAGGAAGAAATTTATATCGTACACTGTAATCGTTTCTATTTTTACATTTTTTCCCACAAGAGACTTTCTCTTTAAAGGAATTACTATGGCCATAAAGGGACAACAAGTCTATCAATTAGAACGGCTACCAAGTACATTTATTAGTGTCTAACTTTATCTATCGAATACAAAAAGGGCACACAATGGAAAACAACGATTTGACTATAAAACTTAACACCCAACAACTATGTTCTGCACACATGACTACTCCCAATTCCTGTTAATTAGTAGAACCATTGGGTTCTAAAGTTCGTAGGCCCGGTCGCCGTTCTGTGATTGTTAAATGAGCGTGTCCTCGTCCTGTCCTTCGAAGACCATTAAAAGCGAGTGCTGCGAGGGGGAGCGACCTAGGGTCAATCCGCCCAACGATCCATCTGGTGACAGCAGGCCCGTCTGAAGGCTATTGTTGTCCCGATAACCGGAAGTCGAGGATGTCTGTGAAACAGAGTCCCAGGATATCTCCCCGAGGGTCTTGGCCTGCGCCTGCTGGGGTTGCTCCTCCTGGGAGGTTACCTATGACAAATATCCAGATATGGAGTTGAAAAGGTGAGGATATCTCCCATCCACTTACAATGCTGGGTGGTTCCATGGGCGTGAGACGACTACGCTTCAGCCTGAAGGTCTTCCGACTGGCCGCCTTGGAACGCTGCAGCCTGGAGCGGGTATGATCCCCCGAACTGTCCTCCGCAGGACTCTCCGGCGAGAGCGGCGTGGTCGAGGTCTCGCCGGAGGAGTGCCGGAACTCCACGGACGAGACGAAGCGCAACTTGGGCGGCTGGGCCTTGAAGGGAGCCTGCTGCAACGACTGCGAATGCGAGAGATGCGAGGGCACGGCGGAGGCGGTACCGGCACCGCCCGATCCATGTCCCGATCCGCTCGGCGTGGGCCCCACCAGAGTGGGCGCCGATCCTGCGTCCGCCTCGCCGCTCTGGCTCTCGCTGGTCGTCGTGTGCGGATCCCGGCCCGTGGAGCTGCTGGACAGCGACTCCCGCGGCGGGTGCAGCGTCTGCTGCGACAGCGTGTCGCTGGGCGTGCAGATTCCCCCGGATCCGCTGCGCGAGTCGATCGGCACGGCGGAGACGTGGGAGTGCGTAGCCTGGCCGGTGGTGGTTCCTGTGAAGATAGATATGAGTGAAGGTCTTTGCTGCGACTTGTGGGCTTCTGCCGCACTAGTTGCCGCCGGAGTGTCGCTCTTCTTCTGCTCGGAACTCTCGCGATCTGTGGAGACTGAAAAATGAGTGGACGTGTGTGGAGCGGAGTTTCGGAGTGAGTCCGTCCCGTTGCTCTTACCGTATCGCTTCTCCTCCAGCTCGTCGCGCAGGTCCCGCAGCTCCCGGGCCAGTTCCAACAACAGAGCTCCCTTGGACTTGATCCCGCCCTGCGGCGGAGTTCCTCGCAGTCGCTCCCGTATGATGAACTGCATGTGCCTCTCGTGATCCCCAATTGGTGGCTGCGAGATCTGGAAGACGCAACTCGTTAGTGATGTCTATCTTCTAAATGTCTTAGTGGTTTTGAGCCAAGGTTATATGAATAAGGAATGAAAGGGAATAACAATACTTGTTTGGGTTGAGGCTTGAAGCATAATAGTGCATGGTTGGGATTTACTTGAAGGAAAACATAGGTAGGCCCATGGGTATTTTCAAAATACAAAAAGGTGTATCCACCAACTAATGCATATATTTGCATTCCGCTACCAATCTTTGCATTAACTTGGTGGACCTTAGACACAAATTAATAAGAATACTCTATTTGCCAATGCAACAATTATATAAATTGCAGCACCACTTCAATCCGCCCATAGCACATGGATTATAATTGATTATAATCAAAACGTAACACAGTGTTCATCGCGCATACATGACTCTTCTGCAAAGAAGGGTAAATTGTTTGGGGTCACCAAAAATGATATTATACAAACAAGAAACTCTTAGGCTGGGGTTACCAGCTCGTTTGCTCGAAGACGAAATGAATGTTTAGTTTAGAACATTACAAAGCATAAGATAATAAAGAAACCCTCATTGTATACCTTGTGCAGAATGAAGGGTAGAAGGACAATGTAGAGGGGCGTTCGGTGGGTGACGACGAACTCCATGAAGCTCCAGAGGTCCGGTGCCGCCTCGTTGCGCCTTCCGAGATCCCTCATGACCCGGACAATGCGCGGCCACTCGTTGGAGAGCCGGCTCTCGAAGCAGATGCACACGATGCGCAGGGCGAGGAAGGCAGCCTGGTAGAGGGAGCCGGAGATGCGAGCTGGGCGCTTGGCATCCCGACTGCCGGTGAAGGTGAGTGAGCCGGCGCGTAGGTCGCCGGTTACCCGGTTGATCTGGGAAACGGCCTGGCCGGTTCGACCCGCCGGCGGACTCATCGCGTTCAACACGGCAGTCAGCAGGAAGGACACGTCCGTCATCTTCAATTCGCCCACGTCGGAAACGCCTCGGCCCGAGCAAACCTTCAGACACAGTGGCATTATCAGATGCATTAGAAAGCCCTCGGCCTTTTCCTGCGTGGCAAACTCGGCGCTCCCGCCGCAAATCTGGACTAGGGAGAAACAGTCCACGGGGCTGACCACCTGCAGGGCCACCAAACGCACCACGGCCGAGCAGAAAAAGGCCGGCGGATTCTGAGACATGAGCGCTGCTCCTGCGCTGGAGACGCCCTCGGGGATGCCGGATCCGGGCTCGTTGACGATCAAATTCTGCACTGTGCTTATGAGCGTTTTCATTTGCTGCCAGTGCAGCACGTACGAGTGCCGTATGATCGTCTCGTGGATACCCTTCAGCAGTCCGGCGGCCGCCTCCCAGTCCGTATTCCTCCTAATCGATGGTTTCTTAGAGATCTTGAGGAACACCTTGTCGATGCGTCGTAGAATGGTGACCAGGGCATTGCGCAGGGTATCGTTTGACCATTCCGCCCGTGGTAGAACCGCCTGCATGTAGCGTTGTAGACCCCGACAAGCCATGGATTCCGGGTCATAGGGCGACACCTTCAGCAAGGAGTGTGCAATGTCCGCCAGTCGGATGTGGCACTTAGCGTCGAGGACCTCGGTGGGTTTCGTATCGCTAGGCATCTTTTTGGCCAGCTCTGCCAATCGAGCCGTGGATTTGGTGAGGAAATCAGCCACCACAGAGAGTAAAACGTCGCGGGGTCTCCTGTACTCGGTGCGTATCATTTCCGAATCCTCTGCCGAGTCCATCATATTCTTGGTACGGGCATCAGTCAAATACTTGGGATGCGTCTCCTCTTCAAAGTCCAGACCCGGCGAACAGGGTGGTCCCCGACTGCAGTTGCGTTGCGAGGAGCCCTTGTGCTCAGGACTATTTCGATAGGGTCCATTATAGCTCTTGGCCAGACCCTCGCAGTTGTGCACCATGGTTCGAATGGCCACTGCCAGCTGAAGGATTATATCGCGCTCCGACTTTCCCTGTAGCGGAATATAGCTGGGCGATTGTATCTGCTGCAAATAGCAGGGCAGAATGGCCTCTAAAATTATCTGAAAGAAAAGACGGGTTAGTTGGATTTTTAACTTAAGTCCCAAAATAAATATTTCTAGTTACAAAAATATTTTTTTTCTGTATATCTTAATTCGAGGGAAATAAGATAGTTAGGACTCACTAGCATTTGGTATCCTCGTGTGCTCTCCGCGGAGTAGGAGACCACCATTACACAAAGAGTAATGCAGTCTAGTACAGTGACATCGTCGTTTTCGTCATGGTAACAAAAGTCGATGGCCTTGAGTGGCTTAGGCTCTTTGACCAATTCCGCAATGTTTAGAGGATCCGGCGAGGGATCCTCCAGACTAAGCAGCAGGTTGAACAGGCAACTTGACTGCACTTTGTGGGCCTCACCATAGGTGCCGTCTTCATCAGTGTCAAGTATGGCGGAGACGGATCCAAACATTTGCAGGATAAATGGTTTCCTGTTTAGCAGATAGAACTGCTTGACCGCATACTCAATTGTTGTGGTGATCAGCTTGTTGGTCTGATGCAGGGAATAAACTTGCAACAAAGTGGGCATTATCATAAAATAACCGTTCGTGGAAAAGATGTTTTTAAAGTTGAAGGCGGCGTTGATGAAGGTGGCCATCACATAGCGCATGATGCACGAATCTTCGGCGTGCAGGATGGAGGCGCCGGAAAGGACGTTCAGAAAGAGTTGGATGTCCGCCGAGTAGGCAAAATTACCAGCCATGGCCTCGAACATGCGGGCGATCAGTCGCACCCACATGAACTTGTGCAGGACGTCCAACCCGAGCAGCACCTTTCCGTACTCGCCACCATGGTGCAGATCCAGATCCACCTCGAGTGCCTTGCGCGGGAAGGAGGGCAGCTTCATCAGCTCCTCGTGCAGGAACACCACTCGCTGCACAACCATGTCCACGTTCTTGAGAATAGCCCAAGTCAAATGCACTTTGCCAATCTCGACAAACTTCTTGGTTAACTCTTGTTTCTGGAGGGCCAGGAAGGACTCCTCCGGACGCATTAGCATGAGCCTGACCTCCGGGTATTGAGACCTCTTAAAGAAGTACAGATCGCGGATATACCAATTGGGATTCAGGATTTTGCCTAGAAAACTCAATGAGTTTAATTAAAAATCAAAATATAGCTAGCAATATCATAATTACTGCTCTTGTAATCCACCAGGCAGTAGTGACTGGTGTTCTTCTCATCAATGGGATAGTAATCCAAGGCCTCCTTGAGTAGCTGGCAGAAGAGAGTATCCTCCTGGACTGGAAATTGTGACGGTATGTTGTAGTCGTCATCGGCTGGACCATGTACTACAATCTTCTTGGCTGCGGGCACATTTGCGGTAAGCAGGATGGATGCATCGCATTGTTCCTTTCGCAGAATCTGCTTAAGATCCTTGAACATGATTCCATGCACCGAGTGAACCACCATCCAAAGCACTGATAGGGCTGATCCCACGAGCTGAGAAATAAAGGCTTATTAATAAAGACATTTGTGATTACGGAATGGTTGACACCATACCTCTTGCTTAAGTTCGTTGGATGATCTCACATAGAACATGATGTATCCAATAATCGAGTTGTAAAGGGCAAAAGCCGCTTGTTGGGGCAGACGTGGCACAAATCGGATGAGGTGTCGTAGGAGCTTGAACATCTGATCCTGACGATCGCGAGTTAGTCGTTCAAACACGTAGCGCAGAAACAGGGCAGACTCCTCCACCAAACAAACCCAGATGACCTGGTAGGCAATCTCGTACACCGCGTTACCATCAGATCCGATGGCGGCATCGTCCAAACACCCTACGATCTGCATCACGGATGAGCACAGAACAGAGGGAAAAAGGGAGTGGGCGTGGTGCAGGTGTGAGGACATGCGGGTGCCATCGAGATCCTCTTCGATCTCGTGGTCCTCCAGCTTCTCCATTCCGGGCTCATGGGAGGCCTGTTGGCTTATGGGTATCATGGTGATAAGGAAGCTGTGACGCTCCGCCCGCTGTTTGTCTCTCTGCTGACGCAGGGCATTCCGGATGGCTTCCGTCTGCTGCATCTTACGGCTCTTGGTAGCGGTTACCAAGGATCGCTGGAAAATAAGTAATACAGTTAGAGCTCAACCAAGGTCTCCTCCCGACCAGTACATAACCCAGTGTCTCGGCAGCCTTCTCACTCACATGTCTATCTTGGTTCAGGGTGACGTCCATGTCCTTTGTCTGCTGCACTGGCATCCAGGGTGGATCCACCACCGGCAGACATTCAATGCCAATCTTTGGCGATGGAAGTGTGAATTCAATGCCACCCGGTGGCACCTTGAAAGTCACATCATGGGCATTCTCCTCCATTCGCGGCCAGACGTGGAAGCGGCACTTCCACAGCACAAGGTATCGCTGAATGGCGCCGATCCTTATGTCCGGATCCTTGTGCTTTAAAGCCCTCTGCATGATGTCGAAAGCGAAGTTCTGGGACTTCACCGAACCCATCAAAAATACGGCTGCACTTGAGGTGGCCGTATCGTGGTTCGTCTCCAGCAGGAGTTCCCAGGCGGCGGGCATAGCCTCGATGACCATCTCCTCGGTGAGCACGACGGCACCCTTCAGTAAAGTGGCCAGCGGAAAGTGGAACAAGTTGCGTATGTGGATGCGGATGAACTTCAGGATGGGCGGTTCCTCTTGCATCTTCTTTTCCTTCTCCTGGCGAAAGGCCTTGGCCAATTTCTCCGCCATTTCCAGGTCGGGATCATCACTAATGCTGTGGTTATAATATTAGTGTTGTAAAAAGACTTTATATAGTTACAACCTACCGATCTTTTCGGGACAAACTATCTTTTCGCTTAGAAGGAGATGTCTGTGTGGAACTCTGCTCCGATACTTTGCGTGTAGAGCGGGCTCGTGAAGTGTGAGGCTTACTGGATGTTATTATTGTGGGTTCGACATTGGGATGATCTGCATCGAAAGTAAAGCCGAATTCCTCGCCATAAACCTAGCCAATAAATAACAGTTGATTTTATGTTAAATACCTTAATAATCAGATTATGAAATCACCTTTCTTGTGGCCTTAACCAAACGAGTGCAGGAGCGCATGTGTCGTTTATAGCAGAACGGATGGCAATATCCTTTGTGAGTACAATAGTAGTTGTAACTGGACATAAGATCAATAATAGCCTTTAGCCAAGGCATATTCTTGGCCGTATCATCATTTTCGTTGGAGTCAGTAGGTGACTCTGGCTGCTGATCATCGCTGAGTATCCCTGGGGATTCCTCACCACCACTGATCATGCCCTGCTCCGAGGTGTCACTGCGATCGGAGAGCGAGGAAACCTTACGACGCGATTGCATGTTGACTGTAATTCAGATAAGCCACAATTATAAATTGTTGGATAGATATAAAGTTTAGATAACATACAATCCGTTTCAATGTCCTTGCTGTCCTTCGTATTACGACGAAGCTTCAGAGAACGACGCTTGAAGGAGCCTCCCGTTGTGGTGGCTGTGCCACGTCTTAGTAAAAATGGACGTACTGCCGATGCAGTGGGTCGACGAGCTAGGTATTAGAAAAAAAGTACATTCAATAAAGATAAATAGAACCATATTCCTTAAGACAATTATTATTTAAAATTTGTATAAGTAACCCTTAATCTAGTCTATCTTACAAAGCTGTTGAGTTTACTTCTTTCGTATTTCAAATATCAGAAGACTTTTATGGTAAAATATTAATTAAATATTCAATTCTTTTCATATCTTATTAAGCATATTGGTTTAAATTGTTATAATATCAAGATCAAAATTATATTTATAAATATATAGTTTTCATTTTGGATCTATTTTAGATTAAGGGTTTTCAAAATCACCTTCTTCGCCCTCCTTGGTTAGCGTTGTGTTGCTACTGTTTTCCGACTCGTTATCAGGTTCATGTAGCACGAATGATATCTTCCTCTCCGACTGACCGGCACCATCGTTTCCAGCTGCTATCGACTGCAGGCTCTGGGCGGAGGTCTGCGAGTGACCCATGGAGCTGAGGGCCATGGACCAGCGCCTGTTGGCCTCGCGGTACACCTTCTCCCAGGGCGCCGGCTTGTCGCGATGGATCAGCTTGGAGGTCTTGGGCAGCATTAGGTAGGTATCCCGCAGAAAGGCGGTGATCTCGAACAGCAGCACACAAGCGATTAACTTCAAGGAGTGCGGGCAATCATTGCCATGCGGATTCACAGAGGTTTCGTCCAGGAAGTCCTCCTCCTCGTCTTGCTGCAGTAGCTCGCGCTGCTTTTCGGGATCTGTGAGACTGGCGTTGACCGCCTCGTACTGCAACCGTTCGGTGAACAGAATCTCCTCGAGCCTGGCCCCCACCATCTCCGCCCACTGGTGGAACATCTTTCCGGCGGCTCGTTGCAGGATGTGCGTCCTTCTGGCGCTCGTTTGGCTCACCTGCTGTTTCATCTGGTTGAGATTGATGTTGGCCCCGGATGCCCGGTAGCTGCCCACGTTCTGCTTCATCCAGGCTGGCCATTGACCTTTGTTGCACAAGTGGACAAAGTGGGCGCACTCCAGCAGGAAGGTGGCCCGAGCCACAAGAGGAGCTTGGGGCTGTGGGAAAAGAGGTTTAGGTGTATTAAGGAAGATAATAAAAACATTAATCGGTAGTACTATTCCATTATGTTTCGTGAAATTTGTTAGATAAAGTTTAATTAATTGATATTCGTAAAACTTTAAACTCAGTAATAGTTCTAAAAAATTTAATTTGAATTTTTTCAAAGAATTGTAGGCAAACAAATTTTTTACAACTTTACGATTAGATCAAACATTGACATTGTTTTTAAAAATGTCATGGAAGTTTTTTTTAAACGGTAAGTTTGGTGAATCTGTTTAACCATTCATCCAAAGGGAAAAGGGTTTTATTGCCTGCTAGTTGACTCTAAGTTTCCATCCTACGAAATAGAAGGGCATATACTGACCAGGTCGAGGACGGCTGCCACCAGCTGGGGATCGGGAAAGGAGCCGGGGGCACAGGTCTCCAAAAGGAAGGAGAGCCGCAGCATGCCCACGCGAACCGGTTCGGTGGGCACCAGCTTGCGCTCCTTGAGGATCACCACCTCCGACTCCCGCGGACCGTGCCCGTCGCACATGTCGGAGGAGCTGCGGCGGCTAAAGTCCGCCGTCTCCTCGATGCCGCCCACCTTCTTCTTGCCCTTCACAATGCCGCCGAAACGGTTCAGCCGCCGCTCGACGCGTCGCTTGGCGCGCTGAATGGACCGCCCAATCGACGGGCCATCGCTCGAGCGGCCGCGCTGGATCTTCAGCGAGGCGTGCCGCATGAACGTGGAGGAGATCTCCGGGTTGAGCGACCCGATCTCCAGGTCAATGGACGAGGCCTCCTTGGGCGTGCCGCGGAACCAGCGCACCAAGCCGCTGAGCCGTCCCAGCGAATTGCGTTCCGAGCTTGACGTGGAGTCGGAAAGCAGGGCTCTTTCGCTGTGCCGCGGGGTCAGCGTGGGTCGCACTCCAGTGGTCCGTCGCCGGAAGTTGCTCAGCGGCGACTGGCTGGTCTTGTAGTGCTCCTCGCACGCCTCCGTCTCCAGCAGGCTCTGTAAGTAGGAAAAGGGCGGGGATCAGACTCAGGATAAGACTAAATGATGCGGCTCACCACGGCACAGGCGGACGAGGTGCTGCGCTTCTTCAGCAGCAGGCGGCGCTGGGAGCGGTTGTCATCGTTCTGCAGGCTCTGCGCCACATTTGCCTGTGGAATGTGTCTGAAACAAGGGGAAACATTCATCAGATACATGTTATTTTTCTAGTATGCTAGAAAATATCTATATTTAAAAACCATACTCGATTAAATAATGATTTTAGCACTTGAAAATAGATTATTTTAAAATAACTTTGTTCTGTATTTTATATTATCGGGGTACAAAAGTCTTTAAAATTGGGTTATTAATAACAACTCTGTTCGGAACTTTAGATTGTCGATGTCTAAACAAAATTCGTAAGGATTTAATTTATAAAAGTCCATTAGCTTAGAGCTATCGCTTTAAGTATAGAATATATATAATTACAACTTTTGCATATACTATTATTTCAAGATAAAATGCTCCTTTTAAATATAATTGAATTGATTTTACTTAGTTATTTGTCTGCCTATTAAGGCAATATCGATCTTACATGTTCTTAAATATCTAGTTCTATAGCTTTTTTCAGTATTGATTATTATAATTTTATTTGTAAGCTCTTTGCCACTCACCTGATCACTCGAGTGGTCTGTGCCGAAGGTCCCTTCTTGTGTGGCCTCGGCGTGACAGCGAGAATGCCGCTGAGAGCCACCAGGCGGAAGGGACCGCCATGGGCTCCCTTCACGTAAGTCACCAGCTGCCGGATGTCGCCGTAGAGCGCTATGTTCTCCGGACCCTTCAGATCCTTGCTGGCCTCCACAAACCGGCTGACCAGCGGCTTGAAGACGGCTCCAACCACCTGGGCCTCGGCTCCGCCGCTCATGCCGCCGCTAAAATTGGTCGAGTAGCCGCCCTGACCTGGTACGCCGCCAATATCGGTGTTAGCATTTTTAAATCCACTCTGACGTTTATGAGCTATTGCATCATTTCATACATACATACATATATATATATACAACGTATTGGTGGTGACAGTAAAGAATCGGAAGGGGACAACGACAACTCAAAAGCATTAGCAACAGTCTCGGCATGCAAAATGGGAAAAGAGTACCACAAACAGCATGGGGGATGCGGGAGTTTGGCGCCGGATGAGCAAATCAAAAGGCGAAAGGGAAGCCCAACTCAAAATGGCCAATGGAACTCAAGAGTCTGGTTGGAGCGATTATTAAGTGGGGATTTGGTGCGCCTACATTGTACTGGCATCCAAGCCCAGCATTTGCGGTTTGGCGGTGGCTATCGAATGGGTCAACACTTACTTAGGGGCGACAGCAGGGAACTGGGGTCCACGCAGAAGGCCAGGAAGGCGTGGAAGTAGTCGATGAGTTCCGGCAACGGCGACGTCCTCACCATCTCCTGCATGAAGCGCTTGGTTCTTTGACCGGCCTGTCGCAACATGCGGGACATGATCTTCTGGCACTGGTTGCGCAGGAAGTCGGCGGGTGGACCTCGAACACCTGAAAAATAGTGGATATTAAATACCTAATAATAATTTAAAATGGTAAAACACAGAGCATTGCCTCTTGATTTTTCAACTCACCATCATTACATCCATGTGGACAACCCAGGACCTGTAGGGCTCGTCTTGTAATACTCATTGATATCTCGTGAGCGTGTTCGCCCAACTTAAGAACACCCATTTCAATGAGAAGTTCACAGATATTCAGACCCGCTTCCAAAACTCGCAGGGAGCAGACTTGCGCCGGATCCCTTTTGAATACATTACTAATGGCCAGTAAAATTATCTCGTAGTCAATGCCGCCATCGCGTGTAATATAAAAGGAGGATCCCGGTGCCTCGGACTCATCCACTCCTGTGTAATCGATGTGGGAGTCCGTGTGGGACCGCAGCATTTGACCTCGGTAACGGGTGGTTGTGCTGCCCATACCTGTGCTGCCATTACCTCCTCCATTTCCACCCATGCCAGCAACGCTACCACCATTACTCAAGGCATCCAACTGGGAGTCAATGGAGCCCTGCTGAAAAATAGTTGGGTTTTAGCATTGAGTATGAATATAATACATGTTGTTATATCTTAATATTTAAGTAAATATATAATAAGTCTACTTAAAATAAGAAGAATGGTTTCAACATTTTTACCCTTAGCCTAAACAATAATTGGGATTTCTTTACCCACCCATAATAATAGTATGCATAATAGCTCACCTGTCGCTTCATATAATCCGGGGAAGGTGTGGGGGTGTGTTCCGTGACCGTGATGATGGGATTGCGAGGATAGAACGCCGTGGAGCGCGGACAGGCGACCTGCGATGGCCTTGGCGCCTTGGGTGGCTCAACGTATCTGTAAAATCTTGTATTTTGTAGGATACGTGCGAGAAAGCGTGTGTGGCATTAGTCAAAAAACGGAGTGCGGCAAGCTGAAGGATCAGGGGTATATATGGGGGAAGGCTGGGGGGTTGTGAGAAAAAAACAGGCTTGGACAGGTGCCAAAAGGAGAGCAGGCATGGGGGTGGAAGGAGGAAAGACAACTGTCTTAGGCTTAGGGCACAAAAAGCGTCGTGTGTCCTTAGAGATCGAAATAGAAATAATATTTAGTTGCTTGGTAGACCAAAACTCACCCGCTATCAAGCAGACAGCTGGTTGATCATGGGAGAAAATAGATCAAGTCATAGGGTATAGAATATATAGCATTAGCTCGAGAGCAAAGAATGAGTCACTGAAGAGTGTTTAATTTCAAGAATAATTTGGAAGTGTATGTGTTCTGGTGTCAGAGGCCTGATTAAGTCGTATTTCTTTGGTGGGTATTCTGGGGGCTTCTTTTTACCTGAGACTGGGCATGGATTTGCCCTTGATCAAGTTACTGGCAGGCTCGCGGCTTATCATCGAGGCAGATCGAGATAGTTTCTTCTCCCCCGTGTCCAGACTGCGATGGTACTCCTAAAGAGTGCAAAAAATTGTGTTATTATTATTACATTTAAATGGCGCTATATATATAAAACATTAAACTCTCAAGCCAAACAAACACCATTTAAAATGGAATATTTATATGGGGACTATAAGCGGGAGCCAGGCAGAAACACTTAAGAACAGTAAACATAAGTTTTTGCTCCGCTTACTGCATGTTGCAGTGGTGTCTTGCCATTGGCTGAGTTTGTGTCGAGGCCTACTTTTTCCAAATTCTTCTCCGACTTGGAGAACATCTTAGTCTCAACGAAGGCCCGCAGATCGGCCATTTTAACCCGTTTCTTCTTTTCGCTGCCACGTCTTTCCGTAGTACTTGGTGCGCTTTGAGGTTCTTCTGTGGATTGGTCAAAATATATCTTAGAAAAGGTATTGGGGGTAATAAAAGTGATAACTCACCTGCCACACAGGTTGGCACCGTTGGTGATTGATCTGGTATTTCAATATAATCCTTAACCACAGAGCTTCCCGGACTATCGCGACTATTGCTGCCGGGTCCCTGGTACAGTGATATCTCGATTTGTGGAATGGGCAAGGAGTTGGAGCGCTTGCGAGGTTGATTCAAAGTGATGGCCGCCTCTTCGCCAATGTCACTCAGTCTTTATTGGGGATGGAATATAAGGAGGTCATTTATAAGTTGTAAATTTTATTTAAGTACTCACCGATTATATAGATATTGCAGGCTCCAGAAGATGCCCTCCTCCTGCCAATGAGAGATGAAGAGACAACGGAGGACAGCCACGTCCAAGAAAGTAGCTGCGGAAACATCTGCCTTGATACTTTCTGACTTATCAGAGTCTGTCTCCTTCTCAATGGATGCACTTCGCTTCTCCTTCATCGAAGCACCGCGCATTAGTTCCTGCTGATCAAACTCGAACTTGGTGGAGGGCACTTTATCTTTATCCCGGGAGTTCATCGACTGGCGACTTCCACGACGGCTCTGAGATTGCTGCTGCTGCAGCAGACTAGCATCGGCCTGATTAATCAAATAAGAAATATTTAATCTGTTCCATAATAAACCTAGCTTAATAGCTCACCGTAAAGAATGAGTTATCCATTAGTTGTGGCGCCGAAGGTAGCCTAAATATGACTACTCGTTCGTCTTCCACGCTGGAGGCCTCCTCAGGAATGGTTTCAGGAAAGGCGAATTCCTTGGGAGAAGAAACCCAAGACCCCTAGATTTTAACCAAGCTATTAAGTTCACGGTCCTCTTAGGCTAAATCAAATACGAACCTCCTCATCCTGCCTTCCATAATCGGAGATACCACTTTGGGGTGAATCCGCTTTCGGGGACATGGCATCTGCACTAAGTGAGTGCTTACGAGCAGGAAAAACATCTGTGGATCCTTTCGGAGTGGGAGCACACAGCAGGTTGCGGGCTTTTGGTTTTACGGGAGCCGTAAAACATGGAGCTCCGGGTGCTCGGTTATCCCACATTCCCTGCCAGAGTTTTATGCCATTCTCCAAACGGAAGTTCTGGAAATCCGATTCCTTCAAGTGGTGTATAATGGGTGCAAAGAGGTACACAAAGAGCTGAAAGAGATTTTGATTAGTAAAGAAATTGGATTTAGAATTTCGAATAACTCACCGTAATAGTGGGCACAGAAAACAAGTACTGATCTATGGACTTGGACCTGGGCTCCGCTGCATCACCCAATCCCAGATCCTCGCCGCCCTCATCATCGGCACATTCCTCGGCGGCGTACAGAAGGATCCACTGCATGGTATAGAGCAGCTTTGTTTCCACAGGTCCTATGGCCTGCATGTCCTTGACACGATTGTAGAGTAGAGCAGCACAGGCGTGCATAACATGTGGCAGAGCTCCTTGGAGGAGGCGCCATCGGGGGATGACACCCAAACCCTTGGTAAGAGGAGGTGAAAGTCCAAACTGGATGTTCTGCACAAGCACCTTCTCAAAAGACTGGAAAAAAGGGATATTACTTATCTAACCCCTTTAAGAAGATCTCAGACTTACCTTGCAGGCTTCCTTCGACTCCTGAACATCGAAAAGTGGGTGAAAAAAGGCACATTTATAACAAGGTAGTTTCGGAAAACATAGATTAAAGCTACCAACGTTACAGCAAACAAAATGGGATCTTAAGACAAAAACAAATCTTAAACATAGGCACATGAAACATTTAACATCTACAATATAAAAGGGAATTTAATAAAGTTCATAGCCTCAATGTTTAAAACATATATTCAATTTAGAAAATATAATACTGCTTTTACATAGAGGCAATAAACTCTAGCGGTTAGAAAAAAAGGGTTACGACTGCTACAAACATTTATAACTTACATGGTGTCCCGGTGCATGTTGACAAAACTACATTCAGATTCAGACAAATTGCGAAAGATTTTACAATGTTAATTTGTACAGTTTGTTATTGTTATGTTGGTTTTAGTTGGTTTGTGTTAAAAGCATACTGAATGTTTTATACACAAGCCAAGGAATAGTCTTTAAGCCTAAGTTAAGGGCTGCAAAAAGTAGAGCATACTTTTTTGGGTTCGCAATTAAATATTATTATTCTTGCTCTAAAAACTATTCCTAGGCTTGGATATATATGAAAGACAGGTCTGTTGTTCAGTTTGTGGAAGGTGGCCGTGTTAGTAGTTGTTATAAAAAAATAAATCGAATGCAGAAAAGTATAAAAACATCAAACATCAAAGTAAATTTTGGGTTTTGGCTTCCAATTTTCCATGAATTCAGCTGAGATAAATAAAATGTAGAAGACATTGAACACAATTTTTTGTTTTGTTTCTTAAACGGATATCGAATTGATTGTGCCAATCTGAATGCCAATGGTTTGGGTTTTGGTACGTTACACAGTCCATCCTTACAACAAACACGCATAGCGAATATACAGCACCCATTTTTTTGGGGGGGAAATGTTTCCTTGATTTCGGCCATCGTAGCATATTTGGCAACCCGATTTGTACTTAATCTTTCTTGGCAAGCCCCATGGCCAAACTCACCAGACAGGTAGACTCGTGCAGTTTGCCCAACTTGGGCCGGATGAAGGGTGCTATTTGGCGCCACAGGAATGTTTGCACGGACACCGGTAATCCGAGGTCCTGCAGCCCGCTATCCTGGTCAAAGTCAAAGTCATCGTTGTTGTTATTCCCCGCATGGCTGTTGTTGTTCGTCTGCAGATTGTTGTTATTGGTGGTGTTGGTTGTGGCTGTAGTTGCTGTCCCCGTTGCCGCGGCTTGGGTCACCATGGTGGCCAGCTGGAATGAATGGCAAGGACACAAATCAAATGGCGTGCAACAGCTGTCGGTCGTCGAGTCATTCATGAAAATAAAGAGGGCCATTAGCATACACATATATGCAACAGGTGTTTGCGTGCGCAGGCTCGTCGCTCTGCCTTCCTTTGCTCCTGTTGATTTCTGACTGTCGACCGTCGACTAGGTCAGTGCCACATCCATGTTGCTCCACTCCCCCGCCAAAAAAACAAAACAGAGATTTCGGTCCTGGGACGCTGCGCAGAACGCAGACTCCGCAGCAGCGGCGAGAACGAGGCGACTGGGTTATAGATACAGAACTGGGTTTCTGGTATACATGCTAATTTGGGGCAAAAATTTTCACAGACTTATATAACGCAAGTTGGGATTGTGGAAAATTTCGCTTTTTTCCCCAATTAATTGCCGTCGCACTGCCAATTGTTTGGCACTTAGCACACACTCAAATCAAACGTAACCATTTGAGCCAACATTTCGCTTGATTGGGGCCGCACCCAGTGGAAATCGTTTCTGACCATCAGAGTTCTTCACTTTACTTAACTGGGCTGGGCTATCAGACATTCACTAATTGCAGACCCATTTTTTTGATGGCTTTGTAGCTCTTCTTGTTTAATTTTAATATGTTTATTTTTTTCTGCAGCCCAGTTTTTATGGTTTTGCAAGAACTCACCTTGATTTGCGCGTGGCCAGTTTTGGATAACGTTTACTGCTGGAGCGTTCGGATGCAACTGAGACAAGCGTCGTTAACTGACGAGCTCTGAGCTCCCTGTCGTTGTTATCCTCGCTGCCGCCCTCGTCTCCCAGTTTGCCATCGTTTCCAATGCCGACAGCAGCAGGCCAGCAGTGCGTATACAGGATATTTTGTTGGCGGTGCACACACACACAGAGAGCAGACATAAGCACCCGCACTCCGTATTAAGTATACGCAGTGGCCGGGCAAAAGGGCTGCTCTCCACATAGTGGGTGACCTTTCACTTATTATTGAATGAAACAGTACGCTCTTAGATCAGGACACCCTGTTTCTCAAGCACACTTATCAATGATAACAAATGCCAGAGGGTGGATATTGCGTATACGCTGTGGGGTAGCCATTAAATTCCTTTGTCTGCCGGTCCGAGGGTGCGTCTGCAAATAAATGGTGTTGTATTTAATAATTTATTGTCGTACATAAGTCACTGTCCTGTTGGTCTTAAGTGGGAATTAAAGCAATGCCTATGTTAGTAATTAATTTGTTTGTTCTTTAAACACACTTTGTTTGGATTGTATAAAAGTAAAGAACACAAAACTGTATTAAATAAAAATTAAAAAAATAAAATAACTTTGGTAAAATTATCTCATTTTCATGTCCCTTTTACTTTTTGCGAATATTATCGTAATATTGTGTAAAACGTGGAAATTCAAAGATAAATCTTACAAATTTGGCCTAAACAACAAGTGCAATATTTATATAAGTATAATTAAACAAATCTCCGAGCGATTTATCAATGACTTGCGCACTTTAATCTGCGCAGATTCACTGCAGCAATCGGCTGCTGATAACAGCTGTTCAATTAAGTGCCAAATCGGCCTAAATATCCTTCCACCAATTACTCCCTTGACAACAGGTGGCCCCCCGGATAAACAATAACAAAGCCAGGGAGGCTGCGCGGCCAAAAGCCGAACCGAAGGCTCTATTGACGGAGAGGAAGAAATGCAGTCAAGAGAATGGGTCTTCCGATGAGCACCAGCCGGAAGTTGGCAACACAGCTGGGCTCAAAGAACTGGGTCAAAGAAGGGCCTGTCTGATGGGCACGAACATTTACATAGAGTGTCAAGGACAAGGACATGGACATGGACGTGATGCCAATGGCCTGTGTGTGTGGCAGCCAGGCCATTGATTGCTTAATTGCCGTTTCCTTGCCAGATTTGCCGCCATTTAAGCACCTCTTTTTACCCTTCAGGCTTGATTAAGCGTTATGTGGCTTGTTTTATGTAGCTATACCTACGCAAACAATTCGAATGACTATTTGTTGCTGTACATTTTTGCTCTGAATACGCTTCGTGTATCTGTGTCATAGTTTTTATAAATAGCACGCATTAAAATGTTGTAGAGACGGCACACAAAAAGGCGCCTGAGGGGCCAGTAATGCGCCTTCTATGTAGATGAGATGCGAACGAGGAATATAACTTTTGGAACATCTACGTATGTATAAATATTGAAAAGGCTTTCAGGTGTTTTTGTCGGCCAACAAACAAGAAATCGGGCATTTAACACCCCCACCAACGACCGGCTGACAAAACATTTCGAGTGATAACACGCAAGACCTGAGGAATATGTTCGAAAAATACTCGTACGCACCGCGGGGCTTGCCAAAAAGACGATCAGGGTCGATGAGTGTATAAATATATACATATATATATATATCTGCCAAAATACTTAGTACATAGCATCTCAATATCCCCCGTAAACCCCCCTGAAACCCATGGAATCTCTAATCTATTGCGCAGCGCTAAACAATAAAGCCCCGTCCGTCTCCCAAACTATGATGCCCAGAAAATATTATCTGCAAAATCATCTGTAACATCGAATGATATTCAACACTATCCGGCTGGGAATGCCACAAGCGATTATTATTTTGCCTTCACGAAAAAATAAAACACAAATTCGTAGAATATCCGAAAAAAACAAAATGTTATAAATAGCCCGGTTAGAGAGCACAACAAATGGCACTGGCTCCAAAGGAGAGCCCAAATATCTGGTGGACGATGGGATCCCAAGAGAGAGAGTAGTGTGGCATTCGAAAATCTAAAAAGTTCCCAAGATGAAAGTAAATTCTTGGCATCGTACATGGGCTATATGTTCTAGTGTGTGTATAGCCTTGCGAAGGAGAAGAGCGAGCGTTTCGTCATCCATTCGTATTTGAATCTGTATTCGAATCGGTATGGGGCTCTGTATCTGTATCTGTGTGCTTCGGCGATCGGCTGGTTGGCTTTCACCTCAGAATTACCTTGCCGTGCTGCCGCTGACGAATAACGTTCAGTCGAGACCGAGCTCATCCGCGATACAGTTGATTTTCGCATCTAACAGACAAAATGGTGAGTGAATATCGGCCAAGGGATCTTCTCACCCATCTTCCTCGAATATCCAGTGATATCTATATGCATCAGCAGAAAAACCAAGATTTTCCACACTCGAATTAATGCAATGTTCTCCAATCCTTTTCGATTTCGTTGACAGGCTGATGTTCCAAAGCGTGAAGTTGAAAGTAAGTTGAACACCGCACAAAAAGGATTATCTTTAACCTCAAACGAAATCCATCAAAGTTAAACCAATCAATTTATAATAAATCAAAGAATAAACAGGAGTTACCTGGCCAAAGGACTAAAAAAACCAATAAAAATTCCGATTTCCGGGGCTGCCTATAGAAAAGTTGATTACATAATGTGCGCGTGTGAGATACACAACAAAAAGTACACAAAAAAGTCGGTGAACATATTTCGTAATCACTTGGAATACATCGCATACATATACGCGTGCCTATATATAACATTATGCGGAAAATTTTCATTAAGGAATGTCTATATGCGTCGCTGAGCTATTTTCATCGATCGACAGATGAACGATGAACCAGAAACAAGAACGAGAACGGGAAAAGGTTGCAAAACACAATTCCGGTAGATGATCTAGTGCAAAGTTATAGAAAACCCGCGGAAAACAATGAAAATCGTGTGTATATGTCGGGAATCCGAACTCGCGCAATCGTCTACGAACCGAAATGCTGGTCGTTTAGAGATCTAATTTTGGCCAAGTTATTTCTTGAGATTTATTTTCGATCAAACGCACAGAAAGAGAGGAGAAAACTACGCGGCTGTGTGTGTTATATGTATATATGTTTATATACTGTGCATATAGCGTAGACGAGGGCGAAGGCGTTCGGTTCGGGTGTCGGATTACGTATACGTAGTGTGTTCTTCGGGTTGGCAATGCTCCCAGATCCCGATCCCCACTCACGCATACAGACAAACGCGACCAGTAACTAATGCCCAGCCATGTCAAGATTTTCATGATGACCAAAAATGTGCGTACCAGAAATTTCAGGGTTACCTCATCGACCTCATTTTCAAAAAGAAAGGGTGCCACCCAAGCACCCCCTCCAATCTAAAGTATTTTTAAAACAACTGATGCAAATGCAACAATAAATAAATAAATTTAAATAAAATAAACAATAATTTGATGCGATTTACGTTCGGTTAGAGGGATATATGTTACAATGCTAACCGAGTTCCTTTCGCACAGATGTCGAATTCGTTTTCGAAGTCATGGGCTCCCCCGGCGAGGGCATCGATGCCGTCGACCTAGGTGATGCCCTCCGCGCCCTGAACTTGAACCCCACCTTGGCGCTGATCGAGAAGATGGGCGGCACCAAGAAGCGCAACGAGAAGAAAATCAAGTTGGATGAGTTCCTGCCTATCTACTCACAGGTTAAGAAGGAGAAGGAGCAGGGCTGCTACGAGGACTTCATCGAGTGCTTGAAGCTCTACGACAAGGAGGAGAACGGCACCATGATGCTGGCTGAGCTGCAGCACGCCCTGCTGGCGCTTGGTTAGTTTTTGACCAACTCCCTAAATGAACTCCCATTTAATCGGCATTTTTCGTTCAACAGGTGAGAGCCTGGATGACGAGCAGGTGGAGACTCTGTTCGCCGACTGCATGGACCCCGAGGACGAAGAAGGATTTATCCCCTACTCTCGTAAGTATTCGTCCCTCGAGCGACCCAGGTCCTTCTGTTTATTGTGTATATACCATTTTGTAAACGCCGTTTGTCTTTTCCACATGTCACTCTTTGTCTGCGCACCAACCAAAAATCCCCACCACTCTGCACTGTGCACTTCGTACCATCATCACAACCTAAAAAAAATCCCAAAAAAAATATATATGTATGCGTATCCATGTTTGCGTCTCGAAATCCTCAACCTTACACTCGAAAAAAAAAACCAACTCCCGAATGTCAATCGAATGGTCTCTGCACGGTGATTGCGTCTTGTTTTCCCGCCGTTTGTCGTCGATCCAATAAAAAAAAAACAGAGTTCGTCCAGCGCCTGATGAGCGATCCAGTCGTCTTCGACTAAACAGTAAGTAGGGATTGAGCCCAGGCCCTCCGCCCCGATGTCTGGATGTCTACTTGTCCATTTCTTTCGGAAGGTCTTTCACTAATATTGCCCCTTTTCAACCTCTATTCCACAGCATTCCTCGCCAGAATGTGTGAAAGACCAGATCAGCTAAAATAGTTGAAAACAACAGCTACAAACCAACTACTACAACACCAACAAACTTTTAGCGACAACCATTCTCCATAGATGTTATATTCATCGCTAACTCTCTCTATCTCTCTCTCGTATATTATTTTAATTAAAAATTACTTCTGCTACTACAACTGCAAAATTGAACTTCAAGATAATATTATTTTTTAAAAAATAAAAAAATTTAAATTATAAAATAACGACAAAAAAAAACTGAAAAAAATCAAAGTTTTGTGCCCATTATTTTGTTATTCATTTTTTTGTTGGTTTACCCAATAGCAAAGCAATAGTTAATGATTATTTTATATGAGACGAAAATAAACCAAATAGCAAATAAAATAATGTTTAGGCAAATTCAACACCCGAAAGCGCCAAAAAAAGGCAGTAACCAAGTCACAAAATCTGTAACTTGTTGCCTTTAGCCTTCTCAGTTTACCATGTGAATGTGTGAAAGTGAAATAAGTCAAATGTATTTAAATAAACACTAAGAATAATTGTGCAGCCGAAAAGGTGTTGCACAATCAATGAAAAAAGCCGTGAAGAGGGGGGATGGAAGTATGGGAGAAACGGCCTTTCAAGGGGACCTTAATTTTTATAAAGGTTTTGGTTTTTAGTTGATTTAGCTTTTCTATGTTAAATTGATAATATAAAAAAAATTATCCACGTTTTAAAAAAACACTACTTATATTTTATGATTCAGATTCAGGTATAGGCATGCTATTTTTAAATCGTTTTTTCTAAACAAATACTGAAAGTATAGCATATATACTACAAAGTTTCTATAAAACCAATCGTAAAATAAATAAAAGCACGTTGTAGTTAATGTCGCAACCATTAGATATTTTCGCCTCAAACTAAACTTATGTAGTTGGGACACAAACCATTCAGATACATTGAGAAAAATATATGGATTAGTTTAGCAAATCGAAAGTTTATTGAATTTAAAGTAATAATACCGCGCTAAATAAAACAAAATTTGCATTCTAAAAAATTCAGCTATAAGAGCTGTACCCTTTCATTATATTTTTAAAAATATCTTATCAGAGAAAGCACAACAAATATGTAAACAATTTCGGAGAAACCCCAGCAAAGATTTCCCTTTTTTTAAAGTCCATTGCCACCCCAAATACCGTGTACTAAATAAGCTCGTGGCCAGAAAAAGCTTAACGGCGCGCGCCGCCTGCGAACGTTAGTTAGGAATGAAAATCAGTTGAAAACGAGATAACAAACCCAAAAGATACAAAACAGCCGACCGAGCGGGTGCTGTCTCGCCGTTTTACAAAATTTGCACTAGCAAAAATTCAAATAAATTAGCCGAGTGCCAGTGAAGTGAGTGAGCGTGAGTGCACAACAAAGTCGAAATATAAATATTGTTTCAGCATTTTCGCCACCCAAAAGTATATATTCGCAAGCATTTTTCAACGCTCTGTTTTTGGGGTAAATAATCCAATAGAACGGCAACCAAAACGCTGGGTGCAAAGTGCAAAAGTGAAAAGGACTAGCCCAAAGATACACACACAAGAAAATACCGACAGATCCTTTGAGATTTCCCGTGAGTGCAACAAATACAGAAACGGTACCGTACACACAGATACACGCACTCACACACACTCGCTCGACTTTCAATATGGCGGATGTCCTGGAGAAAAGCTCCCTGCTGGATGCTGTGCCAGCACTAAGCGACCCCCATCCCCACCCACCGCTGCCCCACCAGCAGTTGCAACAGGAAGCAGCCGTAGCAGCACCACCACCACCACCACAACAGCAGCAGCAGCAACAACAACCACCGCAACAGCAACAACAACAACAGAAGCCTGCAACGGCGAGGGCTAATCAGGATCAAAAAGGTAAGGGGGAGTTGCCACATACTATGTATATACTACCATTACTTACCAAGTAAAAGTGACTTTACAGTGCATTACGCATACGCCGGGTGTGTATCTTAGAAAATCAATTAGGAAAGTTCAAGGCACGCCTGCATTGGCGATGGCTCAATTAGGAAAATTGTTGTGCCGGCACTCCCCAGGACATCATTGATGGTTATGCCAAAGGGACATGCAGAGTCGCAACTCACGTCATGCCCGCCACATTATGCAAATAGATTTGGCTGTTTTGGGGTTCTCCGTTTGATCTGTTTGAACAACAGCTTAGACCCGCAAGTTTACGGCTTTTGGGCCTGTCTGAATAGGACTCGACTGCCGGCAGGATGTGGATGTGGCTTCATTGTGCCACCAGCGCTCTTCACTCGGTTTAATGACCTGCAACTGTGGCAAGCCACCACCCACACGGCGGCCGAGTGCAGCTTTTAATTGCGCTTAATGCCCGGTGCCTTCAGTCCAGACCGCTGCATTGTCTAGGAACCAGTGTGTATCTATCGGATACAGATACAGATACAGATATAGATATAGCCGACTGCGATAAAAGTTATCAGCAATTCGAGCTCGTGCTGATGCGGCAACTGCACTCAAAAAAAGATTATCCCCGAAATTACAAAAAAAATAAGTTTAGGCTTTAAGTGGAATGGCAAATTTACAAAAGGTAGATATTGTATCTTATTTAACTTCATAACATTTTTATAGTTCTTAAATACTCTCCAACAAAGTGCGTTTACCATTTAGCAAATGTGTTAAAAAAGTCCAAGTACAAAAAGTCCCAAGTTGCTGAAGCGAAGTTTTTAGTAACTATTTTTAAAAGCAGCTAAAGTTAGCATAACTTTCTTGTAATAAATAAAATACAAATTTTATTTTTTTGAGAAATTTGTGTCATTTATAAAATATATCTTGTTTGTGAAAATTGTTTTTTTTTTGTAAATACAAAATTGCAGAATGAGGTTTATTTTCTGAGTGCGTTGCTGTTGTGGTTACTCTGCAGCTGACCTCGTTTTAAATCAAGCCGTGTGTACCTTCAATTTTGAGTCGTTCAGCTTTGCAATATTCACAAAAAGAACCCGGTTAAATTCTATATCATATTTCCTATCAGTTAGGGTATCCCCCAATCGACTTGGTTCCGTTTCAGCATTTCACTAAAACAGTTGACTTCATTAGGGCAGTATGTGTGTAGCAAAAAAGATACACCCCAGCCTCGGGTGATGATTAAATCAAGTGTTCAAGTCAAGAGCAAACCGGCTTTGCTAAATAAAAACAATAACAACGCGGCGCTGCTATAGGTTTTGTTTAGCTCGAATAATAAAAGTAAAAATATAGTTGTTGATTACCATCAGAGCTCTCATCCACATTAAGTCACCCGCTCTATGTAATCTACATTTTAAATGGCACTAGCTCGTGTTTTGTGTTGATAGGCAGGTGGAAAAGGCTTTCTACGTGACAAGTTCGCACTTTCTTTATCAATCATATATATATTCTAATATTAATATTCTTCGTGTGACGCAATGGTGCTCCATTGAAAGCAAACCAATCTCTTTGCGTTTAGTGCGCTCACCGATTTTATAAATAGCCAAGAGTCGGTGCAATTTCTGTCACCTATTTCACAGTGGCTTTTCAATTATCACAAAACGCTGCCAGCTGAGCGACAGTTTCGTTTCTCATTTGCATTTGGCGCTGCAATTGATTTTCCCTCCAAGTTTTCTTCTCTCTGTTTTTTTTTTCTTTTCTTTTTCCTATTGGGGGCGTGCGCTACTTTTTCGTAGATACCTTTTTTTTTCTTAACGGAAAGCTTTAAAAAACTCTGCTAATTGTTAAGGTTTCCGCTTTGAGAAACAATTACCGAATATTTCGAACCATATTTGTGCGTCGCGCCTTAAAACCAAACTATTCAAGCAAGACGAATGTGGATTTTGGTTTTTGATTTTGTGACTTTGGGATACGCATGGCCTGCCCATATGGTCTTTATGATTAATTAATTAGTCGGTAAATCGATTTGAGAATTTGTACCTATTTGCGAATCGAGAAGCTTGCCTTATGGCTAATTTGTCGACTAGGTGCAACGATTAACATTCACATGGCGCACAACGAACGTTCATTAAGTTGTTATTGTTCCTGGGCCTTTGGCATATTAATGCTTTGTATATCTGCTGAATGCATCTCTGGAAATGCGGCATAGTTTGGGCTTGATTAATTAATTACAAAATAAAAAGTTTGATCAATAAAGTTGGCAACAAAAAATTAATAAAGCTCCTGAGGACTGCTTCTGCTGACTGGGTGTTTGCCTAATTGTTTTCCCGCGAACGAAGTGTCGCTAGACACGCGACATGCAAATCCCTTTCGGTCCGTGTTGCCCTCTAATTAAAGCCACAAAAGAGTTGTCAAATGGCTTCGGCGCGAGCATCGCCCCCTTGCAGAGTTGGCACTTCCAATTCCAGTTCAATAAACTCGGGGGACCTGCTTTGATTTCGTTTTACTTGCCCGATTTTCCACGATATTATGGGCACACATTTATTTGTGCACTTTCGCTAGTTGGGGTGTCTTCAGTTGGGTGGGTTACCCAATCCCAATACCAATACCCATCTGATAAACCCATCCCAATGGCTAATACCTCTTTGGGCAGACGCCGCATAATTTGTTGTTCTGCTTGAAGTTGTAGCCATGTCCATGTTTGGGGCACCAGCCCGTTTTGGCTGACATATCGTGCGTGCTGCTGCCGCACTGACAACAATTGCCACATTTTGTGGAAGCCAATCAATAATCGAAGTGCGTCAAAAATACAAATGTTTAACTTACCCAACCACCAGCCAGCCAACCAGCCCGACCATAAATACAGCCATGTTCGACACGAAATACGCGCCACCAGAGGTCCTAGTCCATGCAGCCATAAATTAGGCTCTTGATTAATTGATAAGTCGTCTCTGTGGGGAGGAAAAGTTGTGTATTCAAGTTGCTACTAACATAATAAACTGAAGCCCATAATTAATATGCTTTCCTATTGCTTCAAGATTGTTTTTTAGAGCTTTCTTGATATTTCCAAGTACTTACCACTCAATTCCATTTGATGATCAAATATAATTTAATACATTTTTAGTTGAAAATGTTTTTAAGGAATTAGATGCGTCGTATTCAAGCTTTGTTTATTTTTGTGAAAGTTTTTCAAAAGAAATACATTTTTTAATGCATTTTTGAATGTCGCTAGAATCATTAACCAAAATTAAAGCTGCCAATCCAGCAGTCGTTGATTAATAACATAAAAAGGAAATAGTTTGTTTTGTGCTTTTCTGGAGGGAAGTTTGTGGTTTCACATATGTAGTTTTATTTATCATCAATAAAACTGGAGGTCAGCAAATGCTTTAGTAGCGAGATGCGCGTCCAAAGCCACCGCGGAATTCGACGTCACTTGCTCCGGGACCCACGTCGCCTTTCTTGTCCAATCCGCCGTCGCCAGGATTGCGCCTGTAGTTGGAACGGTCCTCGTCGGTCTTGGAGGCTCCACCTCCGAATCCTCGAGGTCCTCCAGCTCCCGTACGTGGACGCACTGTTTCCGAACGGGCAGGACGCGTCAGCGTGGAGGGCACAATCTCGGGGGGCAGGTGCAAGTAGCTGCGCAGCTCCTCGATTCCCTCGTTGGTCAGGCACCAGTAGTAGTGCCTCCAGGCGAACTGCTCCTTGACCAAGCCACGCGAATGCAGTGACTGCATCGTCTTGATGACTTGCAGATTTGGGATCGACTCCAGATTGGGGTGCTTCTGGACGCGATGGTCCTTCTTGGCCACGATTACGCCCTCCTTGAAGAGGTACTCGTAGATGGCTACACGATTGGCCTTTGGAATGAACATGTTGGACTTCCTGGATTATAATCAATTTATTGCGAAGAATCAAACTTATCTCGATGAAATCTCAGAAGGAAAAGAAAGTTACACCAGTTAATGTGACCGGTCTTACTTAAAATATATTTCTGAAAGCCTTAAAGAGTGTTGGAAACTTCCTTGTAAGAAGCTCTTATCGTTTTTAATCGATTCTTAACACTAGATTAAAACTTTATTAATAGTTCAATTAAAGAATACAAATTGGAAACAATCAGAGAACTCATGCTGTTGACCAACCATCGAAATAAACTATATATTCTTAATTATGATCATTTCTATTTACTACAAATAAGATAAATTAATATCTGAATAGTTTACCAACATTGAAATACAATTAAAACTAAATAAAATAATCATTTTTTTAAATCTTAAGACTTGTCATGTGACTTGACATAACCCTTTTGGAAAATGCCATCAGAATAGCATATTTTTTCTGTTTTTTCCCCCCCCCCCTTTTTTTATAAATTTTTTTTTTTTATAACACCCCTTTAAAATATTTTTTTTTTTTTTTTTGTAGGAAATTATTAAAAAAAAAACACAAAACTAACAAAAAAAAAAAAAAAAAAAAAACCCCCCCAAAAAAAAAAAAAAAAAAAAAAAAAAAAAAAAAAGAAAAAAAAAAAAAAAAAAAAAAAAAAAAAAAAAAAAAAAAAAAAAAAAAAAAAAAAAAAAAAAAAAACACCCCCCCCCCCCCAAACCAAAAAAAAAAAAAAAAAAAAAAAAAAAAAAAAAAAAAAAAAAAAATTGGAAAAAAAAAAAAAAAAAAAAAAAAAAAAAAAAAAAAAAAAAAAAAAATTTTTTTTTTTTTTTTAAAAAAAAAAAAAAAAAAAAAAAAAAAATAATAAAAAAAATTAAAAAAATAAAAAATGCATCAATTAATCAAATTTGGGGTTGTTTTAAAAAAACACTTTTTCCAAATTTTATTTTTTTTTTTAAAAAAAAAAAAAAATTATATAAATATTTTTTTTTTTATAGGAGTTGCCTTTTTAACGGCTACCCCACACGCGTAGGTCCGAAGAGAGGGTGACTTCAGGGGCGGCTTGCGCCGTGTAGGTTGCGCGTAGCGTTGCGTTTTATTCTGTTAACAATTCAAATCAGACTTATACATTTCAAACTAACTTAAGCTTACCGCAGTGTGCCCTCCTACAATTCACAAGACAATGAGAAGCACAATTTATGGCGGCATCCATGTTACCGAGATTAGTAAGCCCACATTTCAAGGGCCACGAAATCCATACAAATTCGGATAAATTAACAAATACTAGATTTCTCTTACAATACTTATTCTACCTATCGATCACAATGTTTGACCGTCGACATCCCCGACCCCGTGAAGAACCGCTTCACTCAAATCCAAAACCGCGAGTTTTGAGACGGGCCGCAACATTGTCCGAGATAGGCCATTGTCGTTCACGCGCACTGTAGCGCGTCTGACGACTCCATCAGCTCCGCTGTATATCTCCTCCACGATGCCCTTGCGCCACTCTCGTCTGGGCAAGGCCGGATCGCAGACGAAGACCATATCGCCCTGGCGGATGGGCTCCGTTCTTCGGCACCACTTCTCGCGGCGCACAAGCGTAGGCAGGTACTCCAGGACCCACCTCCTCCAGAAACGGTCTCGTAGCATGCGGGCAATCCTCCACTGCTTTCTTGTAGAACCCTCCTTGGGTAGCTCCGCATCCAATCCAGGCGTATTCGGCAGATTAGCTGCTCCCTTGAGCAGGTCGTTTGGCGTCAACGGCGCATCTTGGTCCGCATCCACCGGCAAATGGGTGAGCGGACGCGAGTTGACCACATTCTCCGCCTCGATCAGTAAACTTTCCAATACATGATCCCTCGGCGCGACTTCCTTCAGGGTATGGCGCAGCACTCGCTTGACGCACTGCACCATCCGCTCCCATACTCCGCCCGCAGACGGGTTCGATGGGCAATTGAAAACCCATTCAATGCTTCTGCTGGACAACTCACTCTGTATCCTCTCCGTCTCGAACACTTCTCCAAATCGTCTGGCCTCCCTGTCAGCTCCCACAAAGTTCTTGCCGTTATCACTCCGCAGTCTCTGTACTGGTCCTCTACGGCAGACGAAGTTCCTGATCGCTATTATGCAGGAATCCGTCGACAGGTCATGCGCCAACTCCAGATGAATCGCCCTTGTCGTCAGGCACGTGAACAAGGCGACCCAACGCTTCTCTCTGTGACGGGATACAGTCACCAGCAGTGGTCCAAAATAGTCCAATCCAGTGTACTTGAATGGCCAACCCCCTGCTTCCAATCGATCCTCTGGAAGGGGTCCCATTATCGGCGGCATCGGCCGCGTTCGCTGCAACTTGCACTCGTTGCACGACGAGATTACTTCCTTCATCACTCGTCTCATCTTTGTTACCCAGAATCTCGTCCGGATCTGAGCAATCGTTGCATCCACATTTTGATGCTTCATCTGGGCGTGAAAATGCCTCACAATCAATTCCGTAAGACTGTGCCTGTGTGACAGAATTACGGGCCTCCTCGCACTGTACGGCATGCACAGCGCGGCATCAACTCTGCCATAAGTTCGCAGAACTCCATGTTCATCCACGTAGGGCGCCAGACCTCGAATCTCACTCGAGCTGGCGACGTTCTTTCCGCATTCCGCCGACCTCATCTCGTCGGGGAACGACTCCAATTGGGCCTGTCTGACTAACAGGTTCTCCGCGTTCTCACACTCCTTTGCAGTGAGTCCGTACTCCTCGAGCTCGCTTCTCTGCTTGCGGCACCAGCGCGCAAACCTTAGGACCCAGGCTGTGGTCCTCACCAGGCGACTGAAGCTCGAGTATCTCTGAAACGGAATGACAAATTCATTTGTGGCCACCAATGCAAACTCACTGGGCATCTCCTCTTCATCAGGCGCATCTGGAACACGCTTAGTTCCTTCCTCAGGCGCCGGCCAGCCGCTCTCAGGCTGCCTCAAAAATGCGGGTCCCCTTAGCCACCGCGATTCCGGGCTAAGGTCCGCCTTATTCTGCGACCGAGTCGCATCATCCGCTGCGTTGTCAGCTGTAGGTACCCATCGCCACTGGGAAACCTTCGACGACTCCAAAATCTCCGCCACTCGGTTGCCAACAAACTGCTTGTACCGGCGGTGGGTGCTGCCGATCCATCTCAGCACCGTTTTTGAGTCCGTCCATAACACCGTCTCGCTGGTGTCCACACTGTGCTCCTCCTTGACAGTGTTCATCAGTCTGGTTCCAAGAACCGCTGCCTGCAGCTCTAGCCTTGGGATCGACATCGTCCTCATGGGCGCGCACTTCGTCTTTGCGCACACGAAGCTAACCAGCACGTTTCCATCCTCGTACGTGACCCTCCAATAGGCCACCGCCGCGAATGCAGATTGACTTGCATCCACGAACACGTGCAACTCGATGGTCCGAACCGCTCCATGACCAAAATATTGGCGTGGACATCGGAACTGTCCCACGGCGTCCATCTCCCTGCGCCAGGCTGCAAAGGCTTTGCCTATTTCCTCTGGTAGTGGTTCGTCCCACTGGATCTTCTGCCTCCAGATCTCTTTCAACAGCAGCTTCGCTGTAATCATCAGGCAGCACAGGAATCCCAATGGGTCGAACGTTGACATCAGCAGGCTCAAATACTCCCTCTTTGTAGGGACTCGATCTCCACTTAGAACGCTACTTGGCACTCGGTGATACTCCACGTTGAACCTGAAGTCGTCCGTGGCTACCTGCCATCGCATTCCAAGGATCTTCTGCTCAGCCTCACCCCATCCGACGCTCTTGACTCGTCCAGGTGGTCCCAACGCCGCTTCCACGATGGGTGAGCTGGATGAAAACTGGCATAACTCGAATCCAGCCTCCGCATGTATCTCTTTCACTCGGGTAGATACACTGATAGCTTCGCTCTCTGTAGCGAAACTGTCCACATAGTCATCGACGTAATGGTGGTCGATGATGGCCTTAACTGCCCTCGGATCTGAATCCCGAAACTTCAGGGCATTCACCGTCTTCACGTAATGCGCAGCGCTCGGCGAGCAGGCTGCTCCAAACGTCATTACGTTCATCTCGTACACATCCGGGTCTCGATCATCATTGCCATCTCTCCACAGGAATCGTTGGGAACATCGGTCCTCGGGTCGGATCAGCACCTGGTGGAACATCTCCTTGATGTCACCGCAGACTCCGACTGCTCCTTCCCTAAAGTGGAAGAGCACGGCTGGCAAGGGCTTGTAATGCTGAGGCCCCTTGTCCAGCACCGAATTTAAAGAGGTTCCTCCAACCTTGGCTGCAGCATCGAACACAAGCCGGACCTTACCGGGCTTGTTCGGGTTTTCGACACCAAAATGTGGCAAATACCATAGCCGGTCGCTAGTCACCGCGACCTCATCATGCTGCAGCTTCCTCGCATATCCTTTGGCTACGTAATCCCTGATGATGCGATCGTATTCCAGCGCCAACTGCCTGTTGCGCTTCAACTTCTTCTCTACGTTGATCAGCCGTCTGTGCGCCATCTCATAGCTCCGTGGCAGCACAGCGTAGTCGTCCTTCCAGAGTAGTCCCGTCTGGTAGCGACGCCCTACTTTCACCGTGGTGTCTTCGAGGATCCTTTGTGCCCGCGCGTCATCGCTGCCTGCGACCTGTGGCGCGAGCTTCACACCAAAGCTTTCCATCTCGAAGTAGTCCTCCACCATCTGTTCCATCGTGTCGTCCATTGACACGGCAAGTAGGCAGGACCTCGGTGACGGCGTAGTCGATTGTCCACTTACTGGCCCAAAAACAACCCATCCCAGCTCGGTTGCGGCCGCATACGGTCCCTCTCTGGCAAACCGCCTCGTCCTAAGTGGCAATCCTAAATGTCCATTATCCAGTCCGATGAGCAACTTGGGCACCACATTGGTATAGGGCTTCATCGGCAGACGCGCATCCTTATGCACGCCTTGGACATCTCGTCGGCCTAACGTCTGCATCGGCAGACTCAGGCTGGAAACGGAGTACACGTTCCTCAAAGCGTGGCGAATGGGCTTCCCAGCTCCACTTATCTCCAGACTCACCACGTTACTGGGCTCTCTACTGGCCCTTCCTCCAAACCATTGAATGTTTAGCTGTCGACGCTCGCCTCGCACTCCCAGATCCCTCCGTAGCTCGTCATCGATCATCGTGACGGAGGATCCCTCGTCCAAGAGCGCGTATGTGTCCACCTGGCGACCAGCTCCGTACAGCGTTACTGGCAGTATACGGAACAGAAGTCGGCCTCCCTCGGCGTCAACGCAGCTTAAATTCCTCTGTACGGGCACCTCCGCTGGCTGCGGGGCCCTTCTCTCCAGGCTGTTTCTAGGGACAGCCGACTGCAGGCTCCCCTCGTGGTCCCTGTAACCACCTCGTGGCGAAGATCTCCTATCCGGGCCGCGTCGGGAAACTGCTGACTGCTGGTTTCCTCCGTTGTGGCGCCTAAAGCCACCTCGTGCCGGCCATCTTCGCTCCTCGTCCGCGCCATGTAGCAGACGGTGATGCAATTTACGACATCCGTTGACCTGGCACTCGCCATATGCATCGCAGGATCTGGTCGTATGTCCACTCCGTAAGCATGTGAAGCAGAGCCAATGCCTCCTCACCATGCTCCACCTGTCTGGTGGCGAAGCTCCAATAAACTCCCTGCAGCTAGTCGCACCATGTTGTCCTCCACAAATTGGACAACTTCCATGCCGATCATCCTGTTGATCACATCTGTTCTGGTCGACGCTCGCATGCAGAACTCGTCGCCTCGGCTCCTTTCCCTCGACGTCCAAAACCGTACACACGACGTTTGCGTACTCCTGTAGCCACGCGCTGAAGTGCGCTACAGTAGGAAAGGGCTCGATCGATGCAGCGTGCCTGGCCCAGTCCACTCGCTTGCTCGTAGGTAGCTTTGCCACAAGCTCCTCCATTAGCGTTGGGTTCCACAGGCGCTGCTCCGCCTTCGCTGACTGCAAGAAGGCCGTGAGGTTACTCACTCGGGTTGCGAAGGGAACGATCCTCGCCAGGTGCTGCTCCGAAATCGGCGGCACCTCTCGCACACTGTTCAGCTGGCTGCGTATAAGCTGCTCCGGTCGGCCAAACCTAAAGCGCAGCTGCTCCATCACGGCGCTGACGTTCCCAGGGTGAATCAGCAGCGACTTCACTGTCTCGCGTGCTTCATCCTTCAGCGCCTTCAACAACCTCTGGTTGTTCTCCAAATCTGTGCAGTTGTATGCTTGGGTCGTCTCCACAAACGCACAATTAAAAATCGGCCACTCCTCGGGCTGCCCTCCAAACACAGGCAAGTCCGGAAGCCTCCTTGGCCCATACGATCCTTGGATTCCATTCGGCGTCATCGAGGCGTAGGATCCGACAACTGGCGATGCTGTTGCCACGTTGTGGATGCTCCCGCCCGGTAGCACGAATCCATGCGCTGTCTGCGCAACACTCGTAGCACACAGTGGCTCCACATGATGACTGCTAGTCGTTAGCAATGGCGGTCCACTCCAAGATGGCGGCAGCGTGCAGGCCGCACTGCTCGCACCGACACCGCTATGTGGGACCGGCCCGACCCCGTTAGTTGAGGCCTCACCGTTACATGTGGCTAATGGCGGCCCGCTCCAAGATGGCGGCCGCTCCGACGCTCCACTGTTGGCGCCGTCTGCGCTTGGGCCAACTGCGATTGGCGCGCAATTGGCGGTGCTCGTACCGCTCAGGGCTCTAACCTGCTTCAGCTCCTCCTCCAACGCCGCGATCCTTTTCAGAAGGTCCGACGTGAGGGACTGGCTCATCTCCGCAGCTGTGACAGCAGTGCCTCCGGGTTGGGACGCGACTGTAGTCACCGTAGTGGCTGGGCACGAAATGGCCGCCGCCGAGGTTATTTTCACTCGCGGCCGGTTTTCTGCTCCACTACTCACTGGCTGCTGATCCGCTCGCGCTGCTATAGGGGTGGAATCCCCTCCTTTCAGCCGCGTACTCCTCTTGGGGGAATGCTGCATCCCAAGGTCCAAATACGGCGCTCCTCTGCGCTCTCCAAAATGGCGGCACCTGTGCCTTCTGGCCGCTGCCTGCGGTCTCCTCAACTGACGCTGTCTGCGTCTCCTTGTCGCTGTCTGCGACTCCGTAACTGACGCCGTCTGCGTCCTTCCGTAACCAGTGTTCGGCGCTGTCTGCGCTCCTCTATGTCGCTGCCTGCGACTCCTCTACTGGTACGGGTATTGCCCGTAACTGACGCTGCCTGCGTCCCTCCGTAACCAGTGTTCGGCGCTGCCTGCGCTCCTCTATGTCGCTGCCTGCGACTCCTCTACTGGTACGGGTATTGCCCGTAGCTGACGCTGCCTGCGTCCCTCCGTAACCAGTGTTCGGCGCTACCTGCGCTCCTCTATGTCGCTGTCTGCGACTCCTCTACTGGTACGGGTATCGCTCCTGGCAACTCTCTAGCTGGTCGTCATACCGTCCTCCAGCGCAAGTTGCACATGCAGTCTCCCTAGAACTGCGAATAAAAGGAGTTGTCTTGCATCATACGGAGTTGCCTTTTTAACGGCTACCCCACACGCGTAGGTCCGAAGAGAGGGTGACTTCAGGGGCGGCTTGCGCCGTGTAGGTTGCGCGTAGCGTTGCGTTTTATTCTGTTAACAATTCAAATCAGACTTATACATTTCAAACTAACTTAAGCTTACCGCAGTGTGCCCTCCTACAATTCACAAGACAATGAGAAGCACAATTTATGGCGGCATCCATGTTACCGAGATTAGTAAGCCCACATTTCAAGGGCCACGAAATCCATACAAATTCGGATAAATTAACAAATACTAGATTTCTCTTACAATACTTATTCTACCTATCGATCACAATGTTTGACCGTCGACAAATATTAAGCATACAAGATTTAAGTAATTTAAAAAAAATAAAAATTAATTTTAAAAAAAAAAACAAAGCCCCCTTTTAAAAAAAAAATTCCAAAAAAAAAATTTTAAAATTTAATTATTAATTTTTTTTTTTTTTTTAAAATATTAAAAAAAAAAATCTGAAAATTTAAAAATTATGGGGCGAATTCATTTAAAATGAAATACAAATTCGTTACGTTTAAAATTAACAATTGGAAAAATTATAATTTTTAATCACATTAAACAATTACTTATCTGAATAAACATTAACGGCGAATTCATTTAAAATAAAATACAAATTCGTTGCATTTAAAATTAACAATTATAATTTTTAATAACTTTATCTGAACATTTTTTGTATTTCTTGACTTTTTTAGAATTTAAAATTAATTTAAATTATTTTGTACATGTTCTTAGTAATTTAAATCAAATATTCTCTCTTTTTCCAGGTTTGTCTGCATATTAATGCAATACAATTTCGTGTGTAATAAACTCAAAATGGCTTTACTAATTGGTATGTTTAGTATTTATAAAAAACTGTATCAGCCCCTGAAAAATCAACCTAACCTAGGTAGCCAGACCTAAAGTAACCCCCCATAACCTTGACAATCGAATTGGGGTAAAGAACTAGGCAGACATTAGCCAAAGACTACACTGTCTGAGGATTTATCCTTAGCTACCCTCATGTCAGTTGAGATCGTCGCTGGCTTACTTTTATGTCTACGCTGGAATCTTGCGTGCTGGCTGCTTGTAAATAGACAACAATTAGGGAAACCTATGACAACAACACCTGGATAATAAGAAGGCCATAATAAATATTTGCAGTGCGTGGCAAGCGGTGCAAGTTCCCCCGGCTCGTATGTGTGTGCCCTATTACCGTTAGCAAAAGGATTACCGCCGAGGAATTGCACAAATGCGCGTCCAAATGCCTCCCCCAGTGCCCATTAAATTAATCAAGTCAAATGAAATCTGCATATAAAATCAGGACCTCCCTCATTTTTCTCATTGCTGGCGTGTTGAATTTGCATTTTTCCCCGGCGCCCCACTAATAAATTTGTATGTCAATAGAATAAGCCAGGCGACGTGCTGCTCCAACGAAAATATCCTGCTCTTTGAACTGCGCAAGGACACATTCTGTTTATGCGCCCCGAGAAGTTTACGAGCAGCTACGCTCCGCCAGTCCAAGTTGGCGTATCAAAACAAATTCTAAGTATTGTAATTCGAAATTTTTCAAAGCAAATAAAAGCAGTCGAGTTTTAACACTCGCGCCAAACACAACGCAGTCCAGAGCTGACGTCGCGAACTGAACTATAGTTAAATAAATAAGCTAAATAAAGGCAATAATAAATAATTAGAAATAAAAAAATAAAATAACTTTTAAGGAACACATTGTCAAGAGTGCGTGACTGGTTTTATAGGTAAAATCCCCGCACACATCCTGGTGGCAAACGCAAATGCGAACGCAAAGTGCAAAGTGCATTAGCCTTCTCAGACTGTACAAGTGGCCAAGTTATTGCCCTCTGGCTAGGAAAATCGATACAATTGCATGGCGCTTGTTTTATGGCCAACTGCAACAATTGATAGTGGTCTGTATGTGTGATAAAAATCGCTACTGCAGTGGCAGGCAAACGGGAAATTCAATTGCCCAAGGACCAACTTTTGTTAACAAAATATTTCTGGTTTCTGCCTGGTTGGCATAGAGGGTGAATCTAATTGAAAAGCGGCAGCAGGAGTGCTTAGGAAACTTTTGTGGTTTATGTATTACACCTGTGCAATTGTTGACTTCCAACTGCCAACTGCCAACCATCCGACCAACCACTACCAATGATAATCAATTTGGCCAAGACCATTTGGCCACAAATGACAGTTGTCGTTGTTGCGGTTGACATGAACATTGTGTGGAATTTCGGTTTATGTCAGCCGCGGTAAATCACAAATCATTGTGGCCCTAATTTGCAGTTGCTGCCTCTGCCAGGCCTCCTTTTATTTCTTTTCGCTATTTTTTTTTCTCTGCCAGGAAGTTGGCGATTCCGACTCTGACTCGACACAAGTTGCAGTTGGGTCTTTAGTTGCCAATCGGGTGTGGCACGTGCTGAGGTTATAGCTCCTCCAGCAGCAGTTTAAAGAGTCCTTCCAGTGCAATTTTATCGATTCGCCTCGTCAAATGTAACACACCAAAACTAAATGCGAAAGTTTTCGGCTCTTTTGGTTTTTTTTTTCTTCTGACGGGTCTGCATAAAGTTAATTGCCAGGCAGTGCCGAGAACCAGAACCAAAACCAGTCCACAGTCCACATTCGAACAGTAAGCCACTCTGATATGAGTGATACCGATGCGGTGAGTTGTGGTTCAAGTACCTTCACATTTATCCTGGAGCTGCACTCAAAGCACAAAATTGCCCATGCACAAATGATTTACGAGCATAATTTGAATAAGTCGGCCATGTTAATGGGTGTATTATGCCGTCGACCTTGCATATACATCATTGGCAGTCGCAAATATCAAACCGAGCGAAACCCTTTGCGAAACAAATCAAACAGCGATTTCTTGTGGCCCGTCGATTTTGGGCCTTAGAACTGCCGAAACTTTTGTTGAATCAATAAGCCACAAAAACAATTTGGGTCATGTTACAACTGGCAACCGAATTTCATGACAAAATTCCCTAATGGTAACCAAAGACCGCCACCGCCACCGCCGCAGCCCGAAAGCCAAAAACCCGAGAATACCAAAACCAAAACAATAAAATGTAAACAAATGCAGAAAGAGCCATCAAATTTGAAAGCACCCACTCAATGGGAACTATATTGATACGTCTGTACCGATGATACTGATACACGAGCACTTGGCACCCCCACAAACAGCGATATATGGCCATACATATGCAAATGATATGGGCCAGTTTGGCGAGGCAGCAGGAGCTGGTGGAATATGTATATGTGGCATTGGCCACCAAAAGCTGGCTCACGAGCCCTGCCACGTATTGGGTTACCCGACACTTGCACATTTCTGCACCGACACCGCAGGCGAGAAGTTCTAGCTCCAAGATGTACGGCACAGCAAAGCAGCGATCGAGCCAGGAGGTTTCCCAGGAGGTGCTTTCTCCACAGGATTACCCGACGCAAGAGCAGCATGGTTAGTCCAAGTCAGAGTATCCTCCTGCAGATCGCTCTAATAATGGTTTAGATTCGGAATCGATAGATCGCCCAAAACAACAGTTACGATCCTATGACGCCGCTGATTCATCTGTGGAACGCAACAAACAACAGCCAAGAACTCAGCCAAACACTGATTACTCCAGCAGCAATGCTACTTTAGATAGTGCTTCTTATGGTTCAGATTCAGATCGTTCTTGGCAGCAGTTAAGAACTCAGCAGAGTCCAGAGTATCCGGCCAATACAGGACCTTCTTACGAGGCAGCCAGAGATGAGCAGTCATCCATAAACCGCAACCAGCAACAGCAATTGAGATCCCAGCCAGCTGCAGATTACCCAAACAATAGCTCTTTGTACGAGAGGCAGCAGCAGCGAACTGAGTACAGCACCACCGGCTATAATGCACCACCACCACCGCCTAAAGATCGCACTTTTTCACGCAGCAATTCCAGACCCACCATCTCACCCAATCCCATGCTCCAGAGTAAACCCAATCCCGAGTATGTGCGACCACCACCACCACAGAACTTTGTCTTGCCATCGCAGATGCGTCCTGCCGTGGGACCACCACAGCCGCGTCCTCCTTTCGCAGGAGCCAGGCCGATGGTGGGGATGGGACCACGTCCACCCATGCCACCGAATATGGGGGCCAGGCCACCACCACTGCGCACCACAGACAGCAAGAGCAATCTGCTGATGGGTCCGCCGATGCGACCAGGAATGCCACCGCAACTGAACATGCAGCAGGCTCGTCTGCCCAACTCTGGAGGACCTCTGAGTCCTCCGGGACAGGGGCCACCAAGGCCACCGGGTGGATTTCCCTGGAACCCGCCTGGGGCACCAGGAATGCCACCAGGTGCTCGGCCACCGCAGAATATGACGCGTCCGCCGCCACCCACTTTTGCCCGCCCGCCGCCGGGTCAACCGCTTCAGGCCCCCTTCCGACCGCCCTTCAACCAGCCGGCCATGCAACCGCAACAGCAACAACCACCACAACAACTGCAGCAGCAGTCACACATGCAACAGCAACAACCACCGCAGCAACTACGCCCACTTTCGGCACACAACAACGATGACGACGATGACGTGGTCATGGGTCCAGCGGTCACCCCGGTCAAGGCCTTCAACCAGAGGCCAGATCCCATGGGCGAGCCCCTCCTGGAGGATGTTGAGCCACCTTTCGAGTCGAGCCCACCGGAGAGAGAATCCCGAAAGGGGCCCGGATTTAGTAAGACTCAGTTTGATATAGCTACCATTAGTAAAGCCATTTGAGGGTTTGTTATCCGAGGAAATATTACATAATTTAAGTTTTCTTAAAACCCCGTCTTTACTTCCTAATTCCTCCTATATTTTCAAGATTTTAATAAGATTGATTGCAGTGTATATTATTGTAAAGAATATCCTAGATTTTACAATAACTCTCAAATATTACTTAATATGGTTATTGACATAAAATATTTAAAATTTGTCGATTTTGTAACGAAAGCATTTAAAAGCATCTTTTTTAAGGAATTTCCTTAACAATTCATTCAATATCGCCTGAAATGCAATTATATTCTCATTTTTACTGAAATTACTTAAATATGTATTAGTAAATTTCACTTAAATTTGTCATTAATGTAATTCCAAGACCTTAAGACTACCTTTAGGTTGAATATGCAAATATTTTCGAAAAATGAAGTTGTCATTTCAATACCAAATTTCATCTGTAACTAATTTGTTTCCCATCAATTATTTCAGAGGGTGACAATGACAGCGGCGTTGATGAGTCCACTCAGGAGAAGGTGAGTTTAGTTCGGCTTTGAACTAGTTAACTAGTTAGCCATAAATTGTTACTACCGCTGCGTCTCCGTTAATTGAGAGGAAATTAACTGGAACTGGCAACAAATTAATTTAATTCCGTTGACCGTCCCTGTCTGCCTGTCGCTAAGTTGGGTTCTCAAATCATAAATATCTGTAAAAGGCCGGGGCAGCCAGCGGGTGAGCTGCGATCTACGAGCTGCGAGCTACAAGCTCCACGCTCCATTAGAGACCATATAGCATATAGAGCATAGTCTGCGACAGTTCCGTCGTTCAGTCCCAAGTTGGCCCGTGTGTTCGTGTGCAGACGCCAAAGTTCAGACTAAGTTTTGTGTTGGCAGACGGCAGTTGGCGCGTCGGAAAAACCCGCAGAAAGTGCAACAAAAGTCGAACAAACAGAGGGATAACACACTTTTCCTATATATATATATATATATATATATATATGTATATATATGCAGTACGTGAGCTTTACAGGTGCGAGTAAAAAAACTCCCCGAAAGAAAGAGGCAAATATTGCCAAAACCCACAAAAGAAATACACACAAAAAGCGATTTATATGCCTGGTGATATCTGTGCACAGATAAGTGCCAAACACGAAATGGTTTTGGGAGAATCGGGGCGGGATTCCGGTGGTAAATCATAGCACACATATATCTCTGACTGAGCCGGAGTTGTTGTCTCTATAAATACCCATCCATAAGCAAAAACGACACGAAGCGGCGACAATCGATAAAACAATGCATAAACTATAAGTCCTTCGTACCGAGACATCGACATCGGCAGGCGAACGGCCAGCCAGCCATAAATGCCATTGGCATTACGTTGACAGCTCCGGAAAGCCCGGGAGTGTTGAGAGCGGGTCATAAATAGTTAATAGTTAATAAACCACGTCACCACAGCCACAACCAGGATGCATCTCGTCATAATGGCCGATTCGACCTACTTGCTAGTAATTCGCATCGAGTTCATCTACAAATTCATCAGTTTTTTAAACCACCTTCTGTGATTGCTCTTCCTGGCAGGATCGCAACGGACCCATCTCGCCCAGTTCACCGGTGAAGACGCCCACATCGACCTCATCGAAGCCGGACAAGTCGGGCACGTCGCGTCCACCGAGTGCCACGCCCTCGAACAAGTCAGCCCCCAAGTCGCGCAGCGCCTCCAAGAATCGCTTGCTCCTCAAGACCCCAGAACCCGAGCCAGCCAAGAAAGGTGAGATATCTTTGAATATATTCAACTTTATTTAGACTTCTGTATTTAGAACCTTCCAGAAAGTTAAAAAGAAGTTTGGATCTTGCAAATTTATTACCGTATATTTTACAAGTTTCAAAAATGTAGGAATTAATTTCATATTTTCTGAAACGCTCAAACGTCTTTAAAGTAGTTACAAATAATTAATTAGGTTTCAAAAAAATTCCATAAATTATTTTTATTTAGTTCTTAATATTTATATTTAGTTTTTACTCTTGTAAAGGTGGATTTAAAATACTTACTGATGTTTATGGAACTCCTCAAAAAATAATTTATAACAAGTCAAATTCAAAACCAAATAATTTTCAAGAATCAAAAGTATCTTTCTGATTTCAAGATAAATATACATGTTTCTCTTTTGTGCCATCAGTTCCAATGAACAAGGTACAAGTCGGCCATGCGCCTTCGCCCAACCTGAAGGCTGTGCGCTCCAAAATCGGATCCCTGGACAATGCCACCTATAAGCCGGGTGGCGGCCATGTGAAAATCGAGTCCAAGAAGATCGACATCAAGGCGGCACCGCGCATCGAGGCCAAGAACGACAAGTACATGCCAAAGGGCGGCGAGAAGAAGGTATGATCGTGATTGTTCACCTTGAAGTTAGCGGCTTAATCCATGGGTGGGACCGGTGTATCCATTTAAAGCATATTTTCTGGGCTATCCCAGGACATGACTCTTTCATAAATCTTTGTAAATTTCTCTCATCTACAAACGGCTTTTAAGAATACAGAGAAAAGCTCTCTAACCAAAGAAACGTAAAGTATAGTCGCGTAAAGTAAAGTAACGTATTGGCAAAACTAAAATGCAATTTCACGGTCGATTTGCGATTTGAGATTTATATGCCCATTATAGATGGGCAATCGGCAGCACGGTATCTTGCATCTTGTATCTCGTATCTGTTGTTGTAGGAAATGCAATTACCAATGCGCAGCGACACTTAGCAGCATAATTCGGTTGCCTTATGTAGCGTATTCCAAACCCATCCGTATCCGCACTGGATATGCCAGAGTTGGGTGTGACTCTGACATTGACGCGGAGCTATCATCCCATCCGATCGATTTTGACTTTGCCTTATAATCGTTTACCTACCTTGTATCTATTTACAACTTACGACCATCGAATCCGCACACACTCGCACCACCAATTACCACCAAAAAAAAAAAACCAAACAAAACAAAAAACACTGCAAATCCGTAGATAGTTACAACAAAGTTGCAGTGGAATGCGAAGTCGAAAATCGGTTCCCTGGAGAATGCCGCCCACAAGCCAGGAGGCGGGGACAAAAAGATCGAGACCCTGAAGATGGACTTCAAGGACAAGGCCAAGCCGAAGGTGGGCTCCACGGCCAACGTGAAACATCAGCCAGGTGGCGGTGATATCAAGGTATTTAGCCCCTCTACTTTCGTGACCTCTCACCCCAACCGATTTCATGTTTGAGTTTGACCCAGAGACGAGAACGAGTTCATATACATATTGATTTTTGTAGCGGTTAAGTATGATTTCCGATTGCAGTTGGCTTTTGTTGGTTTTTGGATGCTCCACTTAAGTTACCAACTGGCATGGGCATGGGCCGCAACTATCCTATCTATCTGTTTCTCTCAGTGCATGAGCTGCAATGTTCTCTTAGTTTTAAACAGCATGCTGTCACGTTTGACCTCCTCTCGAAGGTTTATAGAAATCAAAACTAAAACCAACTAACACCCAGAACACCCACATACCAAAACCTTGAACCACTTTCCAGAACTACGATAGGAAGATGAACATCATCTATGGCGAGGGCTCGAAAATAGTCAGCCATTGCGCCAATGACAAGCGCCTGGATCAGAATTTGTATAATGAGGAGGAGTAGTGATTTAGTCGGGGTAGGTAACACCCGCCAGATGTACATATTCCCGAAACATGGTGCTAAAACGAAAACCACTCACCTAGTTTAGATTTGGGGTCAGCATTGTAAATATTCAATATGCAGGAGAGCATTTATGTTTAGTTCCTAACCATACCTAAGACCACTCTGAATAATTGAGAATAACTTATTGTTTTTCCATCCTTATTTTAACGAACCGAAACATGTTTAAACAATATTTTGGAAAATGTATTTTGTTTTTAACTAAACCATTTAAACAACGAATTCGAAGGATAACAACCCAAAGGATGTAAGTAGTCGTGATAACTCTTATTTCTCTGTGTAATAAGTGTGCTTTTGTATGAAACCCTAGATGCTTCATGTTTTTCCTATTTTTTTTCTTGGTATTTTTGGAACACCTAAGCATCAATTTTTTTTGAGATCCCCAATGCACCACACTCTGTAGAGTATTTTTATACATTTATCTTTCATTTGTTACGTTCTGTGCTCTGCTGTTTCTGTGTGTGAAAATTCCAAATTTCAGTTGTGTCCTCGATTGGCTATTGTCGTGTGTCCATAATAACCAACCCGCAAAGTCGAAAACCTAATCGAAATTACCCATTGCATTGCCAAAATGAATCTGAAATATGATCTTGCTAATTGATTTCTGTACGTTGCCGGTGCCGGTGCTACTTTTCAGATCCAAACGCAAAAACTAGAAATTAAGGCACAAAGCAAAGTTGGCTCTTTGGATAATGTAAAGCACAAGCCCGGTGGCGGTGAGAAGAAGATTTTCGATGATAAGGATTATTTGAAAAATGTTGAACACTCTGTTGCACTGACAACACCACCAACACAGGTAAACTACGTGTACATAAGCTCAATGTAGTTACATACGTATGAAAGTTAGAGTTTAACCTTAACCTTTATTTATTAATAGCGTTATGATTTTCTTAAGAAAGCAACTAAAAGTAATCAATACAAGTATTTTATATACATTTATATATTATTGATATCCCATTTTGTGTTTACGCCGAGAAATTCATTTTTATGTAATCCGTAATTGTAATTGATTGCGTTGCATTTGTGGTTAACACTTTATGGTTTACAATCAGCAACTAACAAACCACCACACCCCCAAAAAGGCCCACACAACACCCAGCCACCCACAGACACCCACCCACCCACCACCCTAAACCGCTTTCAGAGAACTCCCACCCAAAGATCAATCCGATAATGGGGAATCGTATTTAATATGAACTAACATTTGGACAAAGTATTTTGGCACTCATAGGACTTGAAAAGTATTGGCGGGCATTTAATATGTTTTATTTTCCGATGTGCCACGTATGTTTCTAGAGTTTTAAGCCACTTAAATGACTTTTAAGTGATTTAATACCGCTAGAGACTACTGTTGCACATTGGAGTATTAGTTTCCTTTGATTTAGTGGTTTATTAATGTTGTCTCCTTGGTTTAATTACATTTACTTTACATTTAAAAATGAATTTCTTTCAAACTCAAACTGAGATTCATTGGCAAAAGCGCTTTCCATCCATGTGTTCCCGAAGTGTTTGAAGATTTTACACGCAATTCTCTAAACTATTCTCTTCTCTTTCTTTCTCTGTTCCCCCCTCGCTCGCTCTCTGCCACCCCCGCCGGCTAATTGTAGTTTGCGGCTCAAGGGCGCTTGATTGCCACGATCCATCTAGAATTCGGTCTCTGTAACTCAGACTGTGTGTGTAACAATATATTTGAGTCGCTTTTTAAATGAACTCCCTAGCTTTAACTAAGACATCCATCAACTACTGTACTGTACCTAAAGCCAAACGATTTAACTGATGCAGGACTTAACAGAATGAAACTAAACTAAACCAAACTAAACTAAACACAAACCGAACTCAACTAGAAAAAAAGCTCAAACCGGAAATCTCGATTGAGTTTGCAAGAGTTTCTATTTTAAATTGTAACCGATATATATGTTTATGCATTCTTCAATGGTTAGCCCTTGGAAGGTGTATAGATAATGTAAGCTGTCCTGCCCCTGAGCAAATCCGCAAAAAAAAGGATGAAATTGGATTAAAATCACATCTTAACCCTAGGTTTCTGCTCCTGGGCAAGGACAGTACTGCCCCCAGAGGGCCCAATGTTTGTTAACTCCTTTAGTATGTAGCGAAAATCCTTTAACAAAGTATTATTTATGGCAAACGGTCAACAACCTTACACTACTTAGGATAGTACAAATTTTGAACAATATACTGATCCGCGATTGCTCAAAGAAACCCCGAACCCCAGATTCCGACCCTGAGGACGGTTTAGCAAAAGGCTGCCCAGCATTTAAATCATCTAACAACAGTGCTTTGCTCTCTCACACTAAAACAAAAAACCACTCAAACATTGACCCCATATTCACATCAATTTTAAATTACAATTAATTATGACTTATTAAGTGTTCTTCATTTCTGTGCTTAATGTCTCTCTTTCGTTTATTTTAGGAATATATATACAATTTTTATTAGGCTAGTCATACGAAACTAAGTGCATTAAATTCGAAATTCGTATACTCGTTACGTCCATTAGAGTTATTAATCGCCTATTACTATATAACTACTACATCATGTACTCTAAATCCGAATGCGATGCGGTTTTAACCAATATAGAAAAATTCGATTCAATCCGATCCAATTTGATTCGATTCGATCAAGCAAACCCCGTAAGTTAAAGTGCGTTGCGAGTTCTTCTAAGATGTGTCCGTTTCGTATATAGATAGTTATAAATACCTAAATATTTAACAGTGCTGTGATAGACTAACCGTACCGTTGGTACCGATCCAAGCTGATTTGCCAGACCACCTGCATCCATACCAAAAACCAAACTATATAGAGCCCCGAAGCGGTTTCATGGGCATTTGCTTGCGACTCCCTCGTTTACTCCACTGCATTCCAAACAACTCATGACTCTAACTCTAACAAGGCTTATGGTTTACCTTTTTATTAGATTATTTTATGATTTGTGCAATCGATACGCATTCACGTTTATATTTTTATCTTGAACGCAGAGTCCACTACCATCCATGACGGCTTCTGGTGCTGATGAAAATTTAAATCAACAAAGCTAAATGCCCGAAATGCATGTCGAGCTGAGTCTTTCTTTGCAATCTAAGCTCGAAAGTGAAAAATGAACATTGAACCAGCTAATTTGAAATGTACTATCTAAGCAAAATCAACACAAAGCAAAACGAAAGTTGAGCGATAATTCCCACACACCCTCACATGCCAGTAAAAATGATCAGAGCAATTCGATAGAGGTGCAAGCACGCAATGAGATGCAGATACTCGTACATCCACACAACCACCCCACATAGAAGCGGTATTTGGTATACAGATCGAAAGTATATTTGACTAGTTGAGCAATGCACTCTTTATCATCAGATACAAGACATAAATTATATATCTCAATGTATTACCAGAACTTCATACATATATACATACAAATAAATATATATATATACATAAAAGTATCTAAATATTTAAGCAAATTATACAAGAATCGTACGAATAAACTGTGTGCTTAGTTGAAAATGTTACAATTGACGTCTAAATGTTAAACGACTAAGATAATGCGACCCATTGATTTGTAAACAGTTTAGATACTTTTTAGACGAACAAAACGAAACGAAACCAAACAGAACCGTATCGAACCGAACAGATAAATCCACGTATTAAGCATATTTTTACTATTACTTTGTATCTTATTAGTCAAACGCATCATTCTCACGATTTATTTACACCCTGTTACAAAATGTAAGAACAATGGCAAAATTTAAGCATAATAAACAAACAAAAAAACGTTTTTTCATTTACCAAGTCTTGGCGTTGTTGCACTTAGTTTTTGAATTTCAACAGCCACTTATCGTATCGGTATTGAGATAGACAAAAACAAATTTTGGAGATACTTAAGTATCTCATTTGGCAAGCCACGCCCACGCCGCAAGCGTTCCAACAAAGCCACGCACGAGCACACATCCTCCTCTACATCATTGGATGCATTGGTAATCGAAATAAATAAATTTGATCAAGCAAATTGTAAGTCTCCATCTCAATCGAGCTATGACAACTATTTTGCATCTCTCCTACTTGGAAATTTAAATCGTTTTTTGCTAAGAACTCTTTTTCGCATCCCCGCAGTATTGGAAGGCGCCGCGCATCCAGCGGGCCACCACACTCACCTCGTCCATGTCCCTGCCAGCGGAGTGCCTGGTCCTTTCCGTATCCATGCCCTCGCTGAACTCGGAGCCCAAGCGTCCCAAGAGTGCGGGTCCCAAGAAGAAGCCCGGTCAGGCCGTCCACACAAAGCCATTCCGCCTGTATTGAGTTGAGATGACCTCCTCCTTGCCTTCCGCAGTCCAAGGAGCTGCTCCACAAGTTGCACGAGACGTCACCCAATCGAAGCACTAAGAGATTTGTGCACAAGTTGATATCTAGGCACGCACTTCTAAAAAAAACATACGCAGAATACATTATATCAAACCGTTGATTGTTTAGAACCGAAAAACGAAACGTGGCATTTACAACAAAATAAACGACTAACTGAGAGGCAAAGTTAAGCACAAAATACAGCTGGTTTGTTTCTTTTAATAATTACAGTATATATTTTCGTAAGTATTAAATCAGTTTTACGGCTGCTACATCTCTGGAGCCAAACGGCCTTCGTTTACATTTCATTTACATAAGACTTGCGTTAGAATTATTTATATATGTATATTTAGTACAAAAATTGTCCTGGGATTTTGTTACGTCTCAACTTTATCATCTTGCCCATCGTATTTTTGAAAAATTGTGTGATTTTCTTGGTTTCTTTAGGTTTTGTATTCGTTTTGATTCTTGTTTCTTCGATTATTCGAGTCGCGTCACATTTAAATGCAGTTGGTTACCCTTCCATTTACATAATCGTTTTGCTATACCTACGCCGTAAAAGTTGTTTATACAATTCGTTTTTAAAGTTAGGGTAATAAATAAGTCATTATAAAATAATAAACAACAGTTGTTTCATTTCAAAAGAAATTGTCAAATGAGCTTCGATTGATTATGATTATGATTCGAGGGTCGAGTTAGAATTAAAAAAAATGCACATGCTTGAATATTGTAAAAGTTGCTTTCTCTAAGAGCTCGTCGTCAAGTTAATTGGCCTGGTTTCAGATTTGGTAAGCTTTAGCTCATGGCTACATAACTATAATACATTTAATGGGAAATTAGGAAAAGCATCGATGCTCGTGATATGCGAAACCAATTTTTAGCTGCGAGTTGGCTGTGGTTCTTATAATTTTCATTTTCTGCTTGATACTATTAGTACAATACATTCGATTCAATTGACTAGATTTCTACATGTGTAGCTGCATTCGATTTATGATTTCTCTGTGGTTCCGAGTTTGTTAACAATGTGGTTTTAATTTTTGTGGGAGGGATTCATGGTGTGCTGAAAGACCGCGACGGTTCGCAAGAAAAAAGTCTGAAAACAACGATAGATTTCATACGAATTCTAGTGGCAATATCTACTGTTGCTTCAGAGTTTTCTTTCGGGACCGTTTAGGTCTTGATGCATTACGAGAAATTTGAAACTTTTATAAATAAATATATGTAATTGATTTGTCGATGAGGGCGCTGCTTGAGTGTCTATGTGTGCCGGCCGCCGCACCGGTGTACGTGTCGCTTCCGAGGAATCTCTATACTCTGTCAAAGCCAATAACATGCTACCTTATTTACATAACTAAACACTTTCGCTGGCGTCGCTTTAGCGGCTCTGGTCTGAGTACCGCGCGCACTGCTTCCTCGAACACCTAAATGTAATCGGAGTGGGGGAATTAGTGAGATGTGGGTGTGCCAGCTGCGATGACTTACCGGCTTGAGACCGCGCTGCGTCAAGGCGGAGCACTCCATGTATTTCACAGCGCGTATTTTGTTTGCCAGCTTCTGACCCTGCTCGCGCTTTAACGGCGTCAGTCCCTGCTCAGCCAGACCGCTAAGTGTCTCTCGATCTTCGCGCAAATCGATTTTGGTGCCTGCAATACGACCAAAAATAAATGTACTCCCCCTTCGGTGGCTTCACGTCGCTGGCAACTTACCAACTAAAATGATGGGCGCGTCGGGGCAGTGGTGTTTTATCTCCGGATACCATTTCGAGGTGACGTTCTCGAAGGACGAGGGACTCGCCACGCTGTAGCATATCAGGAAAACGTCTGTCTGTGGGTAGGAGAGCGGTCTCAGGCGGTCATAGTCCTCCTGACCCGCCGTATCCCAGAGTCCCAGCGAGACCTGTATTGTGTCCACTTGCATGGGCGCCGAGTAATTGTCGAAGCTGTGAAGATAGCATAATAAAAGTTAGATATTGATCGAAGTTTTGAAAGAAAGGAGGAAGATACTCACACTGTGGGCACATATTCGCCGGGAAAGCAGTCTGTCGTGTAGGAGATTAGCATGCAGGTCTTTCCGACAGTGCCGTCACCAACGACAACACATTTTATGGGCCTTCCGGTTGACATCGTGAGTGCTGAGTGTGCCGCTAGCTATATACTGAGTGTGCTGTGGGCAAAAATAAGATGGAAGATGAATGTCTTCGCTAGCTTAATTCAATTAATTAAGTTCTACTCGAGGCAATAAACTCGGCAGACACAACTGACCGCACATTTGTATACAGTCGAACTTCCTTAAATTGATCCACCATTAAAACAATGATCTTCCGCGAAAAATCAGTTATCTCAAGGGACAATAGCAAATATAAATGGAATGTTGATAACAAAAAGTTAAGTTGAATGGTAATAAACAAGAATCAAAGTTCGTTGTTAATAATTAAGTACTATAATGCTCATTTTTGGCGCTCAAAAACACAGAGAGCTAAAAATAAAACGTACTAATGCAAGTTGAACTAAAATAGTATAAAATCCAGAGCCAAATGATATGAGCAGTTAGTTTGGTAGAAGCTCTGGAATATTCGATTTAGGGATGTTTCACTGTATAAGGTTAATTACGATGGTCTGTGGAGTATCTCTGAGATGATCAAAGGCAGGGCTCTCAAAAGGTGTGTCCCGGCCGCAAAAAAAGAAAACAACCGCAGGCAGGCCCATAAAGCATAATAAAACAAGAATCTCATTTCGGTTGCGGTGGCACTTTGTTTTCGCAAATAAAATTTTCAAAAATAGCTCATGACGGGCGACACAGACTACGGCACAAAAAACAAAAAATAAATGGGAACAGCGGACCAAATGGCGACCGCCCCTCCAGTGGCGCAGTGGGCGGGGCCGGGCGAATGTTGTGGTGACGCGGAAGCCACCGGCAGACGCACAAAAACCGACCGAAAATAGACACAATTAAGTTCTCATAACCGATTCAATTAAAGTTGCGCCACATGCAACGAGGGGCGTGGCATGGGCCAGGGGGTCGGGGGCCTCGGAAAATCTTTTGTTATGGCACAATATCGGATGGGGATATATTGTTTTACCGTTTTCACCTCCTCTATCCTTTTCCTTTGTCTGGCAGGCTGCGACTGTTTTGTACTTTGCTTATATCACTGTGCGTTTCTTTATTCCCGCTTTGTTTCGGAGCGCCGGCTCAAGCGGCACAGCCAAATAATTGATTTGCACTAATTCCTTGCGATTTTTACTTATAAATTTATGTTTGGGGACAAACGCAGCGTTCACGAGCAGTTTTTATCTTTTTGTTTCCACACAAACACACACCCACCTTTTTGACAGCTCGGCGTCTCTCTCGCTCTCTCGTGGTTGACAAGCAGTGTTCGAGAGGACCGCGTAGAAAAACTCGATTGTGACGTTACACAACACTTAAATACATGGCTGTAGATTTATTATGTTACAGAATTATAAAAGAAAAATAGTTTATTTATGATAGAATTTATGATAGAATTGTAATAAATATAAGATTTAGCCTTATAAAATGCTATTATTAATTTAAGGAAAATTCTACAGCTATATATAACTGTGTACCCTTTTAAGAACTGCTGCTGACTACGCCCCTGTCACGCCCTGCCCAGGTTTGTTGTTGTTTAGGGCGGCGTAATGAGTAGATTTGCTTGTAAGCTATTACAGAGTGTAAACCAAACAAAATCGGGTTGCAAATCTATTTTCTTGTCGGCTACAAGAAATGAATCTCAAGATGCCACTCCCGCCCGTTCAGTGCTGGTGGAGAAGGACTCGCACATAACTCTGATAGGCCTTAATCGCGAGCAGCAGCGCAACTCCATAGATGCAAATACTGCGGCACAATTATCCGAAGCAATCAGCCAATTCGAGGCGGATGATAGTTCCCCGGTCGGAGTACTCTATGGCATAGGTGGCTCCTTCTCGGCCGGCTATGACTTGGAGGAACTGGAGGCGGAGGCACAGCGCGGCAGCCTCAACTTCCTGTTGCGTCATGAGGGATCAATTGGACCAACAAGGCGACACCTCAGGAAACCAATCGTCTGCGGCATCAGCGGATTCTGTGTGGCCGGAGGAGTGGAACTTGCTCTCATGTGTGATCTGCGGGTGATGGAGGACACTGCCGTGATGGGGTTCTTCAATCGCCGCTTGGGAGTACCTCTAAGCGATGGAGGAACTGTGCGTCTGGCCGCTGCCGTTGGTTATTCCAACGCCCTGGACATTATTGAAACAGGAAGACGCATCGACGCCGGGGAAGCCCGGCGGATGGGCTTGGTGAACCGCGTTGTGGCTACAGGCACAGCTCTGGGACAAGCTGTCAATCTGGCCTTCTCGATCGCAAAGTACCCCATGGCTTCCTTGATGCACGACAGGAATGCGCTTCTGGAGAATGCCCATGCCTACAACAAACCAGGTTTCCATGTAGCCAGTTACAATGAGATCATTAATGTAACCTCAGACATGATAACAGATATGCGGGATGGAGTAAAGCGTTTCAAGAACTGTGAGTAGTCCCCAATAGTGACCTGTGAATTATTAATTATGTTAATACCCCTTTCTTAGCTGAGGTAAAGGGCCCCAAAACCGATTCGTGGCACATTAAGGAAAAAAGCATTCCAGATTGGGAAAAAGCTGAGATCGAGATTGAAAAGCAAAATAAAAAGACATGACATTGGACCGTTTGATTTAGTTTAGTTGGCAATACTTGATTGTTATTTATAAAACGAAAGCCTTTATTCACGTAAAATACATTTATTTAATGATTTATGTAGTTGACCGCCTAAATCGTTTACGACTCGTGCTTATTTCAATATTCACAACAATTACAATAACGAATTTTCCTTGAAATTAAGCCTAACTACCAAAAGTTGAGAGGAAAAGCACAAAGTACTGTATTCTTTGCTGTCGATCGATTCAACATTCACAATTAGTTTACACATATAAAAAATATGCTAGCATCAAGTAATCGGACTTGTCCTTTTACTTACAATTAATTTTTCGAGTGCTGGGCCAAGCGGTTTGCTGGTTTCGCCAATATGTCTTAGAGTCTAGGAGTTAACGAAAAGAATTATTGCACTTAAATCGAGTAAAGCGAGAAACGAAGCTCTATGCAAAAAAGGCTGCTCTTGTACAAACTAGTGTTAAAAACCGACTGATCGTTAATCGTGTTATAGTAGTTTGATTTAAAATACATCGCACATCATCGTCTACGTCTAACATTTACACTCGGCTACACTTAATCCAAAAAATTTGTCATACAAATATTGCACAAAAATGGATCGGACTGTGAGTTTGCACACCCATGTGCACGCACTCGTATTTCATTGTGCTGCACATGGCAAAACCTTCAATCAAGTGGTGGTACGTGTTCACATACATAATCACTAAAGTACGGTATTCGGAAACCTAAAGACCACAATACATATACAATATATACAAATGATAAAGCAATTTTAGCTAATCGTGCGTCCCCCCGTATTTGGTATAAAAAATATATATAGCGTAGGCCAAAAAAGCAATTGCTGCAATTAGCTGGCGATATTTCTGAAGAGCCATGCACGTCAAAGATGCGATGCAATACGATATCTGATCCCTCGATTCTCGATTACTTAAGTCGCTGGGTCACGTTGGCCAGGGCCACGGCAAAGGCCTGGAGGGCGGAGAAAGGATACTGGAAATCCAATGTGTAGGCGTTGCCATCAATACGCCCAAATTGCATAACCTGTTTGTAGGGTTAAGATATTATTTGTCTGCACTTTAAGATTCATTTCGATGCTGCACTTACCTGCTTGCCACGAAACTCTATTTGAAAATTCTTGGCCGACTCTTGAGTAACGCGTCCTCCAAAGTCCAGCTGATACACCTGGCTCATCTCATTCCACATAGGCGCCTTATTGTGCATCACAAACTCACGACGCACTGGCGCCGGATTGGCACAGCTTGCACTTCCGTTCGGTTCGATTTTGCCACGCTTAAGCTGTGGGTAAAGATTTTTCCATAAAAATATTACAACATAAAAAATTAACTAAAAACTTTTTTCATTTTTCAATCCATCTATTGATGGAATTTTATAGTTTCAAAGTCAGTCGAGCCAGAATTGATTTTGCATATGAGAAATTTGTATTTTTTTTTAAATTTGCCCACATTGCAGGCTTTAGATAAAGTTTTAGTTTCAATAAAAACCCCAAAACTCTGACTCACCTTCTGACGCAGTTGGGCCTTTTGGAATGTCTCCAGGTCGCGATACTGTTTGCTATTGCCCGCGTTGTTGCTTTCCTCGCCAGAACCATTGGTCTGGTTGCCCTCATCATCGGAGCTCTCGATAATACTCTGCTTCTTGCGCTGACGCCGGTTTAAAAGAGGTGAATTCAATATGTGCCGAATGGGCGAGTTGCTCTGCTGACGCTTGTTCTTTTTGCTGGCAGCCGGTGACGCTGGAGAACTACGCGGCAGTCGCTGTGGGGTAGATGGAGGCGTCAGACGACCTTCGTCGAGATCACGAAGTCGGCTAATTATGTTCTCTAAGGTGGTAAGGGCCTGGAGGATTAAAGATATAATTGTAATGTATCATTTCAATTTATAAATATGTAATTATTACTCCTCCCACCTGAGTATGCAAAGAAACCGAAGCCTTGGCCTCCACTGGCGTTGCCTCCACAGTTCCACAAGCTGCTCCCGTGATCTCCGGCTGCTGTTGTCGCTCTAAAGTGCTGGCATTACTAGAACCATTCACCTGCGACTGAGACGGTTGTTCCTTGCGCCTCCAGCGAACCTCGGATAGCTGCTTCACAAAGCTAAATCCATTGTCCTGCTTTCTCCCCAACAATGGTGTGGAGTTCTCGGTTCCTGCCGTTTCCTTGCTGCGCCCGATTCCAAATCGATGTTTCCTCGTAAAGAGAGGGGAGTCCGTGAAGCTGGTAATGACATCAAAGCGTTTCTTGGGTACCGGCTTAGCCTGTACGCTGACCACAGCAGGCTCCTTAGCCGGCTCTACTGTGGTCGCCACAACAACGGACGTAATCTCATCGAGGACGGACCCCGCCGACGGCTGGCACCGCTTGCAGGCACTGCTGGGATTCATGTTGTTGCGGCACTTGAAGCACAGCGTGTTGGCCGCGCTGCTGCAGGCGCTGCTGTCGGAGATCTCCTGCAGCTTGCGCACCACCTGCTCGTGCTCCTTACTAGACAGCTTCGTCTGCAAGGAAAGCAGGTCGCAGGAATCTAAGCTCTTGGATTTTCCAGTCTGCTGCAGCTTGTGCCGCCGGGCATCCTCCTGCTGCTGCCGTTTTCTGCGGTTCTTTCGCTTGTCCACTAGTATTAACCGCTTGTTCGGAGCATCTTTGCGTAGTGCGGATAGTGCCTCATCGGAAGGTGTGATGGCCACCGAATCCAGATAGCCTACACTACAACTGCGTGTGATAGAGTCAGGTAATGCGGGAGCGATCGAAACAACCGTTGGGGTGCGCTTCATGTTGCTGTTGCTCGGCGTGGGCGTTGGCGATTGCGTCTCCTCATCGATGTACAGCATTTCACGGCGCTTGGCGGTGGAGGAGGTGGTGGGTGCCATGCACTTGACCCGCGCATCCATTCGCTCCAGATTTAGGTTAAGATTCAGCGGCACAGGGTTCACATGGCTGTTGGCCGAGCGCACTGGCTCCGACATGAGGGCATTCTTCACTTGGACCACATTGTTGGCATAGTCTGCATTGCTCGAATACGACATCAGAGTGGTCTGGCCGGCAGCGGGCACTGCTGGACGCTCGAAGATGATGTCCGAGGGAGCCACTGCATTCTTGGGACTCTGCAGCGTGGGCACTGCTCCATCACAATACAGCGGCGAGATGGCGTGACGGGACTGGCAGCTGGAATTTGAGCTGGAGCGACTGTAGCTGTTCTTGAAGCTACTGATGGTCTTGGGGCGAGTAATAGTTTTACTGCTGCTGGGTCCCACTCCTGAACCATTCGAGGGAGCCTGGTGCAGCAGGACAGTGGTGGACTGGCAGGCTGCAGCTCCCGCCTCCTGGGATTCATTGGATGAATCATCATCGTAGCTCTCCGCTCGAGCCAGTGGACTTAAGCCCGCCGAGGAACCAGCTCCGCGTTCTCCTCCATTCACAGTCAAAGAGTTCTTGTGCCGCGCCAGGATTCGATTTGGACGTGGTGACATGGGCGCTATCAAAGGGGCAGACGCTCCATCGGTGAGGCGACGCTGCGGTATTATCGGAGGCTTCAGGGAAACCCCATCCTGAGCGGTAATCACATTCACCTGCGGCACTGCATCGTGATGATTGACCTGGTGCTGGTGATGATCGTCCTCGTCCTCGGAGAATATGTTCGGATTAAAACTGGGATCGGGACCAGGTGGAAAATCGTCGCGCAGCTCAGTGATGACCAGCGTCATTTGACGCGGCTGCAAATGCAGTAGGGACGTCTTATAAGTTACTTGGCCTAAATTGGCTGGGACGGTTTTGGCAAGTCCATGGATCTTGAACTTGGTTCCCCAAATGTTGGATGTCACCTCCACCAGCTTGACTTCCTGCTTGAGAAAACGAAAAGAATCAGTGATGGCGTGGATCTTCTTCGGGAGAGAATGACACCTACCTCGGGCAGTGTGTCCACATATGCCAGTTCATCCAGGCTATCGGGATCGTTAGTTCCTCCACCTCCGGAACCACTCAAGCGATCACCAGCCTGGTGGCGCCTCTTCGGACGCACTCGCTTCTTGCGCGGAGTCCGCGGGGAGCCAAAGCGAGATCTCTCCTCGAAGTCACTGTCCGAGGAGTCAGTGCGTCCACTGTTGCCGGTTGTGGTGGATTGGCTGGAGCCCGAGGAGCTCTTGGCCTCGGCGGAGTATTGAAAGTACAAGGGAGCATCTAAAAGATGGTTAACTATTTAATCAAATCGCCCATTAATTTGTTTTCGATACTCACCATTAACCTGGGGATCGAAAATAACGAACTCGGGACGAATTTTAGAGGTGCGTTTGCCCTTGAGCAGCGGTACCAGGCCGCCCAGGTACTCCAGATAGAGGGTGTAGCAAGTGCCGGAGCTCAGGTTGGAGTCGTCGTCGTGCCGGATCATGGTGCAGTGCAGCCGGGTGGAGCAAAGCGGTGGTCGCGAAACAAAATCACGGAGCGACTTTAGGTCAGGTACACAGCACTGCAAAACATAATAATATTTGTATTTGGTCTTAAGAAAAAATTATTTTTATAAACGTTTTAAAATACATAGAAAAAAGTCGTAAACATTTCTTTCTTCCTTAGTCATCAGACTTACTCTAATCGTTTGAGCAAACAGATTGCCAATGAGGGACTTAATCCTAGAAGGCAACGGCAGCAGGGGCAGCAGTGACTCGGATCCGACGCTCGCCTGGATCTCCAGCCGGCACAGTAGCTGCAAGGAGGCCACCCGTCTGGACACCCAGGCGATGTGAACCTGTGTCCCCGTGGCGATGAACAGCCGCTTGTCGTTGTGACCCCAAGTAATGGCCGAAACGGTGGCACTCGTGCAGGGAATATGTGCCTGATACAGGCACGTGCCCGTCTCCGTATAGAACTTGACCAGATTCGTGTAGCTACTGGGCGTTCCCATGTCCTCTGATTTTAATCCATCCAACCCAGTGCGCAGGGTTCCAGCCACGGCCAGCAGCTCGCGGGAGTTGCTCCACTCCATGACCATGCCGAGGGCGCCATTAAGGCATGTGTTGATATGTGCGGGTGAGACGTCGTCGAACGACTTTAGCAAGTAGATGTATCCATTCTGGAAGCTAACTGCCAGGACAAAGGAGCGTTTGGCTAAAGGAGTGCACAAAAATAAGGAATTTTTTAGTTAGTCAAAATTAGTTTAGTGTCCCTTTCCATTTGGATCACTCACCCGCATTGGTTACACCGGGCTCCGCTTCCTCGCCCTCCTCCATCTTAAATTTCTCGCAGGACCACGCCATCGAAGTGATGGGGACATCGTTGGAGAGCTGCACCTGCGACACCATCGCTCCGTGCACATCCATCACAATCACCTGACCCTGGGTGGTACCGAAGTACACCTGCTGGTCGTCGGGCGTCCAAATGCCGCAGGTGATGGTCGACTCGAGGTTGAGCATAGAGGACCAATACCGCTGTCCAGCCACGGAGCCCACCAGAACGAATCCATCCTGGTAGCAGATCAAGGCCATGCGACCATCGTGCGACCAGGAGAAGTGGGTTACCGGTGTATTCCGATCGTTGATCAGCTCGATGGACCAACGGCCCTCGTACTTGATCCACACAAAGATGATGCCCGAGCTGTCGCAAGATGCCAGCTTCTGGTAGGGTTCGTTCCATTTGACCAGAATGACCTGCCAAGAAAATATTATGAGATATTAACATTCATTTTAGGTAATTTATCTATGCAACTTACATCCGATCTATGTCCGCGCAGGTTGTAGTTAGTCCTCAGCGGATAGTCCATGTTCTTGCGGCAATGTGAGGTGGTAAATGTCACGCCCACAATGCCGCGCACATTGCCCGTGGCCAGCCATCCCTCCTGGTAATAGTTGGTGCGGTTTAACTTCCAGCCTTCGTCCTGAAAACAGACAGAAAAGAAAGTCAGTTGAAATGGATGTCCACAGCTGGTTGGCAGGTCGCCTAAGCAGTCGCCAATTGCGAGTCAAGTGCCCGTTGCTGGCTTGTAAAATGGATTACCGCAGGCTAAAGGCCCGGCCCTGGCCTATTCACACATTTCCACCATCGACATCGACAGCCGGCCGGTTGGCTTGGTAAATATGCCCCACTTGGTGACTGCATCTCTTATTCTTTGAGCCGCTCAACCTGCCAGCTGCTCTTTCACAGCCCGGGGCAAAGCATTTTCACTCAATTCGTTTGGGTTCCTAGCAACTGGCAAGCAGATGGGGTATACCTACCATGGAGATAGGCCTGTTTAAGATATTAAACTGGATTTATATCATCTTTCTCATTTCAGCTTTATAAGGAGATTTATTCACCCTAATATTCTTGCGCTATTTGCTAATTAAAGGCAGAAACCCTTTAGTGGTATCATGTTCTATTTAAAATATCTTCAATAGAATACTATATATAATATATTCAGTTATCAATTTAAATTACATTTTCAGTTATCGATAACTAATATTTGTACCCAAAAATATAAAAAATATATGCTCTCTGAAAAAAAAATAAATTCAAAGCTTATACAACATTTGTGAGCTGAATAACGATCTTAATTAAACAAATTTCATTTCCTTTATATAACTTTATTCTGTTTTTGCTTAAGTTGGTAGAAATAATTAAGATATTTGACCTACTTTTGAGATGTTAAACTTTAGATAGTTTTAAGGAAACTTCAACCTTTATGAGTGTTAACGACAATTTGTACCATTTTGAAAGTAAATTTAACAACTTCTGCAATCAAAACTAACAATCAACACGTAATTCAAACAAATTCTCGCTTACATAAAGGTAAATGAAAACAAGAGAGAACGCTATAGTCGGGTGCCCCGACTATCAGATACCCGTTACTCAGGTAAAAGGAGTGCGAGGGAGATGAAGATAGAAACTTTGATCACGCATAACTTTTAAACGAATGGTCCGATTTGAAAAATTTCTTCTACATTTCGATAGGTATTGATAAACACAATAAAACTGCATTTTTACTTTTCCGAAATATTTAAATTTATATTTAAATAAAATCGTATATAAGCGATTGTGGGCGTTAAAGGGGGCGTGGCACCTTTTTGAAACAAACTTGCGCTGCGTAGGAACTCCTAGAATCTGCATGCAAAATGCCAATCTTCTAGCTTTTATAGTTTCCGAGATCTCAGCGTTCATACGGACGGACAGACGGACAGACGGACAGACGGACAGACGGACATGGCTAGATCGACTCGGCTGGTGATCCTGAACAAGAATATATATATTTATAGGGTCGGAAACGCTTCCTTCTACCTGTTACATACTTTTGCACGAATACAATATACCCTTTTACTCTACGAGTAACGGGTATAACTAGCGCTGCATTCTCACTCCCATTTGAGGAAGAATTGAAACCAATTATGCCATCCAATTAACATTTCAAAAGCTTCCCTCAGTCGTCATCAGTCAGTCGAGCATTCATTCTGCAACTTTTAACTTGGCTTGTTTGCCTGCTGTGGCGCCTTTCTCTCGGTGGGCTTTTCTTTGGAAAACTCTTTGCCAGTTTATCAACTGCAGTAGCAGATGCTGCAGCGGCACTCAACCGCAGTTCCAGGAGGCAGCATCCCCTCCTGCCGCTTGGGTTCTCCTTCTGTTTTACAATTTGATTTGATTGCAGGGTGCCGAGTACCACACCACCCACCCAATCCCAATTGATTGTTTTTTTTGGGCGGGGCTGCTCACAAAAGCTTAGCCTACATTTCGGCGCGCGCTTTGACTTGGTGATAAGCGGCAGAAGCCGAGAAAAATATTTCAATTTAAAACCAAAATTCGGGCGCTTTCAGCATTTTGGCTAATCCCCGCTAAGCCAAATGGGCATTTTTGGCACCCAAATCCAATTTGCGTGGGGCATAAATTAAAATGCCGCCGCAGAAGCAAAAACAGAAATTACAACAAAATTTGTAATTTCCGTTTCGAACAGAGGACCGTTGTGGACCTTGCCAGGCGTCAGTCAAGTTAATTGCTTTATTGGCCTGATTGATTGGTGTGTATATGCTGATGTCCTTGCTGATTCAATTATATAATTGGACGCACTCACTACCACTACCCAGGGCGCAAATGTCGTTCAGCCCATCCACAATGGCTCACATCCTCATTATGGCACAATCGAGAGAACGCTTCACTGGCAACAATTATGAGGATGCATTCGGCGTTTCTTTGTGGAGTGTTATTAACCTTTCACTGGGCCACTTGAACCGGATCTGGCCCGTGCTCTTGGCCAAAATAGATGCACTCGAGCCACTCGACGGCAATGGGAATTTCGCATTCAGATGTGCATGTTTGAAAGCACTTCAATTTAATAAGTATATCACGAAAAAATAAATTGCTACAATGCCATCAATGGAACGGCAAAAGGGAATTCATTTGGAAAACGTTGTGCAAAAGTCGATAGCAATTGAATTAGGCAAAGTTTGCTTTAAGCATGCCAAATGGTTTAAATTTCCGTTTTCACTTTGGCTATCGCCATTTTGCGTTAAACGCTGTAATTTAATTTTGTACACAACCACCATCAGCAGCAGCAACATCAGCAACCAGCCATCAGCAACCAGCCATCAGCAACCAGCAACTAGCAACATCAATGTCAAAGCTGCGACATCAAGGCAACGGCGTTGACAGCCTCGCACTTTGGCCATGTCTTTTGCTCCTGCCTCAAAATGTTCAAGTGGCTACTTGTAACTTGTTAACTGTTTGGCGACGTTGACATCCTGCCTGGTGCATTCGCTTAGAAAATTACCTGACAATCTCCCAGTTTTCCGAGCACTATTTAAATTCGTTGCACAAAACTTTATGGTGTTTTCTCGCCCAGAGAACATGTCCCAAAACCAGATGCCTGCCTGCGATTATGCTGCAGTTGTGGCCGCAGCAACATCTCCTCCATAAATTATGTTGCAGCCATTTGGCACACGAAACTGAATTGCGTTTTCGTGCTGCTCCATTTCGCAAACACACAGCAGCATACGCATTTAATTAAAAAAAAGCCATTTTTAAGGCAAGCACCTGACTGACTGACCCTCTACATTTTCCCCCACTCGTGTACATTAACCATAATTGCAATTCATTATGCATGCCAATGGCAGCCCGCGTCGCATTCGCATCCGCTTCATTATCCTCATGAACACGGCGCTAATGGCCAAAACTGCGGCTAAACGGACAACTAATGCTAATAAACATTTAATAAATGAATTATTGGGCTTAACGCTTCACAAGTGGCCAATAGAATATAAAAATGCTATATAATGATGTTAAATAGCACTCTAACTAAGATAAGAGTCGCTTTACTAAACCTTTTATAAAACGTTTCAATAAAATCAAAGCAAATTAGAGTTGAAGTTTAAATAAATTTGAATTGGTAAAGCAAAGTATGTTATGTTATTAAGCAAAAGTTTCCCCAAGCAGCTATTTTAAAGCTTTCAACAAAACCCTAATCCAATAAGCATTAATTTTGGTTAGTCGTTGAGTAAATAACAACCAGAAAGAAAGTTCAACACATTTTCCAAGAATTTTAAAAAAATTTAATGAATTGATTAAGCCAAAGGAAAGTTGTTAAAAACTTCTGTTGATAAACAAGCAAATGCCAATAAATAAATACAACACGAGAGTATTTTACGCATCTTGGCAGTTCCAAAATGATTGAATGAATTGTTGGTTCTCCCTTTATAAAGTCAAAGAACTCTTATGCAAAACAGTACCCATATACTCAATCTATATATACATTTCTTTGGGCTATTTTTGCGACATTTTGCAGCCAATTTTAAACGCCATCCCAAAGGCTAATGGTCTTATTTTCGGTGTCGTTGACAAAGAGTTCAAAGAGTATCGCCTGGAAAGCTATCGAATCCATTAGGGTCAAGTGCAGAAACAAATAGAAATAACTTGGAAATAAGAGAACTGCTCGATTGGCAAAGAGTTTCGAGAGCATTTTAATTATCAGCTACTCGTTCCTCAAACATTTTCTCTCGTCGAACGAAATTGAAATTACGAAAAGGCGACGATCCATCAGCACTTGGTCTCAGTTGGCAAAGTTCTATTGCGCGGCACGTTTGACGATATCTTGATTCCGTGCGGATATTTCTGAAAATGTTCCACATTTACTAAGTGTAATATCGAAACAGAATCAAAAACAATCGGTGAAATGTGTGCAAAATTGTTTTGGTTGGGCCTAATTGCCTGCCTAGTTTTGGCAAGAAGTGGAGTCTGTTTTGAGGCCAAACGCTTCTTTGGAGTGGGTGAAAGGTTCGAAGGAGAGAGACTCCTGGTGAAGGATGTGCTCCACTCTCGTCCATCCGGTGGCGATGAACTGCCCAGTGTGACATTCACCTACGAGATCCAGGAGCCGATCACCTGTATTGAATTTCTATCGGAGGAAGTGAGTGCGGGGTAGAATATTGTTCTTAACAGATGTTTTTTTTCTGTTAACCAATATATTTTTATATTTCCAAAAATTCAAGTTTAAACCTAGAAGAATTAAATTTAAGGCAAATTTAAGCCAAACAAAATGCTTCCCACATATCATACGTATAAACTTTTAAACTTTTCGGGTTTATAAAAGCAAAACATCTTAAAAAGACGACTAAAATTAATAATTTTATAATTCTTTAAAATTAATAAATAAATTAATGAAGGGCCTTTATCGGAAAAACTAGAAGTTGTTTTTTCAACCGCCCAAAGCATAAAATGTTCAAATATTGCTATGTTCATTTATACAGAGATGAATCAACAAAATATAACTATACAAAACAAATATTTTTGGTTCATTAAGTCCGAAATTGTGTATTTTGGGTTATGAACAAGTGAGCGATATGTACGGATATTATGTGGCTGGGCATTTGTCGCTGACCCCTTGTTGTGTTTTATTTTGCACATGCCCGTACCGAAAATAGAAACAGAAACTGACATTTTTTTTTCATCTCTGCAGCCGACAACAAGATTGGCCCAAAGATGTATTTTTATATCCAGTGCGTTTGAGGCAGCCAGACCTATGTTTACTAAATCTAGTCGCCTACATTTTTTCATATTTTTTGTTTATTTTTTTTTGCCCTAAAATATGATTGGGTTATGGACTTGCACAAGTGAGGCACGTAAAATGTTGAGTGTTTATTATTAAACTATATATCGACATCTGGGTCGATAATTGAAAGTAAAATGAATGCAAATATTGTATAAGAAAATCGAATTTTTTGAGGCCAATAAAAATAAAATAGCGTTCGAAAATGTGGCAATTTGGCAAAGCTTAATGGGCGAAGGAAGTGGAGGAAAATTAACCGAAAACAAATATCACGAGGAAAAATCTTGCTAAATGCAATTTCAGTTTTAGCATTTTTAAAGGCAAATATTACGCGGGATTTTCCCCAGAAAATATACAACTTTGGCGAAGTACATTTGTATGTGTTCATTAGGTGATTGTCAGCCCGAGTAAACATCTTGGGGAATGTGGCATTCCCTGATTGATGTTCCCGTGATGGTCACGCCTGATTGGGTCAGTCCAAATTGGAGGGTGATTCTTCTTATTTGGTTTTTCTTTGCATTTCAGAATATTTTGGCGGAGGTGAAATTCAGCTATGTGAATCGCCTGGTCGAGGGCTTGGTCCAGTTGGCGGGTGGCAATCAAAGTGATGACCTCGCCCGAGAAAATGCCACCGTTTCACCAACTGTCGAATTCGATGTGACCATCATGGTGTACGGCCTTAATGATACTTTGAACTTTGATCCCTCTGTGCTGCTCAATAGAGATCAGCAATACGAGGGTCAGATGGTGCCCTACGAGGAATACATTTCGGAACCGTATCAATATGACGCGATATTTGACAACAACAGGCGCGATGCTCTGGAGGTGGACGAGGAAATTGAGAATCTGTCCGACGATGATGACGAAATGTTCACGGAGGGTCCTTCAGCCTTAGATCATTTTGAAAAGCCGGATAAGGTTATTGAAATTGGAAACAGGCAAGAGGGTGAGTTCAGAATTATTATTTGGTTTGATTCAAACTAATATGCCAGCTTTTAGGAGATCAACTTCTATATGAATGCTATCAGACATCGCCCGATGAATCCGAAACCCCTACCAACAACACGGTGGTTTTCTACTACATCGACAACAACTCTATAACATACGTAAAGTTTGACATTTTGGATGTAAGTATTTTTGTTGGCAACATCTTCCAATTAAGTCGATACTGCCTTATCAATTTTTTTTTGTTTTTATAGTTATTGAATTAAATTAAAAAAAACTCTTTAGAGATAATAATTTACATAATTTAGCAAGTATTGTACAGAGATGAAAATTTTTTGTTAAATTTATATTTTAAAATTACCAATTTGATAAAATATTTTGATTACTACAATTATATCCCTCCAGCACTATGCCAACAACAACGCCTCTGATGGGAAATATATAGCCCCTGTGGCGGAGTACAGTCACTATTCGAGCGGCACCCTTAAAGCGGCTATTACGGATTTTAACTCCAAAAGCCTTTTTGTCCAGATGTACATCTACGGTTTTTGGGGTCGCGTGACGCCCCCCAGTTATGTGCCCTTCCTGCCGCCGCCCCATTGGCAACGGACTCAGGACCTGGAAGCCCGCACTCCGGCCCTGGACACGCGCACTCCGTACCTGACACCGCTGCAGAAGATGCAGCTGCTCCTGATGACCGGTCAGAGGACGACCCCGCCCCCAGGAGAATTCAACAGTAGCGGCGAGCACGAGGAGCAGCGGAGCATCCGGCCGGAGGAAATGATGTTCGAGCGGATCGAGGATGAGAAGAGTTCGGCCCTGCGGCAGATGGACCGAGGATTGGGGGCTTTGCTGGGCCTGCTCCTACTGATCCTACACAACTAGAATAGTCTGTCAAGGGGAGACATTAGTTAATCCATGGAAAGCTTTATGAGTAGTCTTTAGTCCAACATTCTGTGTATTGTATTTTACGAAATAAACTTTTGGCCTAAGCCAAGGCACACAAACACACACACTCTTCCGCAAATTGAAAAAGTTGCGGCCAAAAGTAGGTCATGGCGTTGGCTTGGCCCCTGACCCCCAACCCCCAACCTCCAACCCTAACCCCTCACTCAACCGCACCCACAAACACTCTCACATGCGCCACCCCTTAGCCCATAAACCAACTCCCTTGGCAAATTATCTGCGTCGGTGGTGGTTGATTTGGCCCGGCTGACAAAGGAAAAGGCGGAAAAACGGAAAAAGTGGAAATCATACTGACGACAGCGGCAGTTTTCCAAACCCAACAGCCAACCCACACCCCGTTGGCCAATGTGTTTATTTGCTTGGACATTAAGACAGACCCAAATGTGTCCTTTGCCTTGGCAATTTATGGGTCTTGTGTTTTGTTTCAACGCAACCGAAAGAAAATAGCAAAAATGGAAAAAGGCAAATAAAACTTTGAGAGTTTGCCATATACCAAATAATCCTTTGAGCGTTTTGAAAAGCGGCAAAAGAGGCACCCACATACAAATGACTTGTTCGCCCAGCGGTTGTCAAAGAAATCTAATAACTTTTATTTAAATTTCCGCCTAGCAGAAAATACATGTGGCAGTCCTGCGGCTGCAATGCTATTTGGTTCTTTGTTCCATGTCGTTTGCAGATGACAAGAAACACATACAAAGTACAAAATACGTAATGCTACCTGGGAGTCTGCAGGAGGAGCAGTAAAAATGTCACAGCCACACAGAGAGACCAAGATGAAACCGTAGCGGGATAATGGCTTCCACAGGGTGACAGTGGGACAGGAAGGACTGTCCGGCACAAAGGACATGTGAGTGAATGACTGCACCGGAGTTGGAGAGCTTCGCAGATTGGATATTTACCGCAACGTTGCACCCCGGGGCACGGCTTACCCAACAATATTTATGTTTAATTTACAACTGAAATTAAACAATATTTGCAACACTTGCCGCGGCTCCCACAGGCGGAAACTTGAACAGTTTAAGGAAAAGCAGGCGCGTGGAGCCAGCTTGTGCCGAATTGAAAATTTCTTTTTATGCGTGCAAACGCTTACAAAAGTTTTTATGCTCAGACATATAATGTTGGCATTATACGAGTGTACAAGCTTATACATATTTTATACACTGAGAAAATTATATAAACAAGAACTTTGTCATCCTAAATCTAAATATATAGATGTATTTTAAATGACAATCTATTTGATTTTGTTTAAAAATTTGATGGCAAGTTATACCTTATATGTAAGAATTAGTTTTGTTTTTGTGGGATATATTTTAGTTAATAGATCATCCTTTCTTTAGAAAAAAGTACATTTGAAATCGTCTTACTAGTTAAAAGTTACAATTTGAAATAATAGCTGTTACTATCCTTTGTAATCTTTATTATCTTAGGATTTTCTGCACAGTGCTTGTAAGTGTGCTTGTGCAACTAGGCGTGGCATTGTAAACAATATGGATAAGCAGCGCACAAGTGTCGTCCGCCTTTAAGCCACTCTGCCCCTCGGATCGCCGAGCACCAGGCCACATGGACTCAACTCAATTCAAGGCAAGCCAAGCGCGCCCATCCCAATCCAATCGCAATCCCAATGCCACATCCCAGAGCAAACCAGCCCGACGCCATAAGGGGTGACGTGAGCTTTTGTCAATAACTTAATAACTTAAAATATGGTTTAATGCTCACGTAACAACATTTTGCCACTTGTGCCAAGCACATGTATGTAGGTGTGAAAGGCTTGGGTGGTTGGTTATGGGGGTTGGGGCAGATGGCAGGAGAATAATGGGGGTTTCCGAGGAAGGTTGCTTAAGGTCTCATCACACCACCCCGCACTGCCAGTCAAAGCCAAGGAAATCCACCGACCAGGACGACCAGACAATGCCAATGGCAATGGGAACGGGACTGGCAACTGGCAACTTTTATGGGTGTGCGGCAAATGGTTTTGGTTCCTTTGGCTTACAAGTGTATACACAGGATATAGTCGTACTATGGCGATACAGCTGTATTCGCCTCCTGGCCGTGCGCACGTGCTCCACCTTTTGATCCTTTTTTAATGCCACAGCCCAAAAAGCGGTATCGATTTTTTTCTTGTATGTTATTTGTTTGCCACTGCCGCCGGAGATGCCCAAGTCTACTTGCATATGTGGACGCATTTAAAATAATTAAAAATACAGCACGTTTCAGAGCTGGATACTCACAATAAATAATGCAAGGATATTTGAGTAAATGTGATAAAACATCGGGTTAACTGCTTTTTAATTAAGTTTTATGTGTACAATTAAGTTGATTTATGTTAAAATGAATTTAAAAATTTGAATGAACATTTTGTGAATTGATAACAAATGCAATAATCAAGCACTGTTATGGATGTCTAATAATATTTATGAAACTAAGCAAAAATACATATTTAAATGGTGTTTAAGACCTTGGAAAAACTTCAAACAAATGCTTTTTGTTTGCTAAAAATTATATATATTTATATATTTCTTTGAAGGAATACATTTTTTCTAATTAAATAAATGGTTTTTATAGCTTTAACTGTACCCCCACACTGACTTATTGTCCTGGAGTGCACTGTATGTCCCTATACTCGCCATTACCACAATTTGGTGGGGGCAGTCGCTCCACTGCATCCTTTCGGCTCCAAATGCACATAATACATTCTCTCTGTTTTTGTGTGTTGGAGACAAAACTCAACTCATTAGCGTGTGGAAGAGCCGGTGGAGGGGGGGGAGTTGAATCACATTGGGATACGGCCTCACAATGGGGACACGGGGCGTGGCATGTGGCACATGTCTGGCTCACTGGTTTCTGCATTTGAATTAGCATTTTATTAAATTTCAAAAGCTCTTCTCACATGCCCCTATAACCGGCATCCCCCGACCCTTGGGCTCCCACCTGAAGCCACCATTGTTAGACAGGTGGGTGGGTCGCAAAGTGGTGCCACGAGGGCGGTGCCGAGCGCAAAAGGTTGAGCATTGCATATTTATGCACTTAATAACGCATTTTAGCATGCTCAAGTGCAACTCATCTTTTGTTACATTTCATAGGGAAAATGGGGGATGTTGATGGGGTGGTGGAATATGAAAAACAGATGGAATATAAGCGAAATTCAGGCGAAACAAAGCCAAATGAGATTTTTCTGTGAGAACAGGCCAAATGCTGCCTGTGCAAGTTGACAAATGGAGCATGAGCGTCACTGACATGTTCATATCCAGAATGCATTCTCATGTTACATGAATGCTCCCAGCAGAATGAAGGAAAATTATACACCCTTAAAAAATATTCCTTTAAAATCTATAAGGACACAATTGCGAAAAGAAAAATATTTAAGGTCGGGTTTTACCATAAACAAATGGTATTGGTTTTAGAAGAATTCAACAAAATATCAGATAAATTTAGTAGTAATCTTAGAAATTCAAAGCATAAAATATAATTTTTTTAATAGCTTGTGTAATATGAATATACCATTTATGAAAATGTCTATCCAATTTTGTTTTCGTTTTGAAAAGATTCAACGCAAGCGAAATGAAAACCAAAAATCTCTACAAAGTCGAGAAACCTTCCAATCAAAATCAGAGCCCCGGGGACCACAATCAACTTTGGTAGCTGCATTCCTGGCCAGCGCCACTGGCCAGAACACTAGGATTATGCAATAACAATAGCCAGGCGGTTGCATAATTGATTGATTGAATTCGTATGCAACAATTGGACATAGATGGTTGGCCATTGAGTGGCCGTCAGAGTATGGGTGTTGCTGTGGGTTTGCCTTTGTGTCCAACCATTGTTGGCAAGTGGCAGAGGCGCAAAACACAAAACACAAAAACCGCATTTCCTGACGAAGGACTCGATCGAAGGCAGTGCAAACAAACAAACAACGAAATGCTGGACAAACCAATCAATGACACAACTGAAAGCCACAACGTCACCCAAGTGTGAAGAGCCAAGTGGGGATGATTGAGCAGCCACACACTCGGGGAAAAATAGTTGGAAAACAGAAATTGGGTTCTTTGCCGGAGCCCCTTGAAAAAATGCATAATTTAAAAAAAAATACTAGTACGTAGTATCTATATGCATACCTTAAGTTTGAGATAAGTTTCGGAAATATAGAACACGCTACCAGTAAATGATTCGTAACAAGAAACTTTCCAATAAATAATAAATGTAAGACATTACATTACTAAATTAAAAAAACTCATAGGATAACTGTTTGTAGAATAATTTAATGCTAAGAAAAATGTAATTTAAATAAAATTGAATTTAATAGGATTTATGATGAAAAATATATTTAAATATTTGTTTGTACTCAGCTATGAATTGTTTTCAAAGGTTCTTAAAAAAGGCCTTTTTTCAAGGAAATAAATTTATAAAAACATGTAAAAAATATATTTTTTCTCTGTGTATCCAAGAGCTATCGCTCAAGACATGTGTGGCAGCGTTGTGGGCACATTAAATTACAGTTTTCAGAGCCAAGAACAAACAATCGAAAGTGCAGACGCGCCTTCAGCGAAGGATGTGAATGTGGCGGGTCGATGGTTTGGAATCGCATGGCAGAAAGGAAAAGCGGCGCCAATCGGGAATCCCCGAGCCACGATGTCCTTGGCCACAGCGCTTTCTAATTGAAACTGTCAGCGACAGAGGCCTGGTCGTAAATCAGGGCCGGCACGAGAACTAAGCCAAGTCTGTTTCGAGATGTTGCCGCTGCCTAAACAATTAAAAAGTTTTCAATTAACTCGCAGCTACGAAATTGGCACTTGTAATCGGCACCTGTTCAACAAGCGTAACAAACAGAGGCCTGCGGATATTTTCCAGGGAATCGAGATGCTTTCGGGGGTTTCTGTTCCTGTTTAAATAAGCTTAGATGGGTGTGGGTGTGGGTGTGGGTGGGGTGGCACTACCACAAGCTGGCACGTAATACATTTATTACGCGTGAGCACGCCGTCCTCTGATGAAAATCTAGGTGTGTGTAAATGAGTTTCCAACATTTCGTTGCATACTTTTAGGGTGGAAAAAAGTTGGGCTTTAAAGAGCAAAATGCAAATTACAGTGCTAAAGACTGTGATGGAAAAAAATATAGTTTGTTAAACGCGGTTTACTCTGCTTTTGTCGAAATAAAAAATTTGTATAAGGGAGTTAAAAAAGAAGTGTATTTTTATACAGGACACCCAGGCATTGATCAAAGGTAGAACTTTTTTTATTAAAAACGAATATAATTTTATTATTAATAAACAAATATTTTTTTATGGTAACCAAAGATAAAACCCAGGCACCTTGCATACCTTTTCCATCACTGAACTATAAAAACACTTTCCCAGGCCAACAAAAAAAGGGAAGAGGTGGAAAGGTGGTTAAAGCTGGCTATTATCCTGATCCGGTAGAAATTAACTTAGAGCACGCACAGGCAGCACAAAATGCGCGACTGAGAGCATAATGGTCTGCTGCACATAATTAGCCAGTGGCTATCCGAGGGCTATTCAAGTGGTTTTGTGGTCACTGACCACCAGCTTTCAACAGTCACAGGGACACTCAACTGTCGCCCCCGCACAGAGATTGAAAAGAACTCAATTATTTTTTACTGCGCTTAATTAAAACTCAGCAGCAACACACGAAAAGGAAGATGGGGAGGGGGATCCTGGATTCTCCTGTGTCAGTGGCACTGGCAAATATTAATGATGTTAACCCCTCCCACAACTGCTAATGATGCTTCTGATGCTGCTGCTGCTACTGCCACTAATTTCAGCGTTCGTCGACTTCATCAACAGTTGCCAAGTTAATTACGCTAAGTGAACCATTCCAGCTAAAAGCCATCAGCTTCAGCTTTATCTTCAGCATCAGTAAGCGTCTTGAACTTCAGACTGAGTGTTCTTTTTGCATTATTAAAAGTTTTGCAGGACGAGGCAAGTTCATGAAAATGCGGCATACCAGGAGTCATAAATATGCAAAATATATTCCCATTTGCCGCTGGCAATTTAAAAGCCTTTTGGGAAAATATATGTAAGAGAGGGTACCAGTGTTACCCACCATTTTTAAACATATGAAAAAAACTCAAATAAATAAGTAGTCACAAGTCCATTAAAAATGCATAACCTTTTTCAGCTTAAAATATTACTTAGGTAAGTCAATTCAATTCCAGTACTGATATTTCTCTTTATAATTTCGATAACATCTGCCTTTTACATCGCACTCCAAAGAAACTTTTGTAGTCAGAAAGAAAGTGTTTTCCCTAAGAGTCCCAGAATATTTCCACTATCGTTTCATCATTTAGTGATCATTAAATTTCATTTGTTATGGATTTTGCATAGGACCCAACCCACCACAGAGGAAATTATGATGTTGAACCCAGGGATTTCCCTTCAAAAAAGCGACATGTGTGTCATATGCCAGAGAGCTGGCTATTAAATTACATTTTATGATTTCAGTTTGTGTCCTTGTCCTCTGGCATGTCAATTTTCTACGTCAATTTATGCAAAAATCCCACGACAGTTGTTCAACCCTTAGAGGAATAAAGAAGCCAAAAGGAGCCTTATAATTCCATGCAGTCCAGTCTTTGTTTGGATAGCCTTCTGCCTTTCCTCTAAAGTGTGCACAAACAGAAATCCAATAAATCAACACGCTACGCCGGCGATGACGCACTCCGTCATCAATATTCTATTAATGGCATTGCAGTTGTTAAAATATTATGATCCCAAGAAAAATTTGACTACTTTTGGTGTGGGTGGGGGGTGGTACTTAAAAAATCACTTCAGAATATTTTCATGCTTGTTTTAATACGCATTTTCGCGCCGAGATGATTTATGCGAGGAGGAAATGGAAATGAGGATAACTCCCCAATGGGTTCGAATTTGCTCTGGTTTGGGGGAAGCTTCCTGCTTATCGCTCGTAAACTGCTCAAAGGCGTAACAAGAAATTAAGCTTGTGGCTTAACGCACTTGCAACAGAACTGGAAACGCAATCGAAATGGAAATGGAAACGGAAATGGGTTGCTTACAGGGTGATGAGGGTCCGCGGGGATGGATAGACACGCGTTCCTCACAAACCTCGACACGTGTCCGTTGCCACAGAAGCACGTTCTGGACAAACCACTGGAAGAATTCTTGTTTGTAGTTTGCATTAACATTATTACTTATTTAAAAAAAAACAAGAAAGGAAAGCTAACTTCGGGCGGAGCCGAAGTTGATATACCCTTGCAGAATATTCTGTAAATAATATTCTCCAAAATTATTCATATTATGCATTCTAAATACTCATAAAATTCCCAACTTCCTAACTTTAAAAACACCAAAGTTATGGCATTTTCAATCGTTCAGTTATATGGCAGCTATAGGATATAGTCGGCCGATCCCTATAAAATTTGGTAGGTCGGATTGATTGGCCAAATATAAAACTCATAGAAAATCCCAACTTCCTAACTTTAAAAACACCAAAGTTATGGTATCTCCTATAGTTATATGGGAGCTATAGGATATAGTCGGCCGATCCTTATAAAATTTGGTAGGTCGAATTGATTGGCCAAATAAAAAAGCCATAGAAAATCCCAACTTTTTAACTTTACAAACACCAGAGTTATGGCGTTTTCTATCGTTCAGTTATATGGCAGCTATAGGATATAGTCGGCCGATCCCGGCCGTTCCGACTTATATACTGCGTGCAAAGGAAAGAAGGGTGTGTGCAAAGTTTCAATTCGATATCTTTAAAACTGAGAGACTAGTTCGCGTAGAAACAGACAGACGGACAGACAGACGGACAGACAGACGGACAGACGGACAGACGGACAGACGGACAGACGGACAGACGGACAGACGGACATGGCTATATCAACTCAGGAGGTGATCCTGATCAAGAATATATATACTTTATAAGGTCGGAGATGTCTCCTTCACTGCGTTGCACACTTTTGACCAAAATTATAATACCCTCTGCAAGGGTATAAAAATGTTGAAATCGTTGTTTCTTGTTGAAAAACCTACGAAAAACCTACCTATCATTGCGTTCGAAAATATGTTACCTTTCTTCTAAGCTAAATTTAGTGAATCTTCCATGGTTTAATTTTATTATGATGAGTGATAATTGGCATTCTAAAAACTAAAAATAAAAAATGCAGTCAAAATGAATTTTTTCAAGTGCACTCGTTTGTGTTGAAAAGAAAATTGAAAACTGTTAAATAAATCGCAAACGAGTTTATTGCTCGAGTGGTGTGCACTGCGCCACAAAGGAGAGGTCGAGATAACCAGCATAAGCACCACATTCCACCCAGTCAACATATCCCACTCAACCAACTCATCCAACTCGTCCAGCATATCCTGAACCGAAAAGGACCGCAGACAGGCGGAGGATCCACTTGAGGCTGCGTGGGCCGCATTCACTTAACTTTAATTTTGCGCTACAAAACACAAAGGGAAGGGGTCGAAGGCAGGAGTGAGGTAGCCAAGGAGGCGAGACAGTGAACGTGATTGGATTTTTATATTCAATATAAAAAGGATTATATGGCATTTATTGTGCAAGCATTGAAAGTTCATAATGATTGGAAAAGTTAGGGCCACTCAAACGGACCTCGTGTTCCGTTTGAGCTTTGACTTACACGTGGCGTGTAAAATCAATTTTTCACCCCGAAATGTGTGCAACGTGGCCATTAAGGAATCCAAACCATCGACACCTGCCACGTCCTTCAGAAGTGTATAAGTATCTCCTGTTGGGAGCCTAAGCCACGGAAATCGGACCCAAGCACTTCCGGTGTGAAAATAGCAAGAACCGTATGAAGATTATATAGATTATGCAGAGATGCCTTCAAAAATACACATTCCAATTTAATAGCTGCCCATCCCTCCACCATCCATTCCTGCTAATGGCTAACGGTCGGCCTTAATAGTTTCGCCTGACAGTTTAAAGTGCCCGACGGTTTAATGGACCTTGTCCAGTATTTATTGTATTAATATTGCTCCGACAGCCTTTTCACAAATGAGAAGGGAAAAGCTTGTCGAAGCACTTACAAAAATTAATGGCAAATGAGGGTTTTGTCTTTTATTTCATTTAAAGTATTATGTTCTACTGATTCATAGACTTCAGACTAAATATTCTTTATAAGGAATATTCGATTTAGGATTAAAATAATTTAAGGGAATTAAAATCACTAGGTTTGAAGTGTAACAGTATTCGCTTCGTTATATTTATGCGTTTTTTAACAGAAAATTTAAATTCCTTGCTTTGTTGGATTACTGTTTGTACGTGTAATGGCTATTTAATGGACATTCGAAAAGATTGAAATCGCTGAATTTTCATTAAGAATTTTTTGAGTGCACCCTTTTTAAGTCCCATATAATGGCTGCTGGTCTGGACAATCGTTAATGAGTGATTACTTACCTCGGGTATATCATCTGGCACCTTTCCCATCCAGGACAATGAGAGTATCGTGCAGTCGCATTTTGTGTTGATGTTTCGCTCGAAGTGTAAATGCATTTTATGGCCCAAAAGCGAAGGCCAACCAACTATTTCCTCAAGTTGTCGTTTTTACTGTAGCTATAGCTGCTCAACGTCGATTTAAGCCACACACATGTTGCTAAAATGAAGAGAAAAAAAGGGGGTGGAGATGAGTTTCATTATCGTTTAGTATAACATGCCAATAACTAATTTACGATGAAAGCCAAATAAAGTAGATGTGGTTGTTGGTACTCGTGTTGCCAATGTTGTTATTATTATTCTGGTTACTGCTGCTGGTACCTTATCAGGCTAAAACACACACACTCCCACTCTGCCTTGCGGGTCATTGGTTGTGCTTTGTACGGGGATTTATCGGTGGGTGGAACGATGTTCCAGCATATGTTCGCTGTATTCCCCCTAAAGCGGAATCGACTTCATCGTGCTCCTTCAAGGGTTGACAAATTGTACTACACAAACTCACATGGAACACACACCCATGTGCACGACATAATTTGAAGCATGCTTTTCAGGGCACACTAATTGGTATTAGTGAGTAAGTGGATGTGTGTCCTATCTGCCTCTGAACCGCCATACGCCGGTATAACCCACTCACACACAGACACACGCACAGCGCTCATAAAAATCCTTTTTACCAAATGGCATACATATATCAACATCTACTTGCTCCCAGACTTTTAAAACTTTTTTGCGGAGGCTGAATGCCTCGGTGACCAAAGTTTGCATTGGTTAATTTTGTTGCTCTTGCTTTCAAAGAAAGCTAAACAACATGATAAGCTTGATAAAACAATTTAAAAATATTTAACTTTGCTTGATTTGTTCCGAAACTCAAGACATTAAAGGGTTAGGTCAGGATACTCTTCATTCAGTCAAGGGATGGCGAAATTGATCCATATTATAGTTGCATTATCTTCGCTAGACTCAGATGCTTCAATAATACTCTACAAACTAAATTTTTAGGCGCACCAAAAATATAAACAAACATGTAAATACTTTAACAGAATTTTTTAATCTGTTGAACACATTTACAAAAATACAATGCGCCCCTATTCTCCAAATACAGCTAATGGTAAAAGCTCAAACGATGTCAAAACTTATCCGTCACTTTCGCAACGCCACTCATTTAAATTATTTAAAAAGTTTTCAGGCAAAAAGTCGAGTAAAGTCGAGCAGAACTTAGAGCTCTGGGCAAAGGAAAACAATCCCTCGCTGAGCAGAGCAAAGGAGTGCCCTTCAGTATGAGAATGTTTCAAATTATGCTTGAATAATTGATATGGCTTGCTGCTGTGTCTGTTGTCTCGTTTGATGACTGCTTGACTAGCCGGCTTCTCGTTCTCTGCCGAGCGTTTGTTTTGTGTAATTTGGTCTAGGCAGGATGTCTTTACAGGGAGAAAAATGTTTAATGATCAAATAAGTCACTTTATGGAGCTTTAATTTAATTGATGTTTTTTTAAGCTGTAAAGATAGATACAAAGACAATTTTCGTATTTTTAGCAACAACATTTTTAAATACAACATATACATTTATAAAAGTCACTTGAGTTTACTTATAAAATATCTATTCTTTTATAATTTTCGATATAGTAGGCTTTTGTTTATAGTATCTCATAATTTTTTCCGGTGTATCTAAGCATTGCCTGTGGCGAAGAGAACTTGGAGACGCAAAGGGAAAGAGGGTTGCCCGAACAGAGACAAAGGCACACACGCATTTGCTTCAATTATGTTGTACGCTTTGTCTGATTGAATTTGACATGTGATATACCATTTTTGATTGCGTATACGCCCCGGGGGCGAGCCGTCATCAAAACCGGTCATCTTACAACGAACGAGGCTGTCTGAAAGCCAACTAATGGAATCTTTCAGGGAGGATTGCCACTTGCCTGCTTAAATATTGATAAAAAGCCAACTACAACTCGTTATAAATTGAAGAGTCCTTTGAATTCCATTTCAATAACACACAGTCAGACAGCTAAAAATAAAAAAACGGGGAGGAATGCATTCTCGAGTAGTTCACGAGATGAATGATTGCACATCCCACCGTGGGGCACATTCCGAACGTGTTACTTTCGCCACTCTGACGCACTCACCCGCTCTCCAACTGCCAGACAGCCATTGTTCGGCTGCTTTTAAATTGTTCAACGTGCCGCATTTGGCAGCCAACCTGTACATTTCCACCCACCAATCCTGCAAACCTGCGACCCACCAAATGCCAGCCTTTTGGCGCTTTCATGCTACTGCGACTGCGACACTGAGCACTTTTTAGCGGTTCATGGCCATAACGCGGCAGAGTAACGAAAATAACTGAGGCGGCGTCGGAAAAGCTGTCGAAATGCCAGTCAGACTCGGTCTCGAGCGGAAAACTCCGGGCAGGTGTGCAGTTTCAGCTGTGCAACGGACACGAAAACCTGGGCCAGACATCATGAAATATGCATTTAACCATCAACAATGGCAACCAGCCTTGGTAATGGCCTCGGGCTATACTTGCGAATAAATAAAGCCAAATTGCTCTGTACAAGATTACTTAATCCATTTAAAATGCAATTGTTATTGATACAATTTACTGCAATCAAAGGCCAACAAAAGCTTTGTGCAAATAAATCAATTAAACAATTGAACCAATATCCATCAAATTGCTATCAACATTTCTATTTGGTGAACAGGAATTGGTTTTGTATTTATGCCAATACTTTTCTCTCTTCTCGAAACAACCCCAGCAACGCATTTTACTTGTCCCAAAATATAGGATTCGTTTCGGCTTTGCCATTAAAAGTTAATTATGTGGAAAGAAGCAGAGACGGAACACACATAGCTGTTCACAAAGTAAACTTTAGTTGCCTGTTAGTTGGTTCTCTGTCTGTCTCTTTCTGTTGCAATTAGGCTGCCGAAATTAGATTGCGTATACGCTCCATGGTACACAGTTTGCTGTAAGGCGCTTAACTATTATGTAGTCGTAACTGGTGTTGTTACTGCTAACACTGTTTCGGGTGAAACTTTTGCTCTCTTCATTGGCTCGCATTATTTTTGGCATTCGGTAACCATCCTTACAGTGGCAACATATGTTCAATGTTGATAAATCAACAACTGTGTTGTCTTCAAACAAACTATCCGAAAATATTTAACTTTTAAATTTGATATTCATAACAAAAAACATAACTCGTTGGAATTTTAATTAGCTCTTAGCTTATAGAACTTTCTTTTCGCACTAAGTATAAACTTTTTTTTGATAAGGCGCTCAGCCAAATTCATTATGGTGGAAGCGAAAAATTACATTTTACATTTGTTTTTCTAATGCTAAATTGTTTAAGTATCTTAGCAATGCTGCTGTGCAAATTTTTGAATTAATCATAGAGTTTATCATAATTTTTTTAGTAACACACAGTTACATATAAAAGAATTATAATATAAACTGCTCATTTCATTAAGTTAAGTCCAGCTTATATTCACACCATATTCTAGATTAACATTTTCTCCCCACTATATATGTAATGCAACATTTTGGTATTTATGTCCAGGCCAGTGGCTTGGCCCTCCCACTTAATGCCGCAAAAATCCTGATTTACTTTTTTATCCTTAGCGCATGTCGCTCCATTATGTCTGCGAATTAATTGTGGCAATTTGCTTTTGATCCTTGGGGCACTGGGCGGAATTTGAATGCACGCAATTATTTCATTTTCATCATGCTTTTCATCTACCTAACGAGCTGGCATTGTTCATATTTTCTTGTCCCTGTCGCGGTTATTGCTGTCAGCGGTCCTGGAATGCCCTTGAACCGCTTGAAACTAGCCCAGCTCGCTGCTCCTTTGCATATCGCAAAATATAGTATAATGGAAGTGCAGCGGTGCATGCAACAAGACCGAAAACAACAAGAACCACACTACAAAGTTGAGTGGAAGGAACGAACCACTTTGAGCTCAATTCGGAATTTGTGTGCGTTGCCCTCGACTCAAAAGTTTCGTGACGTTGGCTACAGGAAAATATATGCACATATTTATGCCAACGTTTGGTTTTTAGATAAATATATAGAGTGGAAAGGCCGCTGGTAAATCAAAAGCCTTGAACAAGGAAATATACTATTTGCAAAACTCTTTCAATTACGGAATTCTGTTTCATAAACAAAATTGTTAGGACTTGAGAGTATTAACAACCGTTCTTATTTATTGCAATTGTTCAATAATAATTTAAATTAATGCTTATCTAATAATTTTAGGCCAATTTACATTTATTTAACTTAGACTTCTAAAAACTATCGTTTGTCCATCCCTTAAATAATTATTTAAAAAAGTAAAAAATTAACATGCTATTTCGAACCATTAAATTTATGGAATTTCTAGGCAGAATAAGTTTCTTATAGTCAATCACTGTTATATTTTCATGTCAAAATATATTCATATTCGCTACTCTACGCCCATGGTGCGGTTTTAATGAAAGCGAAAAGAAGCGAAATTTGTATGTCAAACTACAATCAAATTTACCTTGATGTGGTTCTTATCTGTTTTTATAATAATAAGTTTTTGTAGCAAAACTAAATAAAAATATTTCAAAAGCAGGAATTTTATCGATTCTGCACACATTCTTTTAACTTATCAGTATCAGTTTTTACACAATTGGTAAAGATTTTCATTTATGAACAAAAGGTGTGAGAATTAGAGCCAAGCGGTAATTTTTGTTACACATGTTCGACTGTTCTTAATTCGAACCCGAATGGAATAAATTTAGGAACATAGTCTTAAAAAAAAGAACGGAATTAAAGTAAGAAATTCGCGATATTTTTTTTCTGGGCGTTGACAGTTTTAAGTCAAATGTAACTTACTGAACTATAAGCTATAATTTTCGAGTAACCAACCAAGTGAAAAAATCTAATCCTGGCTTTGGTTTTAAGTTTTCCCTAATTATGTTACCGCTTTGTTGTGTACCGCTTGCCAGGCGACCGGTCAGATTGAGCCAAGTTCAAAGCCCACGTATCCCCCTCCAATTTTTCTCCCCGGGTGGGGTCCGCAGGGTGTCCCAGTAATTGCTGGGAGTTCAGTTTTCACTGCCCATGGGTCATTCGCTTTAATTAGCCACACGCCAGCAAGCACAAGAAATGCGTTTGAAGAAGGAAAAATCATTAAAAACTGGTAAACAACAAAAGGCGACACCAATGACGTGCATGCATTTAATTGGCAAGGATTTCCAGGCAAATACCACTCCCTTTTTCCTTAACTCTTCCTTTAAAATAAGACCAGAAAACAAGGAAAAGCAATCAAATTTTGCATAAATGACGAAATAAATGACAGCCAAGTAAAGCAACATTGACAAATACGCACCCCGAGGGAGGGGGGAATTTTTCTCTTGTTTTGCCAGCTCTTCGGGGTGCCGGCTACATTGAATGTCTTTCTATGTGTGCACTGAGCTTTAATGGTGGAAAACCGATGGGAAAAACACCAGGGAAATGCCATATAAAAGCTGACGCTGGGCTCTTTTCCCGGCTGCCCTCCATTGTTCGAGCTTGTTTATTGACATTCTGTAGGGTTTGGGGCAGTTGGCAGTTGGGGGTGTGTCGTATAATTTGTTTCTACTTTAACCTAACCCACCCGGTCCTCCCTTTTTATAGAGAATGTTGGGGAAAATTGTGCGCCTCAGTGGCGCTACAGTTACCCAAATGTATCTGGTTGTGTTTGTTGTTGCCGGGTGCGTTTTTCCTTCTCCTTGGCAATATAAACAATTTTTCCATTATTTCCATTCGGCGCTACTGCTACTGCTGCTTCAGTTATGCAAAATAATCAACATGGCAGAGATATTCAGATATTGGCAAGGCAAAGAATAACACAAACAATAACAATCACGAAAATAACAAAAGCAAAAGCAAATCTGCCGCCTGTTGTCAATGGCGAAAATATTGGCAAAACATTCGGAAAAAACCGCAAATCGAGCAAACTGCACTTGAACTTGCCACAAAGACCCGCCACATCGTCCTCCCAACGTCAGCTCGAATTATATAATGCAAATCGCGAGCAAATACAGTAAAACTTTACAAGCTTAAATCTCTATTTGCTAAAAAACAAATTCCTATATAAATCAACTTTTACATAAGAACTTCTAACCATTTTAAATAAATATTCTCTAAATGTAAGGGTTTAGAATACAATTAGATATATAAGATAATGATTGAATTTTGTACACCAAGGAAAGTGAATTTAAAAGGTCAAACTATTTATTTTTGTGAAATTCTAATTTCAACTAAACATTCGAAAGTAAAAACAGATACAGTCTTTCAATTGATTCGTCGAATGCTTTCTTCCTAAAAATTAAAAGTTTTACCACTGAACGCCTTGCGGCAATTAAACAATGTAATCAAATTGATTAAATTAAACTAAACCAAAAAATCTTGGAAAGAATATATTTTTTCTATGTACATACATATCTCTGGTTATCGCAATTATATCTTGAGATTAACGAAAAAGTTTGAAATATATTTGAAAAATAAACGATCAAAGGAAAATACAAGATATCAATGTTGGATTGTATTTGCGAAATAGTGGGGTCTGAGCAACTGAAACGCAGCGAAATAAGACAACATGTAATGACCTTGGCAGCCATGCTAACACACATTGGCCCACAACCACTCCCCCGCATTCAAGCACACACAAACTTAAAAATAATTTCCCAAAGAGAAGCGCCAAGAACAAGACATTGGCGGTCATGCGTTTACGTCGCTGCCTCAGTCGCAGTCTCATTTGACGTCGCCGTCGGCAGAGGCATCTAAATTATGCAAACTGAAATTGCGGCACATCACACATACCCATTAAATCCCGTCCAGCTGACGCCCCAATGCAAATGTAACGGTTATGTGCTATATGGATAAAATGCTTATCGCTCCAGCTGACCAACTAACGAAATTTCAATTTCGGCACGCTTGTTCCACGGGATTTTTATAGGCTTGTGTTCCTTATTGCAGAGTGTAAAATATATATAACAAGATATACATACATAGATACAAGAATTTAAACTCGAATTTCATAAAATGTTTATTTATTTATTTGTTATAAAATACAAATTCTGCAAGCAGAGTTGGGATATGGACCTGGCCTCAGTTACCAGATGATCTACCTTTATAGCCTTATCATATGCGAACGAACATAAAATTAATCTCCCCTCGCATACGTATTAAAACTATAAACAACATTTATAGATATCAAGATGTTTTTTTCTGTGTGGGGAAAACATAACACAACCGTGGACCCACTGCGAAAGCCAATGCCGATCGATTTTCACTGTCATTGGTTGTTTGATGCGGATTAATCGAAAACGTGCGTGGGCAGCTCACTCAACCGAAACTAGAAACGATACCGAATCGCTGGGAATTTAAGTCGTGTAAGCTAAGCAAATATGGTTGATAAAAAACGTTTAACCAAGGTAAGAACTAAGGTAACATGGCAGTGGGTAGAACACCATTATTAACCCAGAATTCAGGCAGTTTTTGTGGCGCCCAAGGTGCTCTGCTGATGCGGCCACAACAAAAACTCACCCACATACGGGAGAACAACCCTAAAAGGAACTTATATCTCAAATCAATAAAAGCAGGCATTAGTTTAAATAAAAAATGAATATAAGGATGAACATTTATGTAAGAAAGATCTTTTATTAGCATGTATTCTTCTTTAAAGGGATATAAAAATAGATATACATAAGTCAAAATCGAGGCCCATCTACCCCTCGAAGGAGACACTACCAACGAAGGAGACAGTATTTTTTTAAATTAATTTTTTAAGAACAAAGTTAAATATATACATATGTTTGATTTAGGCAAGTCGACCTGTAGTATAGACATTCACAGTGTCCGTGGCTTTGGGTCCAATCCACCACCGAGTGAGAGAGGCTAAAAGGATGTTTTCCAACCAGGGGACAACGGAATTCCGCAACTCACCTGTGAAGTTCCCGCCCCGTCTCTGACGCTCCTGCTTCTGCTGCTTCTTGAAAATGCTGCCGTTCAAAGTGCTGCTATTCGAAAAAGCTGATCCAATCGAATTACAGTTTTTCAACCGAAAAATTGGTGCACCGCCAACGAATTGTGTGTGTTTTTGCAACTGTTTTGGGGCAGACGTTCCCGTTACTTTTTCCCGTTTTCCTGTTATTTCCTATTTTTTCTTCTCCTCTTACACACACTCACGGGCAGGACACACACATATACGCAAACGGAACGCACATGCAGCGCGGTTGGAATACCGTTAGCACACACTGCTTGCAACGACGCCCGAACGTGGACTGTCAGAGAATTTGGATTCCGGAAAGTTTACAGGGGCACTACGTAGGATAAGGGGGACCTCAGAGCGCGCCTGCGCTTTGGACGGTTCATCCGCATAGTTCTTATCAACGAAACTGTCAAACTGACGGAATTTACGCGCTCCGGTTGTTGTTAACGGGTATTGATTTTCTAGTTACTTGATTATATGGCAGTTACTTTGTATTAAATAAATTTTCCAGCTTTTTCTAAAAGACTTTACTTTTTACACATTTTTAAGTTTAAAAAAATGTATTTACTTTACACATTTATTTATAGAATTTAAATAAAGAAATAAACATATGAGCGGTACTAACAGAAAGCTGCAACTGTAATTGTGCTGTTACCGTTGTAACGTCTGCGAGGGATGCAATGCCTGTTAAGATAAGATATCGATTAAATATATATCGGCCGCCCAGCTGGCAACCAGGGATGCTAGTATCATAATATCATCATATCGATAGCTTGATTCAAAAAACATCAAATCACGTCGCAATTTTCTCTCGTATATTTTGTATATATTATATATATATCACAAATACCACAAATTCTCCTAACACATGGGGGAGTAAGTGCGAAAAGCTTAAATCAGATTTAATAATTGTGAAAATGAGAGGCATTATTTGCTCAAGACGCTTTCCAAGATTCAACAAAATACTTTCTATTTGATGCACGTAAAAAAATATAAAAAATTTATATTTCTTTAATAAATGCTATTAAATATAAAATCCCTAGAATAAATAATATCTTATCGATATTGATATTGACTTGACTACCCTGGTGGATAGCCTTTGCCCAGTGTTTTACAACGCCTGAGCAGTGCAACGCTGTGCAGCACTTGACGCCCAGTAGATTTCTCGTTTCTCTGATAAATTGTCAATAACTTTGCCCGACGTTGCATGCAGGTTGTTTCCTTTTGCCAATATTATTTGTTGTGCAGCCCGCGCGTTCGTGTGTGTGAGTGAGTGTGTGTCAGTGTGTGTGTGCGGGGCCTTGGATTGCCCCCAAATTGCCAAGATTGCAAAAGGCCACGGAGAAAACGGGCCCAAAGGAAAGGAAAATTGTGCAATAGTCGCGAAAATCGAAGGACTCGCAGCAGGACGACGACGATGTGAAGCTGCAGGCGGGCGGTGGTCTCTAAAATCAAGTGTGAAATCATGTGCCTGGCGGAGCAACCGCTAAAGCAACCAAATCGGAGCAGCACCTCACCCACATTTAACGCGAAATACAGGCGAAAATGCCTGCTCCTCCTGACGCTGCTCCTCTTCCACGGCTGCTTCAGCGGACTGCACCGCGCCAGCGCCTTCAACTGCACCGCCCACGGCGGCCGTTGCCAGAACGACGGCCAGTGCCAGGAGGACGGCCAGTGCCTCTGCGCCGACGGCTGGCAGGGACCGGAGTGCCAGTTCTGCGGAGGGAAAGTCCGGTAAGTTATGGTCATACGCTTAGGAAGATAAGGTTGAATTGGCACAGTAGAACTTCCTTAACTAGACCACTTCAAAGCCCACTCTAGATTACAAAGGAAAGCTGTATCATACAGAGGAAAATGATCGTGTGTAATAGATACAGTTGATCTTTCATATCTCTTACCTTTAACTCGACTCATCATAGTATTAACCGTGGTGCCAGTTCTTTAAAGCAAAATACCTTTAGAAAATTAACACAAACAAAAAAACATGTGTTGTACACTCAAACACCACAGTTTATGGTTACAGACCCTTAAAATCAAAAATATATTTAAGTAAAAGAGTATGGGACTCACCAAATGGGATAAGTTCGATTTACAACTACATTGCACTTGTCAAAAACAATAGCTACAGTCCAGAACCCCAACAGGCAAGGTTGAATTCTTACCGCTATTTCATTAATTTGTGTATATTTTTCTAGAATGTAAATTTAATTCATACCTTTCAAATTGAAATGTTTGCAAATATCATTTTGACCTATTTGACATATATAAAATTGGAATGCTGGTAAATGCTCTAAAGTGATACATAAATAAGCTCATCAATATCATATAAATTTTTCCTTCTGTTTAGTCGTAGGTCCCCTTGTGACTCACCTCACGTTATTCAATCAGATCTCCTCTACCTTTTTTGGCCGGCCTATTTGTGTCAGGCAACGGTTCAGTTTCATCTGGTCGGACGGGTTCTTGGCCGGGTTTATCTCAACTCTCCCCATCTCCCATTTCTCCCGTTCTCTTTCTCCCATTAGCTCTCTAAACATTCTTTCACCTGCTTTCCGCTTTTTACGCCTCCTGACGCTTTCAATACGGATTATTCAATTAGTTCGTTTTAACTTTGAACTTGTTTTGGAGTAAAGCTTGTGGTTTTTTGCATGCTGCTTCTAACCATATGTGCTTCATTGTCAGATGTTTGGACTGAGAGGAGAAAATATGCAGCTAAATTATTTACAATTCCACTATTAAAATAATTATAGAAAGAAAACGTCTCTAGCACAACTGAAAATCATAAAAGCCCATATTCATAAATTCAGTTATTGTTCATTAGGTAAATTTTAAAGTAACATGTATCTTATCTTTTATTATAATAAACATCTAAAACACAAACTTTAGAGTCTAGTTTGCCAGAATTCATTATAGACCGGTTTTTCGCATTTCAACACTCTTTATCCATGCCAATTCCAGATCGTTTTTTAATAGCACCATTATTTCATTTGCCAAACAATAAGATAACAGTTTTTCGCTAGCCATAAAATGATATTTTAAAGTGGAGGTCAAACAGATATTGTTGTTTTTCCATGCGTGCAATATGTAGAAATTTCGCTGGGCCAGTTTGGTTGTTCACGCTCACGCTGGCGTCATAAAGCTTATGAAATGGTTTGTTTATGTTTCTTAACAACGGCTATTTGCACGCCGAGCTCGATAAGCGAGTAAGTTCTATCTTGACATTAATTAAGCCCCCCACCTAACGTGATGGGAGCTGGAATTCGCGCACTCAAACATTGAGGTCGCCGTTTCACCTGCCAGAGACCATCAAAACCAGTTCGGTGGTGTGTCTATAGACCCCTGATCCCGACCTGCGGTTGAGCGGTGGATCGTAGCTATTAGCAGGCCATAAATTTCGAAGCTACACGGTCGACCGTTCAATTTAAGCAGTGATAAGAGGACAAGTGATTCCCCTTATCAGCTGTGTGCGTCCGCTTATCGCCTGTGAATTTCACGATTCTAGTCCAGATTCACCCACTGCCTCAAACGGCCTCAGAGAGCCGACATTTTGCCGGCTTTCTATGCAAAAACTGGGCACAACATAACTGGTTTCGCTCACTTTGATTGCATTCCAGCCCATTGGCCACATGAGAAGGGCGCCTATTCACCTACTCCGATTCCCGATCCACCAGGTCCATTTTTCATCTCGAAAGCTGTGCGTAAGCTTAGCGCTCGACTGCACAGAGTGACTCACCGGCTGCCAATGAGTGTGTAAATATATCTTTGCCGAACATTGATTTTTCGTGGCTACAGCTTGATATGGCCACAGGCACGGGTTGCATCCCGGCTGGACGATTGTTTACTCAAAGTTTAGAAACGACCGAGACACAACGCCCACATGGGCCAGTCTTTTACAGACGCGGGTGCAATAATAATTACTTTAAGTCTGTCAAGGCTTGTATCTTAAATATCATATTCACAAATTTCATAAATAAATGGTAATAAAAGTAGTTATGAGTTATTTAGAAATATTAATTAATAAATATATGATATATATTTATAATTTAGTTAGAGAGATATTTATAAAAAAGCTCGAATAGAAATCAAATGTAATAATCTGTTTATTTTATATTTCGCCACGAGTTGGTGATTAATTATTTGCGGTAGCAAACAAAATTTATTTATTATTATTGAGTAATTGGAAGTGTTTTCCATTAACCAAAAGCGATTTAAATTTCTACTGTTTTGCCCGCAACTGTTTGTGTACAGTACTTATCGGCACTTGTTCAGTGTAATGTGAGTCGCATTTAGAATGCGGAAGGCTACCGATTCCACTTTCTCCGAGTACTCTGGCTATGCCAGTTAATTGTTTTAACAAGTACAAATAAACAAGTTGGACCTGCAAAAGTTTCCTTAAAAATGGTATACCCAAAGAGACGGTACGCCTTTTAATAATAATAAATCGTAAATTAAATTATAAATTAAATTCAAGCTAATGTGCTGTTACTGGTATTGCTTATAAACAGTCAGTTGAATACAAATAAAACTATTTGTGCATTTATTCTGATACACTGGCATTCTGTTTTTTTATCTTTGTTAGCTTATCGTTTTTTTTGTGGGATTTTATTTTCTAGCATGCTTTTTTTATGAATAGACACTGTTTAGATAAAATAAATATATATAAATAGTTTTCAATAGTTAATTTACTGATAAACTTTTATTTCTTGGTACATATGAACTAATATTTTTCGTTGGCCTCCTAACTAGACAATTTTCGTTTCTCTACAACTTTTAATTAAAAAGTTGAGAGATCAACTATTCAGTCCGTTACTGCAATATAGGCTTAAATTTAATTGTCGTATTTTTAGAGCACTGCGCTTTGTACTCTGCACAGCTGTAAATTGAAATCAGATCGACTAAAACAGGGGAAAGCAGTTATTTATAAGCGGATGTGCACACAAAACACTAAGAAAATAACAAGACAGACAAAGGAAGGCTTTGGCAGACGACTGTCGGATACCCTTATCGAGTTTCAAGCTCTTAAGTTGTCACATTCCGTCCAAGACTGTCTTCCAGACATATTTCCACTCGTAATCCCCATTTACAGAACAAAAGCAGCGGAACACAAATGCCTAAAGGGTGGACAGCGAACGTCGACTTTGTGAGGCTGCCCCGAGTCAACAGTTGAGCGGCTTCAGCTCGGTCACAAATGTTTTATACAAAACTATACTATAACTTACACACTCTCCCCATATCATTTGTAGATTGCAATTCCGCTGGCCGGCAAATTCAATTATCTTCTCACAGCATCGGGCCATTGGCATTTGCATACGTGCATGTGCAATGAGAGCACTGCACTATCGCTTAATCGATAGAGGAATTGATTTATTTTGCCACCTCAAAGCTAATGGATTCCGCATCCCCTTTCTCCGTATTTTTCAGCATGTACCACCCCATGGGCACGATACACGACGGCTGGGGCAACTATTCGGTGAGTGTCAAGTGCAGCTGGCTAATCGATGCCAGGCATCCGCACTGGAACCGCCGACATAACACAAATCCGTCGCGAACCGCCAACATACGGATCCACCTGCGGGAGTTCGCCACGGAGTGTGGCTGGGATCACCTGTACATATACGATGGTGACAGCGTGGATTCGCCCCTGCTGGCGGTGTTTAGGTGAGTTTTTGCCTTTGCTTCTTATGTGGATTAGTTATAACTAACCTTTGACTTCCCTATCTTCCCTTCAGTGGCCTCATGTACCGAGGCAACTTCTCCATTCGTCGCGTGCCACAGGTGATTGCGAGATCCGGCACAGCCCTGGTTCACTTCTTCAGTGATGATGCCTATAACATGTCCGGCTTCAATCTCACCTACAAGATGAACGGCTGTCCCTCGGACAGCGATGGTAAGCTTAACCCTTGGCAGTAATTTAAAACAGAATTAAAAGGTTTTCTCACCATTTCAGAGGTAGAGTGTTCCGGCCATGGCAAGTGCCGCGATGGCGACTGCATCTGTGATCCTATGTTCAGGGGTGAAGCCTGTAACATTGCCGCCTGTCCCAACAACTGTTTGGAGTCCAAAAACCAAGGCCATTGCCGACTTGATCAGGAACGGTTAGTTGGTTATAAACTTCCTATTAAATATTATCGCATTCCATATGTTCAGTTCAATTACAATTTGTTATGATTTTCGAGAGACAAATATTTACAAATTATCTGGCCGTTGTAGTCAATATTGTTATTTAATGCAAACTTGTTAGCTCATAAAAGTAAACAATTGATAGATGCCTCTTTATTTAACTTACTCTTAAACCACTTTAACCACTGTCGCTACTTAACTTGGATTTATTTCGTCTAATTTTAGAATACAATTATTTTCTTGAGTTCCTTAATTAAGTTTACGAGTAAACTGTAATAAACTTAACTAGAAAAGGAAGGCTAAATCTAGTATTAAATAATTGGGCCAATTACGAATATTTCGTCACTCATAAAAGTTTGTAATTTCTTGCAGCTGCTCTTGTTACGAGGGATTTGCAGGCGACGACTGCAGTCAGATCAGCGCCCATGGAGCCTGGTCCACAGTCCACCCCAAGCACTCGCCGGCGCCAGCAGGAAGCGCCTCCCATGGCGCCACCGTCTGGCGCGACACACTGCACATCGTGGGCGGAGAATCTTACGGACGGGGCGAACTAATGAGCACCTATGACTTCAACGGCAACGTGTGGGAGACTGTGCATCCGGAGGATGGCGGTGATGTGCCTGACAAACGATACGGTGCCTCCACGGTGATGTATGGAGACAAAATCTTCATGTACGGCGGTGTGGTCAAAGGCCAGGGCATTAGCAACGAGCTGTGGGCCTTCGATGTTTCGGCGCGAACGTGGGCAAACATCTCGGTACGACCGGAATCCTTGTGCAATGCCACTGGAGGAATCACAGCCATGTGCGGGCCCCTTCATGTGGTGGGTCACACCGCCACGCTTGTTCCCGGATATGGGGACAAGAACAACTACCAGTACATGGTGGTCATCTTCGGTCACTCGCCGAACTACGGCTACCTCAACACGGTGCAGGAGTTCAACTTCGGATCACGCGAGTGGCGCATCGTTCCCACCACTGGTTACGTGGTGAAGGGCGGCTTTGGACACAGTGCCGCCTACGACTTCCTCACGGAGAAGGTGTACGTCTACGGAGGAATAGTCTCCGAAAGCGAGTCTAGTCAAGTGCTTAGTTCGCGGTTGTATGCTTACGAACCGGCTACGCGGGTTTGGAGCCTGTTGTCGGCGGCGCCAAGTGCTCGACTGCTCCACACGGCAAACTTTGTGAATCAGGGACTGATGATGGTCTTCGGTGGAAACACGCACAACGATACCTCACAGAGTTACGGAGCGAAGTGCTATAGCCAGGACCTGCTCGTTTACGATGTGTACTGCGACTCGTGGCACTATCATACGACGCCGGGCCACCTACAGGCGGATCTGGCCCGCTTCGGCCACAGTTCGGTGGTGTTCGAGGAGTCGCTATACATCTATGGTGGCTTCAACGGCCAGCTACTGAACGATATGCTCCGCTACCAGCCGGGCTTCTGCAGCTACTACACCAAGCAGGAAAAGTGCACTTCGGCACGACCCGGAGTGAAGTGCATTTGGGATGTGCAGAAGATGCGGTGCATCGCCATCACGCAGGTTCAGCGATCGGCCATTTACGGGAGAGAGCAGTACGATTATGTGGCCTGTCCGTCGAAGAGCCGGCTCACACTTACCTCGGAGCTGCTCCACGATGTTCACCGCTGTCAGGAGCTGGCCAACTGTCAATCCTGCGTGTCCACCACATTCGGTTGCACCTACTGTGGAAACGGAGTGTGCAGCAAGGAGCGGTGTCGGGAAACCACCTCAATGGCCTCCGTATTCTTCGAGTCGTCCACGCAACAAGCTGTGTCCACATTGAGTCCGCCACTAAATGCCAAGCACCTGGACTCCTGCCCTATCAACGAGGATTACCTGTTGCACTCTGTATGCGAACAGCTGCACAATTGTCGCGCTTGTTCCGCTAACCTGGCCTGTCGCTGGGACTCGGAGCAGAACCGCTGCCGGAGTTACTCTTTCGGCGGTGGAATAGCCGTCAACCGGACGCAGGATGAGGTGGCATGCGCGCCGGCGTGCGCTGCAATGACCAATTGCCAGAATTGCACGGAGGACGAGTGCATCTGGTGCCAGAATGAGCAGCGCTGCGTGGACCGTAATGCCTACACGGCCAGTTTTCCTTACGGTCAGTGCCGGGAGTGGACCACCTTCACGAACAAGTGCCGATCCGGTCCGATGCAATCGACGGCGTTGACCGTGGGCAGTACCACGGCGCTGTCGAGTGCGCAGTGTGGTTACTACAATAGCTGCCAGATGTGCCTGGATGATCCGGCGTGCGGATGGTGCGACAATGGCTCCAATACGGGTCTGGGAAGATGCGTTGTCGGAGGAGCATTAGCGCCCTATGATGAGACGGAATGTGCGCTGAAGCACTGGTTCTTTACATCCTGCCCCCGTTGCAATTGCAATGGGCATTCGTATTGTAACGACCAACAGCATTGCGAGCAGCCGTGCAACAATCTAACGACCGGAACGCACTGCGAAAAGTGTCGCACTGGATACTGGGGGAATCCCATCAACGGAGGCAAGTGCCAGCGCTGTGATTGCAATGGGCAGGGCGTTTACTGCCACCCGGACACTGGCAAGTGCTTCTGTACCACCAAGGGTATTGTGGGCGATCACTGCGAAAAGTGTGACTCCCAGAACCATTACCACGGGGATCCACTGAAGGGGTCCTGCTACTACGAGCTGACCATCGATTACCAGTTCACGTTTAATCTTTCCAAGAAGGAGGACCGTCACTTTACGCAGATAAATTTCCGGAATTCTCCGGGGAAGCCGGAGATCGATGCTGATTTCACAATTACCTGCAGCGTTCCAGCCAAAATGGATATATCCGTGAAGAGGGCCGGCTCGCCGGACATGCTCATCCTGGTAGGGGTTAACTGCTCAACGTTCCGGCATCGTTTCCCCAAGACGGACTACCAATTCGGGCACTCGCCCGATGACAACAGCTCCCTGACCACCTTCTACGTATTCGTGCACGACTTCCAGCCGCCAATCTGGATACAGATCGCATTTTCACAGTACCCCAAGCTCAACCTGCAGCAGTTCTTCATCACATTCTCCTCATGCTTCCTGCTGCTGCTGCTCATGGCCGCCGTCCTGTGGAAGATCAAGCAAAAATACGACATGTTCCGGCGACGCCAACGGTTGTTCGTCGAAATGGAGCAGATGGCGAGTAGACCGTTTTCACAGGTTAGCTTAAAGGAAGAAAGATTGATTGTAATGATTTTAATCCATAATCGATTTTCCAACAGGTGCTGGTCGATATCGAAAACCGTGAGAGTATTGATCTGAGTCTGACGCTAGAGGGCATTGGCCACCTGTCCAAGAAACGCAAAAAGGTGGGCGAGTAAATCTATCATAACGTAACATTTTAGAAGCAGGCTTTATTGGTTTTAGATCACTGAAAAAATTAATTATGTGATCAAATTATGAACTTAAATGTAACATTTTATAGTTTGGAGAATAGTGCACGACACATATTTTATATTCTGTAATATTGTATTTTCTCAAATTCAATTTTTCTATTATTTCAAAGTTCTTGTTAGAAAAAATATTTATTACATTCTTAGTAACTACAGTCCATGGAATTTTGCTATTAGATTTTAGATTTGTAAAAAGACTAGATTAACTTTATTGTAAAAAAAAATCATATTTAATTCATCGCTTCAAGTTTAGAATCTTTTCATTATTATAGAAAACATTTCAATATATGTTTATTCTCTCAGGAATGTCCCAGTCCCATTGCATTAGAGCCTTGCAGCGGTAATAGAGCCGCTGTGCTCTCGCTTCTAGTCCGGCTGCCCACGGGTAAGAATAGATATTGATTTCAAAACAGTACAAATATGTCACTTATTCCACTTTCGACCCACAGGTGGCCTTTCGCAAGCGCCGTCTGGACAGTCCGCTGGTCTAGCCGTGGCCAGCGCCTTAGTCACGCTCGGCAATCCGCGTCGTCCGTCGATCGATCAGCATCCCAAGGAGCCAAAGTCGAAGCGCAAGCAGAGCCAGCACCCAGACAGTTGTACATAATAACCGTAACACTATGCTTACCTATATAAAGTAATAATGATAACGATAATGATAATAATTATGATAATATGTAACTAGCCAATAGGTACGAGTATATAGTATATATTTTCCCCGACTTTCTTCTACTAACCACACACAAAAGGCAAGCTAGCAAGTTGATAATCCGCAGTTATTATTACTTTAATGCATTAGATTAGTAACGAAACGAGAAAGAAACAAACAAATAATAATAATTTTTAGCAAAAGGACATATTTATATACGGTTATATACAATTTGATATAGTTGATAGGTCGAGTAGCGTTGCAATAGTTATAAATGTTTAATTTATTATTTATACCGCGTATGTGAGCTAAGTTCGATGGCAACAGCTGTATTCAAATTATTAATGTATTTTTTTTACTTAATCACATAGCCTAAGCGTGTTGTTAGAATTTATTTATGCAAATTTTGTGCGCTGCCTCGGCAGTAGCTGCACCAAAAGCCGCGACAGTGTCAGAGACAGAAACAGAGTTAAAACAAAAAGACAATTAATTGATCTTAGCAAAAAAGTGATGAACAAAACCGGATGACAGACAAAAGCGATAGATACGTGTACAAGGAGCGAGGTGACGGAGAAATGCAATACTGTGTTCAATAATAGAAATGTTTCTGTTTTTAATATCCGTGCAAATATTTACAACGCAAGACATGAGTGGATCAAAACAAAAACAGAAAAGAACAAAACAATGCAAGTGTAAATAAAATACGTAAATTATTAACGCTATATAGATAGTAGTTATACATATACAAAATGCTCTTGATATGAGAACGCGCCCAAAACAAATCAAACGATTAAATTGTACATGCAACCCAGATGAGATCCAACATTTACCAAAATTCAAATTAAATCACAAACTAATCGTAAGGTTTCCTCTTGGCAACAAAAACAAACAAAGAAACAAACAGTTGACTAAAGAAACAACTCACGCAGTTAATGAACTCGATAATTCAAACTAATACAAGTCACACCAATTTACTAGACGCACTCTCTGTAATACAAATCCAGGAATGGAACAACCTCTAGAATCAAAAGACACTCGTCTAAAACTTTAACTAACACCTAGAGATTTTCTAAGAATCACAACTTTTCAAAGTACACAAACTCCAGCCGATATGTGGACGATCGCTTCGGGTTAGCAGACAAACAAATGTAAATCTATTTAATTTTTTTAAACAATTTTATGAAGTCCATGTATGAAATTTAATTTCAATTGTAAAATGCGTTTAGAGACATACACTTAAAATATATAAAAATAATAATACTTGCCAACCCAGTTCCAAACATCAAAAAAAAAGCAACAGAAATAAACAAACGAAGATAATAACAAACCCTTCGAAGACTTGTTTGTTATCCCAGAATTTAAAGACCCCTGTCAGCAACTGCAGCAGCAAGATATACATAGATAAAGAATCATATATTAGTTTATTAACCAATAAAAAGACACTCCAAATGTAAGCAATGCAAAGTGGTTTTATTTTCAATACTTCTCACAACCCATTCACCGCGTTATCCCATGCATTTCACAGAACTTTCACTTTCGGCAGCCGGCGGAAGGGGGGCGAAAAAGCTGGGGGCGCGGCTGCATGGCCTGATAAACCGGGTAAATGTGAGATGTTTATTCAGGTCGAGGTTCGATTGGAGCAATTGCGGGGCTCCGTAGAAGCCCTCTTTCACGTACGCGGATGTTGTGATTGGGGTGGCCCTTTCCTGCTTCTTTCTTTTCGTTTCGTTTTTTCCCTCTTACATTTTCGAACATCTTTGGCAATTTGTGTGGCTTTTGTGTCACGATATCTCCAAGCACCGCATTTAATTTAATGATGACGATTTTATTAATGAAATTAAAGAAGAAAGCCGACAGCAGCGAACGATGGCAAAAGCGTGCGAAATCCGAAATGAAGCGGAAGTGCCCACCAGAGATCTCTGTCAAAACATCCATCAGAGGAATTTATCGCCCTTGGTTGCCTGCATTGACGTATTCGCCACTCAAACATATAGATACATTGGAATATATTTTTGTGCATACCCAAGTTGAGTCAGCCGATGTGCGGGTAAATTAATTCGGTTTTACCCACCGTCAAGCTAATTCTGGCCCACGAAGGCCAACACGCACTAGGTTAAGTGAACTATTGCGCTCCATAACAAATAATAATCAGCTCCAGCCGATCGTTATGAATCAACAGTGGATTGGCCGAAGTCTAAGCCAGAACCAAACCGGCAATGTGTGGAGTGGAATTGGAGCATGAATAAGTGTCCACACATGGGAGTAACCCAAAACTCCACCAGCTACACAGCATATTTCAAAATCACCCATTAACAACAGCATATCAGCTTTACGAGTGCCAGACAAAGGGTCACACATTTATGGCTTTGTTATTGCTAGTTACAGATAAATATGCTTACATTATATTTTCTAATCAATTTTACTTGTTAAATATTATTTATGATACTTAAACTTTTCATCCAGTGACAGAATTATTTAATATATAGGGCTCCTTTTTAAGTTCGATTCTTATTGTTTTGGCTTCTCAATGCTTCCAATTTAATTCAAATTATGCTTTAGTTTTAGGAGAACTAAAAACCCCATTTTGTTTTTATAGAAGTATTTTTTTAATGTCAAAGACCTAATTTCGATCTGTGGGAACGAATAAAAATCATATATAGGATTATAGACGTATTTCCTTAATGTCAAAGACCTAAATTGGATTTGTGGGAAAACATAAGGGTAAAATGATATATATAATGATAGGAAAAAAAACAAAAAAAATTATTCTTTTATCAAAGTATTGAGATAGAAAGATGGATTTGTGTTACACCTTTTGAATTTATTTTAATATTTTAGCAACATTTTATTGTTTTAACTCAATTTCAATTTAGCACATAGCTAAATATTTCACATCATGACCTAAATGTTTAATTATCCGTTGGCTTATAGCTTAATAAATATTAATAAGTGATCAATTAATTGATGGTGAAAATAAAAATGGTGTACTCTTCAAAGTTAGGTAGGGCAAAAGTGGAAAAAATGTGATCAGAAAACGCTCTTCTGCTAAAAACCTTTAAATTACAGCGAATTTTGGGGCTATACATATGAATAGTTAGTAGTTATTTTTTAAATACCTCGACCTTGCAGCTGCGCATAACCCCCCAATGCGTCAGAGGCCTTAGAAATGAGTTAGAGCTCGGCTTGTTTTGGTTTTTGGCAGTTCGTGTCGCACCGCAACATGTTCGATCGAACCAACTGAATCGTCTTGGCCAACTGGGGAGCTACTAGGCCATCGCGGAGTCTTGCAAAAGCTCAAATGCGCAACGCCCGCCGTTGAGGTTGCACGCGAATTCGAATTACCGCCGCGGATCAAAAGGAAAAACGTTAAGTTGCGAGAGAGTTTGCAAAGTGATCGGAGTGAAAACCGAATTTGGCACAGCGTTTCAACTAAAAAGTCTACCTATCTGTGGGCGCCCAGTGAAATTCAGTGAAAATTGCAAATTGCATTGCACCGGCCAGCTGTGCACCTGGATTAAAGCACATACCGCTGAAAATTGAAACCGAAAACGAAACCAAAGCCCAAACCAATCAAATAGTTTCACTTTTTATTGGATTAGCCGCAAAAACAGCAGCAGCAGCAGCAGCAGCAACTCATCTCAATTAAACAGGTTTGTTGAGCAATCGAGGGTGTGGAGACCGGGGCTAATTGAAATTGAAACCCGAGCCTTAAGTGCGGCTCGTAAACGTGTCAAAGGTGGGCAGTCAAATGTTTTTTTTTCATCAATCATTTAATGAGCCTACGCTAAATGAAAACTCAAGGTGAACTTTTGGCATTTACGATCGATCGATCGCTTCTCGATTCTCCGAGAACTGGAATAACCAAGTAAACAAGTGATTCGCATTCTGTTCAAATATTTTTTTTTGCTCATTTCGAAATTATGTCAGAGTACTGGAGTCTTGAGACCCCTCAAAAGTTCGACATGCGCAATTTAAACGGCTCTAAAAACGAGCGAGCCAAAGAAGAAACGACATTAACTGCGCCAGTCCAAGCCGAACCGTTAGGCGTAAGCCGAAAAACCATTTCGCAAGTGTGGTCTAACTGAAGTTAACTGTAGCTGCAACTCGACAAAAAAAAGTTGGCAATAAGCCAGCCGCCAAGGGAAAGAGCCAAAAATACCTGTATGACTCGCAGTTGGACTTTAAAGTGGAACATTTGGAGTGCTGGGTTCCCAGCCGAGATGGGTTAAGAGTTCAGCACTCGGTTGATCCAATTATAGATTGTTCCCAAAGGGATCTTCAGGTGCTAGCCTTTGCAAAACTCTGTGACTGTGCTAAAACATAATTATAAGATTAAAGGCTTTAGTGTTCATTCAGTTTCTAACTTAAATAATTTTAGACTCATATTTATTATAAGTTTTAGACATTTAAGTCCAACCAATATAAATAGTTTAGTTTTTTGTTTAATAAATTCAAAAAGTTTTAAACTCTGACGTAAAAACTCTCGAGTTACAAGGATTAGACTATTTTTTAACAATACTATTTTTGAATAATACTTAAAAGCATTACAACTTTTTAATAATGTTTATTGGTATATAAAATACTGTTTGATTTCAAGTGGAAATTCCAATTTCCCAGGGGAGTGGGTTAAAGGTTGAGTACTCGCACTCGCATGATGGGATTATAGGTATTACCAACTGAAGTGCTGCAACGGCAAAGCTGCCATGAAATCCCTTCAGTTATGCAGTGCCCCCTCCTCCTACCTCAGCCGACTGACATGTGGCCTCATTTCACCAATCATTTAACTTTACACTCTAGTAACTGTCGGCCAAGCATGTCAGGCAGGGTCAAGACTTCCATCGTAGGTCACCCATCTGCAGTACCCACAACCCATTAGCCACACTTGACTCCCTTTGGCCCACAGTCAATGACAAACAATAGAGATGGAGCCGAGAGCCAAAAGTTGAGGTTTTTTGCAACTTTTTGCATGTGAGGTGAAATCTTTGGCAGGCGGCGCGCCCAAGTTTTTGGCCCAAGTTCAAGTCGCCAGGCTTTCATTTCGGCTTGGCTGCAGTGAAAATGCCACTGCGAAGTAAACTGGCCTGGTTTTTCAGAACCATGCAACAGCCAAAAAGCATACACATTATTTGTGGGTTTTTTTAGTTGCCAGTTCCGTGTTGAAATTTCATTGTGGATCGACCAGGTGTTGGCTAGTTTTCATGTTTGGCCAATTGCAAATGCGGCCACTGGCCATTGAGAAAATGATTCAGATAGTTTTCCCCAAAACGAAAGAAAAACGAACCAAAATCCACTGAAAGAAACAATCAAAAGACTTAGGCCACAAACTTTTTTTTTAAGATGCTCATTTAAAACTCTTGACCACTGCGGAATTGATGTATTGTGTTATTACCTAACTATAATGAGGGAAAATCCTCGGTGCCATTAAAGTGGTCAGGGAGTTAACTCGCAGCTGAGCCATTTTCAATGGACCGGAAAACGCAGGCTCGCACACACACGCACACGGGCAAAAGTGAATTTTTAAGAGAAGACAAAAAAAATAAATAAAAATAAATGATGTATAAAGTTGACTGGTTATTGCTGGTTGTGTTTTTCTTTGGTTGTTGCCAAAGTGAAAGCGCAGCGACGTCAACGTCAGCGGCGAAGTCTGCGCAGATTAATCACCCGGCCGTAAAGCGAAGACAGTTGGGCTCCGACAAAAGCATAAAAAAAGATCCACTTTTTGGATGGGTTCGTGACCCTATCGAGATGCCCTCTTCATTTTCACATGTTACGCAATCAAATCGCTTTGAATTCTGTGCCGCGCCCCGGAAAGCAGATGCAAATGTATGCCTAGCCGTTGATAGTGAAAGTGTCTAGCTGAAATTTGAATCTCACGGCTTGCTCGAGTGACGTCAAGCACACGAGCATGGCAACCATATTACTCACGCACTCACACACTCTCTCTGTCTTTGCTGTTTTTTATTTGCAGCAGCAGCAGCAGAAAACAGGAAATTTTTGGCAACTCTTGGATGCCCGAAAATGGCACACTATGATCAACGTTGGCTGAAGCTCTTCTCCGGATGCCTTTTCCTCTTTTTGCTGGCTCTGCAGGTTTCAGATGCCAAGCGAACAAATGGTGAGTGCACAGAAAAAAACAATAAAAACTATGTTAATTTTATGAATGAAATCAACCAGTTAAAAAAGAAATTCAGACAAGAAAGCATAATCAAATCGTTAAAATGCACGAATATGTAGCGGCTTATAATTATGTGTATGCACCAATTCTTATTATATTGGTTTTATAATTGGTTAAATGTAGTTTCCTTTATGGAAAGTAATATTGAATAATTAAATTAAATTAAATATTCATATTTGCAAGCAAAAAGAAAATAATAAATTTGTAAAAAGGATATAATTTACAAAGCATTTGTTAATTTTATTGATGGTCAATCGCCTTTTCCTTTCTTTTTGTTAAAAGCTTCTCATTTTTTAAATATAAAAAGGGTTCTTAATCTTAGACATTTAAACAATTATTAAAATATTATGTTTTTGTAGTATACCATGCCTCATACAATTTAATAAATAATTGCTTTGCTTTTGTAGCTGTGTAATGCCAAAATGGCAAGGCGGCTTGCAAGTCATTGACTTCTTGAGCCAGAACTTTATGCTTTTGCTTTGGTTTTTTGGGCAAAAAGCAGTCATTGAACCCGCAACTGGCGAATGTGGACCATTTGGTGGCTCATTAAATGCCAAGTTGCTGCTGCATAATTAACGTGACGTGTAGAACTTGCATAGTCTGGGTGGTGTGAAAAATGGCACGCCATCATTAAAAAGCGCTTAGCTGAAAAATACGCCAGCCACCGTTAAAAGACCCCGCCACAGAGCCAGAGCACAAGGGGAACAAAGCCAGACGGCTTCTAAATGCAGCGGACACTGTGTCAGTCGGTCAAATCAGGTCCCAGACCCAGACCCAGTCCTAGCTTTAACTCACAATGGACCAACAGTTCGCTAGGTACTTACCAGTTTGCCGCTTTGATTTCGTTTTCGTTACGGTTCTGTTTTATACTCGATTTTGTTTTCCGTTTTTCTGCTATTTTTTTTTTTTGCCGAGCGGAAGCCGAACGAAAGACTTAAGCGACAAACTCGATTTGGACTGGGAGGCGAGAATAAAAGTCGCCTGCAAATGACGTCTAGTGGCCGTTGTTTTTCTGCTTGATTATATTCATCATCGGCCAACTTTAATTGCCAGCTGCCCGACGGCTTTTGCTTTGTTGTTGCTAGCTTCATTTACGACAGAAACTGAAAGCCATTTTCATTTCTTTTTGATTTTTTTCGTTGTGTCTCTTGTCCAAACGGCAAATACAAATTGATGGCCAACTCGAGCTCGAGGCGCTGCCAAAAAAACTTTCATTCAATTTCTAGCGAAAACTCCAGAAAAATAAAACCAACGGCCGCAAAGAAAGGCAGTGAAAAGTAAATAAAATTAAATAAATATTTCGGATGAGCTGAAGCGGATGTGCGGCGAAAAAAAAAGAAATCTCTGGTAATAAGTTCAGCGATTACTCAGCGGTTGTACGGCCATCACTTACTTAAAAAATTATATTTGTGTCCCAAAAAAAATTACCTTAAATGACGGTTAATCCGATTTTGTTTTATGTGAGAATGGAATTGATATGGCAAAATTAAATTAATATTTTTGTTAGTACAGTAAGGTTTTTGGGAGAAATGTTGGGCTTTAAAATATATCGAATGAGTCGAATGACTTATTTGAAAATAAACATATTGTTTTACAATTGAAAATCAATATGATCATCGGAAAGATGAAAGTAAAAGAGGTTACATTTTTTTAATGTATTTTTAATTTATTTTTTGGTACCCTGAATGCCGTTGACAGTTGCATAATGGGCTGATGCATTAAAAATATATCGAAAGTGCATAGGAAGTGACCAGCAATAACGACTGCAATTGACGCAACAAAAGCTCAGCTGTCGCAACCCCGAAGGCAGTGTTGCGTGCTGGACAACAAAAGGGGGGGAAATTGGGGGCGGCAAGTGGTAATTGGGGGCGGGATGATCACTCACTTTAATTGCATAACCCAGTCGAGACAATGGAATGACTCTTCCCAAAGCAGAATGCTCATAGCATCTCCAGCCAAAACCGTGGCCATTTGAAGTGTATTGCTTATACGCCTCGTGGACAAGCTATGCGCATACAAAACGCTTAATTCAAACCTGGCCCAGGGACGGCCAAACAACAACTGCGAATGGCTGGCAGTGTAACAACAATTTCAGTAATGCCGCCGTCAGCCACTCCATTTTGTATTTTTAATTTCAATTTTGCAGTTTTCATAGACGTTGAGTTTTTTGTTCACCGCACGCGTCACGTCCTAAAAAAAATAAAAGTGAAATTGTCGTATCTCGGATTTGGCAGTTGAATAACACGAAAGTATGTCAGACTCTTTTCCCTCTCTCTGAAAAAATAAAACAGAAAACGATACCATTTTCATATTTTTATTGTTGGCTAAAATTGGCCTTATTTTTGAAATGCCCAAATTTTGAAGGGTTTTTAAGGTTAAATATATATAAATAAAACAAATAAAATATATATGTTATTTTCATTGATTAAGTCATGGATTGTAATTAATAAGTAATGGTTATCAAAACGAGATTTTCTGATGCAATGTTATAGTTTAAATAAGTTACCCTAATATATACATATTTTGTTTTATCATTAATAAATAATTTACATATATTTTTCTTTCTATATCTATAGCGAATCTTACAGCCTGCCAGCACTTAAGACGCTCGGAGACGAGACGAGCCAAATCCCTGCAATCCGGCTTTGAAGGACCATCCGTACGTGTGCCGCGTTGTCAGAAAAACGGTGATTTTGACACTATCCAATGTGATGATGAAAAGGCTGGCAGGGATTGTTGGTGTGTGGATGATTACGGTGTGGAGCTGCCCGGCAGTCGGAATGAGACGCGATCGGGAGTGACTTGCTCCGAACCGAAACATTGTGCCGCCTCCGCCTGCCGCATGTTCTGCCCCTCGGGATTCGCCCGTGATCCTGATACTGGATGCTCCGTTTGCCGTTGCCGTGATCCGTGCGATGGATTGGAGTGTCCTCGCGGACAATCCTGCCAGCTGCAGGAGGTGCAGTGCAAGTCAGAGCCATGTCCTCCACTGCCCACCTGCAAGAAGGCCCGATCTCTGGCCAATCTGTGTCCCGCTGGACTACCCCTTGCCATTGACGACACAGTGAGACCATTCCTTTGTGGTCAAGATCCGGGCAAGCCACAGTGTCCGCCTCTTTACCAATGCCTGGTGGAGTCCGGCAACGATTATGGAGTGTGCTGCCCCAGTGCGCTGACCTTCCACAAACCCGGAATCTGTCCAGCACCGGAGCAATCTCAGTACACCGAACGTACTGGTTACATGTGCGGTTCGCCCTGCTCCCACGATTTGGAGTGTCGGAATCTGGAGAAGTGCTGTTTCACCAAGGGATGTCAGTTTAATTGCCAGCAGCCGGGAAATATTACGGGTTGTCATCAGGCCAAGGCATTAGCCGACATTCTGTCGATCAATGAGCGTGAGGGACGTGGTTACGTGCCCGAGTGCAATGGTCCTGGTGGTCAGTTCTCCCCGAAACAGTGCTCCCGGAACGGACTGGTCTGCTGGTGCGTGGACCCCCGAACCGGGCACAAGATCAAGGAAACCATGGGTGCGGCCAATAACGTCAATTGCGATGGTTGGGAAAACATGATCAGCAGGTCTTATGCCAGAAGTTTCCAGATGGAGCAGTGTGATACCAACATTTGTGCGGCTGTCTGCGAATACGGATTTAAGGTGAGTGATTATATATAACGAGGCGCTTGAATCAACTTAATCTTCAAATCACTTTCAGAACGATCACAATGGCTGTCCCACGTGCGAATGCTCTGAGCCCTGCGATGGCTTCAAGTGCTCCATTGGCTCCCATTGCGAGGTGGCCACTGATCCTTTGTGTGAATCCGGTTCTTCTCTTTGCGCCTCCTGGCCCGTGTGCAAGCCCGACCTGGTCTACTCCAATCCCTGTGACGTGGGCACCCCACTTTCGGACTCCGCAACTGGTGAAGTGATGTACTGCTATGAGGAGCGACAAGGACGCAGCTTCCAACCCACGGCCTTCTTCGACACGGAACCGGAGTCGCAATCCAAGCAGGGTCGTTCCATGAGCAATCGCATCATGTGTCCGGAACAGTACAAGTGCACCAAGCTCCACCGGGAAACGGAGAATGTGTGCTGTCCAGTGCCGGAAAAGACCACTCCTGCTGAGGAGGCAATGGGATCGCATCAGCAAACAAGTGAGTTTCATCTTGACAATATATAAAACACCTATCTAACAAATATCTTATTATAGTGTGCGAGTATTTGAGGGACTTCTCGGAACGCATGGAGGGCACTGAGGAGGGCATGCAACTGGCGATTCCTTCGCCACGATGCACCACCGATGGAGACTACGAGGGTCGCCAGTGCCAGCTGAAGAAGATTCGAGTGACACGCGCCGAACAACGCAAAATTCTGGAGGAGAACACAATCCGGCGCATGAGGATGCTGCTCGCCAGCGCTGCTCCCATTGTCCCCAAACGCTCTCGTCGGGATTCGGAACGCCTTAAGCTCTATCGAGTGGAGGACAGTGCTCTTAAAGTCCAGGCTGCTGCCCCCGTCATGGGTCGCAGTGCTAAGGTTATCGACATGGGAGCGGATCGTCAGCAGGGATTGGGTCAGCTCTTCGAAACGGAATTCAAGAAGGTGGCCTCCGCATCCAAGAGACCGCCCGAGAACGAGGATGAGCTGGTCGAAATGGATGTGGAACAATGCTGGTGTGTGGACAGCTTTGGCACGGAGATTCCCCGTTCTCGGGGCTATAATGTCAGCGAAGATACCTGCCGCAGTTTGCGGGAGGACTTGGACTGCCTGGATCTCACCTGTAGAATGGGTTGTGAATATGGCTTCGCCCTGGATCCGGATACCCGTTGTCCGGCCTGTCAGTGTCGTGATCCCTGCGAAGGGGTGACTTGTGGCTCTGGAAAGGAATGTCGCGTGGTGGATGTGAGCTGCGAGGGTGAATACTGCCCTCCAGTGCCGGCCTGCTTGCCAAGGAAACCGGGACAGTGTCCTTATTTGGTGCCCCCGGGTCCCGATAACCTGGACGCCAATACCTGTGCCTATGAGTGCCGAACGGATGCCCATTGCGCAGGAGCTAAACGGTGTTGTTCCAACGGTTGTGGCACCCAGTGCGTGGATCCTCAGCTGAAGACAGCCTGCCAGCACTTGCAGGCCATCCAACTCCACCAGAGTTCCGAGCTGGGCATCCCCGCCCGCCAAATGGCAGTGGCTCAGTGTGACGCCAGGGATGGCAAATGGGAGCAGATCCAGTGCTCGCCAGATGGCCACTGTTGGTGTGTGGACGACCAAGGTAAAATCCTGCCCGGCACTAAGGTTAAATCACCCGAAACACCCAAATGCCAGGAGAACTCCAGTTTCGCCTGCCCAAGAACGAACTGCAGCCTGCAGTGCGAAAGTGGCTACCAAATGGACTCCAATGGATGCCCCATGTGCCAGTGCAGAAACTACTGCCATGAAGTGAGCTGCTCACCTCATGAGGAATGCCAACTGATCTCCGTGGAGTGTGTGGACAGTCCCTGTCCCAAGATGCCCATCTGTGTGCCCCGACGCGCCTCCGTTTGTCCCGAGGGTAATCCCCTCCAGCAAGGCGATCTGGACATGAGCTGTGGACCCCACAACGAGCACGAGGCCTGCCCCACCACCCATTCCTGTCAGCTGAACCCGGTCACCAATCGCGGAGTGTGCTGCTCCAAGACCCGCGATGTCTGCTTCGAGTCCATGGATAATGGCTGTCTGGCCAGTGGGAAGTCGGAAAGGAACAGCACTCGCTATCGGTTTAGTCCCAAGGCCAACAAGTGCCTGGCTGTGGTCATTGACTCCGAGGCACCAGCCTGCCAGACCAAAAACCTCTTCCACAACGAACTGGCCTGCAACTCCGTGTGTCCAGGTGAGATTGAAGTCCCGTCTTAACATTTCAAATTCAATTAATATGTAGATTTTTCTTAAAAAATAGAAATGTTAAAACATTTTTGTACATTAATTTCCTATTTTGTAAATGTTGCTACTTACGTTTAAATTCCAATTTGCGAATTTTTGAATTTTTGCTTAGTTTTATTGATAATTATTGTAAAAAATAAGGAAATCATGTTTTATTAAAAAAAAGCTTTGAACAACGTAACATATACAATTTAGACAAGATTTCGTAAAAATATTTAAATTATTTTTTATGTAAATTAACTTACTAAATTAAATTATTTTTTTGCTCTTCTTAGTTTTGACCCAGTGCGAACGCCTGAAACTCAAGAACAGCCTAGCTGCTCAGCGCACGGGTCACTCCTCGGTGTGGTTCCAGCCACGATGTGATCCCGTCACCGGTCACTGGAGTCCAGTGCAGTGTCTGGGCAAGCAGCCTCAGCCCTCGGACAGGCACACGGAGATTGTGAGTCGCGCCTTTGCCTCCGAACCCGCCTCCGCTGCGGAGGAGTCCCCCGGCGTTTGCTGGTGTGCGGACAAGAAGGGTGCTCCTCTGAAGGGAACCCTCACCCGGGAGAGCGAACCCATCTGCAACAGCCGGCAGGCTCGTAATCGCAAGAACTTCGATGCCGGAGATCCGCTGATGGAGCAACTGATTGCCCAGCTCACCCAACTGAACGATGTGGCCAACGAGGATCTGGATTTCGATGAGCTGGAGGCCAGGATTCTACCCGCCACCGCCAGTGCGGCGGAGTCCAGTGTCACGGAGAGGGTTCTCGAGCTGGCCAACTCCCTGCTGGACTCGCAGTTGTCCGTGGAGCAGGCCACCCTGAAACCCATGGAGCTGAAGACCACCCGGTGTCGAGCTCTGGCGGAATCGGCCCCATTCCCAGTTAGTTGCGATGAGGCGGGGGCTTTCCGGCCACTTCAGTGCAACGGCCGGAGTTGCTGGTGCGTGGATGCGGCTGGCAATCAACTGCAGGCCACCCACATCTTCGGAGCAGGAGATCGCCGCTGCAACCATGTGCCCATCGAGTCGGTGGCCATCGAACTCCATCTGACCAACAGCAGTGGTCGGAGTGTGAGAAACGCCTATGACACTATCCGTAGGGAACTGCAGCAGCTCCTGGGTGGCGAATCCGTGGAGAATCTGCGGGTGCAGGAGAACTTCGATGGATCGGCCATAGTCCGTTTCGAGTTGCACAACGAGGCCAAGGTGGATTTGGCCTTTGCCATCGAGGCGGCCATTTCATCCGGTGACTTTAAGCTGGCAGGCGGTCACTTCCGGCCGGACTTGACCCGCTCCCACTTTGTCCACCGCAGCGCCCTGGTCCCAGTGGCTCAGGCGGCCACCGCCCAGGACGAGTCCATTCAGCTGGTGCTCTTCATAATGGCCACCAGCTCCGCCTTCCTGGTCAGCATATTTGTAGTCTATGTCATGCTGAAAAGGGGCCGAAGCCTCAAGGCCGTGCACTCATATGCAAAGGGTGGCGGCGGGAGTGGCGACAAGCCCGTGGACTACTCCGCCCCCATCTTCGTGCTGGCCGCCGGCGACATGGACGCACAGTTGGACAGCGTCAAGGGGTTCAAGGCGTAGGCCTTTGTTGAGTTATCTAAATCAATTTGTAAATAAAAGAGAGCAAATTTAAGATGTACTTTTAGGGGGGAGGAGTTCCACGGCGGAGGTCAGCGGCTCGATTCTACCCCAACTAAGCCAAAACGGGAGTGCGACTAGAGGGGCCCCCACTGTCGAATACTTATCGCATATGTTCTAGCACCCTAAGACGATTAATTTATCAATAAAGCTTTAAAATCGAATACATTTGTTATTTCTTTCTAAATATTGGACTTTATTAATTTATAATTGAGCAAGTGAAGTCATTAATGTTAATAGAAAACTTCTTTATTTCTTTATAGATAGTTTGAAATCACAAAAAAAATCTATAATTTGTGAATTTTTTTGTAAATTTTCTGAAGTAAAGACTTCTCAGCAGTCCATTTCATAGCCTTTTTTAATAAAACGAATTCTCCTATAAACCTTTGTAGCCAATTCATAACCCTTTCGAGTAGAAAAAACCGCCATTGTCAGCAAACAATTTTTGATTTTAATATTTAATAATACATGACATATTTGTCCGCCTGTATGGTATGTTTTACAGCTGTATATCATAATGACCGATCGATCGCTATCATTACAATTAGCTTCATGAGCGCACCTCCTTTCGTGCTACATAAAGGTATAACATTAATAAATTTTGGCATTTTTTCATGCAACTCGAACTCAGTTTTGTGTATATATTGTGTAGAACAATCCCCGAATCGGTCAATTGTTGGAAATTGGTATATCTATATATATTGTTCATATGTATTTTGTATATGTGTACGTATGGATGTGTAAATCGTATGCTAATTGCTAACAAAAGCGCCGGTCCTCAAATGGAAACCCGAGCAGCTCTTCTTTGTGTCTTGTTAATATCTCAAAAAAATTGTAAGTGGCTTAAAAAGTATGCTCAGAGTTAACGATAGATAGAAAAATGCAATACTCATGGATACAGTTGGAAATATTTGTAGTATTTGGATTTGGAAAATGCATTGCTTATATGTAGAGTGGTTCGTTATACTTTAAACTTAGTAATTAGCTGAATGCGGTTAGAGAATGTAAGATCATTGATCATAGAGAAGACTTGGTTCCGTCTATTGAGCAAATTGGATTAGTATACCTTCGGCTTAAGCTACTTGCACATGCAATTCAAACGTTAATATCGTAAAACTCGAGTGCAGATTGTTTAATATCATGGCCAACTCCAAGACGAGTGTGTAATGAGTCATGACTGGATGAGTGAGTGCATCCAATGGAAGTTTCTCCATCTGCTCGCGTCTACGGGGCCATATAATCCCCTAATATTTGGTTACGTGGTTAGTTGCTATTCATAAATTAATGCTTTTCATGTGTGTGTATACATAAATCTTGTAAAAGAACAAAATATTAAGTCGCCAATTGCAAAAAAGAAACGACCGAATAAAAGGACCGCAAAATGTAGGTATAACAAAATGAATCGGGAGCTGCGGCCTGGGATGGATTGATAGGATTGTTTTGGTTGGACTTTTTATATTGACTCTCGACTCTCTCCTCTTTACTTTTTACTTTCCAGCTCCGCCAGCCGATCCATTGTTGTTGCTTCGGCTGTTATTGTTGTTGTTGGCATTGCGGAACGGAATCGATGCGCGCTGATCCTCCATGCGACCACTCTGCACCTTCATGATCAGCGAGAAGAAGTCCTCGTCGGGCACGGTGGTTCCGCGTCCAGTCTGTCCACGTGCTGCTCCAGCTACAGCTGCCTCTGGCACTGCCCGCGGTGGCGCCTCTGCCTCAGCATCCATGGTGACATTGGGACGCGGCAGCTCGGACCGCTGCTCCTCCAGCCGCGAGCCCTGGCAGCGCATCAGCATGTCCAGGAAGTCATCGTCCGGCTGCTGAGTGGTGGTGGCACTCCTGGCCAAGTGTCCATGGCCAATAGGCGCCGAATTCGCAGACGAGGGCGACTTCAGGCCAGGCAGATTGGTGGGATCCACGAAGAGCGAGTTCTGCTGCACCAGTGGCTTGCGAGTGGCGCCCGTGGCCACCGCCGGAGCTCCAGCGGGATTCACCTTGATCGAACAGCGCTGGTCATCCATGCGCTTCGACTGCGACCGCGACAGCATGTCGAAGAAGTCGTCATCTTTGGCTTTTCCAGTCGCCTGTGCGCGGCGCTTTTCCTCCTGCATGCGCTTTCCGTCCGGCGTGATCTTGATCAGGTCTAGCTGCTCCATGCTCTGGCGACGAACGCGCACCTGAGGGTAAACAATAAACAGCAATAAATGTAGTTATGAATCTTTTCTGGGTTTCACTTTCACAGTTTGTGTTTTCAGTGCAACCCTTTGTTTTGGTTTTCCCTCCATCCAAATATTTACCCTAAAATTAATTGGCAAACACTGCTAACAGCATGTGTCCATAAACAAAATACAACATTCTCTTCCAAAAACGAAAAATTTGAAGATTTATGCTAGGGTTGAAAGGTAAATTGCGTTTAGAATATTAAAAAAATAAGCTATGGCTAGTATTAACACTAAATTTTGTTTTTATTTATGTGTCTTGTAGCCATTTATAGATATGGTTAACAGGCTAAAAAAATAGTTTACTATTGCAATTAAAATATTTGTTTATCACTGTTAAAAGGCTATAATTTATTTGATGAGCAGTTTCCATATTTTCGGATTCCCGTTTAATTACCAATTAATACAGACAAATTTGGTCAATTGGCCCATTAAAATTAACCTAATTAATATATAGGTCAAACAATCAAATGCAGTGATTTGAAATCAAATTAAAACGGGTAAATCAAATATATCCATATTTCCAAGAATATTTTACTCACCATTCTTCCCTGCGAGTTCTCCGATCCGTCCGACTGATGACCACTGGCCGAGTAATCCGATGCGGAGGATCGCGCTTCCTCCTCTGTCGGCGACGGCTCCGTCTCGGGCAATCCCAGCAGCTTTCGCAGATCTGAGATGTTCACCCTGGCTGTGCTCTCGCCCACGGGATCATGCAGCTCCTTGGCCAGCTGCAAGTGCTGCTCCGCATAGCGCAACGCTCGCTCGTGTCCACCGATGGCGGAGTGGGCGTTGCCCAGTGACCAGCAGGCCCTTGCCTCGCCAATCCGATCGCCCAGCTCCTGGGCAATGGCCAAGTGCCGATTGTGGTACTCGATGGCAGTGTTGAACTCGTGCAGCAGCGTATATGTGTTCCCCAGACTATAGCAGCTCTGGGCCTCCACCTCGCGCTCGCCCAGCTCCACGGCCAAGGCCAAAGTGCGTTTGTAGTGGTCGGCGGCATCCTCGAATTGTCCCAGGAAGATGTGGGAGTTGCCGAGATTACTGTTGGCCCTCCGCTCGGCAGCTCGATCGCCAAACTCCCTGGCGATGCGCAGTCGCTCCTGGTGATGCTCGATGGCCGCCTGGAAGTCGCCCAAAAGGTAGTAGGTGTTTCCCAGGTTACCACAAGCTCGTCCCTGGGCACCACGATCTCCCAGATCCCGCATGAGCTTCAGGTTCTCCTGGTAGAACTCCACAGCGCGGGTGAGCGCCTCCTTGACATCGTCGCCGAATTTCCCAGGGTTTCTCTGACCCAAATGCTTGCCCTTGGCGTGGTAGACATTCCCCAGGTTGTAAAGGGCACGTCCCTCTGACAGTCGATCTCCCAGTTGCCTGGCGAGAGTCAAATGGCGTTCACAACAGATGGCCGCCTCGTCGAAGCGACCCATGACCTTCAAAGTGTTGCCCAGATTGCCGGATGACTTGGCCTCGCCCAGTCGGTCGTTCATGCTCTTGGCCAGCGTAAGGTCGTGTTTGTGGTACTGCATCGCCTTGTTGTAGTCACCCAGGTAGAAATAGGCGTTGCCCAGTTGGGAGTAAATGGCGGACAGAGTGCGGAGATCCTCGGTTCCGGCTTGAATGGCCGCCTGGAAGAAGGCAACGCCCGCCCGGCAATCGCCCGCCTTGCACAGGCGTTCGCCCTCCAGTGCCAGCTCCAGGCACATGCTGGATCCTCCATCCGATCCGGACCCCTGCTGTGAGTTTCCGTCGTGGGAGTTGGCCCCACCGGCGCCCAGCCCCAGACTGGACACATTCTCCGCCGATGCGGACAGCGAGGACATTCTGCTGCGACGAAGTCTCGCCTTTTTGTCGCGATGCTCCTTTTCGGGATGCTCGGAAAACTGGGAGTTGTCCACTTTGCGGCGCGGTTTTTGGGTGACTGTGAGGGGTTTTTTTGATTTCCTATCTCTCGACACTTTGCTGGTGGTTTTAATGGGCTGCGGCAGGTGAAATTTCAGCAATTAAGTGTTCTTTTGTACCGTTTTTACTAATTAGTCTGCGTTTCTGATTCACTGCCAAAGCGACCAGAGCGAGCACAGCGTAAAATACCTCAACAGATCGTCTGTTAAACGGCTTACTGTTAGGCAAGGCAGATACCACTGTAATGTTAAATATATATTAAATATATATTTTTTTTAGTTTGTTAACTTTTATTTTATTGACTAGAATCCAAAATAATTTTTTCTTAGTGTTGAGAGGTTTAATTCTTTAATTAGTTACTTTCTGGAGAGACTGAGCTGAAATCAATATTAAAATGTGAATAAAGTCTCCTTAAATATTATTTTACAACATTTAAACAACAAATTTGGTGACTAAATTTATATTATTATAATTATTTAATAAAAATCAATTAATCAATTTCCTCCCAAAAATTTAACATTTACCCCCGTGCTGTTACCGCCCAAAGGTAGGTTTACCAACACTGTCCCACGGATTGAACGTGCATAGGCCGCTTTTAAAGATGGCGTCACTTCTACGGTGTCTGTGTGAACGATTCTAGTTGCCGCTGGAAAAAATTAATAATTATCGCATAAAACACACCTGCCGGCCGCTCAAATCGATCGAAAAGCCCACGTCCCCCATTGCGGCGCGATTAGCGAGTGAAATTGTGGCAGTGCGTGCGCGTTAAATCCCCAAAAAGCGCAGCGCAAAAATTGCGAATCGGGAATCCGGATTTGAGGTGTGTGTGTGCGTGTTGCGTCGCTTCTTGTGTGCCCTTCGCTGTTTTTGTTGCAGTCGACATTGCAGTGCCAGCAAACATTGTGCTAAATTACATAAATTTCAGATACTCTGAAAAAGCAGGCGAAAAAAGCGAAGAGGAGGATTCTGCTACACATAAGGGAAGAGCGACAAAGAGAGCAACATAAAGAGCGAGCGAGAGGCCGATGACGATTGCCTTGATTGTTATCGCCCTCGATAGCAACAAAAAAAAGCGGCGTCCTTTCAGTATGACCCTGCTGCAGACCAACGGATATCTCACCTGTGGTGTGACCGTGTGAGAGAGAGAGCCAGGAGAGAGCGCAACAACAGTTTTTGTGGTGAGTGTAGGCGGCGCAACTAAAAACAAAACTCACCACACTCTCACCCAGAAATCTGGCACAGTGGTATCGAAATTCAAGCTCAATGAGTAATCGAAACGGGGGATTTCATGTGCGAAACCAAACTACAGTTTAGGAAAACAAAAGTCAGAAAGATAAGCAACAATAACAGGCTATAAACTCTTAACTACTGCTCGTTTCTCTGGTTTTGTTTGTATGTGTGCCGTCTCTCACGTATAGTATATACACATGTGCAAAAGTGAGAGAGCAAGTCGAAAAGAGAACAAGAGTCGGGTGAAGGAAAAAAATATCGCCACAGTTGCCGTATGCCGCCTTGGTCGTCGGTTGGGTGCAAAAGATATAGAAATCTTTTATATACACACACGCCTGATATAGAACGCAGTCGGTTTTTAATATATTCTGCAGGCCAAAAAAAAAAATCGCAACTAAACTAAGCTCTCGTCGAGTGTAAAAAATTCAAGCCAAATTTCCAAGGCGAATGCAAATTTTTCAAGTGCGCAGTAAGCGGCTACCCCTCAGACGCAATTCACCAAAAGTTTTAATAAATAAATAAATATGTAATTACACTCGCCAGCCCACAACCACATACACACTCATTCGTTTGGATTTCGTATATGCATATATATTTTTTACTTATATTATTTTTAGAATATCGATTTTGTTGCCGCGTGCGTGTGTGTGTGGTTGTGTCTCTCTCGCACCGAGTGTGTGTGTGTGAAACATACATATTTATGATAAGTGTGTGTGTCAAGCAGTAAAATGTGTTAAGAATTATGTTCATATAGACACAAGTTACCTAATCTTACTGCAAAAAATATAAGAAAAAGAAAAATAGAAGAAAGGAATCAACAAACCGAAGTGAAGCTAAAGAAAGAGCAAAAAAAAACCATCAAAACAGCTGCGCTCTCTCACCTTTTACTCATCCTCGTATTTTCTCTCTTCCCATTCCAATTCACATTCTCCCATTTTCCCCATTCCCTGCTCGCACACATACACTACTAAAAGATCTTTGTGTTTTTTACCGCATTTACATGTGTTGACCCCACTTGGACCCCACCCCCTCTCAAAACAGCCCCTCGCGATGCGTTGTGCAAAATTCTCTCGTGAACTACAGTTTTAATTCAATTATGTCAACTGCTGTATACACATATTCACAGTGAAAACATAGAAAGCAGTGCTTAAAACAAAAAGCATCTCTGGATTTCCGTGACGTAGCCAAATGGGAAAGATACTGCTGAAAAACTGAGAAATCGAGAAACAGAAACTGAGAAATCGAGAAACAAAAACTGAGAAACCGATAAAGGTATGCCAAGTCCAACGGAAGTTGGCCCACAACACATTCGATTCATATCGAAACCATTTTTGCCAAAAGCTCGCTCCATTTCCGTTCAATACTTAACCCTTTGATTACTCACGTGACATATCCGTAAGCATACAAATATTTGCATTAATGTATTTTAAAATCACAAAAATGCAGTCAAAACTCCATAACCCAAAATTTCATAAGTTTAATGTAAATTTATCTTGTGGAATCTTTCTATTTGAAAGGCTTGATTTGACGGAAATAAATATTTGCCAGTACCATTAAAACTAATGAAATGTATAAAGTACTTAAGATTTTTTTTTATTTTTGGAAAAAAATGTATAACTAACTTTCAATAATAGATATTCATTTCTTAAAGGGTTAAGCTGTAACCAACCTAAAGTCAGACAAAGAACTGGTTCTAATTGATTGAGTGATTGCTGCGGCGGGGAAGAAGGGGTTAAGTGCCGAGTGGAGGGCAGGGGCAGAACCTGCTCGGCAAATTAACAAGTTCCAATTGATACATTACATACGTGCGGGGACACATGAAATTCGTCGAGCCTGCTTGAAATTAGCATAAATGTGTCAAAATGGTAAATCATTTTGGGTTCGGGGGCTGTCGCGCTGAGAGGTCTCAGATAGGTGACAAGGCCCTTGCAATGCCCTGGAATTAAGCCATAATATATCGGGGCACTGATCAGTTTAATTACAATAATCCATAAGCTAGCGCCAAGCACGCTCATCGTTGAGTTCCCAAATCGAACGTGACTTGTGTGTAATTAAATGGTGAAGAAAACAAGATCAAAGCTCGTAGAGCACTTCACTTTTCAGCGATATTTCCAGTTTCTAACTGACGATCGCTTTGTTGTTTGTTTAAGCGGGTTTGTCACCTGCCATTAACTGCTTTTGGCGTGCTCGTGTTGGTAAAGCACTACTGGCCCACTCTGTCTCGGTAGTTAACTTGACTTTGACGTCACATGTTCACCAAAAAAGGCTTGCACTTAAAAGAAAGATGCAGTTTAGAATTCCAACCTAAAGTAACATTTTGTAAAAACGTTATGCAAACTTTCAGGTAAAACTTATAGTCATTAGCAGGTAGCGAAATGGTAAAAGTTCTTCTAGGAGCTAAACGATTATATTTATTTATCTATTTTTGCGGTTCGGGCGTTTCGCTCCCATTTTCGTTGTTTGAATTTGAATTCACAACCAAATAACATTAATAGGTTTATTTAAGAGTTATAAACCTATTTAACCTCCTTCCGAATTGATTGTTTCGTCAGACTAATCAGTTCAGTTCGATTTTTCTATTGTTTACATATCTAGATCAAAGTTTCTGACCGATTTAGTTCTCCATTGACTGATTTCTCTCGTTTTCAGTCTATTTCCTTGGAGGATTTTAATTTCTGAACTATTTTAACCAGTTAACCAAGGCAGTCAACCTAAATAAGTGCCATGCCATCGTGTGCAGCAATTTGTATGTTCACTTATTGTCTGGCCACTGGAGTTTTCACCATGAAGAGGAGAATGTAAGGCTGCCATAAAATGCCTCCGCATACAAATGTCCGCGTATGAAGCGCTCCTCCGTATATATCCCAGAATCGGGTGAAAGACGAGCTCTATTATAAAATTACCAAGTCTCTGGGGTATACTTCACCCTCCCCGGACGACCTGCTTTGCGTCTGTTCACCTTTTTGTCGGCGTAAACGCACATTCTCCCGGCTGCCGATGATAATTTCGCTGCAGCTTTAACTTTTCTGCCTGGCCGCAGAAGTTAAAGAGCGTGCTTACAGTCAATTTGCCTTTGCCTTTGCTGTGTAAGTTGACTCTTTCTCCGCCGAGTTTCCTCTGCCAGCGGAGGCATGGTAACCTCTTAATGACCACAAATACACTCGCTTGTGCACATTTCTGGCTGTCTGTTTTGACATAACTGACCTCACTTTTAGCAGCCTAATGTATACTATGTGGTGGGCTGTTTTCCCCTCTCCACCTTGTTATGTATGGATTGTTATTGCTGGGCTATGCCTGTCTATTTTGAAACAGTTTCCCTAATTTCACACGGAGAAAAATTATAGAAGAGGGCTTATAGAGGGCTGGTCGAATTGGATGTGTATTTAGGAACTTTAAATCGCTTTTCTTGGTCTTAAAATCGTTGACAATTGTCAAAAGTTTAATTAAAAGGAATGTTATTTTTCAATTTACCAACTGAAAATGACACTTCTTTTATTTTCCACAAAAACTACCTACTTTTTTTCCAATTTTACATGCCCTCATTCACTTTCCTGGCTGCTCTAAAAATAAAGCACAAATCCATATTTCTTTCAACAATACTCACATCGAATTGATTTACTCTAGCCCGGTGTAAACAAAGGTATAAAATTGCAGCCAGATTCGATGCATCGCTTTGTATCGAATTCCTTCCCATGCATCCAGTAAAAATATCTGTAAAGGTAAAGTTTTCTTCAAAATTCTCAACAAATTTTCTTTTTTTTTTTTGCCACACCCTCTCTTTTCGTTAGTTTTTTGTGTTTGACTTGAAAATATTTTCGTTATTTGCAATGGCCAGCTCGCCCGAAGCGAAACTACAGACTGGTCAAAGCTTTTTGGTTGATTGTTTGTTTGTTTGTTTGTTTGTTCTATTGGCAATTGAGAATCCGGTGCAATGGGAAAAAATCAATTTTATTTGCTAGTTTGTTAGGCGAATATATACGAGTATTTGTACAATTTGTGAAGCCAACGGTGGGTGGATAGAATATGTGTATAAGTGCGGGTATAACCTGCTGTACTCGAATGTAAACATCTTTGGCACACCGCAAATTAACGACCGTCTGAGTGGAAGGCAAATGTTTCTCTCATTGTAATTAGGCGATTTTGCCCCCACTGTCTAACTGGCTGACTTCTGCACTCTGGAGAAACGTTTACTGGGCCGAGCCCCAGATTTTTGCCTTTGTTTTGCAAAATGTTTGCATTTTTTACTTCGCACGCCTCGCTAACGAGAGGAGCAATCATCTGTCAGAAATGAGAAAAAACACCGCGGAATGAAACATTAAAAAGTTAATTAGGCACACTGTAGCTGGAATACCCACCCTGCATTTGATCACTATAGAAAAGCGCTGTAGAATTTAACTAACGGACGACAGACTAATAGTCTTAGGTTGTATATTTGGCTAACAATTTTTTGTTTATTTGTTTTATAGACGGTCCAAATATTGATTTTTACAATGTGAATTAAGCTGTTAAATTATAGCTTTGTTATTATATTCAACACAAATTTTCCTAATCCGGTATACAAATTACAATGTTACATTTGCGTCACAATTTTTCCAATGAATTTATTTTTCTTGGAGAAAAACACAGGCCAAATATTGATTTTTTGATTGTGAATGTGTCAGTAGAACATGTTCATTACCTTTTTCTCTATCTTTTTTAATTGATGACAAGAAGAACCTATTTCATTACTTTCAGCCTGTCAAACGGCCTTATATTTAAAGATAAGTATTACGAAAAGATAAATAAATTTAAATCGTATTAACTTCACTGACCCTTAAAATAAAATGCGTTTAAATGTAGTGTTTTATGCATTGTTTAAGCCAATTATTAAGTTGTGTTGAAACAAGAAAATTCTGTAAATTGGGCCTGAAATGACGAGTTGGAAAATATTTGATTTTCTGTTAAATTATTTTATGAATTTAAACGAATACATAATAAAACAAGAAAGGAAAGCTAACTTCGGGCGGAGCCGAAGTTGATATACCCTTGCAGAATATTCTGTAAATAATATTCTCCAAAATTGTTCATATGATGCATTCTTAATACTAATAATAATCCCAACTTCCTAACTTTAAAAACACCAAAGTTATGGTAATTTCAATCGTTCAGTTATATGGCAGCTATAGGATATAGTCGGCCGATCCCTATAAAATTTGGTAGGTCGGATTGATTGGCCAAATATAAAACCCATAGAAAATCCCAACTTCCTAACTCTAAAAACACCAAAGTTATGCTATTTCCTATCGTTATATGGGAGCTATAGGATATAGTCGGCCGATCCTTATGAAATTTGGTAGGTCAAATTGATTGGCCAAATAAAGAAGCCATAGAAAATCCCAACTTCCTAACTTTACAAACAGCAGAGTTATGGCATTTCCTATCGTTCAGTTATATGGCAGCTATAGGATATAGTCGGCCGATCCCGGCCGTTCCGACTTATATACTGCGTGCAAAGGAAAGAAGGGTGTGTGCAAAGTTTCAATTCGATAGCTTTAAAACTGAGAGACTAGTTCGCGTAGAAACAGACAGACGGACAGACAGACGGACAGACAGACGGACAGACGGACAGACGGACAGACGGACATGGCTATATCAACTCAGGAGGTGATCCTGATCAAGAATATATATACTTTATAGGGTCGGAGATGTCTTCTTCACTGCGTTGCACACTTTTGACCAAAATTATAATACCCTCTGCAAGGGTATAATGACAGTTTTATTCGGCTTAAAATTAAATCGATATTGTTATTTATTGCAAAACTTGCTGCGAAAGTGTATGTAGTCTGCAAGATAAGTCTATTGAGAAAAATCTACATTCATTTGGCTGCTGTCTACCAATTTTTAAAAATATATTCACATTTGATGTCAAAAATTTCGGTTTCTTATTCTCTAGTTTTGACTTTCCTTTGCGATTGCGGAAATTAATGACGTTTTTTTGCCGCACTGAATATAATTTTAGATGCGGGGAATTCGGTGCGAGTGAGAAATCTTTTTGCTGAAATTTTTACAGCCAGCAGAGTTGCAGGAAGGGGGCATTAAATAAATTTCCGTTTTGCCTTATTCTATTTGCAGTGCAGTTTGGAGCATATGAAATTTATTTTCAAAAATATTCTTAATTTATTTTGGGTGTATTTATAGCCGAGTTAAATTGGGAAAAATTCTTGAGCATGAAATCATTTGACCTTGAATTTCCACAAAGTGCTCAGTTTCAGACCGAATTGGCTATATTATTAATGCAGTCTTTGTTTGTTATGACCACAGTGGCGTCATGGACAAAATCAATAAACAACACTCTGAAAGAGGCGACAGCTGCAGCAATTTAATAAAATCGCATTGCACAATTAATAATTAACACTTGCGGTGCGCCGCCACCACACAAACAATTAAAGATAGAGCATTTGAAGGAATTCCTCAGTAGGTGGAAAGCTTTTCCCTATCTTATCTTGTTCACCCTGAGATACATTTTCTCTTCTTTTGTTTTCACAGTTTACGCCGCTCTGTGTTTGTGCGACATTTTTGCGTTGATTTTGATTAGGCGGCAGCCACGCCCACCCACACTCACTCGCCGCCCGCTTATCACAGCTCAAATCGCTTAATTAAAAAACACAAAATGAAAAACTAGACGAGAAAATAAAACGCAGAGGAGAGGTGCGCGCAAAGGCAGGGCAGAGCGCTTTTCAATTGAAAATTTTCCATACTTTGGCATTGAATTTGTAGTGGCACATATATTTTACTAAGTAGCACATACGCAAATCTGAGCACCAGACCTGTATATAAATATATATATTTATAGAGAAATACCTCTGTAGGTGGTGACGCTATAGGCAGGGGTATATTTCATTGAACTGAGCGGCGTCTGGCGCGTGTTTCACAACAAAATTTGCATTCTTTCAGCCTTATGTTTTATTTTGCTGTTTTCTTTTTTAATTAGTCAAAGGCTGTCGCATTCGCCGTGTGTCTTGGTCTTAATTATTTAATTAAATTGAGGAAACTGTTGTGACTGCTGTTGTCTCTCGCTGAGCTCCACCTCTCTTTCAGCGCTTTGCTGGGTCTGTTTTCGTGTTTTACGATTTCGTCATATGGTTTGGTTGCTCTTGACTGCTTTGGGTCCCCATTTAATAACAATACAGAGAGCAAAGCCGAAACCAAAACAGAAATCCCCACCTCGAACATAACACTTGTCACTGATGCAATTAGTTGTGGGCTTGTGTACATTGTCAACTAATTTCATGGCACTTTCTCTTTACCACCTTAGCAATAAGTTAAATTAAATCTTACATAAAAACCAGAAGCACATGGAAAAGGCAGGGCTAGAAGTTATGACAGATGTGGTAATCAAATTAAAGGCGGCAATAGATAAAAATGCTCGGTTATTAGAATCCCCACATTCGGTAGAAGAAAATTTAGTGATAAATTATTGAAATGTGGATAAAGAACCAGTTCTTGCCTAAATACTTAAATCTGATATAGAAGCTTAAACACAATAAAAGTATATAAAACTTAATCTAGGAAGACATATATAGTCATTTAAAAATTCGTTTATATTAGTATTAATGTGTAACATTTCAGTTGAATTCAGTATAGTTATTTATTAGACCATTCTTGGTTTTTTCTTTACCTTGACTTAATTAAGCTGTTCCAAGAAACAAATAAAGGCTTTCTTCAAAGAATTTTTTCTTTCATTAATTACATTCTCAGAACTATTCTATGACATGTCCTCTTAAAACTAAGTAGCTTTCTTAAAGTATAAAGCTTTTCTCAATGAGTATACTCTAAAATATTCTTGAAAAATCAAATACGGTCTGTCGCTTCATCCGTTTTGCATTAAATGCAAATCCTTGGCAAATGCATTGCACAAACACGTGCTCCCACTCCACGCACTCGGTTAATAAATGTTAAAATGCGCAAAAGGAAAATATTGTGTTCCCTTTTCAACCCACAACTGCTGACGTACACTCTACACTTGTTATACCAAAAATAGAAGTATAAAGTCGTGTCTATTTTTGTGACCCATAAATGCTGGTTTTCCCACCTTTCTCTACTTTTCCTTTTGTCTTCGTGTCAATGTCGCATTGCGTGAGTTGGTTTCATTTGAACTTTGGCGAGAGGTTTTCGCTAAAAGAGGGGTTCTCGCCTCATTTTATTAAAATTAGTTACCAGAGGTGGGGGCGATAGTGTGGGCCATAAATAAATTGAATCATGCTGTCAATAGAAATTTATAAAGTGCATGGGGAATTGTTATGCCGGGGGAAAAGCCTTGAACGTGGCTTTAAAATGTGTGTGAGCGCATGATTTCCGATAAGAAAAGCTGCTCTACTCATTCATGCTGATGCATCTGTCGGATGCATTTTATTTAACTGAGCTTTAGATGCTGACGTTTGCACAACTAAACCCTTTTTAGGCAAAGCTCAACTGTTATCTCTGCCACGCACTCCCTCCCCTTTTCCGTATTTTTTGCGGACTCAACAAACATCAATCGATAGTTTTGCTTGCCATTGTTTGCCTGCCATTCAACTTGGCCAGCAACTTTTTCAATCGAGTTGCCAACTTTGTCTTTTGGGCAAGCGATTCGCCCCGTTTTTCCCCGTCTCCGGGATGTTTTCTAATTTAATTTATTACTGTTTCTGTTCATCTTTCGCTTGTTAAGTGCCTTGAATGTTTAATATTGTTTTACATGTTTTAACAAGTTGCTCCGCTTTACGCAGTTACTATTTTCCCAAAGTGACCCAATTCCCTAAGAAATTTCTTCTAATTTCGTTGACTCTGGCCGAAAACGCGGTGTATGTGGTGTGTATCCTGCGCAAAAGTCAACCAAAACAAATCAAAAATGCAGCAAATAAAAATGTAGAACGGAGAAGCAGAGGTTCTTCCCCAAAAAGAATGAACAACAGCAGTCGTAGCAGAAAGTTCTTACCCAAACCCTCGACGCTGACCACCCACTCGTGACATTTACAATTGTATTTTTTTTTTTTTTTTGGCGTTGGTTCACTGTGGAAAAAAAACCACAATAAATTCTGTAGATATTTGGAATATATACCCCAAAACCACACTACAATTTCCGTTTTATTTGTGACATCAGATTTTATCTATTTTTATTTTGTGATTTCCTACTGAACTTTCAAGAGATTGTAATGACTTTCTCATTTCCTCTTTAGTTTATTAAAACTATTTATATGAAAACAAATATTTATTTTGTAATTGTTTCCATTTGGCTTTAAAATAATTTTCACATTACACTTTACAACGTAACTTTAATAAATGGAAATGCAGTCTCAGTAAATTCTTATTTTTTATTTTCCAAAAGAATAAAATTCTCTAGTAAAATTGTTGATGCTTTAAATGAGTATAAATATGTTGTTTGGATACAATATATTAGAAGTTTCGTTCAATTACGTTTTAACAGTATATATTTGAATTACCGGCTTCTGAAGCAGTTATAACAATGTTTTCCTTTAATGATGTTGATTAATAATGATTTTTCTAAGTGTACGACTGTTGATGATGGTCGTCGTGGCTGCCTCGAGGGCACACGCTGAGCCGCCCAAGTGCTTACATTGTGCAAACTTTCGCTTCTTGTGCAGCTGATGCTGATGCTACTGCTCCTCTGTTGATGTTGTTGATGGGGCTGGGGCATGAAATCTTATAAAACTTATTGTTCCATTTCCTTTCACTTTATGTAAATTAAACAGTGCATTATTCTTGCATATGCGCGAATGGGGAGAAGGACGCGAGTGGGTGGTTGGAATGGTGTTGGAGTGTGAGATACGTGCAGTTATTTGCATTTTGCACTTGGCACATGTGCCAAGTTCTTTTTTCCTCCAGATCTGCGTGTTGCTTGATTTTATTTAACGAGGCAAAGGGTGGGAAATGCTGTTGCATATGTAAACTTAATGGCTCCGCGGTGATTTGATTGATTCCATGATCACAGTGTGTATCGACTGCAACAAGGTCATGGCTTAGCCCTCCAGCTCTCATTTTTGCAGAAAATGCGCAATATAAATTGCAGCGGTCGATGTTAGTCATCTATTTAACAACATTTTTAATACGATTTATCTTAAAGAGATTTGTAGCTTACGACAGATACATAAAATAGCGTCTAGTAAATAAAGAATTTACATAAGGTTTATTTGTTGTTTCCTAAAAAGAAACAACAATCAAAGGGGAACAGCATTATATTATTTAAAACAAGAGAGAACGCTATAGTCGGGTGCCCCGACTATCAGATACCCGTTACTCAGGTAAAAGGAGTGCGAGGGAGATGGAAATAGAAACTTTGATCACGCATAACTTTTTAACGAATGGTCCGATTTGAAAAATTTCTTCTACATTTCGATAGGTATTGAGAAACACAATAAAACTGCATTTTTACTTTTCCGAAATATTAAAATTTTTAAAATCGTATATAAGCGATTGTGGGCGTTAAAGGGGGCGTGGCACCTTTTTGAAACAAACTTGCGCTGCGTAGGAACTCCTAAAATCTACATGCAAAATGCCAATCTTCTAGCTTTTATAGTTTCCGAGATCTCAGCGTTCATACGGACAGACAGACGGACAGACGGACAGACGGACAGACGGACAGACGGACATGGCTAGATCGACTCGGCTAGTGATCCTGAACAAGAATATATATACTTTATAGGGTCGGAAACGCTTCCTTCTAGCTGTTACATACTTTTGCACGAATACAATATACCCTTTTACTCTACGAGTAACGGGTATAATTATATATATTTTTTTGTGCAGTTGGGCTCGCCCACACCAACATGCTTTTGTCGATGATTACCGTACAGAAATCAATTTCATGCAGGCAGCTTTGATGATTTCCCAAGTACATAGGCACGCAATGAAACGCAGTTTATAATTTTTGCCACTAAACTCCGTGGCGGCCTAGTGCATGCCAGTAATTTGATGCATTCGGCGCGTTTTCATCTCTCGCATTTTCACTGTCATGCCTTACTGGAGACGACTGGATGAGTTGATGGAGAATTCTCACCGACCATGAACTCATCTTTCGTGCGTTGCACAAAAGGATTTTGCCAAGTGCCCGATGTATGTGTGTGTGTCTTTTTAAGGAAGAGCGTGCATGGACGCTGTTTACTGCGTAGTTTTTCCTCTGCAGTTTTCCCCGCCTGGAAACCGCCTCTTCGTCGTCTGCAGCCCCCAATTCCTTATACACGTTTCAAGTACGTAGCGAATACGAAAACAGTGAGGAATATTTTCACACTGTAGAGGAGTGCGACGAGGGAGAAAGCAGTAAAGGGAAATTCTGCTTATCATCGTGTCACTTTGCATTACATAAAACCAAAAAGTGTGAGAAAACCCTCTAAGAAATGAGAATTTGCGCACTAGAGAAAGGTATTTAAAGAGAACTAAAATTTACCTTAAGTAATAAACATTGCCAACAAATGAAAACAACAATTAAAAACAAGAGAGAACGCTATAGTCGGGTGCCCCGACTATCAGATACCCGTTACTCAGGTAAAAGGAGTGCGAGGGAGATGGAGATAGAAACTTTGATCACGCATAACTTTTAAACGAATGGTCCGATTTGAAAAATTTCTTCTACATTTCGATAGGTATTGATAAACACAATAAAACTGCATTTTTACTTTTCCGAAATATTTAAATTTATATTTAAATAAAATCGTATATAAGCGATTGTGGGCGTTAAAGGGGGCGTGGCACCTGTTTGAAACAAACTTGCGCTGCGTAGGAACTCCTAAAATCTGCATGCAAAATATAAATCTTCTAGCTTTTATAGTTTCCGAGATCTCAGCGTTCATACGGACGGACAGACGGACAGACGGACAGACGGACAGACGGACAGACGGACATGGCTAGATCGACTCGGCTAGTGATCCTGAACAAGAATATATATACTTTATAGGGTCGGAAACGCTTCCTTCTACCTGTTACATACTTTTGCACGAATACAATATACCCTTTTACTCTACGAGTAACGGGTATAATTACAAGGCAAATTAAAAATCAATACAAATATTCATTAAATATTTGACTGAAATTAAATAAAATGGGGAAGTACGAACAAGAAAGATTTAAAAATAGGCAATAAAATGTATGGGGCTTCCCTAGAAGGCATACTAAAATTATTATTTGCGGTAAACTAAACTAAATTCACATCTATAGTAATGACTAAATTGACAGTGATTGAAACCCATTTAACTAAAAAATAAGAGTAATAGTGTTTTGAGTACTTGTAGATAATTGTTAATGGTTTATTGCATTAGGGTTACATACCTTGTTTAAAATACAAAGTCATTTATTTCTAGTAATTATCTGAATTTTAGTAGACAAACAAAAAATAAGCTAAACAAATTATGGGCTATTATGGCTCAATATCATTTTAATCTACCATATTAGTGTGATAGCAGTAGTTTCAATAATACCAAATAATCCTCTGATAATGAAAATGACTGTAGCCTTAATTTATGATAGTTTGTGACTCACAAGAGTTTAATAAGGAAAACAAATGTTAAAAATTGAAAATCTAAGTTTCCGTTAAAGCCAACTGATGAAGAAATCTGAATAGTATGCGAGTTTTGGTATGATTCAAAAGTTGCTCTCGCCTCAAACATCTTTTAGGTTATTGATTATAGCTGGGAAACCAATAGACATGCGTCAAATGCATACTTTCGAAGGAGGAGGCAGGATGAGATATAGTATATTTGAGTACATATAGGCTAGACCAATGTATTGATGGTGGCAATCATTGAGATGGTGACTTGATAAATAAAATTTTAACACCAGACCTCTAAATTCATTTGAATCAAGTAGAATAATTAAATATAATATAATTTGTTAAAAATAACATGTGAACTAAATATGTTTACGTTAAGTAAACCGACAGGCTGGTCTTGAACGTGGGATTCAAGAACTGCAATCGATAATATCGATATTACTGTCGAAGCTTTACCATTTCTAATGTAGGGGGTTTGGGGTGGGAAAATAATTTCCTCCAATGAGTGGGCGAAGGTTGCCGACTGTCGACTGGCGCTTAGTCATTAGATGACCAAAACGATGACTGTGTTTTAGTGGTTGGGCGGCGAAAATCTTATAAATGCCAGTAAAAACAACAGGCAAACAAAAGAAAAGCAAAACAAAACAGCAGAGGAGAACCAAAGTGAATAGAAGCGGCCACAAAGCGAACTTGTCTCATTATTTTGTGAGCCGCCCTGGCTATTTGTTATTGTTTTCTATGATGGTATGCTGGGGAATTTCGTTTCCACCGCCGAGTAAATAATGTCATAAGGTCACACGAACAAGCACACATTAAAGGGGGAATACTGTGGGCCTAATGGTCAGCCATTGTTGCTGCCCTTGTTGTTTTTGGTCATTTGTCTTGGGACTTTGGGCTGGGCTCTGTTGATGGTTTTATATAAAATAGCATAATAAATGGCCAGCCCAGTCTTCTAGATTCGCTATCGCTGCCATATTAAATGTCACGACGGGGTTGAAGTTATTTGCTCGCAGGTCCCGCCCCATTGCGAAGGTGATTGAAACAAATTAAAGCAAAAAAAAAAACAGTGCAGAAATTCAATTATTAACAGGGCAACGCGTTGAAAAGCGCTGACCACCGTCAGTCAACGTGGAAAATGGGTACAAAAAAGAGCCTCCGTCAAAGGCAGCTGTGCAAACTTTTCACTCTCCACTCGCACCCACTCTATCTTTCTCTCTCTCACTCTCTCTCCCTCTCTCTATCTTTTACACTTTTTACCATTCAGTGAGTTCCGGCTGGCTAACACACACATGCGTGTTTTGGTTTGCCAAGCACTGGGAAAAAGTAAACCAAAATGGGTTAGTAAATAGGTTAAATGTTTTATGAATACCGTTTAGAATTTCAAAAATATAAACAATTTAACAATAAAAGAAAAGCCATGTTGGCAGATATAAATATTTAAATGGTGCGATTTTTCTATATTTAATATTCTTTTGATTTTATTAAATATTAATTAAATTAAATTATTATTAAATATGATTGAACATTTCAGAATACGATTTTATTTAAGCTGTTTTTTCTTTACAAAATATTAGAATGCGTTTGTGCTTTCAATAAACTTTTGAAATAGAAAGTGAAAATTGTATTAAAATTTCATATCTATGTTTTTTCTCCGTGCAGAGTCGCCCACGCGTCTCAATTTCCATTTCCACCGGCAGGCAGCTGGCCCAAGCGAAGTTGATCGCATTTACCTGTTTGTCACTCATACGCCTTGTGGTTCCAGTCAGTTTCTGGCTCTTTTATTTTCTGCTCTCTTGTATGTGGGTGTTCCGGCCGATGAGCTAGTGTGTGCGACATGTTTAACATGTTTTCGCTTGGAAATCGACGGTGGACAGTCGGTTTGACTTGCATTTGTGCAAAATTGTGTGCCTAACTGCAAACACTGAACATGTTCCGCAATGTCCTCGAAGTGAAAACTATGCAGCAACCATACATATGTAACATTTTCCTGCCTCAACCAACCATTTCCCTCAAGTTGAAGTTGAACCTGGGCCAGTTGATTTCTCCCCCTCGAAACAAGCCATGCAAATGAATGAGTTTTCCCAGTTTGTGTGCGTCCTTCATTTGGCTTCATTTCCGTTCAAGACGACAGCGGCATCTAGTTTCCGGTCAATGATTTTTCTGGGCTCGTTTTGATTTAATTTAGACGCTATGTTAAAATAAGTTTAACAGTCGGTTATAATGGTCATCCCAAAAACAACCAAATCCAAGTTGGCCACATTCCTGGGCTTTTGCGGTTCCAAACGTCCAGCTTTTGGTTTTCGTGGTCTGTCGGTGAAAGTTCAGCTGAAGGGAGTGGAATTCACTACTCAGCAATTGCCAAACGTCAATCAATCAATCAGAAGACTGATTGCAATTGCAAAATTGTACATTGGACGTTTTTCCTTAGTCGTTATATTCATTAATTACATAAGTCAAAAATAGGTTGTTAAATTAGGTTTTCTCTAAACTGACAAAACGTCTGTTTGATTTAAAAATTGTAAATGCCTTTCTTTTATGTTTAGTATACATCATATCCAACAGCCAAATATTATTAAAACTGCATTAATTCGCATTCGTTTTTGAATGTAATTGCTCACATTGGTTTCTAGTGTTGCCACAGTCCCTCATTTTATCAGCTATCTGTTATCTGAAACAAAGAAATCACAGGCAAAGCCATTATCTCCGAACCGACACATACAAGCGCACCTGCAAAGCCCACGATTAGATACTCCCCCGAATGTTTCATTTTTATCATACTGGGGCTTTTTCGAACCTTTCACTGCGGTGTCAATTTTTGAGTAATTTTTCACCGATAAAAACTATCTATCTAACTAACTATCAATATTTTTATATTTGCTTGCAGTGCATGTGATGCCAAATATCCATAAAATCAGCAAAAGCGAAGTACTATGTGAATGCACCAATCAACAGTTAGCCAGCAGCAGCTCTCTCTCAGTTAACCAAATTGATGTGCCATTCAGGAGTAGCAGCGCAGAAACAGGATCAAAGCAACGTAGAAGCTAAGCGAGAGTATTAAGAGTCAGGCGCATCGCAAATACAACAATCCCTCCAGTAAACAATACAAAATCCAACACAAGAAGCGAAGAAACAGGTGAGTGGCTGATAGATTGGACTGGTGAAGTCACAGAGAGATAATTGATTGCCCTACTTTATTCCAGTGTATATATAACTGTAACGAATTTAAAATCCAAGCAAGCGTTTAGAGAGAGCAACAATTTTCACACCCCCAGAGTCCCCGTCTGATAAATGCCAAGATAAGTCGTTACCGCTTTAACACCGCCATCAACATTACCCAGCAACAGAAGCTGATCCAGCAACTCCAGCAGCAGCAACAGCAGGCGATCGCTTTTAAGGGGAAGAAAGGCAAGAAATTGCAGTTGCAGCAGCCGTTGCAGTTGCAGATAGGTCAGGAAACGAATAGAAGAGGAGGAGCCGTAAGATCCGGAGCAGCAGAGCTGTTGGGCTTACCCAGAGGTGCCGATAACAATTGCAAGACGCCAAACTCAACCGCAAAAGTCGCCAACATAACACATAAAATTTTCGGTTGGCTACGCAAATCACGCAACAAACGGCCAGTCGAGATCCTCAACAGCGATTTCGGCGAAGACGGCGACGAGGGCGTTGGCGAGGGCAAAGGCCAAGGCGCAGGCGAAGGAGGAGGAGCAGCCAGTGCAGCTGGCGGTGCATCCGATCAATTTTCAGTGGCAAGCGTTAAAAACAAAGCCGGCAAGCTGAATACCACACAGACAGCCACGGAGACCGCCATCGATTCAAACGAACCCAAATCTGAAAAGATGTCATCGGGCACGTTTGTGGATCGAATCGACCCGTTCGCCAAACGTTCGCTCAAAAAGAAGGGTAAAAAGAGTCAAGGTTCCTCACGCTACAGAAATTCTCAGGATGTTGAGCTGCAGCAATTGCCGCCGTTAAAAGGTAAATATTAGGGATTTCACAAATATAATATTTGTTATTTACAACTTTTTGTTTTGCATTTCTCGCCAACAGCCGATTGCTCCAGCCTAGAACAGGAGGAGCTGTTTATACGGAAGCTGCGCCAGTGTTGCGTGTCCTTTGACTTTATGGATCCCGTCACGGATTTGAAGGGCAAGGAAATCAAACGGGCCGCACTTAATGACCTATCCACCTATATAACACATGGGCGCGGTGTGCTTACGGAACCGGTTTACCCGGAAATAATTCGCATGGTAAATATCCGGACTACCAAAACAAATTTAAACGAAACCGATTAGGTATCAATATCTTTGTAGTATACTTAACTATCATTTTATACTTTTACAGATTTCTTGCAATCTATTTCGCACGTTGCCGCCCAGTGAGAACCCCGATTTTGATCCCGAGGAGGATGATCCAACACTGGAGGCGTCCTGGCCACACCTACAGCTGGTGTACGAGGTGTTTTTGCGGTTCCTGGAGTCGCAGGATTTTCAAGCGACCATCGGCAAGCGTGTGATCGATCAAAAGTTCGTCTTGCAGGTAAAAGTACAATTCAGTGGTTTGAAACTTCAAAGGTTCTTAAACGGTTTTTCCAATAGCTATTGGAACTGTTCGATTCGGAGGATCCTCGAGAGCGGGACTTTCTAAAGACGGTATTGCATCGCATCTACGGAAAATTCTTGGGATTGCGGGCTTTTATACGAAAACAGATTAACAACATATTCTTGCGCTTCATTTACGAGACGGAGCACTTTAATGGAGTCGGTGAACTTTTGGAAATACTGGGCAGGTATGTTTTACAGTGAAATAATCTTTTGTTCTCCTAAATATTAACGGGTTCGTTGTTTAATCATTCAGTATCATCAACGGATTCGCCTTGCCCTTGAAAGCCGAACACAAGCAGTTTCTTGTTAAGGTCCTATTGCCGCTACACAAAGTCAAATGCCTGTCGCTCTACCACGCTCAGCTGGCGTATTGCATTGTACAATTCCTAGAGAAGGATCCATTCCTTACCGAACCGGTGGTGCGTGGCCTGTTGAAGTTCTGGCCTAAAACGTGTTCCCAGAAGGAGGTCATGTTCCTGGGGGAGATTGAGGAGATTCTTGACGTGATCGATCCGCCGCAGTTTGTCAAGATCCAGGAGCCGTTGTTCCGCCAGATTGCCAAATGCGTGTCAAGTCCACATTTTCAGGTGATTACTGTAGTAATAATAACTATAATGATTAATTCTTCCAACGAAATGCTGACATCGATTTGCATCTATTGAGTTTCTGTAAAGAATAAAAAATAAGCTCAAATATAATCTGGTTATTTCTTCAGGTTGCTGAGCGAGCTCTTTATCTGTGGAACAATGAGTACGCCATGTCGCTCATCGAGGAGAACAACGCGGTTATTATGCCCATCATGTTCCCGGCCCTTTACCGCATCAGCAAGGAGCACTGGAACCAAACCATCGTTGCGCTCGTCTACAATGTATTGAAAACGTTCATGGAGATGAACTCAAAGCTGTTCGACGAGCTGACCTCCAGTTACAAGGCGGAGCGGCAAAAGTGGGTTCGAAATCTTAATTCTTGGTGTCCAAAGTTAAACATAATCGTTTTTTCCTTTTTTAGAGAGAAGAAACGTGAGCGTGACCGCGAGGAGCTGTGGAAAAAACTGCACGAACTCGAATCCAATCGTTCTAGTGGGCGCACCGCCGGCGGCAGCGCTACGACATCGAACAGCGCAGCTCCCGCGGCGTCAACGTCACTGCAGCCACCCAGCACCGCTGGCCTGAACTCTCATCAGCAGCAGTCGAATAGCAGCAGCAGCGGTAGCCTGTCCAGCGGCGGAGCCGGCGGCGACAATAATCCTGCGACCACAAATGCGAAAATCAAACAGGATAAGGCGGACAACTAAGCAAGAAACGCGAGGCGCGCCCGAAACTAACAATAAAACCAACATCAGTAAAAGCGTAAGCGTTACGCGTTATCCGATATCCGTAAACGGCTGAGACAACAACCACATCTAAAGGAGAAATAAATAGTTATACTAAACCACACATATGCTAAACTTTAAAACCAGAAAATATAAAACTAAACTGTATACTCGATTGACAAGACACCAACCATGCTGACCCGCAGGACGCTTGGCCGGCTGTTAAAGGAGGTAGGATCGAAATCTGGAGCGGGAGCTGAATCAGATTCCTGGGCGTGTGTGTGTGCGGTAATTAAGAAGCTTGAGTGCGGCATAAAAGAAATCTTTATAAATAATGTATCTTACACGTACAGCAGCACACACACGTGCGTGACACGTATAAATATATATTACAAAGGAAGAAACATAATTATTAATTACGTTTAAGCGAAAAAAAAGTTGAATAAAGAGAAATCATGTTAGTAAGAGAAAAGCAGAAGATCGATAACTATAACGGATTGACGATTGTTGAAGCGCATTGAATATTATTAACTAAACATATTGCTAACTAGATCCTAGCATAGATCAGCCATCCTATCCCCAACCACGAACACTACAATATCCTACTCACCAATATGTTCACTTGCAATTATATTTGCGTTTATTTGAAATGTGTAAAATAGTTGAAACTGCATTGCATCCTAAGATTTTGATTTAATTAATTGCTCCATTGAACGGCGTGTCTTAGTCCAGATTTCCCACTGAATTGTATATAAGATATCCGAGAACTGTGCTCCTCCTTACCCCAGAATGAAACTTTGTTACTTAGCTTTAAGTGTTGCACACTCCGTCAAGACTTCTCGAAAACAGAAATTCCAACAATTCCCGCTAAATGCCTGCGCAGTTACGAAGACGAATCTGCATTCGAGCATAGACAAGCAAAGCCAAGTTTTAGTACATTGTTGAAGTTGCTGCTAAACGGGCCAAGATAGACAAGGAGCCGGCGAATATATAAATAATTAAGAATACCATTTAATACCATACCATAACGTACGATAATCGCTGATCTATATAAATGTGTTTAAGTGTGCGGAAAATACAAAAATATATCTCCAAGCTGAAGAATAAGCGCTTGAGCGCAGGTCAAGATGTAGTCGTCAAAAAAGAATACAAAATATTGAGCATTGTAAAAAGGTTAAGCTAGAGAAACCAACAACCAAGCAAATGATAGTATATAGAAAAAGGTTATGGAAAATTCAGTTTGGCATAGTCTCTCCCCATACGATAATTGGTATCTAGCGAAACATTTCCAAAGTCCACTTTAGACTCGATGCATCTAAACACACTATAGACCCTTTGCATGGGTGTATGTATGTACGTATATCTCTAGGGAAGGCGGTCCGGTGTCTCGAGCCCCAAAAAGTTTGCAAATTCCTTTCAGACTTCTCGATTTAATTATTTTACTTTTAATCCTCACGGAAATGCGCACAATTGTCATTCGATTTGCTAAACAATATTTTCAATTGTAAATAATGTAGCTAAGATAAAATGGGGAATTCTTTGGGCCGCTTTCCCGGCATCTCACTCTCACACACTTAGCCGCACTCATAGTAAGGATATAAAATTTATATATGGCATATACTATGCATATGTATGTTTGTTCATTCAACTCTCACGCCCATTACAAAGTATAGAAGCATGCATTATAGGAGAAAAACTAGGATCAGAGGCGGCAAATAGGACGAGATGAAAGTATCCACTAATTAATGTCTCATTAAGCGAAATCGCAAAAGTTCATATAATATTAAACAAAGATAATTGTGTCTGTGAATCGTGAGTTATTATACACATATATGTATACATATATTGCAAACAAAAAGAAAAAAGAGAAAAAAATTATAAAAAAAATCTAAACGAAACGTAAAAGTTAGCGTTATTATTAAATGTTTGTAAAACGTCAACAATATGCAACACAACAAGTGCGAGGGAAAAGCGAATAAGTGCATCAACTAAAGAGTCATCGGCTAGAAGAGAGAGTATATTTCGAAAATAAAAAATTGAACCTATGGCCTAAATACTAAGCAACGTGTGTAAGAAAGTTTTGCATCTTTATATTAGCGTGTAATTAAACAAAACAAATAGCTAAACAAAGCCTAAGCCTAAAGCAACTACAACTAGAGCTACTACCAAGAACCCGCGAGTATCATCCCCCCATTGACAAGCAATAGCGATCAGATCAGATCAGGTTACTCCAGAGCGTTAGGTCTTGCTGCCTTCAAATGTCCCAAGAAGAACACCAAAAAATCTAAAAACCGGAATGTAGAATGTTAAAAGTTGGGGGCAGAATTTGTTGACCTGTTTGTTATGCCAATCCAGTAACACCAAAATTCTATACCTAACTAACAAATCCATAACACACGAATAGGACCTATCTCTAGTTAACGTTGATGTTCGCATAGGATGCCAATCAGTGACAAAAAACATATTCAAATAATGCAAATGTAAAATCGAAACAAGAAATCAAGTAAACAACAAGAATAAACTAAACAAAAATGTTGAAAAAGAATGCCTAATAAACGATAAATATTTAAGTCAAGTGGTTTAATGACTATTGTCTCTTCATTTTAGTTTATTTTGTGATCATCACTTCTGTTGCACTCTGAGTTAACCTGTTTAGTCCGCTTTCAACTTATATGGTAACTTTAACTATAGTTTCTATTATTGTATTTATATGTATAAACAAATCGAGCATGTTAAATCGTAACTGCGAAAGCTGCTTAGAGCCAGCTGAGCAAAGAAGTATAAGCAAAAGCAAAACTCGTTAAGTACTTTTAGAGACAAAACCTTGTACTAAGAAATGTACTAAAAATAAAGTTGCATTAACAACGTTGCATAAAAAACAAAAACCGAAAAAACGGAAAATCCAAGAACAACAAGAGCATAAATAGTTAAAGCGCTTAAACAATAAAAATACTATGGATACTAACAATGAAAAGAGAAAGGAGCCGATGGAAAAGGATAAATATATATGTGAATTACGTATTTTCTTATGTTCTAGACTTGTAAAAAAACCTATCGTATATGACACACGCTATTATTATGTATAACTTTGAGTTCTTGTTCTATAGGACGGTGTGCGAGGATTTCGATTGTTTTCTTGGGTTAAAAGCACACTGCACCACACTCACCCACTCATACACACTCACACACATAACTAAACAAAATCTTATGCTGAGAGTAAATATAAAGAGTAAATTAAAATTACACAAACATAAATGGGAATAAATATATATAGGTATATACATGCATATATATAAAAATATATATACAAGAGCATCGGAAAACAAAGGTTTAGTTGATTGCTTTCAAAAACAGGCAGAAAAAATGACACTAAAAATGTTGTTAATTTTTTTTTCCATTTTTTCTGTCTGAATTTAAGAGGCAGCTGGAAAAAATGAAATTGCATGGCGCAGACGAAAACAAATATTTAGCTGCAAGCAGAATTAACCAAAAATATTAAAAACCAAGTAAAACATGAAAACACACAAACTGAATGAATGAGTACGAGCAAACGGAGAGAAAAGAAGCAAAGAGATCAATCAACAATAAAAAATTAATAAATACAAAATAAAACACAAAACTGGTTTAATTTCTAATGTTAAGATAATAATTAAATGTCAAGCAGTAAGAGGGAAACTAGCAAATCTCTACGAGCGATTAGTTTTGGGATAGCAATAGCCGACGTTAAAGGTGAATTCCAAATACTTTTTAAAAATTCCTTTATAATAATTTTTAGATTTTTATTAAACTATTTCGTGTATAAAACATGACGATTTTGATCCCGAAAACGAAAGAGGATGATTACACATATTAAACGCACTTAACTCATTTAAAATGTTTTAAAGGCAATTATAATTTATAATAATTTTCTAGCAATAAGCTTCTGTTGGCCGGAAAGCTATCAAATGCATAAAGCTTTGCATTAAAACTACAAAAGCTGTGCGGTGCAGTTGATTCGCTGCCGTCGTCGGGTGCAGTTGGAAAATCGCGAGAAAAATCAATTTTTGAAAATTTCACCCTCGCCAAATATTGTCCCGTGATCCTCCATGAAGTGGGAGAACTATTGTGACTTTGTGGCCGGATGTTTTGGCGGTGAGTGGAAAGCTCCAGCTTGGCATCATCATGTAGCCCATATTGGGAATACTCTAGGAATGACGCAATGCAGAACCAGATGATAGGCCACTTGTTGAGAGGAACAGCCCCAGCGGAAAACGGGCGCCATGGTCAAGTTCACGTGCAGCGCCCCTGATCCCCGATTCGTATTTTCGTGCCGCATTCGAATTCTTGCCAATCGGGGGTCCAACATATGTCTTACATTGTGGCTGAAATTTGTAATTAATTTATGCTATGTATATATGTATATTTATTATTCTATTCAGGTGCCTGCGGGGTGTTGGTGGCCCACCCACTCGACACAATCAAAGTATGGCAACAGGCTTCTAATTCCTCCGTGGTTACAGCCATCCAACAAATCTACGGCCGCAATAATGGGGTAAGTTTAAGAGCGATTGCATCTGGTCTGGGTTTTTGAAACAAAAAACGACTATTTGATGAATTTAAAATATTAAAGAATTCAATCTAATGGCGAGAAATCTTTAACCAAATACATAAACAAAAAAAAATATTCCTGCCTGATAGTTTAATTTTACCAACAGACGATCATCACGTAATAAGAGCTTATACACACGTTTAGGAACTTTATTTTTATGTCGATACTGACCGGCTGACATACTAATACATTAAAATTGGTTTCTACAAAACCTTTTCCAAACGGTCAAAAGCCATAACAATTTTCTATGAATGAATCATAAATCATTTTTTAATGAATTATGGAAGACGCCAAATGAACAAGTGCCGAACACTGCTCTTCTTTAATGTCTCATGTCACAAAAAAACTTACCAACAAATTTGATTGAGTTGCTATTTTTGGCGTAACGACATTCCAATGAATTCTAAACACACTAAATGGTTGCTATTTATATTAATTAACCCGCTGACCAGACGTGATCCTTCAAGTGGGGTGACTGGGAGTTGTAGGTTTAATCGGCCAGCATCGCTTTAAAGGTCAACGGCTTCTACAGGGGCATGTTCTTCCCGTTCATCTCGACGGGAGCGATCAACTCGTTGCTCTTCGGCATCTATGGAAACCACCTGCGGCAGCTGAGGAAGGTGTGTCACAGTGATTACCAGCGGGAGCAGCTGGAGTACCACAACATGTTCCTGGCGGGATCGGTGGCCGGATTCGTGCAGTCCTTTATCGCCTGTCCCATGGAGCTGATCAAAGTCCGCCTGCAGACGGCGACCTGTAGGTTTGACCTGTTGGCATGATTATGAAATTTGCACTTAATGTCTTAATGTGCACAGATTACAATGACTACCTCTATGGTCAGCGACGGACTGCCTTTGGTACTTTCAAAAGGATACTCAAGACTGATGGGATCTCCGGACTTTACCGCGGCCTACTGCCCATGATGTGCCGGTGAGATTGTTTTAATAGTTTATTTAAAGTATTTTTTTAAGTACGTCATTTGCTTTAAAATTGTTTCACAATAATTATACCCGTTACTCGTAGAGTAAAAGGGTATATTATATTCGTGCAAAAGTATGTAACAGGTAGAAGGAAGCGTTTCCGACCCTATAAAGTATATATATTCTTGTTCAGGATCACTAGCCGAGTCGATCTAGACATGTCCGTCTGTCCGTCTGTCTGTCCGTATGAACGCTGAGATCTCGGAAACTATAAAAGCTAGAAGATTGGCATTTTGCATGTAGATTTTAGGAGTTCCTACGCAGCGCAAGTTTGTTTCAGAATGGTGCCACGCCCCCTCTGACGCCCACAAGGCACAAGCTGAAGCCACAGTTTTGATGCTATTATGAAAATTTTTTTTGATATGTGTTTGTTTCGTCAATACCTATCGATTGGCCAAATAAAAGTTTGCCACGCCCACTCTAACGCCCAAAAACCCATTAAACGCTTAAGCCTGGCTAGCGCCTACATTTCCGCCTTTCATGGCGTATACAATAGCGCCATCTAACGGATGACTTTGGAACAGCTGGTCAAGGTGCTCAACAGAGTCAACGTTAATTCTGGATAAGGTATTCTATTAAAGGAAATGGCGATGGCTTTTATTTGTCAATACCGAACTATATCCCAAGAACTATGCAAATCAAATTAAGTTAGACAAATTGGAGGTGTTCCCTGGGTACCGATTTTAACATAAAAATCGGGAGCTAATTCGAGCGGCGAAAAACATACAAGAAGGCATATTTATATTAAGTTGTTTAGCTGAGTAACGGGTATCTAATAGTCGAGGCACTCGACTATAGCGTTCTCTCTTGTTTTTTTTTTAACTTTAAAAACGAGTAAAATAGTTTGAGTTTTAGAAATACTTTAAACACGGTTAAAGCCAAATTAGAAAATCTTACGCTATAAGTACTAAGAAAGTACTCTGTGTTTTGCATTGGTCTCTATAATAGCTATTATAATTATTACTTTTTATATGTGTGTCCAAGCACCGAAAATAGGCAACAGTACCCTTTAAAACCAATTCGCCAGTTGCAACAATTTGGTCTAAATAGTACCCTTACATTTTCATACAAATTTGGACCGTTTTAAAATAGTTAAAGTAAATAGTTAGTAAAAAGAGAAAATAGAATAATAATATAGAAATTATTTTAAATTTAAAACAAAGGCCTGGTTATCTTATTAAAAATAAGTTGCTCAAGGGTTAATGTTCTAAAAGACCTCTTGTTTCCTTTGCAGCGATGTCCTGCCTTATGGAATCTATATGCTGGCCTATCGCCAGGGCGTTGACTATATGGACAGGCGCGATTTCGTCCGCCGGAGACGCAGTCAGTCAGATGGATCGAGTGTGAACCTGCTGGTGACCACGTTGGCTGGCGCTTGGGCCGGGGTCATCTCGTGGGTATGTGTCATTCCGTTCGACGTGGTCAAGACGCTGATGCAGGCGGACGAGAATCACAAGTACCGGGGAATCTTCCACTGCGTGAGGGTGCAGTACAGGGCCTATGGCTGGAGGAGCATCTTCCGGGGCAGCTGGATGCTGGTGGCACGAGCGGTTCCCTTTAATGCCGCCACTTTTCTGGGATACGAGTATGCCTTGGAGTGGTGCCAGTGGTGGAACGGTTCTTATGTATGACCCAGCCAGTCTGGCGGTGATTAAAAGCCTTAACTAGTTTGTATGCTGTCTACATTGATATTTATTGTGACGGAATGATTTAAACTTTTTGCTATATTGTACCAATTTAATATCTCATATGCTGTGCAACAGTAATAATAACTAGCTTTAATATTTTTGTAATATTATATTTACGAAGAGCACAAACATTAATAAACATTAATAAAATCTATTAATAAAGGTGTAAAACTCAATGGAAGGATAGTGGAAGAGCAACAATGAATTTCTGGTGAAACTAAGTTTATATTTAACGGCATAACCTATATCCTATAGCTGCCATATCACTGATTAATCGGAAATGCCATAACTTTGGTGTTTGTTAAGTTAGGAAGTTGGGATTTTTTATGAGTGTTAAGAATGCATCATATGAATAATTTTGAAGAATATAATTTACAGAATATTCTGCAAGGGTATTTCAACTTCGGCTCCGCCCGAAGCTAGCTTTCCTTTCTTGTTTTGTTACTCAAATAATATTATCGCACATACAATTACAATTCTGCTGCTGTTATATTCGAATTTTCCCCATCTAAGAGGACACTTTTTGATCCCATAAATACTACCACAGATATGGCAATCAAAAATACCCATATAAACTTAAAACACGTACAAAGCACAATTTTGACTGTTTTGGGGGAGTCCAGACTTACCATAAATTTATATAGAATTTTGGTAGGAGATATTTCAGGGGGCACCCAGATAATATCTAATAATAACCATAACTGAAATATGTTCATAGCTCGATCAATATGCTTGCCCCGACTGACTCATAGCAAAAACTCGTAGAAATTAGCATATGGAACACAAGTGCAAAACGGAACTGACGATATATATTTAAATACCATTAAACGATTTTAATTAAAAAATGAAAGGAAGCAAACTGCGGCAAGCCGAAGAATTTTTGCTTTTGCGTAAGAAATAATTAAGTGGGGCAGATCATTTTGTGTTCGTTTCAGTAAGGCAGATGGCGTCAAATTAAATTATTTAAATTGTTAACAATTGCAAAAAATCAAATTTAGTGAGTTTCGTGGGAAAAATAATATTTCTGAAGTTTTAATTAACATTTTTTGTTCAGATATATCGACTTTGATGTAGAGCGGGTCAGAATATTGACACTCCGAGAAATGGGGATGTTAATACGCAAAATTGCTGAGAAATGTGGGAGGAGTAAGCGGAAAACCTTTTAAAATCCAGAAAATCATGGTAATAAACCCCGTTCTGGGCGCCACCCTCTAGTTGACGAGCAAGACAAGCGACGAATAAAATTTCTAGCAGTTAATGGAAACATCAGTGCATCCCAAATACGATGTAATTTGTCTCTGCCAGCATCCACTCGACGAGGCCAACAAATTTTAAAAGGATGTGAAAATGTTCCGTATGAAAAAAAAACTGTTTAAACCTGAACTACTGCCAGACACAAAGTAGCCCGATTGCAGTTTGCCAATAAATATAAATTTTGGGATATAGAGTGGCAAAATGTAATATTTAGCGATGAGAAAAGGTTTAATTTAGAAGGCCCTGAGGCTATCGCTATTATTATCGCGAAGTCTCAAAAAAGTCAACGTCTCCAGAAACTTTCACGGCGGATCTCTCATGGTATGGGCTGCCTTTGGGTATAATGGAGAGTCTCCTATGTATGTATATGCTTTATATGTAAATCATAAAATGAATGCACAAAGATATGTAGAGCTTTTAGATGAAGTTCTAGTTCAATTTGGTGAAAATTATTTTGGTGAAGAATGGACTTTCCACCAGGATAATGCTCCTATTCACTGTGCAAAGCATACAAGGAGCTTCTTTTCATCATCGCAAATCCCAATATTGGAATGGCCAGCTTGCAGCCCGGATTTAAATCCAATTGAAAATCTTTGGGCCATATTATCTCAAAAGGCTAACGGAAAACAATTCAGTAGTCTTAAAGAATTATAAGAAGCTATTAAACAAGAATGGGAGAAAATCGACACTGATATACTCAAAAACATAATAAATTCAATGCCAGGGCGAGTTTTGAAGGTATTAGACAACAAAGTGTGCTCAATTTAAAGTATATATATAGTTTTTCTATGTATATTACCATATACAAAAAACTGAACAAAAAATGAAAAACAACAAAGTTATATTTAAAAACATTTTTTTTCGATTGGCCTATGGCAGTTATATGATATAGTCGCCCGATCCGGCTCGTTCCAACTATACCTGCAATAGAAAAACAACTTTCGGAAAAGTTTCAAGCAGATAGCTTCAAAATTGAGGGGCAGAAGGATACGGCTAGATCGACTCTCCTGGTGATGCTAATCAAGAATATATAATGCATACTTTATAGGGTCGGAAATGTCTCCTTCACTGCGCTGCAAACATATAAAATTTCTGACATCAAATTTTCTGATGAAAAATTATCAAGCATTCGTTAATTGCCTTCGATCTTTAAGATCCAAAAATAAACATCATTTTGACAATTTTAACAGTGAGATATTAAAAACGTTTGACTGAAGGGTGCTTGTGACAAAATCAAAAGCTAGTTAGCAAAAGCGGAAGGAAGGATTTAAAACTTACAAAAAAATAGAGAAGCCAAAAGAGAGTTTAAAGAGAGGAAGAAAGAAAGGAAGAAGAAAGAATAAGGAAATATAATATTTGCGAAGCCTGGGATGTATTTGGACTTGCATCGTCATACCCTTCCTATGATACATATATGAGTTAACACCCAAAATTATATTAAGGCCCAGACATAAGTAAGAGTAAGCATTGATTGCACAACAAATGTCCTCAATAAAGTTCACACGAACTACGCGACGTGCCCTGAGCTTGCACCTTTCGGTCAGCGATCGTGGAATAATAGCCAATTTCCAAAGTTGACCGAACTCGGCCAAGTGCATACAACAAAAACTATAACTTGAATGCATTGGCCAATGACAATTAAAATTGGCCAACAGCGACAGCGAAGAATAGCAGCAACCAATAATAATAAAGAACGTTAGCAGAAAAAGCAGCAGCGGCAGAGACGGTGGCAGCGATGGAACGACGCGTAGTCATAATGAATAATTGTTTAGCTTAATTAAAGTCAGTTCTTAATCCAACTTAATAAAGAAAATATTGATTTTTTTTATATAAAATAATAATCAATCTTTTAACTTATGTATATATCAAAAGTAGAAATAATTGTAAAATATATTATTATAATGACATGTGTATATACAACTAAATTACTATAGGTATATGGCTTTAAAGAAAGTGATCGAAAATGATGACATCGATTTACTAAGAGGTCGTATCGCGAGCCACTTATACGTGATTTGGTATCTAAATTGGCATATTAAACACAGAAATGACGTGGAGTTGAATGCCGAAATCGCTTGACGGAATGAGTCAAAAATATGTTTGCCGGCGTTTTCGATTGTGAGGGAACGCATAAAAATATATTTTATATTATATTATCATATATAGTCTATTTAATTAAGGTTTCTGAATATGTGGTTTTACTATTGTTTTATCCCAATTGTTATACCATTGCAGAGGGTATTATAATTTTGGTCAAAAATGTGCAACGCAGTGATGATGACATCTCCGACCCTATAAAGTATATATATTCTTGATCAGGATAGCGACCTGAGTTGATATGAGCATGTCCGTCTGTCTGTCCGTCTCTCTGTTTCTACGCGAACTAGTCTGTCAGTTTAAAAGATATTGAATTGAAACTGCACACACCCTTCAATCCTTTGCACGCAGGATATAAGTCGGAACGGCCGGGATCAGCCGACTATATCCTATAGCTGCCATATAATTGATTGATTGGAAATACTATAGCTTTGGTGTTTGTAAGGTTAAGAAGTTGGAATTTTTAATGGGTTTTATATTTGGCCAATCAATCCGACCTAGAAAATTTCATAAGAATCGGCCGACTATATTCTATAGCCGCCAAATAACTGATTGATCGGAAAGTAAGGAAGTTTGGATTTTCTATGGGTTTTATTTTTGGCCAAATAATCCGATCTGCAAAATTTCATAAGGATCGGTCGGCTATATCCTATAGCTGCCATATAACTGAACGATTGGGAATGCAATAATTTTGGTGTTTTTAAAGTTAGGAATTTGGGATTTACGAAAGCATCATTTGAATAATTTTGGAAAATATAAGTTACAGAATATTCTGCAAGGGTATTTCAACTTCGGCTCCGCCCGAAGTTAGCTTTCCATTTTTGTTTAATTTCAAATTTCATACATTTATTTGAGAAAACTGGATAAATAATGTTATTCCAATTTTTCAAAAAAGTAGTACCGATGTCAAAATTTGTATTTTAACGCACAGAACTAATTACCTATAATGGTAAGCAAAATATAATTTCCGCGGAATGGGTTGTCGGAAATTCACAACCAATCCGCTTCTGTGGTGTATACTCATTGCTGCGCTGCTCGCTCTCTTTGTCTCTTTTCTCATGGTAGAAGTAGTGAGAAACCGAAGTTAGCTTCGAACATGAAGATCAACAGATATCAGTTCAGTGAGGGCCATCAACAGCACTTGTTGCATAGCGTAGGATTCTGTATATACATAAGTATTACTCATTGTCTGTGCCACCTTCTGCCCGCTACGTGAGTGAAATAAAAAAACTTTTTAATAACTTGAGAAACACTTCAAATGTTTTATTTATTAAATAAAATAATAACATTTTCCAATTTTCCGAAAATGATTAAACTGCTTTTGATCTTCAAGATCCGCAAATAAAAATAATTTTGACAATTCTAGTGAGAAATTAAAAACAAAAACTTTAATAAACACCAACATATTATAATAAACAGAGTATACTCCATATATGGACTTTCGGTTTTATTGCAGTGTTAATTCAAACATTCCTAGCCGAAATGTTTTTCGAACTCAAGATGTACATTTCCTTTTTACTGCTGATTTTTCCTTCAATAAGATGCTATTCTGGTAAGTAACACCTGAAACGATTGAAAACACTATGACCTATTTTACTTTTTCAATTGAAAAACAAGAGAGAACGCTATAGTCGGTTGCCCCGACTATCAGATACCCGTTACTCAGGTAAAAGGAGTGCGAGGGAGATGGAGATAGAAACTTTGATCACGCATAACTTTTAAACGAATGGTGCGATTTTAAAAATTTCTTCTACATTTCGTAGGTATTGATAAACACAATAAAACTGCATTTTTACTTTTCCGAAATATTTAAATTTTTAAAATCGTATATAAGCGAGTGTGGGCGTTAAAGGGGGCGTGGCACCTTTTTGAAACAAACTTGCGCTGCGTAGGAACTCCTAGAATCTGCATGCAAAATGCCAATCTTCTAGCTTTTGTAGTTTACGAGATCTCAGCGTTCATACGGACAGACAGACGGACAGACGGACAGACAGACAGACGGACAGACAGACAGACGGACAGACGGACATGGCTAGATCGACTCGGCTAGTGATCCTGAACAAGAATATATATACTTTATAGGGTCGGAAACGCTTCCTTCTAGCTGTTACATACTTTTGCACGAATACAATATACCCTTTTACTCTACGAGTAACGGGTATAATAAATTTGTGTTTCATAAGACTGTAATTGTTTTATTCAGTATAACATAATAATAATGATTAAAAATAAATTAAAGCCTGTGGTGGTTCTTGCTGTTAATGATATTTTTTTGATTTAGTGGTCATTATACCCTTGCAGAGGGTATTAACATTTTGGTCAGAAGTTTGTAACGCAGTGAAGGAGACGTTTCCGACCCCATAGAGTACATATATTCTTGATCAGGATCAATAGGAAAGTCGATATAGTCATGTCCGCCTATCCGTCTGTTTGAATACAGATTGCGAGCTCAGCTTAAAAGCTAGCGATCTGAAACTTTTACACTCGTCCTAAAACATGTGTACGCCGATCGGACGTCTATATCTTATCTCATAGGTCCCATATGAATAGCCGAATATACCTAGCAAGAATTGAAAATATTTCGCGCAGTGTAAAAGCTATTAACATGCATCTTTCCAAATCATTTTTTTATGAATACCTTGATCAGGGTAAAAGCGCGTGCCGATCGGACGACTATATCCTATAGTTTCTATAGGAACAATAGGCTAAAATCGGTTAAAATCTGATGTTTTTTAAGATATTTCGCGCAGTATATAAGCTATTGACATGAATATTTCCAACCTTGATCAGGGTAAAAGGGCGTACCGATCAGATATCTATTTCGTAAAGCTCCCATAGAAATAATAGGGTGAAATCGATCAAAGTTGGATGTTTTTCATGATATTTCAATTGCAATTGCCAATCGGACATCTATCTCTAATTGCTTCCATAGGAATAATTGTTAAAAGCAGCGAAATTTTTTTCTTTTTTTACATGTTATTTTTGCAGTATAAAAGTTATTGACATAACACTATGCAAATCTAATTTATTTATGTATACCTTGCTCAGGATAAAAGTTCTTGCCACTCAGGCAACTGTGTACAACAGCTGATATATAAAAATTAAATTGGTTCCATATAAATAATCTTTTTTTTAATATTTGCATACAATTTAATATATATTTCGCTCATTGTAAAAGCTATTAACATCAATTTTTCCAACAATGCAAGGGTATTAAAACTTCGGCTTGCCAAAGTTTGCTTCCGTCCTTGTATTTTATAACAATTTATCTAAAACAAATTTTCCAAATTTATTTATAAATTGTGGACGTCAAACTGAGAAGTCATTCGAATTATTTAAGGAATTTTTAAGATCTATTGTATTTTAAGCTGGCTTGCTCTCCGCTCATCCAATGGTCAATTTTTTTTACACTGTCGGGTCATAATCGTGATTCGTCTCTTCACTTCGGAAAAACTCAGAACACAGCCTTCCCAGCATGTATGTGTTCCACGAATCGGTTCAGAAAATCGTTAACGTAAATGTTCTCTATTGACTAGTTTCCCATGGAAATGTTAAAGGAGTTAACATAAGGCGTCTCATTTCAAAAATATTTTATTACTGATACGACATGTTTGTTTATTGGATATTCACTCTGAAATTTTCAAGCTTTCTTACTTTAGTTAACTAATTAAATTCTCTTAAAACGTTTTCAGATTGTAATCTTAATGAGAAGTGCGTCAAACTATATAAGTGCCCCCACTTGTATAATAAAACAGACTGGAATGCAATCAAACACAGACAGTGCGGCTTCCATCGACACCACAAATATATCTGCTGTCCGGAACCAGGTTACATCCTGCCAAATGAGACGATCTGTGGAAAATGGGGTCCAACCTACGAATTAAAGGTGGCAAAGAGGCTCAGCCGAACGAGTTCCCCTGGATGGCCCTGATTCTATACAGGAATAAAAGAACTTTAGATCTGGAACCGGAAACCGTTTGCGCGGGTTCCCTGATCAACAACCGCTACGTCCTGACCGCAGCACACTGTGTGAACTCGAGGTATTTGCCAGTGGACATCAAGGTCTGGGCCGTTCGCCTGGGCGATCATAAGCGATTATCCCATCCTGACTATAGACAGATTAGACACTTGGACCAGATAATCGAACATAAAGATTTCGACAGCACTCGACCTCAGGAGAACGACATCGCCCTGCTGAGACTCCGACTGCCAGTGCGGTGAGTAATAGATCATAACTAATGATTGCCTTAAACAAAAACCTAGAGTATATTACTCTAGCTCGCCAATATTTAATTGCTTGTTTTATTTAATCAACTCCGATTTTTATTTCTCAGCTACACCAAAGCAATATCTCCCATTTGTGTACTCGGTAAGCATATCTTATCGAAACCCCACAAAAACGGTATATTGAAAATAGCTGGTTGGGGCCGTACTGAAAATAACATACCCAGTGCAGTCTTGATGAAGTCCAGCATAAAGGAAGTGGATGAATTTCAGTGCTCTCAGCACTATGCATTCTCGCAGGAATCACAAATTTGTGCCGGTGGAGAGGATGTTAGGAACACCTGTAAGGGCGACTCCGGCGGTCCGCTGATGGGCATCATGGGACAAAGCTACGAAGAATTCGTGTATTTATATGGCATTACATCATATGGACAAAATGGCCGGGCAGGTGTTTACACCAAAACGGAATTCTTTTACTATTGGATTAAGTACCATTTGGAACCTTAAAACATGTCTGATTATTTCAAACCCTTTTATATATTATCGCCCAGCTTAAAGTTTTTCCAAAACAAAAGTAGACGAAAGCGATTTTAATAACTTTACCCAAAAGAATTAGAGGGATACATTTTCTTTAACGAATTTTATTTCCTTGCTGCTCTCTATCTTGATGTAGTCGAAGTTTTTGAAGCCAGATTGTGGTTCCAATTTTGTAAATTCCACTATTGCTGGGCACAATACTAACAAAAGTGAATAAATCAACCGATTAAACCTCATAAAGTTAGAAGTGATGATCTAAGAATCGAAAAAAAGCTGCACTTGTGCACTTCTCCTCCAATCGAACATTGAAAAAGTATTCGAGTATCTATATATGAATTCGTTGTACGAAAGATTTTTTGAATATACGTTCATATCAAAATTAATCCTAAAAACAAGAAATTCGCCATATTTTTGTCTTCAAGGCCTCGCACCATAAATTATAAGGTACATTTTTAAAATTAAGGCGTTCATTTCTAAAATCTAAGGCAAAAAGCCCCAAAAACAAGAAAAATGTACATATATAAAAAAAGTACCTAAATTCCATCATGATGTAATTTTTCATTCAGGATTTTTGGACTTATGTATATTTATGTATGTGTATATGTATAGGAGTATAGAATATTTAGTACACATACATAAATATTCAGGGTGTGATAGAATTCAGAATTCTTTGTTTTAAAAAAAAAAATTCTCACAAGTATTATTTTTACTTAAATATAGAAATTTTTTCTTGGATTTAGGGCGATTTTAGTTTGTGGTGACAATTTACATTTCTTGATTTAAGAAAAAATTTCTTGTTTTCAGGAAAAAATTCCTTAAAAATAGAAATCTTTTCTTGGATTTAGAAAAAAATAAAGATTTATGGCGAATTTTAACAATTTGAGGTTAATTTAGCTATGAGTGTGTATAGCGTTAAAACTAACCAAAATGATAAACTCGAAAATAACGAACAAATTTAAGACGAAATCAATTCAACGATTATAATTTCGAAAAGGCTAACTCAATCTTTATTTGCATAAACATTATAAACTGTAATGCCAATTGACATACCAAACATAATATTTTAAATGATAAAACAAAACTACTTGAATTTTTACATTTATTTGTTCACAATAATGAAAGTATAATGGGTAAAAATATAACAAGAATACGAACAAATAATCCGAAATATAATAATTGGACTCTAAAATTAATACATTTTTTTGCAGAGCAATGCTTAGCAACTTGCTTTGCCTAAAATGTAATCCGCCTTCATTTAAAATCGTTCAGAAATTATTCATTTGCGTTTGCTTCTGCCCGACATTTTTTTAACGGATTCTGATCAAATTTATGAAGAGTTGTCTATTTGGAGATTTTTGTGTAATTTTTGTAGTCAAAAAGCACTCTTTATGCTAGTGAAAATAAAATAATCTAAATCTAGAAACATATAACAAAATTAACTTAGCATATCTTTCTTATTATCTTATAAAGATAATTTTTATTATCAAGCTTATAAAGATAATTATAAAGATCTGAAATGGAAAAAACTATACATTTATATTAACGTTTAAACTTTTACCTGTTTCTGTTTCTCCTAAACCAATTAATTTGATTCAGTCTTGATTTGCAATCCGTTGGTAAAAGCGATACCTTTCAATATAACCATTACAGCGGATTTTTAATTCTGCGCCTACATATTACTAATCGAATAGTTTATTTCATTAGATACAAATGCCAATTTGAAAACAGTTTTGTTCAACATTCGCAGATTAATTTTTCAAGTGGCACACGACTCTTTTTATGGGTGGTTTAGTAAAATATTATAAATTATTTGCCAACACTGCATGTAAATAAATGTTAATTGCTAATTTTCATTATGCCATGAGACATGTGACATATATTTAATTGCCAAATTTAAGTTGTTTGTTCCAAATATTAAAAATAAATGCTGTTTTGATGGTGTAAAACATAAGCTAATAATATTGTATTTTATTTGTCATTTTATTTGGATGAATATCTTCATATAGGCACTGCAAAACAGGGTGGCCTGACCTTATTACAATATTACTATTAGCTCACCTTATTGACCAACATGGCAATCACGTCATACCGAGCAACGGCGGCAACAGTAATATTTGCGGGTTTTAATGTACATCACATATCACAAAAGGTTGAGTCTAATCACGACAGATACATGTTCGCGGCTATGTTTGCGAAAAGCCAGGAGGATTGAGATCACAGGCAAAAGTCCAACGGCACACGCTCCTCACACCAGAGTCCCCCACAAAGAGATTCGCAGTTGGGTACTCATTGTCTAATTACCAATGATTCATGGGTCGAAAAGTTCCATTTCGACCCATAAATCTTTTGGTAATTAGACAATGAGTTGCGCCGGTGCATATGATATCCGCTAAACAAAACTGCTGCCAAATAAGGAGTTGGGCTTGGCAGTTGCCAATTCGTTCGAATTATGAAGGCCACAATAATCATTTTACCAGACTTATATAAGCTATATATATTCGACTGCAAACTCAACTCCTTATTTGGCAGCAGTTTATGGTAGGAATTTCATATCCACCGGCGACATTTTTCGTATCACATTGAAGGCCAGACATATATATAGGCTATAAACAACAAGTAGAAATATTTCATATTATTCCTCATTTTACGAGATTTATAGAAAAAAGCTATAGAGTGACGAATTATTGGCACAGCAAGCACGTTGAATTTTAAGACAGTTTTTCTTTATCTAATATGCTGATATTTAAATGAAACAAAATATTTTTAAATATTTACTTTTGAAAAAAGTGAATTTATTAGTTTATATTTTAAAAATAATTTATTAAAAAGAAAGAAAAACAAAAATTGGTTCAAATACCCCTTAACAAAATTATTGTCAAACGTGGGTTTAATTTACCTATTTTGCTTACTCCACATAAAACATTTGCTTTGGGAATGGGCCCAAAAGTCGATTGGCTGAAATCGAGGTGTCAATTTCCCTACACTAAATGGTTGTTTTTGACTCTTCGAATCGATAGATTCTTTTGCCAACGCCGCCGATACCGACGCGGGACCCTCAAGGCCATAGAGCATAGAGTAAGCATAGAGTAAGCATAGAGTAAGAAACTATATAACTATAACTATAACTATATACTCTATGGAGTAAGAAACTATATAGAGGTTTCATTTGCTCTGCCCGGGCCTCTGCCAAAGCTCTGCTGAGAGCCATGTTCGAAGCTAACTTCTTCTAACCTCGGTTTCTCAACTGGCAAATTCACTCGAGAGCTCGGGCAGAGCAAATGAAACCTCTATATAGTTTCTTACGCTATGATCTAGGTGGCATGCAACCAAATGCTCTGTAAATGTTATAGGAAAGTTGTGGCCTGTTATTTAAATGTGCTTAAAACCTTTCGCGCCTTTCTGTTCACAAATGTAATTTTAAATTTTTCCCCTACGTGGCATCACTGGCAAAGTCACTCGGGAACGCGGGCAGAGCAAATGAAACCTCTATATAGTTTCTTACTCTATGCTCTCGTGTGACTTTGCCAGTGATGCCACGTAGGGGAAAAACGGAAAAAAAGAGAGTTTTTCATTTGTTCGAATCGAGCTTCATTCCATGCCCATGGTGAATTCTTATTGCTGCACTGCTCGCTCTTATTCCTAAGGATAGGTGCGAAAACTCCCCATACTATTGCTTGTGCTTCGCACATGTTAGAAGTGGTGAGAAACCGAAGTTAGAAGAAGTTAGCTTCGAACATGGCCTTCAGCAGAGCTTTGGCAGAGGCCCGGGCAGAGCAAATGAAACCTTTATATAGTTTCTTACTCTATGATATAGTTTCTTACTCTATGCTTGGGTGAAGTGACAAAACTGCAGAATCCGTTTTTATGTTATATTAATTAAATATGTATTTCAAACAAAAATGTTTGGCTTTTTAATTGTCCGAAAATTATTTTAGTTTCTGATCTTAAGGTCACAAATTAAAGACAATTGTACGATTCAGAGTGATGATTGACAGTGAAATTAAAAAAAATAAAAAAATTAAATAAAGACCAACAAATTATAATAAACAGAGTATACTCCATATATGGACTTTCGGTTTTTTTGCAGTGTTAATTCAAACAGTACCAGCCTAAATATGAACATATCGTTTGAACTGCTGATTTTTCTCTCAATAGGATTTACTTCTGGTAAGTAAAAACTGAAAAATATAATTTTTCCTTTTTCATAATTTTTGTTTCGTAAAACATTATTTAATAAATTCTTTATGAAATAAAAGTCTTGATTTAACACAAATTTAAGCCTGTGACGGTTCTTGCCCTTAATCTCATTTTTTAAGAGTGGGAATTCATAATAGTATAATTTGGATGCTTATTTTTCTCAAAAAAACACTTCCATTTCTCTGAAGTCCAAATGTCGATAGCATTCCGAATTTAACTCTAAATTCTTGACGAGAGGCAAACCCCTACGAAGCCTTCCACGTCATTGAAGTCCCTTTACGAGCTTTACATTAAACCCCAAACTGTGACCAAACCAAACGGCCAATTGTGTTGCTCGGTCACGTCATGAGTTCACTCGGGACCCGACTCTTGTCTTCGGTAAAACTCGGGAAACAGCCTCCGAGAATGTATGTGTGCTGCGCGAGAGAATGGGGAACAAGTGAGGCACCTTTTCCCATGAATGGCGACAAAATAAGGTGCGTTTGTATAGAGCCATGCGTTTGGAGAGCCACACTTTACCATGAATTAAATTAAAAAAATATATATTACACATCCGACATGGTGGTTTTTTGGATTTAAGCTCTTCCTTTTTCTAACTAGTTAAATTTTCTTAAAGCGTTTTCAGATTGTAATCTTAATGAGAAGTGCGTCAAACTATATAAGTGCCCCCACTTGTATAATAAAACAGACTGGAATGCAATCAAACACAGACAGTGCGGCTTCCATCGACACCACAAATATATCTGCTGTCCGGAACCAGGTTACATCCTGCCAAATGAGACGATCTGTGGAAAATGGGGTCCAACCTATCGAATTAAAGGTGGCAAAGAGGCTCAGCCGAACGAGTTCCCCTGGATGGCCCTGATTCTATACAGGAATAAAAGAACTTTAGATCTGGAACCGGAAACCGTTTGCGCGGGTTCCCTGATCAACAACCGCTACGTCCTGACCGCAGCACACTGTGTGAACTCGAGGTATTTGCCAGTGGACATCAAGGTCTGGGCCGTTCGCCTGGGCGATCATAAGCGATTATCCCATCCTGACTATAGACAGATTAGACACTTGGACCAGATAATCGAACATAAAGATTTCGACAGCACTCGACCTCAGGAGAACGACATCGCCCTGCTGAGACTCCGACTGCCAGTGCGGTGAGTAATAGATCATAACTAATGATTGCCTTAAACAAAAACCTAGAGTATATTACTCTAGCTCGCCAATATTTAATTGCTTGTTTTATTTAATCAACTCCGATTTTTATTTCTCAGCTACACCAAAGCAATATCTCCCATTTGTGTACTCGGTAAGCATATCTTATCGAAACCCCACAAAAACGATATATTGAAAATAGCTGGTTGGGGCCGTACTGAAAATAACATACCCAGTGCAGTCTTGATGAAGTCCAGCATGAAGGAAGTGGATGAAGTTCAGTGCTCTCGGTACTATGCATTCTCGCAGGAATCACAAATATGTGCCGGTGGAGAGGATGTCAGGAACACCTGTAAGGGCGACTCCGGCGGTCCGCTGATGGGCATCATGGGAGAATTCGTGTATTTATATGGCATTACATCATATGGACAAAATGGCCGGGCAGGTGTTTACACCAAAACGGAATTCTTTTATTATTGGATTAAGTACAATTTGGAACCTTAAAACATGGCTGATTATTTCAAACACCTTTATAAGTATCATAGGCTACACCTTCCCCATTCTCCCTAACTGCTAACTAGTGCCCAGCTTAAAAGTTTTTCAAAACAAGAGTAGAAGAAAGCGATTTTAATAACTTTACCTAAGATAATTACTGCTGTTAGAGTGGTTAAATCTTCACTAACTCTAAAGTGGTCCTGAAGACTGTTTGATGGTTTCGAGAAATAAAGTCGAATTTCAATAAGTCGGTGTTCTCTATCTTTATGTATTTACAAGCCGTTTTTTAGTCAGATTGTTTTTCCAGTTATTTAAATAACTTCAGTATTATCTTACTGTGCACAATACTAACAAAAGCGAATAAATCAACCGATTAAGACTTAGAAGTGTACTTCTCTTCCAATTTATTTTGCCATTGTCTGCGGTTATGCAGATTAAATTTTACGTATGCTCATATAATTATACGGTTACTGTTTTTAAACATAAAGGCATAAAAATCAATATATATATATATATAAAACAACTTATAAAATTAAACAAAAACTTTTTTAACCATATAAAAAAGTCATTTCAATCGCACTTAATAAACTTTTTATAATTTGTAAGCCTTTTGTCTTTTATTATATTTAACAAAATAAAATTTATTAAGTATATTCAAAATTCGTCATTAAGACGGACGCACAGAAAAACACCAGGCAAATAAGTGATTTCCAATTCGTTCAATTTATGTCATGACCTTAATCAAGTAGAAATGAATCGTTGGAAGGCACCCCGTGAATAAATGATTTTTTAATGATTGAGTAAAAAATTTATTATTAGCGTTACGCACTTATTAAATTTTCAAAATATAACAAAAAGTTTTTTAAAAAATATTCGTTTGCAATAATCAATATTTAATTAAATATTACGACAATACCACTCTGCGACACATATTGTCTAGTTCTATTTGAAAATCCAATTCAAATTGCAACTGTAAAACGGCTTGTAGTATAATGTAAAGTAAAAAAGGTGAAGATCACTGATAAATTGTTATCACAGCTATCCACCATTAATTGGTATATGTGGTGTACTCATAGGTAATTTTTTGTTGATTTATTTTTAGTATATTCGAGGGAACCACTTATGGTCACACTGAGTCGGACGATGAACAACAACACAACGTCGCGTCGCGTTCGTTAAAATAAAGACAAAAACCCAAAAATAAAAATAAAGTGAATATACAGCTTCCCCTTATTATTAATAAGTTACTGCGCTGCTACGAAGTGCGTTTAATGATTCGTGCCAAGTGAATTTTTATGAATATATGTATATGGCCGAGTGCAAAATCAAAGCGAAAAGTCGCAGTTGCGATGAGCAGCTCCGAAAAATGCCAGCGATGTTGTGCAAGTGAATTAATGTCGAATTGCGCACAATTATTATTATTTTTATTACTGGTAGTATGTGCAGTTGTTTGTGGCGGCGCGAAAACTTCGCACAGTTTGCTGATTTTGCGGACAGGAGGTGGCAATCGATTGAAATAACGGTGTACAAGAAGACGAAAAGAAAAACAAACTGAAAAGCATAGCAAAGAGCGGCCAACAAAACGGGGGAAACGCAACAGAGTGAATTGTTTCAAGTGATACACCCCCCATATCTTCCATACTCCCCCTTTTTACCCCTGGAATACCCCAAAAAAAAGTCAAATTACGTGGCAAGTGGTCAGGCAAGAAAGAACAAAACAAACCTGATTTTTGGGTGCGTGCTAAAAACGCCCCCATTCCGCACCACTACCACCACCCAAATAAAGGAGTACAAGAATCTCGGAGAGCCAACACCACCGAAATGTCGTCACTCAAGGTCGCCGTGAGGGTTCGCCCCTTCAACTCCCGGTAAGCGCAGATATTCTATAACTATTTATGTATACAGATGCGGTCAAAAGAATAGCACACTTATAAAGAAGCAGTAAAATCAATAAATAGCGCGGTAGTACAACAAAATCGCTTGAATTAAACCAAGGTTAAATGGTGTCGAACGAAGATCTTAAGGTCTAATAATGCATTATATTATAAACAACTTAAGATTTCAATTATAATAAATGTATACCAATCGTTCAAACAGTTTTAATTAATTTAAATCTTAAGTCTATCAAAACGAATTAAAAAACAAAATATTAATTAATCAATTATAGCTTGATCCCTTACAAAATTATGTACATATGTATACCTGACCTTCATTGCGAGAGAAGTATATAGTGAAACTGAAATTCTTAACCCTTTAAATATTGTTCAAAAAGGGTAAAACTAAATAAATATTTACTTTATTCGTTAGAGAGTTAGATATTAGTCCTCCTAAGATCCAAAAACGCAACTAAATTGATTAAATGCTAACACGCTTTACAGAGACAATGTGGTTTGCTGTGCTATTACTATGACCTCAATTATAAGTAAGAGAATGTTTGTTCAGAGTCCCTGATAAGACGGATAAAGTATGTAACGCCTCTCAATGAACATTGGGAAATCTGTTGCGCATTTTACTGGCCCGAAAGAATGGAAACGAATCTCTGGGAATTCCAAATTTTCAGTTAACAATTTTCGGTACAAAGAAAACACCTTGAAATGAAAACATAAAAAGTACTAAGTAGAGGGTCTAGCCAAATGTGCCTACTTATAACCACGTTAAACGTAGTGTTTTTTTTACCAACCTCGTCTACGATCGTTAACTATTTTTGTTGCTATTTTTTTCCTGTCTTTATCTTGTCCATCTGGCAGAGCGGTCATTGCTTTTGGCACAGTTATTTGCGCATAAAGCCGAGTCGCAACAAAAGCAGGCGAAAGAAAGACGAACGCACAGAGAAGTTAGCAGAACTGCCAGACAAAGAAAGATCCATTCCGGTAATGATGTCATTCATCTCGGGGTTCGATATAAAAATCACATGAACCTATACAAACGAGCTATCTGGGCTTTGAGTTTACGGCCTGCCGTGTGTTAATTGTGCATGAAATAAAACAACATCATCAGCGGGCAAATGCTGTAATTATAATAGCAAAAAACAAAAGCTAACTCCCTGCGGATTTGTGACATCATCGTTTTGGCTCAAACTTATGCAAAGTAGCTACAAATAAAAACAGGGCCCACTCAATACGATGAACCAATAAAATTAGGACAATCCATTGGCATAAAAATCAAAAATCATCTTCACTCATAAATTTAACAGCACTATTTAAGTAAGTGCATTTTATAAAAAAAAACACTTATAGGTTTCGAAATTGGATGGCATTTATGTTAATTTATATAAGTAGGTTTTTTTTTAGAGCATTTACAGAGCTTTTACTGTACATATTTTTGCCCACTTTGTTTGGCCTCCGGACGGAAATTTTTAGCACATATTTCCACGGCTCCTCAGTGGACATGCAAGACTGGATGCCCGTAGTAGCCTCCATGCGAAAACAAAAGCAGAAATCTACTATAATTACCTATAAGTGTGTTTATATGCACTGCACCCAAAAAAAACAAACCGAATTTTGCTTTTGGCACGGAACTGGCCGAACAAGTTCCATATCTCACCGCTGAGCTCCCATGAGTCAGACCAGCGAAATTTGTTGGCGTCCCGCATAAATGTTTAATTGAGGAATGAATCAACGCTAAAAAGAATTTTCCGCTGGAGGGAGGAGGTGGTTAAATAAGGCGTTAGCTCAGCAAACATAGCCGCTCTTTTTCCATAATCTCCAACTGGATGTCTGCTCTTTCGTCGGGCCAAAGATTAACGAATTAAAGCCACTCAAACGCAATGAGTACTGAGCCGACTTGAGTGCAGCTTGGAAAAGTGGAGCGGCGTAATCATGCCAGCCCATGGAAAAGAGGGGAATGACCCAAAATTGTCGCTTGAAATGGGACAAGGCACTGTTGATGTCGTGAAATAAATACAGCTTTTCGAACCGAAGCATAAATTCCCTTTAAATGAATTAAAAAATTCATATTACATAAATTAACATAACATAATATAATAACCAGAATACCAACGCTGTGGACTTTACTTAACAGGGTTTGTTAGTTTACTTATAAACTTAAAAAAATACATAAAAAAGTAATCTTAAGTCCAATTCGCCATACTTCAATTCAGTTCAATTTTAACATTTTAGGATTTTTTAGCAAGAGTGTGGGACAATCAAACTTATTAAAATTAGCCCGATAAATTTAATTTATCAATTCTTAAGGCTCCGAAACGAGAGGACAATGAGTTCTTACATTTTGGGTTCAATGCTAGACTCCAATAATTATTATCACAATGGTCTGATTTGTAGGTTCTAGAAACTATTATTACTTATCTGGAATCTCACAAATTTCTCATAACAGAATTTATACTGTGCCAAATAAAGACAGTCTATAAAATTCTAATAACAATCATGTGATATTTCTCTGTATATATCTAGAAGTGATGAGCCATATGATAGAGCCTATTCAGGTATACGTAAATATAATTTTCCTGAACCGGGTGCCGTCGTGAGTTTTTTGTTTGTTTAAATGCGTTCTTCGTGTGAGTTTTCCAGTTAGAGTCTGTTTCCGCGTGTGGGTGCCCCTATGAACTCCAGTCAACCGGTTCGGTTCCATCTTTAAACGAATGTTCTATGCCCAGGCGCGAGTCTTTCCATCTCTTTTATTTGCGCCGCTTTTCTTTTTGATGTTGCAATCAAGTCTTTCAGTTTATTATTCTCTCTAAACCGGATTTTATTTTATAATTTGTAGCTAGCTTTACGTCGCCTGATCACAGGGCAAACATGTCAATTGGATTGCATGGGACAGTCTATTTCTCGTCTATTTCCATTCACTTTCCCCGTGTAACGCCCCCGGATTTTTCGCCATTTGTTCGGGTCATGCAAAAATCGTTAATAGGAATATTTATGAGCAAGCTGTGCGGTCTATTTTTATTCCAACACGAAGGGCCCTGAAAGGCGGGTTATAGAGGTGTTTTGTGAGAAAAAGCAAACAGTATTTATTATATAAAACTTTAACAATAGGCTTGCTCGATGTCTGTCAGCCAAAGCCCCATTATTTGCGAATAGCTTTGTCAACTTTCATGGAAGATGTAATAAATAACATTGCCATTTGCACTTCCCTTTGCAGTGAGATTGACATGGACGCCCAGCTCATCATGGAGATGGAGAACAAGAAGACACGTCTTCTGAAGCCCCGTCTGCAGTCAATACGCGATGCCGGCCGCGACAATCATCATGACTTCACCTTCGACTACTCCTACTGGTCATTCGACGCGGAGGACCCTCACTTTGCCACCCAGGAGCAGGTGTACAGCGATCTTGGCAACGACGTCGTCGATTGTGCCTATGAAGGTGAGGCAAGGGCCAAGGGGTCACACCATTCGATTACACAATAGTGACGCATTAACCCCCAGCTAATTGAGCGGGTGTTGGTCTAGGTTTCGCTTTGGGGCCGTCACCCAAATGAAAAATGCATGACGAAAAATATGTGAAACTCTTAGTCATTTTCAAACGAAATATATTTATTTTAAAGAGTTTTTATTAGAGCAGGTGACCTAAAGAATTCGCGCAAATCTTAAGAAAGGTCCATATTAGACCGTGACGATGTGAAGAACTTTAAGCATCAGTCCTTTTTACGTACTAAAAAGGAATTTTATTTTAATAAACAAATAATAAACCATTTTAGTTGTTAAAATAGTATTAAGCTTTATTTTACTGTGTACATTTTCCATTAGCCCCACTCTGAGACTGCCTTTTTCATTCTGTTTTCTTGCACTCACGACTTTTTGTTTACATTTTCCCTGTGCGTCTGCTTATTGGCTTTGATATTACGTTTTCCCTCTCGTTTCCCAAATTTTCTGCTTAGTAAACAACATTGATGCTCTAAAAATAAAAGCAGCACCTATAGTAAAACCCAACACAACCTGCTTCAGCTTGAAACGCTCTGCTGGCGACTAATTATAAATGAATTTAAGTTTGTATGCAAGTAGGTGCAGTTAGTGATAATCATGCGAATTTCCTACTACCGGATGTATGACCGCCGATGCGCAGTTTTTCGGCAAAAATTCCGGGATGACTATTTTAGACATCCCATATTCTGTTCTATATAGAAAATATAAATGTTTACTCCGCCATTTGTAGACTATAAATAATAATTACAATATAATTTCGATAGCAAAACTTACTAAACCATTTCATTGCTTCTGTTAGGACTTCTCTTGTCAAATCTCATTGTGAATTTAACATAACAAGCGCCAGTTTTGAGCCTTGCTGAAAACAATCTTAAAATCCCCACTTACTAAATATTTAATTAATCTAGGGTATAGCTTCGTCTAACCCTAAAGTTGGTTTATTTTTATAGCAGTGGCTAAGCAAGAAAGTAAGCCAAACAAAACTTTCGCCCACAACTCAAGATGCCAAGCGAAATGGAACAGCTGTTTATGCTTCGCGTTGTTTTGGCACGCTTTCAATATCAAATTACGACAGGCCAAGATTGGCAAAGTGGCAGCGGGAATGTGATTACGAATGCGAATGACAAACAGCTAACATGCATTCGCTATGCAGATAAACCAAGACCAAGACTACAAAACAAGCCATAAACATAGAGTGCAGTGGCGTCCAACTGGCTGGCTGAGTATTTGAGTTTAATTTTTTTTTTGAATGCACAAAATAAGAATAAAACAAAACATCCTAATCATCAATTTAAAATATATATTTTTGTCCATGATATTTTAAAATCAATTTCATATTTAGCATATATATCTATAATTATTATTATATTATTATTGCAATACATGAGTACAATAGTTTTTATATAATCTCAATTTTTGCTAGTGACCTGATTTCTTACTGTGTTGATCACTAAACGTCGTACAAATTTTCCTAAGCTTAGCAGCATTAATGGTTACTGTTGTTGCACCACCTGTGCGGTCTTGAGTGACGTTGAACGCTTAAGCAAATCTTATCTCACACCTGTCGACCATCGAGATTGTCAAACGAGCTGGTGAAACGTTTGAGCCGCCCATCCTCCAATTTCTACTAAGAGTAATTCAAGCTGATGCCGCTAGATCCGATGGCTTTAATTGCTTGCTGGCTCGGCGCCAACGATGATGTCGCAATTAGTTGGCGCTAGTCAAAGTTTTAGATAGGTCATCTTTGAGTCATCACTTTTATTAAATACATATGTTGTTTATTTATTTTCTGACAAAAAGTCGCTTATCGATTTTCCGTCTTAGGTGAGTGTTAGTGCAAGTAGTTTTAATCTCAGGCAGTAAATGCCACTTGAAACTGATAACAACATAAGTGCAGCTATAAAAAAATTCAATGAATTGTAAATATCAATATTTACCTAACCTAAACTTGTTATTTTAAGAGCCACCTTTTGTCTTCTTGTAGACAAGTACTTAAAAATGTCCATTAACAGAATTAAATAATAATAAATTTCTAATTAATATGTAAACGAAGCAGTCAAAGATTGTCCCATGTACTTATATGGTGGCAAACTTGATCAATTTTGATTTAGTTTAATGTTATGATGTGTCAACGATGACGCTGCATTCTCATTACTTAGTCACGAAATGCTTGCCTCACTTTTGGGTGGTTCAACAATTTCAGCATACACTTCGTGACTGGCAATTAACTTTAAATAGCATGATGCGCTTGAGTGGCAACCGCCCAGCACTCGCTTCCCTTTTGTTCTTAACACATTTTACAGAAAAACTAAGTAATTCAGAGAGCAATAGCTACAAGTAAACTTAATATAACTACATATGTTATGCACATTTATCATATCTTGTTTTATTAAATAAACCGGTAGCGTTTTTACTGGTTATAATTTCAATTTGTTATGGTATTTCTATCTTTTTAAGGTTACAATGCGTGTGTGTTTGCCTACGGCCAAACAGGCTCCGGCAAGACTTTCACCATGATGGGCACACCGAACAATCCTGGCCTTATACCTCGCATCTGCGAAGAACTATTTATGCGGATGCGTGTGGGCCAGGAATCGGGCACTGGTTATAGGACACATGCCAGCTATTTGGAGATCTACAATGAGAGGGTCAAGGACCTGCTGGCGGCACAAAGCACTGGACATGGTCTAAGGGTTCGTGAACACCGTAGCCTGGGTCCTTATGTGGAGAACCTGTCGCAGCACGCCGTCTCCGACTTTGATGAGATTCAAGTGAGTTACTGAAATTCTGGACAACTGAACATTTTTTGTAAATCCTTGATTTAATCTTATTTAGGAATGCATTGCTCGAGGAAATGCGCAACGCACCACGGCCAGCACCAACATGAACGATACGAGTAGCCGCAGTCACGCCATCTTCACGATCACATTTGTGCAGGCGGTTTTCATGAATGACATGCCAAGCGAGACAGTCTCGAAGATCCATTTGGTCGATTTGGCAGGCAGGTGCGTAAGCGTAAACGTAAGCGGAGCATGAAGCTCTGCTCTAATTAAAATTACACTAGGCTAAAAGTATATTTCGGCAATTTTTGGGAAAAACCCAATCCAAAATCAAGTAACTATAGCCTATAGCCATCATCCACAAAAGTTTTAATAGATTTGACTTTATGTCAAAAGAAAATTTCCGATTTTAAACGTCTTTGTGTAAGAAGTTTTTGAGTGCAATTGCATGATTTAATTATGATTATGATTATGATTATGATTAATGCATTCTTTTTCACTCTTTTATTGCATCTTTTAGTGAGCGTGCCAATGCAACGGGGGCAACGGGTCAGCGTCTGAAGGAGGGTGCCCACATCAACAAATCGCTGGTGACCCTGGGTAGCGTGATCTCGGCTCTAGCGGAGCAGACGAGTGGCGGTCACAACAGTAGCAGCTCAGCACTGGCTACCACCCCAAATGGGGCCAGCAAGCGGGTGCTCTACATTCCGTATCGTGACTCCATCCTTACGTGGCTGCTGAAGGACAGTTTGGGCGGCAACAGCAAGACCATCATGATTGCCGCTCTTTCGCCGGCAGATTGCAACTACAGTGAGACCCTCAGCACGCTGCGGTATGCGAATCGCGCAAAGAACATCATCAACAAGCCTACGGTGAACGAGGATACCAATGTCAAACTAATCCGTGAGCTCAGGGAGGAGATCAACAAGCTCAAGTCTATGTTGTCGGGGGATATTGTAAGTTGTTGTAAAGTGATTATGTATATTTTAACCATTGGTTACATTTTCTTGTAGCATTCCCTTCAACCATCGCTCAAGGTTTTGGCCGATCTCCAAAAGAAGGAGGCGCAAGAAAAAGTACTCACCGAGGAATGGACGGAGAAATGGAAGGTGGCTCAGTCCATTTTGCAGGAGCAAAAGAGTCTGGGTCTTCGCAAATCGGGCGTGGGCGTGGTTCTTGACTCAGAAATGCCGCATCTAATTGGCATTCATAACGACGTGACCACTGGAGTGACATTGTACAGCCTGAAGGAGGGGGAGACGCGAATAGGGAGCGAGGACGCGGATTTGGCGCAGGACATTGAGTTGGCCGGCGATGGAATACGGGCGCAGCACTGCAGCATTGTACTAAAAGGTGGTGTGGTCACGCTTCATCCGTGGCCTTTGGCCCAGTGCTGGGTGAATGCTCACCTAATTGACGAACCCAAGCAGATCTCGCAGGGCGATATTATATTGCTGGGCCGAACCAACATCTTTCGCTTTAACAATCCCGCCGAGGCTGCAAAGCTTAGGAAGGATTTAAGTCGCTCGCAGCTGGACATGTCGCGGCTGTCGCTTATCACCTCGTCCAAAGAGAACTTGCTGACCTGCAGCATATACTCGGACGAGGATGGGGCATCGCCTTATAAACGCCCAGAACGCCAGTATTATCCTCAGCGTCCCATGTCGCGGGACGATCCCGAAATGCAAGATGAGAATCGAAAAATTCTTGATACAATCGAGAACGCTTTAAAGCAGCTTAATGTGGTAAGTGGTTATATTAATTTTTTAGTCGATTTGAACATTAACAATATATTTTTCAATATTTAGGAACGCGTCCAGATGCACGACCAATACAAAACCAAAGTGCGTAAGCTAACCGAAGAGCTAATTCGCCTGGAACAGCAAGAAATGGATGGACTGCAGGTTTTGAATTGCCGGGAACAGGAGCTGATCGCTCGAAAAGATATGCTGCTATGGGAGAAGAACAATGAGAAGGTTCAAGTGAGTCTATCCGATCCGATCCGATCCGTTCGATTGCATGTCACCATTAATTCTTCTTGATATGAATGGATTGATCATTGTGCTTGTTATATTGCCTGTTATCTTTTATTGTTTTCCTTATTTTGGCTTTGTGTTCCTTACGATTTTTTGTTCGTTCCATTTTCGTTTTAGATCGACATTGTGTGTAGACAAATTTCAGCGTTTCAGACGCAGCTCGACTCTAAGAAACGAGATTTCTCTGAGTATGTAGCAAAAGAATTGCAGGAACTGCAAGATTGTGGCAAACTGGACGAGGTTTGTTTGTTTGTTTAGAATTTGTTTGCCTAGAGATTAGATAAGATTACAATAACCATTCTTAAAATGTTATGATTAACAAACGTATTTCTTTAAACGTATTCACAGATAGGCATGAAGATCGAAGAGGGCACTCCCCTGAACGATGAGCTGCTATTGCAGGTTTCAGATTCCTTGGATTTGTTTGCAGCGCAGTTTATAAAGGACACTGTGCGCAGAAATGTATGTATAATTATCAACTATTCAAAAAATGTTTTTTTAAATACAATAAAACGACTTTAGAACGAGGAAATCCGCAAATTGGATGAACAAATAGCCGAAAAAGAACGAATACTCAATGCCAGTACTACAAAAATAGCCAAGGTCGATGAGACTATGCTAGAGATCCAGGCCCAGCTGGAGCGCCTACGTTTGGAACGGACCGAAAGCGAGGCTGAGTCTCAGGCGATGCGCGCCAGGAAGCAGAACATGAAGCTACAGTTGGCCAACAAGTCCATGTCCACTTCGACAAGCACAAACGACGCTGACGATGTGTCCAAGTCGGACACGTATGAAACGTGTGATACCTTCCATACTGCTCAATCAAACTTGTCGCTTGTTTCATCGCCCACGATCACCGAAGGGCAGCAGTCGCCTCTCAGTAATTGTTCCTGCGATGCAGAGGACGAGGCGGAGGACACACGCAAGGATGACCTTTCGGGTAGCAGCGAGGAAACCTCACGCACCTGCACCGCTGGTCCCAGCAGTGGAAGTGGAAGCGTTGGCATCGGTGGTTCCGGCTCTGCGCCCAGTGCCACACCCAGTTCGCAGGCCATCATGAGTGATAGCGGTGTCTGCTTGGATACTCGTAATCAGGCGCTCCTCCAAAACGGACACCTCAACAACTACAAACAAGGAGTGCGAACCAGCGACGAAGACACCGGTTCCTGCTCCTCCTGCGAGCTCGGACGGCACTCGGATGTATCCCGTCCCTATTGTCCGCTTCATTCGCTGCGAAGAAAGATCGCTGCTCAAAAGGCACTTATCATGAAGAACCTGGAAACGGACTTGAACAAGCCCCAGTTGGATGAGCACATTGCAGATCTGCAGGATCTGCAGCGACGTTACATACACATGGAGCAGGAGATGCTGCAATCGGTGCAGGATTTGGAGGCACATGCCCAATGCTGTGCCGACGAGCGATCCGGCATGGAGCGACAATATGAGTTGGCCAGCTCCATCATGCGCTCGAGTGTGATGAGTCCCACAAGCATGGAGGAGTCTACCTCACAGATTTATTCGCCCAGCATGACACGGTCATGCCCATCTATGCGCGAGTTTCGTAAGTATTTTGTGGGATATTTTGGAAAATTTCATACGATTACCCTTGCAGTTTGTTACACTCATTGGGATCACAATTTTAAATATACACAATTATTTTTTCAAGTTTTTAATAAATTTCCCAATTTATTTCAGCTGAGGGCGAACACTTTATTACCATTCCGAGTTTTGTGATGCGGGGCGCCGGCAAGCAAACGCACTACGAATACGAGGTTCGCATCGCTTTGCCCGATGGCAAGTTGAACATTCTGCGGCGATACAGCCGCTTCAGGGAGCTGCACCTGTGCATGAAGCACTGCTACGGGGCGAAGGTAATAAAACTGGTAAAAGAGAAATTTTTTACATTTAATAAATGAAATATTTTCACTAGATCTCTGCTCTGCCCTTTCCGCGACGGGAGCTCTTCGCCTCGAACAGCGAGCCGGTGGCCAAGCATCGACGTCGTCTGCTGGAATTATATTTGCGACGCCTGTTCGTCGTCTGCTCGAAGATTCCACAGTGCCCGATCTACGAGGGTCCCGGAGGACCGGGCCTTACACGCGCCTCCCTCGTCCAGCTGTCGTCTTTTTTCAAGAAGGGCCTGTTCGAGAACGGGAAGCACGGGACGGGATAATAGTTAACCTACTGCTGAATTATCTCCTGCCTACAGTGTGTCTTTTTATTTACTTGTACTACCTGTTAAGCTATATGAACGACAACATGGACCTGTTTTGATAAGCTAGCCCGAACTACTGTGTAGATTAATTAGCTGTAAGCCCCGTTAGTTATGTAAGACCACCAGTGTCCTTTCTCACACCCGAGCATATATGCGACAATTTTTATACCCATTGTTATTAACTGAATCGGAGCTTTATATTGAAATTACTGTAAATGTAACTGCCAGTGGCGACGTTGCAATCTCTGAATTGTACTACACCAAGTGCAAATATGTATTCTATCTATTAGCATCGAGTTGAAGGTTTGTTTAGATGGTTTGTTGGAGCTTGCGACCAGTTTTAATTAGTTAATTATTTCTCTTTACTAGCTAAATATACGCATATAGGTGTACAACTTCCAAAAGTTATTCCAGTTATTTAGTCTGTGATTACCAACTGAAGTTATATAACACAATCCAAGTAAATGAATGTAATTGAACATTTCACGAGCGATTAATCCAACTGACAACTCCACAGTCTACAATCTTTTAGACTTAAGTTTATTGTACAAAATTGAACACTGACGGGTCTAGGTGGGCAGATGTTTAGCAGTAGGTATTAGGTTTATTAGCCACTAAGTTATAGGTATTAATCGATGCGTCGCAATTAAAGTAAACTAACTATGAGTACAATTTCCGAAAATGTAACAACATGAAATGTTCGATGTAAAAAGCATAGACTAAGTTTAATTGTAGCGATATGCTAGTTGGTTATGAATGGTGAAATTGATCGATCAGTGGATCGATGGCAATAAGTAAAACAATAATAGCCTAGTTATAGTGAAACCTGATAGCTCCGCCCACTCAAACTAAAGTCCCTTGGGGGCAGGCCGATACTGATTTGACAACATAGTGGTTGCTGTCTTACAAAAAAATAAATACGTAAATATGTACAACTCAATGTAGTGTTCTTGTTATTTATTTATTTTAGCAAACCATGTCAGAAGTGATCCAACTTTTATGCCACGACTGTATCATTTGTAAGCTTTCAAAAATATACATGGTGTAGTTTTACAATACGTAAACATCTTACATGTAGTTGATGATACTAGACATCTAATTGTAAAACATAATGTTTTTAGAGTAAGGAAACCTCTAAATTAATGTATGCTCTAAAGATTTCAATAGGTTTTAAAATTGTTTAGGTATTTTTAATTATTTTTTTTTGTTTTAAGCAAAATTCACGTATACACATAATATTACATTGTTGATAGGTGTCGCTGTTACAAAATGTAGATTTCATGTAAGTCATTTCATCTTCTAAATTTCGTTTCAAAAATTTATGTTTAATATTAGGTTTAATAAATTGACGTGGTCATTTCGCTGATGTTCATACCTACCCTATATTTCGTTTGCGCCAAAACTGGAATTTTAAATTGAACTAGAATAATGATATAGCCGAATATTGTGATCACCATCTAAAATAAATCTGTAAGTATTAAACTACAATTGATAAGACATTTCATGGCATACCCCTCCAAAATACTTGAGATTGATATTGAAGAACCCGCCGCAATTGAAATCGAGCCTTAGGTGTTCCATTTGCAAGGAGTATTCCCTTAGACCCCTTTTTAACATTGGATAACTTTCAGCTGCTGTTAAGCCACCAATTTGGTGAAGAATGCGTGGGATGCTATTGTACTAAAATATTTTATTACTATGACATTGTATAGGAGGTATATTTGGTCCTACGTACCGCTTTAATGCAGAGTTCACTGTAAAAGCAGGACATAAATATAGTGCTTAATAGTAAAAGATTAGTACCGACCCGCACTATAAAAAGAAAAAAGGTTAAATTTCTTCACTGTTTTCGGTATACTTACTATATTGGCAGCCATCATTTGGATCGATAGATTTTATGAGACCCCAATTGACGATATGCAGGATAGTCAGTCCGTTGAAGAGGAATAGTAGCATCATGGAGATGGTAAAGTAGACGGAAATCTCACCCACTAGCCTCCATAAGCGGCCAACCAGCAGTTGGTTCCGTTTGAGAGCCACACACAGCTCCTGAATCCTCTTGCTGCAATTGCAATCTTCAAGTTCAAGGTGGATCTGCTCGAGAATATGGCGCACTCGGAGAATCAGCTCGTAGATCAGAAGTACGGACAAGCAATACTCCAAGCCCTTGAATTGTTGCATCACCAGGATGATTTCGGTGAATACTTTATTTGCCCAATGTAGGTATGGCCCTAGACCCGAAAAACTAAAACGCGGTATTAGCCCCACGAGCAGCACCATCCACAATCCCACGGAAAAGGCCAATCGGAAACGGAAGCTCCACCAGTTTCTCCGTCCACTAAAACCCTTCCAAGCATTATCTATCTCATGCTCCAGATCCGCTATATCCTCATAGATACGACCGAGGCGACGAAAGTTTAACAGCATGTTTAGTAGGTTGCAAGTAGACATGGCCACCACGAGAACTTTCTGCGTTCTTCCCATTACTTTGCTAAAGCCTTCCACGCGGAAATCATGTAACTCCTGGTGTAAAACCACGATATTCGCATAGCACTCATAGATGACCATCAGAAGGATTGCAAAGGAAAAGCAAAAGTATCCTGCCATCAAACAGTGCCTACGCCTCTTGTGCAATGTCCTGACAAAAAAAAGGGGCGGTGGTGTAAGTCCGAGTATGGAAAAAACCTCCAGATAGGGACGGGCTGTGGTCAGCAGACTACTCCGATTCGGTTCCATTCCCAGCGAGGTGTCAAAAGGTACTGCTATAAGGATTAAGCTTGCTTGTAAATTGCGAGCACTTTTTTTAATGAGTTTGATATGATAATCAGAAATTTTCTATAAGATAACAATGGAAAAAGTGGTGAATGCTCTAAGAAAAGTAATATAAGTTCGGAAAAGGGGGCAACTGGTTATTATTTGAAAAATAAACTTTTACTAAAAACAATAAGAATCAAGCTTAAAGATTGAAATATTCTGTAGAGTTACCCTACAAATTTATCTGTAGTATTGCTAATATTATGGCTATTTTTGAATAGCGCAAAAACCTAAATTTTAAATTGTACTAAAATAATTATATAGCCGAGTATAGTGATAACCATCTAAAATAGAGAGGGTGAATAAATAGTTATATTTGCCACGGCCATTTTTACCCCTCCAAAGTACTTGAGGTTAATGTCGAACAAACCGCCGCACGTGAATATCAGCTTCAGGTGTTCCATTTGCAAGGAGTATTCCCTTAGGCCCATTTTAAGCATTGACCACTTTTCAGCTGTAGGCAAGTAACCTATTTTGTGTAGAGTGTGTGTGATGCTATTGTACTGAAACGTTTTGGGGATACAAAATAAAGTGCGACACAATTTATAGATCTGGCAAACTCACAGCTTTAATGCACCATTCACTAAACAAGCAGGCCAGCAAAAGATTGATCGATAGTAAAAGACTTGCCCCAAATCGCTCTAAAAGAGGGACAAATAGAATGAACCGTCCTAGGTCTCTTACAGATGACCTACTATATTGACTGCCATCGTTCGGATCGGTAGATCTTATGAGAGCCCAGTTGACCACGTGCAGGATAGTCAGTCCATTGTAGAGGATCAGCAGGGGCATGGAGAGGGTGAAATAACAGCCAATCTCACTCACTAACCTCCAAATTCGTCCAACCAGCAGCTGATTCCGTTTCAAAGCCACACACAGCTCCTGAATCCTGTCCTTGCACTCGCACTCCTTAAGTTCAACATGGATCTGATCGAGGACATGGCACACTCGGAGAATCAGCTCGTAGATAAGAAGTACGAACAAGCAATATTCGGGGCCTTTCAGTTGTAGTATTATCAGGATGATCTGGGTGGGTATTATGTAAGCCCAGTTAAAGGATCCTGGTCGCCTAAGGGTAAAGCGTGGTATAAAAGCCACGAGCAGCACTATCCATAGTCCTACGGTAAAGGCCAATCGAAATCGTAGGCTCCACCAGTATCTCCTTCCACTGAAACCTTTTGAGGAATTATCAATCTCTATTTCCAGATCCGCAATATCCTCATAGATTCGTCCAAGACGACGATAGTTCAGAAGAATGTTTAATTGGTTGCAAAAGACCATTACCACAATGAGAACTTTCTGTGTCCTTCCCATTACTTTGCTAAAGTCCTCCACTTGGAACCGATGTACATCCTGGTGTAAGGCCACAATGTTCTCATAGCAGTCGTAGATGACCGCCAGAAGGCTTCCAAATGCCAAGCAGCCATATCCTGCCATCAAGCGCCACCTACGCCGCTTTTGCAATGTTCTGCTAAATAAGAGGGACGGAGGAGTGAGCCCGAATACGGAAAAAAGCTGTAGATAAGGTCGAGCTGTTGTCAGCAGACGACTGCGATGGGTTTCCATGACCGGCGAGGTATTAAAAGCTACTGACGAAAGCCGTTTAACTTTCAGAGGTAAATTCCTACTACTAAGTAATTAGTTAGATAGGACAATCAGCTACTTTTGTTAGCCATAAAGCGTTTTCTGACACATAAAGTCCTTCTGGAGTTCGAAGAAACATTTTTTTTTAGATATATTACTAACCATTACTCGTTTCTTTTTAATAATAACCGTTGGTGCCCAAACAGTCCAAAAAAGTTGGTATAATTTTCTTAATTATTTTTTGAGTTAATTTAACATGCGCCGGAGAATTTATTTAATAAAAATGACTTAAAATACATGTATTTTAAATGTGTTAAGCGCTACTGTTGGGGCTTGACTTATATTTTGTTTCAGCAATTGCTTGTACCTTGAACTGTATGAGAATTATAGTATATCCCAATATAGTGATCAGCATCTGCAAAGTTATACCAATGATCAATCAATTATTAACAAATGTGTGGATATAGTACCCCGCCAAAGTATTGCAAATTGATGTCGAAGAATCCTCCACAGGTGAAGAGGAGCTTCAGGTGTTGCATTTGCAAGGAGTATTCACGTAGTCCCCTGGTTAACATCGGAAAATCTGATGATACAGATAAGCAACGAATTTGGTGCAGGATGCGTGGAAAACTATTGTACTGCATATATTTAATAAACAATAAATTTAAGAATAAATGCGTATCTTATAGTCGACTTACAGCATTAATACACCGCTGACTAAGAAGGCAGGTCATTAACAAGTTTAATAAAAGAATCAAGCAAGTTCCAAACCGGTCTGGAAAATAAAAAAAAAGAATTTTATTAAGAGAATTGTGATTCAAGTTAGTATTTTTTACAAACCATAGCGACAGCAATCGTTGTCGAGGAATGTATTGATATATGCCCAGTTGACAACATGCAGGATGGTGAGTCCGTTGTAAATAAATAGCAGCATCATTGGTAGACAGAAGTAGCTACCCAGTTCGCCCTCCAGTCTCCAAATACGGCCAAGAAGTAGCTGATTTCTCTTGAGAGCCACACATAGAGCTTGGAGCATATCCTGGCGATTGCAGTCCTCCAATTCCACCTGCAGTTGATGAAGGGTATGGCGCAATCGCAGCACCATTTCGTGGACCAGCAGAACGAACACACAATATTCCAGGCTCTTCAGCTGCTGCATTACAATTACAAGCTCGGTGAGAATTTTACTCGGCCAGCTGACATAGGGGCCCATGGCAAAGAGGGTGAATCGGGGCAGTAAACCCACTAGCAGAACCAACCACAGACCAACAATGATAGCCAATCGGAAGCGGAAACTGTAGCGCTGGCCATGTCCACCGAAACACTCCGAGGCTTCGTCTATATCGTTCTCCAGATTCGCAATGTCCTCGTAAATTCTGCCAAGGCGACGATAGTTAAGCAGCATGTTTAGTTGATTGGCAATGGCCATTAAAGAAATCAGGCTCTTCTGTATGATACCCATTACTTTGGTAAAGTCGGCCACATTATAAGCCAAGACTTCCTCGATTATAGCGATTATATTTATGTAGGTTATAAAAAATACAAACGCAAGGATCGCAGCAGCATAGCAGACGAATCCGCCCAACAAGTAGCCTCTAACGCGTTTTTGTTTGGAACTACCAAAGCTTTGGGGCGGTGGCGTTTGGCCAAAAACGGAAAAGATCTGAAGATACGGAAGAGCTGTCCCCAGCAGGCGGCTCTTTTTTGCTACCATTTCGGCTGAGTTCTGAGAACGGAATGAAGAGGATACCAAAAGATAACCCGAAAGAATTGGTGGGTAAACGTGTACCCAAAACGAGAGCCAGTGGTACTAGAAATCGGCAGTACCTATAATTATTTTATGACCTGTGTAATTTCTTTAGTGGTTTCATTTATTTTCGATTGCATATGCTAACTTGACACTACTAAGGATTTATCATTTGGCATAAATTCTGTATATCTTTAGAAATAAATTATAATTGTGTTATTCTTTAAGATACCTTCTAGCCGAACTGGGTCACATTAAATGTGTGTACCGTAGCCATCACTGGCTCTTCGCTTACTAATTATTCAATATACCAGGCCAGCACATTTCACTAATTAGGTAGATAGGATGTTCTATGATCCACAAGGGGTTCCTTTTTGGGGGGCACAGGCCCCCTGGATGATTTCTATCTCGTTGCCTGGCCAATTCCCACGTCATAACGCCGGTAATTTCCATTTTCCATACCATGCAAATGTGGGTTAAATTGTTTTTGTCTTTGGCCAGCCATCAGCATTGTCTTTCGACGATTGCATGTGCATCCACACATTTCCATCGCTCCATCTGTCGCTTTCAATTGCTCCACTTTCTTGCTTCATTTTCCATTTTGTGCACATAATTGCACTTCTTGTGAGCCAAAGTGGGCAAACAACCAACGTCACCGACATCCACTGGCAAGCTGATGCTCCTTCTGCACAAGCCAAATCAAACGAAAACATCCTGCTCGTTCCACTCGCCCAACCCAACCCAACCCAATGCAACCCAACCCAAAGCACCCGATCCCGTTCAATCCCCAACCGCCTGCTAATCCCGTGCTGGAATTTCCCTGGGATCTACATGCACACACGAGGATTTGGATGCGGACGAGGGTTGCCGGCGCGACGGCAAGACATTGACGGGATTAAGTGTCCTTTTTAATTTTAAACTACTTCACTTCACTTTGCTCAGTCAATGAGTGCTCTCCTCCATGCCCATCTTTTATACCCATCGCTCGGTTAGGCATCTCCCCTTTTTATTTTTTGTTACTTTGGCCGTGTATGTTTCTCTATCGAGTCCTTTTCTTTTAAGCTTGATTAAGCACTTTGTGTAACTCTATGACATGGACATGCATTTGCATCCTGGACGCCGTGCCAATGGCATTTTTAATTTGCAATAGCAACATATCCTGATCCTGCTCCACTTCACACCAGTGATGCTGGTAACGTATTGCAAAAAATATGGCTAAAATATCAACGAAACCCAATTGTAAATAATAATTTCAATAATAATTTTAGTTTATAAGGCCCTTTTAAATGATTATACATTTTCGTTTTAGCGTATAAACCCTATTAACTTTTTTATTTGCAAAGATTTTTTGTTATTCGTTGGAAAATTAAGAGTTTATTATTTCCCTCAAAGCTTTATTTATTTAAAGGTTTTTTTGAGGCTTATATTTATTTGTAACATTTTGCTTTATTTTTCATTTTTTCCACATATGATTTTAAATTTAATTAGATATGTTGACGTTACAAATGACAAAATATATGATAAAAATAAAGAAAACTATTCAAAATAAACGTTTTTTTTAATATTAGGACTAAGATTTAATATATAATATGTGAACAATTTAATATAAATAAAAAATGATTTTTGGTCAGTCCGGAAAAAGGCCAAATTGTCATCGATGTCGGGACACTCAGCTTCGAGGGCAGCGCAAATTGCATGCATTAGCATGGGAACCGAGGGACGACGGGGCTATAAAGTGGGCGGTGATGGAAATCCTGCCCAGTGGGTGATGATGGAGAAGCAGGCTTCTCATTTATTATGCAGGGCATCGAAGTAACAATGACTTTGGATTATTGTTTCCTCCCTGCCGCAGCAAACAATTGAAATACAATAAAATTAAATAATTTTTAACAAGCCACAGGAAAACGGAAGTGCTCGTCCATACCCACACAGTCATACAGACACAGCCCGCAGATTTACATGGCCTTAATAGCCAATCTCTGGCATTGGCGCACAGATAGTCCGTATATAAACCGATTTTTTCACTACATTTTATCATTCTTATTACAAATATATTGTATATTGTTTAAATTGCATTTAACTTTAACAAAAAAAAATATACATATATCGATATATTTTATTCGCAAAGGTAAATAAATCCACATAAAGGAACCGTTGGCTGTGTGCGAGTGTCTGCGAGCAATAAACAAATACAATTTTATTATTTATTATTTATGTATTCATGGCCATTAAACGGATATCCGTGGCCGTGGTGCATTAAATTGCACTGCCGCCACCTCACCCACCCTCTACTTCACCCCTTACCTTTGTCATTACTTACAAGGACTCCCGGGCTCTCCACTTTTTTCAACCCATAAAGCGGATCACGTGCTGGGGTTGTGAAGACAGCTTTAATGCACTTTTAGTTCATATCCCGTGAGAGAGATAACCGATAAGAAGATTCCAACTAGTCGAACATAAAACTAAATGATAAAGAAGGCTTTAATTGGGTATTAAAAAGGTTTAAAATATCAAAATCATGCTTTTGTTTAAGCACACAAGAAAAACGTTTACATTCTATAAAAGGTCTTTAAAGGTCAATTGTGAATGATTACTCACGGACCGTTTTGAGTTTTTGTTATAACTTATTTTGTATTGCCAACTTAAAAATGGAAACCGATAGAGAGCATTCATCGGTGTTCCTAACTGTGCTTATAGTATAGTGGTTCAATTATATAAATATATGTTTACATTTATACCAGTTGGATTTATGATATGATTTTATTATGATTGTTTTAATTTTTTTGTGTGTGTTTATAGTAATTCAATTAGAAAACTATTAAGAAAACCTTTGTGTTTATTATACTTTATTCAAAAAAATTGTTTCTTATTTTCTATTGTTTCTTATTGGTTGGAAATTCCGTATCTCCCTTTTGTTATACCTCTTTGATCATGAGTGAGTGATATTCCCTTAATGCAACATTTTTAAAAACAAAAAAATTAAAAGAATAATACGTGTTATATTTTTTCTAACACCTAGAGTTTTCTGTGTCTTATGCAAATTTCAGTTCAAATGCATACCAAGCATTGGAAAGTTATTAAAAATACAATATTTGCATCCATAGTTATGAAGGACTGCAATGCATTTTCATATTCCAGCTATTCCATAACTGACGCTTACTGTCAGCCTTATCATGCTTAAAATTGAAAAGCCTGAAATTCATTTAACGATGACTGTGTGACTTAATCGAATCTCCAATTAATATTTATCTTCAACTTAATACCACCTGAAGCATGTGATAAGCTTCCGTTGGGCCATAAGTATTTCGTTATCTGACAAGAAATCGTTAGGCAGGATGCGAAACAAATTTAAGGAAGTATCAATTGTTGGGGATAAAGGAGCATGCTGAATAGCAGCGTTTGCCGGTACTCAGACACGAAGCTTTCCTTTCCTTTTTCTCCCTTTCAACGGATTGTGGTTGGCGGTTTTAGTTGACTTGGCACTGGCAAGCAGCCGAAGGTGTGTCTTCTGCTATCAATATGTAATCAATGCTTTCAAATAACTTTGCCATTCGCAGCAAGGCTTTTGTTTTGTACAAATCGGGAGACGGAGAACCAGCGTTTGGAGTTGGGTAATGGTAACACCTAAGCTAACCTATCCATGCGAAGAAACAATGGGTCCTGGAAGTGGAAGTGGAATATAGAGAGCTTGGAACAGGGTCTCGGAGATGGCGTGTGTAGCATGCCTGGGGCTCACAAAAGGGATTTCAATAATACGCGCACAATCCGTGCTGAAAGCTTAAACAATAAAAGTGAAAATTCCGCCAGAGCTTCTAGATTCGAAAGAGAAGGAATTTATTGGGTGGTGTGATCCTTACATTGGAAATATGCTGATAAATCTTAAATCTTGTAAAAGATTAGGTGTCATTCCAGATATACGACGTACTAATTGGTTCTTATTTTAACAAATACTTTTTTAAAACTAAGAAATTGTTGCTGCATTCATTTCTTAAATTAATTAAATATTTGTTTCGCTTGCAATATAGTCAAATTTAAGCCTAAACCTAACATCGGTTAGCCTCCTTTTTTTCACTATACTTATAAATTGCTTATATTGTGTGCCTTCGATTTGTAACTGATTTATGCTTATAAGAAAATGGTCAAAGCTTTATTTTACACATTCCTGGATTTTAAAATCACAACTTATAAAATTTAATGATACATCGAGATAATGAAATAAAAAAATGCATTATTTACCCCAATTCAAATCACGAGGCTCACGATCTTGAAACTTGTCCATCGCTAGGACAACTTAAAGTTGCGGTTGAACAGGAACGGGACAATGCGACATGTGTAGCCGTGTATCTGAGTATCCGTGCAATCGAGTCTCCGAGTTTATTCCATGTTGCCAGCCAGCCAGACAATGCAGATTAGCCCCGAAACTAAGGGGCCCACCCAGCACTCGAGACCTTGGTAAGAGACAAAAGCACTCGGCCGGGATTTTAATGAATAACAACATGAAGAAGTGCGGACTGGAGAAGGATATGGGGAAGGAGCAGGAGGAGATGGTATCCACATCAATTACATTGCGGTTGGCTGCCACTGCCAGGGACACTCTTACAATTGAGTGCCAGGAGCACGTTCGCATATGAATATGAATTGCAGGAGCACATGGCTGCGGCCATATCGATGAAAATCAATTCCACTGTCATTTGGGAATCTCTCAATTGGACGAAGCAGCTCGATGAAACTTCTGTGTTTGTGGCACTGAATTGTCAATATCAGCTCAAGTTGAATTTGCTCCATTATCTGTGCAATTTGGAACACAACTCGGCGAGAACTGCAACTGTCGGTTTTGGACTCCGAGCTACTACCTTTTTGACCTCTTTGCCTGCGGCTTATTGGGCAAATTAGTTTTGCCTGATTGCAAATTGTTCGGGGAGGCTGCTCCTACTTCTTGACAGAACGTAAATTCGATGTCCTGGTATATGTATGTATTATGGCTCCGTTCGTTTTAAACCGTACCCACATGGACGGAGCTATCCTGCTGATTTATGTTTATGGGCTTGGCAAATATTTGCGGCACTTCAAAAGCATTATGATGATTATTAGCATTGTTTGCCATCGTAGTAAAACTGTCATACGTGTCTGGCTGACTGTTGCCCAACATTTGCAGTCTAACAATATAGAAAAAGAGAGCATCGCCAACTGGAGCTCCAACTGTAGCTATAAATGTAGCTGTAACGGACAAACGTGAAACGTGACCGACGTGATGTTTATGCGAAAACATTCCCCCATCATCTGAATAAGTGCGATTGCTAGTGTGAGCAGCGGCATTAGCACCAGACATCGAATATATGTATATTGCTGCAGAGGCATTCACATCATAAGCGATTTCCGCTTGCCCCAAAAACGCGAATCGACTAATCGCCAAAGTAAGGCCCAACTTTGAGTAGACGCGTTTAAAGTGAACAAGAATTGATGACACCGCCTGCCATCGCCTGCTGAAAGGATCCAAAACACCAGGGGAATTGATGCTCAAACACTGAAAAAATTGTAAAGTGTTTTAAGGTATTACAAAGTTTCAAGTTGTAAGAGCTTGTCAAAAGACTTAGCATCCGACATCGGACTTTAACAGAAGTATAATTTTCTTTCATACCATTTAAACCCAAGTTATTAAATATTTAAAAATTCTTGATAGTTTTAAGCTACTACTTCCTTTGTAATGCTTTCTTTGGTACTGTCTACTATATTCCATGTTCTTTATATTAATCTCACAGTTTTGACACAGCTTTCAGCTTTACCTTTGGGATATATTGATATTGATGTAGATATATTGTATTATATATAGATGGATATATACTTATATAGTTATAACCTTTTGGCAGTTTTATTATGATACATTTTCCACAAAAACCATGTATAAGGTCAAACTTAGATGTGTTTTTAAAAAGGGGAATTCTTATTTAATTTAAAACAAGAAAGGAAAGCTAACTTCGGGCGGAGCCGAAGTTGAAATACCCTTGCAGAATATTCCGATTTATATTCTCCAAACTTATTCATTTGATGCATTCTTAACACTCATAAAAAATCCCAACTTTCTAACTTTAAAAACACCAAAGTTATGGCATTTCCAATCGTTCAGTTAAGTGGCGGCTATAGGATATAGTCGGCCGATCCTTATGAAATTTGGTAGGTCAGATTGATTGGCCAAATATAAAAGCCATAGAAAATCCCAACTTCCTAACTTTACAAATCCCAAAGTTATGGCATTACCGATCAATCAGTTATATAGAAGCTATAGGATATAGTCGGCCGATCCTTATGAAATTTGGTAGGTCGGATTGACTGGCCAAATAAAATACCCATAGGAAATCTCAACTTCCTAACTTAACAAACACTAAAGTTATGGCATTTCCGATCAATCAGTTATATGGCAGCTATAGGATATAGTTGTCCGATCCTGGCCCTTCCGACTTATATACTGCGTGCAAAGGATCGAAGGCTGTGTGCAAAGTTTCAATTCGATATCTTTAAAACTGAGAGACTAGTTCGCGTAGAAACAGACAGACGGACAGACAGACGGACAGACGGACATGGCTATATCAACTCAGGAGGTGATCCTGATCAAGAATATATATACTTTATAGGGTCGGAGATGTCTCCTTCACTGCGTTGCACACTTTTGACCAAAATTATAATACCCTCTGCAAGGGTATAATTACCGATTTTAGTACTGATTTTTCGCAGTGCTTCTAGGCAATGTCTGCTCTCTGAGCCAAAAGTCGCACCACCCAGAAGACAACTGCGTGACAATGCCTGGCCCCAGTTTGGATCCAAAAGTGGAAGTGGCTGGAAAACTTTGTGCCCCCCAACAAAGCAGCTCGGGAGGAACTTGTCGTGCATATGGCTGCACCTACAAGGACAACGAAAACGACACATAGCACGGAGACAGCAGGAATCGCACCCTTGCCGCCGACGCCGCCATTTTCAGTGTAAATATTTAAACAATAATAAGTTGGCGGAAAAACGTGGGGAAAACTCTTATGTTGCCAGCGCTGCAAAGTGAGGCAAACTTTTGTTATCTTTTCACCATGAAAATAGCACGAAATTGAACAGGAAAACGCCGGCAGAGTCAGATGGGATATCAGGTTGAGAGGTGGTTGGATGGTGGAATGGTAGGATGGTTGGGTTGGGCATGTGACAGGTGGCATGGGAGACTACACATCGACGGGTTTCGACAGACAGTCGGGTTGAAAGCATTGCACGTGCACTAATCATCACGGATGGTGGGCTCACGGGGACTTTGGCTGGTGTATCGCCTTTCATGTTTTCAATTAGCGTTAATGTCAGTGCATCCCCCGATGAGCTGGATCTATTGGCAGGAAACTATCCCCATTGGCTAATGTTTGCGTTTTGACAACGGACCCAGCCCATACCAAATAGAGGCTTGTTAGTGGACGACTGACAAAAGAATATCATATCACCATGCTCCGAAATTCAGAAAATTTGTACGAATCACAGAATAAAAGTTGATTACGTAGGGTATTTGTTATTATACCCTTGCAGAGGGTATTATAATTTTGGTCAAAAGTGTGCAACGCAGTGAAGGAGACATCTCCGACCCTATGAAGTATATATATTCTTGATCAGGATCACCTCCTGAATTGATATAGCCATGTCCGTCTGTCTGTTTCTACGCAAACTAGTCTCTCAGTTTTAAAGATATCGAATTGAAACTTTGCACACACCCTTTTTTCCTTTGCACGCAGTATATAAGTCGGAACGGCCGGGCTCGGCCGACTATATCCTATAGCTGCCATATAACTGATTGATCGGAAATGCCGTAACTTTGGTGTTTGTTAAGTTAGGAAGTTGGGATTTACTATGAATTTTATATTTGGCCAATCAATCTGACCTACCAAATTTCATAAGGATCGGCCGACTATATCTTATAGCTGCCATATAACTGATTGATCGGAAACGCCCCAACTTTGGTGTTTGTTAAGTTAGGAAGTTGGGATTTTCTACGGGTTTTATATTTGTCCAACTAGTTCGACCTACTAAATTTCATAAGGATCGGCCGACTATATCCTATAGCCGCCATATAACTGATTGATCGGAAATGCCATAACTTTGGTGTGGATTTTTATGAGTGTTAAGAATGCATCATATGAATAATTTTGTAAAATATAATTTACAGAATATTCTGCAAGGGTATTTCAACTTTGGTTTCGCCCGAAGTTAGCTTTCCTTTCTTGTTTAGTTTCAAAATTGAACTGGAGTCAAATTAAATTTATTTAGGTTAGAACTTCTGTTGTAAATTTAACCATTTCCCAAGATATATAAAAAAGATGTATATAAGGTCAGCACTTTCTAAAAATTAAACTGTTAATTTTTAAATAAATTGTTTTGCTCTTAGTGGTTAGGGTAACAAACAATTATTTAATCACAGACCATGTCTTGGAAAAATGACACTGGATATGATTAACATACTATGTCTTACATATTATGCTAAGAAAATATGTAGTTAAGCACAATGCTGTTCGAGACGTGCGAAATTCAAGCTTTTAAAAGTAACTACAACTCGAAATTAATTTCCGACAGGTTCAATCCATCACTTATGCTCCCCACAAAGCCAACTTCTATATTCATACCCTAACTGCTCTATAAACATTATCCGGGAAAGTCTTGCCTTTACCCCGAAAATGTCATTTGCATAACCGTCAATCATACGCCACGTATGGTGGCTCTTGGTGTTCCACCTTGTTTCTTTCTGCTTCACTGAGTGTGCACACACACGCTGCACAACCACCGCACCACCATCGCACCACCAGAACCCTAACCCACCGTATGTTCGATGGCATTGGAAATTTTGCTCCTCGATTTGCCTTTGCGTTTTATTTCGAAATTGAATTTCAGCACTGATTATATTTTTTCCTTCTTTGCAGTGCCCGCATTGAATGTGGTTGGGTGCTGGGTGCTGGGTGGTCCTGGGATACTGGGGTCCCAGGGATGCATTGATTGGGGATGGGGTCCCATGTTGTTTGCGCTCTTCGGCTGCCGGGGGTGCATAAATAAGCGCCACTCAATTATGCAGACTGTGGGCGAAGCAGCTATAATCCTTTATCCTTCTACCTAGAACGTGTCGATTTGATTTGCTTTGCAATTTATTTTTGAATTGCGCTGACAAGGACACACATCGCGCATATGGTATTTATATAATGTTTTCTTTGACAAAACGTTTTATAAGCTTTATGTATTGGGGCGGAGCAAACACCTCTCATCATCTTGTCTAACATTTTCGCAATGTAATATCGACATATTTACCTTCACACTTCAACAGCTTGGCTTTAATTTCAAAAGAAATACCTTTATTGGGAATTTTTCAGTTGATGTAAATTGAGCTCGCAATTAGCTGCCTTATAAGAAATTGTTTTTGTTTTGTATTTTGGTTTTTTACGTCGTCATTAGCTGCTACTTAAAACCTTTTTGCCGATGGAAAAAGTTTGGGTCAATGCAAATATTTCATTTGAAGTGACACAACGTTGGAAATTAGTCTGAATTCTCCCTTGATATTTAAATGTGGCCCATTACATTTTATATTGCCATTTGCCTTTGAGGTTTTGTATGTTACATTTAATTGCGAATTTCTGTTGAAAAAGTTTCACCTCACTCCGTCCTTGCCTTGAACCTTTGCCCCGCTCGATTTTCTTCCTTCATTTCATTTCGGTTTACTTTCTCGCTTGTACGGCTTCAAATGTTCAACTCATTAAAAAGTGAAACAAAAATGGGTTCGATGGCAAAGGGGGGATGTTAGTCTATTTACCCGACACTGCAGCAATTTCCGAGCAATTACTGGCCTTAAATACGGAAATATGCGAAGGGACAGTTGCGTGTAGTGTGGCGTACTCCCAATGGTTTTATAAATATTTAACGACTCAACCACAAAAATTGATTGACATTTGATTTAACTGTTTGATGTGCTTGAGCGTTGACATTCGGACAGGCCAATTATATGTATTAATTACATTTTTACTGCTGTCATTTCGATGCAGAAATTAATTTGAATTAAGCGAGGCGAGAAATGTCATAAGAACAAAAAAAGTGACTTCAAGTGTAATTAAAAAATTTAAAATTATTTAAAAACACTCCTGCGGAAAAAGCGTTCGAAATAGCATAACGAATGCATGCTAATGAGTGTGATGGTCGCAATCGATGACGATGAAATTCGTAAAACGAAAGAAAAATGTCCTTCGGCCACTCAAGCTGATGGAAAAATGTCAGCAACAGTTGGAGCCGCTAGTTGAAAATGAAAATGTAAGCGCTTTCACTGCCTTAACTGTGAATCAAATTAAAATTGCGAAAGCACTGAAAAATACAATGTACATGTAGGCCACGTATATATGCTTATGCAATAATCTGTATATATATACTTGCGCTGGCATGATTTCAATTAAGTTGGCCGTTGTTGGCCAAGTAAGCATGCCTCTGCCATCCAGCGGGTCAGCAGATGAGCAAATGAACGGGATGCTCCTCATATCGGGAATCAGCATATTTGCTGGACGTGGCTTTAACCGCCTGGCCGCACATAATTAGTGTCATTGGCAGCGATGCCAGCGAGTGTTGGCCAGCAAATATAGCTGGCGAAAGGTAATTTGGGGGCCCATGGCAAAGACAATTGCACTTTTGATAAATTGCAACCTGGCAGCAACAGCTGCTGATCTTATTACCGATGTCGTTAATGAAATATTTCCCATGCCATTCACCGGGGGGCGTATGTGTGTCAAGTATTAATGCGGAATATTGCGTATATGCGCTGTTAACAGCTGAAGTGTGTCAAGGCCGAGTGTTGATGGTTAACAGAAATGACAAAATTAAATTTAAACAGAAGTTAATAACCAAAGATCAATTGTTAAATCACTTTATAAATTTTAATATTTTTTTATAGATTTTGTTGATTACAACATTGTAATAATATCTAGGCAAGATACATAGAAATGTATATTAAATACATTAATGTATATTTTTCGATTTTAATTGAATAAAATTGATTGACATAGCGACGGGCTAATTATCTGTTTACAGTTGTCCGTTCGGTACAAATATTAATTGAAATTAACCTAGGGAAAAAATAATAAGTTTGGATAATAAAATCCCTTTATGATAATTTGATTACAATTACTTTATTTCACTTAGTATGAAATATAATAAAATAAATATAAATAATATATAAAACGAATTACCTTAATTTTTTACCTGTAATGCTGATACGCTGATTCAAGTTCATAAAATTAAAGATATTTCATTTCACATTTATTTTATTTAGATTATTTGTTTTATTTGACATGCAACTAAGAATATTGAATTTTACGAGTATCATTAGTTTGTCGTCACCTAAACAAGCAACAACTTTTGTGTGGTTTGAGGTTTGCCATTTTCCGCACAAAACTTATTTTTAGCCATTGCTGTATCCTCTTTTCATTTTCCTTTCAGTTTTCTTTTTGTTTTCTGGATTTTCTGAATACTTTTCCGAATGCATTGGCAATAAATCGAATCGGTTGTTCACATTGAAATGGGGGCGTGGGTTGGTGGGCGGTTGGTTAACCCAAATGGCAACAAATTAGAGCTCGTACTGTTCTCAGCGTTGTTCTAATTTTTCGCCTCGCTGCCGGTTGAAAAATCGAAATCACTCTCGCTGCCGCCCACGGGGGGCGTGGCCGAATTGGGGGCGGTTGATGCGGCGGGTCCTGGATTTGCGGCCAGGATCGGGGTCGGTTTCGCGCTTGAGCTATCATCCGTTTCGCTGCTGTCAACGAAATTAACGCGCTTCTTTTTCTTTAGCTGCTGCTGCTGCTGTTGCTGCGCATCATTAGGCGCCGCTTGTTTGTCTGTCGTCGAGAGTATCGACGTGGGTTTGAGGGGTTTATTGGTGACTGGCGGTTCCGGTGGAGCAGCAGCCGCCACAGCCGGACTTTCATCCACTTCCGGTGCCTCCTTTTCGCCCACTGGATACGTTTCCTGCTGCTGCATCAGTTGCTCCTGCCCCGGCAACTCCTCCTGCTGCTGCTGTTGCTGTTGCTGTTGCTGCTGATCCGGTTGCTGTTCGTAGGCACTGTAGTCATAATTCTGCACCGCACTGGCATCATACTCCTGGCCGGCATAGCTGCCATCCGGCGCATATTGAGCGGCATTGGGATCGGCTATATACTGACCGGTAGCCTCGTCGTATATGTAGCCCGGATAGGCATTGGGATCGTAGCCGGATTCATACTGACCGGCCTCGTAGTTGCCGTAATCAATATTGGAGTACTCCTGCGGCAGGACGTCGCCACTGGTGGTATCTCCCGTTGCCTCCGTGCCACGTGCAATTTCGGGAGGAACCTCGGCAACTGCCCCCGTATCCGCAGCATACGGCTGATAGTCTGTGGGATTTCCGATTTCGCTGTAAAGCGGCTCCACTTTTGCGTTTGGTTGCAGGCCGGCGGAATCGATGCTGGCATAGATTGGCTCACTGGTATCACCGTAACTGCTGGCATCGTATTGCCCATACCCGGCAACCTCCGGCTGTTGCTGTGTCTGTTGCTGTTGCTGTTGCTGTTCCAACTCCTGAAGTTCCTCCGGCGAAGTGTTGGTTACCAAATTTTCGAAAAATCCCTGCGTTGGTGTTGCCAACTCGCCTGCTGTCGCAGTTGCTCCACTTCCTCCAGGTCCTGCCCCTCCACCTCCTGTCAAACGTTCGCCGTAAATGGCATTTTCAATATTCTCAATCGACACACCGGTTTTGGGTTGGCTGACTGCTGGTTCCTGGCTCCTGGGCGGCGACAATTGATTACCCCTTGCCAACTGCTCATCAACCGCAGCCGCTGCTCTTTCGAGTGCCGCCCGACTGGCTTTGACTTCGTCCAGCAAATCGTTGCTGATGCCAACATTTCCACTAACCGCTGATCCCGACTCGCTGGAACGCACGCCTAAGGGGCGTTTGTCTTTGGGTGTGCCATCCTGCCAGGACTCATCGATTTTCAGCTCACCAAAGTATGCTTCAAAGTCGTGGGGCTGCTGAAGTTGCTGCTGTGGCTGTTGATATTGCTGCTGTACCTCTTGATGTTGCTGCTGCTGCTGCCGCTCGGGCTGATGTTGCTGCTGGCGTATCTGCTGCTGCTGTTCCGGCTGATGTCGCTGGCCGGACTCATTATGGCCGACGACAGTTGGTGATTTTTCATACTCGACTTTAGTCACGCGTGAATTTGTCCAGGCATCCAGGTCGTCCGTATCCCTCTGCGGTTGCCCGCCCCCATCCTGCCCAGAAGTTTCTCCTGCTCCTGCTCCTGCTTCTGCCCCAGATCCTGCTCCTGCAGTCGGCAGCTCAGTTAACGTCAGCGAAGGCGACGACGTCTTTGGCAATTTATCAAATGTCAACGAGGATGTGGCCAGCGTCGAGGAAGTGCTGCTCAGTTGTCGCGCACCCTTCTCCTGGTTGGAGGATAATGTTGATGTGGGTGTCGCAGCCGCTGCTGCTGCTGCTGGCGGAATCCTGCCACCCAGCTCCGCTTGATAATCACCTGTCAGGTGGGGCTGCATGCGCTCCGGTAAATCGGCATTCTCATTATCAAAGCCACGCAGGGTGGCGCGCAAATCGAACAGGTTTGAGGTGCCAAGGGGAGATGCAGTTCCGCCAAAGAGCTCTGGATAGTAAACAGGACGGCCAGCTGGGATGGGAGTGGCGGGTGGATGGGAGACTGGAGGAACTTGGGGAACAGGACCTGCTGTGGCAAACTGGGGCGTCAACAGCATGCCCGCCTGCGTGGGCGTGGCCATGGCAAAGGTCCAGGGCTGAGGCGTCGACTGCGGATTGGTCACCTGCGGCTGCGGTTGCACCAGCACCGGTATCATGCCGCCCGCGGTCGGAGGCGCCGCCGTCGTCGTTGTCTGCTGGATGCATCGCAATGTTTGATTCTGCACCAATTTCGCAAAGTACATTTGGTACTGCAGCTGTTCACAAAAGCAAAAGAAAGATTTAGATTGGGTGTTTGAACGATGCACTTAAAAAGTACTCATGTAAATAATGCTTGAACTTAAAAAAGTTTTCAATTGTGCAATAAAAACATTTTATCCTACGCAATGGTTTATTATCATTACAGAAATATTTTCTTTAAGTCGGATCATCCCATTCTTGTTTAAAGCATTTTTTTAAGTTGGTGTATAACTTTGCCTAAAATAAAGTAAATATTTTTAAAATTGTTTATTAAAATTTGAGGGTATTTAAGGAATTGAAAAATTAATAGTAACACATTAAAATAATATGTTAATAACGTAAAAAAAATTTGTAAGCTCTCCATTCAAACCTAAAATTATTCAAGTAACTTAAATTAAAACAAGAGAGAACGCTATAGTCGAGTGCCTCGACTATTAGATACCCGTTACTCAGCTAAACAACTTAATATAAATATGCCCTCTTGTATGTTTTTCGCCGCTCGAATTAGCTCCCGATTTTTATGTTAAAATCGGTACCCAGGGAACACCTCCAATTTGGCTAACTTGATTTGATTTGCATAGTTCTTGGGATATAGTTCGGTATTGACAAATGAAAGCCATCGTAATTTCCTTTAATAGAAATCCTTATCGAGAATTAACGTTGACTCTGTTGAGCACCTTGGCCAGCTGTTCCAAAGTCATCCGTTAGATGGCGCTATTGTATACGCCATGAAAGGCGGAAATGTAGGCGCTAGCCAGGTTTAAGCGTTTAATGGGTTTTTGGGCGTTAGAGTGGGCGTGGCAAACTTTTATTTGGCCGATCGATAGGTATTGACGAAACAAATACATATCAAAAAAAATTTTCATAATAGCATCAAAACTGTGGCCGCAGCTTGTGGCTTGTGGGCGTCAGAGGGGGCGTGGCACCATTTTGAAACAAACTTGCGCTGCGTAGGAACTCCTAAAATCTACATGCAAAATGCCAATCTTCTAGCTTTTATAGTTTCCGAGATCTCAGCGTTCATACGGACAGACAGACAGACAGACAGACGGACAGACAGACGGACAGACGGACATGGCTAGATCGACTCGGCTAGTGATCCTGAACAAGAATATATATACTTTATAGGGTCGGAAACGCTTCCTTCTACCTGTTACATACTTTTGCACGAATATAATATACCCTTTTACTCTACGAGTAACGGGTATAAATATCTAAATTTGATTAGAACAACTTTGTATGGTCAAAAGTATGTATATTTATTGTGTACTACCAACAAGAAATAAGCTAGTTAATTAAAGAAAAGTACTATGAAATCTCCTATTTTAAATTTATCTACTATTCTTTCCCACAAATGCTGAAAATTCCAGACCCATTTTTTTGCAAGTGTGATTGACTTTGCAATTGCCCCGGGCGGTCGGGATGACTTACCTTCATCATTTTAAGCCGCTCGCTTCGTTGCGACATGGCAGCCGTTTGCTCATCGATGCGCTCCAGCATGTGGACCAGCTTTTTGTTGCGCTCGTTGCGTTTGGCCTGCTCCTCCAGGAACTCCTGGTACTTTTGGCGGGTCTTATGGCGCACCGACTTGTCGCTGAAGTACAAATACGGCTCACCTTTTAGGGTCAATTGGGGAACATGACAAAAGCTACTTACAGTTCGCTGCGCTTCTGCAGGACCTTATCCAACTTGTGCTCCAGCTGCTGGCGATTATCCTCGCTGTGCAAAGAAAATCGAGCAGAGAGTCAAAGGACATGAATATGATTTGTAAGCTCCTTCATATGTACATGAAAAGCTTTGGAAAGGATGACAAACACAAAGCAACGGCCATGGCCTTTGTATGACTAACTGCTCACAGGGCATTTTAAATATCGGAAAAAAAGAATCAAAAGTAATGCACCCAATATGTAAATGCACATGGGGATATGCATGTGAGGCTTCTCATTTTTATTTAATATTAATGCAAAACTAATTTTTGTAAAATAATATTTAGTATTAGCCTTCAGCCGTGGGCCACCATAATCCTCTTTTATTTGTTCAATTTTCGGAACAACTAATAGCTTTTATCTTTACAAAATTACGTTAACTGCTCGAAATTGAAAAGTGTTTATGAACATGAAAAATTATTTTATAGTCATTTTTGTTTACTTGTTGGTTTGCCAAGTGGTGAGGAAAATTTGCCTAAATAAGCTTAAGGCTCTAGTTATTATTGTATAACAGGGACACTGGAAAAGTGAGCTTTAAGAATAAGTATTTAAAATATTGTTTTTCTTATGGACTATTTATAAATTGGCGAATGTAATTTTAAAACGAAAAGAATTAAATATTTTAACGATTTTATCCGCTTGGCATTAAAACAGTAATAGTATTGTGCACCCAAGAGATTTTAATTAACTTTAAAGAAAGTGAAATTTTTTATTTTTACATAGTTGCATTGTTAGTTGTAATATTATAATAAATTAACCTTAAGAGTTCGCTTCTCTATGCTTTCATTCATTTAATAATAATGATATGCTTACCTGCGCTGCAGCTTCTCCTGGAGCAGCTCCACCTGCAGCTTGTAGTTCTCGAGCTCGGCTTGGGGAAACATGGCTTAAACGGAAGAATATCGGGGAATATCCTTCCTTCCTTCCTTCTGACCCGACCCGCTGCGAACTTTACCACTTGGCGGCTCTGACTCAACTGGCCATATGCACTACAGCCCGCTATTGACATAGTTTGCTTGCCACGGGGATATTAATGCGACAGTGTGTTCTATTTTAAGGCAACTTTATTCGAATGGCCGCATTAAATACGAGTTCGTATGGGTGATTGGCATTTGTTTTGTTGAGTCGCGTTGTCATGGCTGCCCGGTTTCTTGGTGGTTCCTTTGCGTATTTATTTTGGTGGTTGCTTGGCATTGGCCAGGGGCAATTGGCCCTTATCGATTTCCCTAGACGGCTTTCCCAACGTGCCACGCATTGAGGAGCAGCGGCAGCAGTAGCGGCAACTAACTTTCGATTTTTCGCCCCATGAATTTCACATTCCACTGTCGTTGTTTTTTGTCCGGCCTGTGGTATACTAATTACAAACCCCGCAAGTAGGTCACTTCTTTTTGAACTCCGGCCAGTTTTCTGTTTGGTTCTTGGCTTGGCCGGGCCCAAAAAACGTGAAGAGTCGTCTGGGGTCACCGGACCCGGCCGAGCCATTTATAATGCATTGCACGGGATTTGCCTGCACGAGTGGGTCCAGCTTCTTCCATTCCTTTCCTGATGAGTGTAAACACATGTTGTTGTCGCACACTCGCACCCGGACTTACACTGAGGAGAAATGTTGTAATGTAATGTTTTCTATGGCTTGTTTTAATATCATTTTTATTATATATATATTTATAATCATTTTTAAAACTGTTATATAACGTTCCATGATCCTTTAAATCACTTTGCCTATACTTACAGAGTAAATATTGATAATCATATTTAAAGTGTGTTGCCAATTAAAATATATATTTTCCTATAAAAGAACAAATTGATTTTTCAGAGCACAATGATTTTATGTATGTAGATTATTAATGAATTATTTATTTATTTTTTATTAATTTTTTTTTCTTATCTCGTTGGTTTAATAGCAATATAGTCAAAAGGGTACCGAATTCAATTACGCGCAAAATTATGTCAAAGGTAAAATGAATACGACGATAATTTTTCTCAGTGTAGACCCTATCCTTTGTGTGCGGCCAAGCGTGCGCCACCTGAATGTGAATTAATGGTAGTGGCGTCTATCACTCCCCAGGCCGCAGACAACAGCAGAGGGCCTCTCACTCTCGCTGACATATTCACACGCTCACCACGGTGTCCTGCATGTCCTGTATGTCCTGTATGCCCTGCTGTATGTCCCGGCTGCCATCATCAGCGTTCCCAGCGTCAGCAGTGACCACTCTCGTGTTCCTGTTCCTACCAGAGCCACTGGCGCACGGCAATCGCCACCGAAGCCACAGCAACTCCGTGTCCTGCTTGACTTGCTCCTGGCTTTGGCGTTGGCGTTGGCGTTCCCGTTCGCTTCGCTCATCCTGGCCTCGCTCCTCCATGTGGCACATGTATAGTATATGCCGGCGTTGTCACGGTGTCGTGGTTGCGAGCCGCAATATAAAACTTTTGGTTATTTACATGTACGGGATAACAAACGGCCGGTAGGGGGACTGTCATAAGTGCGGCCGGTTATCTCCGCGGTTCCTCGTTTCAGGACACAGAATGTTGATGGGTCAGTGTGCAAGGGCTCATGTGTGTGTGTGTGCAGGCCAGGGGCTCTGTTTCAAGGGAGAAGCAAATTTTATATAATTTATTCCCCACCAAAGACACTTGCAACTAAGTGTGCAGCCTTTAAATTTGATTTCATTTATTGAGTTTCATGTTGATTAATTTATACTTTTTCCTTTTACCCCCACCAGTCGCCTTCCCTGACCTTTGTCAAGGAACTAAAACGAACTTGTTGCCAAGCGACCAGGACCACGAACAATTTCTCCTTGTCCCTACCAATCCGCGTAACTGAAATTCGGAATTCCTTAAGCGGTGGCTAAAATTTAAAAAGATGTGCTAAAATTTACAAATTAAGTTATTAAATTGAAGAGGCAAATAATAATGCTAAATATAAATTGAAAGAAAACTAAATTATATCTTATGTCTTAAAAAGATAAAGAGATTATAATGACTATCACAAATATGAAATTTATAGTCCAAAATAAATCAGGCAGAGCATTTATTAATTACTAATTTTAATATTAATTTTATTTTATCTTTTGAACAACTAAGTTAAGTAAAATTGTTAGTTCGTTTTTATTTTACAAATTAGATTGTCAACATTTTGTTTTCAACTTTCAGTAAGTATTAAATTCTAAAATTTTAATATTGTTATTTTGTTCAACGTCGATATCGACCCTTGAATTTTTCTGCTCTGTTACCTGTTCTAAAAAAAAACAGCCAACACGGCAGCTTAGAAATTGGTGAAGGACCAGATGTCTGGCAAACTTGAGGTCTTGTCTTATCGACCAATGTTTACATATTTATTATTAAGCCAGAACAATTTGCGACTGGGCCTTGGAGCTATTAATAGCAGGGCCACTTGACATGTCCTGGCACCCAAGTAATGTCTTCGATTGGAAATTGTCTGAGTGAGCGCGAGGATATCAATAGAAAGTTTGTCATAATCGAACATTTGCATTGCAAAGTGTGTGTTTGGGGGAGGTGGAGGATCTAAATGGAAATTGAAATTTTTTCGTGGAAAAGGGGCGATTTATGTGTTTGACTTTACGCTGCAGTTGCCAGTCGGTCCGTGGATGCGAAGTGTATGTGAGTGCTTATCAGGCGCTGCACAGCGTCCTTTTTTGGGGCACTTAATTTTGTCTGGCATCCTTAACGGGACGCGACCCGAGAGCTTCTTTTGCCGATTTGCAGTCAATGAAGTAGAAAACTGAAAACTTTTTCTTTCGAGTCTATTAAAAATAATGGCAGCTGAAAGCAGAAGCGTCCGCCAAGTGCGAACTTCTCCCCATGTGTGCTATTGTCCCCCGTCTCTTTCTTCCGCCAGGCATGCTGTCTCTTTCTGCCCCCGGTCTCGCTGTCTCTTTCTGCCCCTGGTCTCCCTCTATCTCCGTGTGTGTGAGTACGCGAGACTTCGGCGGGCATTAAATTAATGTCCTCCCTGCCATTTCTCACGAAGGCCTGGTCGCAGACACTGCCGTCCGGTGCATTGACCACTTTCGGCGGTTTGCCTTTAAAGCGCTCTATTACCCCTGCGAAAGATCGGGGCTATTTGACCTTTTGGAGTACCCATTACACTTGGGATTGTATTAGGCTAATAAATTGTTTTGGGGTTTCGCAGAACGAAGGTTAACTGGGGTCCCACAGATTGATAAAACCAAGTTAATTGGTCTAACACAATTCAAATTATTAACAGTTTCTTAACCTGAAGTTTTATTTGATTAAAAATTATGTCGTATTTGGTATTATTTTATGTTGCTTAGTAAAAATGTTTTAAATCTGTTAGTTGTTTTGTTGAGTCCGTTATAGTTTTAAAGATATTTTGTACGGTTCCAACCGTTAATTTAAATCAGTATTTAGAAGGTGTTTACAAATATTTTCATTTTATATAGTTTATATAGTTTACATATCTTAATTAAATATTTAACCAATCCAAATTTATATTTATTTAAATGTAACTTGGGATCGCCAGAGATATATCTTCATAGTGAACTTAATTAACCATTTATTGCAAGTCTCTCTCCCAGGGTAACCGATAAGATAAACCTTTTTTTAAAGCCTTGAAAAGGTCTATGTACTTGTATTTCTTTAAACCCTGTCGCTGCGGGCATGCTGGGAAAATGGCCGAGAGAACGGAGTCGAAGAGCAAGCGCCGTGCAGGTTTTGCGGTTAATGCGATAATTTAATTGTAATGCGGGTCTGAAGCCTTGCGAGCCAATAATTTAACTTGCAATCAGCGCGGCATTTATTGGGTTAAACATATAAGCCAGGCGCCAGAAGCGAAGACGCATACTTGCATGCCCATGGAGTGAATGAACCCCAAGGATACAGGGCTGCAGATACAGATACGCAGCAAAAGGCCAGGAGAATGGGAATAAGCATGGGAATGGGAATGAGAAGGAGCAAAAGGATGGTAAATAAATTCAACGATTTCTGTGCAATAAGGGGACGCAGTCGGTTGGGCATTTTCGCACGTAAGCCACGAGGACGATGACAGCAATGAAATATGCAAGCCGGGTCCTGAACCCAAGCATTTTTCCAAGGCGTACATGAGTCACGACCAGCCAAGAAGTTAAAGGGATGGGGTGAGCAAAAATCCGAGTTCATGCCGAAAGCCAAACATTTATAAACTTCACAACCTAGCAACAGTTGCTGGGTGAACTCTGTGGGATTGGCCTCTATTGTCTCTGGGTAACACATTTCGGTATTAGTTGCCATGTCCGAAGGACACACTGAGCAGCAATTGCAGGACCTGCGACGCATCCTGCTGCTGACCGTCTATAAAAGCACATTGAATCAGTTGGTCCTGCAGCAGCGTTCCCAGCGTTTAAATGCCAGGAAACCACTTTCGCTGCCCGCTTCTCTCAGGAGGCGTCGCAGTTCTTCGATGGGGGAGCAGGATAAGCCCGAGCGAATCCTTATTACGGGCAAAGTCCTTCCCCGTTTGGAATCCCTGCTCGGTGAACCGGAGAACGATGCTGATCTGCTGGATGAGGATGTCCTGAATGCCCTTAAATTCGAGCGGGACATGGATGCATTGCGGTCCATATTCGAGGTGGCAATGAATGATCCGGATTTGGCAGAGAAAAGCATTATTGAAAATATGGACCTAAAAGCCTCGGATCAGGAAACTGATAAGGAGGAAGTTCATAAAGAGGAGATGAACAAGCTTCTAGAAGTGAAAGAAATTACTTCCCAGGAGGGTGCCAACCTGGCCATTATTAATCTGCAAATTAATGAAGACCAAAATACATTTGAAGACGAAATGGTTATAGATATTAGGCCGCATCCTTTCAAAGCGGAAAAAATAAAATCCAATAAAAGCAAGGATTTGGAAGTTCTAGAAGTGAAAGATGATGAAAGCAAAGACATGGTTCCGGAAACTGAAGATGCGGGAAATAAGAATATGGGTCTCGAAACTGAAGATGAGGAAGAGAAGGACATGGGTCTTGAAAACCTTAAGCAAGCCATATCTGCCTTGGGAGGCAATAAAAGCGAGGAGTCCCAGGCTGCCCAGCAGCTGCAAGAATCCAAGGACGAGCTAAAGAAACTAAAAGAGGAACTAGAAACCGAAAAAAAAGAGACCAAGGAAAAGTTGCAGGACCTGGAGGAACGCATTGCGGAGACCAAGTACAAACTGCGCTGTGTTTCCCGAGTCAATGACCTCGAGTACAGTTTAGTGCAACGCTGGGAGGAGGGACGTCTGGCCCAGGGAACTATTTGGGGCGAGAACGCAGAACGGGCCTATTTAAGAGATATTCTGGACATCAAACAAAAGCTGGCGCGGGAGGAAAGGGTTAGTGCCGAGCTCCGCTCCTTCCGCCAGCGGGAAATCCTGGAACTGCAGGCGAGGATTAAGGAGTGGCAGCAGCGGTACGTCAGCGAAATACGGCGTGTGGATCGCGAGGCCGAAGCCTGGGAACTGCGCATCCTCGAGCAAAAGAAACTGCTCCAGCGGCATCGCGAAATCTACGAGGAGCGCATGACCTACGTGCAGGAGTACCGCGCCCAAAAGGCGGAGGAGCAGCGACTCCTGGATCTGCAGATACACCGCATCGAGTGCGCCGTGCGATTGCAGGCCTGGTGGCGCGGTACGATGGTGCGCCGCGGTCTAGGACCGTTCAAGAAAAAGCCCAAGCGCGGCAAACGAGGCAAGCCCAAGAAGTAGGACACTGTCCTTAAATCAAAATAATAAATTCATTTTGATCAATTTCAAATACTGTATGTGACAAATTTATAAAGTTTGTATCTATTACATAAAAATTTATTTATTTTAATAGTTGTTTCTAAATTTCTTTGAGGTTGTAAATTAAGTTATACACAAATACTGAAGACATAAGGGTGATCAATGCTCTATTGGAATAAGCATTTAATAATACAAAATATGATAAATATCCTAGAACGATACAACTTTCAAAGCCTCTTCAGATGCTTTTGCGATCATTGCATAGTTCTGCGATATTTTGTTTAAATTAATATTAAAGCCGAATATATGTTTCTTCATTCTTTCCATTCATCACTTGATTTTCCGCCGTGTACCTTTGTCAGGGATTTTCAGATTCAGCGATTGCCCTCTTGCTTTATGGAAATCAACTTGTGCCTTAAAACCAATTAAAAGTTGGACGCGCTGCAGTTAACACGTCGACGTTGGGTGGCCACTGATGTCGCCCTTAATGACATGCTGCCCGTGTCAACAGGCCCGTCTCGGGAATTGTTTACGCGTGGCGGTAATAATGGTCAGTGGGACCTAAAGAAGGATCACTGTGGCACTGACCCACCCAGAAGGCCGAAGTTTAAGTTGCATCTGGAGTTCCATTGTTTTCCCCCTTTTATTCGTTGCCCGTTGCTTTTCTTTTCCGCATTTATTTATCTTTTATGCCAGAGAACGGCCAAAAGTGGTTTATTTGTTGCGGCGCTTTCATTGGCAACACAAAAATGGGCGGCCTAAGGGGGCGTGGCAGTGTGCATTTTGTTTTCGATGCGTGCGGAGGAGATAAACTGCGACAATTTGCCCGGTGAATGAGTGGAACTTTTTCACTGTCGACGCAAAGGGGCGCGAAACAAAAGCAAAACTTTCCCACGAGTATACCAGTGTGGACATTGCAATTTAAAATATAATTAATGGTCGTTGAAGTAATTTATTGAATTTGCATGGCACAAGGCTGCATTGCTGTCATTTCTTGTTTGCCGTTTGCCAGTTTTGCCGGTTGGCCGGAGTCGAGAGTTTACCCACAGTTTGCTGCAGTGCAGTCCAGTTTTGCGAATGTCCTTGGGAGGCGAGTGTCTGCACATGCACTCATTTTTGTTTTAATGCACTCCGCCCGGTCTCTCGCAATTGTTCCAGGCCGACGTGGCAACAATAACATCCTGATAATGACTGGCGAAAGTCCATTTGCCGCAAAAAAAAGCCCGGTTGCCACTTGGATGCGAAATTGGTAAACGAAAAATGTTACCCAAAGCGTTTCGAAATAGCGCACCAATACGAGCACCAAAAGTAAAACCAAAAAAGAAACGAAAGAGTATAAAAAGGTTATTTAAAATGCTTACTGAATTTCCAAATAGTGTACCATTTAACTTTATAATTGTTTAATTAAATTTACAGACAAGTACTATAAGCATTAAAAAAAATGTATTAATTATATAAATTAAGAAAAAGAAACTTAAATAATAAAATAACTTTTTGAAATTTAATTATGATACCAGTTAATCCCTTACTTTAGTGGAGATTTAATTTTAAACTTAAAGTCGTTTATGTCGTCTTATGAGGAAAAATGAAAATGTACCAATTTTGAAAAGGAGTAAAATGAACCATTTTTGGCACTGGCCACCAAATGTGGCCACGGTGGGGGCCAGGCCTATTGTTTGCATGGCGGCGGATGAATTAATGGAAGATGGGGCACCGCTGCATGGCGAGAAAGCGAGAATGAGGGCAGCAGACAAACAGTCTTCCATGCTTTTTTCCCCATTTTTGTTCACTTCATTTTCCTGGCTATCTGGGCATCTCGTTTGCTCGTTTTGGGCCGCTCCAGCAGCCAACTCATTCTCGCTTCCTGCACTTTGCATGCCCCGCACTATTTGCAACTTGAAGAAAGCGGCGAACGCTCCATAATGGCCACTGCCTCCCCCGTCGACCATTTCCTTTAGTCACTCCCCTCTTTCTGAGTCATGTGCGTTACTTAAAACATACAAAATGGCGTGGTATTCGCTTTTAAAGGGCGCCACACTGCATCCCCGTGAGCCGCTGGGAAAAAAGGGCCAACTGGGGCACCCGAAAAATTTACATACAAATTAGGGTTAATGAGCAGTGAAATTGTTATTTAACTTCAGTTGGCCCGTTAAGCGCTTTAAAGTGCGTCACCGCTTCAGACAAAGAGTCTTCAAATATCTGTGTACTTTGCGACACGTTTTCGAAATTCTCGTTAGCCCCGGTTAAACGGGGTGACCTTTTAGTGCTTTACCGCCCACCAAACACCGCCCACCGCAGAACAACAGAATTTAATTAATAATCTTGCGCATAATTCATAAATTGAATATTGCGCATACGCCACGTGTTCTTAAATTAATTTTCGTTCACATTTTATTATACTCATTTTGCAGTTTTTACTGCTCCAGCTGCAGCAGGCGAGAGAGAGAGATAGAGAGTGCGAGTATTATTTAAAATTTAATCAAACACTTTAATTTGATTAACAGCGCACGTCTTTCAATATAAATTTATGGCCGCACGACGCATAATCAGAGACCAGAACATTCAGCAGTAGAACCGGATCCGGAATGCCGGAGTGCTCCACTGACCAGCCGTAAAAAAGGGTTGACCGTCCGCACATCCATTCACCCGATCTCAACTCCCGTCTGGGCTTTCAACACATCAACGCCGTCATTTGATATGCGTACATGTGACGGGTGGGGTGGGGTGGGCGGGGAGGGGAGGGGGAGTTGCGGGAGACTAATAGCGGCACGTACGCTTGATAAAATATTTTATTGGCATGTATGGGTGGCGTCCTGACGGGCCCAGCGGTTTTATAGATTTTTCTAATGCTCTGGTGGCGGGGTTTTTCAAAAACCCCATTCACCCTTTTAGAAGCGATTTGGAGTGGAAACTCAAGTAAAAATACTCTTTATTGATAGCAAATGCCATTGATCAATGGGTTAACATATTTTATTATTGAATACTTATATTTTAAATTACATAAGCCTGTCTTTTCTTTGTTAAATTGTTTCAGAATGGTATCAATAACATTTAATTAAATGTTTAAAACCACATTGTAAGTAACATTTTTAACCAAGCCACCGAACTAAAACTATTAAGATTACTAAATTAAAAAGATATCTAAAGAACATTTTTTATTTACAAGCTGAAAACCAAAGGTAAAGAACAGATCAATTTAGAATTAAACAACTCTGAAAAGAACGACTATCTGAAATTATCTGAAATTATTTCCAGGGTTAAGATTTATGGAGATTCTACTGTATTTACATCAAAAAACTTCTTATCTTTTATTGATTGTTTTCCCCATGCATTTCTTATGAAATTAGTGCAACGTCTGAACGGCAATTTGGCTACACAAATCATTTTAACATAATATACAACTTCAGCAGTGGAGCCCAATAAACGAGGATGGCATTTTTATTGGCCTACGTGTCTTTTGTGCCATGGCTGTTGCCACAACACTATCTCGTCATGCGAATCTGGAATAAATCTTTCATTTCATTTCTGGTGCACGGAAGTCACGGCCACCGGTCAGCAAGTTTCGGCTGCGAAATGCTATGATAAATGCCAAACAATCCGAAACGCTGTCATCCTTATGCGGATATTCTATTTTCGCTGCAAATTCCATCGGCTTTCGCCTCTTTGGCATAATTCCACAATTAGTTCAAGTCATGGAAAGCGTCAAATTTATGCGCATTCGAGGGAATCCCCGTTCAATGAACCTGTCCACATCAACGCACGACCCACTAAATTGAATTCTTTGTTTTGGCAGCAGCCAGCAGCTTCAAAATCCAAAATGGGAAAAATAAGTTCAAAAAGCAAAGCAAAAGTTTTTAGCAAACGGCAATTTTCTGTTATTTCATTTGTTTGCCTGCTTATATTGCCCGACGTTGTTGCCGGGGTGCCCGTTTGGAATTTTAAATATGGCGTCTGTTTTGTTTGAAAACGGAAACGAGTGTCTGTCAGTTTATTTGTTTGTTGTTGATGATGTTGTTGCTGCTGTTGTCGTCTCCGTTTTGTCGGCAGAGTACCATTCGCAGTCCCAAAAACGAAGTCAACCAACTTTGGCAAAGGAAACGCCGCCTAATGTGTTAGTTTGTGAGCGACTGTAGGTCGGTGTATTTGTATAACTTTGTTTGCGATTGAGAGGCCGTTGCCAGCGGCGCTGGTGAATGGGGATATTGATCTGAAGATATTAAATTTACCAAAGATAAGAAAAGATTTTTTAAGGCCTAAGCAAACCTGGAACTCACACAGAAAAAAAGCAAAAATGAAAAGACCCTTTAAAATGTTCATGCGCTGTGGAAAAAGGTTTAGCACGCATCATGTGGATTGGTCATAAATTCAAATTTAGAAAAATACCTTTTTTATACTTTTAACATTTTAGAGACCTTAGTTTTATATTAATATTCGATAAAATTAAACAAAATTAATATATAGTTAAAAACCCCTATCGTATTTTTCAGTATTTTATATTTAATCCTGTTTTATATTTATAATCGCTGAATGTTTAAAAATTAAACATTTTCTCTAAGTCATATTTTTTGTATTGTTTTTTCTTCTGTAAGCTGATTTATTGTTATACTTCCACCCCCTTTTCGTAGAATTTAAGTACACAACCTCTCTGAAATGTAGCCTCAAATTTCACACACACACAACTGCTCGCACACACACGGAGACATACAAATGACACAATTTTCCTTTGAGCTAATAAAGCTGACTTTACATTTTTAATAGTCTACTTTTCGGCGCATTAGTTTTAATGCTTATGACGATGCTGTTTTGCATGTAAAGTGCATGGAGTAAAGTCATCCTTCTGGCCCTGTTTTGGGAAGCCTTTGGTCCCATTAGATTTGGCTTCCTGCCCTCGGCACTATCCAGTACCTGACTTGGTTGCCAAAACAAGATTTCTCACTCATTATGCGGGGCACAATAAATATTTGCCTATCATTTTGCTATTTGCATTTGCCAACCGAAATTGATGAACGTCCCCGGCAGAGCAGCAAATTGAATTGGCCGAGCCATTAACAAAACTGAATTTTGCTTATCGCCATTTGCAATGGCTTTTTCTCTGGCCCTCCAAACATGACACACACTCATGCGCTACATTTGATATTTATGCAGATTTTGCTGCTTCTGCTCTTGCCTAGTAATGAGTAGCAGATAAACATGGCGATAAATTACTGCATTTTTGGGCATTCATTATTTACCATGTGCCATACACACTCACACACACGCACACACCGTACTGGGGAAAATCGAATGCCGTAAATGGCATAACTACATATACACGCACTTAAATCAGGTCCGTCCTTGCTGCTGTCATAGGGCTGCTTTATGGTCGCATTTCCCGGCCATTCTAGAATTACAACAAATTTTAATTAAATACGATCTACAGCAAGCAATGCGCATATGTAAATGCAAATGGCTCGAATGCTTGCGGGCGAAACAAACAACAAAAACTTAATGCATAAAAAAATGAGCATAATATAAAAAGACGTCAAAGTATTTAGCGCACAATGCAGCAGAATGCGACCAAAGCGCCGGGAAAAAAATTAAACGACATGGCCAGACCATTAAGCGGCACTTGCTCTTTTTCTCCACCCAATTTCCACAGCCTCTTTGCTCCGCTGCAATTTAATAATTCTCCCTGACAATGCACTTGCTCATTTGCCATTTGCTGTGCATTCGAATTTGTTTCTTGCAAAAATTGTAAAACAAGTGGGAAAAACGCATTTGACAACCTACAAACAACGCATCCAAAAAACTTCAGCTGGAAATCATACAAATTGCTGTATGTAGGGTATGCAAAAAAATTAAGTTTGTGAATGCTTGTTGCTGATGCCTGCCCGCTGGCTGAAAGTTGTTGCTGGTTGCAGTGACAGATGGGTGGACATTTTGTCAGCGAGCGCAAAAAAATGTTGCAAAAAGAACCGAAGCGATAGAGAATCTTAATCTGAACGATCATCAGATACCCTTATTTTTGCTATATATGGTATGAAAGCATCTAAACAAGAAACTTATAAAAAATGAGTCATTCAAGAACGAAAGATATGCATATTATACAAAAACTCGATAATAATTAAAAGAAACTTGGTATATATGGTGTGAACACAAATATTTTCTAAGGATGTGGCAAAAAATTAATCAATCAACCTACAGATTTGTTTCTTATCCAAAAATATATATATTATAATAAAAATCGAATACTAAAAAGTTTTGAAATATAAGGAAATAGCTAAAATAGTTTTTAGTTTTTATATACCTCCACCTTAATTTGTTTTGTGGGTAAACTATTTATCAGGGTAATGTTATAAACTCATTAAACTATCAACTAAAACTATCTGCTTATTGTAGTAACCAATTCAAACCGTGTTCTTGATCATTTTCAAGTTGATAATCTAGGTAGAAGGAAAGTTACTAAGTTTCTGCATTGTTACATTAATAATCTGGCTTGGCAAACTATATCATATAGTTGCCATTACTCCGACATAAGGCTCTTAAGAGGAGAGAAAAAAACAAATTGTTGACGCCAGATACAAACAATTTGCAATTCAACAGCTAAAGGGATCAGCATGGTACAAGCGCATTTGCTGCCGAGAGGAGATATTCGCAACTGTGGGGATGAGATGGAGCCAGAGGATTTGGCAATCCTACACATGTTTGTGTCTGCGAGTTCTGTTCGGTTTGGTTTGGTTTGGTTTGGTCCGGTCTCTGGGCGTTATCAACAGCTGTCTATCTGTGCGTTCCACTTCAGTTGCTGTTAGCTTTTTTGTTGTTCTCCTGGGTCTTACCAATTCACATCCACGCACTTAATACGCATTTGTTTTTGTGTCAACTCATCGAATGGCTGCTACTGCTGTTGATGTTAAAATTAATGATTTTATTTGCATCACATTTTGACTGGTTTAAGGTTTAAGGTTTAAGGTTACAGTTTTTAGCCAAATTCCCTTGAAAAGTGAATACGTAGCCAAGATACAATTCTAATTAGCACACAAGCTTTTGATTGCTTGCCGTCTGATAATTGACTACTCTATTCGGGTTTCCTTGCCTAAGGGGAAATTAATACCACATGTGGCAAACACCTGGCCCAGTGCCTCACAGGGGGTCATTATTAATTACTTACATATTAATGGATATTGTTGCGTAACTGGCCCATTAAGGTCAATCAGCAGGCGTCGAATCGTATTCTCCTTCGGCCACTCTGAGCCATTTAACATTTCATTAACAATTTAGAGTACTTAAGTGTGCGGGTAAGCAGCGTATGGACGTGGTCGAAATGACTAAAAAGAAAACACTTAATGAAAATATTACGCGAGTGCGAGTAAATTGAAAGCCAAATGCATTTTAATGCCGCGTTCTCAACTAAAATGAAGCACAAACACAAACAAGCGTGCACGCACACAAACACACATCCGCATCTGCCAACCGGAAGCCGCAATGTGCAATAAAGATTGCAAGGCGCCCGGGTGTTGGTGGCAAGTTCGTTCACTCAAAAAAAAAAATGTCTTTCCTGTTTTCCAAAAATTATTATTTTATACAAAGAACTTCATTTAATGGTATATATTATCAGTAATAAGATTTGCTTAATAAATAATTACTAAAAACTAAAATGCTTGTATAAATCAATAAATATCAAAGTAAGCTTTGGATTATTTTAAAAATCTTTAAACTTTTTGACTCACACAAGACATGGTTTGCTTGGCGTTTAAGAAAATTATTAAAACCAAAATAATATGTTTTGAATTCATCCAAACCTTAAATGTTGTAGTTTAGTGAACTATTTTATGAACTTTACTAAAAAACTTACAAAAAGGGAAGATTTTCCAATTATTTTTAAAGTGTTCTAGATGTGCCGGATGCTGAACGAGAAACTTTGAGGCGGCACGTAAAGATCGTTGCCATTGATTTATGCGCCGCGTGCCACAGCGAGCGTGAAGCGTGCAACAAGCCCAGCGCACAAAGAGCAGAATAAATTGGTGGCCAAAAGGGATATGTACCTCCCCGAACGACCGGCAGATGACCATGGAACTGCTCCCGTGGCCAGCTGCTAAATAAGTGTGTCAACGTGGGCCCTCGTCTCCATTTATCCGAAAGCCCACCCACTCGACAGCCCAACAAAGCGCCCTCCAAAGTATGCTAAGATTCCGTCCGACCGAAAAATCGTGCCGGAAATGCTTGAAACGGGCTGGCAGCTATTTTGTGCTGCGAAATTTGATTAAGTCCACGCTGGCGATGAGTTCATTGCGCGTGCAAAATTAGTCGCTTAACGGTGGGAGGTTTGCATTCTAGATGGACAACGGAGTGGTTCTCGATTCCACTAGCATGTCAATAGGATGCTTTAGTAATAAATTATAACTTATACGTAGAATTACTCCCAAAAACATTTTTTCAATAAAGAAGGTCTGCATTTATATATTAAATTCATGGATTGAAAAAATTCACTTGTTACATATTTACAAACAAAAATCATTCTTAAAAACAAACTTTTCTTAAGATCATGATTAATTTTAATATTTATCATTTTTAAGGATTATATATTTTGTGCATGTAAACTTAAAATTGGTTCTATATGTAATAATTCCAAAATTATTGTAAGCTATTTATAAAAATTTAAATAATAACACCCTCCTAAAGATCCACCCCTGTTGACATAAGCTATAATTTGGACAACGACTGTACCATCCGTAAGGCCACGAACATGTTAATTAACGAATGGTTCCCTGGAACTACTACAACTGCCAACCCGGACCTAAACCAATTACAAATGCTGGCCAAAATTGCATCTGTCAATGGCATCAATGTTCGATTTTTGTCACACATGACATGAGTTGCAGTTTGACAGCGGCCAAAGTGTAGCAGGTGCCACAAATCGAACGACGATTGTTGAACACGCTGCGGGAGACCACCCACCGTAAAATATAATCCAGGTCGATGTGCCATTTTCCAAAGCCCCAAATGTGTTGCTATGGGCTCTGAGCGAAGTGAAATTGATTTCTATTAGCAAGGTACTACTATTTTTTATATGCTACCCTTTAATTATTCATGGCCGCGTAATGAGCCCAAATGAATGATAAGTTTAGGATGGGCGTGCAGAGGCACAGCACCATGAATGCCAATTCAGGCAACTTGGTTACGGCCAGGCAATTTGGACAAAATTTGCAGCTGATGTCGCCGCTCCATGATTTGCATTAGCCACGCCCTAGAAGTTTCGATCTCCCTCTTTTTTGGTAGCCCAACAGAATGCAGTTTTTTGTGCGGTGCATGTTGCACGTCATGTTGGCCATGTTGCAACCGAGCCAGATGAGCGCGCCCCCTGATTTATGACCTCGGGTGTTTATTTGCTGGCCGTGTCCGAAAGTTGCCCACCCGAGATTTATGGGCACTCCGAAGACAAACCGCACGCGCAGCTTCTTGAGTCGTTGTATAAACTGCACTAATAAGTTGGGGAGTTTAGGCCAAGTGGCTGAGAGTCCGAGGTTGCCAGAAATGCCACAAGATACAGGGCAATAGACCAAACAAATGTTGGCAGAAGTTTACAAAGTTTTCAGGGCTCGAAAGGGGCAAGCAGCATAAATCGTTTTATTGAGCGCGTCAGGCAAAAAGTTGCAACAGCAGTAGCAGCAGCAATACAGCAATTTGCCAGCGAGGCCCAAGATGGGATAACCGGCACAATAAAGCGTAAAACTTTTGCAAACATGGCCTGGAAAGAAAATTGGCAACAGAAGGCAGCGCTCAAAAGTCCAGGCCAATTGTTAATGGCTAATTATTTGGAGCTAACGTTTTTCCAATGCTGCCTGGCCTATGAGAGCAAAAAACCCAAAGACAAAACCGAACAGTTCTTGGCACATTTCACACTGGAGGGACAGACAAGAAATGCACATAAATTTTACTTAGCCAAGTTCCAAAGAGTTTCGCCTGCCAAGTGGCAGCCAAAAGAAGTCAAAAGAAGTGCAAAGAGCGATAACAACAATAAGTTGCGAGCATTGCTCGAATGCACAATGCAAGTGGCGATAGTTTGCCATAGTTCAGCCATTGCCAATCCTTCGATTACCCCTTAAAGGCACGCCCATGGCTTTGATGAAGTACTCAATAGTTGTTTGGTAAAAGGGGTGCCATTATTCAGTGATGCACGGCTCAGGCCTTGGTACTTTCATTTCAGTACTTTTTGCGTAACATTAAAATCAATAGAATCAATAGAAAAATGCATATTTTTTATGTTTGAAAAGGTACAGAAAATATAATATTTTTTTCGGCTTAGTTAAAATTTTTGTCAAATACCTGCCACTTTACCTCGATAAAGGAAAGCCTCTACCATCTCTGGTAGTATCCTTTTAGTGTCGGGGCAAATGGGAAGCCGCCAGCAAAATTTATGCGAGTTTAACAAGCAGCTAGCAACAGAAAGGTTCCGTTACACTTTCTTGCAGCAAATAGGCATAAATTTGCATTTAATGTAGTCGACAAAAACGTCAGGAAAAAATGAGCAGCAAAAATGGCAAAAAATTATTCTGCTATTTAGTATATAATTTCCTGGAATAGTCTTGGTTGGTGTGGTCTGGTTTTTGGATCCGTGGTCCGGTCTGCAGTCGCCAGGTGCCATTAAAGCCGCATAAATTTTTTAAACTTTTGCCAATTTGCATTGCAAATGCTCCTCATACACACACACACACATACACACAAGCACATTGCTAATATACACATGTGCAAGCGTTTGTATTTTCGCGTTCTGCATGTGGTTTCAAAAGCGTTTGGGTCAGTCTATTAAAATGCAAAGGGCCGCCACTCCATGGCCCACACTCTCTCCTTTTCGCCAGCCGGAAGTCCATTTTGTCTTGTCGTTCACATCATAAATATGGACGGTCAAATGGCGGCCCTGTTTATAGCTAAGTCCTGCCTGTATGTATGTGTGTGTGTCCTTGTGTGTTGCCGCTTTTAATGACAATTTGTTGTGGCTTGCATAAAATTTCGACGAATTTCATTTGGCACACATTCAACACCCGTTTCAGTCGTCTTCAATTTATACTTCCTTTTTTTTTGTGCCAGGCATAAATTTAAATGATTTTCGCTTTTGACGCTTTCGTTCACAACTTGCCAGTGAAGTGGGAGTGGACTTTGGAGTATGTCTGTGTTTGTGGTTAACGACATGTTCTGTTGCCATTTTACGATAGAGTGGTGGTGGATTGGTCAATTGTCTGGCCTTTTCGGCTTAGGCCACCGTTCAGCCATTAAATTTTCAATCAATCTAATCATTATAAATATATATATGTATCTGCGTAGAGTAAGCATTCCACTTGCCACAATTCGAATGTCTTATTCATGCGCCTGCGGTTATGCAATGATAAATTTATGGCTAGGTCTGGGCGTGGTCAGCTTGTCTCAATGTCGCCCGAAATGCTGCAATATTCACTTGGAATCGATATATATACATATATATATATATTTTATGTAGCATTCAAGATCAAAGCCTGCTTTTTAAATATGCCAGCTAAAGTCTTCGAAATGATTTCAGAGATGTGCGAAAGTGGGGCAACATTTTTATTTTGCAGTGTTCTTGTCTGTGCTTTTGGTTTATTATTTTCCACACGGGTGCTTCGACATGACGAAATTCACTAGCCCCCCAAAAAATAACAAATAAATAAAAGGGAATACTACACCAAGATGGGAACGAAGACATCGACAAAGTTGTCGTCGCTTCGCTCTCACTGCTTGTCACTTAAAGCGAAAAACAATTTTTCTCCAGTTGAAGAAGTGTACGTGTGCATGTGTGTGTGGAAGCTATCTGAAAACCAATTTTCGTTGCTAAATTGATGTTTATAGCTATGTAGGAGCACGCCGACGACGGCGATGAGAATGACGATGAAGATGACGATGATGCGGCCGTCGATGGCTATGATGAGCTTGTTGCGGCCACCGCTCGGCGCCCCTGATGAAGACAAAGTGCCAATGCGAAAAACTAAACGCCAAGCTCCCAAACAAGCCAAGTCAAGCCATTGCACACTAAGAAAAAATATCAACTCTGACGTTTTTTTTCAAGAAAAAAAAATTAATTAAATTAAAAAAAAAAAAAAAAAAAAAAAGTAAATTATTTATTAAGAAAATTTGACTTTATGTTTTAAATGTCTAATTAATCCTTTTTTTAAATGACAAGGTCACACTGACCCGAGGAATGTTTAAAATATACTATGGTTACTCTAATTGTCTTGCAGTTTGAAATAGAGTTTTGTTGCATTTCTCTTGGTGTACTGCAAGTAGAACTCGCTTCCAGAATGCGGCAATGAAAATCCTTTTTGTCGCGACTCGAATCAACTCTACTCCCCAGCTTTTCCCACCCCCATCCTTCATTTGACAGCATTTTGATGCTTCCGCTTGTAATTTATGTGACACTTGCAGTGCCATAGATCAGACTGGCGGGGGCAAGTCATGAGACTGCTAGTTTCTGCAGCCATATCCTTGTTTTTATTAGGTCCTTGCTACTTTGGAGCTGCTTTTGTGCGGGCGCTTGATTTCCTTGAGCAAATTTGATCAATTGAAACAGGCGATAAACGGGTAGGTACGAAAGGTAGTCCGCATTCTGCACTCAGTTAATTAGATTGTACAGGAAGTGCACATAAATAAACAATTAGGTGGCAGCAGATTACCCAAGCGTGCACTTGCAATTGCTGCATATTAATTGACGCTCACTTGCACACATAGTCCTCAAGTTGAATTCCATTCCACGTCATCCCCATCACCCAAGTCAACTGAGTAATCAGCCCTCGGATTTCCTCCAAAGTCTCCTTCACATTGGGGAGTAATTTAAAACGCTCCTGCTGGTGAATGCATCTGAAATGCTTTTCTACCGCTTACAACTGGATGCGCCCGAGTCGCACCCCACGAACTGGAGTGCATCTGCCAGTTCCAACGCCATTATCTTGGGCATATGTCTAAGTCAGATCAAAGCCATAATGCTGGCTGAGTGCAAGTGGGGTGTAAGTGCGGATGACAGCGATATTAGGACCAATTATATGTCCAACTTTGCCGGAGAGCATCAGGGCGAAACGAATTGCATTTATAACAGAGTGCTGGAAAATCAGATTCTGCGGTGATCAAAGCCCAGCCTTAAGAAGCCGTCACATTAAGTTTGACAAAGATGCAGTCTGAATATTTCCTCTTGCTAGTTGATATTGCTTGGAACTACCACCATTTCATTTCGTTCATGTACATAGAATTTAGTGATGACATTTATTGCATCTGTTGTTGATGGCCGGCTAACAACTAATAAATAAATATTATTTTAATTATTAGGTGCTGTACTACAACAAAATCAAAGAATAGCTGTTAGAGAAATTCGTTTCTAACCTGAATAATATGGATGAAACTCAGTAATATTACTAAATTCTTACTAAGTCTTAAAATTGTTTAACTTATTTTCTTTTTAATAATACAATACTTCTCAAGTAATTTGAAATATATGGCTGATCACGTTCATGCGTAAAATGAAAAACCTTCTGATGTTTAATTATGGCTCGACACGGTTCATTCATGAGTCAAGTACACTTGCAGCAAACGATGTCAGGTGTTTGTTAGATATTTAAACAGCCGAGTATTTAAATTAGATTCAGGGTTATTGATAATATTGCTCGAGAGCACCTTCAAAACCGAAGTGTATCCGAGTTTTGTTAGACATTCGTTCACATTTACTTGCCGCTTAAGGATAGAAACAAGCCATACAATTCGCTCTCGCCCGTCATGAATCTACCAATCTGGGTGTGCCTACTTGGCTGTCTGGCCAGTGCCAATGGCTTTTTCTTCGATTTACCAACGGACAAGAAAACAATCCAATCAACGTCCTCGTTAGATATTTTTGGAGCCCTTGGTCACGCAACAGATACGATTGATGGTCTATGGCAGAAGTTTAAAAAGGTAAAATTATACAAAAAAAGTTTAAGATATTCTTATTCTTTGTTTTAAATACACAAAAACGTCATTTAGAAAAATACCCAAATATTTATTAGAGTGAACAAGTTCATATAAAAAGCATTTGAAAGTGCTTTTAAATATATAAACTCATATGAAATTTTATGTAAAAAGGTCTTTAACATCATCTTGAGTTATCATTTAGGTTCTGAATATATTTTTTTATCGCCACTATTCAGTTGTTATCAGTTATCCAGATAATAGCAGATACTAAACATAAATATTAGACTATGTAAATAAGCTTTTACCAACTTACCAGCTCTTTATTTAGACAATTGCTTTTCATTATACCCTTGCAAAGGGTATTATAATTTTGGTCAAAAGTGTGCAACGCAGAGAAGGAGACATTTCCGACCCTATAAAGTATATATATTCTTGATCAGAATCGCGTCTTGAGTTGATACAAGCATGTCCGTCTGTTCGTCTGTCTGTTTCTACGCGAACTAGATATTGAATTGAAACTTTGCACGCAGTATATAAGGCGGAACGGCCGGTATCGGCCGAATTTATCATATAGCCGTCATATAACTGATTGATCGGAAATGCCATAACTTTGGTGTTTGCAAAGTTAGGAAGTTGGGATTTTCTATGGGTTTTATTTTTGGCCAATCAATTCGACCTACCAAATTTCATAAGGATCGACTATATCCTACAGCTGCCTATATCCTATAACTGAACGATTGGAAATGCCATAACTTTGGTGTTCTTAAAGTTAAGAAATTGGGATTTTTTATGAGTATTAAGAACGCATCATATGAATAACTTTGGAGAATTTAATTTACAGAATATTTTGCAAAGGTATATCAACTTCGGTTTTGCCCAAAGTTAGCTTTCTTTTTTTGTTTCAAATTGATTTTGTTTACTTGTTAGTTTAACTTTTCAGACTCTTGACAAATATATGTCTGTTTCAACACAAATTGAGTTTGGGTTGAGTTTTTAGTTTTCCTTTATATGCTTTATTGTTAATTATTTTTTAATTATTATTTATATTCAAAACTGAAATTGATGAAAACAATTTTCTGTGCAGGACATTTTGAGTGGATTGGACAGTTTTAGTTCCGACGATAATGACAAGAAGCCAATTGGAAATGAGACATCTGCTACTACCGAGCCCCCTTCCCCGCCACCAACAACATCAGCTGTTGAGATAGAAACAGCAACAACAACGCCGCTAACAACAGCAACTGATGAGATAGAAACAGCTACAACAACGCCGCCAGCAAGTACGGAATCTGGAATAGAGTCGACAGTGGAAACCACAGCAATTAGTACATCGGCTCCATAAGGAGATATTCTTTCGCTTAACCTTCGTATCGGGTATTGCTCACTTTTGTTTTCTACTGAGCTACTTTGCACGGGCATTTAAACAACCGAAATGCAAATATAAATAACAGTCTCCAAATTTAAAGCGCTTGTCTTCAATATTTATATATTTACTCAATTGTTTGGACCCCGATTCGGGGTAGTACAGAACGAATTTTTCCCATTATCAGTCGCTGATTGACAATGTCTCGGTTAAGTTATTGCCTGTTCATCATTTTCTTAACGATCCAATGGCTGGGTTTTGTCCTGCCAGCATCCATTGTGAGTCAAGAAGATATATCCAAACGCCTTGGGGTTTTTGAGATGGAAATTGGCAGACAAGAAGATCCTCTACTGCCTGAATTGGAGATTCAATTGTTGCGGGCACAAATGGATCAGGATGGTGAGTTTGATCCATCTACAGAACTACACATATTTTCTGATTGAACTGATATTGTCTAGGTCTGGAAGCGCTTCGAATGCAATTAATGCAGCTAAACTTGCTCAAGCTGTTAATTGCCCTGGACTGCTTTATATTGATATTCATTTTTTTCTACGCAAGAGAACAAAGATATCGTATAGTGCAAGTAATGTAATCTATCATGACAATTAGTTTATGATATTTCGATGACGAAATCAAATGTATTTAAAACATAGGCTGCTAAGGAGATAACGAATTACGTATGTATTCACTTGACAGTTCTCCAATATCTTTTAAAAGAGTATGCCTAAAAATAGGCAAGCTGCGATAATTAGAAAAAGCTAAATTGTAATTTATTTTAGTTTAAGGTTATAAGTTTCACTTGAAACAACTTTTATTTTACTTACGGTTATTTAAAAATAAAATTGCTTTAAATTAATTTTCGTATTGGAAGCTTTAACAGTCTGCTTTAAATAAACTGTTATTGAATAATTATAAGCCAATTCACGCCTGATGTTTGTTTATGTTCGGCTGCCGTACAATTTAAAGCGAATTCCGGCAACATAGTTTCGCCCACCAAATGCATCGTTAAATATCGACAACAGTTGGCTCTATTCGGTTGTTTGAACTTATAGTTCATAAATATTAACAGCTATTAAAGCAAACACACAGCACGTTCAGGGCCAGCAAATAAGGCTAAAAATTAATTTTAAAATTTAAAACTAACTGCATGCAATTTAAGCGCAATTTGGCAGTCGCTTGCAATGTAAAATGCATCGCCTGGAAATGGGAAAATGCCATCAGGTGGTTTGCATTTAAGGCGGCGGCTCAGCCTCTCGCCTAATGTTCATTTAATTAAAAGCGGAAATTGAGCAAGTGAGACAGCAGTGACCAAGCGGCAGCCAAGCGGCGAGCCGTGGCCAAAAGAGTGTCCTAAGTGGCCGGGATGCTCTGTTCTCAACTTTTTCCCAAGTCGGAGGAAATATTAAAAACGGAAAACACTTTGGGGCAACTAATTCTCACTGGCTTGCTTTCGACACGGCTTCCACTCGGCTGTCCTTTGCCATGTTTTCTTATTATTTTATACACACTTTTTTGGCAGCTTTCTTGGCCTGCAAAATCTTGGCAAAAAGGGCGGCATAGCGAAACGAGTTGAGTTGTGTGGAGTGGAAGTGGAAGTGGGAGAAAAGTGAAGTCGAGTGGCGAGGAAAAAGGAAGCAAGGCGGCGCAATTAGCAAGTTTACTGCATGAAATTATGAAACGCTTAATAAAAGCATGCTTGGGCGAAAGCGTACGGGAAAAAAAGGTCGAAAAAAGGAATATTCGTACAATATATTAAAACACAGAGCTTCACAAGTGTCGGCAAGTTAATTAAAAGACTTGCATATTTGAAAAGTTTTGCCCTCGGTTTTTCCCATAGCCATCACATCACCATTACTGGTATCCATCTGCCCCATCATCAGCGTACTCGGGGCTGCAATTTAATCATGTAAGTGCTGGCAAATTGTTGGCTAAAATTAGAGCCAGACAAATATTGCGCATACGCCTAGTATCCGCGTTAAAAGGATGTTTCTGGCGTTGCTGTTGTGGCCGCTGTGTTGCTGCCGTTGCTGTTGTTGCTGTTGCCAAGTTTTATGCTAATGGTTTTCGTTTAAAGCCAAAAGTAATTTATTGTTGTCAGCGGGCGCCATCAAAAATGTTGCTGCACATTCATTATGCCCCCGAATATGTAAGTGTTGGTGTATATCTGTGTTCGGCAGTACACTCTCATGTGTGCACGGCATGCATTAAAATTTTAGCCAACAAAACAAAGCCGCCTGTCAGCCGAAAGACTCGCATAGAAATCAAGTTAGCCAGGAGGAAAAATGCAGCCCAAAAGAGAACGAAATGTTTTCTCTGGCGATTTCTTATTTGCCATAGCATTGCTAAACACCACCTAAATGTGTACTAAATTAATTTAATTTGAGAATGTTTTTTCAGCCAGCTGGCAAGGGGAAACAAACAAATGTCGAGTGCTTAAGCCTTAACTAAATTTAAATATTTTACTCTGGCAACAGCAAGACCATTTTTCTCTATGCCACGGTGACACGTTCGCGACCCGCTGGCTCTCTGGCTGGCCGGGGAAAACTATGCCACAAGATAAAACAGCCGCGAACTTTGCAACATGTTTACGGTAAAAACGTGATTTTCGGCACAAAAACCGGAGGGCGCTTGACCAAATGTGGCCAGGATCTCGAACCCTTTGCCAACTGTAAATAAGTTGAGTTAAGCAACGAGGCACGCGCAGCGTGAGCCGCCCACAAACCAAGGCAAATGCCCGACCACAGCCATAAAAATTAAACATTTGTAGCTTTGTCACGTTTGTGTTGACACTTTCTTATCACAGTCGGGCGCAATGGGGGCCCCCGTTCCTCCCACCCACTCTCCACACTTCCGTTTCCTGCTCATCCCAGTTAAAGCCACCCACTCCGCCCACTCGACCCGGCCTAAATATGTGCGTGTGCGTGTCAGCTTTGACTGCCGGCGTGACCCACCTGACCCCGGCTGAAATAAAACTTCAGGTGAGTGTGTGGGACTGACACCGACTACCCACCGACTTCCCCTCCACCAATGCCCCCAAACCACCACCAGAACTACGCAACCACCCCACCACCCAGCCACCGAACCCACTCCACAGAGCATATGCTGTGCGATTTCATTAAAAGCCGGGCAAGTGCGGCAACGTGTCAGACTGATTCTGGATGCCAAATGCTGAGTTTGTGGCTAAGACCCAGCCACATGCCAAATGCCAACTTGGCGGGTTCTAGTGCCAGTTTTTGGTGGTATAATTTGCGTTTTCCAATTAAGTGCGATTAGGACGACAGGTGGTCCTTGCAGATGGATTTTTATCGTGGAATGGAGTTGTGCTAAATTTTGGTTCGTGGCCGTATCGAACACTTTAAATAAAATGCATTTGTAGATTCATTTTAAATAGTATGTTTTTATTTCAGATACATATTTATTCAAATCCATTTGAGTAAAAATAAGGAAATCAACCTAGATGCTCCAAGGGTTTTGCCTAACAACCGTCAAAGAAATCTGCTCTTAATAAACATTTCAATTCAGGTATTTTTTTATACATTTCTTTTAAATCATTTAACTATTCCGGTTGCAATAGTTTTTAGGAAGTGTTAAGGAGGTTTTAGGTGAAAAATAAAACATCATAGGCAGCAAGTGCTCACAGTTTTGTTGTATGACGAATTACTTTGTTTGATTTTTTTAACTGTATCAAGAATGAAAAGTGATAAATTCTTCCTATTTGCCATGTACACCATAACTAGTTCCCGCTCTTTAATTAAGAATCTTATTTCTGCATATGGACTAAGATGGGAACCTACCAATTTTCATTACAGTTGGAAGGCAATCCTCTCAATTGCCGAACATAAAGTGATTTTGTTGGCCATACCCACTCTCATTTGAATCGACCAACATCTCAGTTTTTAATACTCCTTCAGAAGTTGGCTCTCAGAGCGATATTTGCATGTGGCCCAAGTGCTGGGCCATATTTTTTGGTCAGATGCCCGGGCCACAGACTCCTGAATATGCACTCTATTCCGACCGACACCCCGGCCAAGGTTTTGAGCTCCTAATGCGTTCCTTTTGCCTTCAGGATGGGCTCGATAATTTCATTTGCATATTGTATACCGGGCACTGTTGCTCCTCGCATGCTGAGATACATTTTGTGGCTGAAATTTATGACATGCCATTTGCGCTCGAGTTTTAGGTGGAGTAGCAGCCCTCTGGGATGTTCGGGAGGCGACTTGGCAACTTTGTTGCCATGCAACTTTAATCAGTTGACGCACGAGACCTCAAAACTTGACACCCAAAGGCTTTAAATTGAAAAAGTTTAATGAGCATGCGTGTTTGGTTAAGGCAGGCATCCTTCTTAGTCGTGGTTTTCCCGTGCCTTTGTGCCCGGATGCAATGATATACACAGAAAAAAATAAATGTGAGGATCAGTTTGATCATCACAGGTCAATTTTGTATTTACAAAATCAAAAAAGGGGAAAAAAGCTAATTAGCGATTAAAAATACCTTGATTTGGAGGGGATCAAGTCGAAATTCAAATGTCCGAAATACACATGTTGCCCTGCTTATGCACTAACATTCGAACATATCAAGAATTTCTCATCATTTTTTTTTCTGTGTAGGTATTCAGGGTGCACACTTATCGACAATTGCCTGCCTCCCTTTGTCCCATATTCAACCTGAAATGAAAGGCAAGCATCTGGAAGGATATATTATTTGAATTTTGCTCGGAGCTTTTCTCGCAAAGTTTCCTGCTGGCCGCATGCGACAAAGAAGTTGGAAAAAGTGCTAAGTAAAAAGTCCTTTGGCGTGTGGCGTTGCTTATTGCTGGCAATTCAATTAAATGCAGAGCTGCATGAAATACCCTTTGAGAGAAGTGGGCGTGTGTGGGTAGCTGGTTGCGCATCGGAAATCCATAAAATGCATCACATGCCATCAAAGGCTCAAAAGTTTTTTTTCCAAAGGTGCCAGGACATTTATTATTCGGGAGGCGTTGTGTGCAGATTTTTTTTCGGCACTCACACAGCTCTATTTGTCTCAATTGCAATCAAACTTTGTGGCTCCCAGTAAGTTCCTTTCCCCATTTCGGTTTTCTCTTCCCATTTTGTCACGCAAATTGCACAAAAGTTGGATTGACTTGAGCGGGAAATTAAGTTGATGGTTTTTCCTTGCCATTCTCAAGTCCTGATTCTCTAGTCAGCTACTGAGTCCTTTGTCAGTTCGCCGTTCTGTTTGCTTTACTCGTCTAGCGATGTCATCACCGCGTGCCTTGTACTTTACTTACTTATTTAACTTGCAATTTTGACAAAATTTCGCAAGCATATTAAAAAGTTTTCGGCTAGCTTGTAAGTGACGCACTCGCCTGAAATAATAGCTGGCTGCTGGCAAGGATGCACCATTTAATTGCAGCAGCTTAAGAAAATCAAGAGTGCACACAAAACACAGAGCAGAACAAAACAGCGCAGCAAGGAGACTAAGACAAAACCAGAGAAGCCCCCGAAAAAGGGAAGATAAAGCCGGGCCGCAATGCACTCAAGCGCATTGACGTCCAACTAGCTTTGACTTGTGCCAAGCCAAGCGGAGATGGGCCAAAGTAGCTTGGTTGACAACCAAACCTACCAAAACCAAACCAAACCAAGCCGGGCCGGGCCAGAGCGAGCTCTCGGCTCGTCCCACCGTGAAAATCAATTGGGCACTGCGCAAGATGCTGCCCAGGCTCCCCTGCTGGGCCACCGGGCTCCCCTGTCGACGCCTGTTTGTCTGCACTGGAACATTTCCAATTCAAGAACAAAGGAATGGAAAATCTCCCAAAATAAAGAAAAAAAATTCATTAAAAAATATTTAGTTTTGGTTTAATGGCAAACCTTTTTAGCCTAGACAATGTATCTCCTTCAAATGCTATCTTCCAATTTTATACTTTATAAACAAAAAAGAACATTAGTGTTTTGGTATCTTTTCTTACAGATATTAACAGTAGAGAGGAAGCCGAGAAGTAGTTTCATGTGGCAATGTATAAATACTACCAAAGATGTTTATTTATTTGCTATAAATATTTATTGTTAATTAAAGCATGGAATATATAAGTAACTGTTTAATACTTTTTTAAAGGTATTCTACTTTTTAAAAGTATACTAAAAACATTGCATTTTTGTAATATACATTTAAAATTTTGAAATATTTGTATGCCTATGTCAATTTGGTTAAAAATACTCCTTCAAATGAAATAGAAAAAAATGCAATTTATGTTGTTAAAATTTTGATTTGTAATGATATAATAAAAATCCACGTATTTTCCCTCAGTGTAAGGGCATTGAGCAGGAATGCGGGTAGGGGAATAGATTGCAGCTGAGCTGCCTTTTGCGTGGCATTATGCATGCGTTTGTGCCTGAATATACTGTTGAAATAGAAAAAATAAAACCAACAATGTTTAAGTCAACTTCCGTTTCCTGTGCTGCTTATGCTAACTCTACTGTTTTTTCCATTCCTGTTTCTGTTGCTGTTACAGCTTCTGTTTCCTTTTCGGGTTTCCTCTGCAGGCAGCTTAATTATATATGAACTGCCACACTAATTGCCGAAATGGTTGAACGTTGCGTATGCGTATCTGGGAAACCACCTACTCAGCCACCCTACATCACGTATACGCACCGTAGGGGAATGCGCCATTTGTGGCGCTCAATGATTGAATGAGTGGTTGTTGTTGTAGGGCGATTAAATTACGTTTTGTTTGACTCAATACACACACACATGCACGCACACATACACGGGAATGTGAGGAGGTCGGGAAATCTAGTACATTTGCCATTTGCATTTTCCCCAGTAACAGTTTGTTAAGCTCTGAACTTTTGCAAATTACATGAGTCCTGTGCCACAGGATGTATGCTGTTTACTGCCCTCGCCGCTGTTGTTTCTGTTGTTTCTGTCGCTTGTTTGCGTACGTCTAGGTGTTTGTCTGCGTTAATGTGTCACAATCTGCATTGGCGTTAAAACCTCAGCCAAGAACCGCCCTCGGACCCACCTCCTTTGGTTCCAAATGCATTTGGCTAACGTCTACAGTTTTGGCACTTTCACATTGAATTTGTTATCAAATTAGTTTCATCAAATGACCATTAGCCGGCAATTTGATGCTCTACTTAATCCAGTGCGGGCATCAACAAATTGTGGTACACAAAGTTATCCTCCTGCTCTTACTGTTTGCAATTTTAAAATGTAATAATAATTATAGCTCTTAAGTGGCACGTATTGTTTCTGAATATAGTTATGGTAAAGGTTAAAAGTTTAATTAAAAATAAATAGTTTCAACTGAAAGAAACTTAGATAAAGAATAAAAAAGTTTTATTTGTTTCAATTTCAACCAAATAAATATTTAATTAATTTTAGGAATTAATACCCAAACGATTTGAAAATTATGTTGGCGAATATAAAAATCACACTGAGACTTAGTATCTATCAGGAAAGCATTCTGAAAGGCAGACAAAAACCAAAAGATTTGTTCCAATAATGCCTTCAGCTATATTCTGTTCAGCCATGGCTCCATTACGTCCCTCCCATGGCCAATCCCATCCGCCGACCCCAAGACACCAACAACGGCAGTGGCAGTGCCAACATATTGCGGCAGCTGTCCATAGAAAATAGGGGGGGGGAATCTGTTGATAAGGGGGGTAAATGGGGCGTAACTAGGGGGCACGCGCATGCCGAGAGACAAGTGCATTACAACGTACTAGGTTATTGATGTATGTTTGCATAATGTAGACGGAACTATATACCCAGATATATGTTGGAGGGGCGAAGAGGGCTGAAGGGGGCGGAGCGAGGCGAGTCGAGGTGGCCAAGGAGTATGCTAATAATGTTTGTGCTTCAATCACATGGAAAAACAATATTGAAAAATACAACTTGTATGGATGGCAGCCACGAGCAATCGTTTAGGGCCAGGACTCAACCATTGTTTATATTGCCAGACCATCAGCCCCCATCGCTGTCCCTTATAAAGAGTTATGACAATGTTGTGTCAAAGTGTTATTGTGCCGTATTTTGTTGCGCCACAAAGTAGCAGCAACATTGGCGCGTTTAGATAGCCTGCAAGGGATCCAATTCGTTTGGGGTTAAGCGGCCCGCCGATGGAAGATGGAGCGATTTCAGCTAGCTGTGCTTGATTGAGCGGTTGCCCGATTCCTCTCGAAACCCAAAAAGGATGAAACTGCTGCTGATATCCTTTATTTTTATCTCGAGCCAGGCCATTCATTGCTTGGCAAATTATTCCGGCTTGGCTTTTGGCTTTGAGTGCTTTTATTTACACAGCTTGGAATGCATAGATCCTTAATCTTTTCAAAAGCTCTTTTTAATTAGTATCAAAGAATTTCGAGTAATTTATTTAGATGAAAGCCAAGCCAAGGAAAAGACAATTTGAAGCCACAACTTCAAGTTGCAGAAATCAGTTTTCAATTACATAAGAGTGTTCATCAGCAAACATTCGATATGCTCAGCATTATTTCCGTAGCCTTTCTATGCAAAAAATCGATTTGTTTGAAAATTGAGTAAAAAACATTGGTAAACAAATTGTTTGGGGATATAAATGAATATTTTACTGGCTTTGGCCAATCGAAATATTGAAATTTAATGGAAATCCCATTGAATAGAAGTGCCTGAAAAAGAAGAACCAGCTCTTAAGTGTTTTTAAAACATTTTGGCAGCGGGTGTAGTTTGGAATCGACCCAAATTTTCTATTTAGTGGTGCTAATGCTAATGGTTCTTGGCCAGCCAACCTCAAAGAAGAAAAAAAGAAGAGGTGCGAAAATTTTCGAGCATAACTTGTGCACCCACAGACTTTGTGGGCGTGGCAGTTGAAAAGTTGGCAGGCTCTGAAATTTACGGCACTCCGGCACAGGGATCAGTTAACGATTTGCCTTCCAAATGCAGTTTCCTGGTGACAAGTTGCTGCAGGTGGGCTGGGTGTGTGCCTCCTGGCCAAACACAATGTCATCGTGAACAATGTTGGGTATCTGGCGAGAAATGGGTAAAACAATGGAATGGATTCCCTAAAACTTCTTAGTCACTCGATCCCTGGAGTATTTTGATGCCTTTTAGGTCTTACACGTGCCGACGAAATGGACACATCAATGGTAATTGGTAAATGGCAGAAAATGCTATTGGAATAGAGAAAATCGACTCTGTGTCTTTGTTTCCTCATCAAATAATTAAGTACGTGCTGTTGTTCCTCTTGCCGAGACGTTTTTAAGCACTTTTAAGCAAACATTTGCACAGCAATTAAATCTTTTGCATGTCTGTTTGTTCCGAGTAAATACTATCACATGTCAATGGATCGGCTTTTTGGATTTGGCTTTGCCACAGCATTTTGTCAGCTTCAACCACACATGCCTCATGTCCACAGGGCTTAAAAACTGTTCACGTGGCGCCGTCGTCATTGGAATGTGCGATGTCAACAGACGGAAAATGTGAAAAATGTGTGCCACAAATAAACAAATCAGGTGCTGGACCGTGCCACCCACTCGGCTCATAATTTATGGCAGGCCGGAAGGGAAAGGGAGTGCTTCCAGGGTCGCAAGCCCAAGTCACCGGCAACTAAAGAACCCAACTGAAATATTGGTCAACATTTTGCCCTGCTCGATTTGTTTATTATTTCCACACAGTTCGGTTGGCAGGAGTCCAATGGAGGAGGCAGGAAACTGAGCCGGATCCGGGCTTCGAAGACTTTTTGAGAGCCGGCACAGGCAGCAGAGCTCAAAAGTAAAATGGCAGCTGCCTATGGAGAATTCTCGAACGTACATATATATAGACCATAAATATGCCAAATCACTTCAGCCAATTCGCTGGTTGACCTGGTTCAGTCAGTTTCGCTTGGAGCATTGGCTAGATTATTGTTTTAATTACAGCTCATTCAACGAATCAACTGATTATGGAAAGTTTTTTTTTGTATTTACTGGGGAAAAGGGATTGTGGTAGATCCTCCGCAGGGTAAACTAATATCCACTGGACCATTTGTTGAATTTTAATCTGTTTTTTTGACTTCGATATCATTATCATTTGTAGGTTTTTTCGCTGAATTTTAATGACTTTTATGGATATTCCATACGTGCTTTGCTAATGTCAATGACATAGAAAAAACGCCTGTTTGTTTATAATACTTGTACTAAATACGACCATATTACAAATTACAATTGAAGTCTGGCAAAGGATTTTTTATATACTTTGGACTTTTTTTTAAATGCCCAAAGACAATTACGTAACTTTAAAAAGTTGTCTTAAATTTAAATTAAATGTTTAAATACTCGAAAAAAATAATGTTAAGCTAAGTATGAACATTAATTAGAATTAAGCAAACACATTCTAAATTTAAACAGGTATTTAGCTGCTTTTGACCATATAAATTATTTTTTTTTTAAATTTCAAGGCCGTGCTAATCTTGGTTACTAAATTTTATCTTATTCTAGTTAATTGAAATATCGCCGATCGCAGCCTTTGCTGTTTTGGGCCCAAATGTTTTGGCAAATTTCCAGGAGCTGCAACCGGAGTCGTTGTGCAAACCTGCTCACCCTTCACTCTTAACGTTTAGCCCTTACCCGGCCCTGCAACAACATATCCAGTGTGCAAGCAATACCACGTGGCGCCCAAATAATGTTTTTGCTGCTTTAAATTAAAGCTGTGGCGGTTAACCATTATGGGATCCTATGCAATGGCAGGACAAGAATATTATCTAGTGCTTATCGCTCACTCAGCGAGCACGCCCATCGATGCATAATACTGCTGCAAGGTTGCGAGATTGTGGGTTATTTGTCGTTAATATGCAAACAGTTAACTGCAGCCACCGCACATTACACACTACACATTGCACATTACGGTCCATGAGTGTGCGTGTGTTTATTGCCTGGCTTATCGTCCTGTGTGTCCGTGCCCGGCTCAAATATGGCCGGGTTCAATCATAACCGGAAGCGGAAGTTAATTGTGCACATGTTTAATGCAGACAATGCTTGATGGTTTAAGCACTCTGCCGCCGTCCAATGACAACAACAATTAGCGATTGCAAATATTGTCGCTGGCAAAGATTACAAAATCCAGGCCAAAAACGAACGAAAACTCGCATCCTGCAAAGGCAGGATGGAACAGAGACAAAAAAAAAAAATGTAATGTAATTTGTCGCTAACCAAGTGTGTACTAACCTCATTTTACTAAAAGCATTAAAAATAAAATGTAATCACATGCTTCATAAAAGTAATAACTACACACACACGCACACAGAGCTGCTCGTTTCTGTCTATGATAGAGCTTCCTGCACTTCAAAACGTGCCTGACTACGTGTCCCTATAAAAGTCCCTTCGGCAAGTGTGCGAAAGTGTGTGTTTTGGTTGTGTTTCTACTCTCATGTCTGTCACTGCCAAGAAGCATATACATACTGCGTTTATGCGGAGCTTGTTCATTATATTTCTGCAGACTACATCCACCAGCATTTAATGAAGTTATAAAGTGCAACCCAGTAAGTACGGAACTCAATAATTAGAGCACAATAAACTCAACGAATAACTCAAAAAACTAAATGGCAACTGTAAACTAAATCAAATTTTATGAAATCTTAAAGTTTTGATGAAATTGACTCGAAACTTTATGTAATACAAATAAGGTAACGTAAAATATACATAACTTCCTTTATTTTGTAAAACTTACATTAAGTAGCAATTAGCTAGTTAAGAACTAATGCAAATTTTAACAAATCTTGAGTTTTGATGAATTGACCAAACACTTTGAATACTAAACAGGAGATAATGTAAAATTAAACCATATATTCTTTAGAGTAGCCAGTGCCAACTCTTAACTTAATAATTAGTGCAGCTCAAAAAAAAGCTTTATTAATTCGGATAACAATAATACCTTGTTTATAGTTTAATGTGCCTCAAAACAATTTACGCGATCAAAATTTTTGGAAATTCAGCACATAAACATGGTAATAGCACGGCCATTGTCGCCATTGTCTATGTCAAAGAACTCATAGCAGTGGGTATTGCCATTGGCGTCTATATGCATTAATGTGCGTGAGCACATCTGATTTTTATGAGACGATTATGAGTTGCCTTTTATTATTTGCCATTGGGTCTGCAAAAGTGTTGCGGCAACCGCTCACGAACATTTGCCATTCGAATTCCGCCAAGATCGGGGCTTCAAGTGCAAACTCCTGAGTATTAATTAGTGTCAACACATAAGCTGAACGTCGAGAAGGAAAAATACCCGACCGAGTTGGGGAACAAAAACGTTTTCACGTGGGTCTAAGCCATTGCAGCTGCAGCCGGCTTCTTTAAGCTATCGTCGATGGGTAAAATGAAAATCCCAAATGACTTTGCATTCTCTCTCACGTTGAGATTCAGAATGCACAGAGGGGAAAAAGACTTTTCATGAATAATCAAAGTAGTTTATTCAATTGTTATCATGCATATTTTAAACATAATGTTTTCCTATACATTTTTTTTTTAAATGGTTAAACACGTTAATATACATCAAAAGATTTGTATGACAAAAATTAAATGTGTTTTTTTTTTAAAGTCAGATGAAAAAATGTGTGTTTCTATTTCGAATCTTCTATTTTCCTCAGTGTTTAGATAAATGCCAGTGTCAAAGAAAGAACATTTTAAGGCCGGTTCAAAATTTGCTTGCTTGTGCCAAACGACAGAGAGCTTGTTAGGAGCCTTAGTCAATAACGAAGAGCATTGTCATGTCGCATATGACAGCAAACAGTTGCACTTTATTGGATCCTACACTGGGTCCATGGATTTTCTTCTGCGGAATTTTAAAACAGGTCGAAATGAAAAGTTCATCTTGATTAATGAAGTGCCCTACAAATTCGAGATTTGCCGCATGACCGGGACACGATTTTGTTCGAATCGACATCTTTCCACATGCACACCCACTCGATTCAATTCGATTTATCATCAACCTTTGTAAATTGTCCTAGGCCTTAACTCAGGCTTACTCGTGCGGATATATGAAGAAAGTCGGAGTATTATGCATGCTCACTTGCCCACGAATCTGTGCGTGGCAATAATGGCAAGAGGGGCAAACTTCAGCAATACTCACATCCTTACACTCTGAAAATATTCAGTAACAATGAAAAAATAGTTACATTTTTAAAATGCTTTAAAATCTAAGCTTTTAAAATCCTGTTTAAACAAGTATGTGACAAAAATGTGACAAAAGGTATGCAAAAATAAATTAATTGATGTTTGAGGTTGCAGGTACACTTCTGATATTTTCCTTAAATATCTTTATATGTGGTTTGAAGTTAAAGACCCAGAAGATTGGTTGTTAGTCTTCAAGGAATTACTGTGTATAATTTTAAAGTGTACTCCATACACACACATGGACCCCTGACAGATTGGCTAGGCATGGCAAACAAATCCAAAACATGGGCCCATAGCCTCCACTTCCCTCAGTCCTACGTGAACGGTCAGTGGCCGCTGGCAAAAGTTTTTAATAGAATTTTTAAGCATGAATAATTATGTGAAGAAGACGTTCTGCCAGCTGCTGTTGCTTGCTGCTGCCTTGATTGCCCGTTGTCCTTTTTTGATTATGCACGGGCAGACATCAAATTTGCTAATTAGGTTAATTGACTTTAATTTAATAAGCACGCGACTAGACTGCCCAACAAATATCGATTCAGAAGGGCACTTAAATGGGGCCACTGGGTGTGGTACTTTGTGCCAGTTTGTTGGCGTTGCTCGCCCTCATGCTGATGCTAAATTGAATGCAGATGACAACATAGCTGATCATTCCGAATACGAACTATATCAAAATAGAGTACATTTAACTCTTGGACTGAAGCAATTCATTTAACTTACCTTGCCCAGCATTTCTGTGGTGATTTCCACCAATCCTCCTGCACTAAATTGAAATCTCTCCTGACTCAATTGCTGGCAAAGTTTCCTAAGAGCCAGATTCAGTTGGCTATTACGTCGATCCGTGGTTATTGTGTAGAATATAGAGCGCAACTTTCGTTGCATTACATCGCAGCGCATGCAAATCCAGCAGGGCACTACAATTTCCAATATTTTGATGCACTCTTCGCAGCAGACATCTGCGAGAAAAATATGTGCAACATTTAGTAGTGTTTTCTTATTAATAATATGTAATTAGAAAAATCAATGTTTTTGTTGAACGTGTAACGTGAAATCTACAATTCCAAATTCGTAGACTTGTCTGTGCAATTCCTATTAAAGTATTAACTGTGTAATTCAAAATTGAATTCATTTTTAATTTTGTTTTAAATGTTTTTGACATAAAATCCACTTCAGTTTTTACTTTGTTTAATTAATTTCTAATTTATCTTGAAGTTAAGTCTTTAAATATTAAATTTATATACAGAACAATAAGTAATTTTAAAAACAGCTAGAGGAGAGTAAAAATAAGCAATAGATTTGGTTATGCGATTACTTACAATATTGGATGGACACTGCTGTGTGCTGCACTTGGCCGAGGTAAAACCAGTAGGGCAAAGCCGAGGAGTCTACAAAGTACTTCAAGAGCAGGGTGATCAGGCTAAGTCGAAAGTATCGCTCCAGACACCGGATGGATTGCCACAATTGTCCATGGATTCGCTGCAACTTTGACAACTTTTCCAGCGACAAGCGACGTATGGACCACAGCTCGAATCGCGTTCTCTGCAACTCTTCCAGGACATTTGAGGCTCCAAGGACAAGCTCTTGGTAGAGAAAATAAATCACGGCACAGTAATGAGTGAACTCGGAGAATCTGGCCATCAAAACTAATTCCGAATATAAGGCATAATAGGTTAAAGCGCGATTATTGTACACCGACATAAGAATAAAAATCAGACAACGAAAGAATAGGGATCCGTAAATGGCATTGCAGTAGCCACGAACACGATCCATACAAGCCGGAGTGCCCAGGTATACATTAATCGCGAATTGAATCGCCTGCAGTTGTCCATCGACATCCTTGCAGCAATATCCCCAAAGAAGCTCCATTACCACGATCACATGACTGGCAATTAGGGCCGTAAAGTTGGCCAGATCTATGATACTGGAAAAGTAATCGTTCAGGAAATCGTAATCAAAGTCGTAATCAAAGCTGAAGCGTCCGTAGCTTGAAAAGCCAACTGAAACACAAAGAACCACATTGCAAAACACTTTGGCGAACAGGTTTCCCCCCACCGGCAGCATTCCCAAGCACTTCATCATGCGACGCATGCGAAACAGTGAAGCCGTGTGTAGTTCGTCGTGCATTTGTCCCATGACTGAAACGACCATGATGTGCCCTCCAAAAGGTCGAGTTTTTAATTGACTAATTGCCTTTATCGGACAGGCGTAATCCAATAAACATTTTTATTCGTACACCTGGAAAAACTGTAAGTTTTCAATCATATTGCCTACGTAACAACCTTAATTTTTAAAAAATATACGAGTTTATATCTTTTTACAATAAAAATTGAAATAATGAGAAAGTTATTTCTCGCAAGCAGCACAAAAAATCATCATAGCAAATTTACAATAGTTTCCAAATAGGCAAACCATTTGTTCCAAATCAAAAGATTTTTAATGCTCACTAAATTTTCAGCAGTTGTTTTTTTATTGTGTGTGGCCTGGAAATACATTTTCGTGGTACAATGGCTAAATCATCTTTTATTCTAAAAACACCTTTCTTTCAATTAGTTTGTTATTTGCTGCATAGACATCTCCATATATCTTTTTATAATCGTGAATTTTGTGTATGGATCTGGAGAATTTGTCACTCTGACTTTTATGAAAAATGTTTCAATTTCTCGTCCCCAAGTGAGACTGTTTGCGTGCTGATAAGATCCTCTAGTAATCACCCGAAATGACACATTTCCCATTCAAATTAGCATCAAAGTGATGCCGGAGCTAAGTGGAAGCAGATGCCCCAGTGCCCATAAGTGAAATGATTTGTTAATTTCATTTCACCACCACCCATGCACACACGCACTCGACTCACAGCTCATACTCTCGGGGGGGCGATGAAAATTGCTTATCAAAAATATGGCAAGGGGCGTGGCAGGCGAGGGCGCACATAAATTTGCATGCCTTTATTGCAACCACAACGAAATGCGGAGTTGGGAAGACAAGCGCGATGGCAAACAAAACGGGGAAATGTACAAACACGCATACGACGGCAGATTCTTACATCCGCTTTACTGGCTTTTATGCAACCACCGTGGCACTTTGTTTGCACACTTGTAAAACACCTGCAGAAAGGACGCCTTTGGCGGCAATATCAGTATGTGTGTTTGTGTGAAGTAATGACTTAATTGCCTCGCCCTTGCCGCCCACCACCCACCACTCACCACTCAACCACCTCAAACACCCCCTGCAGTTGATCCAACCGCGACTTTCTGTCTGCGAGTGGGCTCCATAATTCTGCACAGGTGTCGAGGGCGCTTTGTCTTTGATTGTTCGTCTGAAGAGACTCTAATCTCTGCCAGCCACACCATCTTCGCCAGAAATTCGGGATTCGGGGGTATACACCAGCTCGGGCACTTCAAGCAGCTAAGACCTGTGGCCTGGGTTCAATTGAAGCAATTGTGCGGCGTTGATTTGTATAATTTTGTAATTTGTATACCGAAATTGTGGCCACACATGTGCATGAGTTGGGGAAACCATTTCACCGTTTGGGGGTAAAAACGTGTATAAATAAATTAAAATGTATAGCGAATAGAAATTTCTTAACTGGGGAGGTGCAAAAGTTTTAGAAGAAGTTGTAGAAAGTATATTGTTAATAATTTTAACTATGCTGCAATTGAAATTTTATAATTTATGTTTCATTTTAAATATATTTTTTGTTTCATTTTAAATGCGCTTAGAATTATCGAATTTTAAGAGAAACAATTTGTTTTAAATAAATATTTTAATTAAGGGCGATGACAATTTTTTTATAATTAATTCTTAGAATGATATTAAATGTAGGATTTCAATTAGTAATTTTGATTCTTGGAATGGATATTAATTAAGGATTTAAGTGAATAATCTTAATTCTGTGGAATTATGCTGTTTATATGTAAGATAATTGTAAGGGTACTAATCGAGCTCCCCAATCGGAATAATTCGCCTGTTGGGAAGGCAGCAGTTGCTAAATGTAATTATCGAAATACTTTCCTTGGGAGAGGCGTCTATATGGTTATGATATGCCATAGGCAGTGGCATTTCCAAGTGCCCAAAGACTGCTGACTTTGAGTTTTTCGGGAAGTAGGTGTGTGGTGAGTCGCTCATGGCTGGGATAACTCTGGTTTTATATATATACGCGCGACTCTGGTGCTGATTTCTGAACATCAGACACGCGCCTCTGGCACAGATGCTGGTGACGACTGAACCCCAACCCCAGGTGACTCATATGTGCTCCTCTAATGTAAGTCATTTCGTGTTATCTGATTTTAATTCGGCACAATTTCCCTTTTCGCACCTGTTGTGACCTGCGCACCTTTTTCGTCAGCCCATTAAAAATATGCAAATATAAATATGCTAATTTGCTGAAAATTGATTTTGCAATTTAATTGAAAATTCCATACCACTCCTGTTGTAATTGCTGTTGTTGTGGTTGTTTGTGTTTTGGTTCCGGGGGGGAGGGGGTGTGAGCGCTCTACATGAGTCTTGTAGCTGCGGTTGTTCGAGCAGCTGCCACAAATTGCATAAATACGAACAATACTCGCCACATTTCCATCCTTCGCACATCATTTGCAACTTTTTGGGGCTAGGCTGCTTTTAATGGCATTAAAATTGCCAAAATTACAACACGCATCACACACAAAACTGGAAAAAGAGAACGAGAAGGAGAAGGCTGCTGTACTTCTGCTGTAAAATCAATAAGAACAAAGTTCAATTCGGTTTAGAGCCATTGGCACTCCCTGACAAATGCTGCGCCTGATATATGGCCCCAGACAGGCTCAATAAATTCCATGTCGCTTTCTCTGCGTTGACTTGCAAAAATGTCCCCATTTGAGGGGCGAGCAAGTGTGATAAATGTGCGGCATTTGGCGAGCAATGCAAACATGGCACCTTAAACTACAATCAAAAATAATTGCATTTTTCACAACAAAATCATTATGAGAGATGAAGGATGGGCGGAAAGATGAGAGGGGCCACCGAAAATAGCACGGATAGCAAGAAGTCAAAAGTCCTGACAATCCCTGGCCAGACAATTGCAAAAAGTCACTGAGATGGCAGCTAACATGGCCAGCTAAGTGATAACAACATGAACAGTTGGGGTCAGAATACTAAGATAGTAACTAAAGCAAAATAATTAGATTATAAAAGTTTATAAAGCCTTGTTTGGGACCATTCATAATGTTAATATGCAATCAAGTGACCAATTCATTTAATCCATTTATATCTTATTTTAATGTTTTATGGTCAATAAATACTGCAGATACTAGCAAGTATGAAGGTGAGTTATCATTAGTTGAACAACATGTAACAGAGAAAAGGAAAATAAATAAATAAGTACTCTGCACTATTATGTTTGCCACGCCTGTACGTGTGTGTTAGTTTGGAAACATCATTTATCTTGTCTTGGCAGCAAGTCGAAGTCGCCTGCAGTCTCCGGTCTTGGAGCTCCAAATCGGACAGGACCTCGCAGTGACCGAGACAACTAAAAATATATTTTCTCCATGGCTATGGCTATTTATTGCCGAATTCGCTTATTTTTCTCGCCCATCGCAGACGTGGGAATGTTTGGCTCTATTTTTCACTATAATTGGCAAGGTTAAACGGGCGGGGAACGGAGTTCATTGATATCAACTGGAAATTCACTTGTTATTCGATGCCATATTTGGCTTCGAAAGGTCACTGGGACAATTATCAGAGTACTAAGGACTGTGTGGGGATTTGAAGTGTAATGACAGCTCTGTGTCTGCGTTTTCCTTTTCGCTTTTCACTTTTTATTTCGCTGGCTGGTTGGCAAACGGCGCAATTAGGCCAGCAAATGTGGCGAGCGAAACGCAAAATGGCGAACTGGCGAAATGGCCAAAACGAATGGCGGCAGTGGGCAATCCCTTGCCCCAGGCTCACATCCAGAGACAACCACACAAGGACACATCCTTTGGTCTCTTTGGGGCAAACAATCGAAGATTTATTGTCCCTCGGCGCATTCTTTGGCACTGCGAATGTGCAAATTTGCGCTGAAATATATTTGAACCAGAAAGTTGTGTAGGCAGCGCATATAAGTATGCTATACTTTCGCCACAAATCATAATCGATTCATTGACAAGTCGTAGCTCCATGTTCCCTTTCTCAGACCCATTTGTTCCCATTTTCTTAAAGGGGCTTAAGATTGGATTATCGTATGAAGGGTATCCGAAAATTAAGATAGGTGCTCTGCTGAATATTCCAGAAATAAATGTGTTGTTTGCTTTAACTTTTTCTAAATATTTTAAATACAAGTATACAAGATTTTGGTTTCTTTCTTTTTTTTGCAGTGAACACCTAATTATTTTCCTGCTTTCTCTTATTAGCTTGTATACTTTAATTGATTTGGAATTACACGGAGAAGTCGCAGACAGGATTAGTGCGCTTATGAATTGTCAGGCCATTGTTTCCATCATTGTCCTTGGGGGCCAAGGACAAGTCGATATTTTAAGCCGATTTTTTTTCTGTTGACTTTACACATGAGGAGCTTTCTGGCCTACCATTGAATATTTACGAATGTGTTTGAAATTAAGACCGAGCTACATAGGTTGAGACAACAAACAGCTCAGATGACTGCCAAGGTGACAGCATTATATTTTGGTGCTAAAGATTTTAGCATGAACAGGTATAAGAAGCCCCCACAGAAAGACTCAAATCCGGCGTATACGAGTTCGCTTCAGCCCGCTCAGCTTTTGCCATTCTGCTGCTTATTGCTGTTTACCATATTTGCGCTTATTTGTTTGTCGACTCTTGCAAATATTTAAATTTGAATTCAAACGTGCTTGACACATAATACTCCGCCCGAAGCCTCAGCCTTCGTAGCCTATTTCGCTGTGCAAATACTTTATGAATTTCAATGCTGTTGGCGCGCATTGTGGGGGCGGAATGTGATGTGGCGGAATGGGATGGAAGGGGCGTGGTGCAGCTCGGCAGGTGACACAAATGCGCCAACGAATAAAAGGCAACAAAATGTGAAATTAGTTTGACACGTGTACCCTGGCGAAGGGAAAATAAAATAAAGAATACACGGAGTACAACATCAGCTCGGCTCAGACAGCTGCAGAGATTTTGCCTTTAGAATAATGTCGGTTTAAGGACTCTGTGCGTATAATGCAGAAATGCTGACGGGAAATTACTGTCGCTCAAGGTCGATGAGGATTTGAAATCGGAAACGAGCATAATTATTTCTGAGCCTCTCTCCAAACAGAGTATTATTTACTGGCTTAAATACTATAAGGTTACTGTGATTTTTCTGTTGGAATATTTCTTCCCTTTAACAATCATTTCATTAAATATTTTCACATCTTAATTATCCGTCCACCTTTGTGTTTCGATATTGTATGTTATGACAATCAGCAATCACCTACCTTAAAGCTCTGCAAACATACCCACAGATTTTCAGGGAAATATCTGTAGGGAAAGCTGAAAGCCATGGGTTTTCCTTTTTTGGCCATGTGCTATATGAAGTCTGACAATCGCATCCGTACAAACACATTTCACCACAAATCTACTTAAAACGCAATTAAGTTAAATGCAAATACTGCTGGGAATTCGGTTCGCTGACGGGCCTGCAGAAGAACGAAAGCGAAGACCTCCAGTTAAACAATGGCAGACAAAATAACGATGCAGATGCAAAAAACCCTCTTTTCCACAACCTCCCTGCATATGCAGGCTAACGTAATTTTCACAATAAAATATTCCTCGAAAGGAAAATAATAAAGAAGATGCTGCCGCTCTTAATAGGACTGAAAGAAAAAACTATCAGAATAATCTGCGCGGTACATTCTTGAGAGAAGTTTACATTTGTACACTGAAAATTATTCAAAAAGAAAATAAATTTTACACCAATTACAATCCAAGGAAAACTAAAGAAAAGGAAGTAAAATCACAGGATAAAGTGTATGAAATATAGTTATGAACATATAAAATAAATTAATAATTTACTACAAATAATACAATAAAGATTCGAAGCCAACTGGTGTATATTTACCTATAAATATACAGTCCGACGGACAGATGGACATTGTTAGATCCTAAAGGCGTGTGATCCTGATCAAGAATATATTTAAAGTAAAATATCTCTACAAATTATTTTAATTTTTTCCAGTGTAAGACTCACCTAGAACTGCAGCATATGGCAGCTGCCTGGGAGCTATCTCTCCCACTTTTCGCCGCTGCTCGCTGATGACTTAAAAGTTAAATTTGTTTTTGAATAAACTTGAATCAACTTTTTGGCCAAGGAGAAATGAAACAGGATGCAGACTGCTGGTGGGCAAGGGGAAATGGCAGTTGCTGGGGTGAAGCTCAACACTTCAAGGTTGTTGGCAATTTGCAAAACATGGCCTGGTAATTGATACGAGTACAGCTGCCAGAAAAAAAATATACATAAGAGAAAGCAGTATGGCAAAGAAGTCTCGCAAATTTGTGGAAATGCATATGGCAAATTGTTTTCAAGTGAGTGAGGAAGCGCGTGAGCTCCTTGCAAATTAATTGTGCGTGCTGCCTGACTGCCTGACTGCCTGGCCTTGCCACGTCAAAGTTTTGGCTTTCAATTGCGAGAATTGCGCAGCACGCCTTTGTTGGGGCTCATTAGGCACTCGTGCCGCAGCTTTGAGGCCCTACGATTGCGAATCCGAGTTGCTGAGTTGGCCAAGGGGAGTGCATTATGCCCAGAAGTTTATAAAGCCGTTCGTACACATGCCAAGTGTTGTGAAGCCGGCAGTTTGGAGTTTGGAGTCTGGAGCTCAGTGTTTGGATTCTGGAGCTGAGGACCGAGACATAAACAAACGACCGACCAGCAGTGCAGCCTGCTTTTTCGAGCAGAAGCGAAAGGAATTTCCTTGCCATAAATTCACTAAAAGCTTTTGCAACGAGAATTTGTAGCTACCTTCCGCTGACAACATGGCTCACCTGTTTGGGTGAGGGTTCAGTTGGCTGTTCGCGTGGTGGAGCCACAGAATCTTGCCACCATGGGGTGCCCAGTTCGTTGCAGTCAGACCATTTTTCTCGCCCTGCAGCCAAAGCGAAATTTACGCCTCTACCTTCATTATTATTGCACTTTTGCCACACACACAAACGCCGTTGTCGTTTTTCAGATCCCCCCTTTTGTTGGAGGGAACGGCGGATCGGAGGTGGTTGGCTACCGCAGACAATTTGGCAAACGTGCAAAAGAAGTTTCTAAATAAAAGTGCAAACTAAATGAGCATTTAGTGTGCTCGCGTCGTAAATTCCTGTTGAAATATTTCTGTCGTCTTACAATTTAGAGTTGCCAGCTAACTTGACTTGTGCAGTTAGTGAAGTTACAACGCTTAAAGCTTTCATTTTATCATAGGCTTCTCGTTATGGCTTGCTTAAGGGGGTCTTCTAGTCTAGAGGCTCGAATTTCGACCTTTTTTTTAACAATTAATAAAAAAAACAATAGATATTTTTACTATCCGTTTTGTTTATCATTTGTTTATTAAACTAAAAGGAGTACATAAAATAGATTTAAAAAAAAATTAGTTTTCATTAAGTTATTCCTTCTTGAAAAAGAGGGGAGAAAAAAGAGGCCGTGTCCGCGTCGCCATGATTTCTAAGCTTTTCGTTATCTCAAAAATAAAACAGTGATATATTCTTAATGAGTACTAATGACGCTATGGCATAAAGCACCAAAAAAATATATATTTTTTCATAATATGACGGCTACTCAAAGAAAAAAATCGATGTTTTTCACTAATTTTTCCATTTTTTCGAATTTTTAAAAATATTATAAATTTAAAATTTTTTGTTGGTTCCGGCGATAGACATATATTTAAAGAATATTCATGCCAAATTTCAAGTAAATCGACTGATTAGAACTTGAGATACAGTGGCGACCGCATCAAAAAAGTAGTTTCGAGAAAAATGCGTTTAAATGTTTATTGAGCAAAAAAAAATATTGTCATTTTCTATTTTTGGAAAAGCAGTGTAAACACGATTATTACAAATATACGAGTACAATGAAATGAAATGAACAATCTTTAATATTTCTTGTTGTCAAGAAAAAGAGCTTTGAATGTGAAAACATTTTAAGAAGGCCAGGCTTTTTTACTCCTAATAATCATTTCTTTCTCTGGACAAAGCAGGTGTCATATTCAGTTGCCATTCCTCATTAGTGATATCGGCCGTAATGGGACGTTTGGAATTGATTTTTTACTCAGAGGATCGGATGCACTTGGTTTTTAAAGTTTCGGACAGGGTGCCGCTCATAAGACTTATGAAAGCGTATGCGAATTATTTCATGTTGAGTCTAGACACTTTATGTTTCCTATTCAATGGACGCCGTCTTCGAAGCTTCGATACAGGATTTATTCTTAGCATGCGCAGCCAAGATACGATTGAAGTAACTGAAGATTTGTCATGTATGTATATTTAGAAATGCGTTCCTGTATTAAATATTTATTTTTTTAGATTCTACTGTAGTTCATTAAAGAATGAATACTTTTGTTCGTCCTTTGTAATCTTTATAAGATAATATGTTATCTATTGCTATCAATAACTTGCCAGCAAAATCATAATTAGTAAAATAAAACTGTGATCCAAAAAAGCGATAGAAGAATAAAAATGTCGATCAACTTTTGTAGTTATTCTTTTAAATCATATTAAATTTGTGTTGCAATATTTCTGTCGTGAGGCAGCCAACTTGACTTGTGCCGCCACTAATCTAGACGCTTAAAGCTTTAAATCCTTTTATTGCCACACGGCGTATGCGTTATGCGAGTGCTGCGAGCAGCCATGAATACGTTTGCATTTTGCATTAATTATGTGCCAGAGTGTAGGGCTTTGACAGTGTTAAGACTGCCTCGGCATCACTCATGCTAGGCACAATAAAATGGGGTAATGAGGCGCAGCTGCCATTTGCTAAATACAGGCATAGGCACACAAATGCTGGCCAACTCACACAAGTACACCTTTTTATGTGTCTGACAGCCGTTTGGCAGGATCTGGACCCCAAAACTGGTAGCAAACCATACGATATAGCTATAGCTATGGCTGCCAGAGTGTAAGCCTACATACCGCACCGTGGCGCATGACTTCATTAGTTTAATGAAAACAGAAACTGGAAGCAAAAATGTCAAGGTTGATGGCCCTTCCCTTTCGCCTCTCGCCGGCGTGCAAATCGTCGCCAATCCGACGGCTGGTCCATTTTCGAAGGCTTAACGTAGTCCTGGGCAGCGGATGGCCGGGAAAAAGGTTAACACTTGCAAAATGGCTGGCAAGGACGTGCCCGAGTTCCGTTTTGAATAACAAATTTAATTAGAATTAATACATGCGGGCCTGAGCTAAAGCCCAGCAAGTGGCAATGGGCGTGGAGTGGCTGGAGCTCCGGCCCAGCTGGTAATTGGTAAATGCTGAGCCCAGCAATAAGGATAAAAATGTTATCAGCATATGCAATGCCAACGGGTCGCTTCATTATTTACTCCCATGAATAGTTGAATCTATAGGTATTTGGAAAAATGTAAATGAGAATGCGAAAAAAATAGTGATGAAGCAGATGCTTTCATGGAAAAAAATATATTTTATTCTATTCTCCGTATCGTGTTTGTTAAATTGTTTTTCACCAATACGAAATATTACATTGCTGTATTATCCTCACCTTTTGTATGGTTTGATTATTAATTAGTTTAATTAAAATTAATTACACTATGCTGCAAAGCTGAAATCGATTTGTTAATAGCCAACAATCTGCCGGAAGCTGGGCAGAATTTAAGGTAAATGTTTAGAGACTTAATAGAGCCTCAAGCCTGAGATAAATTCCATACTTTTACTTACCATCCATGGCCTTGTTTCTCCTGAAACTCCCTGAAGAGTAACCAACAAACTTTTTTAAATGAACAGTGAGAGTTTATCTATAATTAGTTTACATAGTAAAACTTTTTGTACAATCTAGTTTTTAGACTTAACAAATATTACTAAATGATTATTTAATAGATCTCTTGAAGCGCTCACCATAAGTGAACATCATAAAATATAAAAGCCAAATGGATTTTAATTGTTTGTGCGAAGACATATTTTTACAAAGTGCCTACAAATTTGAATACCCAATTTTAGTTACTTATTTTTAGCTGCTGACTGCTTTAAACATTAGTCTCCGCCATGCCAACAAGACAAATACACAAGAATTTAAGTAAACATGTTAAAACCATAAAAATGCAAGTTTACAAAAGAAGCAGCTGAAAAAGTTTGTCTTAGTGCAGCCGAAAGTCCGACCAGAAAATCCCGCGCTGCAGAAAAACAAAATCGTGTAAAAAGCTATAGCTTTAGCATGGAAAAGTGTGCATTTGTGTGTGTGTTCCAGAGCAGGGGCTTTCTCATCCTTTGCAAGAAACACACACACCCACACACAAAGGCAATATTTTTTGCGTCCAACAATGGTTGGCGGTGGGCGGGGTTCGAAATATGTGAAATCATGAATAAACTGCCATGTGCACAACATTCAACATTTTCCATGGCTGCAGCAGCAGCACTTCTTCTTTGCTCTGTGCCCTGTTTTTTATTCCTTGTGGCTCTTTGTTGCCGCGTTTCTGTAAGCAAAACGCAAGGCAAAACGCAGCACCCTCATTGTATGCAACAAATTCAGCGTAGAACTTGACTTTGCCGGCACTTTCCACTTTTCACTTTCCACAGCCCAGAAAGTGGGAGTGCCTCTCGCTCGACTGAGTGCCTAGCGAGATCGTGAATATTAATCGATGGCCAACATTTCGTCTTCACACTTACGCACGAACAACCGCCGCTGGCCCAGAAAGCGTGCGACACATTAATATTGACTACTGCCATCAAACAAAGGACTTTTTGCCCTATTCCCCATTTTTTTGCTATTCCCATTCGATGCATGCAAACTTATTTACGCCACGACTGTGGGCGACACATGCTGCCAATTCAGGCGAGCGAACCACTCTTTGACAACATCACTTCAATTGCAGTTTGACGGTAAATCATCACCGTTTTGCTAAAAAAGCACGCTACAAGAATACTACCACTTGCACACCGCAGTTTTGATACCGTATTTAAAGTACATTCGTACATTTCGGAGACAAGGAAATCATTAAATCAGTTTGTTTTCTTATAATTCTGGTGTACCATGAATTCTTTTATCTATTTTTTATAGTTATAATTATTGACATTTTAATAGAATTTAGAAGCTTACGAACATCACTTTTTTTATTGTTGTGAATAAATCGTATTTTTTATATGTTAATATATGTAAAAAGTTTTTAATCGATTCTAATTTTGAAAGCATTCATTTGTTTTGTTTTTCTTATTATTTTACGATAGTTTATTAATTAATAATAATAGTTCTAATAATTAGTTATCATATTTTTATTACACAATTGGATCGTATGATATGCCACTGTAGTAAATCCTAATTGTATTGATATAATCTGATGTATGTGGCTTAAATGTTATTTTTTTTTGTATAAAAAAGAAGAATTTAATAAAAATGTTTAAATTTATAATTAAATCCTGATAGGGGTAACACAAATCTGTATTTCAACAGCAAATTTAGCTTGCAAGAGTATTCCCAGTTTCTGCAGTCTTTGCCATTTTCCGGTCCTGACTTTTCTCTTTTGCTGTGCTTTTTATAGTTTTTCCAGCTGCCGTTTCGGTCTCCTTTTTTGGCCACCTCCCGCCATTTTTAGCTGCCTGCAGCTCCAGCTGAGCTTTGGTGATGAAGGGTGCAGCTTAAAAATGAATCATTTGACTTTTTCTTATTAAATAATTTATAAGAATTAGTTGAGATTTGCATTTTTTTACGCTTGCTAGCCGTCCGGTTTCGGTATCTTTCGCCTCCAACCACCACCCACGGTAGTTGACTGTGCAAATTTCTATTTAATTCGAAATTTATTGCAAGCAATTTTCTTTTTTGCTCGTAGTTTTCTTTTTTAGCTGGCCTTTAAGTGCACCGACTGCTTGGTTGGCTGCCTGGCGGGCAATTGAATTGCAGTTTTGTATCTTGAGCAGGCGACCGCAGTCGAAAGTTGTCGAAGAAATGCAGCTGGCCGATGTTGCGGGTGTTTGTAGTTCAGGGTTAGCTGGCTCTTGGCCCGCTTTTCCGTTTTGCTTCATTAGCCATGCAGAGCGGAAATAACAATAATAAGAGTGAGAGCAAGAGCAAGAGCCAAAAACAAAATCCTTCTTAAATTGTATCCGAAATTGTTTTTTTTTTTGCAGTCGCCCGCGGGAGGGAAAACGGCAGGCAAACGAGAAATGCACGTTAATTTTCGCTTCCATTTGCATTTGAATTTCGGCTGACGAACTGTGGCCTTGTGGGCGGTCGGCCAGTTATTTTCGGGGGGCGTGGCCAGCTGTTTCAAGGGGGGTTGGTGGGGTTGGCATCATTTATATTTGATGTGCCCGCTATTGTTGCAACTTAGGGCAGCTTAAGTTGCCATTAATGCCAGAGTGTGCAGTGTGCAGTGTGCAGGGTGCATTCTGAGAGCTTCATCCACCCTTTCGCCACTTTACCCCGGATGCTTTTAGTTTGTTAAGTGAGTTTTCCAGTGAGCTGGAGCGCAAGTTCTTAAATTATTGTAATTCCAAGCAAGGGCCATCAAGAGTGTTGCCCTTAAAGCCTTCAAGTAATTAATTAACTTTGCTTGCTTAAGAAATTAAATACAAATAACTTTGGTATTTGTTTGCCCTACAGGATTACACATCTCATTTTGCCGTAAACGATGGTTAAGATTCCCTTTTAACTCGGCCCATCGAACCAATCATACTTAAACGAAGGCATTTTCGCTCTGACCTCGATTGTTGGCCCAAATGTGCATATTAAATTCAATGGTTCGCCTGTCAATTGGCCGGTCTCAAGTGTAATTGCTGTCTGAGCATAATTAATGTCTATATGGATATTTCATATTTTAATGATTGAAAAATATTTGAACTCACAAGGAGTAGCATATAAATTAATCCATTGACTTTCTGGCCGTTAGTTTGTTGTTCGGTAAGATTATTATCGAGTTCTTAGCAAAGCAATTTAAGTGAAATGAATTTTGTTTCATTTTGCCGTTATTGCTTTTGAGCGGGCAATAATTTGCAATGAAATATACGAGGTAAGGTGAATCGATTGTGCAATATTTGATAAATCTTTACAACACACAGTGGCCCTTTACTTATCCTGCTTACCCCCACTTAGCCATGTTGATATCCTGCCAGGCACTTGGTCCTACAAAGCCAGGCCAGGACTTTGGAAAACTCGTAAGAATCCATGGCCCTTGGCTGAGAACGAACTGACCATATTGTTGCTGCGTCGGTGCTTTTGGCTTGCTTTCTATTCATTTCATTTCAATATGCATTTTATTTGCTGAAAATGTTTAATCGATTTTATGCAAATCATTTCCCATTTCTTTGCCGTGCTGTATTGTGTTATGCTGTGTTGTGAGCCACTGCAAACACTCGAAAACCATTACAAAATAATAATAATAAAAATCATGGCCTGCTTCTGGCCGCAAATAAATTATTTCTGATGGAAGGTCAGAAAAAGGGAGAGAGAGAGAGATCGAGACGAGAGGGGCATGCAAATGTATGCAAACAAAGAAAACTTCCTAATGGAATTTTCCACATGTCGGACATATGCATAAAACCTTCTAAACAAACCCGGTCCACTGTCCTCCAGAGCTGTGGGCACTTTGCTGTGACCATTTTGTTTGAAAGCACTTCACACACGCACGTCAAAAACTGTGTCCAAAAAATGACAGGATAAAAAAGAGAAAAGAAATTAAAGGGAAGGGAAGGATTTGGTTGGGCAAAGAGATGGCGTCAAGCTGTGCAATTTCGCCAACGATTCGATTTGGTTTCGGCAATCCCTTTGGACGAATCGTTTGGCTAGTCTACCAAGAGCGGGGTCATTTCCCAGTGACCCACACTCGCACACCAGCACACTCTCATATCATGACCCCTGACCCACAGATATGTGTAAGTAATTTTCGTCGTTGTTGCTGCTCGACTGCTGCTATTGTTGTGGGATATGCTGCATTGCGGTTTTGGTGCAACAAGCTAATGAGTTTGTGGTTGCAAGGACACCGAGCATAATTGCTTTTAATTGCAATCAGCAAATTATGCATACTTGTAGTTGTGGTTGGATGGTGTAACGTTTTGAAAAAAGCCCCGAAAATTCCAAAGCCCTAATCCTTATTAAACTTCCTAATCTATTTAATTTCTTATTTTGTTTTATACTTTTAAGACAAAAAAATGTTGGAGCCTATTTACGGATTATACTTAATAATCGCCCATTCTCTATTCACATTCATAAAATAATAGAAAGTCTGGACAAGAAAGCTGTTCTTTATTCACTTTTTGCGTTTATAAATATTTTAAAAATGTTTTCCTTGGCATAAAAAAGCTTTGTATGAAAGTCTGCATTTTAACCTTTTTGAAATTCATTTTGCTGGTTCATAGTTTTTTTCGTGTGTCGACCCAAGAAGTACGTTTTAATAATGACATTCATTGCGATCTTATCGCGGTCGTCTTTAATTGAAATTCCGACAAATCAAATTAGCGAAAAGCAATTAGTTAATCAAGCCTTAAGTGCGGCTGCCTTTAAGCTAAAAAAACACTCAAATTGTGACGGCCAGCCAGCGGCGGAATTGGCCAACTTTTCGGCAAGTTGAACAATTGAAACAATGGGCCCACCATAAAGTTTGCCGCCAAACAGTTTCCCTACTGTTTCCCTATTCGATTCACCCTTCAAGCGCTTAGAGTTTGAGTAATGGAACTTCAAAAACGCAGCCGCCGCAAAACATGAAACCTAAAGCCGCTTTTGTGTGTGCGTGTGTGTGAGGGCGTAGTGTAAGGGCAATTAAAGGGAACAAGCAAAACCACAATAGGATTATCAGTTTTATGCAACAGCCAATAAAGAGCAATGAAAGATCAAAATGGATTTTTTGCCATGGTTTATTTTGCGGAACAATAGACTTAAAGCTTCATAGGTATTTAAAGAAGGTCGCAGAAAATGCTTATACTACAACAGCAAAAAAATTAAAAATGCGATTTCAACATAATACTTTGAATATTAATTAGGAATATTTATATATTTTTTTCTACAAGTATAGAAATCATTAAAAAATGCTCTTTTTGTTCATTTTGAAATGTAGAATTAATTTTGTTTTTCTTATTCAAAACATAAAATATTAATTGACCTTCATGATTATGGGCTTAAATTAAAGAAAATGGAAATGACACTGAATATTTATTTTTCATCCAATGACTTGGAATTCGAATTACGGCTTGGACTCATTAATCGTCTTTTGATTCTTTTTCGCCCACTTGTAATTGGCACTCATTCATCATATTCAGCGTCAATTATTGGGACGCTGCAACTGCCAGAGATGCATCTATCTTCATTCGCATCAACGGATTACATCAGCCACAGATGGCTCTTAGGGTGTAAAAAAGGAGGCTGGCAGAGCCAAAAAAGTCCTTAATAATCTGGAGCATAATCTGTAGTAATTGATTTATCGCATGGCGCCTCAACTGCAGACAATTAAATTACGTGGGCCAAAAAAACGATGAATTTTGTAATTTTTATTTGGCCTTTTGTTTGTTTTGGGGTCGCGAACCAAATCAATTGCATTTGTATTATTGTTTTAATGCACCAGCTAAAAATTTATGAAGGCAGGATAATGGTAGAACAAAGGTAAACAAAAAGTTATTCAAACATTTGCAGTAAAATCCGGAAAAGCCTCAAATAAGACTATTAAAAGTGTGCTGAAAAAAATACGTAAAAATCGATTTTATTTTGTTTCCTGATTTCTGCATGTTAATTGTGTTATTTTTTGTGAAAATATTTTGATTATACCTGTCGATTGGTTTGTTTTTCCGCTAGGTTTTAACAGCATTTGCACTGGCTTTGGTGTTGTTTAAACAAAAATTGTTTTTCTTTCTTTGCGGTTCTGCGGATGTGACAGCCCCGGGGCATTGACATTTGCATGTGTGATTGTGGTTTATTTGCTCGCAGTCGCAATTGGTAGGTGTTGTGCAGGTCACACATAAGGACACACCCAACCCCACACGTCCACAACTAAGTGCTTAGTTCATAAACGTTGACAATTAATTGAGCAAACGCCAGCCATTCAACTAATTGGAAACGCTTAATGCGTATGTGAAACCAAAGCCCAAACGGGCCGACTCGGCTAATGAAATTATTTGTGGCAATTATATGGCACCCATGGGTATTTTTGAGCACACACATGCAGGTTTTGGGGTGGTTTCGAACTCTACTGGTTTATTTATTTAATGATTTCTTTTGCAAGGCTTCGTGGCAGCAGGACATCAGCTGTCCTTGCTTCACATACTCCAGGGAGGGCACATACCGATGTCCTGCATTTATTATGTGCTGGATGTACTCGTTGAAAACGTCTAGATTCAGGTAACGCCACTTGGGGCACTCGAATCTGTGGTGATGTGGAATGTTTGGATTGCGGACCCACTGGCGTTCGAGGGGTTTTTGCATCTGGAGAGGCTTCCTCAGCGGCGATGTGGGCCCCAACATGTTTTGGGTTATTGAAAAGGAGAGACCCAGATTGATCATCGATTGGATCTCCGTTATGTCCAACAATTCTTGAAACTTCTCATCCACATGCTTGGTTTTCAGGACGGTGGTATACCAAGCTGGCATCAAATTGAAGCGTATGGCCTGCATTATTGTAACCGCAAACTCTTTCCGATTTTGCCAGTCATAAAGCAACCACCTAACAGCACTCATAAACATCTCCATCTCTGAGTTAACACACATGTTCGCATGACTAAGCATCTCAAAGACGTACTTCGGCTCCAGTTCTAGATATTCCTCGGTGGCCACGGCAATCAGAAAGTAATCATGGATGCGACTCAGCATCAGATTCTGCAATACGGGCGCCTTAAAGGGTAGACACTCCAAATAAAGCCGAAATGCTTCAAAACCATTGAGCAACTTGGGATCGTCAAGTCTACTCCACAATTGGGCGAGCAGGTCCGTCATCTCCAGGAAATTGGCTGTCAAATAAAGCTCCACGATGTGATTCCGCTGAGGTTTGGCCTCCGTATGGATCATCCACTCGTAGGCCAGCTCAAACCCCTTGGGAGTGACCACATCCGAACTCAAGGTGACTGAATCCACGCTTTTGAATTGCTTGAAGTATTTCGTGCTTAATTGCAAAACTTGCAGGTGGCAGTTAAAGGTTACATCGCCCACATGGACTTCTACATCGGTGCACTTTTTGTTGACCACCAGATCGGTTATTCCATCGATAAGAAACTCCTTGCTGCAGCTGAATTCAAAATTGATATCTTCCATCGACTCCATAAAGCCCATGTCCTTCAGGCTGACTTCGGGGAGTTTTTCCCAGGTGTCCTTCTCCTTTTTGGTAAGACTGCTGAACAGCAATTTCTTGGTTTCATCATCACTGAAGGTTTGAAAAAGTTATTTATATATTTTTATACCCGTTACTCGTAGAGTAAAAGGGTATATTGTATTCGTGCAAAAGTATGTAACAGGTAGAAGGAAGCGTTTCCGACCCTATAAAGTATATATATTCTTGATCAGGGTCACTAGCCGAGTCGATATAGCCATGTCCGTCTGTCCGTCTGTCCGTCTGTCCGTCTGTCTGTCCGTATGAACGCTGAGATCTCGGAAACTATAAAAGCTAGAAGATTGGCATTTTGCATGCAGATTCTAGGAGTTCCTACGCAGCGCAAGTTTGTTTCAAAAAGGTGCCACGCCCCCTTTAACGCCCACAATCGCTTATATACGATTTTAAAAATTTAAATATTTCGGAAAAGTAAAAATGCAGTTTTATTGTGTTTATCAATACCTATCGAAATGTAGAAGAAATTTTTCAAATCGGACCATTCGTTAAAAAGTTATGCGTGATCAAAGTTTCTATCTCCATCTCCCTCGCACTCCCTTTACCTGAGTAACGGGTATCTGATAGTCGGGGCACCCGACTATAGCGTTCTCTCTTGTTTTAAATAGGAATAGCAAAAGTGTGGACTTTTTCAATACTTTTTTGAAAGTCAAGAATAAGAACCGTAATCCAAAAAGTTTATTATGCATGTGTAAAATGACTTACAATTCGCCGAATTCCTCCTCGCTATCTACTTTTATGCTACTCGGCGGCTCCTCGAGAAAATCGCTAGTTTGCTTGCCCTTAGTCATTTCTACGATTTGAATTTTGGCTGTGGATATGAAGGTAAAGAAAATAGATGTGTGTTTACACAAAGCAAAGGGAAACTCATGGCGCACTGATGTTTGGCAGTCGATTTGCGGAATTAAAAGGATCATTTGCGGCTGGGGAAGGCCGCAAGTAGACCACACTTAAAATACATTTAAGGATAGCTATCTCGGATTTGGGAGTCCAATTCCTACCTGGGCAACTTTACGTTTTAAGTGGCTCTGGCTTAAGGGCTAAGCACGGGGGCTTTTCAAGTGGGCCTGTTTATCTATGCCCACACAGTTGGAGTGCTCTTGGACCGTTCCCCTTTCACCTCGACTCATATCGGAGCGTCCGCAAATGCCAGTCATTACATGCAACGATTGTGAGCTGGCCAAGGTTTTATGTGCCAACAACAAACAGACAAGGCCCAGACTGACAGGGCGGAGAAAATTCCAGGAAGATAGACAAGGGTGGGGCAACAGGAAAATTGAGCTTAAGTTGCAATTAAGCAATTGCCCGGCCGGTTGGTCTGATGCGCAATCCAGCTGCTGATGCGGCTCCTTCTCCTTCTCCTGTCGACCCGGCTAATAGCAGCAAGCAACTCAAGTGGCTGCTAACTTGGCTTTTGAACAGATCTCCGAGCCATGAACTGGCGGCGGCCAACCCCCAGTTGCAAATAATGCAAAATTGCAATGAAAAGCGGCAGGCAGCTGAATGAGGTGAACTTTGCTCTGGGAATGCCCCGCTCGTTTCTTTTCTATTTATGTGCAGTTGCTTTCCAATCACCAGCCAGCAAACTTAATACAATATTTAAGCCGCAAACGTAGCACAATGTAAACCAAAGTAATCTCGAACTCAGCTCCGGCTGTGCAGCTTGCAGCTCGGTTTGGCTTTCCTGTGGCAAGTGGCACGACTTGTGGCCAAAGCAGCTAAGACCCGAGATGAGATGAGGACCAAAAGCTGGTGGGAGAGTGTAGAAAAGTAAGAGAGGAAAAACAATTCTAGCACTGAGGCAACTTCGCGTTTTTTAAGTGGAAAACTTTGGCCCTTACATTTGGCCATGGGCATGCTGGTTGCAATGAAGCTTAAATTGCGGCTCAAATGTAGTTCAAATGTGTCCGGCGGTTTCGTCAGAGAAATTCCCTAACTGACTGACCTGCAGAGTGAGAAATTATAAACCAAACATTAAAAAACCATAAACTACCAAATTTTTACGTTATAAAATGACACAAGCCGCATTGTATATAAAAAAAATAAAAATAAGTACAGTAGCCAATTGATTTATTATTTTTATTATAAATAGCTTGGGATTTATTTTCCCACTACCATGACTTAATTACTGACTCACCAAGTATTTTACGGCAGTGTATAATTAGTCTTCCCGCAAATCAATGGTTGTGCACCACCACCAAGAAATCAGTTCGATTGATTTTAAGCTTTAATGCGCTGTCTGCAGGACCATAAACTCGAGAGGATTGTCGACTGATGCCGTCGTCCAATGAATTTCAAATTACCAATAAACAATTGAATGAGCAGCGAAATATAAACACGCACACGCACACATACACACACGCATATAAATGCTAATCAGCGCTGCTTTATGATTTTCGGTATATTTGCGTTGCTCATACGCAGTGTGGGACGCATCGCTAATCCCGGCACGAAGCATCAATAAGTCAAACACGTCAATGGCAAGCAGTGTGAATCCTGGTAGCAGGAGTCACAGCCATAAAACAACAACCATTCGCACAGAGCAGAGACAAAAGGCAACAATTTATTGTTGCTCAATGTCGCATTTATCATCACTTTATGCTACTTAATCGAGCCTTCGTCCCCCGATCCTGTAAGCTCGATTTCCGTCGTCGAAGATGATTTCAATGTTTACTCTCGTTTTCTTCTCGTCCTGGTCTTTGTTTGCTTATTGTTTTTCGACACACATCCGCGCACACAGCCGAGCACTTTGCAGCGTCTTTTTATGGTTTATGGCGCCATTGAATTTTTCGTTTGTTTTCTTATTAAATTATAATTTATATGTGTAGTCGCATCAGCCAGCGCCAAGGACAGGGCACTTTGTCAATTGTTTAATAGAAAACAAAGGAGATACGGCTCCCAAAATGGCTCCTGAGAACGAAACTTTTTGGGGCAGGACACTTTGGTTTGTTATTTATACATGCGCACGGCATACTCAATTACGACTTCGAAAGGCAAACAACTTTCGGGTTTTCGGATGTGTGTGAGTTTGTTTGTTTGCAGGTCAGAACGTGATGAAAAGTACGATAGTAATATGTATATTAAAGATGGCAAATTTCGACTGCCTAGCAGTTACGATTGTGAAGAGATATCACTTCAAAAGGGCAATAGTCTGGGTCAGCTTTTACAAAGTTTGATAATGTCATACACTAAAAAGTTAACAATTATCATGAAATTGACATGATATTAAACATGTTACTATTGTACTTATATTCACTTTTGACATTGTCTCGGAAATTGATGTAACGTCAAGAGAAATCGAATCCAATATTAGTATGAAATTGAAATGAGCGAAATTAATTTGTAATTGAGATGCAGTTAAGAGGGAAACCGAGTTGAAATTGCTTTGAAACTTAAGCCACATTGATGTGAAAATTGTCAATATCAGGCTGGTATTGTATTGTACTCTTCCATTTAATCTGTATGAATCCTAATTCTTTTTTGTTCCATTTGTCACGTGTCCAAAACATTGTTCATTCTTCGTGATTGTTTTTCCCGTGAAGCCAACGATGCGGCCGATATCACCTAAAATGCATTCATGGCTAATCCACTTGAATAATGCATTTGCAATAAAAGGCCAACGCTACTCCCTGCATCGGTATCGGAAATATTTCCAAAACTATTTCAACTTCATTAAATACCTGTGTATAACTAATGCACAGAAACGGGTGCAAATGGCAAACATAAATGCCGTGATTTTCATCCTGCAAAAGTATTCGCATAATTAATAGCATAGCACAGTTGGCTATAGATTTTATTTTGGTTTTTGCATTTAACCTTTAGGCAAATAACAAAAAAACTTCACATTGCATTCAAATTCATTAAATTTGCATATAACTTTTAAGCATATTTGAAACATTTTGTGTACATGATTCATTGGTTTGATAGCCGAAAATTTTAATAGCAAATTAAATTGCCGCTGGGTTTTCACTAATTTCCACCCCAACAATATCAGTGAATAAACAACCACAGCATCAGCTGGTGGATATTTGATATCACGGCACTATTGCAAATAATTACAATAGAAAAAAGGCATACCAATATGTATTCGAAAAGTACAATATTACAGGAAACTCGACTATTAAATATGTATCTGGCAGTAGTTGTATAATATGTCAGTTACTAAATTAGCAGAGCAACTAAGCGATAATTTTCATTGACTATAAAATTAAGTAGAAATATGTCATTGAAATAAAATTATTTGTGATACATTTATCTCTTTGAATTCAACATACCTTTATAGGTAATATATAAATATCGTAGTAGCGCTTTTCCAATTCAATTTCGTGACTGAATTTATTTTGTTTTATAAATATTTTAATTAACTGCCAAATGTAATAATAGCCGAGTGAGTTTGTTCAAAATTGTTTTGGCCAAAACAGCTGCTCCTGGCGCGCAGGAACTTTGCTTTACTTTTATTTTAATTAAATCCACGTCGGTGGCGGCGGTTAACCCACAAAAAGATAAGCCCCAAGCTGGCGCTGACATTAATCATTTTACCTTTCAAATGCATTCTCATTAGGCGGCCGCCAAATTGAAACTTTAGTCGATGCAAAAGGGAATCGGGACTGAGAGCTTCCCCCGGGGCTGCGGCTCATTAATAACCGACAAGACGGCATAATTCTTTGTCTTCGCCCGATGTATATTTATATCCTTTTATTTTTGCTTACCTTTCCGACGCTTCGGGGTTTCTATGGAAAATAAAGATGCCCAACAATGAAAGACTCGCTGAGGTTGAATTGTATTTTGACGGGATGTACGGGAGATGTGCCAAGTCGAGAAAAATATTAACCAACTAACAACTGACTTATTTACATGGGGCGCAGTCCAACTTTTCCAATTAAATCTGGGCGAAAGTTCGTTCACTCCATGTTCTGTGACTAGGAAACAAAGAAAGTTCTAATGAGTTTATTAATCAACGATAAATTTGGCCAGCATATGCAGGCCAAACTTTGAAAAAAATCACTTGGGCGAGTTGTCATAATTTCCAATCAGAGAAGTGTCTAATTTTTTTTTGGAGTAATAAATAAATAAGCATCTGCCTCAAGGCCAAGGACGATTTCAATGTGTGTAGGGCAGCCATCTCCGAAAATAAAAGGATACCCGGCTAATTAATGTGCAAAGTGTCAATTAATCAATCAGCTCGCCGATCAATCCTGTCGGCCGGCTCAATGCAAAACCCAATACCAGTTAGAGCCCAATCCCGGCACATTTCCCTTTTCGGCCATGAGTGTATTGACAGGATGAACTCAACAAGCTGTCAGAGCAGGCCAAGGCAAATAAAATAGCTGGCGACAAAGGCTCTACGGGCGACGAGTTCGCAAACATAAGCTCAGCGAATGTGGTTAGGGAATGGGCCTGGAAAAAATAAGAAAATCACATCAAACGGCAGCGGAAAACGTCAGCCGGGGAGCTCATTTAATCAGTCGTTGCCCGGCAACCCACCCTTTTAGTAGGGTGTGTCGTGGTAAGGGCAAAAAGGCAAATGCCAGCTAATTATTATGACAAATATCAAACATCCGGTCGATTGAGGGCGTGGCTAATTCTGTGTCAAAGGCTTAAATGCTTAACGAAATGAATTGAATTTCAGTCCATTATTAGCGTATTTTATCCGCTATAAAAACGAAAAAAAGCTAGGTACTTAAATTACTAAAAACATAGATGATTACCATTATTAATAGCCGCAAAAAAAATGAGGATTTCATTAATATGAATGTACTAATCTTGTTTGTTTCGTTCTTTTGGCTTAGGGACTTTTGGCTAATGAGCACAAATAAAAAGGCTTATATAATTAAATATATATTTCTTTACCAAGAGAATTTTATTGCACTTTCCAAAAAATATTTTAAATCCGAGTTTCTTCAGATGACGATGCCCGTCGAGAAGGCCGGACATTCTTGCGTTCTGGTTTTTCCATTGTAGTTTTGGCCATGAAAATCTCGGCCATGCAGATACAACCCAGCAGCATGAAACTAACAGCATGGGTCAGCAGGACTTGATCCAGATACTTGCGAATCAATGCCCAAGATCCCCGATTTCGCACAAAGTAATACATATACAGGCCCATTGCGTCGCTGATGAGGAAAACGCAAATTAAAATCGATCTAATGTTTTTCCGGACAAATGGAATCATGGCATAAAGGGCTGAGACAAATATGAGGGATGGAAGTAAGATTTTCAGTATCAGCAAGCTGCCAGATATATACAGAGAAAAATGGGGATAAAACAGTCGCGCTATCGTCGGCTTGAACAAAAAAGTGGACAGCCAATGTCCAGCCAAGAAAAAAGTTACATAAAAATATAGCAGAATCATGAATCCATATCGGTAGAATTGTTTCAGGCGGTTCAGAGGAGCGTGTTTCTCCTCCAGATCTTCAACTTCGTTGCTTCGCCTTGAGTCCTCATAAACCTGGAGGCCCAAAACGAATTCGGTTATTACAATTTGGACATTCAATGAACCCCAAACGATGGTTAGCAGACTGATTATAGTGACCATGTTGATAGTGATAAGTTCTAATTTTCTTCTGGCCGTAGAAGTGGATTTTTCAAAGTATCGAATCGAAAGAAAGGCAAAGAACAAAAATGACCATGTTACGGCATAGACATAACCCGACACGGATTCCTTAACCTCATATTGATAAACTCCATAGGCTCCGGCTATCAGAGCCATCGCATTGATTGCCCACACCCGTGGATCATGTCGACGTCCCAGGATTAAAGGACGAATAATAGCCAACAGCATGCTGAAATACAAGACATGGTAGTTTTTTAGGGGAATTCCTTGGAGTATATCTTTCATATTCAGCTGTACGAACAAAATGCCAGTCAATTGTAAGACCAGCATCAGCCATATAAAAAACTTCAGGGAGGGCTTCAGGAAAGCACGACGATTGTTGAGGAGTACGGACACTCCATAAAGCACCCAAAGGTGCTGATAAACAAAGGACATTAATATCAGAAGACCAGCGGGCAGCAAAATGCAGCCCAAGTGCCACGTCGGTGCCGCTGTCATAATCCAGCCACTTTTGGCAGGGCGTTCTGCCTGGGCCATTATAAGCATTCCAAGTGGTAACAATAGATAAAAGGTAGTAATATGGGGTACATTTTGCAGTCGCAACAAAGTAAGTAGTATGATTCCCGTGAGAACTAACAACAGGGTTGAGAAAGTCGGAAAACCCTTTCTTTCCTCCTTCTGCTCCTTGGATAATCGACTAAGCTGAAGTAGAAGACAGTAAAACCAAATTAGGTAGGTTAAGGTGGTGGCCACCATTAAGGGAAGATAATAATAATTATTGTAGTACGCCAGGCATTTTTGAGCTAATTTTCCGAAATCCTGGCAAGTCTGCTTTGCCTCTTTCACATTGCCTTGTTGTTTCAGGGCATTTAATTTTCCTGAATACTGATCAATCTGATCCAAGTCCAGATCGATGAACTTAGGGAGCCACTTGTAGAAAATGGCACTTTCGTGTTGTTGAATAAGAATTTTGGCTTGCGACAGTAGTTGCAAAACGTTCAGGTGCAAAGCCATGACTTCGTACTCAGCGCTGACATTGAGGTAACCCACTGGCAATAGGGCTAAGCTGTTCATCGGAGGTGGAAGACCAATCAAAGCCGACATTAAGGGTGCCAGTTGAGTCTGATCCAGCTGTGAAATATGAGATTTACCAGGGAAGTTGCCTTCAGAATCCACTTCTTCTCGAGTGACTCCAGCTCCCCACATAAACAAAGGCGTTTCCACTTCATGTGTGGATCCACCGCCATGGCTTCCTGAAAGATTACACTTGGGATTAATAAAATACAAAAATATACAGCTAATAAATACGTAAAAATACATTTATTTTAAGAATAAGTAAGCAATATGACAATTTGATTAAAATGACTTGTATATATTCTAGTTTTTGAAATAAAGGTATATGTATATCCTTGGCTAGATTTCATAATTGTAATAACGTAAGGTCATTTTAACATTGTTTCAAATCCAAGAAGCTTTGGATACCTGAGTCGTAAGTACCCACCCTCGTTAGTTGTCCCATGATCAGATGTCAACAGATAGGCCGTTCGACTGTCATTAAAGACTCGCTCGAAGAGTTCATAGGTAGTCCGAATTCCACGCTGTGTGTACTGAAGCTTTTTATTAAACCTTTTGCTTAGGGGCTTGAACCGATGAGCAGCTATATCCATGTCACCCAAATAGACGAAAAACACGACCGACTTCAGACTGCGAAACTCCCGAACATTGTTGCCGTTCTTAAAGAACTTTTTGACCTTCTCGAAAGTCCATTTGTCACATGTGAGTTTTTCCGGCAATTCCGCCTCCATGTACGACTTAAAACGCATCGGGGCACCACAGTGCGGCAGTTTTATAAAGATATTTACCACATTTCTGTGCGCCTAACCTATGGTATTTCTGCTGCGATTGAAGACGGTGTCGAAATTGCTGGGATTATAGCGAAAGTTGACCAACGCAGCTGCCGGATCCTCATGAAAGCCGCCAAAGATGGCAATGTGTCCAGGCCGCGTCTTGGTGGGAGCACAGGTGCGGGATATTCCGATTCGTCCCTGCTTCCGGAATATATCCCGGAGATCGGGAACATCGCTGCCGTTCCTCGCCAGAAAGGTAGCCGCCCGGAGGCCATCGGTCAGAAAAACCACCAGTCGATCCGCCGGCGGTTCAAATCCCAAATCTCGCATAGTCTTTTGCGGCTCGAGATGGGGCAATATAGTCGGTTGAAAATATGTGCTCAATACGGATCCCATCAACAAGATGTGCACTACTAGAGCCTGCACTTTCCACATTTTGGGAATACATAGAAAAATAAGAACAAAATAATTTAAATTATAATACAATACAATACACAAAAATGAGCATGACGTATTACTGAAAAAACTGTTGTTGAAAGACGATATACAAATCATTATTTGAAGATCCATTTTATTTGTTGTGTTTTAAAATGTTTGTAAGCTGTGTTTGACAAATTAAAATTGAAATTCTTCTTCAATCCTTCAGTCCAAAAACTACTACGAATCTGTTTTTATTTGTGTCCTAAGCTAAAATAAAGAAATAACAAAAAATGCAATATTTTGTTAAAAATTAAAATTTTTTAAGAGCTTGTAAATTGGTAATGATTCGATTAACCATTTAGAATGTAAAATATATCCATTTGCAAATATAATTTCGATATTTTCGAGTTTAAGTAAGCAGAATAATTGTCGTTGCGTTGTCATCTTCTGGTTGTCTTGTTTGCATTACTATCTGTCTCTTCTAGGACTCTTTTTATGGATGCCATAACTCTGCGGCCTTGTCAAGCAATTTCAATTTGTCGCTTGATTTGTGAGCTGGCGCCTGGACGCGCTGCCTTGAGCGCCAAATGCTGCACGTTGCTGTCTTGATTTACGCGCCTGCAATTTAAATGAGCTGCAAATTGCTGCAGTGCAAGCCTCCGCGAAGCCAATTTAAGTCTTTAAGGCTTTTGTCAATCCGCGAGGTAGCGTCCAAATTAATTGCCTCATATACATCGTGTCTGCAATTTTTTGTTCGTCAGCCCTTTTTGCCGCTTGACTAATTCGAGGAGCTGCTGGCAGACAATTCAGGTGCTCTAAGAGGCTCTTTTGATGCTCAGACAAATAATAGCGCGCATTTGGCTTAAATGCTAGTTAGACCAAATGGGTTAAAGTCGAGTCATTTGTCAGGACAAACCGAGTTGTCCTCTGACAGTTGTAAGCCAGTCAACAAATAGCTGGCCGGATGACTGAATGGCCGGCTAACAGATTCGTCTGGCAATTAAAGGCCTGTTTTGCGTCTGGCAATGGGCTCATTTAACAGCGAACAAGAGTTAGGCGTTTTATGTCCAACATTCGCGTGTTTGAAGCCATTGAGGAACGCTATTGAGTAATTGGTCAGAGCGGCAGCATCGTTTTGCAGAGAAATCGCAAGCCAAGACCGAGACTCTTCGGGCCGTGGCTCAAAGCGCAGGCGCTCTCTTAGCCAACTGCTCGTGCCACAACTATCCATCGGTTTTGGGTCAGCAACATGTTGGCCCGGCTGACAGCCAAAGTGGGTTATTGTGGCCAGCGGAAAGTGTAGGTAAGTGGGTCGGGTTCCGTTCGGCTGGCTGGCCGCAAATTAAACAAATTGTGGCACAGCGTTTGGCAACATTTGTTGCCACACTGACCGGCAGTTGGATCAGCAGCATCATCAGCAGGAAGCGAATAAAATGCAAAATGTTTGCGGCATGGGGCTGTTGAACCCGACCGGCATTCGACTGCGAAATTTTGGATAGGTCTTGACCAAGTCAAGGGCTCTTCGCATTGCAACTGTCCCTCTAGTGTATATTCGATAGATTGGATTTATCCAGATTAGTATTGAGAAAAAATGCTAGTTGTAGGATCGATTTAGTGACATCCTGTTAAGATTATTTAAACATGCCCTTATTTATAGAAGCCAAAGATTAAAGGGTCTTAGAGACATTTATTTTTAATGTAGCTATATATTATATTATAAGTATTAACAATCTAAATTTGTTTCAAGAATCATATGATGTTCCTTTTTTATGTTTCTATGAATTTTTTTAGGAAAAAGTCCAATCAATTTTTAAATTTTAGTTTTAAATTTGTAAAAATAGAAAAAAATAAGAAGAATTTACCTAAATTATAAATATAAGAATTGAGGATATATTAAAAATGTCTTAAGAAACACAGCTAAATTTTGAATATGAAGATCATAACTAACATTTTTTTCCGCCTACACCCATCAACACTTGAACATGTCAGCAAAAAATTGATAATTGCTTAGCCCAGCACTTCAAAAGCAATACCCGACAAATCAATTACGCCAGCTAGCTCTCCTCGGAATTCCCCGGCATGTGCGAGCGTGTGAAGAGCTAAACCCATTTAAATTCAGCTGCGTTTTGTGTTGACAAAACTTATCAACAATTCAATTTCAATAAAAACTCGTGAGTTGGCCCGGCTCGCATATTGTTCGATGCATTTTTTAATACGAAATATTAGGGTCTGTGTGAGCAGGTGCGTGGACGTGGGGGATCGTTGCCGTGCAAAATATTCAATGTTCTGACAACTTCCCCTGAGTTACTACGCCCCTGGGCCACAGAGTGTGTGTGTGTGTGTGCGGGTGAGCTGAATTTTGGCATTTGAATTGTCACATCTGGTTCATGGCTTCGAAGTCATCCATCAAATGCAGCACGGCTGCTTCCATGGCTCCAAATATCCCCGCTCATCCTGTCATCGTCCTGCCAATGCAATCATTTTTATTGTGTGTGCGCCTCTCCGTGTGTGTGTGTGTGTTTGTTGGTATGTCTGTGAAATAGCGCGCATAACCACAGCGACAAAACCAATACACGGCCAGAGGCAAACCTACTTTTTTTTCTTACTTCCATATATATGCATCTGCCTAACGAGTGTGTGGCGTATCTGTGTGTGCCTGGTGTATATGTGTGTGTGCCTGGTGTATCTGTGTGTGTGCCTGGCTGAAAGTGTGTGCGTGCAGGCGACCGGCTATTGAAAGGCAAACACAATGCGAATATAATTTACGAGTCGGACTAAAATTCAGCTTTTTAATAGCTGGCCTTTTGTCATGCAACCGCATTGCACTCGACGGCTGCCTCTTTCTTGTAATTCGGTGAGCAATCACACCAAATTAGTTATTTATAGCAAAAACAGAGCCCAGAAAACCAAAGTTTTGTAGGAACTGGAATATTATTTTAGAAATTAATAACAACTTAAAAAAAAGGTTGCCTACTATTATGAATGCCAATACTTAAAAAACTGTTCTTTTTTGGGACAGACATATAACTAAGTCAACAGACAGTACATAAAGACCTTATATTTTAACAAAACAATTAAATTTTTTTTTGAAATAACATATAGTTTAATCGAATGGAAACTCTAATCGGCAATGCCAAGCACTTATATATTACTTTTGAAGATATGTGCTAAAGTTAACTCAGTTGATGGATTATAAAGACCATCATATTTGGAAAAAGAGAGCGAGATGTACGAATGTACATCGTTGATTTTTTTATTTTCAATTGACAATTTCGCAAAAAATGACACCCTTAAAAATATAGAAATCGATACAATATTAAACTCAATTATTGAAAAATAATTTTTAGTAACTAGTAATCTTACAAAAGTAAGCTTGTTTAAAGACGATTAAACTTGTAATACAATGAGTTGTGTATTGCTCACGTTACCTGGAACTTGAGTTTTCCCCAGACCACAATTTTCCCTTCATCTAAATTGATTACCAACAATATTATCTAACTATCAGTAACAAAAGCAAATTAAATAAATAAATAAGATAAAAGAATCACTTTTTCTTACTCACAAAACTGTTCAGAGCAAACTAAAATCAAACTAAATCTTGTGTGCTTTTACTCATGTGCATCAATTTAGCCATTATTCTAACAAGCTCTTAACAATCTAACGACGAGACAGGAAGCCTTTACATAACAATCTGCCAGGTCCCAAGTCTCGTTAAAGTCAGAAGCTTACTTGACACTCGGCCTCTCAAGTAGGTCAACAATTCGATGATTTTTCGGGAACCAAACCAGGAGTGGCTTTAAAGTTTAAGTCCGGAAAAAGCCAACGGCAGCTGCACTGTAAACTCAATTGGTGTAAGGTCAGACTGCAGGCTTTGCTTTTTTTCAATAAAGGCCGATTTATGCATTGTGTTATGCAGTATTAAATGCGCTTTTGTTGCAAAAACACAAACAGTGAGAGGGCCATACAAATTGTTGAACAAAACTATAGCAGCACTCAATTGGATTTAATTGCTGTGTGCGTGCTGAAACAAAGCAACCAAAATAACACCAAATTATGTTTAAAATTCGGCTACTGACAGTGGCATTCTAGGAATTCATTTCGTTATATAAGCGAGTTAAAAATTAAATAAAATATTTTTTCAGGCGCATGATCTCTGCCCGATTTATGAACTCTGTGCATTTTCATTTATTATTTACGAGTATATGTTTGCATTTTATTAATTACCACAAGTCGTTCACTCTGCGCTTTGTGTGAGCATAATATTATATTTAGTTAGTTGTTTGGCATGAGCAATGCCCTCGTTGCAGAATTTAATTGGTTATTTCGCATAAACAAGTTGCGAAAGTTTGCCGAAAAATGTCTCCCTTTGCCAGCCTCGCCACCCACTATTTTGCTCAGGAGCTTGTCAGGCCTTTGAGCGGCAAAATTAAATAGCAAAGCAAAGTGCACTGCTTGCTTTTTACATTCCTTCTCTCTTTTCGATATTTTTTTTAGTTCTTATACTCTATTTCTGTTTTTTTTTTTTGTATTTTTTGGCAGCAAACAAGCCATGGCTGGCAGAGCCATAAGGCACAGCTTCCTCTTTTGGCCTGTCAGTGGCATGTGCGGAGACACGCCCGCTCGGCCCAGCGCCCCCATGCCATCCCTATGGCCGTATGGCATGTGCAAAAGTAAAAACGAAGTTGGGCAAAACTTTTTAATATGCTTGCGAAATTTTATCAAAACTACAAAATTGCAGCAAAGTGCCAAGTGCCTGGGAACTGGGAGCTGCACCACCGTCAACGAAAACCTAGACGCTGCACGTAAAATAAATTCGGAATCAATTGAACTTTCATTATGCCATCGAAAATTGAAATGTTGCCATAAACAAAAAACTTGATAATGTCGGAAAAAACACATCCAAATTTATGTTGAAGAATTGTTCTTATTAAAACAAAAAACATTTAAGTCAGGCATAATACAACAAATAATCTTCTTTCAAGAAAATAATACTTTTTTATAGTTAAAAACATAAAAACGAATAAAAAATATCATAAACATAATGAACTTATGTTTATGTATGAAAAGAAAACCTTACCACCCTTAAAGTTCGTGTAGAAAACAGCAGTTGATCTAAAACACAAAAATATTAGTCATTTGTTATTCACCTTATTAAATTTGTATTGTTTAAAAAACCAAAAACTATGTGTTCAATTAATATTTTTCATAAACCTCCTAATATTTTTTATACGTTGCCTACGGGTTTCATATTTTTATATACTGTTTCTAGCTTTCAAATAAAATAATATTAAAAATACAATACAAATTCAGTCTTTTGGTCAAAAATGATAAAATATTTATTCTGCGTGTTGCTGCTGCATTCGCTGCTGATTTTGGCTGTGGCAGTGGCATTGGCGACGGCAAAGGACGAGAGGCAGTCGAGCTCGTGGAGTTGGCCAAACAAAACACAGTCAAGCGAAACCTTCAACTCAATTTGGCAATCGCATTTCTTGCTCTACTTCCGCCTATTCAACTTGACTCGATTTGCGTGCCGGCGACCGTCAGTTTCGCCCACCGTGTACATGTGTGTGTGTGTTTGCCACGCCCATACTCCTGCTGCCACCGCCTTTATGTGTGTTTAAGTGGCAATGCAAATGGCAACATTTTGGCGAGCACTTCACTCTTTGCCACTGACAGTAACATGACATCTTTTTTTTTTTGGCCAACTTTTTGTGCTAAATTTAATTGCAATGAAAATGTTCGCTGCACTTTGCAAAAGCCAACCCTGCAAAATGCTCCTCTGACATTCACTGGGGTTTCAATTTTGGGGGGTATATATAGTCGTATGTACAGTGGGTGAAGTACTGGAGATGGCGTGGCTGATTAATTGTGCAAATTAATTTTGCATTTACATGCCAAATGAAAAACTTGCAATGGCTGGAAAATCGTCAACCAAAGTGTTCCAAAGTCAAACGGGAAAGTGTGAGAACAAAACTTCGACTTTTGTGATGCTTTTAATACTTTTAACACAGTAATTTGATTTATGAAGTGATATTTGAATCCTCACAGTATGCAAATGTTCTCTTAAAATTTAAAGTTGCTCGCTTTTATAAAAGTTAATTTCACATGCATGATGAAAAGGCGTAGATATCAGGCCCTTCGGAAGGGAAAGTAAATAATTCACAAGTATTGAATGCTTATAATTAATGCAATTTAAAGATTATTGATCAAAGCCTTTATATTGTTACCTGCCTTTATTAAATATTCGCCTTTAAATTTATTTCATTTTTGCGAAGTGCAGAAAACATAAATTTACATAAACTAATAAATTATTGTAAATCAATAAATCAAAAGGAAAATTCTTTTTGCTGAGCAGAATTGCTTACTCTCGCTGCCCGATGTATTCGTCTCATAATAGGTTGTCTCCTTTGAAGAGTTAAGTTATTTGGCAAATGTCAAATGTTGCGGGTCTAATTAGCACAGGCAGTCAGTCAGTCAATTGTTGCGCATTCGCCACGTTGCACGTCCCATAAAAGCCATTGGCCACGTCAAATTAACTGTGCTGTGCGATGTTGTCCGCCCGAGCACGTTGTAAATAACAACAGGACACAAAGGACGACTGCTGCCGAGTGGGTGAATTGGGGGCTGGTTGCCAGAGATACAGATATACCGGGATACAGAGCCACCACACAAAGCAATAGCCGACGTCAGCCAAGTGTAAATCAAGCGCAAAGTTCATGCGACACGATTGTAAATTATAAGAGAAGCTCAAGCTAAGCAGAAATTGTGACAAAGACCGCCAACTATGGCTTATGGCAAAATGGGAATAAGACGGGAGAAGATGCATCATCATCATCATCATCATCATCGCCGTTGCCATCATTTTCATCATCGTTCGCTGGCTAGCTGATCTGCTGGAAAGTTTGGTGGCCAGTCGCCTGCCCGGCTCACCTTTAAGTTCAATGACAAGAAAAACACCTTGTGCCAAGTTCGTGCGCTTGTGAAAATAATGTAGCAAACTTTGTTTAGCCAAACCAAATGGTTGGCAAGGTGTGCGACGGGGGCATTGAACAACTTTTGTATACAAATTTCTATCAAAAGATTAAGCAAAGACAAACAAGTGAAAAGCAGCAACGCGCTGGCACCGAGAACTTGGCAACTTTTCACAGATAACTTTAAATATTTGCCGATCCCTGTATCTCCGCATCCTGCATCCTGAATCCTGAATCCTAGTCCTTCAATCCTAAGCTGTGGCAGCCCCGAACCCTTGGGCAGTCCGTGTCCTGGATTTGGTTTTCGGTTCAGTTTTTGTTTATGCCCGTTTTATGTTTTGTTAGTTTGACATATCAGTGACACTTTTTGGGGCCGCATTGCCCTGCGTTGCAACAATATTTTATTTTATTGCATGGCAAAGTTGTCGCTGCTCTTTGTGCTTTGCTGGGCCCCCGCTCTTGTCATAAAAATACAATTTTATTTTTTCAGGCGAGTTGTAAACATAAATTGTGAAACATTCCGACAGCCAGGACACAAACGAAACACCAGCAACAACCTTCGGACATAAAATTGAAAACCGCTCAAGTATTTTTCTCCACGTCTTCGATTCCTCGCATTTTTTCCCGCGATGCTGGGAAGCTGAAGGCCAAGATGGGGATTCAGTCAGTCGGTGGGCAACTTTGTCAGTCAGCCGGTGGGGACAGGTGCTTGGGAAGTTTTGGCATTTGGGGAACTTTGCTGGTAAAACTTTTGGCGCATAAGTTGTTAATTTGCCAATGAAAGCGGGCGTTTGGCTGTGGCGGTGGTAATTCCTTTGGCAACTACTTTTGGCTCACAGATATGTCACATTTTCGCTATGCAAAAAAAAAAACGTAATTGTTGCGAAACGGTTAATATAATTACATGCGTTGTCAAATGCAAAAAACGAAAAGTCTCTCATTAAAAAGCAAATTAATTTTAATTATTAATGCATCACAATGGCTAATTGATTTAATATTTAATACAAGCTGGCAGTAAATATGTTAACTAACAATAAAAAAGTGCTAAAATCCGTCAAGAAATGTGGCACAATTATCTCTGGCAATTCAAAGTACATTTATTATTTTTAACTTTTAATTTAATTGAATAATTCATCGCCTGCTGGATCACTCAGCCATATACTCCCCACAAAGCTTGCTAAATAAATTTCCAGTCATTATAAATCAATTGTCCCCTAGTTGTTAAAGCTGCTGTTGTTGCTGTTGTTGCTGTTGTGCTGCTGCTCCAAATCATTGGCGCCATGACCAAATGATTGAGCTGGGTCCATGAATGAGCAAGTGGATGAGTAGGAATGCGATGCCGTTGTCGTTGTTGGCGGGCGTTGTTGACACAAATCAAAGCAGCTGCGTAAATCTTCATCAAACAATGTTGTCGCCTCCACTGCCAGCTTCCTTTTCCCACCCATTTCGCCTCCCCCTACTTCCCCGATTCTCCCTGAACAAGGGGATATATCTCCAGCTCGGATCGACGCTGGCGGAGTCGGCAAAAACGAATGAAAAATACGCCAACTCACGGTCAATTGCAATTCAATTAGACGCAATTAGTGCCTGGGCACGCATCGGGCAATTCATACATACATACAAAGTACGCTTGCGTTTGCCTGAGTGCGAGTTTAGAAGCCCGAGCTGGCTGAAGATACGGCTACAGATACAGATAATGATACAGAAACTGATTCAGATACAGACACTGACATGCCATAGATTACATAGTTGGAAGAACTGACGGACAGCGACGATGACTGCGATTTTGTGCACTTGGGAAATTAGTTGGCAAATCGCAAAATTAAATATCATCAAAATAGTTATGCTTTAGAAATTATAATCTAGAACATAGACGCCATACACTCTTCTCTCCTGAAGCTTATGGCCTTTATAATTCTCTCGGATAGATAAAAAGTAAAGTAAAAAATCTAAAATCTAAAATCTATCTAAACATACAAATAAATATAAAGCTCACAAATGCCAACACATTTAAGGGATTAAATTTTATGGTCTTTCAACCCTAATGATTCAGTTAAATTTAAAAGCTTTTTATAGAAAATTGTTTTTTTTTAATAAATAATCGCTGTAAAACCTTAAACTTTATTACAATCTTTTGAGAGTGATTTGTATTTCAAAATAAAACATTTTTTTAATATTCCATTCACTTAACTTGTTTACTACTGAGTTGATTAGTACTTTGCAAAAGTCAGTGAAATAAGAATTAAAACAGCAAGGTACTCCAAAACTTTTAAAACAATACTGAGTGTAATCGGAGCTTTTTAGTTAGAAAACTTAGTTATTGATTTTAACAGAATTTTTCCCCTGTGTAAGTAGAAAGGCGAGTCATGATTTGCAGTTGAGCTAGGCGTCGCCTGACCCTTCGCTGCTAATGGTGTACTTGCAGATGAAGATACATATACGGCTACAGGCTCAACCCCCTTTCCACCCGGATCAACCCACATCCTCATCTTCAACGGCAGCGGCAGAAAAAGTATCTCATTAGACGTGCAGCTACATGGCAACGGCCGCTTAACTCATTCATCATCATCAGACGAGGCGGGGTGGGCTTGGAATCGGGTTCGTACTTTCCGCAGCTATATAGCCGAGCTATAGATACGGATACGGATGCCTGGGATGCAGGGTTTATGGGTCTCGCTGGCAACATGCGACTGCAGCTTAATTGCAAAATGACCCAATGAGTCGCCGTTGCCGTTGTAGTTCTTGTTGCATTTTCCAGCCAAGAGCTAGTCGTTGAAACTAAGCTTTTGTTGCTGGACTCCCGTTTAATTAGAACGAGCGCTGATTTTGTAGGACTCATATCCACCGATCACAAATAGCCGTGACATGGCACATAATTGGCTTAATATCTTGTTTGATTTTCCCCTTCATTGGCTAAATATTTCATAGCTTGCACAATGACAGCGGTGAAAAAGAAATATATATATATACGAGTTTATGGGGAATATTATAAAACACCCAAAGTCACATCTTCCGCTGCTCAATCGGGCGTGCCTAAGTGGAGGCGAAAGGTTAAAGTTGAAGTGCAGCCATCTGACAGACGACGACATTAGGCTGAGTCAGAGAGGAGCGGGCTCCAATAATCACATTACCCCGCTATCCGTTTAATTTGAACAATGCCACCGAAGCAGCCGCATTTAATATTTCACGATTCGCCGCTCGAGCAGAGATACAAGCACAAAGATACAGATACAAGCCCGCCCCCCCAGTCAGCTACTTATGACACTTGAGCCCGCATTTATTGCTCGTTTACAGTTGGCCAAGTCAGCCGCATCATGCGGCCGCCAGGACTCATTCATTTCCCAGGCATCCTCTTTCAGTTGAAGGTTTCCCTCTACTGCGTTGAGCAAGCTTTTTGGCACTGAGCCGGAGGCATTACAATGATTAGCAGTAAGTTGTCGTGACATTGACAACTTTCGTAAGTCGAAACTGTAAACCGTTTTGGGTTTCACTTGATTCCCTCGATTCATGCAGTAATTATTTTACTTTCTGGCATGAATTTCCCATTCCCCATTTGGCCAGTATATTCCATCACTCAGGATCTTCGAGAAATTCCCACTGGGCTAGCTAACAACTGTCTTCTCGAATTGCTTTTTAATTGACTCGGTTATCTACAGGCCGTTCCAATTTGGGTGCTCCCATGCAAAGAACATCTTTACTTTGTCTATCATTCTGTCATTTTTGCCAGAAATTGGTCCATTTTTTTTTGTTGGCCAGAAGAGAATCGAGTGTCTGTGTGTTATTTGACTGCTCTTACCGATATGACTTGCAGTTTATTTGCCAGTGCCTGGCCGATTATTATAAGGGAATTTTCGTACGTTTTTGGTCCAGTTTTTTGTCGTTGTGGGGGCGACATGTACAACTTAATTGCAGTTTTACATGCTGCAGCACTGGGAACGGCAACAGATGGCCACGGACTCGCCCACGAATCATTTTAAAAATGCTGTAAATATTTATGCTCCCCCGTGTGTAAGCACTGGGACACCTGTCCACCTGCCACGCCCCTTGGTACACCCACCGCCCCTTTGCGGCCGTTTAAAAGACCGGTCATATTTCAGCAGTGCAGTGCTCAGATTGTAAATGCAAATTTCGCATTTAGCGATTTCGCGTTTGCTTTCCTTTTTTATGAGTGATTTAATTCGTGTTGCGACGCTTAAATTTTTCAAGCTGTCCGTGTGCTTTTGGCCTGGTTCACTTCGGTTCGGTTTGGCTCGGTTCTGCACTGTTTTCTGTTCTGCCCGGCCGACAGTGTCCAACATGGTCGAGTGGTCAGGAACAGAAGAGCAGCGAGCAAACGAATTGCGCCACAATGGACATCGCATGTAGACATAAAACGCCGAAAAGTTGTTAACAATAAGCGGGCGGACAAAGGCCAAAAGTAGCTGCAGCTTACGATGGGTGAGAGGTCAGGGCCAACGTGATCAAAATTTGAAAAACAAACACAGCTCGAGAGCGAACAAAATGTGTGCCAAAAGTAATGTGTGTGTTTGGCCGTGTTTGGGTGCGGGTGTGACTACCAAATGGCCAATAGTCGAGCTGGATCGCTGCGGCTACTCTTGGTTTTCGGTTGTTTGCCATGAATATTTTTGCGTCAAATACAAAAACTGGAGGTGGAGACGGTTCTCTAAATGGAATAGCTTAAGTGCACCGAACAAAAATAAAGAATTTTGTAAGATAGCCGGAACACAGATGTAAGTTAGATATTTCTACCAACATTTTAAAATTATTTTAATATGATTTATTTTAATGATATTTTAATTAATAGACTGTAATTTGTAGTTCCATTTATATATTTTTGTTCAATATAACGGGCATTTTTTTTACTATGAATAGTATTTGTTGTTGAATCAATAAATTTTGTATGAAATTTTAAAGTCATAACCCATCAATTTATTAGAACACAACAAAATAAAAATATCTTATCCCAGATAATAGCAAAACTAGTTGAATTTCTCCGGCTTTGAGCTAAACTCAATAAATAGTTAAGTTTTTGGCGAATCATTGAATGGTAATCCAATAGCGATGGTAATATTTTGAGAGCTTTATGGGCAGACTGTTTATCGTTTGCCCTGTTGATATACCAAAATAGCGAATTGAAGACTCATTTTGGTGATATTTTTCAGTGCTTGGGCTGTGGGAAGTTCCTTTGGTTTCGGTTTCGGCTCCATCTTTTGGCCAAAACACAATGCGTGTGCAGCAGCAGTTGGCCGCCTGCCTGCGACACACCACAAAAGGATTGCTCGTGTCTTATTTTTCTCCATTTGCTGGCTGCTCTCTTTTCCTCTGGTGTTTTTTTTCCATTTTGCCTCTAGTTGGTTTGATCTACTGCGGGTTTTCGGGTTTTGGGTTTTGGTTTGGGGTGCCAAAATGCCCTCGGCCTCAACCAAATGCTGCTGTCATTGTTGTTGCTGCTGCCGTTGCTGGTGGCACGCAGCATATTTATGGCCAGTGGGTCAGTCCCTGACAACAACAACTACAAGGCAAGTGCGATTCTAGGTCCTGTGAAGAAGATTTGTAGCTGCAGCAGTGAAATTTGAAATTGAAAAATAGTTTGACTTTTATGAGCGGCGACCGACAAACGGCAGCAAACGAGTGCCGCAAACAACGTTTTGCCAGTGCATGTTGTGGGCAGTTTAATGTTGTTGCCCCTGCCACCGACCACTTTCTCTGCATTTTGCTTTTGCGAGTGTGTGTGCACGAAAAGCATTGCCTATTTTTGAGCGCCCCCCGCTGACCGGGTTAATACTTCAAAACGGCAAGCTCTGAGTCAATATACCGGCGTCACCTGACGAGAGTCATTCTCCCATCAACTACAGTTCACGATTGCTATCGTTTATTCCCTGTGACTTGTTTTCCCACGCTTTTAAAAACTGCTTTTATAGTGAATCTCTTGTTGGTTGGTCTTTTCCGATTTTAATTGGATTTGGGTTGCTAGGCAAGCTATTTAATATCCGACAACATGTGCTGCACAATTATCATTCGTTCTCATTATGAGATTAATACAAGTTTATGTTAAATTTTCGCTATTTCACACTACCAACTCGTTAGTAAGAGAAATATTTAACATAGGTTTATCGCTTAACTAAATTAGGAGGAACGAATCATCTAAGATTCTTGTAAACGTATTTAAAAGTTTTTTCCATAATAATACCCCACTAAGTAATTAATCGGGAAATATTCTATAAAATCTGCAATAAGTTAAAGCACAATGTTTTTCATGCAAATTCTGGCTGGTGAAAGATAAATATGCATGTTGATGGAGTGGTAGTCATGTAATTCCCACGATACAAACAAGGGGGCGGTAGTGCCATGCCCCAGCCGCCAAACAGCGTGTTCCACTTTTCAGTTAATCAAAAAAGGGAAGGAGCTAAGTTAAATCATAAAAAATTGCGGGGCCTGTTTGCGAAATAAAACATAAAGTACCAACGGAATATAAAAGTAAAACTGTGAGGAACTAAAATAAATAAAAACTGAAGAAGAAATTGTGAAGACACTCAGGTGATACCCTGTAATTCAATTTGTTTAAACCTTTCGAATAAAAGTCATTTTCAAGTTAAAAATACGAACTCTACGAAGAACTTTGTTTTGCAATGTTACCCAAATCAGCCAGAACGCATACACCCCAAATCTTTTCAGGAGGTACAAAAATCTCACTGACTTTTGCAATTAATTAGCAACAAAATTCAAACAAACTCGAAAAACTTTAAACTGGCAACGAGCGCGTTGATTTTGCGCAACCAACTTTTGTTGTTTGCAGTGGCATACACACATACACATACATATATATATATATAGAGATGGTAGCATATATACGCGGTTTATATTGCAGGCTATATAAATATTTTATGGCAGATTTCGCGCCCACCGCCGCCGCTCCTGCAGCATACTTTCCGGCGCTGCGGCGACTGCGGCTGCCGCTGACTTCCGGGAGTTGCGCTACAGACGAGTAATTATGTTCCACTAGCTTAAGCGCACTGCAGCGCCTGCACCAGGGCCACCCCAGAAACCACCCCAAAGCCACCCAAATCCACAGCCACCCACATCCACATCCACTCCCCCCCCACGCACTCCTATCCAAAGTAATTAAAACGCTTGGCCCATTAAAAATTTTACTCCACGGAGCTGAACTCGAAAGTTGAGCCTCTGACTGGCAGCTGAACTCGAATAAAACAAAGCAATACAAAACAACTTTAGACGTCTGCGCAGTGGCATACATTTGACTTTAATTAGCTGCCACGCCCACCGCCTTCTGCAGTTGTCAAATGCGCAAAGTTTTTCTTTTTGGTATTCAGTTGGCCGACCTCAGCTCCCCAATTGCTTTAACGGTCCACTTAACTGGTCAGTCAGCCTTTTAAATGGCTTATCGCAGTGCCAAAGACACTCCCAATATTTCAGGAATTATTGCTGATTTATGAAAATTCCCAGAATTTCGCCAGTTTCTTTCGATTCAACCATTTTTTATTCATGTTTAGCTAGGGGGCAAATCTATTTTTCATGTTGAAGACTTTCAATGCCAGTGAAGTGCAAAGTAAAGTAAAGAAATGTGTGGCACAAGAAAAAAAGGGAGGAGCACGAGAAAGCCAAATAAGTGGAAAACGAAAGAGGGACGACGAATGCAGAGTGGCAACTAAAGCTCATCTGAAAAAACTTTGTATTTCAATATGTGCAAGAAAGTTTCGGAGCGCACGGCAAAAGATTGAATGAGTGTTAATCAATGGTAATGCGTGCTGGCAGCCCAGAGTTTGCTCTTATTTCCCCCGCAGGAAAAAAGGTAAGCTGCAGAGGAGTATTGCGCACCGAAAAGGAAACAAAACACAAGTTTGCAATCAAAAATTTTCACCAGCACTCTACATGAAAAAACTATTCAGAATTGAACTGTTTCGGGTTGCAGTTTTTACTAAAGCAACATTGTGAGTGTGTTTGGCATTTCATTTTTATGCCCTCTGTCCGCAGACTCATCCGCATACCACCATACGTACCTATTTTAATCCAAAAACATCTTCAGTTTTCTTTCACTTTCGTGGCGAGCTGCACTTCTTTAATTACTGTCATATGGAATTTGCATACTCGGCGCCGGCAATTATGCCAGATGACATGCTCGCATTCATATCACATGTCCTCGTTCCTCGCTCCCATCTCCCGTGTCCATTGTCCACTATCCACTGACCACCACTTCCCGCCCCATTCATCACAATAAAGAGCACCGAAGAGACTCATTTCGGCTGACTTTGGGTTGGCCAATGCTTTTCGATCCTGCCAGCAGCCTCTGTGCGGGAACGATTGCGGTGCCATAAATTGCAAACGGACGCCGTCCCCACGAGTGTTGGCTTACTAGCCTTTTTCTGGCCAAGCAACTCTAAGAAAACATTCAATTTAAGATATCCACATTTGTGAATATTTCGCAAAAAAATTTTTAAATATCTTTTTTACCGTATAATTGCTTTAGATAATGTTTATAATACAACGATTTTCATTTCATTCTTGTACAGGTTGGTTAACCTAATACTACTTTGGTCTATAGGTAGTTATTTAAGTAGTAATAATAATTAATTAATTTTAATAAGAAACTTAATAAGAACTCAGACTGAAATACAAGTACGTGTTGTTTGGCAAATGTCCAATCAAAATCCATATATTCAAAAATTGGAAAGCTCAAACATTTCAGTTTTTATACCCTTGCAGAGGGTATTATAATTTTGGTCAAAAGTGTGCAACGCAGTGAAGGAGACATCTCCGACCCTATAAAGTATATATATTCTTGATCAGGATCACCTCCTGAGTTGATATAGCCATGTCCGTCTGTCCGTCTGTCCGTCTGTCCGTCTGTCTGTCCGTCTGTCTGTCCGTCTGTCTGTTTCTACGCGAACTAGTCTCTCAGTTTTAAAGCTATCGAATTGAAACTTTGCACACACCCTTCTTTCCTTTGCACGCAGTATATAAGTCGGAACGGCCGGGATCGGCCGACTATATCCTATAGCTGCCATATAACTGAACGATAGGAAATGCCATAACTCTGCTGTTTGTAAAGTTAGGAAGTTGGGATTTTCTATGGCTTCTTTATTTGGTCAATCAATTCGACCTACCAAATTTCATAAGGATCGGCCGACTATATCCTATAGCTCCCATATAACGATAGGAAATAGCATAACTTTGGTGTTTTTAGAGTTAGGAAGTTGGGATTTTCTATGGGTTTTATATTTGGCCAATCAATCCGACCTACCAAATTTTATAGGGATAAAATAACTTTGGTGTTTTTAAAGTTAGGAAGTTGGGATTTTTATTAGTATTAAGAATGCATCATATGAATAATTTTGGAGAATATTATTTACAGAATATTCTGCAAGGGTATATCAACTTCGGCTCCGCCCGAAGTTAGCTTTCCTTTCTTGTTTTTTTGTAAATTTTACTGGTACTTATTTACTTTAAGGGATTTTAAAGCACGAATTGGCTGGCTGTCTGTAATCTGAAGGCACCATCACTGGTCCCCCACTTGCTGCGGGTTTCGATTTCACGACCAGAGGCTAGGCGACCAGCTCTCCGCACTCGGATTGCGCCTTATTGAAATTGGACGCCATTTGTGTTCAATTAGGCTATGCTAATTTGCTGCAAGTCTCGCGGCAGCCACTCGGATTGCGACGAGAGTTTAAATCGGTTTAAAGACTATTGCCGCGCGCTTTATCACGCTCAAGTTGGCTGGCCACTTTTGCGGTTATTTGATTTAGAATTTTAATGAAAATATTTCACAGCTGACATATTAGTAAATAAATGATGCGCTCCGCTGACCAGTGTCCGCATTGACAAGCTGATTGATTGTCCTGCGTAACCGAAACAAAAAATACAAAACCATTTCAATTGCGTTTATTTGCCTTTCGGGAACAACTAAAATTTCAATAAATTGCTAAATTTGATTCGCTTGAAATGCATTTTATTTATTTTTCGGTGAACGCCTGTTCCGTTCGGCAATCATGTAAATATTATTTTTCATCAACAGAATTAAAATTGAATTTGCATCACGCCCGGTATCTGTTTTTATTCCGTTTTCTGACGTATGTATGAATGTATATATTTTTTGTGGACGCGTGACATTGTGGTCAGAAATTGAATACTCCAGCTATCTGTGTGTGTGGGTGTCGAACAATAATCCAGTGCCCGGCAGTCAACTAATTATTAAAATTTACGCAGATTTCTGAATTTGGCATAAATGTGGCGTTGTGCTGTCAATCAAGCATTGCGTATACGCCGCATGTGCCGTCGAACTCGAAACGAAACGTAATCGTTTGCATGCGCTTGATTGCATTTTCTCCTTAAATTCATTACCAACACGCTGATGCGTTTACCGTCGATAAATTTGATGACACGGATATCAACGTCGATGCGGATGCGGATGCTAACGACGACTTGGATTCGCTTTTAATTGCATTAATATTGCGGCCGGGGCAAGGACCTTCAGCTGCTCCTCAGCTGCTCCTTCACCGTCAGCGTCGTCGTCGTCATCGTCCCCAATCTGCGCAATTCAATTTGTCAACCTCCCGAGAAAAGCTGAGTAAAGCAGCTTCTGCCAGACAGCCCGAAATTCTCAATATCAATTTCAATTTTAAATTGTCTTGCAAGAGAGTTCTGATTTCGGGGGCTCAAGTTTCGTTCCTTGAAGAGTTGAGTTCTGGGAAATTTAAAGTCAATTTTAATTAGAAAAAGGCTAACTGCGATGATACGAGAAAGATAAGAGTTCCTAAAAGTTTCACTGATGATTTTAGCATACATTTTTCAAAGGAATTGAAGAACATCTGCCCACAGATATTTTCTTGCCCTTTGGTCGCCATTAGAGACACCACTCAATATTCAATTTCTGGCCGAAAACACTTTAATGCGCGAAAGTGGAAACGGAGCCTGAGTGCTGTTTTCCTTTACAAGCAGGGTGTTTGCCCGCCGAAATGGGAAAAAGGGAAAGGGAAAAGCTTTTCCACGCCCACACCGTCGATTTGGCCGCTTCATAACCGTTTGGCTGTGGCGCCCCTTTGACATTTTGTCTCATTTCTGGCAATTTTTAAGCAATTCAATTTAATTTTATTAGTTTTGGCAAAACTCAAACAACTGGGACACAACAATAACAAGGTGACCCCGGCCCATGCCATCCCCTTGGCTTGACCCCATAAAACCCGAGAGTGTAGCATAGATAGAGAGATACACAGATACCGATTCGGATACATATTTATATGGCATTTGTTTGGCTTTTCATTGGCTCTGTCTATTTTCGAGATTTTTATTCGTCTCGTCCTGGCTCCATCGACTCGTCTCGTTCGCCACATAAGTTTTAAGTCATAAAAAGTCCATAAAATGCATTCGCAACTTTTTTACCCCTGTTCTGGGCTCGAGTTTTGTTGTTGTTTGTTTGTTTTCGCCACTCCTCCGACTTGGTTTAGTCTCCGATATTTGATTTTATTGTTATGATTGAGCAAAATGATGTGCCAAATGTGGGTCCAAGTGTATATTGTGTGTGTCCGGGGTCCGGGCGGTCAGTGAATTATGCTCAAAACTTCGCCACTTAAGCGTCAATTACTTTTACGGCTTAATTATGCGAATGCGATGCGACCCTCATCTGTGGAGCCATCAGCTTGATACTTTATTCAGAAATGCTCGAATGCCATGCAAGGGGCACATAAAAACCGCATGATATTAGGCGGTATAATGTTTAAAAACTCGACTTGATATGCGTGAGGGCGGCGCATTAGAAACAATTGAAAACTCTGCACAATATGAAAGTTGGATTGAATGCACAACCTAAAATGCAATTAATTAATTGCATTTAAACGATGTCGTGGTAGATGGAGAAAATTCCATTTTGGATTTTCCTGTTTCCGGTTTTATGTGCGAGAAAAGTTAGTCGGCATAGTCGACGAGAAAACATTTTGAACTTTCGCACGGAATCACGTACAAGTTGCCTTGAATGCGCTTTTCTAGTGTGTAATCCCTCTTATATGGCCCATTGTTTCCGTGTTTTCATATCGCCTTTGTTTTCACACATATTGATTTCAGGTCAAAAACTTTGCGTTAGGCTCCTCTTACTAATTCAATTCCATTACCAGCTCCACTGCGTATTTATTGGTAAAAGAGCAGACTTAATCGGCGCAATTAGCCAACCAAAAATAACTCAATCAAAACAAAACAATGGCGAATATAAAATACAAAGCAGCAATTAGCAAACATCAAGTAGAATGAAAAATTCAGCTCAAATCAGTGGGCGATTGGCGACTCTCGGCTGAAAGAGCTCGCAATGAACCGGACTTTTGTGTGGGGCAGGTGAAGAGCGATGAAATCGAGTCTGGGATTGCCGCATTTCATTTCGCAATAAACTGGACTTTACTCAAAATGAACGGCCAGCCAGCCTGCGAACGCAATAAAAATGTTAAAAAAAAGAAATAGAGAGCACTGCGCCGAACGGAGCAGAAACCAAAACCAACAAGCAAAAACGGATCGAATCGAATCGAATCGAATGGAACGAAACCAAACCAAACCGCCAAGCCAAATCAATGCCCACAAATGGCACCAAACAACATGGGTGTGTGGTACGGTGTGTGTGTACAATGAATGAAGAGATTTTCCAGGAGCAAACCGATTTCTTGCACAGCTTGATACCCTGCAGATATTCGGGAAAAAACAAAGAATCCCAAAGTACCACTAGTGTTTAAAAAAATATGTAAAGGGCATTGCCAAAAATTTTGGTTTATAACTTTAAGTGTTTCTTATGTTCAATTTATGTACAATTATATTTTATAAAAATAAAAAATAAATAAAAACTAATGACCTAAAATAGAATTCCTAAAATGACTTTAATATAAACTAATCTAAATAAAATTATTTTACATAAAAGAACAGGGAAATAAAAATAGAGGATAACACTTCAGGTCTCCAATAACCAATATTCAATGTTATTTTGAACAACAATTTTATATGCAAGTCTTAAAAGTATTAAAGATTGTATATGGCGGACTGTGCCGCACTGAGGACTCCGGCTGTGGCAGTGGTATTGAACGGAGGGGCGACATGCAGGTTCGTAAATTCAGAGATAAACATAAATCGAGCGTAATTCGGGCATAAAGCGCTGCTGCAGCTGCTCTGCGACCGTCACACATTGGCGACCCAGGCCAGCTGTCCACACGAACGCGGCCAGGGACAATCGAACGGAGGGACTATTTGCACAGATCGATTAAAAATTGAATAGCGGCCATCAGGAGGTCCTTCTGACCCCCGGCGACCCTGCTGCTCCCGTATTCATTCGACGGAGTCTTCGGTGGGGAGTGGAGCGCCTCGGTCACAGGGGATGCGACATGGCCCTGCCCAATTGAGTCCGCCAGAAATCAGAGTAAATGTATCTCGATGGCGGCCAACAGGTGTTCGATCTGACCTCCAAGGCCTGTGAGCCATCTCGCAGCTTAAAGGTTTGTCCTTTAAGAAAACATGGTGCCGCAATCCGCTTAAATTGATTGCACTCCCTTTTTGTCTCCGAGAGGAACTATCCAGCACTCTGTTCTCGTGGCCACAAGAAGCCCTCAGGATGCTCGGCAAAATGGCAGAGCTTTTCTGCCCGAGTCAAAGTCCAACGTCTGCATCGAGTGCATGGGAATCTGTTAATTATAAATTCTTGAAATTATTCCATGCGCAAATTTCTTAGTGCCCAGCTATGCATGAAATGTCCTTCCAGGGCAAACTGCTGGTGCTTACAAATTAAGTGTCTGTTTAGATGGCACATAAATTTGTACATACTTTTAATGTTTAGTAAATCAAAAAAGTCATAGAAAAATATTATTATTATTTTTTAAAATGCATATGCTCATTGTTATTTTCCTAAATTGGTCAAGTCGTCCGATTTGGACAAAAGTAAAACCATCATTTTGAAAACGTTAAAAAATACTTTATTTTAGAACCATTTGAGCAGCACAGTTTTGGACAGAAGGGAATTAAACCACAGACACTTTGAATTCGGATGTATTGTAAGTCCGTAATTCTGAAATCGTTACATATATCTCGGATTATAAGGGCTAAGCTACCCAACTGTTACATTATTCATTTTGAATATAAATAAACAGCCTCAAAATAGAAAGTTTTGTTTAACTTTTCATCACTTTTAAAATGTTTCTTTCGTTCTTGAATCACATGTTTTCAAAATTTTTAAAAATATATATATATCTAAGGGATCTTTTGAAAATATTGGGAAAAGTACTTTAATAGACCAAACTAAAAGGTATTCCGATTTGTTGTTCCTTCATGTGAAGGCTTAAAATACAGGCTTAAAGTCCTGCTGCTGTCAGTAAATATTTCTTGGTAACGATTGCAGCGCTTCCGTTGAACTGGCGGAAAGGATGGCCCAACACGTCCCAGTTCGACCCCGTCCACTCCACGGAAGTTGGACTGCAGTGAAACGGTTTTAAATAACAGCAGTTACCGGCCATTCCCTGGATGGTCCAATCCCTCTGATGATACGTACACCTGCCCTCCGTTTGGCAGTTCGGCAGCTGGCGCATTCTGTAATTAATGTGGCAGTGATTATATCGAACAACAGGCAAAACTATTAGATGGGCGCATACGCATTGTGCATGTCCTTGAAATCGAACCGGCAAACATTGCATTATCGCCAGTGGCAAATATTGCAATTAATATTGACCCGCGCAGTTGCCTCGCATGTATTTGTGTATCAATGTATCTGAGTATCTGGGTATCTGAATATCTGTAACTGGACCCGAGGGGTTGCGTTTTGTATGTCCCATTTTATGGCCCGACTGCACGCAGGACCAGCTGTCGAACCTACCCATATTACCCACTCTAGGACCAATCCTAAACCCCCCCCCACACTACCACCCCCGGCTTACTGCATTTATGAGTTATTCCGGTTCTCGTTGGCTGCACTTTGTGACAGGAGTCCGTAAAATTGTTTTGGGTTCTGCTAATTTATCTGCAGCATTTGCCTAATTTATGTTATTGCCGAGTTGTTTGCCCGTCCCTAAATCATATTGACGAATGGAAAGATACCGCGAATCGTGCTGCACACACACATCCTGTCCTGAAATTGTTGTTGCCCCCGGCTTTAAAGCGCGGACGAACAATTAAAAAAGGCCGAATGCTGTGGAATGGGGGTGGTGGGGTTTTAAAAAAAGGCGAGTTGGGCTGGGAATAAATAAAATTAACTACGAGTTGCGGTTACACATTCCAATTTGCTGTTGTTGCATTTTATGCGGCTGTGAAAGAGGCGGCTATGAAAATAAAGTGGCCGCCCTGAAAACCCGCAACTGAGCGCCCAGTGCCTCCCCCTGCAAAAAATAAAGCCCCCTTACCGGCGGTCCATTCACTGCAAAAAAACAAAAACAAAACCGAGAAAATACTGGGAAAAAAAGGAGGAAAATTCCAACAAATACAATGCGCAATTGCAAAAGCGTTAAAAAGAGCAACAATGTTGTTGCCCGGCTGGGGAGAGGTGGGGAGGGGGTGGGGTGGCTTGAAGGTTGTGGATCGGCATTGGGATTGGGGGAAAACCCAAAGGGCATAAAAGCGTGTGCGTGGCCATAGAGTGGTATAGGTAATGCTCTCCCTGTCTCCCTCGGTTCTTGTGTCTTTGTTGCCTTTCACAATAGTTTGCGTTTTAAACAAATGGAAAGCGTAGCCAAAAATAAAAGCCGAAACAATTTTATTGAAGATTGCGAAGCGCTTGCTTTTCCATACACACACACAATCGAATCGATGCAGGTGCACGCAAAGAAAATGTTATAAGACATGGCCAAAAATAGAGCGTAAATTAAGTAAGCCCAAAGTTTAATACTGATTAATAGGGTAATTTAAAAAGCAAAAATTAAGAGGCATTTGTAATAGTTATTTCCTAAGATCAATTATAAGCCAGGAAGTTAGGAATAACTTGTTAAGAAATTTTGGTAGTAAAAAAAATAATTAAGAATTAAATCATGAATAAAATGATTGGATTTTTCCGAGTGTACCCACGCACATACAAAATTGCCAGGCAGCCGGGAAAGGTACGCAAAAATGTTGCCAATCGAAATTCCCTGCCTGGGAAATCCACTCCCACTTTTTGCCAGTCGTGTGCCATTTCATGGAATCTGAGGGGGTGTGGCAATAGGAGTTTGGGCCTTTAGGGGGATAGGAAACACTACGCGGACGCCAGCCAACAAACTCTTGTGTTGTGTACACGAATTAAGTCCACTCACTTCAAATGTTTGAAACATTTCGTCGTAATAAAGTGCGTTTTGCCAGCTTTCCTGCCATCACTTTTTCGGGAGTGGGTGCAACTTTTTCTGCTGATCTGAAGAGTTGATATTGTTGTCTGCGCTGACAGTATTTCAGTTATTTTTCAGCAGTTTCGCTCAGCGAGCAAAAGTTGGACATATAAAGTTTTGCAGCATCCCGAAATTGTTGGGACATCGGAGCGCATGTATCTGCAGCTGGGCTAGCCAGTAAATTAAATAGTTTAATTTCCTTAATTTGTTATAAAATTAAATTATTGCAGGATCCTGTAAGTTTGTTTTCGTGGGAGGGCAAGTAAAAAATAAAAGCTTGTAATAAATAGGGTATTTTTGTAAAATTTCTAACATATTTAATTAATCTTCATATAAGCTTAATGCCATGAAGTATTTATTAGAAATTTTATGTGGTACGTTACAAATAGTTTTATGAAAAATTTTTTATTAAATCTAGTTGGGTATTTAGAAAAACAAACAAGTTTTGTTTCGAGCAAAAACTGTATTTAGCTCTAAACCAATCTGTTAAATTAGAGAATAGTTACTGAGGAAAAATAAGTACAAGTATGTATGTATCAGCATTAAGTTTTTACCATGTATTTTTAATTATACTTTTCCTAAAGGGGATTTCATGCATTGTTTCTGGATTTGTGAGCCCAACCGCCATGGCATTTCAGAGGAACTTTGAGTTCTGCCAATCCGCAGCAAACACTTTCCTGTGTTTCAAACTTCTATTTATGGCTAGCGTATGCAAAACTATTCGCGGACAGCGATTGCGCACTTTAAAATGCAAATGTTTGCAGGGAGAAGACTCGGACCTGGCCAAGATCAACAAGCAGTGTCAGATAAGATCCGAGTGGTCATTAGTGTCCTGCAAACAACTAGCGAGCCTGCTGCTCAACGCCCACGGCTCGGGGCAGGAAAAAAATAACAAGCAAAAACGAACGACGAAAAAAAAGTGAAGCAAACCACTTGACCATAAACAAACTTCACACCTCGCATTGTACACTTTTGGCGTGAGAGGGACAGAGACCTGAAGTGTCCAGGAATAAACACTTGAAAATGCTGGCAGGGTAGGGTCGTCCTTCGTCCTCGTCCTTCGCTCTGGCATTGTTGTTTGTTTGACAAAGGCCCAGGACTCGCAGGACGAGCGGCACTAATGGGGCACAGTTGATGTGAGCAGGACACGCAGGGTAAATGGTAAGCTACCATTTGGAGTCGGTCATCGGCCAGCTGTGTTGCAGCCAACTCCATTTGTAAGCCGATCAATTATCGGTAATTAGGCGCGCGTTTTCAATTAGCCAACTGCATTGCGAGCGTTTTGCGGCTAATGACCATCACACACACACACACACACAGTCGCTTTTCCGTTAGAAAAGTGTGAAATTATCGGGGAAAGGTCGCACAATTGGCATTGACATTTATAATTACAAACAGCATGGCAGCGGCCCAAAGGACGAAAAGGACAGGCCAAACAATGCCGCTGTCGGGCACTCAGACACACTCGATGGCAGCCACAGACATCGCCCGATAGCAGTTATGGATACATATACTCAGACATCCACGGATGAACCCGATTTGGCACAGTCCAATCAGCGCCCAAAACGGCTCGAATTTGAATGAACAAAATGGAATGTTTGTGACATGTCAGACGAAAAAGAAGCTGCACAGGGGCGGGGACTAAAAAGTGGGTGTGGCTAATTAAGAACCATTGAAAAATATAAAATCAATATGCCGCCATATGAAAAAAAGCAGACACAACAATGCAATATTCCCGCCTGTAATTAAAAAGTTACAATATTCTAATGGGTCTTACTATATATTATATCGGAGGGAACTGTTTTTAAAGAAATATTCGCTCTATTTCCAAAAAAAATATTTTAAAATTTTCCCAAATAACTGGACAGATATGAGAATAAATCTGCGATTTTTGGCTATCTAACAATAATATTAAAAAAAATTTAGTAATAATATTAGTAAATACAAATAAAAAAATATATTATTTTCTTTAATCACAGGACTTGTTTATTGTATTGTATTAATTGTGTGTTTCGATGTCAGGGCTTTATAAAAAATATCCACTAATCAACAGACTTATTGTATATGGAAAACATTTTTATAGATAAGTATCTTTAAATTGAAATGCGTCATCAGCGGTTCTTGGGAGAGGGTATAATGAGTTCATTGATCCTGGCACAATATTTCCGCTTTGTTTCCTCCTTTTTTATAATGTGCAGGCAAATGGTTGCCATATGGTCTGGAAGTGCCTGACAACCTTGTTGTTGCCGCTCTGGTTTCTGCTCCCGAGGATGTCATTGTTGTCCGCTTTTTGACACGCCAACATGACCGCAAATGAGATTCTACCTACCTTTCCCTGTCTGTTTTTCAGCCTTTCTGCTTTTCTCTGTTGCTCACAAACACACAAAACCCTGCTCTGCATCTCGCTTTTTGCCGTTGACGCCCACACGCACTATATACCTATACCTATACCTATACCTATATAACCATTGAAGGACCTGTGCACAGGATAACCCCGACTGCTGTTTGTTGTTGTTGTGGTGCTCCTGTCAATGACTTTTCATAAGGTTCATTTTGCTGACAGTTCATATTACCAGATTTCTTTCCCACACTGCCAAAGGTGTTTGGTTGTTGAATTCCTGAAAATTGAATGTTTAGTGGGGAGATTGAGAGGCAGAAGGGGGCTCATCAATAACTTGCAATTAAGGAACCGTCATGCGGGGAGGTGTGAACGACTCCTTGGCCGATTAGAGAACATTCCGAACAAGCAAACAAACAAAGCAATTGCCAGCAATTTCCTCTCACTTTCTATCTATCATTCGAGGGAGATTTGGATCTTGAGCCGACTTTCCCTCATAGTTCTGGGCCACAATCCCCCTGGTGGTTCAATGTAATTTAGATTTATGCGCCCCGCGGCCGCTTTCACCCTCTCGTCCACAGGGAGAAAAATATGGGGTAATATAGTTATTATTAATAATAAATGTATTAGGCTATAACACATTTAATTATTATTGTCAACAAATTTGTAATTTAATTAATAATTAATTAAAATTAAATGAGGTTTAGTTTTACGCACTATGTCCTTTGAAAAGTGTTTAATAAAAAGTTATATTACATTGATTTAACATTAATCGTTTATAATCATTTATAGACTCCTAATTGGTTGTTATTTTTAGAATCATCTGCTTGATTTTGGGAAAGTGAAAACTACTAAAAGCTTACCATGAAGGCGAGTAAAAGGTTCTTAACATATTTAAATTAGATTTAACGGTGCGCTGTTATGAAATACAGTATTTTTATTTTTAATTCCTTGTAAAATTCTTAATCATTAGAAGATTTAACTTTTTCTTCAGATAAAAAAACAATAGAATAACAATTCCATCGCCCTTTTCGCCAAGTGCAGCTTATCCGAGCATCTTGTATCGGAGTCCATCTATAGCAAGTCAAGCCGCATAGCGCGTTGATTATGGTTGATTTATATGACAGGCCAGCCTCCACCGCAAGAGTCGGCCATGAGGGCTGTCGCCGTTGCCCCCGGAGATGTGTTAATCCATCGCAGCTAGGACTACACGGACTATGTACCCGTCGGCCGGCTCGCCGTTGTCTTCGGTGACTTTTGACTTTGGTTCCGTTTTAATTGAGCGCCAAAGCACGGCTGTCGGAGAACGCCCCCATAAATCAAGGCGGCCAGTCGGCCTGTCGGCCTGTGAGTTATTCACTCAGCCACAATGTCCAGCTGTCAATCATTTACGTAGTTTGGTGCGTAAAAAAGGAAACGACAATTTAACGGCAGTAGTGCTCCGCTCCTGCTTCCCCCAATCAGCCGGAAAAAGATAGGACTTGGCTTGGCTGGTCCGATTAAGGGGCTACGGCTACCCTTTTAAGGGAAACTTCATTAGACCAGAATGGCAGAAAGGCAGCCGCTTTTAATGAGCCCTCAACAGATTCGGCTAAAGGAAAGTGGGTAGTGGAAAAGCAGAGGCACGTGACATGTCAGTTGGAGATTCCCTTTATTCCCAGCGTCAAGCTGCGAGCCTGGTGATGATTTTTTGGATTGTGAGACATGGGAAGTTGGTGAAATCTTGTGATGCATTAAAATTTGCAAGTTTTGACTTGGCTTTGTCTGTGTGTGTGGGTGGGGGAAAAGTGGGCGGGGGTCCTGTGTCTGAGTGCGTGTGAGTGACAGTTGTGTGTCAGTGGCACGCTTTTCCATCTTTCGGGAGCATTTTCCCTACACTCACACTCACACACACACACACTTACAGTCACCAGCATTTTATGCAAATGTCGCTTTTCTGCGTAGCTGCCTCGCTTTTTAATGAGCACACACCCACAGAGGTTGGCACCACACAACCACAGTTGACTGTGCGAGTTTTCCGCTTTGTTTGTGTGTGTGACCCGAGTCCTGCGACTCTGAAGCAATTAAAATGAAATAAGCAAAGTTTTTTCACCCGACAAACAAATTTCCACTGCAACGTTAAGACAAATGCAGAAATGTCATAGCCACACCGAAAAGAAATATCTTAAATTATGATTGATTAGCTGTAATTTAAGTTAATTTAGAAAATTTAAGTCTCGTCCAGAGAAATGAAAAGGATTAAGAAAGCTTAATCTTTTTTGAAGAGGAGTTTTTGTTTTTTAATATTTTAACCAATATAGACTTTTGAGCTACTATATATGCAAAAACGGTGGTTCCTTTATAATTTTTTTGTAAGGGTTTTATGAAAAGTACTTATTATTTCAAGTTTAAATAATTATCTTCCTTAATGATCTTAATTTTTAAAAGGTTAAGTCAATCAGTGCAAAATGTACTTGATATCATCTTCTAAATCGATATTTGAGCTTTATAATTACATATATAGTGAAAAGAAAACTGTGTAGAAGGTGAAATAAAGGAGGGCAAACTCTCCCGTTTCAGGTTAAAAGCCCACTTGCCACTCAATCAGCTGGCATCAAGTATTGCTTTGCTTTAAAAGCATTTGCAATGCCCCCTGCCACTCGCGGGCACTGCATTTGTTATGTCCTAGTTATCCTTGATCCTATTTGCGCCTTTCTTTTCCGCAGCGCTGAAGTGGAAGTGGCCATAGCCTGCGAATACGCCATGTGCATAGGTGTGAAGGTTGCCGTGGGCAAGCAGCTGCAACATCAGTGCATAAGAGGCTAATGCCCCGGGAAACGTGGAGGCCGTACTCCCATCGAAAAGGGTGCCCTGGGTGGCTTAGAGGTGCAACAGCTTGCCTGCTGCATTACCATGCAATGTGCGACAATCTGTTTCCATTTCACAACAGTGAATATTTTTATGGCGAGCCCGCAGCACCATTCACTCTCACTTTGCCAACGCGTGTTAAATTGCTAAATGTTCCGAATTTAATAGAAGTTCAAAGTGCCATTGGTGGTATGTATTTATATTCATAGCAAATGTGTCTGTTTTTCTGCCATAGGTGATTCACAATAGTTGATTATGTTTAAGACAACTCAAGGCCGTATTTATATTTTACAATCTGAAAAGAAATCACGCCCGACCTTTAACATTTGTTTATTTATATATATTCAAATTGATAAGTTGTATTGGAGGCACAAGTCGAGCAATAAAATCATTATCGGGCCAGTAATTTTTTTTACTCAAATAGAATAAATGTTAGGTATTTGTGAGAGGCTTTATACTGTATATATCTATATTGTATTTAAATGGCTTACTTATTTTGCTACATATTTATAATTTGTTATAGTATTTTGATTAAATATTTGCAATGCGCGTACTTAACTTTATAAAAGAAAAAATTTTATCCGCATTAAAAATCTTATTTAATTGCATTTGTTTTTAATAAATGTAGTTGTTTATCCTCAAAAAATGTTGCCGTCTACAATTATGCTTGGCAACACTTAACGAATGCAACATGTTCAATTGTTGCCAGCAGCATAGTAGATATTGCTAAGGTTTGGCGTGGGTTGAAGCAACATGTTGCCTGTGGATTTGTTGACAATGTCATGTTGCCAAGAGCTTTGGGGCAATTGAGTTAATGGCAAAAAATAAGTTAGTCTGAGTGTAAGACGGCTTTATCATTCTATTTTTAGACGGGATACAAGAAAAATAATTTTAATATACTTGGATGTAATGTATTATTGTTGCAATGATTTACCTTTAAAAAATAACTATCATTTAAATGCATACATACTGGGAAATTTCTTATAGTATTTATGTTAATAAAATTTATAGTTGTATTATTTTCCCCATATTATAAAATCGATTGGCCCTGCTTTGTATTTACAAAATAAATCTGGGATTAATTCTCTGTTTCATTAAACTATTATTAAGATACCTTGATAAGCTGTTTGTCCCAGACAATATGGCACACTCACGCCCAATTTATCAATAATGGCTTAATATAAATGCATCATGGCCCCCACAGCTCATGGGCCTAAGGAAAATGAAGCAATTCGAACAATGTAATCGCCAGGCGATAGTAAATGTGCACAGGCCATTGATAATCCTTCGCCAGGACGACAGGAAAGCTCGTGCACGCCGTTGACCAGGGGATAACTCAATTATGGGGTTAGTTATGGACACGAATCGTGTGCCCGGAGAGCCTAAAACTGACCTGTCCTGACCCCAGAGGAGGGATAAAGCCTTTTGGCCAATTTGCTGTCAAATTAGTGCCTAGTTTGGGGCGCATAATTGGCAGGGCCGAAAGTTTTTACACGCAGCCATAAAAGATTTATGGAAATTATGCATGTGTTTTTGTTTATCCCGCTGCCACAGGAAGCGGCCAAATCGCGCTGGGATTTATGAGAGGTGCCAATAAATCACATGGCGAGTGGCCCATTAATTGGCTGCAAGCGCCCGAGAGCCGAAACAACACTCGACCAGTTGCCAAAGGTCACGTCTTGGGGGCATGTTGCTGCCGTGCGGCACACGAGCAACATGCAACACGGAAGGCGAGAGTGAGAGACAGAGAGAGAGAGAGAGAGAGAAAGAGAAAGAGAAAGAGAGAGTGAGAGAGAGAGAGAGAGAGCCGGAGAGCGATTCGCCCGTACTCGTGACCGCCGGAACCGAAGTCCGCCCGAAGTGAAAAAGCGTGAATGATATGCGGCATGTGTTGCCGCCCCGCAGCAACACCAGCGAGGAGCAGCAGCAACAACATGCAGCAGCAGCAGCAGCAGCCGAGCAGCGGCAGCTGCGATTGTTGTTTAGTTCTTATCCGTGGCTCACAGCGTTTGGTTCGTCGTGCGGGTGGTGCTCTGTGCAATACCAATTCTAACTCCTGGCGGGGTCCCAATTCTGCAGGCACCCCGAAAAGAGATACCTTTCGGTCGGGCTTCTCTAGATGGTGTGTTATTTTTTATCGCAGCCAACTTGCAATTTATGTGGCTAATTAGAACGGCAGAAGAGGCGACGGCGGACCATTAGTGCGTGACTCTCGAATGCTGTGACTGCTGCGCATCCGTCAGGTTGCGTGTGCCGCGCCCCTACCGCCCACCAAAAAAAAAAAATAGAAAAAAAGACAACGTGCCGGAAGAAAATAATAATAATACACTTCAGCTTCAAAACACTCCAAAAGAGCTGAAAAAACGGAATCCCAAAAATCTGCAATGCAAAAAAATAAACGAAAAGGAATTGAAATTTAGGCCAAAAGCGGATTACGACCAGTAATAACAGCCAAGAGCGGAAAATAAGAAAAAGGCATCTCAAAGTGTGCGGGAAAAACAACAGAACAGAAAGGAAAAAAGTGAATTGCGGAAAGTGTGTAGAGCAGATAGACTCAAGTAAATCATATGGAAATGTGAACGCGTCACTCTGCCTCATTAACGATTTGCGTGTGGGTCATCAATTAATTCCAGTCAGTTTTCGCACGTTAAGCGCCAAAAAACCAGCAATAAAAAAGAAGGAAAGTATCAGACAAAGAGGAGAAATTAATGACACAATAACACACTGCGGTTTCGTTTGTAGTGGTCATCGTGCAACTGTGTGTGTTTTCGCGTTACGGGAATTGTGTTGCTCCAAAGTGGGCGCAACAGTTCGTCGGCTATATGTGCATATAGACCACCCCCTCCGATCCGATCGGTCGAGTGCGCCATAATTTATCACAATTGTCATCGTCCGTAGTGAAAGTGCAGCATCCACAAGATACAAATTCAAATTGTTTATACAGACATCTTCCCGAATACGGGTCAGTGCATTAGAACAATAGCTGCAAGCTGCAAAAGTTTTGCCCTCTCTGTTGGCTAGGCAAAAACATAAATTAAACTTACTGCTGGACGAGTTGGAGGCCTTGAAAGTTCCTCTGCCCTTTGGATTAGCAAACGAAAGAATCCCGGGGTGAGTTGGTCCTTCTGATTTGTAGCTGTAAGTCCTGGCTTACAGCTCCATTTGCAATACCATCCAGATTCCCACAGCTTGCGTGGGTTTGCTTAAGGGACAGATTTGTTTGCCTTTCAAATTTTCATCCTGAGTGGGATGCTGTTTTGATGGTCACTTCTCGGAAAGATGCTTCAAAAACGAGATTTATGTTGTGATTATTGTTGCTTTCAAAGGAGAAAAACAAATCAGACTAAGAAAGTCATTAAAAAGGAAAAATACTTGAAATAATTAAAATACTCCGTTCGGACGGGACTTAGGGAATTTTCTATTTATTACTCGACCAATTAACAATTGAAATTAATACTTTCCATTTTAAGAGCCACTTCAGTAAGTACAATTCTTAAATTACTGGGTATAACAGTAAATATATTTTCAAATTGTCAATGAGTTTCCACCATTAGTATTTTATATGGAAAAATTAAGAACTTAGGGCAAAGTATCTATTTTCTTTTGGTTCTTATGGCATTGCTCAAAACTTTGAATGCTTTCTCGGAATATATTTATGAAAATTTTATTGTTGACTTTCCTACACATTGAAATTATAAGACTTCATTTACATTTCTGTGTTCACAAATATTTAATTGCCTTAAAATGTTGGTTTTTCTTATATTATTCTCAAACCATTGATAATCATTGTTGATTTGATTATCTAATTCGACTTTTCCTGTTTCACATCCTGAGCATTCTGTTATCCGTCTTTACTTATTTTAAGTCGAAACCTTGGCAACTCTGGCAACAATCCGGTCAAATCTTTACATGAATTTCGCTAAGCGTCTCTTGACGCCTTAAAGCGAAAACAAGGCTCCAATGTGCGTGGCCACATATGTACGTAGGTAGTGGCCCATATGGCACACATAAAAAGCAAATCACAAAATCCACTGAGCACCTCCCTCCCCCCCTCTCCCGAAAAAGAGGGCAGTAAGCTCTCATATAAACGCTACCGCCGCAGGATATTTGCCAGGCACGCGTCCCTCCTCCAGGATCCTGGGCCAGTGTCGGCACATATACCCCGGGTATACGTACATATACTATATGCGCCGGCCTGTCCAGAGCTCGGTCTATTAAAGCAAATAGAAATCCAGTAGAACCCACACGAACGCAAATATAAAAGGCACACGAAAACACCCGCACAAAGTTGAAAATATGAACAGAACGCCACCAAACAAAACCAAGCGAATCGGGGCGATGAAAAAATTGCGTAAATAAAGTTGTGAGGCAGCAGCCAGAGTGAGCAACAAAAAACGAAATTTAGGTAAATGCATGAAAAGAATTCAATTTTAAACCAAATGCCGGCAGCGTCACAAGCGGCAAAGTTGCACATGTAAAGCGTGCCATGTGCAAATATGCAGGGGAATGCAATGACTGCGCTGCCAAACAATAAAACTTTCAATACATATTTTATTTGACTTTCTGCTGCAATTTTATGCATAATAAATCCTTTGGCCAGACGCTGCTGGAACAATTGCTCCAGCCCCCGAGAGCTTCGAAAGTGGATAAATATTATGGGTAAATACAATGCAGGCAGTTAGGAAAATATGCGGCAGGAGACTAAATGCATAATGAAGAGACTTCAAACAGGCTCGCAGATTGCATTATCGCTTTAAGCGATAACCATTTGGGAATTCCATTAAGTCCGGAATAAAATGAAGCCAGTTTGAGCCATGGCCACAGGGAAGTTCTCCAGCTGCTGAGGATCACGCATGGCGTTCGGGCATTTGGGAAATAGATGAAAATGAATCCTGGCACATTTTCCAATTAACGAAATCTGCAAAATGCCAACGCGCCCTGGCTAAGCCGTGCAATTAAAAAGCTGGAGCACGTAAAGTGCAGCGTGGGTGGTTAAAGTGAGTGGGCGTCGGGATGTTCCAGGTGCAGCGGAATATGCATAGCTGGCTGCGTCCGCACGTAGTATGCAAATTATTGCAAATTATCGGCGTAAATTGCATTTGCCTTTAATGAGCAGAAAGCGTCTGGAGTAGCAGCTCCCCTTTTCCCAAGCTCAGAGTTCAATTATGCTTCCGCATCTGGGTTTTCGCCACTGTTTGCATTTAATTTCACATTTTGTCCCGGCCCTGATTTATGTATTTTCCCCCGACTTTGCATATTTACTTTGTATCTATTTCCAAGAGCAGGCTGCTGGGCTGTGAATCGGAGTAGGCTTCGATTTTATTTTGCGCGTTGTCACGTCGCAGCTTTCGAAAAATCGTCGCCCTTGTGCCGGCGAGTGTGCAAATGCCGCCTCGGATATTTGTAATTCTAATGCCTCCAAAGTGCTCTCCGTGATTTGCATACGCATCATCGATGGGTTAGAATTCCTGGGCGGCAGACTTTCGTTGACCTTACACGTCTCAATTGCAGATGGAATTGGAGTCCCTCGAACCTCGCCGCTCAAGTGTTCCAGGTTGCGATAGAAATGTTACAGTGGTGTGTGCCTCTTATCACATAATGCTAATTGTTTTTTGCCCAGCTAATTGCCGTCAATTTCTGCTCCATGGACCGTTGTCTGTGGCTCTGCCATAATTTATCAATTTACTCTGCTCGCCTCTGTAAACGAAGCAAATGAAGCGAGCCGGGAAAAGGAGCTTATCTCATGTCAAACACACTTAAGCGGAGGAAAACCCTCCCCGGAGGGAAATTCTCGTGTTGGTTGCTTGTAAATTTTTATTGACGCTTAATGCAATAGAAACCATGGAGCCAACATGAACACTTCCTATTGAATTGGAAATAGGTATTAACATGGTCATACAGATGCATTGGAATCAGCAAATAGAGTACACACAACGAAATCTCTGATTATCTTGGGCCTGAAATAAGATTACAAATTTGGATTAAAACTATTTGCCAATATAATTTTTTAATTTTAATATATTGTGGACTACTTTAACAATTATAGTTGTATAGCTTTAAATTCCTTGAATACTGTGTTTTATTCAAAATATCAGAAACTATTTTGAAAACTTTTTTATAGTATCCATAACATAACCAAATTGTGTAAAATTTAATTTAAAGCCTGAAATAAGATTAATACTTCATGAGTTTTTGAATCAATATATCATTGTTTATCAATTTATATATACATATATTCTTTTATCAATATATTCTTAAATAATTTTCGTAGACTCCATTCATCCTCTTTTTAAAGCTAATGTTGTTCTTCAAAAGCATAAAAAATTTTAAAATAATAAAAAAATCTTTACTATAGAATAAAATGTATTGTTTAATAGCCATTAAAAAAGGCAAATGGATAAAACAGAACAAAAAACCTCTGTGTGGGTATTCCCCGGTATAAAAGACCACTGCTATGATGCGGAATACTGCTGACCAAATGCGATTTCTGCATTAAGCACGGCGAATCGCCCTTACCTTGCTTTTTTATAAGAGCTTCTCCCCTGGCGATATCTGCAACGGGCTTCGATTAATGTCTGAGTCGCTTAATTGGCTTTCTGTGTTGCGATTTCACCTGAATTGGCGTTCCTTTTTCCGATGTTTCTGCTGTCATTGCTGCTATCGATGTTGCTGCTGCTGCTGCTGATGTTGCTGCTGCTGCCGCTGATGTTGCTGTTGTCGCGGCTCAAGGATGAAACAAAAAGCACACCGCAAGCATTTGCATTTAGATTGAAAACGCCCGGCGTTCGTTCGTTCGTTCGGTTCGGTTTGCTTTTTTCGACTGTCGCCCATTCGCTTTGACTGATGCAAGCTGAGGAAATCAAAATCTCGCTAGCCCGAAAACGAACAAACACACATGCAGATAGACAATGGCGAAAAACAAAAAAAAATAATAAATGGAAATGAAAATGAAATCGCTGAATGGTTGTTCACCCTACACACTCCCCACCCATCGAATCGCCGAGCTCGGATTTTTGTGGCAAATCTTAATTAAATGAATAATTCGTATTTATTATTCAAATGCTTCTGATTTATGCAAAGCGCGTCGTCGCTGCGTTCATAAATATTAATTAGAATATCTATACTTTTGACAAATAAAAAGAGCTATTTGCATGACATCGATTTGAAATTAAATAACTATTATGGCCAAGTGGTCATACTTGCGGAGAGAGTGGTTCAAATTCGCAAACAGTGCCTCAATCTCCCTTTTGCGGTGCGTGTGTGCAGTTGAAAAGTGCTTGTATCCCTTTTGAATAAATTAATGTCAAAAGTACTTTGGCCTTTGATTTTGATTGATGATTGTGCGCCTGTATGAGCAGCAGGGCCTTAAAGCTCCGACCACCAGAGTTCAGTAACAGCAAAGGCACGCAGCGAATCCAAAGCCAACCACTTGGGGCGGCTTGGAATGATCTGGGGACTGAAGTGGCCGCCATCCTGGCTGCCTATCCCCTTGCCAGGACGAACAGCCGAGAGCCGAGAGCCTCTGCGTGTGTGCATAGAAATTACGCATAATAAAACAGGCCTTGAGAATGCCCGACTTCCGACCAAAGCCTTCCAAAGCCTCCCAAGACCACCCAAAACCACCCAAAGCCACCCAAACCACCACCACCCCAGCTGTCTGCTGCAGCTTTTGAAAGCGGCTGCATCATCATCTTTGTCATCAAGCTCGCTGCATCGTTGACAACGCCAATCCGCAGTCAGCCCGGTCGGGTCCTCCTGCTGCCTTTCTGACATGGCTCGAACAGGGCATCGGATCAGCCTCAGTACACATTGAAAAAATATTACCAGAACCAGTCCCCAAATCCATAACTATTTATGTTCAAAACACTCCTCCTCGCCTGCCACTTTTATAAATGTTTCAATAGAATCTATGTTTGCTTTGCTGTTTATATTTGTATTGATTCAGAACTAATCATTTATAAAATTAAGGCAAATATACCGACAACAAAATATTTGCACATAGACTAATTATTTTGCTCTTTCAATTTGCTTAAAAAATATGAATGTAAACATGTCTGAACTTAATTTGATAATAACCTTTTTTTAAATAATATAATTTTGTATTTTAGATTGGATCATAATATTTTTACTTCAAATCTATGCAAACAGTTAAATAAAGCTTTTGAGTAGATTCAGTTTTGGGCAATTATAGTAACTAAACAAAAGAAGGTATTTGTCTCTTACTAGACAAACTGTATTATTTGTTCCGGGAACAAGAATATATCCTTGCATATTTTTGGGGCCCACGAGAGGCGTTTTAGAATCGGTATAGCTTTTAAAGTCTCTTTTTTCTGTGTAATCATGTGCCACACGCACGTGCGTGGTCGCATTATGATGCTGGAGATCGAGATGAAAATGGGTCCGGAGCAGCATGGTGAAGTCAAGTGGAATGTGGACGGAGAAGGTGACTGTGGATGTGAATGTGGATGCGGGTGGATGCGGTGCCTTTGTCCCGCCACAGACGCATCAATCAGCTGTGTGCCTTGCTGCTGCCTTCGATAAAACAAAATCATGCGAAAGTTCGAGTTGCCATTGCCTTTGGCTTTGCTTCTGCCCCAGTGTATTTTTCTTTTTTGAGCTGGGCCTGGGCGTGGCCATGTAATCAATTACGTGGCTTCATTAATCATGCAAATACCAACAGGAACAGAACACAGAGCGCAGAGCACAGAAACTGAAACAAGAGCAGTATTGCCATTATTGATTTTGTCAAGCGTGCGGCTGCTTATCAGCTAGCTGACGTCAAAGTCTCCAGCTTTCTGCTTAAAATTAATAAATTTTTCCACCAGTCAATGCCACAGGACGACAGTCAGTCAGTCGGTTAGTCAGTTAGTCAGTCAGTTAGTGAGTTGGTCGCAGGGCCAGGGACATTCTCTGAGGATAGCACCGGTCTTATCGGAGACATCCATTGTTGGTGCTCGGAGCATATTTGCATAATTTCCTCAGCTCAGCTTCGTTTTGACAGGGTAGCTCTCTATGTGGCATATTCAAGGTTAATTTGTTTCGGCAAACAAACTTTGACTGCGCCCCCAAGTATGCTAATATTTGGCCCAGCCATCTGCCTTACTGGGTTTTCAATTTGCCTTCGACTGGCATTTTATTTGCAGAAATATTGAAGCTCTCATAATGAAGTTTCATGGCGTATGCAGACACGCATTAAACGCACTCACACACGAGCCCCTTTCATCCGGGTTGTGGCAGCAATCGGAATCGGAATCGCTGGGGACCCGAGTCCTGGGACCGGAGTCCTGGCCCAGGTCCTGGGAAATCAGGGATCCGGGGAGCCGGCATTAAAAAATGAAAGCCTTTGGAATTTGCTTGTTAAATAAAATTTTATGTAAATGTTTGAATGAAAGCTGCTCGCGCGAGCTCTGAATGCTGCCGTTAAAATGCTTTTCAGGCCCCTTTGTTGTAATTGATTTTACTTTCAATTGCGCTCTGCCCGAAGCTCTTGAAAAGCCGTTTAACGTAGAACGAGTGCCGAGAAATCCATTCTGATGCACATGTCGCCGTGTTGTTTGCCCGACAATTTCTTAACCGCTTTTCGCTGTTTCATTAGACTGCCAACTCTTCCCCTTTTCGCCGGCTTAAAAGCATTTAGGTCCTGCGGCTAGTCTGGCGCTCCTGTTTCCTGTTGCGCGTGTTTTGCATTTTGTTACCGTTCACGCTCTGCTTTTTTATTCGGCTTTTGCTCCTGCCAAGTCCTCTTTATGCGCCTTAAAAATGCAAATTTACGTTGACATTTAGTGAGGGGGGAAGAGCGGACTCTAGTTAAGTGTCCACCGCTAATTATGTGCAGCCCGCCAAGTGCTCGCTGAGCCTTCTTATCTGCCCGGCCAACGTACCCGAACACGCAGTTGAGTGTCGGGTTTTACGACTCAGTAATCCCCATCTCCGGGCCCTAAATTCCCAATGATGTGGGCGGCAGTCAAGTCAGCGGAGCGACAGTTGTCATAAATATGCACATACATAATGCATAATACCATCTAGCACATAATAAGCACATAGCTGCACAGAGAAAAATTGTAAATAGGAAAAATTAGTATATGTCAGCCAATATCCTAAATTAAAGATTAATTAGTTTTTGTAGTTGCTAAAATTAATTAGATTTTTTATAGCCTTAAAGCTCTTATTGATAATTAATTACTTTAAAGAGAAAACATTCAGAGTTAAATTGGATTAGGCGCACTCTTCTTTACATCAAAATTCTTGTTAAGTTTTTGTTCAAATTAATTAAAAGCTGTCTAATGTCCTTATTGACAAAAAAAAATCAATTTAAACATACCATATCAAATTGGATTAGCCTCATTTAAAATTCAGTTAAAATTTGTAATCACATGTGTTCAAATAAGTTAAGATCCACAGCCATTTCTTAGACTTCAAAATACAATTTTTTGATATTTTTTACTGAGAGAACTCTGCTAAAAATATATTTAAATTCTTTTTTCTGTGTACGAGTAAGTACTTCTGCCGAATTTCTGTTCCCAGCATGTAGATTCTTCTTCTGGCTAATGCGATTTTTGTAAATTGACAGCTACGTGACAGTGCTTACGACTTTAATGACAAGAACAACATGCGCGACAAGCAGATCTTCATCGATGACAAGTGGCAATATTTTATATGGGAGGAAAGGGGACGAACGGGAAAAAGGGGAGCGACTTCCCACAGAGATCAGCAGGCCGGGCTCAGAAGGCCGGGCTAATGCGATGTGGGAGCCAGAACATGTGCGCCTCACATGCAATTTCGGGTCTCACAATCAGCATTGACATTTGACATTCCGGACGGGCTTTGGCTTTCGCTTTTCCATTTGACAGGCCGAAATGCGAGGCAAATTGCGGATGCAAGTGCGGCTCCCAGTGCCCCAGTCTTCCAGTCGCATTCCCCAGCAGAGATGATAAATTGAAAACTCATAATTTATGTCAAATTATGGCGGGGTGAAAAAGAAAGTCCGCTTTCACACCCGCATCGCCACCCTCCTTCTGGGTTATCTTACTCTCGGCGCTGATGACGTTGTCGTCTGCGGTGGACAGTCAGTGTCAACTTCAAGCTCGTTGCTCATTTTGTCAGTTGAGTGGAAGCAGTCTTGACATTTATTAACATTTTTCCACCCACTGGCAACTTGGCAATTAAATATGACCATTTTTTATGGCATTTATTTAAGCCCAGCGCGTAGGTAGCTGAAATAAACATAAATCATTTTTATTTCATTCCTGTTTATTTATTTGTTATACTGTCCGGCATGTTTTCGCTTCCTAAATGCGGTCTAGCTGGGCAATACAATTGGAAAATCATTTAAAACGAGTGCCGAACCGGAGATTCAGTAACATCTAAAGGGAAACTGGCCCAGTAGAGATGGCCATAACTCAATGTCAATTTGAGCCAGAACAGACTGTGGCCAGGCAACCGCAAGGCAAGCCGATTGAGGAAGATGAAGTTTCCTGGGCCGAGTGCTCGCCTTGACCAAAATGGAATCAAAATATATTTGGTATTTAAAATGACGAGCGGTGGCCCCCAATCTCCAGCTACTCCCACAGATTCGTGTACATATGTATCCACATCTTGTGGATTTGGAACTGGTAGTCTGTTTAGCACGTTGCCAGCGACGTGTGTTTTATTTTCGGCAAATGGAAATTGTATTATGTAAAACATGCTCCGATTCTTAGGCACACACAGATGTCTCTACGGTAACTCGTAGATTCTCGTACTTTTGTGCCTTTGCCTTCGTTGCTCATTTTCAGCGGCAGCATTTTTGTGGCCGATGCAAATTTTGATTTATTTAAATATTGTTTTATTTCCTTGAACTGATTTGCCTGGTTTTCGGGCATTTGTTTTGCTTTTCTAAAGTGTTTGCATTCCGTCTGCTGGTCAGTATATTTTTTGTGCAAATTAAATTGATTTTAATGTGTTTGTTGTCTTTGCACTTGAAAGCGCTTGGCGAATCTGTACAAGCAAATACTTTGTTAGAAGAATAGAAGATAGTTGCGGACCAGACATTCAGCCGGCTTCAAAGGAGGCCGTAGAATTCCGGAAACCTTGAGGAATATGCCGCAGAAATCCCTTTGGAGCCGACTGCATTTGTAAATTCTGGAGAAATATCTCCCGACAAGACATTTTGTCTGGCTTTGGCTGTCGCCGGAGGGTCTAAATTTATCACAGACAGCCTCGATTTATGTTTGCCAGCGCTGCAGTGTCAATCCAACAACCGCAGAGGCCCTCGGCTGGATTCTGGATTCTGAATTCCCTATTCTTTCATATACCTACATATACGCTCTTTATCGTCCCTGATTTAATGCACTGAACGGTATAAATTAATTTTAAGAGCCCGCGCATGCTGGCCAAATGAATTTATGAAATTTTAAATGCGCCAAAATGTATGCAATAATCATTGTTAATGCATCAGGCGCCATCTGATGCAGCAGCCACAGTTTCAGTCCAGAATTTAAAATGCCTTGTTTGACCGAATGCTGTAATTAATTGAAAACTGTTTATAAAATGCGAGCCATATGGAACTCTTTGTTTTTTGTTCTCGCGCATAAATTGAACGTTTAATTATGCGAAGTTACGTGTGTGTGTGTGTCTCAGGCAAAGTGTTTGGTGTATGTTGGGTTATTATGCAAATTATTCATTGTGTGAATGAAATGTAAATTTTTAATTGATTTAAAAAAACATTCGCCCGAATACCTCGTCCCGAAACTCGGTCACATGTCAGGGCTCACGCGATTTTTGCAGCCAGTTAGTGGATGGTAGTTGCTATATTCCATCGGTTTTCCCCGTGAGGCGGGCTGGGAAAATGGGGCGTGGCAGTGCTCTCCGGCAGTAATAGTAACTCTAACTGTGACTGCACCGAAACTGTTGACATTCACGCACAAATTGGATTTACTAACGAGTTGGCTTTGGCCGATGGGTGGCAGCGTTGACGGTCGCCTGCTGTTTGTCACTTTTGGCACTTTTGTTATCGTATACCCTACCCCGAAAAAAAACCAAAAAAAAAAAGGGAAAAGAGAGCGAACGCGGAGCTTTCGCGCCTGTTATTTATGGCTTCGATTATCCCCGCACACAATGGGCCAACAAAGGAGCGGGGAAAGTGTTTGCCCTAAGCAAACCCAGTGGAAAACGGCTTGGCATCGGTTCGAAGCTGGCAATAAAACAAAACGCACACGCGTCCCATTCGGCAGGATTTCGGTGGCAAGGGCGGCGGGGGAGGGACACAATTTGGGAATTTTCCGGGGGTCAAAGGCAGAGCATCGAAATCACAGAAGCAGCACAAGGACATACCGAAAGAGGCTTTGCGTATTTTCAATAGTTGCTATTGTATACACACGAAACAATCGCATGGGGGGTTGAGTGGTGAGTGGTTTCCAAGCGTTATACAGTTGCGGTCGAATAAATATAATCTATGCTAATAGAACACACATAAGTTTCTATTTCAACAGAGTATACATTTGTGATGTCAACAAAACTATACTTAAAAATAAAATTTACTTCTACTTGAAAAAAACAAATATATATATTTTCAAATAACGAAATAAGATTTGGATAGCTATAAAAAAATTTAAGATATTAATTCTTTAAACGAAAAAATTAGAGCCCCATTTTGTGCTATTTGTTTGACCGCGACTGTTTATACGCATATGCGTAAGGGAAAATCTGTGTGCTGATTTCAACGTTTGAATTATGATTTTCATGGGGTGAACTTTTAGTTTGATTTTGCCATCGTTTCGTCGCTTTTGTCACTGAGGATGTCGCTGGGCTTTTGGCTTCGGTTGTGGTTTTGATTTCGGTTTGGGTTCCGCCGTTCGCTGTTTTCGGGTCTACGGGCAAAATTTATATTCGCCACTAATGCGGGCACTTAAACTACACAAACAAAATGGCCCCACTGCCTTGAGAGTTGTGCCTGTGCCCGTCTCTTTCTGCTCGTGTGCTCCCGTCTCTTTCTGCTCCCGATTCTACCCGCGGCTCTAGGTCGCTGGAGACTTTTAGCCGGGGCCATGTGAAAATGACTGAACTCGTATCGAAAATCAAAGGTCACTTTTGGGATCAATTCAAAAGGAATTGCCGCATTCAAATCGCTCCGAGGCACTTGTGAAAGCACACATAGTGAGAGTGGGATAGAGAATGGAGAAAGCAGAGAAAGCAGGAGAGAGACAGCCTCGTGTAAACACAGATGCGGATGCGAAGGATGTGGCTGCTGCCATAGATATTCAAACTAAATGGCGTCATCTATAACATGAATACATGTGTGTGTCTCTGCTGACTGTCGATAGGAAATGAATTTTAATGATTGCCCCGAAAAACTTTGGCCATAGCCAGGATGACTTGTTTGTGCCGGCGAAGAGTGCCTTTGCACAGGATGGGTCCGCACCATATCGCCGTCGGATGGCTTGTTGTTCTTGCGAGGCAGCCGAAAAGTTTTCACATTAAACTGTTTATTTTAAGTAGCCGATAACTGAGAGTGGGCTGCGTAATCTAGCCCCCAGTTTAACCCTCGATCCTGGACCCAAGCCCCCCTACGATTTCCATCAGGGGGTGTGACGGAAAATGCAAACAATTTTCCATGAAGCGGCACGTGCTACGCCTCAGCCATTTCACTCATGCATCTTGCCGCCTCTCAGCTGCTGGCAATATGTCAAGAATCCGCGATTCCACTGCCCCTTTGCTCGGTTTATTTCTGGCCCGCGGGCTAATTAAAAATCTGCTCTTTCGACTCTCGAATATATAGAATCTAGAATGCAATATGCAAATGCATTTGTGTCATTCCGTATTCATGGCTATTAATTAAATAGCCAAGTAAATATTTTCCCCGACATACTTGGATAGACACTCGAAGTAGCAGTACTTTTCCAACGGGTAACTTGTGGGAACCCCTGCCAGCGTCTATAATTGGTTTTGGCTTTTCCGAGAAGGGTCTCTGGCCCCTACTCGATTCTGTTCTCAATTTACTTTTAATTTGATTTCTCAGCGCTTGGCGCTTTGTTTATTTTTCTAATTAATACGAAAACAAGTTGCAAGTCGTTCTGTTGGCCAGCAGCCAGGTATTCCCCTTCTCGGTCCATCAGTCCACCAGTGCATCACACAGCGGATTCCCAGAGCGATAAGTGGATTAGCACAGCTACCAGTTTCGCCACTATATTTACTCAACTCATACGGCGAAGTTTAACGCCGCTTTAAGAAGGCATAATTAATTAGTTATGGGAGAAAGTGGGGGGTGCGATGTGTGCCTTTTGCCGGCGAGCTTATCAATGCGGCCCGATAAGAGAATAAATAATGAAAGATAAACAAAGTCAGTCAAGGCTGAGACAAGCTAACAAAAACAAGGCCAAAAGGACATCTGGGTGCTGTTGGCATTGTGATGGGGGGAAGGGGGTTAAACGTCATGTGTTTGAATGAAATGCGCCCTGTCACGCCCCCTCAGGCCGACGAACTTTTGTGTGGCAAGCAGGTGACAAGCTGAAATCTTAAAGTTGACATCTGCCTCTCCGTCCTGCGAAACATTGAACCATTTGTTTACCCCCACAACCCACGCCGCATTCCTTCGAGGAAAATTTAATTATTGGCAATGCCAGGACTTGATAAATTGGATATTTAATTCTGCGAACAAGGGAATATAAAAATGCAAAGCCCAAGAAGGAGAGTGTTAAATAATTGTTTCTGACAAAAAAATTCCAACCACGAAAAGGGTTCGTCGACCAGGCCAAAAGGGGAAAAAATCCAACCAAACTTTGGGTTATTCTGGGCACGCCCTTGTTGTTGTCGGGCGAAAAGCTAAGAGCTGAAGATTATTAATTGAGGGATTAGAAGGCGTTCAAAGGAAATGCTGTGCGGCTTACTGCCAAACTAACTTCAATTTAAATTCAAATTTTGGGGTTGTCCCGGGACACGTGTAAATATTTTTGGTAATTTAAAACGTTTAATTTAATTACAGCAGCTGTTAATTTAAACTGTGAAATAAAAAAAAACTTGGTCGCTGACAAATGCGTCGACATTAATATTGAGTAAAGTTTAGGGCAATATGCAAGAGCAACAAATTAAAGCCATCCGGGAGTGTATAAATAAATAAGGAATTGCCTCCTTGATTGACGGATGAGCCGGGTGCCCAAGAAAGGGGCGGAGGGGGTGTGCCAACCAAACTCATGAGCCATGGCCTAAATGAAAGTCTGGCGCAGATGCGCCACCTGTGAGCCCGGCGTATGTTGTCAAATTTAAGGTAAATTTGGTGGCAACCGCAGTTGAAGCTGCCGTGATGCTTAACCATTTGTTTTATTTATATTAAGCTGTCAGGCGAGGGGAGTGAATCTGAGCCGTATATACACCTTGCTGGCGACGGGCTTCACGTTTCCTGTGACTGACAGCCGCCCACAGACGGACGAAAAAGGGGGCCGCTTTGTGTCCATTTTGGCCACAAAGTTTCACACCCTCTCCCTGGGGGCCATATGCGTCCACTAAATTAGTCAAATGGAGTAGTTTTTTATGTAATTTCCCTTTGTGATTTCCGGCTTACCGAGGAAAATCACCCAAGGCGGCAGCACAGCCATAAAGTGAATTCCTTTATCCCTTTGTCTGTGTTTTTGAACCCTCTGTAAGTGACTATTTTCGCAGGCTTTAAATAATACTCAGGTGTCCTGGTCCTAAAAATTGATTTTAATAGTCAGCATCCTTCCCAGATTTTAAGCTGTTGTGCAGAATGGGAAAAATGTAAGATCAGAAATCTCTCATAGCAACAAATGAAGGACTTTTTCTTACCTTATCTATGTAAAACTTGCTCCACTTTAAATAGAGATAATTCTTAAAAGCTTTTGGTTATTTTTATTTCCAAACCTATTTTAAATGCAATGTAAAAGAATAAAAGCAATCTCGGACCGAGTGAAATCAAAAAGTGTAATCTTTCAATAAAAGAATGAAAAATTGAAGTACGGACTATAAACACATGAACAAATTCTTGTATAAAAACATAATATGCTCCGTCCAGACTTCGTACATAGAGATTGGTCCTTTGTTTGCCTTGGCCGACTGCCCAAACATGAGCTTGGAGTCCAGTGGGTTCCCACTCTATGGGGAAAACATAAAAAAAAAATGGAAACTTCAATCAATGCAAAGGACGCATTGAGGCCAAAAGGTCAGTGCCTCGACGGCAAATATTTATTTAAACAAGAGTCAAGTGAAAAAATAAAACATTCACTCGTACGCAGCAAAAAAGAGGAAAAAATTATATTAAATATTTACCCTGTCCGAAGGTGTGCTCTGGGATTTGATTAAAGCATTTTTGCATGCGCCCACCTTTGAGCATTAATTTTTAATTTTCATTACACAGAATGTTGCATTTCGACTTGCCAATTATCTGGCGGCATAAAACGGCAAGAAACGCACTGGAGCGGGGCAAATAAATTAGCCCAATTATATTGAATTGTCTGATTGATTCGACCAACTGCCTTTTGACGGCCTAATTGCTAATTTTTCTGTGCGATGTTGCGGACGGTATTCTGCATTAATTTATGTTTTTTCATAAGACGCCGGCTGCTAATGTAATAAACGCATAAAGGATATTAATGAGCTGATGTTTGCTTATCCTCCGCTCTATGCCCCTCCTCTTCTCTCGCTCGACACTCACCCGATTTGCTTTTATTTCAGCTGAAAAGGCAACTAATTGCTTACTTACACACACGCACAGAGAAGGAGAACTTATTGCTCATGCTGGCAGGCTCTGTTCTCACATATTTCACAAATTGCGCATACGACATGTTAAACGCCTCGCACGCACACAAAGCAACAAACACACGCTCCAAGTCACGAACAAGTCAGCGCCAAGCGCATTATCAGGCCGAAGTATAGTGGGCAGGTTGCCTTTGGCTTGGCTTCCGCTGCTCTCTGGCTCCTTTTGTCATCATTCAACTTTTATTTATACACACAGCCAGGCATACTGAGGAAAAAGTTATTCAATTGCAGACTCATTTTAAATAAATAAAGTTCAATGGTCTTGGGGATAGCTAGATCCAAAATTTAATATAAAGTTTTGATTAACACCAATTTTCTATTTAAAAATAACAATATTAAATTCAAACATTTTAAAATTAGTTTGGTTGTCTTTGACTTTTCAAAAGATTTATTTGTTCCCAGAAGGTATCGAATACTTCATCTTATATACCCTTTTTCAAAACCATAATTTTTATCAAATCTTAATATTTGATCTCACTAGAATTCGCTCAGTGCAGGCTCACACACTTTCACAATGAAATGTTCTTTGAGTGGCGCTAAAAGTATGCCGCATGGTGTAATAACACGCGTCGACGCCGAGGAGTTGGTGCTTCTTGTGGCGCTTCTGCCGCTCCTGTTGGTCCTTTTAGTCCTGTGACAGTGACAGCGGCGGTACTTACGCTTGTCAGTCGCACGCTTATGATATATCACACACTGGCACATTCGCGGAGGAAGGAAGCCCAAGCTCGCTCCCAGCTGGCCGATAAGATGAGGGGGATGTCAGTTAAATTCACACTGCGTCTAGCTGTCGCCTGCACGCGTTGACTGACTGCAGCTGAATTTATATTTTATATTATTTTATTTTAAATTTTATGTCAGCTGCCAACGCCCGCTTATGCCGAGAGTTATGCGTCTTTGACTTTATTGAGCATGCGAATTGCACAATGCATTGGGGAGTTCTCACTCCCAGGCATCCACTTCCATTCCCATTTCCATTTTCATTCCCATTCCCACACTCAATGCCGCTTCCTTGGCCCCACCATTACCATATGGGAATGTTCTTCGGGGTTTTATGCGGCGTTAAATCTTGAGGAAATTGTGTCACATTATGATGAACATTTATGGCAAAGTTGAGCATTTGCCCATAAATTTGTGAGCCCTGATGATGGGATCCCGGGATTCGAGTGGGTGAAGGACCGGGCCTAACGATGATGGAGTAGCTGCGGTAATTTGACAAGGCTAAAATCTGCAGAGACGGCTGATGCTTGATAGGTGGGCTGGACTGGCTGGCAGCAGCACCTGACCAAGAAAACCAATCAATAGGCAAATAAGCAACTAGGCATTCCAAACCACTGCCTGCGGCTGGCAGTTACCAAAGTGCCCAAAATGGTCAGCAGATCTGGCGGCTCTAACAGGCTTTCGCAGAGGATTCGATTGGCCAAACTGTCTTATTTTCGACACACACAATTCCTGATAAATTGGACAACTAATTCTTTTTCCGTAAATGCTTCCTAACTTGGACTAACAGGGGCTTTAAGCTTCAGTAGTTGGCAATAGTTACACGATACTTGGGCAGCAAGAACGACTGGCAGTGGAATTAACTTTTCCCCCTGGCCGAAGGCTTTCATTCATTTGCCTTCTCGTGTTTCGAGTTCCCGTTGGCAAACTTTTTTAATTAGCAAATCTTCCACTTGGTGTCATTAAAGTTCAGGCCGAAACGACACAATGCAACTGCGAAGTCGACGACCTTTCCTTGTTCCCTCCCAGTTAATTAATCAGCAATAAAATGTGCTAACCGAATGACACAGGCCGAAAGGCAGCAGCAGCTGACTCTTTAGGGTTATACATATGTACCCCATAGGTACATGTATACCCCTTGGAGCAGACAGATGGAGGAACATGCGTGGCTTGTCGGAAATTTACTAATGAGCAAAGTTTGACTGTCAATAGCCTAAGTCCTCGCCCTGGTTAATTTATGGGCAGGTAAAAAGAAAAGAGAGAAAAAGAAAACATGAAATATAGTTACACTGGGGGAAAATACCTTTTCATTGAAAATAAAAAATATTGAACTCTGAGTTTGTATTATATATATATTAAAACCTTAAAACCAATTTTTTTTAAACAATATTCTAATATATTCTAAATACTAGATATTTTAAAACACCTTATCTCAATTCCAAGTTCTTTGAAAACAAAGATGAACAACTTTGCTTTCAGTTCAAAAACCGCAATTTTTATACCTGTTTCTCTTAGTGTAAAAACCGAAGAAAGTAGGGGGTGTAATGCAAAAAGAAAACTCTCCACCTCCAAGGAACAACGCACTCGCTAAGAGCATTTCAAGTTATTATCTTTTAATCAAAAGGCATCATAAAAATGTATGAACTTTTTCGCGAGAAGTATATATTATTTATTTACACTCCTTGGACCACACAACCATTTCGCAAGAGTGTGTGTGTGCTGCAGTTGCTCATTAAAAACAGCCTAACACACACAAACAACCAGGGAAAGCAGCCAAGTTGTCGCTTGGTTGCCGATACAAAATGTTGCATAATTAAGCGAGCATGGGCTTTCTGGGTTAAGGTAAAAGGTCCTGCGACCTGAATCAACTTCACTCCATTAATGCAACACCATTGGATGGAGGCGCAACTAACCGTGACGCACTAGTGGTTTTCATCGGGGTTGGAGGTGGTGTTTGTTGGCTTATCAATTTTGATGCGTTATTTAATTGTCGACACTCGTGCTACGCAAACACGCAATTAAAAGGCGCAGCAGCAACATTTGGCTAGGTGATAAAGCGGCACTCATCGAGGGCCCACTTTTATGGGCCGGCAGTCGGGGGTTAAAGAGATGCGAGGGCTGGCGGTAATGGGGGTGGGAAGGCCATGGCTCAGCTGCGACCGGGCACATAAATCTACTGCCTTAATTACGCGTCTCACATTGAAACGCGCCATTAATCACACTTCATCGATGCGATGGCCACATAAAACAACCAATTTCGAGGAGTGTACTCCCCTCGTTTTCTCCCACTCATTTCTGATGCTAATGGTCTCCTTGATTCGACTTCTGGACTTACCCTTTTTGGCCAGCTCTTTACGAGTCCAATTTGCCTGACGTCCAGTATATAAACATTTTATTAGCACTTTTCATATTTCTGCCAGCGAGTTGTAAGCACACAAAAATAAAATATTTACAGTCGTACCGAAGTAGGGATAATAATTTAAAATTCTTTTTAATGCTTTTCCTTTTTCAATAAACTTGCATAAAAAATTATTTATTTCAAAAGGATTATTATTCCGTACTTTTAATATATGAAGGGCAAGATGCAAGTTAAATAAAAATAAATTAACTATAATAATATTGTTTTTTTTTTAAATACAAATTCTGGAACTTAATATATAAGACTTGGAACATTTTAATAATGTATATAAAAATTCTTTCTGTGTACCCCTGGAAAATAATCAGCACTTACTCATGTTTCGACGTTTGCTTTTCTATTCACAGGATTCACGACCGTCAATCCGCCGAAAAAAGAAGACCATAAAGGGGCGAATAAACATGTAAAAGCACATTAACCGATACTACGGACTTGATCTGAGTCACAAGGACATGCATTCGTAAATGTCTGCGGAAATGCTCTTTTTATGGGCCAAGAGTACATTGGCGCTTCATTAAAGCCAACGGCGGAAGCGGAAATAGCCGAGCGGCCATAACAGGGAAACTCTTGTTTATTAGCGCCAGGTCACGCAAACTGCAGTCGACTTGCAAGCTGCAACATAATTTCCTCCTTTTGCACTTCTTTTGCGTTTCTTTGACACTTTGGTCAAATTGAAGTTTTCCACATAAATGACGAGACGTTCTCGCGTTTGGCACAACGCACCGCAAGCACAACAATATGACAGCCATGCAGCTTTTATTACCAACAAGCGGAATACCAGCAACTGCAACAGCAACAGCTACAACACAACCCGATACAACAGCAATGCAAACGACATATTGGCAGCAGAAAACCGGCAACAGCAACAGCAACATCAACACACATCGAAAATCACGGACGAGATGCCCGGACAATGGGAAAACGATTTGGGCTGTCGGCTTGACGTTGGCCCTGTTGACTTGCCTGCAGCAGCTAAAATCGGTTTCGGCGGACGAGGAGTCGCAGGATTTTCAAAAGAACAGTGAGTACAACCCGGACAACTGTATTACGTGTAATAACAATAACAGCTAACGATTGCCAGGACGAGCTGGGATCGCACTGAATAGAAACTCAGTTATTCCAGCTGTAACGAGCTGCTGGTTTCCCCTCAAATTATTGAATGGAAGTCTTGCTCGTTATGGTCTGCGCTCGTCATTAGGATTTGCCCAGACAATAGAAACTGTTTAAAATTCAGGAATATTTGCTCGAAATCGAAAAGTAAATGTGGGAAAAGGGGGTGCATCTTTAGAAATATCAAGAACCAAAAGTCGGGCTTAAGACTTTATGTTAAAGGATAGACAATTCAAAAAGAAACTCAAGGCAGAAAATTGAATAGGTTTTGGGGTATTTTTTTACTTACAGTTCGATGGTCTTAAAAGCATTGCAATGTCTTTTAGAGAGCTCTTTCATACCATAAGATGTGCATAACTTATCATAAGATGCTCACCTGATGTGATGCAAAAAAAAACTGATGCAAGATGTTTGATGTTAAATTTATCTGCTCTTTTTGCCTTAACCCGAATTTCCTTTTGTACATGGCCAACACCTGTTCCCAATCCCATAAGCTCCCGGCGCTGGCCACTTGATTTGATCATCGGAATGTAAATTCTGGGAAAAAAAACCAAACTATGCCAAGAGGTCATCTCATTTTCGCTCACGTCTGCACAAAACGTTCATCTTGCTGAAGCATTTTGTGCAAACTTGCAAATCATGCGACGACTGCCAAAAATCCTTATCAATGTGCGTTAGATAAAACGTGCAGAACTTTTTTTCTTGGCCGTCTCCCTTTTGGCTTTTGGCACATTTTTCAAAACGAACACAAAACTTGCAAGCCATGGTGCGAGAGCGTCAGCAGTTTTGGCCAAACAACTTTATAATTTGCGAGGTCGAGGATGTGTTGGGTCTGCTTTTCGGTCCGAGGACGAGCCGGCAGTGATGGTGGGATTGGTGGTACTGTGCCTTGTGCTTTTTACGAGCGTCTCAACTGGTTGCCGTTGTTGTGAGTAGTTGGCCGGGACAACCTTGGGCCAAATCTCATTTCCCCAGCGTCTGATATACCGCCCCTTTCTGCCCGCCGGGCAGTCGACAAAAACAAATCATAATTCGGCATCGACATCAGCATATTTTCCTTTTGGGGTCGTCTGCGTGTCGTCTTTCTTTGTCGCCCTCACAGAAATCCCGGGGATGAGATGGGTTGAACGTGCCAGGGGCGGCTGAAATTTATGACAGGATTTGCCGAAATCGAGACACATTTCCCAGCATTTTCTATTTCGCTGCCGTTTGTCGTCGGGCCCATCGATGCATGGGATTTTGAAGTAAATTTAATTTCAATACTTGGATTTAGACGTCATGGCCGTTTGGCTTTTGTCTAAGCAACCCGGGCATTAAATTTAATTACGTTTGCCGCTTTATTAGCGGCTCAGCTCCAGTTTCCACTTGGCATTTGCATGTTTGCATGGCTACGAAAAAGGCGCTTTCCCGGAGCTCTCGCTCAAGTGCCTCGGCTCGTGTGCTATTGATCCGGCGAAGGAAATTTCGGAATGTATCTGGGGCCTTTCCTTGCTGTCGCCTGCACATTGGCCAAAACACACACAGGAGCAGAACACCGCTCTGCTGACGCCCTAAGTGGAATCCAAATGTGCTGCGTATCGTTGGCACATAAACAAGTCGCAGCACATCGCGTGTCGGGGGAACCCGGACCAGAACCAGCCAGAAGATATGGCTTCCGTTTGTCGCATGAATATTTTCATCATAATCGTCGCTATTTTTATGTTTCTGCTGACGCTACGGCAACAACTGCACGGGGAAAAAATGGAACCAAAATTGATACTTCTCCAGATTTAATTAGACTTCATTTGTAGCATTCTGGGAAGAAAAGCTTGGCTTTCTTTTTAAATAAAGGTCTGAAATTAGTTAAAATCTCTTAGTTGCTGAATAATATTTTTTAGCCCATTTCATGTCCATTTTTGATTTGCATTGTTAGTTTTGATTGGTTAATATTGGTGAGAAAAAATTAATTCACAATATAAATCTAATATATGATTTTCTACCGTTTAAAATAAAAGTACAATAGCGGGAATAATAAACACAAATCTGAGACATAAAAAATGTACAACGTAAGTGTTATAGTTTTTAACCCTTTTTTCTTTTCATACTATAGTAAGATGGTTTATCGTATAAAGTCGAGGTTAAATTGTTGTAGTGTACAGAGCTAGAAGCATTTTGGCATTAGAAGGGATTTATTTTCCGGGTGCTGGTGGTGTTTGTATGTTCTATGCAAATCTCTTGCTGTGCTCCTGCTGCTTTTTTATACTGGGCTTGGCTTTGCTTTGATGGGCAATCAACACGCTCGCAGAAAATATTCATATGTATACACTGCCGATGAACCACCCCAAGGACGGTGGGCGTGGCGGTTTAGATCACAGGCGGCGTCACTAAGCGCACATTCGATTGCAATGAAAACATCTACAAGGGCACTCCACGCCGACATTCTTATTCTTTCACTCGCCTCATCAGCGCATCGTTTGTGTTGTAAATTGATTTTTTGTTAATTTTTATGAACTTCAAAGGAAAAAAAGCAGCAGCAGCAGCAGTAGCAGCAGCAGAAGGGTGCCGCAGTGCAACACATGTGTGCAGCAAAACCATCCACCATCCAAAAGAAGCGTGGAAAAATTTCACAAATATATATTTCCATACATATTTTATTTATAAACACGCGCGCGTTCGCAGTGTCAAAACAGCATCATAAGCGCTGCGAGGCGGTCAGAATGGATGCCCCACCATGTGGATGGGGTGCAGTGGGAGGGGGGTGATGGTGCTGCAAATGGATGTGGATCTCGAACTGGAGGTGGAGGTGGAGGTGGTGCACAAGCGGCAGAAGCGCCACAAGTCAAGTGCAGCATCGGCGCTGGCAAATGAAAATTTCGTTGCATTTTGTATCTCTGAAGTTGCGACGCGTCGCAGCAAGATGCAAAGTTCAATTTCACATGTGGAAAATAACAGTGGAAAAAAAGAAGAGGGAGCTCAAAAATACAACAGAGGAAGCACATGTCACACTGCAGTACGTGTGTGCGGTGGAAATGGATGGGGTGTTGGATGAAAATGGTGGAAAAAATGGGGGGAGTGGGGGAAAAGGTGGGGGACCTGCAATGTTCGAGCAACTGGCTTGACAGACGGCAGCGACACGAGAGTGGAAAATAAATGGATGCAGCGGGAAACGCAGAGAGTCCCGGAAAGGAAAAGCGCACCACGATAGATGGAATGCCGGGGAAAAGGAATGTCCAGCCAGGTAAAATACTGTAGCGATGCAACTAAAAATAGCAACATAACTCCCAAATTCCAGAAGAGGAATACAAGTATTTTGAATATTATTCACCTCTCATAGGTACTGTTGGGAATTTTTAAACAATTTTGCAATTAAATAGCTAACATGAACCGTTCTTCCGTGCTTAAAATTGTGGAAAAGTAAAATGTTTCACTTACCCACAGAAAATATGCACTTGGAAATGGAATAAGCATTCTAAAAAGTGTTTATTTAACTCTTATATTGCTAAAGATAAACGAATTAAAAAGCAGTTATGAAACCAAATATGCCACTTAAGCCAAAAACACATTCTTTTAAAATCAAAGTATTGTTAAAGCTTCAAGTTTGATGCCCTCGCATTCTTTCCCAATCATTGTTAAATTTAAAAAAAAAACGTTTTCATTAAAAAGCTAAAAAGTTACACATTTGGAATCACAAAAGTGGAGCCCAGCGGATCGATATGTTGACATTATATTGAGAAAAACTTACTCTTAAAACTACCATTCAGTGGTAAATTCCCAGCTCTTTGTTCGCCTAACAAAGGCGAGTGGACAGCGCTTGGGATGGGGACATGTGTAGTATCTGGATCCGAAGACAATGACAATTCCCGGGATAGAATATGCTCCCCCGCGCCATTCTTCTCTGCATGTTTTTCGCACACATTTCACATTTTCTCCGGTCTTAATTTTCTTTTCCACCCGCCCATCTCCCGTCATCTGCCTTCTCCGGACATAGAGTGTTTCTCATAAATATTATTGCATTTTCGCATCTCCTGCTGTTGTTTATGAACTGCATTTTACCCGCCACTCGGCCATGTTGGGCTGGCATTTACCCACTTTTCCATTCCTCCCACGAAAGCGAAAAGCTTTCAGACCCAGTTGATTCAACACAACCAACTTGAACTGGCCGCAACAAAAGCGCTGGCAATAGCCACTTCCTGTTTAGCGCGAAATTTCAATTATGAGCAAACACGACCACGCCCACCGCTCCCGCCTCCACGAACCAAAAAAGAATAGATAAAGTAATATGCACAAGTTTCCGTTTTCGTTATTAAACAGAAGAAATCACTTTTGGCCCCATTTTCATGGGCATCAGGGCGTGCACTCCTGCAGATGTTTCATTTCTGGTCGTGGAAAACGAATCGCTGAAAACGCTTTCCCCACGCACCATCCCAAATACTCCATATATATATATATATGTTCGTTTAGAAGAGTATGTGTTTGTCTTCACAGTTATAAGTAACTGCGCCCGCTGACTACTCAAACGTGACTGGCCAAAGTTTTTCAATAAACTTTAACAAGAAAACATTAAAAAGCCACAACGTTGGCGCATTTCCATTTCCAGTGGCTCAGCGAGCAGCCAAGAAGTCAAAGCTTCAACTCCATAAAAAAGGCAAATAGTTGTGTGAAAAGCAGTTGCCCCCATCCCCGTCCTCATAGTCGTCATCATCCTCCGTATAGATCCTCTTTGCGCCTTTTCCATAACACTTTTCCCCGGGAGGCGGCGAGTTCGCATATAAATTTCAAATAAAAAGCAAATCTACCGAACTTCTTCTTGGCCAGCTTCGGTGTCAGCTGGTGCCGCTTCAGCTCCCGGGCTTTCTGCTTCTCATACACAGAAAATAAAGTATTTAAAATTATATTTAGGGAGCGCTCAAATACGCCTTTCAATAAACAAGGTCTATGCCAGTTTAATGATGGTTCGATAAATTCCAAGGCTGTATTATATAAATCACTTTTAAATAGTTTTCCTAACCAGCTATAAATATTAAATTTCAGTTTTTACTTAATTTATGTGTATATTCCAACGCTCTCTTGTTTTTATATTATTGCACCACTTGGTAATATATTAACGTTATACAGAAATTAATACGGCTAGAGATAGTTATGGCTATGATTTGATGTGATTATTTTATTTTTTTATAATGGTGACAATTGAGAAAATCACAGGTTAATCGTCACTTTCACTAATAGATCTGAAACAAAATAGGAATTATTTGGCATGGAGCCAACAACCACTATATTTTTTTCTTTGTGTAAGGATTCTTCATAATCGTGTTGGAGTCTTGCGATGATGCCACCCGCGAGGCGGCTGATGGCTGCCAGTGCCGCATTACGCGGCAGCGGAATGAAATAAATATCATTTTATGACTTTTTAACTTGTTTCTCTCGCTTGCGCTTCCTTTTTTAGATGCCTTTAACAAGCGCAATAAATGCAACACTAAGCGTGGATGAATGGGGGGAGGGGGAGATTGGGGAATTGGGGGATGGGGGGCCCTAAAAAGTCGGGGCGGGACCGTAAGATCTGGCACTTGCAGCTGCTGTTGACCGGTTTTTATGGCCCGCAACTTCCCTTTTGTTGTTGGTATTTTTAGCTGCTCAACGCATTTGCATTTGCACTTGATTGAGTGCCCGCCGAACTCCTCATTTTCCCCCTGCTCCCGATCTCCTCCCCCCACCAGAGGTTTTCCGGGCCATGAGTAATGCTTCCGTCAATCAGGATACCCCCACCACCAACTGGCTGGTTTGTTAGTCAGCCGAAAGTCAAAAGGTGCAAATCAGTTAACGTTCGCCATCGACAACATCGTTTGGCCCTTTGCACTTTGTCCCTTCGGCCTTCCGCTCCACTTCACTCCGAAATTAACCCTTCGGGGGCATGGGTTTCCTTTCGTTAGTCATAAAAAATTATATTTTATGAGCGCTTTTTTTTGTCCACTCCAGGGTTCGTCTGCCCGATTCGCAACGGGGGGGAGGCTCTTGGGGTGGAAGGTCGATGGCAATAGTTACTTTTAAATGTGCCACTTGCAAAAAATGGAAAATATCCCATAACGATAATAATAACAATTGTTGGGCTTTTTTTCAGGCGTTTTCTTACTCCGGCAATTAACGAAAAATACACCCTTTAAATTAAATGTTTATCAATATCATAAAAATATTTGATTGTTCTACAAAATGTTATTCTACTTTTTGATTTTTAAGCTGGAATTTATTTAAGAAACTACAACTTACACCTTTACAGCTTCAGGTAGTCTTAATAATTTCACTTAGACATTTGCCTTTCATTTGCCTGGCCAGAATATCTTGTTACGAAATTAGCAAAAGCGGTTTAATTGAATATTAAATTTCATTTTTGCGCAAGCTGTGCATATGATAAGCAAATATTTTATTACTGCTATATATTGTATATATATATATATAAAGCCAAAGGCAATATAATACTGCATTGAGGAATTTAACATATTATTTAACGCTGCCAAAGTTCATGTAAGGAAATATGTTAAATTAAATCTTAAATGTTTGCTTTCAATTGCTGATAAAGTTAAAGTGATTTCATGTCCACCTGCCGTTGTAATCAAGTCTAGTCCCCTGTCTGGGTAATTCCACCTAATCCCCAGCCGATTAATATTGTATTGTGTCTGGTGAATCACGCAACTGTCCAGCCTGCCCTGACAATGCATCCTTCGGAGTCGCCGCTTGAGTGCACACCTCTAGCCGAGGGTCTTTGGAGGTGGTGGTGTGAGAATTTGTAATTTTTATCGCCGCCGGGCACGCGCTTTCCGGGGGATAGACGGTTCAGGGGGGGCGGAATGGGTGTGGCCTTTGTTCGATGCGATCCAAAGTAAAGTCAGGAGGGGCCCAATGTTGTTTATGTTTGGACAACACGCCTTTATGATTTCTGTTTGATTGCCGCCGCCAACGACGAGGATGACGATGACCGGGCACCAGTAAACGCCATTAGTCACACATTGTGGTAGGAGGAGTTCGCTCTGGCGTTCTGGCGTTCAAGTGGAAAATTGAATTTATCACTTGAACATGCCAAGCAAACGTTTGTTCGCTGCCCTTTGGCTTTTTTTGTTTTGCACTTCTGGGTGATTTTTTCCAGGCTAATTTTCACTGGAAATTCCATTTCGATTGTGAAAAGGGCAAATCTATGTGAGACACGTAATCAACTCGTTTGTGAATATTTTACAACGACCCTGGGATGCACCCCCTTCTACTTCCACCCACTGCCCCACCCATTAATTTGTCTCTTATTTTGCAACATTTTCCACTTGGCGGCATACGGATTCGTTTTGTTCAACCCTTTGACTTCGACATTTTCCGTCTAACGGTCTAACGGTTAATTGAAAATTAGTCAAGAAGGCGGGACCGTTGACGGATGGGGCGTGGCCGGCTGACTGCAATTTGGGTAATTTGCATTTTTATTAAATTTTAATTTACCGACAGTTCGCCGCTCGGCAAGTCGTGTGCCGCGGTGATTAGTCGCTGGATTTGCATAAAACGCTGCCATAAATTGTTGCAAATTGAAAATAGCACAAATACAGCTGTGGAAACACAACTGCCATAAATTGCATTGGCCGGAGTAAATAAATTAGAGCGAATTACATTTGCTGCATTTCAAGCTTGGCATTTTCATTCCCAGTTTGGCCAGTTGCGGTCGGTCGAGCTTTTATTTATAGCCAGCGACCCATAAATCTGAACGGTTTGTCAGCTGTGTGTTTAATTAAAACAAAAATTATCTAAATTATAGTCAGGCGAAGAGAACTTATTTTATTTCTCACCGAAATGCATAAATATGCAGATGCGTACGTAGATTTTAGGACCTTAGCTCACCAAGGGCAAGGCGAGTCGTTTCGACGAGCGCATGAAATAAACTCTATCGAAATCGCACTTGTAAATCTAAACACACACAGATACCCGCACACTGATGCCCGCCCAAACACAGATACTCACCAGCACACATTCAATCTTGTTGTGGCCCATAAGTATGCAATGCTGTGCATAAAATACAAGTACGCAACTTGTTTGTTGCTTCCCCCTTCCTTTCCCCCCTCGCTCCTTTGGCTGCGGTGGAAAAGCGGAAAAAGGGGAAAAGCACCAGGGGTCGTGCTGGTCGTAAATTTACATATTTTGCATATAAATAAAACGGATTTTGTCGCCGGCGAAGCCAGCGCTGAAATGTCACAGCATAAAATGGCAAAAGAAGCGCCAAATAAATACAAAATAAAATAGCTACAAAATGGCCAAAAAAGCGAGCAATAGTTGGGCGAGCAGCCAAAGGCCAGGGTGCCGCGTCTGGCTCTAAGGTGTCCTGCCCCTGCCCCCTGGCCCCCGCCCCTTTGATCCTGCCACACTGTTGCCAAGTAAGCAAATTGAGTGCGCCACGTCTGAGTTATGGCAGTCTGCCGAAGCAGATACAAAATAGCACCAGCAGTGATAGCGATGCCTTCCGAAACGGCTCCTTGGGCGTGGCCATAAAATAGGGAGCTCACATGGAGAAAAATCGACGAATAAATTGGTCAACCATATTATATCGAAAAATGCAACTGTTCGTCAGACAATTCACGCTAGAAATTCAAGGAATCCAAAAATCTACTTCCTAACTTACAAATAAAAATATATTTAATATAATCAAATTAAATACAACCAATTTAAAGAACAAAGGCTACGAGTTATTTCTGAGTTAATAACATCTTTAAATAAAACATGTTTGTAGCTGCCAGTTTTGCATGGAAATGTATTTCTGGAAATCAAACTGAAAAGCCAAAAACTCATAATAAAAATGCATTTCTGAGTTTTCTTTGAACATATGAAGAACTAGAAATAGACAAACTTTTGCACATGGCTACCTTGGTTTCATGGCGTAAACTTGCATCGAAGCACCAAAAAAAAATAAATTTTAATTTTAGTGCTGAAAAATATTTATAAACTGAAAAAAAATTAAGTAACTTGGCCTACTTTTAAATAAATATCTCATATTTATTATTATTTTGGATAAAGCTGCTACGACATAAATCATTTTTGTTGTGGAAGATGGTATAGACAAATGGGAATGCTAATAGTGCGATCATGTTGTAAGGATTTTTTCTCCCTCTGCACCATATATTTGATATATGGCCGATAGGGTTTTATGCCCCAAATGTGTTGAGGTCTATGGCCACTTGAGCTTGGAATTGAACTCGTTGCCGATTTGGTTTATGGCTCTAGAAATTGAAAGGCGCAAGTGTCAAATGCACGCAGCAAACGATGGAGGAAAACGACAGACTGGGGAATGTGAGAGAAAGTGAAGCTCTAATGTGTGTTTGTTTTGCTTTCACCAAACGCTGCCGGGGGTTGAGTGGCACTAAATCATCTAATGCCCCTGCTCATTAGCAATCAATGCACAGCAAAAGCAAAAGCAGCAGCAGCAGCAGCAAGGCAAACAACAACAAATAATGGCATAGGGAGCAAAAGGCAGCCAACACTTCACACTTCATTGGTTCGCTGCTTTTGAGTCACAGGCAAAATGGCGCTAAACACACACACAAAAACATAGAGAAAGCGGGAGGGGCGGAGGAGGCGAACGATTAACAGGCAAATTAGCATAAAATTATTTCAAAACAGGCGCAAACAGTAAATAAATCAATTAGCTCAACAACAAAAATGAGCAATCAGCAGCAGCAAGTGCTGAGCTTCGAAGGAGGTCGCGACAGCTGGCTCATTGGTAAACAAAAGCAAACAATTAAAAGCTTTTCCACCATATGCACAACACATTGCTGCACTCGGAAAAGAAAAAGTAACCGAATATTTCCATAAAATATCTTTTACATAAATAACAAGCTGTCATCAGTAGAAAAATGGTTTTGAAAAGAAAACAAATATATTAAATATTAAATCAGCATGCCGTAATAGTGCTTTAATTGTCTCTTGGATCCATCAATTTTCTTCTCAAATCATAGTTGGTTTTATTTTATTTTATTTTTAAAAGATACAGGTTATGAATTTCTTAATTGAAAATGAACATATATGAATATATCCTTCGACTGTGTTTGAATATTTATTTTTTTCTATTGTTTATTTTCACAATAGAAAAAATATCTTCTTACTGACCTTAAAAGCCTCATAAGTTTTCTTGAAAGGTTCATTTAAAATAAAAGATATAACATCATTTTAGAATTGAAATTTCTTAAATGTAGGCTTCATTTTTCTTCGTGTGAGGGGGAGTGTAGGCCAAAAATTGGGCCAAAGTGCAAGTCAACGCCAATGCGTGTTCCCATGACTTGGCATCTGCATCTGCACTTTTCATGTGGGGGGTGTTCGAATGTTGCGCTTGATGGCAAACACAGATGCAGATACAAATACTGAGATATGCAGATACACTTGCTGGCTGGCAGCTGCACTTGCCCCGTCACATTATTTTAATTATTTGTTTACGCAAGGCAAACAAACTTGCAGGCGGCACTTGTCTTGTCTTGTTTTCTGGATCGTCGTTAAAAGTTACGAGCTCGAGTTCTGAGTTCTGAGAACAGAGAGCCGGCCGAAAACAAAGCCAAGGCGCCTAATTAGCCTTCACAGACAACGAGTCCCGCTCTTGGCGTCATGCGAATTTGTCAAATTAAGTAGCAGACGCGCCGCTTCAGCTCCAATGAGTCAGCTGTTCGGCATGCCAGTGTCAGAATTAACGTTCCCGAAAATGTGCAGGCAATTATCAGGGCCAGCTGGCAGCCAAAAAAAGGAAAAAAAAATTAAAATTGCGAAAGCACCAAGGACGCTTTGCCAGGAGGCAGACGACATGCAGGATGCGCGGCGCCAACATCTGCAACACGCGCCGAATAAAACGAAAAGTGGCAACCAACAGCCAAGGGACAGAGGGCGAGGACAGCTCTAGTGAAGCGACACTGATTAAAAAATTGTTTGACAAGAAATCAGCGCGACGTTTGTCCAACTGGAGAGTGGAAAGTGGAGCTCCAAAGGCTGGGCGATTGGAGCCCGGGGACCGTAGACCGTAGACTGTAGACATCAGTCGCCTGTTGACTGCCACTGGGGTAAAAAATAAAAAATACAGTAAAAAACACTGAAGTGTCGCCGTTAATTTGGCGTAAATTTAATTGTCAGCTATAATTAAATTGATTTTCACTCCGGTAGCGAACTGCTGACTGGAGGCATTGCTCGAATTACTGCCGTGCGTTGGCCCGAAGTGGCGCCCAATCTGCCTCAATTTTGCCATCTTCCCATCTGCCTGCCGCTGAAAAAGTTCTCTGATTTTTTCCTTCAAAAATGGTATTTATTTAAATCGGAATTACTGGTCTCTCTACGGCAAACATTAACGCATGTTTCTCTTTCTGCCCAAAACCAAATGTGTCCCTGGGCCCACGGGTATCCCGAAAAGAATATATAAATACATATCATTTTTTGTTGCGTGGGCAACGAAATTAAATTGCATTAAAAACACATAAATATATTTTGGGCCAGCTCTTATCAGGGGGAATTTCTCGAAGCGGCAACAAGGCAATCGAAATATATAATATAGTGAAAATATGTGTATGGGTCTTTAGTTCTAAATTTGTGCTACATTCCACAGAGGCGTAGGATGAGAGGGCTTAAAAAAATTGTCTAAAAATTATAAATAAGTTATACTCTAAATGGTGTTTTCTGTCTTGGCTCTGATATTAAAGGGGATAAAAAAGACAATTGACACCTTTTATTAGCTACGACTTAAAAAAATATTTATTAAAAAGAAAATATCGAACTCTTTTGTTTTGTTTTATTTGAAAACCCTCTTCCCCTGATCTGTGACTAAGCCCCTGACCTTTTAGTGTACAGATGCCAGAGGGCTGTGTTCTGTTGTGCGTCGTGCTGTGCCGAAAAACTGGCACAAATTCAAAAATGATTTTTACGCAATTTTACGACAACTTGAAAAAGAACATACTATAAATAAATAGCCCCTTGGTTGGGTAGAACTAGTTGTACCTTGCATCTGTGAGTTACTTTCGCTTTTGTGTTGCTGTTGTTGCTGCTGCCTGTGACATGAGTCACAAAAGGCAAACAGTCGCTGTCGCATGTTTACCTACGAATTCGCCCTGTGCATTTTAATTGAAAATAATAAACACGCGTGTAAATAATGTGCCCAGGCCCTGTCAGACCCAGAACGCACCCAGCATATTTGGCCCAGTTTTGAGGTTGCTGCTGTTGCTGCTGCTGCTGCTGCTACTGCTGCTACTTCTATCTGCAACCAAGCGAGCTGTGTCCTGTCGTGTCCTGTAACTGCGCCTGGGCTCCTCTTCAAACCTCCAGCTGGAGCTACAGCTACACCAAACGGGTCGTGTTGCGCAGCATGTGTTGCATGTTGCTGCTGCACCAGCAGCACCAGCAGGAGCAGCACAGCAGCAGTGTCTGTTGTTGCTGTGTCGGCGAAAAATATCCTGCAGCTAGTCGTTGCCATATTTTACTTTTTAAATGCCGTGCGGCTGCTTTGTGTGCCATTGCTGGCATTTTAATTTATTTGCTCATTCTCACTGTTTTCCAGTTTTCAGTTTCAGTCCCTACTTTTTCGACTGGTTGTTGCGGTTGAAATTGCTCGTGCTCTCTTGAATCTTTTATTAAAACCAACACAATTCACAGCTTGAGTGAGAACCAGAAATTAAGCTGACTAGTCAAGGCTCTTAGGGTGCCGCAGCATTCAATCTGCCGGTTGCATCAGAAAGTGTATTTATCCTTCGTCCTGCCACGTGGCTTGTTATTTTTACATTTGAGCCAAAATTAAAAGCGCATAAATTTGTATAATTCATGGACATGTGCACCAGCTGCTGTGGTTCGGGGGGCATGGCCCACATACTTCATACTCAGAGGCATTTGTTGGTCCTCCGTGTAATTGGAATCAAGTAATTTACGCGCCATTAGGACGACCTGTCGAACCTTCTGCAATGCAATTAACATAACATAAAATTGCAGTTCGCTGGGCGGGGCTGTTTGTATTTTGCTATTTTCTGTAATTGCGGTGGCCTGAAATTTTAATACGCTGCAAGTGGCATTCAATCGATTGCAATTAAAAACCTGTTTGAGCAAATAAATAATTAAACATTACTGCCAAGCCGGGCGCGTAAATCAAGGAAATCAGCTTACAGCTAAATTAACCAAAGCCGCAACTAATTTGGTCATCAATAATGCATTTTGCCCAATAAAGCATAATAATATTTAAGTTCCGAGAGCTGGTCGAATAAGCGGCAACAATCGTCGGCCGTTAGCTCTGAATTTTATGTTTTGCTTAAATGCTCCTTCAGACTCTCGAGTTAAGTGCTTCAAAGCCAAGCAACAGTTGCCAGGAAAAAAACACACCAGGAGCCAGAACAACGAAGAAAACTGAAAAAAAGGAAAAAATCAGCCACGTAATGGCCGACAACAAGGACAACAAAGCGCTGACTGGAATATTTTTCGTATTTTATTATTAAATCACGTAGCCAGTGCAATACGGCGTCCAAAATGACAGCGAACGCATTTTAATTGAAAGGAAAGGCATCGCTGAGAAGTACGTTCTCGGGTCTGGGAAAAAAAGCCAAAGTATAAGCCAACTTGAACCGATGATGTGGCACAAGCAGACGAATGGGGAAAGTGGGTGGAAAGTGTAGGTTGTTAGTGGGCGTTGGAAAACGGCGAGTGAGTCGCGCTTCTGCAAGAGACTTTGGCCGAGAAGTTTTCTAATTGAAAATGGCGTCGCAAAATTTAATTTGAAAACTTTCACTGGCAGGCCTGGAGAGCCTGTGCTGACCCACAACGACATCGACAACGACTTGCCAGATTTGTGAAAAATCCCCAGCGGAACTGCGAGAAAATGCTCGGACATATTAGAGACGTGGTGGCGGTTTTGGTTAGCTACATTATCAGAAAGACAAGAAAAAAATACTTTTCCAAAAATCGAATTAGAGGTAGGGGTAGAAAATGCTCGGCTTTTCCAATCCACACTCAAAACCGCAATTCAAGGACATCAACTCTTGATCTCATGAATTTTGATTACAAAACATACTCCTTTATTTACTTTCTTTAATATTTATTTCCGGTTATAGAATGCCTAGCTCTTATAAACTTTATTAAGTGTTTGATAGTGCAATACCAATTATCTTCTATAACATTTTTATTGTAAAACCTTAATTTCTAACAGTGTACACACTTGTTATTAATAAGCCTGCAAAAGAATGTTGGGAAACATTTCATTTCGGGGGCCGCCAAGAAATATTTCGCCTAATTGAATCGCCTGGCGCGAATATTTGTTGCTCGACTTCTTTGGCGCCATGAATTCGCGACACTCGCCCCAAACATTTTGTCTTTAAATAATTTTTCCTCTTTTTTTGTGGACCTGCACAGGGAGCTTCTTAATTTCTACATTACCACTGCGTTGGCCAAAACGAAGTAATGCAAACAGGGAACGGAGAACACAAGAGTCATGTACTTTGGTTGAGGGCTTTTTTTGGGTTTATTTGCCTCCAAAGATGGCGGCAACAGGAAGTACACACACATTCACACACATACACACACTCTAGCGATGGGGGAGAAGAAAAATACGCAGAGGCAAAGTCAAAGGCTGAACTAAGGAAAACAAAACATTCTGGCATTTCTAATTATAAGTAAATATTCATACTCACATTTCCAGCAGCCCAAAGACTGAGTGTGTGTGTGAGTGAGTGTGTGTGGAAGCACTTTAAAAGTTATTTACACACACAAACACACACACGCTGAATGGAGGCAACCATGTTAGGCAGCCCGTAATGCATGCTAAAAAGTGTGAGAAAGTACATTAGGGTCACTGACGACTTTGACTACACTACAAAGGGGCGTGGCAGGGGGGCGTGACCCGACAGCTGGCGGGGCAAAAAGGGAGGAACAGGAGCAGGGGCAGGAACAGGAGGCTCGTCCGCAATGGCAACCACTTTCGCTCTCAACTTGCTACATTTTGTGGCGAGTGTGTGTCTGTGTGTGTTTGCCATAATGTACAATTTAAATGTAAACAATTTGGCCCAACGCGGCAAAGGCAGCCGTGGAATAAAAAGCAGTAAGTAAGGTCGACTGGCCGAGGAGGGGAGGGGACGATGGCAGGAAATGAAAAAGCAGAGTCCGGCAGGAGTCTGAATAAAATATTTAAGAGCCAGCAGCATCGAAGAGTTCCGTTTTGTTCCGCTCCCCTCCCCTTTATATGTGGCATATGGCAAACTGGCGCAGTGTAGCATCTGCTGCTGCCGCTCTGAATAGTGAAACTCAAATATTTATCTTGGCAATTGCCTGTAATTTGGTTTAGTTCCGACTTGCCACCGTTCTAAATAAACTTTTCATTAGCAGCCATGAAAGCAGCTCAAATACGCACACAAAAAGGGCTAAGAATCGGGAGCACAGACACGCACGCATATTTATGCTGAGTTCGCTGGCTCTGATTTCAGTTAATTAACTAACTTATATTTTGCGTAATTGACTTTTATGTGCGTTTGGCAAACGTTTCAATCAAACCCTAACCACGCATATTCAGCGCAGCGCCATCCACCAAGAAAACAAAGCCGCAACCGCAGAACAAAACCACACTGCGCATACAGTGCGTATGTGTAATGTGTAATGTGTCAACCCCAATAACCCGATCCGAATTCCACATGCTTACGCTTTAAATATCAATTGAATAAAAACCATTTGGCCAACACAAAAATGCACAGATATTGAAAGATTGCCAACCAGATTTTGTTTCTATATATTTTTTCTTCTCTTTTATATGTCACAGTACCATTGTTTTTTGGTGCGGCTGCTGTTTACAATGACACGACACACTTAATGGGCAGCCTGTGAGTCTCATTTTATTTTGCCAAACGCTTTGTGGATTTTCTATTTTTGTTTTTTCAACACTTTTCGCAATGGGTTTATTTTGCCCAAAGTTCATTAAACTATTGGAGTGGAGCCAAAATACGTTTAACAGAAAGCCGCAACAAAATCAATTAAATGTATCCGTCGGTGCGATCTTTAAAGAAGTGGCTCTCGCCTTAAAGAGCCACAAAGGCCTCCAGCCACTGCATAATTAATGCAACGTTGTCTTGGGGCTGTGGCCTTGCAGGGAAACCGAGGGTTCTTGCTGGCTCACGGCCTAGGCAAATGGGGCACGAAAAGCTGCTGGCTGCTCTTGGTTTATGCATGCAAAGTAACACGCTGCGTATGCGCAATTTTCGCCAGTAAACTTAAAGCTTTAGGGCCTTTGGGAAATGGTAGCATCGTGAAATAATATAAAAACCACATTATGTGTGCGTGAGTAAGACCCCGCGAGGAATCCCAAATGCATTTCCTATTTTTACTTTATTCGAAAATGCATTCGAAAACACTCCATGACGGGGCATTGTCTTAATCAGAATTATAAAACAGCCATAAACACTCAGCACATTCGATGGAAACTAATTGATCCATGCTGAGAGCCTGTCAAATGCAGCGATGCACAAATGATGAGCTACCCAGAAACTCCCTCAAGCAGTATAAATTCCAATTGAATTGGTGCTCCTCTTGTCTTGCCCTCGCCCATTCATCTGTGGGTTAAGTAAATTACATGGGTCTAAAAATAGCCAGAAATAATGCGATGTGTCAAAACAAAACATCAAAAACGAAGGAGGGCCGCAGGTAGAACTGTGTGTATAGCGTTTTGGTTCGCCTTGCCTTGCGTCGCCTTGGAACTTGGAGCTTGGGGCCCACATCAAAGACGACGAATTCGTCGACGGGCTGCCAATAGAAGAATTAAATGTAAGCATAAATCATTAGGAACGAGCCGACGATTGCCGCTAACAACTGGGCAAATGCCAGAGGCAATTATAAATAGATCTGGACTCGGGGGAGCACATCAAAAGTGCTCCCTGCGCCTTGCTTGCTTAATTGGTCAGAAAGAGGATGGGGAGTCGACTCGACTGCAACACGGATATCTTCCGCTTGGGGAGATTGTGCAACCACATGCGTGTGGCAGCCGTGCCTTAGATTTAGACACTGCCATTTGGCCTCGCACATCCGGGGCCATTCATAAGGATTTACGGCTAGGTGTCGACTTCTCGTTTGGCCACATATTTGCACAGCCTGCCGCAAGCCAAAGCGTTGACAAATTGCAGCACTGTTTGCCATTTTGCTCAAGTTGTCAGCGAGTGCGCGCCGGCAAGTATGCAACGCCGTATAACAAATGGCCAACTCTTTGGCTTTTGCGGGCAAAAGAACACAGCTTAGAAAAAGCTGCTGCGCTGTGGGATTTCAATAATTTGCAAATATTTTTCGCCCCACGTCGTCGCTGCATGCATTTTTGTTTTTTTCCCTAATCCAATTTTCTTGCGTTAAAAACATTTCAGCTTCAAAGAGCAAAGAAAATACCAGCAAAAATAAATGTTTTTTTAAAATATTTCGCAAACTAAAAACCGTGCCAACTTTTGGTGTTGCTTGAAATTAAGTCATAAAAGCTCCGTCGATCGGTTGTTGAATTTAAACTGCAAATAAACACAGTCCTCTACTCGAGGCAATTTAAACACACTTTTGCTTTAAGGAACCAGATAACGAGGCCTCGAAACGAAACGAGAGCCGCATTATTGTGCAGGTGGAGCAAAAATAAAAGAAGCCGCTCAGGCGGAAACAATGTGGAAATTTTACAGGTTGCCCTGTCAAATAAAATAACACAAAACATGGGCCCAACACAAATTCACAAGAAATCATTTTTTTGTCGAATGGAAAAAAACGGAAAAATGGGGACACAGCCAGGGAACGAGAAACCGACAAGGACCAAAAAAGAAACATCAAGCTCAACAACGGCAAACGACGCTGGTGACGACAATCGGCAAACGGAAGCGGAGCAGGGCAATATGACAGCGGGATAAGGCGGTGGGCGGCAGTGGGCGTGGCCGTGGGGCAGGTGTGGGTGTTCTGGGTACGGGTCTGCCACGAATGGCAAGCGGAAGCTTTGTGTTAAAATAACAAACAATCAGCCGAATCATGCAGGAAGTGCAAATAATAAATAAATATATCGCATACCCAGGTATTGCTCCTTGATCAACTTCGATTGCTGGCGACAGCCCTCTTGGCCTGCTAATAAAGTAAAGGAAGTGTACGAAACAGAAAGAAATCTTTTTCAAATCAAGACGTGTTTAAACTCAGCTGGGGAAATTGAGACGCACAACAGCATAAATTGTGTTGAATTGTTTTGCATGATATAAATGTATTAGAAAGGAAGGAAAAATATTACATTTTGAAACACTTTTTTCATTGTGTAGAATTTGTTTACATTCTTGGGTTTCGTCTAAATCAAGAAAAACCCATTATTGAAAATACATTTGTAAAGGCAATTTTACATTTGCTTTGCCATTTGAATATTCAATATATCCTTATTTCACATTTTAACAAAAAACGGTCATGTATGGAACCAAAAAAATAATAAAATAATAATGCTATAATGGATAATCCAGAAAAGCGACTATTATATTTGGTTTCACAGTTACCAAGGGAAGAACTTTTTATAGAGTCAGGTTTATAAAATAATTAATCAACTTTTCGGGATTAGAATTTAATTATACACAATTTTTTCCAACTTCATAGCCTTGTTGCAGAATTTAGTTAGTGTTTTTTCCCGCAGTGCTTATAAATAATACAATTAATTTTTTTATTCCACAGTACCCGCTCGATTGGTTTGGGCCGCTTTGGGCAAAACCGTGGAGCTGCCCTGCGACTTGACGCCGCCCACGCCGCAGGATTCGGTGAAGCTGCTGCTCTGGTTCAAGGACACCACCGGCATTCCCCTGTACAGGTGAGCGAAACTACATCTTCACACATCCCGGGGCCACTGGTGCGTAACCATCCACTCTGCGAGTCCCGCAGCAGACAGCCATCCATCCGTTTATCCATCCATCAGCAGCGTAAAATAATCGTCAACATCCCTTTTTCGTACACCTAACGTGTTTTTTGCTCGCCGAGCGCTTTTGGCTTATTTCCGGCAGCTGCCACATGTGTACTTGTCTGGATGTTTTGGGGCAAGGATGCGACCGTCATAATCCACTTTGTTATAATAAATGTAAAGCACATCCGATTACGGCTGTCGTTGCTAAAGTGTAGCAAATTTTCACGCACACACGCATATGTGAACCCATGGCCATTCGGCCCTCACACATGGATTTTTATAAATTTGCGCTGATAAATTTTCAATATAAATTGTGGCAGCCCGCGTGTGCCCTGCATACCAAGTGGAAATGCCTTCCGACTTTGCGTGCCGCAGCCGGGAAACACTCGGGAGCACTCATTAGAAGGGGTTTTATGGATGGCAAACGGGGCCGGGATCTGTGTCAGCCATGCACGTGAAGTGGCCGGCACTCGATAATCATAAGCGGAGAAAATGCAGCGGGAGCCGAACCCTAAGCGATAGCCACCCCAGAGCGCTGAAATAAACAGAGTAATTTACTAAAACAGCAACAAATTACTGCAATTTGCGCCAAGCTGGCAAAGTGGCGATATTGAGTGGTGTGTACAGGAGTTCGTCCTGCACACAGACAAACGAAGGAGCATTCCGTACTTAACTCCTGGCTCATGGTGTGCAAATTGAGAGTCATTTTTTATGCCCCTAAATTATGCGAGGGGCGGCGAGGTGGAACGTCGGCCAACTTATGCTCCTCGCATATGTTTATTTATGACATCTAATAATCGCTACATGCAGCCACGCCCCCTCACTTATTCTCTCCTTGCTCCATGATTTTCTTTTTCCTCTGCAGCCTGGACTCGAGGGGCGGAAATGTGAAGCTGGCACCACATGCCGCCATAGCTAGCGATCTGGGGCAGCGTCTGTTCTTCAGCATCGGCGATAATCCCAAGGATTCGCGCCTGCAGATCAACGATGTGAAGCCGGAGGACGGAGGCGTCTACCGATGTCGCGTTGACTTCTTCAACTCCCCGACGCGCAACTTCAGGCACAACCTCACATTAGTTGGTATGCACTGGATATGGTGACCCCTGAAGCCGCTGACTCTTAAATGGGCACATTATCTGCTTTCCATTTCAGTGCCTCCCGAGGAGCCACGAATCTTCGATGCCCAGGGCAAGGAGATATCCCAGTTGGCAGGACCCTTCCGCGAGGGCTATGAGCTCTTCCTGTGCTGCCAAGTGAGGGGAGGTGAGTAACCAGATTTAAGTTACTGCTTAGAAAAATAAGGATTTAATGCACTCAATGGTAATTTTATTGAGTGTAAACCAATAATATTATAATCTCATAAAAAAATATGTAGTGATTGAGTTTGTTTGCCTTAAAAAAGACCTTCCGCTCATGACATAAAGATTACTCTATCTTTAATTAAAAAATTCATTCAGATTGAAAGATAATATGAAAACCATATTTTAAAAAATATAAATCATTTGTTTAAATTCTATTTAATCAACATAGCAAAAAGTGAATAAATCCCCTCGACATATCAACCCCTTTTTTGCTGTGCACTTAAACGCACTTGATGCGGTGGTTTGACCCACTTAACTTTCATGCGTTTGACTGTGTTTGTCAGCTCCACTGTGACCGCAGTCTGACGCATTGTTTACCATCGCACTCAGGAGTGTCAATTGCAACCGGCAGGGATTCTCCATATCCCGCAGCACATCCCTGCTCATCACATCCCGCATTGGGCTGAAAGCGAGCAGCTACCATTACCCACTGACTGCTAATTCACCCCTCTTTCCAGGACGTCCCCCGCCGAAGGTCACCTGGTGGCGCGACGACACGGAGCTCATCGGTACCAGCCACACTTCCGTGGAGGAGGGGGCCACCATGATGGTTAATCAGCTCCTGATTGGGACCACCACGCGGGACTTCTATGGCGTTCGCATCGAGTGCCGGGCGCAGGGAACGCGACTGGTGGAGCCGGTCCGCAAGGACGTCACCGTGCAGGTTTACTGTAAGTCTTCACCCCAATAAATATTTACATTTCATTACATTACATTTCCGCAAGCTACCAGCAAATAAAGGTTTTTATTTTCACTTAAAGTCACAAAAACAATTGTTGATTCGTTATCTCGTTGACCTAAAGTTTATATTTCCGTTATTGCTATGTAACATAGTTATACACATCTACATAGTTGGATTATCTTTATTTAACAAACAAAAATGTTTTCGCTTTGAATGGTAGTATTAATCATTAACAGGAAATTACTTCTTTCATGTGAGAAATATAGTGCTTAGTTTTTGGGTCTTTATCAACATTATATATATTTTTTGACAATTTTAAGAAACGAAGAATAACTAAGAATATGTGACATATTTTTCGATAAACAAAGCATTACCGTTCAGAAAGTGTCCTTGCAATCTTTATAAAAATATGAATAAATTAAAGTATTAAATTCATTTTAAAAATAGAACGGCTCTATGAATAATCTTCAATTACTGTTTTTAAATGCAATTCAAGTCATGGATTACCTTTAAGAGAATAGAACGAATTCCAGCTATTATTAGAACACTAAGTTACCAGTCTTTAAACTTACAATCACAAATTTGTCTCCTTCCAGTGAAACCCGTTCGCGTGAAGATCGCCACGCCCAACGAACTGCTGACCGCCGGACATCCTGTGCCCATTCGTTGCGAGTCCTGGGGCTCGTATCCGGCGGCCAAGATCACCTGGCTGCTCGACGGCGAGCCCATCCGGAATGCCGAGGTCACCGTGCACAGCGACAAGGAGGTGAGTGCATGTCCCTGCCAAATTGCCCGAAATTGTCAGACTATTTTGCGGGGTCTGCGGAGGCGGAAACTGGATGAGGAGAAAGTTTTCGTTCTTGTTGCCGTTCCCAGGACAACGCAACTTTGTGCCGGAAAATTTGCTTTCAGCGTTTGACATTTGATAGCCGGCCGCAGTGCAGCAGGCACTTGTTCACATATATAAAACTGTGCGGCGCTTAATAGCTCCAGAGTTGGGCAACAACAAAGGCGACCAAGGCGACCACTGGGTGACCCTAAATGCGAGCAGGGCAAACTTTTCCAGCAACCTCAGGGAGACAAGGAGCAGGGAGCAGGACGAGCCAGGATAGTCAACCAGCCTCGGCTTCTTTGATGAACTGCACTGTCGAAAAGTTTCGCCCAAGCTGCACAAATTTGCACTCCATGGCCCCGGCCATTGATTCGGCTAATGTGCGAATTTTTATTGGAATTCATGGGGCCGGACCTCAACAAACTATTTGTTAGCAAAATGGGAGCAATTTTTTTCACTCAAGCCAGCATTTATCAGATCCCTCTGCTTCCCACTGGTTTCGGAGATGTCTCAGTTTTCGGCATCCATTAGTCGCTTTTCGTGGTACTGGCTTTTTCGCTCTCTAATTATGCCATGTAAATGGATAGATGCTGCCAAACGTCGCCGGGCATTAGTCAAGTCGTGCATAACCGAGTCCTCTTCGATCCTGGGGACAGATTGCCACACACAACGGGCAGAACGCTTGTTAGTTTTCCTGGCCCGACTTCGATTGTTGCCAAAACAGAGGCTAGCCCTCTGGTTCTGGAGCTGGCTGGTGTCGTAACTTAATACCCGGTTTGCCATGAGCTCCTCCGTTTCTCCATTCCTTATTCGAGGACTGACTGGGTACTGCTGCACAAGGCTTAGCTGGAAATTCGAGTCATTATTATCGAAGTACATGCTGGGAAATGCCACTCGAGTAGACCACACAACATACCCTAAACTAACGAAGAGCTGTCCATCAACTAGCGGCATAAGCCAGCCCTAAAAAGTATAGGTTTCACAAAATTTGAAGGCTCATTTACAAGCAAAACGCTTAAAGCAAATCATCACTTTTAAGCTTATCAAAGTGAAGCGACTGGAATTCATACTATTTTAAGTGAAATTGGAGATAGCCAATAGAAACTGGCTTAACTCTAATGAAAGCGAACATTTTGTTTTAATTTTTAAAACTTCAAAAACGAAGATAACCGAATTTAGCTATGCATTTTTATAGTAGGCCTTTAGGCCTTTAAACCTTTTTTCCTTTTAAAGAGTAGTAAGCTTCAGCTAATAAGCCTTTCTTTTCGTTCCCATTTATTCCACGCAGGACGGCAATATCACCACGAGCATACTGACATTGAAGGTAACATCGGAGAACGATAATGCCGAGCTGACGTGTCGGGCCACGAATCCTTGGTTCTCCGGTGGCGCCATCGAGGACAAGCGCATCATCCGGGTGGCATGTAAGTTCACACAGGATATATTCCTCCTTTGCGACAGGTTAGCTCGGAGTCTGTTTTTAGCAGAAATGCGGCCTGTGGACCGAAGGCTGCTGGTTATTTGGGTCTGGGTCTAAATCCGGGGCCATGGCCAGGAGAGGCTTTTGTGTATCCTCAACACAAGCTAGCCAGGTCGTGGCCTTTATGTGTGGAGTGTGTGTGTATGATGGCTGGGTAGAGGAAAGTCCAATTAGAAGCATATTACGGCCAGAGCCAGCGTAATTTTATTATGGCCAAAGGAGCAAAAGGAGCCGGAGCCTGCTAAGTTTACTTGGAGGCCACATCAACCTGTTGGCCACCTTTCACTAAGCCGCTTATAAAATGCAGTCAAGTTGACTTCAATGTCGTGTTCTTCGACTTGCCTTGATTAAATTTGCACCGTTATGTTTCTATTGCTCATTTTTTGCCGGCCTCCATAATATTTGCAACATCCGCTTCCGGCTTCCGCTTTACATTACTCCCTCCGCTGCTCTCGTTAAAGTTTCTTCGCATAAAAGGGAGTTGGGTTGGATGCACTCCGAAAAACCGGATACATATTTGGATAGTTCGAAGAACTAAAGTTAAATAATAAACTTATTTTGTATGCACACAAACAAAATATTGTTCGATTAGCAAAACTTTCAGATAATATGGCTATCGCAGAAAATATTGTAAACGTTATTTGTACAAATTTAACCGATTTGTTTAATAAAACAAATGCTTAAACTTATTTACAAAAAATATCATATACTCTCACGTTAGCTCAAAAATAGAATAAATAAGAAATGCAAATAATCAAATGACTCAAACTTTGAGTGTATCAACATATAGAAGGCGGAATTACCTGAACTCAAATCAGGCCGGCAGGCGACTTGATTCACCCGCTTTTCATTTTGTGCTGCCTTTTAATAATTCACTATAAACGTCAGCATTTTTTCTGCCGGCCAGCCCACGCCATTGACATTTTCCGCAGAGCCGTAGCCGTGGAATAAGCCACTATAGTTCAGTCCCCAGGATGGACATCGGTCGTCGGATGGGGACAAAAGACTGGCTGGCGCCGACAGTCTCCGACGCGTATTAGATTTTTACAACCGTAACTAATAGTCCCATTTGGCGTGTGGTCAAGAGGCCAGGGACGAGATGAGGCCTCCGGAGGCCAAAGGATGTACCGCAGCTGGAACTAAGTACATTACGCAATGCTGCTGTCCGGGCGCCGGGTTCACCTCCTCGGCCATTGCCGTTTATTATTTTGACTTTTATTTAGCCATTCGCTGCGCTCATTAAGCCGGATGCCGCACTTACTTATTCGCCTGTCTCTTTTTTTAGATCCCCCGACGGTATCGGTGCACTTGGCCAACGAGGATCCCAGTCGGCTGGTGACGCGGGCCGAGGGCCAGAATGTCACTTTCAAATGCCGGGCAGATGCCAGGCCGCCGGTGACCAGCTACTCCTGGTTCAAGAATGTAAGTATAGTATAGTCACTGATTTTCCCCCCCCTTTCTTATCATCCATTTCCACAAAAACTCGCAACATTTCTACCCACTCCAGCACTAACGACCTGAACAGCTGACGTGTATCAGACACTTTTCGAAATTTTTATTATCAATTGTTGGTTGCTCCGGAGGCGTCGACATTCCTGTGGCCCCATAAGCAGACACTTTTGCGGTTTAATTTCATTTGGCAGGACCCTTAAAGCGGCATCGCTCGCATTCCTGCTGGGCGAGAATAATGGTGGTCAAGAAGTGAGAGGCGAGAAGCGGGCCAACAAATGCTCGGCTCATTTTTCAAACGTCTTATAATTGGCTCATGATGTCCATTGAAGTCCATTCGTGTTGCAAATTATTTAACTATTAATCATGCGACAAATAAACCGAAAGAGATTGAGATTGTTGCCCATTTTTGCTACTTTTCCTTGACCAACCATTGTTGACTGGCTGTGACTTTGTCTTGGGTTTTTATTATTAAACCGCATGATTCTGACATCCTTTGACAGTTTTGTCCACATGGTCACATCATCATTTTTCATAACTAGCAAAAACCATAAACCCGAGCTCATATTTTCCCATCGCTTTTCCCTTGCCATTTTTCTCTTTTTCGCCGAGCAGTTAACAAATTGCCAAAATCATTTTGCAGGGGAAAGAAAAGGGGGTGCTTTTCTGAAAACTTCTCTTTATTTAGGGCACTTTGATTTTTGATTTTCAGTCCTCCTTTTTCTGGTGCTGGCATTAATAGGCAGAGAGAAAATGAGGCAAAGAATTATGAAAAACGACTGGCCAAATGTGCTCAAAAAGTTCCATAGAACGAAGTTTGTCACTTCTTCAAGTTGTTTGACGTCAGTTTGCCGTATAGATTTTTATTATCAGACTATTTTCCGCTTTTCCTTACCATTTTCCCGGAAACTTTTGCACTGGGTCAACATGAACTTTTCAGTCGGCGGTTAAGAGTGCTCTCTCTGCAAATTAATGCCACAGAGGAATCAAATTAAAGCAGCTTTCGAGGGAATACACAAATGTGTGCCCCCAACTTTGCTGCTCGGCATTGTTAAATGCATTATTGCACAAGGGCCAATGCAATTACCACTCTCCAACAACGCAGTCATGCCAGTTAATGAATTTTACAAATAATCAAATGATGCAGCATGGCCAATTTGCGGCGGATCTATAACGCGCGTGTGTTTTTCCACAGAGGGACAGGGCTGGAAAGTGGTGCAAATTAGCCGTGAATGATACAAGGTGGTGGTGGTGGTGGTGGTGTTGGTGGACGGAACTTAAGCTATTTAAATTGCATTATTGTTATGATAAATTAATTAAACGCATGTGTAAATGTCAGCCGGGATTTTGCTACTAAATGCATAATCGAATTATTTAAGAGTCAAGCTGTGCAAATGGAGCATTCGCATCCGCATGAAGTCACTTGTCGGGTAATTCAATGAGCAGTTTGAGTGCCGGCTGCCAAAAGTCTAATGTCGAATGCCAAAAAATACATTAATTTGATTTAATAAAATCCGTTTATTATTATTCGGCACACTAAAATACCGCATTCGGCGGCGGCAACCGCAATTGCCACACTGCCGCTCGGCAATGGCAAATGGCAAATAGCCGGGCGGGAAGCATTGGCTCCATTGTGGTTGCCATTTAGTGCTGCTAGTGATGGTGGTTGTGGGTCCTGTGGTCACTGGACAATGCAGCCGGCAGCACCGCAATTTGTGCCATCTAAGACCAGTGGGACAATACTTTGGGCATATGTGTTCCGTATGCCTATTCCAAAGCTAATGCGGAAAGCCACCAAAATAATTCATCAAATAATTAGAATATTAATTTAAAATATTGACAACAATTTCTCTACTTATCTCTGTTTTTAATTTATTTTCCATGTTTATTATTTTAATATTTATAGTTATAGCTTCCCAATGAAAGTCGGGTATAAATGGCAACTTTTAATAATAAATAATCAGAAACTAATTACCATTTTCAAATTTGTTTCAAATAATCACTTTATTTTTATACCCGTTACTCGTAGAGTAAAAGGGTATATTGTATTCGTGCAAAAGTATGTAACAGGTAGAAGGAAGCGTTTCCGACCCTATAAAGTATATATATTCTTGATCAGGGTCACTAGCCGAGTCGATATAGCCATGTCCGTCTGTCCGTCTGTCCGTCTGTCCGTCTGTCCGTCTGTCCGTCTGTCCGTCTGTCTGTCTGTCCGTATGAACGCTGAGATCTCGGAAACTATAAAAGCTAGAAGATTGGCATTTTGCATGCAGATTCTAGGAGTTCCTACGCAGCGCAAGTTTGTTTCAAAAAGGTGCCACGCCCCCTTTAACGCCCACAATCGCTTATATACGATTTTAAAAACTTAAATATTTCGGAAAAGTAAAAATGCAGTTTTATTGTGTTTATCAATACCTATCGAAATGTAGAAGAAATTTTTCAAATCGGACCATTCGTTAAAAAGTTATGCGTGATCAAAGTTTCTATCTCCATCTCCCTCGCACTCCCTTTACCTGAGTAACGGGTATCTGATAGTCGGGGCACCCGACTATAGCGTTCTCTCTTGTTGCAATTCATTTTCATTTTAAACTCCAAAGAATAATAAAAACGTCAAACATAGGCAGACTTAGAAATTGAATTTATAGCAAACCAAAAGCAAAACCAAACAAGAAAGGAAAGCTAACTTCGGGCGAAGCCGAAGTTGATATACCCTTGCAGAATATTCTGTAAATAATATTCTCCAAAATTATTCATATAATGCATTCTAAATACTCATAAAAATCCCAACTTCCTAAATTTAACAAGAGAGAACGCTATAGTCGGGTGCCCCGACTATCAGATACCCGTTACTCAGGTAAAAGAAGTGCGAGGGAGATGGAGATAGAAACTTTGATCACGCATAACTTTTAAACGAATGGTCCGATTTGAAAAATGTCTTCTACATTTCGATAGGTATTGATAAACACAATAAAACTGCATTTTTACTTTTCCGAAATATTTAAATTTTTAAAATCGTATATAAGCGATTGTGGGCGTTAAAGGGGGCGTGGCACCTTTTTGAAACAAACTTGCGCTGCGTAGGAACTCCTAGAATCTACATGCAAAATGCCAATCTTCTAGCTTTTATAGTTTCCGAGATCTCAGCGTTCATACGGACAGACAGACAGACAGACAGACGGACAGACAGACGGACAGACGGACAGACGGACAGACGGACATGGCTAGATCGACTCGGCTAGTGATCCTGAACAAGAATATATATACTTTATAGGGTCGGAAACGCTTCCTTCTAGCTGTTACATACTTTTGCACGAATACAATATACCCTTTTACTCTACGAGTAACGGGTATAAAAACACAAAAGTTATGGCATTTTCAATCGTTCAGTTGTATGGCAGCTATAGGATATAGTCGGCCGATCCCTATAAAATTTGGTAGGTCGGATTGATTGGCCAAATGTAAAACCCATAGAAAATCCCAACTTCCTAACTCTAAAAACACCAAAGTTATGCTATTTCCTATCGTTATATGGGAGCTATAGGATATAGTCGGCCGATCCTTATGAAATTTGGTAGGTCGAATTGATTGGCCAAATAAAGAAGCCATGGAAAATCCCAACTTCCTAACTTTACAAACAGCAGAGTTATGGCATTTCCTATCGTTCAGTTATATGGCAGCTATAGGATATAGTCGGCCGATCCCGGCCGTTCCGACTTATATACTGCGTGCAAAGGAAAGAAGGGTGTGTGCAAAGTTTCAATTCGATATCTTTAAAACTGAGAGACTAGTTCGCGTAGAAACAGACAGACGGACAGACAGACGGACAGACGGACAGACGGACATGCTTATATCAACTCAGGAGGTGATCCTGATCAAGAATATATATACTTTATAGGGTCGGAGATGTCTCCTTCACTGCGTTGCACACTTTTGACCAAAATTATAATACCCTCTGCAAGGGTATAAAAATTAATAAAACCATAAAACTCTGTAATGCGTGTAGAATTGGAAAACCTTAATTCAGGGGTCAATATCAAAAGGTTTTTTATACCCTTGCAGAGGGTATTATAATTTCAGTCAAAAGTTTGCAACGCAGAGAAGGAGACATTTCCGACCCTATAAAGTATATATATTCTTGATCAGCATCACCAGGAGAGTCGATCTAGCCATGTCCGTCTGTCCGTCCGTCTGTCCGTCTGTCCGTCCGTTTCTACGCAAACTAGTCCCTCAGTTTTAAAGCTATCTGCTTGAAACTTTCGCAAAACTTGTCTTTCTATTGCAGGTAGTATATAAGTCGGAACGAGCCGGATCGGGCGACTATATCATATAGCTGCCATATAACTGAACGATCGGAAAAGCCATAACTTTGGTGTTTTTAAAGATAAGAAGTTGGGATTTTCTATGGGTTTTATTTTTGGCCAATCAATCCGACATACCGAATTTCATAAGGATCGGCCGACTATTACTTATAGCTGCCATATAACTGAACGATTGAAAATGCCATAACTTTGGTGTTTTTAAAGTTAGGAAGTTTGGATTTTTTATGAGTTTTGTTTTGGCCAACGGCTGCGACTTACAAAATTTCATATGAATAATTTTGGAGTATATAATTTACAGAATAATCTGCAAGGGTATTTCAACTTCGGCTCCGCCCGAAGTTAGCTTTCCTTTCTTGTTTTGTATTACGTTTCGCTGAAAGCTTAATTTAAACCACAGCTTAGAACGTTTTAAACAGTTTGCCTCTCAATTCATCGGCTACCCAGCCACTACAAACCACGCGAAACCAATTCAGAACCTTAATAATGTCCCCTTCTTCACATTTCAGGGCATGCGAATGTCGGGCGAGAGCACGGAAATAATGCACTTGACGCAACTCGAGAGGGAAAGTGCGGGGGCGTATGCCTGCGGGGCCACAAATACGGAGGGCGAAACTCGGAGCTCCAGCCTCACGCTGAAAGTGCAGTGTAAGTACGAAATAAAATATACACAAACTATGTGCCACGGGGATTGTTGGTGGGGGTGGTGGTGGTAGTTCCACGGCGACGTGATGAAATAACATGGCAAACCGGAAGCGGAAGCTGCAGAATAAAATCAAAATCAACAAGCAATGGCTGCCGGAATAAAAGTTGCCAACTTTTTGGGGCAGCAGCAGCAACAGCAGAAGCAGAAGCGGCTGAAGCGGCTGAAGCGGCAGCAGCGGATGGGGAAATTGCTTAGAAATGATGCATGACCGTCGCTAACTCCATCTGTAACTGTCGGCGTTTGTTGCCCGCTTGTTTACAATTGTAAAATTCGTGCTGCCGCTGGCCTAAACAACCACCATTGATTTATACACACGCACAGACAAAACTTTCGCCTATAAATCCAGCAGCACTCGCAATTTTTGCCACGGCCAACAAACTTTTCATAAACCTCACAGTCCGATTTTTTCCAGCAGCTTCAGGGCAAGCCGTCTGCCTTTGGCCATTTTTTGTGCTGTGATTAATGTGGATTTCATATACTACTCGCACAAGCGATTTGGTTGCATAAATCAGAGGGAAAGCTGCACAATCGATGGAACCTCTGAGAGCCACACGAGTGGGTCTTAAGTACACTATTTGGCCTGGTTCGTGTACCCACATGGCATACAATCTCGAGGCAGTGATATTGTAGGGAGCGATGGTGCGTAGCCCCTTTGTTGGCAGCATTTATTGTGTTGTCAGCTTACAAGCCGAGGACGTCCATTCCTGTTACCAACGCCCAACCGGAAAACTGCCACGTTTCCTTGGCTGCCACTCTGACAATCTGAAATGCATTTCTTCGAACCCCTTCTTTAGAATCGTACGACAGTTTAAGTAGTTTATATTTGAAATTATGAAAGTTTTCCGAGAGTCTTTGCTTTGAGTTTCGACTTTAGGTAACTTTCTTCGCATTTTCCCACACACACACACACACACACACACACACACACACACACACACACACACACACAGGCACACACTAGATTTCCAGCAACAAGTTCGCAGACGCAGACAGATGGCTTAAGTATTTGACGCTGAAATGCAGCTGACTTGTGATAAAAGCCAAGAACGTAGTAATGAAGCTCCAAATGCTTATCTGCCTTGGCGTGACTTACATTTTAAAGGCGGCTTTCAGCACACAATCTGGGATACTACTGCCAGGACACAGACAGACACAAATTCCCTGGGGCCAATGGCAGTGCTTCCGCATATCTGCTCCCATTTCACAGCCAAGTGAAAGTAAACGCCGAGTGACTCGCTTTTCTTCCGATACCTGGCACACAGATTTACCCGCTAAGCTACACATAAAATAAAAGAAAAACCCCTCGTTCGTGAAACGGAAACATGTTAATTACTATGCTCAAGGCTATGTAGCTGGCTCTACTTCCCTTTGGATTTACCATCCTCATTCTTCCCTCATATTTTTGTGTATATTTTGTTGGGGGGTGGCACATTCCCCCGGGAAAGGGGGGCGGTCTGTTTGCTCTCCAAGGGGGAGGCTGAACAAATTTAAAATGAAAACTTTTTGCTGCCTAACAAACTCCCGATCCCACCCATCTCTTTGCAGTCTCCCCGCGTTGTAAGTCGGGCACCGAGCAAACCTCCATCGGAGCCGTCAGTCTGCAGTCGATTCTGGTCAAATGCGAGGTGGATGCCGATCCGCCGGACTCCGTGCGATTCAGTTGGACCTACAACAACACCCGCAACGTCTCGCCGGTAAGTCTGCCTACAAATCACGCGAAAAAATTACAGACATTTAATAAAATATGCATGATTTTTTTCTATTAAGCATATATTGAGTTAAAAACATTTAGGGTAACTTAAACTCGTATAATTGAACAACAACAATTTAGACTCCAATTACTGCTTATAATTATGGTTTCAAAAGTAAAGTGAATTTAGACAAATTTTATTTAATTTGGAAGTACAAGGATAATTTTAAATAAAACTCTTTTCTTCAAATTCAAGAATAATACGTTTAATTCCATTTACAACAATTCGCTTTAGATTTTCAAATGTAATAATGAATTTATACCAAATAGTTTTATTCAGAACTCCATAAATTTAGGAGATTTTTAAAGAAACTTCCTGACTATTTTTTTTTCGTGCACAAGGACTAGGGCAAAGGTACGTTGTCCGCAATCCAAACCGAACTTATTGTGTCTGTAATTATGCCGGGAAACGTGCTGCAACCCGGAGCTTGGCCCGACTGTCGCAATTACTCGGAATACCAGGAAGGAGCCAAGTTCGAAGTCGGGTGCTATTAGCAGAACTTGTGCTAAATACTCGAGGGTTGTCTGGGATTTTCGTTCGACAATTCGGAGCAGACGAACAATGGTCCAAGCAGGGAATCGAGCGTCGTACGTGACTGAGTTAAAATTTAATCAAAATGTATAAATTCGGGATGGTGTAGGGACCAACGCAACGGATATCTACGTTTTAAGGGGAATTTAAAATGCAAACCGTTTAGGTGCAAAGCAGAGGACTGCATAGCTGGCAGGAAAAAAAAATAGAAAGAGATATATGGAAGAGGAAAAATACCAGGAGCAGACACGAATGGCTGACCAAACGAACCGAAGGACTTGCATATGTGACTCGACGGTTCTGGGACAGCTGGGTACAATAAATAAAGTAATTCATTTACCGCAAAAGTTATTTGAAAATCTGTATGAAAACCCGGAGAGCCACAGGATGACTTATCCCGTCGTCTCCAGTCCGATTCGTTTGCCTTGCAATAAAAACTTATTTGCCTTTAAATATTTATGCCTCGATTCGCTTTGCTTTTGGCCGGGCTGGGGATTGGAGATTGGTTTTCGATTTGGTTTCGGGTGGGTTGGCTTGTCTGGGTATGCTTTGATTTGGACTCGACCTGCATTTTATCCTGCCTACGTTCGCACAATGGAGCCGCTCTAATCCGCCGGCTTTGGCCGTCTCCCCTACATTACAGGTGCTCAACTCGCGGATACAATCGAACGGACTGGCCAGCACGGTGACGTATCTGCCGCAGACGGACTCCGAGTTGATAACACTGGCCTGCTGGGCGAGCAATGCGGTGGGTCGCCAAACGACGCCCTGTCTGGTGCACATCCTGCCGGCAAGTAAGTGGAAGTCGAGGAAGTCGAGTCGAGGAAGTTGTTGCCACAAGATGCCGGCACTTACCTCCATCTTCGCCGCAATTTAAACAAGACTGGTGTCGGTATTGCCACCGGTGCCGGTGTTGTTGGCCCCCGTCTATCTCTTATGCACACATAAGGATCTACTTACATAATTGGCGAGTGTGTGCTGGAGGGGAGGAGAGTACGGGGGTGGCATTACCGGTGCCGGTGTTCTTGGCCAAAATGTTGCCAAATAATTCTCAGGTTGAACTGCCAGCCGTTGCTCCAGTACTTGGCTAAATTCGCTTGTTATTAATGCAAACTAGGGGCGTGGTTGATGCACTCAGGGAAAGATTTTCGTTCAGTTTTTAACTTTAAACTTTACCTTTAATTTTAGTAATATTTTGTTACAAATAAATAGTGAATAAGCCACATTTAAAAGTACTTTTTTGAGAAGCTTTTCAATAATTAAAGAAAATGCCAGTGTAAAGATAATTAACTCTCTTATAAGTAACCTACAGTTAAAGTTATTCTATATTAATTATTTAGTTAATATTTTGATAATACGAATTGACTGAAATTTCTTCTTGATAACTAATTATTTTCTTTAGCCCCAATATAAATTTTTATATGAAAGATATATAGCTTTCCTTGATCATAAATTTAGTAAACAATTAGTAATGGTAAAGAAAAGTACATAATATTTCTCAGGCTATTTTTCCCCATTTTGTGCGCTTCTCCCTTGGCGGAAAATCAAAGCTAACTTTGTAATTTTAAGGGCGTATTCACACTCCTAATTATACCCGTTACTCGTAGAGTAAAAGGGTATATTGTATTCGTGCAAAAGTATGTAACAGGTAGAAGGAAGCGTTTCCGACCCTATAAAGTATATATATTCTTGATCAGGGTCACTAGCCGAGTCGATATAGCCATGTCCGTCTGTCCGTCTGTCCGTCTGTCCGTCTGTCCGTCTGTCTGTCCGTCTGTCTGTCTGTCCGTATGAACGCTGAGATCTCGGAAACTATAAAAGCTAGAAGATTGGCATTTTGCATGCAGATTCTAGGAGTTCCTACGCAGCGCAAGTTTGTTTCAAAAAGGTGCCACGCCCCCTTTAACGCCCACAATCGCTTATATACGATTTTAAAAATTTAAATATTTCGGAAAAGTAAAAATGTAGTTTTATTGTGTTTATTAATACCTATCGAAATGTAGAAGAAATTTTTCAAATCGGACCATTCGTTAAAAAGTTATGCGTGATCAAAGTTTCTATCTCCATCTCCCTCGCACTCCCTTTACCTGAGTAACGGGTATCTGATAGTCGGGGCACCCGACTATAGCGTTCTCTCTTGTTTTTTGTTTTAACGGGGCGACGCCTTCATTTGCGGCAAAGTGGCGCTTTAAGGCGACAGGAGCTGCTTTTAAATGCAATTACGAATGGGGTGGTGGGTGGCTCGATGGGTCGGTGGGTCGGCCATTAAGCCATGGCTTGTCTACGACTATGACTATGACTAACTGCTATCTGGGTCCCCTCTTTCCGCAGACACTCCGGAGGCACCGAAGGCCTGCGAATTGCGCAACGACACCGTCCTGGAAGTGGTTTGCATGGCGGGCAGCGACGGTGGTCTCTCGCAATACTTCTTGCTGGAGGCGGTGGGTGGCGACCTCCTGTACTCCAATGATCCTGGTGGATCTGCGGGACAGGGACAGGGCCGCGGGCAGTTTGGCGAGGCCATTGGCCTGGGCGACAACGAAATATCCACGCTCAACGATCAGGTGAGTGAGTTGCAGCTGCAACAGGAGCTCTCTAAATCGAGTTAGCCTAAGTTGATAAGTTCCGGCAGGCAAAACACAAATTGCTCAATTAAATTAAAATTTACTCACGGCTCGGCAAACAGCCAGCAGCTAGAAATCGGATGGATACAGAGGCTGGGGCCGAAACTGAAACAGAAACATCGGAGTCGAGAGACTTGGCAATAATTCACTTGAAATCCATATGGTCAATTAGTGTGCATGTCCTTTGACTTTTCTGCTTGAATTATTAATAAATATCGGATTTTAGGGGGCTCTGGGGGGGCTGGGCTCTTTTTTTGGCTCAACTCGAGTGGAAAAGGGACAACATAATTAATGCCGTAAGTCTAAGTCCCCACATGGAACCGGAATCCCTGGGTCCGCTACCCTTTGTCCGGCACTCGGGGAGTGCATGCTGAGTTATTAAATTATCTCCGTCACTCCTAGATGAGAATATCATATGAAAATTTCATTCCATTTCGTTTGGCTGCTTTCAACAGCCCTGATGAAGCGCTTGCCGGGCGAGTTTATTAGCAAAGTAGCCAAGCGCAAAGCTCATCACGAGGATGGTCATGAAAATGAAAATGAAATTGAAACGATGATGACGACAATGATGACGACGATGATGATGATGATGGCAGGGACGACTCGACATCATCTCCGGACTCTGACCCACGCGTTGGTCCGTTGGCTGGCTGCTTTAAAGTTTCATGCTAGATAAAGGACACACATTCGCACGGAATGAAAGGGGGGGTGGGGGGTGGGTGGGGTTTTGGAAAAGTGCCGCAAGGACAACATAAATTACTTACGCTTACTTGAGTGGGAATTTGTGCGTAACCAACGAAGCTCACTCGATTGTGTCCCATTACGGCAAACGGATATTCAGTTTAAAATTTTCAGACACTGTCCTGTTTCTGCTTCTGTTTCTGTTTCGGCTACGGATCCTGTTTCTCCTGCAGTACAGTTGTGCCTACGTATTTTTCAAGCATGAATAATTATTTATGCGTTGAGTCTGCGACGGAACCTCTGAGAAGTTAAAAAATACATGGCATACTTGGCAGCGTATGGCGAGTGAATTATAAATGCGCTTGTTGTCATGCTCGCATCCCAAATCAGGCAAATATATAACATAACATAAATGTGTATAATTCCAGGCGACATCTGCACCCATCTTTCGCATGCAGGAGAACAGTCCACAGTTTCGTTTGAATAATTTAGAGCCAGGACGTGAATATCAATTTTTAGTTTACGCCGTCAACGCCAAAGGACGCAGCGAGCCGCCGGTGGTGATTGAGAATGTACGCGTGGCCGCCCAACTGGGACCATATGGTGAGTAGCCCAACTCGATCCTGTCCCAAAAAAAAACAAAAAACATACCTATTTACTTCCCAACTGGAAGGCAACTGGGGAAACTCTAAAAAGGGCAGGACTCTCCTGCTAATCACATAAAGTGCGCAAGTTATGGCCACCCGAGTTGCTAGTTTGTGGGTCACTTTTTTCCCGGGCCAATAAAATACCCAGAGTCTGAAACTGGAACCCGAACAGCTGAGGACGGAACTGTCTAATTCAACGCTTGACTGCATTTTCAAATCAACGCAAGTTCGGGGAAATCGTCTTCAATCAGCCGCCGCGAAAAGTTCGCACATGGCGTCACACACACACACACTCTCTCGCAGAGGAAAAAGTCCTGGGAAAAGGAAAAGCGAACCTAACTGCCTTCAGTGAGTCACCCCGAGGACGAGACGCCCTTTTCTAATCCACTGACTGAGTTATGCAGTGGAGCGGAAAGCATTTCAGCATTTTCCATCAATTCTTTGAGTGGGGCACACGCATATTACGTATACGCAGGGGCGTGCCGCAACAGCCTCTTCATTTTGCTTCTGCCTAACGACATAATGCGACTGCCTGCCCTTGTGTGCGTGTGTACATGTGAGGAGTATGAATATGTATGTGGGTGTGTGTGTCTGTGTGTGTGTGTGTGTGTGAGCCAAGCGTAAGCGGAATTGCTTCAATTTTCGTTTTGCTTAACGGCCACCGTAGACACTTTTCTTTTATTGTTCCTTTGCCATTCACGGCTCTCTCGCACACAACTACGACAACAATGTTGTCATTATTTTCATGCTGATTTTTATTTTTATCTGCATTTCCATTACCATTTCCACTTCCATTTACCGCCTTGGCCATTTTCATTTCGTCTTTCGTGTGCTCCGTTGCCCCAGTTAGCCATAAATCACTCATATTGCCCCCGATTTAATGGCACTAATTGCATTTGATACGCAAATGTTCGATTGGGCAACAGTCAATTCGCTGGCCAAACTTATTTACTTGAAACAACATCTGCCCAAAATCTGCACCTCTGCTTTACCCCCAGTTACTTATGCATGTTAATGGGCTGCCGCAGAATCGTTTTTTTGGCCGGGCTCGTAAATTTGGTCTCTGTGATTACGCAGTCGAGACTATGGACTCCGGTGGAGAGCCACCGAATTTGGGAGCAGGGCACTCTTCTAATTTATGCGGAATTTTAACAGCTGCCTAGCCCACGCAGATTTTTATTTACGCCGCCATGTGTGGCCCGATAAAATCAGCCCCTTAGGTCGTCGCCAAGCCGTTGCCACCTAACCAGATTTAAGAATATAAATAAAATGAAGGCACATCAGCCGACGCTGATTTAAATCAGTTTACGCAGAACTCATCAAGAGAATTTATTACACTTTGAGAGCGAAAGGAAAACGTGAAAAATATCAGGCAAAGTGGCCACTTGAGCTGGGAAAAAAAAGCATCAAAGGCGAATAAATAAGGAAAACAATGTAAGGGGAAAGGCAAACTGATTAAAAAACAGGCTGAGACGAGATGACGGAGATGCTGGCATCAGAAGCCGATGCCGATCCAGTCCAGAAGGCCGGGCAATAAGATGGGAGGCAGCAACAAAAATTAAATTGAGCCGCAGGTGTAGGCAATTTCCACTCAAACGCTCACTTCAAAAGCAAGGCCCAGGACCAGGACGAGGACCTCAAGACCAGGACCAAGACCTCAGGACCAGGGAAAGCAGCTGGAATGGACCGGTGTTGGCAATGTTTCAATTCCAAGGCAGTTGCTTTGACGGCCCGCAAATGGAGCGGAAATGCTTGCCTGCCAAGAAAAGCGGAGGGGGTTGGCATTAACGAATGTCTGGCATAAATCTTGGCCGGGGATCATCTTACAATCAGTTTGCCCTGGGCCTTGGGCTCGGCTCACACATTATGTTGCAATTTCCGCTGGCTGGAAATCTAATAAATATAAACAATGCCCCTCACATGTTGCTCATAATTGCCACAGCTTTGTGGCAAGTGCCATCGGGTCTAATCGCTGGTAATAAGTGGCCAAAGGTGGGGTTTGTGGTCTTTGATTTTCATAATTTTTCCTCTCCATCTAGGCACCATTTATCATGCCCGCAGATCTGAGCACCCTGCGATTCAGCTAATTTCAATTTTCAACGGAAAATCCGTTCCCAAGGGGCCAAGGAAAACACAATAAACAATCAGTCAAAAGCAATCAGTTAGGCAAAAGACACGGCGCAGCAAAACAAATAAATAAATAAACGGCAGCGAATCGAGGCAAACAGAAATCAGCAGTAGCATCTAACTAATTCCGAGCAAATAACAAATCATTCCTAGAACCCCTGAAACTATTTGAAGCTCCACCTACGACACATGCTCATGCACTGAGAGAAATACAAATATATAATATTTTAACCTAGTTTAAATAGTTTTATTTATATTTTTGTGTCTATAATATAAGTTTTGTATTTACAAAATTGTATTGCAAAATATTTGCAACAGACGAATATAACTAAAAGATATACAATTAGTTAATCAGGTTGATCTTTAAGTGTAAAACATTATTATTATGCTTTATTTGTTAAAAAATGCGACAATATGACAAGCTTAATTCCTTTGTGATTAAAATCTATTTATAACATATGTTTTATAAAAGTCTAAAATGGGAATTTATGTCGTAAGGAGCTTACCACAATATGAACATCGATGTGATTAATATTTTCTGGAATTGTTCGTCTCAGTGTTTTTATTGTACCGCCCTTCTCTTCTTGCAGATGAATCCATTCTGTCCGAGGACCCGACGCCCGCAGAAACTACGCATCATGGGGGCGGCGGCGTGGGTGGGAGTGGCAGCTCCAGCGGCCTGGGCACCGGCGCCAGCACGGGCAGCGGACCGGAGAAGCAGTCCACGCTGCTGATACTCGCCGCCGTCGTAGTGATAGGCGCCGTCGTGGTGACGTCAATTATCGTGGCCGGCATCGTCGTGGTCTGCCGGCACCGGCCGCGACCACCTGAGCCGCAGGAGGTGCGCAAGAGCATGCGGTGAGTTGAGTTCTTCCGTTCGGATGTTGCGAAAAACTAATAATGAAATTGTTTGCTGCCGCCGGCATGTGTGTGTGTGTGCAGAAATAATTACGAAATTATTTATGTGGGGCACGTGACTGACAGTCGTGAGGATGATGGAGAAAAGCCACGTGGGCGTAGCATACTTTCTTGCGCATTCCTCACTTATGCTTATTACGCAGAGCGGAATTAAATGATAGCCGCGGAGAAATGCCTGCTCAATCAAAGGCCAGGAAGGTGAGGTCCTGCTTTAAACCCACCTCGGCGGCGAAAGGTCGAACGGGCAAAGTTAGGGGGCTCATTAAGACGATCGCCTAAACAGTTTGAGGCCGCCAATCGATTAGAGCCGAGCACGCACCTGGCCAGTAAATTATGCTTAGTCTGTAATTAAATTAATTAAACCTGCACCTGACGACGACCCCGGCAGCCTAACAATGTCGAAGGTCCAACGGAAAAGAATCGCCGTAAACGAGCTCCGGAAACGAGGCAGCCGCACAAGTGAGAGTTTCCATTTAAGATAGGAAATCAGCGCTGTGTCCTGCGAAAGGGTCGCGTCCGTGGGTGGGTACCCGTGGGTGGGTACCCGTGGGTGGGTAATTAAGCAGCTGCTAAGCTGCTGTACCCGTACTGTACCCACTGCCTGCTGGCTAATTAAAGATAAACACACAGTGCAGACCCGCCCCCCGAATCCTTTGTATCGACGTGCAACCACGTAGATTCGGGTACAGGTCGCTTCTTCTTTAATTCCGGTGGGCTGTCCATGTTGATTGCTCAATAATGAATTCGGGAAACCACTTCAAAGCTGAACCCAACGAAATATTAATTATAGTTGCCGAAAATAGTCGCGGGCACATCAAAGCGAAGCGCATGCGGGTCATTAAATGGACATCACAACTGTCAAACGCGCTCCATGCCTTCGTGCCATCGTTTCAGTGCATAAATAAAATCTGGCGCACCTGTTCTCCACCCCCCCAAAAACCCCATCCCCCATCCCCCTCCCTGTTCGATCGCATGTGCGTCTATGCATAAATTTTAATGATTTGCCTCTTGCGGCAAAGTATTAGTGCAAATATTTGATGCGCACGTGTGCACGAGGCTGACTGATAAGAGACACAGATGGAGCGTAATTAGCGCTCCCGGCGGCAATCGGTTTATATTTAATTTTCAATGGACCATCGAACAGGCTGATTTAAATTCGAGGGTCCTCCAGAGAAATGGTAATATTATTGCCAATATTTATCATACAGCTGCGAAGTTGCTGGCGAAAACGCATTTTTGCACTTTCAAAAGGCGCACACAAATCGAATATTGCGCATCCGCCGTGTGCACCGACAACCGAATGAATTTATTTTATTTTATGGTTTACCACCATCATCCGCTCCACCTTGTGAAAAGTTGTTGGCAAAGTTGTTCCCCAGGTGATGGCGGGGTTTTGAATGTTGCTGTTTATATTGAAATTTGAGTCGCCCGAGAGCCGGCAGCTGGCTTAGTTTGTCCAGTTTGCTAAGCTGTTATTTTATATGCCTCACCTTGGGAACTATTAGCCCCTGAACTTTAAATAGATTGCTATGACTATTTTTCAATGTCTGTGTTTTTTTTCTGTTTTCCCCTCTTTTTAGGCCGGCGAGAAACGATGTGCCGAGCATGTACATCGAGGAGGATGAGCTGAACGAGCTGGAGGAGGGCGGCGGACGAGCGGCGGAGATTAGGGCGCGGGTGGCCCCTCCCAACGCCCACCTGTGCGGCGGCGGCGGGATGCCGGGGGTCGGGTCGAGTGGTGGGGCCATCGTGGGCGTGGCCGGACCCCATCACTACATCTCCGAGAGCTTCATCCAGTACGCGCAGCCCAGCCTAAACGGTACTATTCCAAAATCTATACTCAACAAGCTGTAGTCGTAGTAGTAGTTATATCCGTAGTCATAGTCAAGTAGACATCAATTTATCAGACCAAATATAACCATGTACCCTTGCGATTGCATCCCCACTTGGCTTGATCAAGTACTTTTGAGTTGCGACTCGAGTGCGCTCTCTATATTAATTTGTATTTGTATTTGTAGCTTTAGCTCATTGATTTGCCCAATTGATTTTATAGCCTTATGTAAATAGTATTCTCTTGCCTGTATATACGTATATAATATACACCTCATGCACACTCTGTTGATTTGTAGCTATTATGTAGATTAGAGTTTAACATCTTGTTTAGACACAATGCCAATCAAATAAATTATCACTGCACAAACACGAATTTAATTTAATACCTTGCAACTGCCTGTAGGTCAGTCTTTCGTATCCATTGTTTTCATGGTATCACAATTGCGCAACAATTAATTTTTATTTAAGTACTTGAATTGGCATGTGAGTAGCTTATGTGGTGGAAGCGGAAGAGATCAACGCCCACATGTAAAACAATTAGGTTGGCTTGAGTTCTCGCTAATGATGCGGTTGAACACCGAAATGAATACGAGCACATGTAAATGAAAAACTAATTGCCCCTCATTTAGCATTCACAAAAGTAGCTTATGACATACGAGAACACTCTTCTAATTAGTGCAGAGATCAAGTATTTAATTTCGTTACATTTGCGTTAGATCGATTTCATTTCGAATGAGTTGAAGCGATTGAATCGATTAGTTGAAGTATTTGGGAGCGGGGCACACCCAACACCCAGCAAAATTCCTGCCTGTTCTAGCCATAGTTCTCTACCCCCACTTTCTCTGTCTATCTCTACGCCTCTGACTCTGTACTCTGACTATCTCTGTAGGTAGCGAAACACTCCACTCCACTCCACTTCACTCCACTCCACTCGCTTTCCAACTGTCTTAATCCTCGACTTGAAGTTGTAAATAACTTGCCCAGTATTTAAAGCAATGTAGTTCCCCACACGTAACCGAGTACGAGTTCATCCTTGCGAGTTGTCCTTGCGAGTTGTCCTCACTCCTAACCGTTCCCGTTGTATCCATCCACCCAGGCGACGTGCTGCTGCCCCTGCTCGTAACCTCGTCCAGCCAGCCTTGCAGCACGAACTCCACCGTCTCGAGCGTGCTGCTGGCCATGCCCCGGGAGAAACTCTGTTGTCCTGCTCCTGGGAGCCGAAACACTGCCTGGCCGCCCGAATGTATGCAAAGTAAATTTTATGTAACTAAATCTGTGCAGCAGGTCGAACGACGACGAAGTAGCATACAGAACCAGAACCAGAACTTGAACCAAAAACAGAAAGAGAAACAGAAACAGAAACCGACACAGATACTCGGGCAGAAGTTGTTGAAACAGGAACAACTGCAGTTGCAGCTGCAGCAGATGGGCAGTCATGTCTAAGCTGAATTTTCTGTCGAATTCGACAGTGTTGCTGGAATGGGGGGAACGCACTCGCAAGTATTTTTAATATCCCCAACCCAAGAACATGGCTACAGTCTTGCTCCATTTCACATTTTAATTTGTCGTCCATTTGGCATCCCAATTTACTTTGCTTGTTACGTTGCCACATCCCTGCATTCACATGTCTTTCATCTGATTTCCTTTATTCCCTTTGTGCATTCGTAATTATTTTGGGTTGTCTTTGTTGCCATGCAAATGCCGCAAAAATATCCTGAAATTTCCTTTCATTTGCGGCATTCTGACGAATTTACTAACTCGGTTTTAATGCAGCAAAGCTTGCCGAACGTATCACAGATTCATATATAAAATAAAAGCTAATTGAACTATATGAGTTTTCTGCCAGCCATCTGCTTGACAAAATCAAGGCTAGATACACATTAAACGAACGCATCGGAGAGTGCAGGCAAATATTGTTTTTAAAAAGGATAAATGCCGAACAGACCCAAGACAATGGGGGTGTCTAGGGATGAGGCTGTTTGCTTAGTCTTTGTTTTTTGTTGACGTTTCTGTTTATTTCTCTCCAGCTATGGGTTCTCCATCCCGCTTAGCAGTTGCTTTTGTGCCACTCAGTGCAGTGCCAAGTCTTTTTGGGATGTTTCGCATACATTTCGAAGCACCGTCGACGCACTGGCATACAAACAAACATATGTACTATGTGCGTAAACATGCCTCAGACAGCAACAAATTTGCAAAGTATTCTGCTGCTGCTTTAACCCTCTCATTCCCCACGACGACTCGCTCTGTTTGCTCTGTGCGAGCTCATGCAGACTTTGTTTTAACTTTGAATTGCATAAATTTTAATTATTTCGAAAGCACTAAATTAAAACACAAAAATAAGCACAAAGGCACACAAACACCAGTGTGATCTGTTGCCTGGGCCTGACGTGCCGACATGCTGGCAAATGCAAATATTATTTAATGGGCAGATGTGTCGTATACGTGATATTATTGCTAACACAACATGTGACCCCAATCTCACAACCCCTCTCCCGTTCTGATTCTTTTAGCCCCGATGCGTGAATTCAACTGTCACAAATTAGCTAAATTTGATTTTGTCAGCGATTTAATTTTATATTTTCATTACTTTCAGCCTGTCCTTCCGCTCGTTAAAATATTTTTTTTTCACTAACCCCCGGCAGTCTGTTTAATTTATGTGCGCTGAGGGGTTGTTCGGCTGACATGACACGACACACCACTCACACACACACACACACACACTCTCCAACACATTCGGGTGTGCATATTTGTAATTCCCGCTACAGTGCTGCCCTTTCACCCGGCAGAACGTAAACCAAGTCAACTGGCTTACAAGACACTAACAAGTGCCAAAGTCGGGCTGGAGTGCGCCAGAGGAGCGGTCCAGAAATGTTGTAGCTGGTGCGGCAAGACGCCAACTAAAAACAGACAGTTGGGGAACTGTCTTGGCTGGGATTACACTGAGCTGCAAGGCAGCTTAAGCGATTCAATCGAACTCTGATTTAGTAGGAAAACTATTAAACCCCTTTGGAGATTTTCATAAAAACCAAGACTTGTCACAAAAAGTATAATATATTTATAAGTTCTTCCAAAGCTATTTCAATCCAACATTTTTAAAAGTAACAAGGCTAATGCTTTCCCACAATTATCGGTTTAGAAAAGTCCATTAGGATTATCAAAAAAGTTCACATCAAATAACCACACACATAATATTTTCAAATGCTAATGGTTTTATGTGCGAGTAAGTTTTGTGGGCTATTTTCAATAAATATTATTAATGGAAGCTACTTACGAACTTTGTCAACTATACTAAACAGTGTCAAGTTAGGAATTGCTGCCTAGGAATTCATAGTCCCCACATTTACCCAACGATGTCAAATTGAAATAAAAAGGTCCTGGAAAGAGCAAAACGCTTCCAGCGCCGTAACTCAAGGCACACAAGTGAGCCACTGTATATGTACACACTCACGGCCAGAAAAAGACACCCATTCGCATCTTTACATCTCGGCAGTTGCTGTCATTAGCCAGCATTTTTAATTGCATATGCCAGTCTCGCGTGCTCCACCGTACAGGTGGCACTGTGACTGAGGAGCCGAGGGACCCAAAGGGAGAATCCCCTTGAGCCGTCAAATTCGTTTGACTTTTTGTAGCCCACAGTCATCTGCGTATATAGTAGTGGCGGATATGGAGGGATGGAGAGGAAATGCTTTTTTGTGCACATTTGTTTCATTTCATGCTGCTCCATTCATTTTGCCCAGCATCTCTTTTTGTCTCATTGTTGCTGTTTGTCTTGCTGTTTGTGTGTGTGTGTGTGTGTGCATGTTTATGGTATGTGTGCGCGAGTCAAGAGTCGCGAACGTCTGAGCCACGTTTGTGTGGCCTTCGTCCTTCGTCCTGGCCGTGCTTTTTGTGTGAGTATTTGGATTGTAAGTAATGCGAGTGGTTTGTAGGTTGTAGGTGGTACGTTGTAGGTTCCATGTGCACTCCAGCGGCACTCGTCTAATTAGACAAAGTTGAGACCGAGCCACACAGCAGCCACTCGAAATGAGCACACGGTGCCATTTGCTGCGGCTATATGGCATGGTGGCATTATCTTAAAGACTCCTTAAAGCACGTGTGTATATCTGCTCCAAGCTCTTACTTTGATGTCTCTGTCATGCCGCAAAAAATGCCGCAAAATTTGCTTGGGCAACATTGTTTATGCGGCAGCAGAGGACTTACACCGGCAATAATATTTTTCAAAGGTTCTATATCTCATAGAGGATTTTAGACCGACCATTAAGGTACACACTAAAACAACTTGATTTAACAAATGATTAAATTGGCTAAAACTATAGGGAACAATTACCTACAAAATGGGTCTAGTGTTTATCATTTATTATTTTGGCGAAGCGTTAAAATTCTTTTCGATCAAGGTTATTTCAAGTCAGTGCCTCCAGGAAATTCTGTGACTCTCAAGATTTATCTATTTCTTTTTAAGACATTTCTTGGCACATTTCTGAAATGATTTTAAACTCAAAATCATCTCGCTTAAAGAGAAGCCTTGACTTAACACTCATTTAGAATAATATACAAAAGATAAAAACTATTTAACCTGAAACCATTTTTTAAGTTCAGAAAATGTCAGCATACATATATTTTTGTCTGTGCACACACGCACACGTTTTCCTGAAGGCTCAATGTCAACGCTGTTCATTCATTTGTCGCCGCACTTCCGTTTCCGCCCGCCCCGCACAACCCTCCTCGGCACCATTCCCTTACGGGGATTTTCCGCTCTTTGTTGGGCCATCCAGGCTGGCAACATTTTTGCGACTTTTGACATTTTTTAATGCTGTCAGGCATGGCGTGAAAGTAAACGTGAAGGGCCACAGCCATCCGAACACACACACATAGACGCACTAGAGAGTTGCCTTAGTTTGTGCGTCTTTATGGCTCAAAGACGCCACACAAATGTGACATAAAAGACGATAATAATAAAATATCACAGGGTGCCCGGGCCGAGCCACGTCAAATAACAAACTGCAAAATCGTAAACAACAAGCGCTAGATGACGCTCAAGATTCACTTCCACCCAGGCGACACAATAAGTCGGACCACAATAAAACCGACCGGCTCGCACATAAATTCCAGCGAAATGTGCTATAAAAATTAAGAAATTGTTGAATTATTTTACGTTTACGAGCGGAAGGGCGACTGGGGAGCGTGGCCCAGTAAAGTGAATATTAATATTGAAATGCTCCTCCGTTAAATGTTGTTGATGTCTCTGTTGTTGATATTGATGTTTCTGTTGCTGTTTCCGTTTCTGTTCGTTCCAGTTTTAGTTTCAGTTCATTTTTTTGCTGTTCATATTGCTATTTTATTAGATGCTATTTGCTTTGTTATCAGCGCACAATTGGTTACGCTTTCGATACGTATTTTGCTAATGGTTCTCTTTTCTTTTCGCCGCTCAAATAATAATTTGCAACTCTGTGTTATGATGTCATTTTGCAAGTGTTGTGAATCTGAAAAGCAATAGCAACAAACCAAACAAGCCAAACTAATCGGTATAAACATTTTGCCTTTGTTTCTCTATTCCTCAACATCCACACCAAACACACACGCCCATTACTCACTCTCACATGAATTTATGTCTCACCCGAACACACTCACACACACACTCACATTCACCCAAACACATATCCACATATGGCATTGTTGTTGATTTTGTTTTATACCAACCAACCAAAGTGTATATTGCAGACCCGGATCTGATATTGCCGCGCGGCGAATTGGAATTTACGACCCTGGATCCAACGCTGAAGTAATTGTAAAAAGTAATAATAAATATCAACCATAGTGAGAAAGGCAAACACACACACACTCTCATGCGCGGTGAGGCCTCATAATTCACGGGCATTTCATTTAACATAGCTGTAAATTTTTAGCATAAATTTAAATGCATTAGCGTAAAAGGTAAATCGTATTGCGTACGTTTAAGAGGACAGGCAAACAGATAAGGATAAGCCATTTTGTATTTGTCAGCCATTAAGTGTCATGCAAACTGCGAATTGCGAAGGCAAAATCAAAAAAAAATAAATAGAATCCCAGAAGCTGCGCTATAAATACGCTACAAACTTGTAACTGAAATCAAAATATAAAACTTGTAAATATCACACAAACACCACACACACACCAGACACTCATTTTGCTGTTGCACCATCGACTGTACATAGAGAACGGGCAAACATTAATCAAACTGCATTTAAATGTTAAATATTAATTGTAATTAATGAACAACTAGTCGGTAAGCCAGTAGCCAAGTAAGCCGTGTGTATTGAAAGTGTAATTAGACTCATAGAGCCCACTAGGAGTTATTGGGCAACAGACTTTGCACTAGGCATCTGCCTCGGATGTGTGCAAGTATCCAGGCATTGAGCCAATACAAAAGTCATGCATCCATTTATGTCTGCATAGCGATATAGGATTCATTAGCAGTTAAAGCCGTAACTTGTTGCTGTTTGGTAAATGCAAATCTTTCGAGCAGCTCTCACAATTTCTGGTCGATTTTCCGGGCCCCGGCCCACTCTTTTCCGATCTGATCTGGCATATTAAGTCGCTGTTTATGGCAATTCCATGAATATTCTATTACCACAATAAGCCGAACTGAAGGCGATGATGAAAAACAACCAAAAACAAACAACAGCCAAGTGGGCGATGTTCGAGTGCATAATGAATAAATGTCAAGTGAGCAGGCAATTCCCAGAGTCCTCGAAAGTTCCACACTGACACAAGAGCATCAGGCCCAAACTCAGCTACAACAAAAACAATAAAAGCGAATTCAGTGTAAATGTTATAAATAACTAAAGTAACCGAGCAAAAGTACGACATAAAAGTAATAATAATAATAATACAGTTTACACAATACTCCAATGTAATTCGAATTCTAATTTCAAATATACAAACATAAAGTGAAATGGCAGACTAGCAAAATATACTGTGCGTATGCGTAATAAAATAAATTGAAATTATATATATATATATATATATATAGATACATATACATGTACATGACAACACCGGGGGCAAAACATCCGTCTGTCCCCGTCTGTCGTTCTCTGTCTCTGTCACTCTGGACAAAACCAAACTGATTGTTTTTAAGCAAAGTTAGATTTATAAATAAATTAAATTTAATAACGAATGAGAAAAAAAAAAAACTTTAAAGTGGAATACATTAAAAACTAAGTCGAAACTACTGAGTGTGTTAATAATAATACCGAATACTGAATAAATAAACAAGATTCAAACCAAATCAACCAACCACTGCCCAACCCCTGTTCAAATCAATTCCAATTAAGCCGCCGATTCGGACTTCAAAGTGAGGATTAATGCTGCTTCCTGATCCGCTCGAATCCTGTTTGCCCAACTTCGCCCAGGGGTTAAGTGTTATTAATGCGGAGCAAATCCTGCGGCACTGCATCGCGTCTACAGCCTGATTGCCACTTGAGGCGCGTAATCGAAACATCGGCAAGGCGGTCGGTCAATGGAGACCGCCTTCATTACTTTGCACAAGCAGCCTCCATCGTCTCCGCCTCCTTTTCCCTTTGCTATTGCCACTGCCACTGCTGATGCCTTTGCCTTTGCCCCAAAGCCAAACACGAGCTCCCCGCCCAAAAGCCGTGGATTCGAATTAAGGCTGTAAAGCTTAAGGGGGCGGAGGATTGCAGGATTGGGTTGGCCTTGGCATGCACAGGAGATTAAAACATTTCTTGCGAAATTTGCAGCGCGTGGGCCAACGCCAACTCCCAAGAAGGTAAAGTTTGCAGGGAAACTTTCTGCGAATGCAAGTCTGTTTGTCGTAATTTGTTGCCCACTTTTTAGAGCACTAACTTGGATTCTGGGCCATTCAAACTGGGATGGAGAAATCCATTGGTAATATAACACCAACCTCATATAAATATTCATTAAATTTCAGCTGGAATTAAGTATGTAAGTTTTTAAAACGATTTTACATTAGTGAAATAAATGGGTTACCATGTCCTTCCAAATGATGGTCCGCATTTTGTAATTGGTTGCAATGATTTTAGAGTTCCAACATGAATTTCGAACCACTCTGACCGAATTAGGGAAATCGATTGGTACTGGAAGAACACTCGTCCGAATTTACCCTATGAATGCCAAGAGAAGCTTAATTTAAAAATGCTGCTCGGGATCTGCATTGTGGTCTCGCATTGCCAATCCCCTGCTGAAGTATCCCCTGTAATTTGGGATGGCACGTGCGGATTTACTTTTCACTCTACTTTCCAACTTACCTTCGCCATTGCTTTTGTTGTCAATTTTATGGCGTTTTCATTTGCCGGCAAGCGCTTTCGTTGCAGCTTCCCTGGCAATTGCCAGGAATTTTAAGTTCCAACCTCGTCCTCCACCTCCATCCGGCCCAAACGCACTTTGCAGCACTCGGACTGAAAATAAAGCCACATAAATCCGAAGATTTCCTGCCAAGTGCGCAAATCGAAATGGAATCCGGGTCAGTCGCCCCACTTCTGGTGATTCTGCTGGAGTGCCTGTCGCTCCTCCTCCGACAGAGAGTGACTCCTTGGCCGCAGCGAGCTTAAATAAATTAAACGGCGCCCCTGGACGTCCGAGTGCTTGGCCATTCAAAATACCCTGTCGCCGCTCACAAAGGCATGCTTAGTACAGACAGGACTCTTGAAATATTAATGCCCCCAAACAGTGTTTCTCCTTTAGCCATAATTCGGCTGAATTGGCCGAATTTATAGCAAGAGTCTAAATCTGGCATCTGTGACTGCCATTCTAGATATTATATGTTTAGATTATAAATTAAGGTCCCGTTAAATCATGGATTGTTTTATGATCCTTACTTGCAGATATTGCTTTCCTTTTACTATAACACACCATAAATTAAACAGATACAGTCTAATGTCATGCAATATGAAAGGAATACCTTATTACCCGATAGTAAATCGTCGCAAATCATTAGCTCATCGTAGCATGTTTTTTTTTATTGTGTAACCTTGAAAAAATCATAAATTAAAATTAATATATTATGAGAATCACCATTTTAGTATTAAGGCTCCTTTTATTGTTCTTTAAGTGTTATTTTTATTTGGGTACTCTTTCCAAATACATCTTATTAGTTAAATGTAGTTAAATAAATCTTAAATTTTTCCACATTTTAATGGATCCAGCTACATTTCGGCTAGCTAATCGTCAGAGTTGTCACCACAGAAAACACAAAAAATTGGACCACTGTAAATGCCAGTTTGGAATTCAATTAGCAGTCAGATGGCCGAGTGGTTGCCGTGGTGAAACTCATAAAGGCTTCGATTGGGCCCGCTGATTATTGCGATCATTGGTTGGCTGACAGCTGCAGTTGAAAGAAGCACTTCTCCGGCTGACATTCATGGCAGACATAAGAATGCCATCGTCGTGGCACAGCTCCACTTTTACAAGCCAAAAACGATGTGGAGGAGGATAGGACTGAGGATGGAGGATGGAGGATGGGTATGAGGATGAGGATGAGAGGTGGCTGCCAAAATGCCGAGAATGCCGTAAAAATGTTTTCCTTTTTGCCAGCCTGTTCCTTTTGTCAGCAGTCGTCGTTTCAGCAGATGCTGAAATAATGATACCGGCGCCTACGAAGCGAGCAATCAGCCCTCTTTTCGCATCTATGCCAAGGACATGTGGGCGGATGGATGGATGTGGGCGTGCGTGTGGGTGTGGCACCATTGTTTTGGCTATGGTTGTTTTGTATGGTGCTTCCCTTTTTCGTGTGTGCGAAATGCATGAAACTGGCGCTTCAATTTAGACATTTTCAACGTTTATTTTGCAACAGCTGCCTTAGGTCTACGCGGAACGAGAACTCTTAAAATGCTGAATTTATTATGCACTCCGGCTCTTATAATTTGATATTTAAAGAAATCACTTTACGGCGGATGCTGAGTCTCCTGCTGCTGCCATTGCAGTACTGCTGCTCCTGCTCGCTTATACAATTTAAAAATCGCGACGCTTTTTGTATGCAATGCAATTATTCTCCATTTACAATGCACTCAGTGCGAAGTAAGCAAACAAACAAACAACGGCTTGAATGGCTTGGATGGGAAGGGATGGGATGGGGTGGGAAAAGGGCAGGGGTGGGGCGCACAAGCAGACAAGTAAATAAAATTGCAAATAAAGTAAAAATGTTGAAATGCCAAAGAAATGCACGGTACATATTTTACATTTATTCATTCGCTGATTCTGAATCTGCTTTAGCTTGTGCTGTTGCTCCCCTGCTGTTGCTTTTGCTCCTGCTCCTGCCTTTGCTCCTACTCCCCATCCCCCCCCTCCTCCTTGGACAAAAGCGACGATGGGCGGCATGTCCTCACGCCTGTCCCCTAGTCCTGGTAAGCCGAGCGTTAATAACAACGCTTATCTGCGGCATTAGGAGCATGCCAAGCAGCAGCCCCACACCAAAACCCAGCCAAACCCAGCGACTGCGACAAAAAATGATAATGAAAAACTGAAATAAAAGCGCAGTGGCAGCGGCAGCGCCAACGGACAAACAAACAAACAAACAAACAGACGGCAAAAAAAAAGAATACGAAACAGGCAAACAGCGCAGCGCGGAGCTGAACAACTGAACAACTGAGCAACTGAACAGTGAGCACTGAGCACTGAACAACTGCCCGGGGTTGGAGGAACACATAATTTAAGCTGCCGTTGCCTTAGCAATTGCTGTTGCTGCCTGCATCGCTGCCGGCGTGACAACTTCAACTGACAGCCGCAGAGCAGAGCCATCATCCATTATCAGCAGTTGGCCATCTTAAAGTGCAGCAGAAACAACAGCAGTGGCAAAAGGTAAGGATTACACTGGCCCATACCCTGTTTCTGGGGGAACAAGGTAATGCTTCATCTAAATCTTAAATAAATGAACTTGAATAAAAAAAAATTAATAAGATTAAATAAATTAAAATGATTTTTTGACTTACAATACTTATATTTAAAAATCTTTTAGTTGAATTTAGTATATCTTATCAGACCGAAATACTGAAATATCTTTAAGCCAAAAAGAAGTCAAATAATAAAAGTTTGTTGAATTGGCTTAAAAAAATCCGTGGAAAACACGATGTTAAACTTTAATTAAACATTAGTAAAATGATAAAAAATAACAAGCATGTGTTTGTTTTTCATTATTAGTCAATTAAATTAAATGAAGCCGAATAGCTTTAAATGTTGTTGTTCGTATTAAATTAAATTTAGCCAACCGTGTAGGTTAAGTGCATAAGTCCGCCATATACCCTACAAAAACCGCCATTTTGCTTCAGCATCAGGATAGGAAGCGAATGGAAAAAAGGCAGCCCGGACAACGGGTGGCCACAACAATTGCAACAACAGCAGCAGAAGCAAAAGCAGCAGCAGCACCAGCAGCAGCGAAACAAAATGTTGCGATGGCATTGTTTTAATGCATTTGGAGCAACAGCAGCAGGAGAAACAGCAAAAAGGAGCCTGGGGATGCGGGCGCAGGTCGGCGGCTCTGTCCAGATCCCGCGACGATGGCCTGATGGCAATGGCCATGGCGTATACGCACTGTATGCCACATTACGTATACGCCGCGCACTACTTGCAACCCGGATCGCCAGCGGCATTGCCGCACTTCTGCTGGTACGCTGATGACCCCGAGGAGTCCTTTACTGTGAACGTCACGTAATATCGTTTATTGCTGTCCAACTTTTCCGCGGGCAGTGAAATTAGCTGTTTGTTCTTGCCGTGCGACAATTCCAGTGCCACCTTGTGGTTGCAGCGGCTGCCGCTCCCACTTCCTCCCGTACCGCCCATACCGCCCGCCCGTCCGCTGGAGGCGCGACCGCTGGTCAGGATTTTGGGGAGGATAAAGCTGCTGACACTGCCGGTCTTCTTGTACGGTCCAAAGCCGAACTTTGGCATCGTATGGTGATTCATCATGGGAACTGCAATGAAAAGAACGGTTGACACACATTAGATTAATGATTGGCCAGATGATCGCAGCGCTCTCCAACGAATTTCCAACGACCTGACAGGTGTCCTGCAGAAGGGATACTCAGCTAAATTGCATGGGTAAAAACTGCGGGGGGCAAAAACTAACTAAGGAAATGGGGGAGTCGTTTTTGGCTGCCGGATTAAGACCCATTTCGACTGGGATTACTTGCTACTTTCAGCAAAATAACTGTGAATAAACAAGGGCAAGTGGGTGGGAGCGCACAAATGAATGCGTTTTTAATTTGGCATAAGCCGGACGCATCCTTTTGAGGCGCCAGCTCCATCCACATTGCCGGCAGAGAAATAGCCGAGTGAAGATGTAATAAAAGTGGAAAGCCAGAAAGCCGGGTCGAGAACATTTTTAATTTGCCCCGCACTGAATAAACTGCTCGTAATTAGGATTTATATAATATTTTTATGCCCTCCAGCTGCCGAGCAGATGCTTTGAATTCAAATGTCCGCCGAGTCCGCCTTGTCCGCTCCGTCCCACGCTTGACCCACTGCCGGCGAAAGTGTTGCCAACCCGTGGCCAACCCATTTGATCCTTTGGCCCGGCCGAATCCTGTCTGGTGCCATTTTTCACGCTTGCACGGAGCCGCTTAAAGCCCTCTGGCAATCAGAGCAGCAACGCTCGGTACACAGAAAAAATGTTTTAAAAAATATAAAACTGTCGTATTTTTACAATCATTACAAAGCTGTTAATTTTATCCTCTTTTGGCAAGTTTAAAATAAGCCGATTATATGAGACAAATTTACGATAAAAACCTTTGATGACTTCCTTTATATATTCGTAAAATCTAGGTCACAATTCAAACAAGTTTTTGTTTAGCCAGCATTGATAACTTTTTATGTGAAATTTTGTTAAAAATGAATAATAATAAAAGCTTTTTTTTTAACAAATTATACCTTTGAAAAATTTGGATAAAATATGTATGTCAAAAAGCTTTCCGCTTTAAATTCCTAATTTCAGTCTATAGATGGATATTCTCTGAAACGAATGGCCTTCATATAAAAGTTTTGGTGCTTAAACATTTTTTCTTTGCTGAATAAAAGATTATAGAGTAATCCTACAAACATAAATTCTTATTAGAGAGTGACTCTCATGTATCATTTTAAGTTCTTTTTAAATATTTGATTTTGTTTCTAAGATACTTCTGTAGGACTCCTCATGAAAACCATTGTTTCCCGTGTACTTGTTAAATGGATTACTTACTGTAAGCGGCGCAGGGGATCCCCGTATAGGCATGGGCAGCATGAAGGCAGCGGTGCGTCTTGGTGGTGCACTGCAGCGCCTTTTCGTAGGCATTGTAATCCGGACTGAGTCGCCGCTCCGCCTGAAAGAAGTGAAATGATTGGATGAGCCTGCCGGATGCGGCGCCACTTAATCTTAACCCACCTCCTCGTACACCTCGTTGATGTTCTGGAAGTTATTGGTGCCCGGGCGCTGGAGTCCCTTCAGCGTTTCGTAGAGGAAGAGCTCGAAGTTCTTGAACGTGAACTCGCTGAAGTTGTAGCGCCTCAGCCGCGTTCCCGTTTCGCCGCCCAAAAGGACACAGGACTTGTGGTAGTCGTCCACGGCCCGTTTTACCAGCACCGCCTCGTTCAACTTACTGGAGCGAATCTGCAGTGACTTGAGCTCCAGTAGATGCTGGAAGATCTTGCGCTCCATGTAATATCTGCGAAAGGAGAAGATTGGAAGCCATAAACAAAGGCCAGAGAAAAGCGCAGTCTGAGCTCTTTGTGCCCACTCCCCATTGTCCCCATCAGCTCCAGAATAAGAATCAGAATCAGATTCAGTTTGCCAGGGCCTTGCAAAATAAATGTTAGCAAACGTACGTAAATTGTCATTTTGATATTTCGCGAGTCAAACAAAGGCAGTGCCGCCTGCTGCGCTGCTGACAAAGGACCTTCTTCTGCTTTTCAGCTCTCCAGATTTTCAGCTCGAGCGCAATAAAAGGCATCGTATTATTAAAATTGCAAAAATACTAAAGTCCGTACGCGGAAAAAATTCTATTAATAATTGAGAACAGGGCGGAGGAGTGAGCATAACCGAAGCGAGTCAAATTAAAGCCGCCAACGGCGCCATAAAATTTTATTAGAAATTTTATTAAAAATTAGGCAAACAGCGCTTAAAGCGGATATATGTACGCCCTTTTGGAAAGTTGCCCCTCGAAAGTTGCTTCCCTTAACTCGGCTGCGGGCCAGCGACTCTTCTAAATCAACTGACGTCCAAGCCTTTTGCTTTCCGCCGGAGAAGCGCATTCACCGAAAAAAAACTAAGCAAATTTGTCGAGGGCACTTGGTGCGCAAAAAGCTGGCTGCTGAGCGGCGTTTTCGAAAATTGTTTACCCAAAGCCAGCTGTGAGGAAAGGAGACCGCTTGACACAGCTCGCCACTTGGCTGCGCAGCGCGAAATTATGCAAAACAATTTGACTTTGAAACAAAAGTTCATTGCTCGTGGGATGGATGGATTGAGGGATGGCTGGCTGGCTGACTGGGTGACCAGCTAGAGAGGCAGGTAATAAATAGGTAAGAATGCTTGTGAGCCAAAAGCTGCGTAATAAATTGGCCAAGGGCCGCGAAGGAATCCCGCAGCGCGACTTCAAAGCGGTCGTCCATCGTTCTTCCGCTTGTTTTGCTGCCACAGTCGCCGCCCCGCCAGTGGTCATCTTCACCGCTGTCTTTATCATCATGGTCCTCCTTATCGTGGCCATCATGGTGCCACCATCATCGTGCCACCATCATCGTGCCACCATCATCCCACCATCGTCATCGCCATCGTCATCACTTGTTTGCCGAAGCGCTTTTCAATTTTACGCCTCGCTTTTGGCTCCGTTCGGTTGCGCCTGAGTTCTTTGCAAGTCTTTCGCTTTGTGCAAATACTTTTTGCAATACTGTCCTTGGCATATTTTTTTGCCAGCCACCCACCCACTTTTGTGCTACTGCCGCTGCTACTGATTTCCGTTTCCGCCTAGTACAACTTTCATTTCATTTTCTTGTGCGCGTTGATTTTGTGTGGCACATTTTTCCACTGCCACTGCTTGCAGCAACCAACTGTCCCACCGACCGAACGACCCACTGAGTGACAACCACCCGGCACCACCCCGCAACACCCAGCACCACCCATCTCTTCCTGTTTGCGACACAAATGTGACAGGCAAAAAGTGCACGCAGCGGCAAAGTGGATGAAGTGGAAAACCCGCCGGCGGCAAAGTCAGCACCAGCGTAGGCGCAGCTCTCACTTTTCCCAGGCGCTGACAACGCGACAACAAAATGCAAAGAAATTAAGCGCTGCACAAGTTGCAACAACGACTAGTCCCGCCCGCCGGCAATTTGTGCCGCACAAGCGCCACAAAAGCGCTGCCAGAACCTTTTGCCAAGTGTTAATGGTTGGGCCAGAAACAACCGTAGAATGGAGTCCTGGCCGTGTCCTGATAGACGTGGCCTGCATACCTGAAAATATATATGGTATATGTACCAACTGCTTCCCAATGCGCAAATCGATGGCCGCCAAAAGTGTTGACAAAGTCACACCCCCGGAATTTTCCCAAAAAGTCTGCGGATCCCCAAAAAGTTTTTCGCTTCATTTTTCATTATGGCTATATTTCTGAGCCCATGCTTCAAAGTTGGCCAAGTGGTTAGCTGGCTGGCTGAGAAATCCGAGAAAAGCAAAATAAAAGAAAGTGGTTGGGCAAGGATTTAGCCAGTTGCTACAAGTTTAATGAATTTTCTAATAGAACTACTACGGGGCCATCAGCATCAGGATTTTAAAGTCGGTCAACAAATATGCCTAATTCCGTCACGCCCTCCACAAAAATCAGGCCCAAGGACAACAGATAAACTTCGGGTCGGGCTGGGGCCGAAAAACGAAATCCAAATATTTAACAACGTCAATTACGTGAGCGCACATTATAAATCCCAAATCTCACCTGTGCTGCTGGGACACACAAATCGCACACAACGCCGGTAAGTTATTTGTTTAATTTATGCGTCAGATAAAATTTTAATCTCTTCGGAGGCAAAACGAGGAAACAAAATAATGTTGCCGCCCGGGTCCGTGTGAGAGCATGCGAATGCAAAAATAAAATGAAAAATACGAAATAAAATAAAGTCTCTATTTACACACTTTTCATGGTATTTTCCTGGTCGAACTCCACCCACATCTCAGCGTATTCGACTGGGAGCTATGGATTCACTTTTTACTTTTTACATTTTTCTTTACTTCGCCACCGAGCTCGTAGTAAATTCTATTTGGATTTTCGCCCCCACCGATGCCCAACGTATATTCTTCGGGAATTAATTGACTCTCACCCTGCCGACTTGTTGAGGAACTTGTTCGGAAAGTTGCTGAGCAAGACACTTGTTTGACTTTCGGTTTTGCGTACATTGCGTATACGCCGCGTATTTGTCGAAACCTTAACATGGTGCAGACTTGCCTCTGGTTTCGCGCTGCTTTTCCAATTCCCGGCCTGCTCCGGCTTATGCAAACAACAGAGTTAAATATTTTCATTAGTCAAGTGGAAAGAATTATTTATGAAATGCGCTCGCCGGCCGGATTTCGCTTCTGTTTTCGTTCAGTTATTGTTTTGTTTTGTTTTTCTTTCTCGGTGAATGCTTGCAAATTTATTCATGGGCTACAAGGCAGATTAGCAAAATTAATAAAAGTCAGCTTACGCTTTTTAATTAAGTTTTTGCGGCCCGGCTTATGCAAATACCAAAAATAAATACAATTGACTCTAAAGTTTTGAGCAACAGCTTTCAACATCGATCCGCGACACCAGCAAAGAATGACAAAATTAAATTAGGGCCACACGAGATTCTATTGCTAGTGTGAGCTTTTGGAGGCCAATTTCCGGGAAAATCCCCAAGCACAAAAGGATTTCCGCAACAAGCCGGCAAAACGAAGAGCGAACACAAATGGTAATCGTCCTTGCCTTTGAGGACCTCTAAGAATGCTCTCGCTAATCTGCACTAATTCCATTTACAATTAGCATTAGCGAGTTGTAAACGGAGCCAAAGAATTTGCTTAGCTTCCAGTGCGACTGTCGGGTTGCGGCTAATTTTCATATTTTGTTCAAGTTTCTGCATAAACAAAACATCGCACCGCAGGTGGGCATCCTTTCCTCACCCTTCACAACTTTCACCACCGCTTTCCCCAAAGTGCCCGATTCTGTGCAGCTAATTAAAATGCGCAACTCTTTGCCGGAAATGAGCATTTCGGCTAATGACAAGCGAGGTTTGGCAACGGACGAGATTTGGGCCATTCGAGGGCACTCGAATAAATCAGCCAGGATATTAGGGCAGTGCCAACGGGCAGGAATTGGACTTGACCTAATTATGATTTACGTATTTATCTGGCTCAGAAACACATTTACCTGTGGGTAATTATCAGGAAAAATAAGGTGTAGAAAAAGAACTGTATTAAGCACTTGTCACCAAAAAATGTGTCACTTGCACCACTTCCACCTGTTCTGCTCTCAGTTAAGCCATTGGGCTTAACGTTTCATAGTTCATGCTCAAGTACATGGAAAATGAACATTAATGCCGCGTTTATTGCCTTTAACCGCATTATAATAACTTTAAAGCGCTCGTTTTATGGCGAACGGAAGCCGGGCAATTTATTTGCTGACCAGCGCAACAATGGAGCGGCTGCCCTACAGAAAAAAAAAACCAAGAAAAGAAATGAGAAATGCCGACCAGGCTATTAAATCCCTGGCTAAATTAACTTTAAGGCGGCAGGCTGAGCGTCCTGCCTCGTCCTGTTTGATTACATTAAGAGGCCGCCGCGGCCGCAACTGCGAAGCTGAAGTGCGCGCGTGATATAATGCGAGCCGGGCAGTGGGACATTCAAGTTGATTAAAATCAAGCATCAAGTAAATAAATCTACGGCCGAAAAGGCAGCTTCGCCGGCGCCACTAACTGCCTGGAGATTAATTTAAATGAATGAATCTCGCCATCAACTCTCCGGGGCTCAAACTCCCCGCAATCGCGGACAATCGGTTCCGCTGCCTTATGCACAGGGGAAAAATCGAAATTGGAGTTCATATTTATTAAGGGAGCATATTTGCATTTCCATTTTATAATTCTTCAGGAAAGACATCTTCCAAAAATATCTAAAATGTCAAAAGTGACACATGCCTCAAGGACAGATGTACTTGATTTTTATACCCTTGCAGACGGTATTATAATTTTAGTCAAAAGTTTGCAACGCAGTGAAGGAGACATTTCCGCCCCTACAAAGTATATATATTCTTGATCAGCATCACCAGGAGAGTTGATCTAGCTTTCTGTCCGTCTGTCCGTCCGTTTATACGCAAATTAGTCTCTCAGTTTTAAAGCTATCTGATTATAACTTTCCCAAAAGTTGTCTTTCTATTGCATAAGTTGGAACGAGTCGTATTGGGCGATTATATCATATAGCTCCCATAGGAACAATCGGACAACAATATCATATAGCTGCCATAGCAATGATGGCAAAATACAGCTCAAAGTCGACACAGCTTCATTGTTTTTAGTAATATAGGCATAAAAATCAAAATGTAGTCGATTTGTAACAACTGCAAGGGTATATAAACTTTGGCTTGCCAAAGTTTGCATCCTTTCTTTGTTAAATATAACAAGTTCGCTTCAAATACAGCCAACGGCCTTTTTAAAAGCAGACAGCTCATCCAAAAATCAGAAAAAAGAAGTACAAATGGGCAGCATATTTCATTGTAATTTTTTTAAATCTAAAATCTTTTTATAATTGATAAAAATATTGTTAACAAAATTCAACACGTTTTAACCAGAAGATTAACTGGAAAAAAATATACAATTTGGTGTTTAAGAGATAACCAATTATATGTGTTAAAGTGTGCTCTCTTTTTAAATGCTTACATTTTAATATTATTATTACTTTTAATTATAATAAGGTTTGTTGTAATATTCTTTAAATTCAATTTTTTGTAAAAGTAATTCAAAAGAAAACATCTCTCTGTAAGTAGTACGAATTGTTGGCAATAATTTAAATACCAAATTGTATAATTTAGCTGTCAACCAAAGGCTTTTATAAAGACAAATTCTTTTTAGTCCTCCCACAATATCCTTTTGTGTACTCACCTCCTGATGTTGCGCTGAATGGAGCGGGTGACGGCGCCCATTTCGCAGGCGCCCTTGTCCCCGGGCTTGCGGTTTTCCATCCGGCTGCTGCACGAACGCCCGTCCAAGGTGGCGTAGATGGGCCGCCGCGGCATGTGGGCGGACCGCAGAGTGGGTATCTTGCTGCGCTCCGCCCGCGGACTCGGCTCGAAGCCCGAGTCCTGATCCTTGGTGGTGGCCAAGGCCGCCATGTTGCCGCTATCGCGTGAATCCTGAGAGTTTTTCCAATTACTGCGCGTTTTGTTGCCGCTGCGCACGCGCTTTTTGAGGCGTCGTTTCCTTCCATTGCCCATGCCCTCGGATGTGTCGTCTGCAATAGATCCGCCTGCTGCTCCGACACCTGCCATTCCACCTGCTCCTGGTCCAGAGCCACCCACTCCATGTCGATTTCCGCTGGTGAGAAAACGACGCAGGGCGCTATCGTGCTCCGGATCGATGCCATCTCTGTCATCATCATCATACTCGTCTTCGTACTCCTCGTATTCATACTCCATCTTCTCCAGCTCTGCGGCACTGGGCAACTGGACCGCGGGACCTCCTTCGTTTACCACCTGAAAGACTTGATTACCGGCCTCATAGTCAACTTTGCGTGCTGGTCTTTTTCCGTTTTCATCCAGCGAGTCGTCGCTCTTCAACACTTGGAAGCTCGATTTCCGCTCGGTGGCGGGCTCATCGGAAGCTGAAGCGGGGCCATTTGGATTTGGGCTCGGAACTGGGTCATCGTCCGCCGAGTCAGAGGGCAGGAGTGTGAAGGAGCGCCTCGTCTCCTGCTCCCTTTGCGGTGGCTCTGGCTCCGGCTGGGGCGTGGGCGTGGGTGTGGGCGTTTGGGCAGTGGGAGGGCGTGGCTGTGGTGCTGCGGTCGTCGGTTTTTTCGGCTCTGCGGCGGGAGGTGCGGTGGGTGGGGGAGTGGGTGTGGGATTGGTATTGGGTTTCGGCTTGGCTTCAGCCTGTTCCACTTGCTCAGCTTTTTTGCCAACAGATACTGACTCTGAAGCCGCAGATTCAACCCCTTCGGCCGTGCTGGCATTTGCCTGTGGTTTTTCTGTGGCAGTCGGTGGCTTAGCGGCCTCCTCTATAGGCGCTGGTGGGGGCGTGGCAGGCGCAGAGGGTGGTTTTGGGGACTCCCTAACCTGCTCTACAGACTTTTCTACAGGTGCTTCAGTATCTTTGGCCAGCTCCTTTTCCACTGGCCTCTCCTCACTGGAACTTTTGGACTCGCTGCTCAATGCAGTGGCTGCTATTTTGATCACCTGCTCCACTTCCTTAGAGACCAACTGGGTTTCCTCCTCGCTCAGTTGCAGTTTGACTTCCGGTCCTTCCGGTTCCATGTTCTTTTCATTCTCCTCTGCAGGCGGCAATTCCTCGGAAGATTTCGATGTCTGCTGTTCCTCCGCATCGTGATGGACATCCACCTGGGTCACCACTGACTTGGCCGCCTCCTGTTCCTCATCGGTTAGCTCCACGGCGTGAGACTCCTCCACCAGTAAGCTGTCCATTTGGCCGGACTTCTCGCTCTTGGCGCTTTGGTTTGGTGACTTGATGAAGGTGCCCTCTTTGGTAGGCGGCGTTTGATGCCTATTGGCGGAAGTAGGTCGCTCCTTGGCATTGGATTGCTCCTGGGGATGACCAGTTTTAGCTTCCCCATTTACTGTCAGGGGTTTTCTCTCAACCTTTTCCGGCGATGAGTGGGCCGTGCGGTTCTCCTCCTCCGCTTCGCTGTCCTCTCGGTTTTTTGACTTCCTGGAGGAGGTGGAACGTTTGCGGGAAACCACCCGATCCTTCTGTCGCTTGTGATAGCAGCAATTCTCGCACGAGTCCTCGTCGTCCTCCTCCTCCCACTCGCTGGAACTGGCGTACCGCTCACGGGACTTGCGCCTCCTGATCTCGATGTTGCTCTTGGAGCGGCAAATCTCACTACAGCGCTCGTGCTTGGACTCGCCACAACTGCTGGTGCGTCTCCTCAGCTGCCTCCTCTTGTGGCGCCGGCAGACGTGCTTCAATCGCTGCTCCTTGCGATAAGTTTGCTCCGAGCAGCTGCAGTCCGCATCGGGATCCTCGGCCTTGCCAGTCCCATTGCCATTGTCCGAATCGGAGCGTTTTAGATACACCACATACTTCTTGGAGCTGCGCAGGTCGTGCAGTTCCTCTTTCTCCACGTACTTTAGAGGCCTCACCAAATCGGCGGCATTGGTCTCGTGGAAGGGATTCCCCGTCCGCCTGCTCGACAATCGCACTTTGTTGGCCGGCTGGCCACCGTTGGCTTGGAGGAACTTGGCCGTGGAACGGTGACCACGCTGCAAGGCTCCATCTAAAGGGGTTAGGACCAGACCCCTCGAATTCCGGTACACGGCATTCACATCAGCTCCGTAGTCCATCAGCAGTTTGCACATGTCCGTGTAATCATTGGCCGCCGCAATGTGCAGCAGACTGCGTCCATCATTGCTGGTGGTGTTCACCTGCTTGGGCCGCTGATTGAGGAGCCACTCGACGAGTTCCCTTCTCCCCGAGGCAGCGGCCTCGTGGAGCGGCAGATCACCCTTGGCATTGCGCAACCAGAGATTTGCTCCCCGCTCCTTCAGTAGCTTCAAGGTCTCGAACTGACCCTTGGAGCAACCGCAGTGGGCTGGTGTGCGACCCTTGCGATCCTGGCGATTGGGATCTGCCTCCAAATCTAGCAATCTAGCTGTGGCATCGGCGTGACCCAAAGTCACGGCATAATGCAGAGCCGTACAGCCATTGGAGTCGATGAGATCCGTGGGGGCACCACAAAGTCCGATCAGGGTGTCAATGCATTCGGTGTGACCACGAGAACCAGCACAGTGTAAGGCAGTAAGGCCATCTCTGAAAGGAGTAAAGGATATAGATAGGACATAGTTAAAATAGGTCGGCTATTCAACCCACTTATCCGATGACTCCACCCTGGCACCCGCTTTTACCAGGGCAATCACTGCCTTGGCCGATCCCGCTGAAGCGGCCCACAGCAGCGGTTGCCGACCATCCTTGTCCTGCACATCGACACTGCTCTGGGGATGGGACAGCAGGATGCCCAGGATCTCCAGGGAGAGCCTCGAACTGGAGCTGGAGCTGGCCTGCTGCTTGCTGTCGTGACTGGCGCCACACATCTGGGCGGCGTAGTGCAGCGGAGTGCCTCCATTGGCGTCCGGCTTGGCCACACTTGCTCCTGCTGCCAGGACCGCTCGCAAGGACTCTACCTCACCGCACACTGAAAGGAAAAAGAATAAATAATAAAAATGAAGAATCGACAAACATAGGCGAAAATGTTGGGTAGTTCCTATTTTTAAGGCTTTATTTATCCAAAAGCGTTATTGTTTAAATAAAAAATCATTGCTTTTATTTGTTTACTGTTGTACACTTTCATTAATTAAAAATTCGCATAAGCACAAACAAGCTATTTCTTTTAAATGGGCTGAATAATAATTATGGCCTTAAATAAACAGTTGAATTATTATTTGTAAAATTAATTAATGCAGTTTTATATTCACTTAGTTTAATGCAAACATAAATATTGTCTAAGTTAATTGTGCCTTTCTGTTAGGCAAACACAATTATTGAGCCAACAAAAAAAGGTATTAAACCGATTAAATTTTAGAAAAAAAAACAGGATTGCACTCACCGGTGGCCCAGTGCACCACCGAGTGGCCCTCGTTGTCCACAGCATTCACGTCGGCCTTGTTCGCCAGCAGCAGGTTGACCATGGCCAGGTTACCCTGGATGACGGCCAGGTGGAGCGGGGTGAAGCCATCCTCGTCCGCCGACTCCAGCAGCTCGGGGGCTGCGATCGCGATGCTGGCGGCCGCCACGAGGTCCTTGCTCTGCTCCACGTCCTGCGCGGCACAGTAGTGCAGCGCGTTGCGATGGCTTCGGTCCCGCTGCCGCAGCAATTGGGGCTGGAAAACAAAACCAAAATATGAAAGAATAATACGGTATTTGGTTAGTTGTGGGGTCAGGAAATTAATTACTTCGCCCGCCGGAAAATTAAGGGCTGGCAATGGCGTTTGCACCTGCTGAGATGAGGCCGCAGCCGATTAATAAACTAATTAAAACGCCATTTGCATATTGCATGTTGCATCAATTTGCGCCACATACCCGCCCACTGCCGCCGGGCTGCGTTTGATGGATCGCGTAATTTTCACGGTCCCCGGCTTAATTGCCAGCAAATATTTCGGTAAAATATATATCGTTTATATATCGTGTGTAGTGCTGTTTATTTAACCGGACAAGTTGCTGTTGGTGGTTGGTCGATTGGTTGTCAGCCGGCCTTTTTTCAGTGCATGTGTGTCGAGTGGCTGATTGGCGGGGCGAAAGCAATTACTTTTTCCAAGCGCATCACACCTCGGGCTGCCCATTAAGTGCGTCAAAAAAATGCAAAACACTCCGACCGGCCAATTAATAATTTAACATATTCTCGCGTTAATCATGCTGAAATGATTGCCGTCGAAAAGAAAAACATAACCTTTTGTGTACCGCTGTTGGTCAGTAACTAAAGCAACACCAGCAAAGGTAAACAAATGGAAAGCGTCGCCTGGAAAGTGCAAGTGTCAGGGGTGACCAGAGGGATGGGGAGGGGGGCGAGGTTCTGCAAAGGGTTGGAAGTTGGTAACCGTCGTCCTGGGCAACGTGGTGAGTTGCCAGGGCAGGTGTGGTGGCTCACCAGATTATCGTTAGCATTTTTGGCGCGCAAAACAACATCAAACTCCAGCGGCGAGGCGAACATGCTCATTCAGGCGGCCAGGACTGGCAGCCCTCTCTCCCCCCTTTTTTGCCAAGCCAAGGATTGGAAGGAGCGACGAGCGTGGAGCGTGTCAAAACATGTCAAGTGCACAAAAAATACTGTCGCCGCCGCCGAAAAGTATGCTAAAACTTTACCCCGCTGCTGCCAGGAATTCGCAATGCGACGACAGCGACGCCGACAGCGAGCAGCGACGTCGGCAGCAGCACGCAAATGTAAAAGTGAAAGTGAAAACGTTGGCAAATCGTCGGCCAACAGGGCGGATGATGGTTGTGGGGCGGAGAGTTTTCCGTTGGGCGCCCATGGGCGCCGCTTATTAGGCTTCGCAACTAACTTTTCTTGCGGCATAGTTTGTGCTAATTTCTTGCTGCCCCCCCACACCTCTTTGCCTTTCTGCCCAGTCACTCAGAAAAAATTAGGTTTCCTCTTAGCTTGACAATAAATTAAAGTCCCTTAAGTATTCTTTAAACTTTGGTATGCTTTTTTGGTGAACTGTTACAAAAGTAACTGAACTTCTAGGAAAAATGCCTCTTTTTTAGTTGGAAATGGAATTGTTTCAAACGGTCCTGTTAAGGACACATGATGGTCTAGTCAAACGATCCATATCACATTGCTGCTGATAACAAATTATAACTTAGTTAAATTTTGTTAAGCATTTCTAAACCACATTTTATAAAAAGTTCAACGAAGTGAGCGACTGGAAAAAAACCTATTTCTTGCATTATTATTTATTTATTTTTGTTGAAAATTAGGAAAGTTTAGCAACAAAACACAGTTCCCTATGAAAAATTAAGAAAGATTATTGAATTATTTACCTAAACAAAAATCGCTGAGATTGTTATAAAATGTTATTTCCTGTGTATATGGTGTTTATCTTGTCAGTATGACTGAGTGATTGACTGTGTTGCTTTTCTAACCAACATTCAATTTTTACAAACATTTCGGGCACGCTGCCTTTCTATTTATATCGCGAGCGGGCAATCGCGTGACTGTCGTAAAACTGTCATGAGAGGAGTGGAGGCCACCTCTCACCTGTCCGCCCACCTGCCCCCGTAAGTGCCAGGAAAGTGCTCAATTTATTGCACATTTAAGTATGAGTCAAACAAGAGTTCGATAGCTATAGAAAGTAAGGCGAAACTCTTGTGGCAAGAACAACAAACAGAGAGCGTGCAAAGTAAACTTTGACTATTGGGCATTTGCGTGTTGCATGGGCGCACTCACAGGGGATGCTTTGAGCCAAAGGATTCACAGAATTTCGTGTGCCCAACAGGTTACAATTTGAAAAAAAAAACAGAAAAGTTAATTCTTTCAAAGTTTAATATTTAATGTTTCACTTAATTCACAGCATGCACTGAAATATGATGCAGATTTTTTTGAGTTATCCAATGGGATTTCCATATTTCTCTGTTGATTGAATCGAATTTGAGCTGCGGCTTCGTTTCCCTTTTGTTTGCCAAAAAACTTTGCAGCGAGGGGAAAATGTTTACAATGAATGATTTTTATTTGCTGCTTCCGTTATCTTTGGCCAGCTTTTTCTGCTGGCCCGGCCTTGTCTGAGTTGCTGTTTGTTTCTTACGCTGCCGTCCGGATTATGAATAATTCAAATAAACTGAAATGATACCTAAAAACTTTGACAGCCCATCCTCCCTTTCTGCTGGACGGGCACAATGGAGAGAAAAATAACTCCAGGATGGGGCAGTGTTGCTCTGACTGCTTTGTTATTATTATTATGGTTGGTGTGATTGTTGCCGTATTCTTTTGCTCCGCAATCATGATCATCGTCATTCGCCCCACTGACCGCTTCTGTTGGTGTCATGCAAATTTGCATTCAGCTTTCTACATTCACCCGACACAAAATGAAATGCGATAATCAAATACGACCAACAACAATGCGCTCAAAAGGCAGCACCAGCTGGCCCCTCCAAAACCCCGCTCCCCGAACAGATAAAACTTTGGCACTGCCAGTTAGCCAGTCCAACGGAGAACACCACTGCGATTGCCATCGCCATTCGAGTTCCTGTTTATGCCATTTTAATAGTTCTTTAAACAAATAAATCGTGCCAAGACCACATAAAAATGGGTTCACAAGAACAGAATGAAGATCATGAGGTTTAGAGGTAGTTGACGGGATTGGTAAATAAGGTAATAGACTAAATTCCTATATGAAATTTGAACAAATATCAAAAAATGTGCGTATGATAGATAGGTATTAAACATTCGACAGCTCTGTTCTCTTGTATAATAGACAATTCAATATAGCATTTCACATTGTCAGGAACTAGTTATCAGTATTTTTCTCTACAATAGCAAAAATAATTGTATTTCTTACTTGAATACTAATCCTTAATCTTAATCTTTGTCTCTTATTATTTATGATGTTAATTTAATAAAATTTCCCAGTTTTTATTAATTAACATATTTTATCATATTACCATTTTATTAAGATAGTTCCAGTTACTATTAAAAAGTTTTTCAGTTAACGGCATTATTTATTTGTTCATAATTATAAAAACACGAAGAAAACTCCACGAGTTTTGTCTATAAATGAAGAAAAACTCGTAAGCTAGTCCTTCTGAGTTTGGTTATCTCACTTTTAGTTTGGCCGGATTAATGGCAAATGAGCTGAAAAACAACACAAAAGGTGAGCATTAAAAAGCAAGAGTCAGGATTTATGGCAGCTGTCCGGGAAAGAGCAGGCGAGCAACAGTTAGGCTTGGTAGGGACATAAAATTTCACATTTTACGATTGCTCATCTCGGTCCACGCAACTCATCCTTTGGCCACCCTTAGCCGGAGTTCGAATGCACGTGTTATAGCTGCTGCTGCCTTTAAGAGCTTCCGGGAATGCCAAAAAGACAACTAAACTTAAAACTTCCTTTGGGTTTTTTGCACCCACCGGGCATACATGGCTTTGGGGGCCAAAAGATTTATATGTGCCAACAGTACGACTGAATGTGGGCTTAAAGAAACAGAGGAAAACAATTTGCGTAACTCTCGAAAACAGATATGTATAAAGATATCAAATATTCGACCACTTCCCTTGTGTCCGACGACTTCCTCCTGCACGGCATTTGCATAACTGAAGCGACAACTGTCGTCGTCAAAGGAAGGGCTCCAGGACCCACAGGGTCTGCTTGAAATCAGAGCCTCAAACGGAGTGTGCAAGTGGTCAGAAGTCGCGCTGTGGCCGGGCTTATTATTCATATATCGTAGGCCATTAGCATAACAATGAGATGGAAGCTGGTCGCAGAAGTCATAGGATGTTCTACTCCACTCCTTTGATACACGAGCATGTAGGCGTGCATGACGCATACGCCGTGTGGCAGCCGCAGACTGCCAAGTAAGGGGTTTACGGCCAGGAAGTGCGTACAAATATAAATAAAGCATAAATAATAATGAAAGACGACGCAGCCGCCACAACAATAACAGCAAGCTGGGAGCCACACAGTTACATGATAATGCATAAAAAATAAAATACATGCTTGGCCTGAAAGCCATGAAAGAGCACAAATGGCAACTGGCAACCGGGATCTGGGTTCAGAGGAGCTGGGTGGTAAAATTGTGGGTCTGAAGAGGAGCCGAGAATTCGACTTAACGCTTCGTTTGGCAGCACATCCGCCATAATTATGTGCGACGCGTCGGGAGAATGGCACATTAAAAGGTTGGAGCAGCCCGAAAAACGGGAGCACAGCATGTCTTCCAGAAGGATAACCCCTGGATAACCCCGGAGTGCCCAAATACCGGAAACTCTTTTGCAGGCGCCTCGAGGTCGCCACCGCTGCGGCTTGTCTATTGCCGCTTAAGATGTCAAGTGACCACAGGGCACAGAGACCAGCCACAGTCCCACTCAATGGCAAATTTATGCGGACAATGTCCCATTCATATGTTAATCACATTCACCCGGCCCCCAAGATGTATTTTAATTAACGCAAAGCGACAAAGTGCGCAGGTAGCGGTTGCCGGGTTTCAGGGGCGAACGCAGAAAATATTTTAAGGGGGCTTTTCACTTATTAGTTTTTGGGCTGTATTTCAAAAAAAAATTCCCAAAATAAATACTATTTTGACAGTAAAGGTTATTTAAGATATTACAAGATAATGTAAAATATGGCGATACCATTTATAAGAATTTTGTAGTGATATTTAATATGAGCGTTTCCCTTAAATAGTTCACCGGGTTAAGGAACCTGAATGTTAGTTTACCGATTTTGTGCCGATCTATTTTTTTAAATATAGGAAATTAAACTAGCCTCGAGCCATTTTAACACAAAAGATTGGACAAAATGGGAAAAGAAATTGCTCATATGTATATTTATTTCTATAACTTACTGCTTACTAACAAATTGTGCGTATCATACCATAAGACTTTTAACAATTATTACATTATGGGCAAAGTACATAATAAGACAAAATCCAAAAAGTTTGCATTCTCGAAGGGATTTCGCAAAGTTCATAACTTAGGGATCGTGAAATGTCACTAACTAACCCCAGAATGAGCATGAGAATGCATTTTCCCGTCAAGATCGTTCCGAATTAAGACCATAATCGGCTTGATTTAAGAACCCTCCTGCATTTGCCACTGTCGGCTTGGATTTCAAGCCAGAGACAGCAGTAGCAGCTGTATATGTAGTGAGAGTAGTAGTAGGCGGGAGTAGGCGTGAGCGTGGCAGCGTCTCAAGGCGCCAGACGGCTCAGCAGCAACAATAATTTGCATGCTCGACAGACAAAGCTTAACTGCTGCTCAGGCAGCCGGCAGATATTCAGGATAGGAGAAAAGGATGATACTGCTCTCTAACTGTTGTTGTGGCACCTTTTATACTTCTAATTAGTGCCACGTTGGTAACTGCAGCAACAATGATTGTTGGCTGCGTGCATTGCAGTTGCCTGGAATCGGGCCCTTTGTTGTGGCATCTCACACAGTTCTCAGCCTCCTTCCCCATCTTCCCCACCTTTCCCCACTTCCACAGCTTACCTGCTGATCCTTGAGGAAGCGTCTCACTGTGCAGCATTCTTAAGTAGTTTTGGCAATTATTTACAGCTACTTTGGCTCGGAGGCCCCTCACCCTGCTCTTCCTCATCCGCTTCAGCCTGAACTCATCAAAAGGTTTGCCGCACGGATTATTATTATGCGATGTGCCGGGATCCGGGTTAAGGGTTCCCGGATCCAGCTTCCCGTTTTACCTGTACTCCGCCCGGCGCTCTGTAGTTAAACTTTCGCATAGTTTTTATGCCGTGCAATGGATTAACAACAACGGCAAACTTTCATTTTGATCTACAAACTTTTCCGGCGGTTGGAGTAGCTCGAACCCCATCCCTTAGCCCGAATCTCCAATCTCAGGTGGTAGAATGTTTGCTAAACATCAAGAGCAATTTTCCCGCTTTAACGGCAATTCAATTCCGGGTACATGGCTCATGCATACTTTAGAGGGCCCCAGCTGAACATGGGAAATATGAGCAGTCCATGTCGCCTGCATAATTCATTGGCCAAGTTGTAAGTTGTAAGTCATGGCTCAAGTTTTGTCTAAATCGAATTAACTTGCAAAATATTTCAGAAACTCCAGCGAACTCCACTCCCACTGTCGGCTTGGGTCAATTAAAAACAAGAGAGAACGCTATAGTCGGGTTCCCCGACTATCAGATACCCGTTACTCAGGTAAAAGGAGTGCGAGGGAGATGGAGATAGAAACTTTGATCACGCATAACTTTTAAACGAATGGTCCGATTTGAAAAATTTCTTCTACATTTCGATAGGTATTGATAAACACAATAAAACTGCATTTTTACTTTTCCGAAATATTTAAATTTATATTTAAATAAAATCGTATATAAGCGATTGTGGGCGTTAAAGGGGGCGTGGCACCTTTTTGAAACAAACTTGCGCTGCGTAGGAACTCCTAAAATCTGCATGCAAAATGCCAATCTTCTAGCTTTTATAGTTTCCGAGATCTCAGCGTTCATACGGACGGACAGACGGACAGACGGACAGACGGACAGACGGACATGGCTATATCGACTCGGCTAGTGATCCTGAACAAGAATATATATACTTTATAGGGTCGGAAACGCTTCCTTCTACCTGTTACATACTTTTGCACGAATACAATATACCCTTTTACTCTACGAGTAACGGGTATAATTATGCATAGCACAGTCCCGCATTCCGAGTAATTTCCGCAACAAAAACTTTCTACCCTGCCAACTCTGACCCCAAAATCCCTGGCAGGATCTCCATTCCATTCCGCCCTCACCTCTCCCCCCTCGCAGGACTAACTGTGCACCGGAGCGCATTAAAATTAGTAACAAGCTATGCTCATTTGTGTCAACTTTGACTGTCATTATGCACTCAGAGCAAATATTGTTGGATGCCGAGGCAAAAGTTTTGGCCCATGCCCAGAACTCGCATGTGATTAGCCCGCCGGGCGCTTCCTTGAGCAAAAATGTAGCAGGAGGAGACAAATTCATACACGGATATCCTATGTGTGCCCTAACTCCAGTTGGCCAACTTGGTCCTGGTTCAGGTTCTGGGCAACTGGGCTACTGGGCAATGGGAAAGCTGAGCAACTTCTGGCCAGGAAGTCATCTCGAAAGCCAAGCAGCAGTGAGCTTCCATTGCAAGACAAATTTCTACGATTTCAGTAATTAATTTGCCATTGCAAACTTTGGTCAGTCAACAGAGAATCAACCTCGTCATAGCCCGTCTGCTATTTCTGGTGGTTTCTAATTAATTGGACAGCTGTCCGACTAAGCCGACCATATGGTGATCCTGTGGCCAACTTTGGAGCTCCACCCAATTGGAAGTGGGTTTTTGTGCTCAATTAGCCGGTGACGCTCGTCGGGGCCAACTTGTGATGATGACGACCCAAACCTCAAACGCGCACACTTTGCCATTAATTTAACTCGTTGGCGCTGACTTTTATTTGGACATTTGTTGGGCTTCGCAGCCTAATTAATTGTATTCGGACATGCAAAACTGTCGAAATCGCATGCAAATGTCGGGGGTCACTCTTCGGTCAAATATTTCGATCCAATCAGAGGGAAACCTTTGGCGCTGATTGCATTCCACTCGCTCCTTACCTGACTTTTTTTACTGGCCAAACAACCGAGCGATTAATTAAAAATTCAAATGACTGGACTGAAGTTAAATAGATACCGTGAAGTAATCTGAATGTCAGCAGCAAAGGCAAATCAAATGAAATAACGATTGAACAGCCAGAGCTACTCACTCTGAATAAACCAGAGAGAAACTGGGTGAAATGCAAACTTTTCCGACGTCATTTTTAATGAATTTTCAACAAAATGTGCCAAACGTGTTGAACGATGTTGCAGCGCAGGATGGGTTGAAAAAATCGCAATTAAAATTACCAAGCCGTGGCCGAGCAAAAGCACCGGAAGAGGATCCGGCAGACGATTGGCGATTGCATCAGCCACCAAGTCCTTCTTTCACCATTTCGCCCAAATTGATAATAATTTGCACAGTGATTGGGCGGCATTGGCGAAAGAAAGCAAAAATCCGAAAGAAGAAAATCGCTTCGAGCGAGGGTAATTAAAAAACGCCGACCGAAGGTCAATATGTCGCAGCTAATGGAAATTGTAGAGGGTGAACACTAGATTCCCTAAACAGATTGGTCCCTTAATATTAAAGGTGAAAAAACAAGGCGGTTTGAATAACAAATTAATTTTGAACGACAACTTTCTAGGACTCCCAGGACTGAACCAAACTCCCATTCGTTTTCCCTTAGGTCCACAATACCCTGAGAAAACGGCTTAGAGCGGGGCATATGCGTTATCTGACTATGCTATAATTCTCCAGATTTCTATACAGATTCTACTTTGTCCCTCTATAAAATATGTACCCATTCCAACAAAGTATTCTTAGGGCTGATCAATTTTTCCATAAAAAAAAATAAAATTGTTGTTACAGAGGGGATCAGTTTTAAAATGAAAAGTATTAGCCACTGGTTTTAATATCTTATTCAAAGTTAAGTTTAACTTGTCAAGATTGTTAATTAACAACCAACATAAAAAGATAATAGGTAAAAAATCCACCTCAGTCAATCAATCATAAGAGAACGAATTATTCTAAATGATTTAATATTGTATAAATGTGTTTTTTAGACAATTTTTATTTAATTTTCTTTAAGGATACACATGGTTCACTTAAGTTAACTTTCAACTTAACATACGTTAAAACATCACCAAAAGAATTATTAAAATTTTGCAGCTACAATGGGCATCAACTTCGTTTAGTACTCCCTCACAAAGTTGTCGGCTTGTTTTGTTATTATATTATTTGCAACAAACAAAAGCATCTCTTGCGGCTCTTGCTTGGCTAAAATCAACTTCTGCAGCTGACTTTTGAGCGAAAACTTTTGCTTAAAGCTGTAAAAGCGAAAAGGGGCCGTTGGTTAGCAGGAAGAGTCGGAGGCGGGGCAGTGGCCAAGGAACAAGTACGAAGGAGCAGAGCCCGGCATCGCCACAAATCTTAAGTGAAAATAAATAATTCACACCTGCAGCAATCTGAGGGATGGCAGCCAGTGGTACACACACACTAAGGCAGACACACAATTACCAACTTGTGGTGTAAAACTTCAGTTTCAAACTCACGGCTAAATTGCGGTTTAAAGTTGATGGCAGGAGCAGGAGCTATTGCAGATAACAATAGCAACAACTGACCTCGACGCGGAGGTGGCACAATTACGCCATTAACATTAACTAAAGGCGGGTGAACAGAGATTCAGCGAATTCACAACAGCCAGCAACAATGCCAGGAGCCAAAAAGTTTTATTTTCTAAGAAATTAAGACTTAATTGGTAAAAACAGCAGCAACAACAAAGACAACGCCAGCAGACAATAAAGACGAGAGCTCGAGATATTGAGGGGTGGCTGGAAAAACCAACATCAATGAAAAGTTTAAGCAAAACAATAGCAGGCGAGTAAACAACGTCGATGAATGTTGCTTGAGTGCTCTCAAAAAGCCGAGAAGCAAGCAGCGTTCGAGTATGAGTGTATACAAAAGCCAATGTCCCTGTATATATATCTGAACATACATATATATATATTAAATGTGTGTATAAGAAGCTTTGGCCCCAGCAGAGTAGAGCTCTGCAATAGTTGTTACTCATACGCCATGTTGAACACAGCAATAAATCGGTAACACAGAAAACCAATAAAGAGAGCAAGTCATATAGTTCCAAGGGGTCCTCCAGACTATAAGCGCAATTAAAATATATCCACAAAAATATTGAAGTGCTAGGCAAACAGCAACAAAGGCGACAAAGCCAAGTGGAGCTGTTTAATTATTGTACGACAAAAAAAAATACTAACTGCTGGCCAGAGAAGACGGCAAATTGAAGACATTAAAACTTTTAATAGCTTAGGCGGCCTTATCAAGGCTACAGAAGCACAGACATGCAGAGACAAGACAAATTAAAATATGTCTCACAGGCACAAGATATAACAGAATAAACAACAAGAACAGCAATAAGAACGGGGCGAACAACAATATAGCCATAGCCAACATTAATAATATCAGTCAGCTCGGCTGGCGACGTAATTATACACAGATTTACTGAACTTGCCGAGAAATTACCTTGAACTGCCAGACTTGTTCTAAAAATACAAGTACGCCATTTCAAAACAGAGCCTTCGGTGAACAATTTACATAAGCAATGCACATTCACATTCACATTCACATTGCGCATACGCCTCGTTGCCCCTAAGTTGAAAGCCAAATTTTTCCGCCAGGCTCATTGCGTTGATTTTGTTTTTCAGCTGGCCAACTGAAAATGCGAAATGCGGTCATGTTGTTGCTGTTTATGAGGCTCATAAAGTACGCGACCCAAAGTAAGTAATAATCGCCGGCATTTGCCATATTTCACAGGGAAATAAACTGCTTGGGGGCGGTTTCGGGATACTTCGGCCAAGGTCAGGCAACAGAAATGTCATTTAGCAATTACATAACCGGGTAAACTGGCAGCAGGGGTGCTCCCATCTAAGTATTTGCGCAAAAAGTTGCTGTCGAACTGAGCGCAATACTCAATGTCAGGCAATTTCACATCAAATTTGGCGTCAATATCAATTACCAGGACGAAGGCACGCCAACTGGCCGGAAATGAAGGCATTTGTCAAAGCTCACAATGGCTGACGAATAATTGCAAAACTAGCAACATGACAATCCATTGGCAGAAGGGGAAAACGACGAGCGGAAGGCTTCCGAGGACATGACCAGGCTCCTTTAGCTTCGAATGAAGGCCTTCGAAATTTATCTGCGTTCAATTAAAAACTTTTCAAATTTCAATTAAATGTGAAATTGGCATATTTAGGCGCTTGATGAACGAAAGGAGGACCAACCGACGAATGAAGGACCGGTCGAAACGGAATCAAATGATGGCCATGGTGGCCATGATGGCCAGAAAAGGACGGGCGCAAGGAAGAGTGGAAGGACCATTTAGCATTCACCATTCGCTCGGCATAACTAAGCTTGGGGGATTATTTTGTCAATTTTAAATGTCCTGCCATTTACAGCATTCAAATTCAACTCGCCTTTGTTGTGCCCCGGCCTGTTGTAGAAATGTTTATGAAGCAATTAGGGGCTCTGAACTGTGAACAATGCGCCGAAATGACTGCAACGGAAATTTAAAGACCCCCCAAACACCCGAAACCTCGGAAGGGTTTTCCGTTGGCTTTAAGCATTCTGTCGGCTCATCGTGACTGCAAAAAGATTAGAATCTTGCTACGCCGCCTTTGGGCCTGATTTGGGCCTTTCTCGTCGCCCCAAAAGATGACTGGCTTTGTTTTTTAGGGAGCCAAAGAGGCGCGGACCTGGAAGAAGTCAACTTGTCATGCTTGGCCCGCCTTGGCTTAGCCATTATCCTTGCCAGGATCTGGGGAGTCCTGTTCCATTACACACTTGCAGTTGGCTAGCCCGAACTTAACACATGTTGCGATGCGCCAAACCAGACAGTTCTGAATGGTTTCAGAGCATGCACTCAAAAAAGAAATTAGGTGCGGTTAAAAGATATCCAATAATCAATATGTGGAGGATGTGGGAAATATTTAAAATAAGATGGTTTCCTTTCTATTACTTAAGCTTTAAAAAAATGTGTTTCCGTATTGGATTTTATCCACCCGTCTCAAAATTGTAATCACATAAATTCCGGAAACCAGAAATAACAAGCTAAACTTTTATGATCTAAACTTTAACCCAAAGAGTCTTTTGTTTAAAAATAGTTTTCAATCTAGCTGTAATAATAATGTATTATAAGTTTATCTATAAAAATATAATATTTACATTAAAACTTTCTAGCTATACAAAGAAAATACGTTTAAGAGAACTGAAAGCTCTAAACTTACAAAGAATATAAGTTAACATAAAGTTCCGAAAACCAAAAGCTAAGCAATTTTTTACTTTCTTTCAAAAGATTTTAGTTCGTATATCGAAGCTAAGGGTGAAATGGTAACACAGAAATTGTTAACTAAAAAGAAGTACCTAATTAAAGAATGTTAAGAAATAAAAACTATTGCACACACAAATGGTTAAGTTAGCTAATGGGAAATAAATGAAATCAAGAATAGATCTATTTTAAAGAGCTTTATTTTATTTTAATAAAAAGTGACGCAAGCTGGATTTTCTTTTATAGTGTATTCACATCTTACCTTTTCGCGTATTTGGGCGAGCACTTGGACAATGTCGCCCCGCTGACAGGCATACATAAGACTGGTGCAGCCCTCGGCGAGACGCTTTTTTGCGGCGGAGGACTGTGAATGTGACACCGTGAGCTGGCCAGGATCTGAGTGAGAATGCGGGCGTGGGTGGGGCTCTGGCCATGGAACTGGCTCTGTTTCTGGCACGTCCACTGCTGCTTCCGCTGCCGCATCCGTGTCCGCATCCTGGCCGCTGCCTGGCATAGCAATGACTTTGTCGGCTGGCTTCTGCTGGGGATGCTGCTTCTGCAATTGGTCGTCCTGCTGCTTGGCGCGTGTCCTTCGTGGCAGCGGACTCTCGAACTGCAACTGCTTTTTCGCGGCCTTCAGACGCGGCGGCTTGGGCGGACCCGTCACGCGCTTCACTTCCGTTTTCGGACGCTTCTGCATCCTCTAATGCGGTTAATATCTGACCCGTTTTTTGTCCCTTTTTCTGCCTGGCTTTATGTTTGTGTTTGTCGTTGTCTTTGTCGCGGCTGTCGCTGGATTTTTCACTCATTTTACGCCGCTTTGATGCATTTTTTCTCGTTTAATGAATTGCTGGTTGCTGGCCCGGTTGCCTATGTATAATTAAACACTAATTTGTTTGCTCACAACTGGCTTGGTTAGGGCTTCCTGGATGCGGGTCCTACTTACCGCCGATAGTTTGCGGTTGCCGTTGACAGTTTCGCTAGTTCAAAGTAAACACATTCTGTGCTCTTGAGCGGAAACGGAAGTGCGGAATGTGAGTGTGGCGGTGTGCGATGCTTTCACTCGAACGCCTTTTAAATTTTCGACGGGCGAACGCAAAGGCAACATTCGCGGCAACGTCCTCGTCAATAATTAATTTCGGTTTTTATCAAAGAGTGAGCAGCAGCAGCAGCATCACACAAACACACACACACATGTCAACTGGGGAATTGGTTGATGCTCGGGAAAGCGGCGAAATAGACAGCTAGAAGCCAGAGTTGCAGCTTCCCATCGCGACTCCCTCAACCACCCAACCACCCCCCGCTGCGCACAAGGGCGTTGACAGGACCGCGGCGCGTAGCCCGCTAAAGTATGCTATGAAAAATTCACTGTCTCTGCATTTGATTTAAATTTCCCTTTTCACACATAAGCGCCGCACATTTCACGCGATATCAAAGTGAATTTGGCTGTTAAATCGCGTGGAAAATAGTTTTCAAAAAACGCCACCGCAGCCGAACGGAAATTTCTTGCTTATTTTTAGCCACAAATAATAATCATGTGAATGCGCTTCGAGGTGCTCAAGCCAAATCCGCGTGCGAATAAAAAAGAGACAAAAAAAACGGAGGAAATCTGCGAAAACCTATCGGGCTGATTGCAACTCGAAATTAAATTATATAAACACAAGAGCTTGAAAGCGAATGCGAATTGGATTGCGAGTGGAGAGGCTCATTGATGGCGATTGCCGGGCATTAAGCTCGATTCGTTTGTTGCCTTTCAGGCGATTTCTCCGCCTTTCCGCCTTCCGCCTGGGATTTACATTTCATTTTCTGCAACTGCCAGTTGCCAGTTGGTGATGGTTTTGGCAAGGTTTACGAGGCGTTGAACATCCCAGGCGAACCAGCTGAAAGTCACGGGCAGACGACAGGCGTCGGGCTTTTAATAAATTAATAATAAAAAAGAGACGCGGCTCGCAGCAGTTGGTCGGGAAGTGCAATAAAATTTAACTTTTCCCCTCCCCCCGGTTTGAAGTTTGAGCTCCATTAGCTGGCCTAGCGGAGAATGATGATACGACGGCGGAAGTCCGCACCCAAAAAATGTGGGGATTGCCGTCGGTATTCAACTCTTAACAAATTTTATAAAAGCTTTACTGAGTTTTATGAATAAAATCCGCTTTTTACCGTTTTATGTATTTTTAAGGACGAAAATTTCAATAACATTTTTCTCCTACGTTTAAAATACATTGTGTTATCATTTTTACAGGCAATAAATATTATTTAAGACAGTATGTTATAAAATAAATCATTAAAAAACCTGTAAAACAATAAACAACCTTTTTATCATTTATATAAAATTCGTTTGTTTTTGCCAGTGTAGGAGAGGCAATAACGAGGCAACTTTTTTGGCCAATCGAGAAAATTTGAAAATTGAGTGGCATCCGGCAAGTGAAAATGGCATGGCCCAGATAATGCAAGTGGTCCAAATGCTTCAAGGGCAGCCGCTGAGCCGGATTAACCAGACTGCGGACTGAATCACATTATTGCAAAATGGCAATTAAGCCCAAAACACACGTTATGGACAAACACAGACGCATGTGTGACCCCTGCCGTCCTGCATAGCAATGTGGATATGAGCATCATAATCATTAAACCGTTTTATAGTATGGTGTCGCCATAATTATTCTATTATTAAGTACCAAAACATTTGTCATGCCGGCCATGCCCGGAATAGCTCTCATATTTGTAGTAGCTGCTGCTGCTGCAGCTGTTTATAAATGATTAAACCTGGCCAACTCGAAATGGTCCCAGGGCATTGGGCAGTGGTCTTTGGGCCTGGTCGAATATATCCTTGCGGCCTCACACAACGTCTGTGATTGTGCGGTGGCCATGTGTGTTTGTGTGTGTGTGTGTGTGTGGGTTTGTTGCTGTTAAACGCAAACTTAGCCGCTTGGCAAATAAACATTTTAGCAAATTTACTGCCAACTGACAGCTGTCAGCTTTATAGCCACCATCAAACAATGGTGAAGAGGGGGCCGGTAAGTAGGAGTCTAGATGCGAGGTGAGCACAGACCGCAGCTCTATTTGCCAGGTGAGAGGGAATCCTGCGACAACTAAGCACACAACAAGGTTCACACACACACACACACACACATACGCTCATACGCTAAGGACACACACACACACTAGCGCGATGGAGAGGACAGGCAGCCAGGCAGTTTTGCCCACTTAACACTTCATTGAAAAACCACTTGGAAAGCCACTCCACCCACGACGGCAAAATCCACGTGAAAGGGAATGCAGTGACAGTCAGGAAAAAATATACCATTTGTACCAGAATTTATAACTTTAAAATTTTATAACACTATAGACCAAAATTAAATTTAATACTTTTGTCAAAATAAGTCCAAACATCCAAAAAAAATGTGTACTAAAATTTTATAATTTTTACACATTTTAAAGAACCTAAAAACAAGATGGTGTTGAGTCTAAAAAATATTTAATGTTGGCACAGAAATGTATATTTTATTTTATAAATATTCCTAACATTATGGCTCTGATTTACAAAAATGTAAGAAATCACCGCTGACTACGAAACTGGATATTCAATTCTAACTCAGCACCAATGTTTATATTTAAAAAATATTCCTAGTGTAAATCAAGCTGAATTTCAGTCAATTAATTTCAAACCTACTATATACACATTCTTTAAAAGTAGTTCAAAAATGTATTGAATTGCACTACATTTCACAGTAAACACTTATTTTCAAACCTTCTAAAGCAATGAGCAGCACTTTATAGGCAAATTTATGAATGTATAAGTATATATAATATTAAATATATACATATTATATTAATATATTTTTATTCCTGTGTAATACGGGATGAGCCTTTGCAACCGAGAAAATAAACTGTTTGCGCTGCATGGGAATGCGACCGAGTTCCTTTTTGTTTGGGACTCCTGACACTGGCACTCCCAGTCCAAGCCAACTCATGATCCTGGCCTGACTTTGTCATTCTGCAGGTTAATCGCGAGAGAGCGGGCCAAAAGCATAGCCCGGCCAATTCCGCTCCGGCTCAAAGCATTCCGGAAGGCAAAGCTGGCCGAGAGAGCGAGCGTGCGCGGACTGTCCAGTGCAGGCATGCATATGGTATACAACAAAGAAAAAAATCCACAAGTTGATACAAAAATTGAAACACACACACAAAATGCTTGACATTTTCGCATAGCTCAGAAATTTGCTTCTGCTGTTGCCGCTGCTGCTGCGGAGCTCTTTGAGTTGATGTTTGGGTAGAGATTTGTTTCACTTTTGGCATTCCTGTTTATTACACAAATTCGCACGAAATTATATTAAGCGAGAGCTAGTGGCGCTGGACATGGCCAGGCACTGCTGGAATCTCCGGCACAACTGGCTCGCAGGTAAGCATGTGAGTGGGTGGGGGCTCGGGGGGTGGTTCAGGTGGTTCAGGTGGGCTGGGCGGCGGTTCTGCGGTCGGTGCATGCTCCGTGTTATTGTGGTGGCCACCCAGTTGCCATGGCAGCCAAAATGGCCACTTGCTGGCTCATGCGTTCGAGCTTAATGCCTCCACTTGCGTGTCTGGCTGGTCCAATCAGCAGGTGAAGTTTACAAAAGTTCGGTGGCATAATTGGGTTGATTCCCTTACCATTTATTGGTTTTCGATTCGGCAATCATGGCCAGCTGAGTGTACAGTGGCCACTGGCTGCACTCGACGATTTAGTTGTTACAACATCGAGTGGCTGAACAAATTGAAATGGCCAAGTGTCAGATGCATGTAGCGTTGAGCTGCCAAAACAAAGGACTTAACTACTGACACCGAGGGTTAAACGTTTAAATTTCAATTAAGCCAAAAGCCCCACACGCTTGGCAACACATACACACACATACACATTCACATCCCCATCGGCACTCAGCAGCTCCAGTCAACGTTACAGCTCATAAATTTCTTGACTTGTGTCAGGATGTGTTAGCTTGGCCGACATTCCACTCGTCCTAGCAGCGAAAGCCAGAAAAAAGTTCCCAGCCGTGGCCCGTCAAAGGCAGCCAGCAACTACTTTCAGTAGCCGGAGGGGCTCCACTTTTCTGGGAGCAGGAGCAGCCGAGAGGAGCATCCAATGTAACCCCTGCTAAGGCGGCCAGTCACTTAAATGCCCCAGAAATAAACTGAAACTGCACACAGTCTGCTCAAGTTAAGACAACTTTTGGCAGCTGCATTTGAGCACTCACAAAGGGTTAAATGTGGCTGCTGAAAAGCAAACTCGGCATGCTCTTTATCAGTCACCAATGATTTGCATGAGGTTGGGTTTGGGTTTGAAATGACTGACCAAAATTTAATTTTAGTTAAATTTATTAAATATTTGTTCTCTGTAGTTTAGTTAACAAAGTGTTTTTTAACCGCTTGAGTTATTTAAATAATCATATTAGACTTTGAGATACAAAGATTGTTATTTTTTGATAAACTCCTACCGAATTTAGGCTGATTTTGACTCTAACTTACTCCTAACTTTACGCAAAATAAATAAATAAATATACAAAAGGTAAAATGTTATAGAAAATATGTTCTGTAAGTCCTAAAGCGAACTTATCACTAGATATTTACATAATCCGTGTATAAAAACTACAATTTATGATGCAATTTGAAGAAACTGCTGACACTTTAAGTTTTTCTGTAATTTTTTAAAGTAATTGGCAGATTGCAACAACTTTTTGGCCATGCTCGAGGCGTGGTCAGAGGACTGAGCGTAGAAACCTTAATTAAAGTGGGTCTCCAGCAGCAAGATTCCGGGATTCTCTGCCTGGAGGAGCACCTCCACCCTTTCCATGTGCACCGTGATTATCTGGCTGCCCACCTGCCATCGCCTTGTCCACATATGTATGTATGCGTGCTGCGGCTTTTGCATTTATGCGACTGAACTTGGCAGTTGATTCTGGGCTCTTGTACTGGCACTTGCACTCGTACTTCGGCCGTGCTTTGTGTACTTGTTGATGATGTTCTAGCCGGAGCCGAGCGGCTCCATTTGCATGTCGAGCGGAGAGCAGGAGCAAAGGCAGGAACAAGAACATAAGCCACACGCATGGCCGACCTAGTGAGAAGGCTCCATTTGTTTGTTTGCCCTGGCAATCCGGGCAGTTGCTCAAATGCTGAACTTCTAAGCGGACCAACTGCTGGTTGTGCTGGGACTGGGACCTGAGGATTCGAGAATAGAAACTAGAGACTGGTGACTGGATCCCAAAACCGGTGCCTCTGCCGGGACTGGGTTGTCAAGTTGTCAGTCGTTCGGCTCACGAACAGAGCCAGCTATGACTGGGTGGATGACTTAAAAGCCCTGACAGGTGCACTCAGGCACGCACTTGCCGCATGCATACTCATACTCGCAGCCCGCTACTTTGTTGTGCTAATCCCATTGGCATGGTGTTGGCGTACTCCTTTGGACACATTGTTGCCCCACCCGGAGCAACACATGCCCCATTAATACCTACACGCAGAAAAAATTGAGTTCATGGAAAATCTCTTCAACTGTATCATATGGGTGGCATAGGAACAATCAGAATATAAATAAAAACAAGAAAGGACAGCTAAATTCGGGCGGAGCCGAAGTTGATATACCCATGCAGAGTAGTCTGTAAATTATATTCTCCAAAATTATTCATATAATTTATTCTTAATACTCATAAAAAATCCCAACTTCCTAATGGCATTTCCAATCGTTCAGTTATATGGCAGCTATATAGTCGGTCGATCCTTATGAAATTTGGTAGGTCAGATTGATTGGCCAAATATAAAACCCATATAAAATCCCAACTTCCTAACTTTACAAACACCAAAGTTTTGGCATTTCCGATCAATCAGTTATATGGCAGCTATAGGATATACTGGTCCGATCCCGGCCGTTCCGACTTATATACTACGTGCAAAGGAAAGAAGGGTGTGTGCAAAGTTTCAATTCGATATCTTTAAAACTGAGAGACTAGTTCGCGTAGAAACAGACAGACGGACAGACAGACGGGCAGACAGACGGACAGACAGACGGACAGACAGACAGACGGACAGACAGACGGACAGACAGACGGACAGACAGACGGACAGACAGACGGACAGTCAGACGGACAGACAGACGGACAGACGGACATGCTTATATCAACTCAGGAGGTGATCCTGATCAAGAATATATATACTTTATAGGGTCGGAGATGTCTCCTTCACTGCGTTGCACACTTTTGGCCAAAATTATAATACCCTCTGCAAGGGTATAAAAATTCAATTTATACATAGATTGGCATAGACATATCATATAGCATTGAACATTAAACAAAGCTAACTTATGGAACTCTATAATTATCAGTATCCTCGTTGCAATAGTAAGCCAAATTAAGGATAAAACAAGAGAGAACGCTATAGTCGGGTGCCCCGACTATCAGATACCCGTTACTCAGGTAAAAGGAGTGCGAGGGAGATGGAGATAGAAACTTTGATCTCGCATAACTTTTTAACGAATGGTCCGATTTGAAAAATTTCCTCTACATTTTGATAGGTATTGATAAACACAATAAAACTGCATTTTTACTTTTCCGAAATATTTAAATATTTAAAATCGTATATAAGCGATTGTGGGCGTTAAAGGGGGCGTGGCACCTTTTTGAAACAAACTTGCGCTGCGTAGGAACTCCTAGAATCTACATGCAAAATGCCAATCTTCTAGCTTTTATAGTTTCCGAGATCTCAGCGTTCATACGGACAGACAGACAGACAGACGGACAGACAGACGGACAGACGGACAGACGGACATGGCTAGATCGACTCGGCTAGTGATCCTCAACAAGAATATATATACTTTATAGGGTCGGAAACGCTTCCTTCTAGCTGTTACATACTTCTGCACGAATACAATATACCCTTTTACTCTACGAGTAACGGGTATAATTATAATGATACATAAGTTCTACATTAATAATTAATTTTTATACCCTTGCAGAGGGTATTATAATTTTGGTCAAAAGTGTGCAACGCAGTGAAGGAGACATCTCCGACCCTATAAAGTATATATATTCTTGATCAGGATCACCTCCTGAGTTGATATAAGCATGTCCGTCTGTCCGTCTGTCCGTCTGTCCGTCTGTCCGTCTGTCCGTCTGTCCGTCTGTCCGTCTGTCTGTCCGTCTGTCTGTCCGTCTGTCTGTTTCTACGCGAACTAGTCTCTCAGTTTTAAAGATATCGAATTGAAACTTTGCACACACCCTTCTTTCCTTTGCACGCAGTATATAAGTCGGAACGGCCGGGATCGGCCGACTATATCCTATAGCTGCCATATAACTGAACGATAGGGAATGCCATAACTCTGGTGTTCGTAAAGTTAGGAAGTTGGGATTTTCTATGGCTGTTTTATTTGGCCAATCAATTCGACCTGCCAAATTTTATAGGGATCGGCCGACTATATCCTATAGCTGCCATATAACTGAACGATAGGGAATGCCACAACTCTGGTGTTCGTAAAGTTAGGAAGTTGGGATTTTCTATGGCTGTTTTATTTGGCCAATCAATTCGACCTGCCAAATTTTATAGGGATCGGCCGACTATATCCTATAGCTGCCATATAACTGAACAATTGAAAATGCCATAACTTTGGTGTTTTTAAAGTTAGGTAGTTGGTATTAAGTAGTTAAGTATTAAGAATGCATCATATGAATAATTTTTGAGAATATTATTTACAGAATATTCTGCAAGGGTATATCAACTTCGGCTCCGCCCGAAGTTAGCTTTCCTTTCTTGTTTATGGTAAAACTACAATTTTTAAAAATTGTCTCTCTGTAAGAGCATAATTCACCTTACCCCAATGGAGTACTTAGTATGTCCATCTACCTGGTGCACATTAATTGTCTCAAACTGTAAACACAACGGGTTCAGAGCTACTGAGATAACAAAATCATTTTCTCTCGCCCTTAATTGAAATCGATAAGTGGCGTGTCTTAATTAATACAAAGGAGGGTGCCAGCAGCGGCAGCTTAAGGATTAATTATCCATTATATGCACACATCCTGATTGGCCCGCACCTGTCCTGTTTCCATTGCAATTCCCCAGTCAATAGCGAGTGCTGAATTCACTTAATTGCCGACACCTTTCAGTGCCGCTGGCCAACTCAGAGCTCGCTGTATCCTGCACTGCATTCGTCTTTCTCTGGCGACACAATTAATTCGTCCTGCCAGGCATTGCAGTTTAATTTTTATTTCATTAACGTAACAGCACCACCACCACCCACCAACAACCAACCACATCAAGGGCGTCCGTGCATCACTAAGCGGCTTTGTCTCATTATCTGCCAAGTGCACGTAGTACATATGCGTCGCATTCGAGTGATGTGGGTGGCAAATTGCGAGCAAATTAAGTGTTTCAATTCCATGGAGATTTCCATTTCACAAAGTCGGGACTTTGAAACCCATACCCAGAAGCCTTTTGCCTTCTGCCTTCCGCAGGCGGGTTTATAGTGCGTAACGCCATCAAAAATAGTTAACAGCATTGAAATGCTTTTAGCTAAAATGCGTTGCGAGTCCTGGCTGTGTTACTATGCGTAAAAAGTTTTGTTCAACTCGCAGGACGAGGCTATGGGTGCTGGTGTCCTGCGTGTCTGCCGTAATGCGTGGCAAATAAAATTATTTTAGATTTTATGTCCCATCCTTATGGAGCCCACCAGGTAATAATATTACCCATCTTGAAAGCGCTTTAATTTTTTCCATTGCCACCTCATTTACCTAGCAAAAGTTTAAACTTTTCTGTGTTTGCCTTGGGTTTGTTCGTTGCTACCGGCCCGCTTAACAAAAACACAAACTTTTATGAAAAATTGCAACGTGTACAATAAATATTTGTTTGTATATATACAAAATATTTGTGATTTTTAGCCATGAATTTTTAATAGCAAAAAAATTATAAAGCGACTGTCGAATATATTTTTAGTCAGCCGCTGGCTTATTTAAGAAAAATTCGCATGAGAATTTAAGCACAGTTTATTGCGACTGAGAAACTTATGCGAAAGAGTTTAACGAAGTTTAAGGCGCAAACTTTGTTGAAATAACTAAATTATACGTGCAATACTTAGCTGAACTTTCAATATCGTGCCTTTATGAAATTTATGACATTATTGGTTTTATTTAATAAATTCCGTCTATTGCGAACAATTATTAAACATTTGAGCAAGAAGTTCATTATAACTTAATTAAACATTTGCTTTTCCTCAAAACGATATAATTATAAAGTGGCCCCTCTTTAAATACAAAAAAGAATTCCTGTTGTTTTTCAGCTTTTGGAAAACTTTTTTCCGCTTGGTTAAACGTCAATATAAGTTTAGCATTTTTATGTTGACTTTGTTTTTAATTTTCCAATCCGAATGCATCGAATAATTTGTATTAGTAAAATACTCATATCCAGTTAATAAGTTCTATTTGCTGATAAAATACGTTTTATATGTAAAATTTTTTTGTTTTCCATTTAACAGATTTAGTGTTATAAATATTTATTTTATATAAGAAAATTCTTCTATTGAAAGGTAATAATTAATTTGTTTGCTTAGGAATTTAACGTTGTTAAATCGAATTATGCAAAACTAGTAAACACTTTTATTAAAATCTTGTTAAATGATAAACATTCTTATGCCAGATTCTCAAGGACTACAAATACCCCTACTTAAACCAAAGATACCCCCACATTTGCTTACCCTGGGGAGCGGCTTAGTGTCTTTAAAGATCTCGTACCGGGCTGCGGCTGGAAAACCCTGCTTGGCTTTGTTCAATGGTAATTGCTTTTCCTTTCAGCCATTGTGCTGTGGGATAAACGCATCCTCTGTTGGCGGCTGTCCCGCTTTCGCTGAGCGATTCCTTGTGGGCCGGCGAACACGCGAATGAGCGCAAGGTGGCCGCAGAGGGCAGGGAAATTTTCAGGAAAAACCGCAGCACATACGGGCAAACAAAGGTGTTTGCCGAAGGACCTCCTTTCTTTTCGACCAGCCAACCAGTTGCAGGAGCAGCGCGTCGCGTTGCTGGCCAACTTCAAATCCAAACTGACCGCAAAGCATTTGCACTTTGGACTTTATGCCAAGGAGGCGGCGTTGTAACCAAACGAAGTCGTCGGCAGCGACGTTAAGTAATAACAATAAAAACCCAACCAAAGGCAGTAAAACCCAAAAACGCGAAACGAATCGCAATGATGTGGGGGGAAAATCCAAGCCCTGGCAGAAATCGCAGTGTTGCAAAAGAAATTATGGACGCGTTGCTGTTGTCGCCGCCGATGTTGCTGCTGTTGTGCTAATTTGTGTTGTTGCGGCTTTCGCACATCAAGCAGCAACAACCGCCTGTTGTTGCTGTTGCCGTTGCCATTGTGGTTCTGTGGGTCAGCACGAAAAATGAAGTTGACCCGCTTTCCGACTCCGCGGCGGAAAATGTGGAGCAAAGGCAGAAAGCAGCGAGCCACCACTTTTTCAAAGCAGAACACTTCCGAGCAAATTTACATAGGCTGGGCCAAGAAATTATGCATGCCTCTGTTGATATTGAAATGCCGAGCAGCAGGTTGAACTCGAACACTCAGTTGCCACCCACACACTAGTGGCAAAGCCAGGAAAATCTGGGAAAGCCAGGGAAAGCCCGAGGCGAGACTGGTTTCACTTTCGGCCAGAATCGCCATTTGCAGGCGATAAACACGTAAGGCACGAAAAGCAAACAGAATAAACAAGGCGTGGCTACGTCGGCGGTGGCGTTAGAGCCAAGTTAACGTCGACGTCGACGGCGACGGCGACGGCGGCATGCAAATTGGACTAAGTACGAATGTGTGCAACGTCTCAGGAAGTCGTTAGAGCGGGAAAGGACATGCCAAAGACCAAAGCGGCAACCTTTGTGGGTCAAAAGCAAAAAGAAAAAGAGAAAAGAAAAAAACGGCCGACAGAAGTGTGCCACCACAAAGTCAAACGCAGCAAAGGCGAACAAAAAAAAACAGTGTCCCGCTTTTGACCACGAATAAATCAGTGAACCAACAATGTATGGCGAGAACTTGGCACAAATCCATTAACATTAACACTCACATTTTGAATCGCATGCAGGAGCCCATTTACGTAAACTTGGCCAACATGCCAAGTCGGGCCCGAGACAAACGTTTTGTTAGCTAAACAAAATGAAGTTTTAATAAATTCATTACCCTGCCACTTTATGGCTTCACCACCCCCACATCCCCGCCAGATTCGATGTCGATGCCGATGCAGAGAGTCCTGCATTGCTTTGCTTTAGTGCACCATCTGACATTACGTATACGCCCCGTACATTTATGAACAATCAACTTTATAGCCCACAAGCAACGGGTGTCTGTGTGTGTACTAGTTTAGCTTCCCTGGCCCAAGCTGCTCTGTTTTATTGGCATTTGCACTTGTGTCTGACTTTTCCAAGATATTTTCAATTGGAAGTTATGTGTCGCAGGGAATTGTCAGCCCAAGTGGGTGGGTGGGTTTTCCTATTGATGGGATGTGTGCAACACAACAATTTAATGGCTGGCAACTGACGGATGTTGAAGTCGCTCGATAAAAATGCTGAAATAGAGACATGCCACGAGTATTGAATTGTAAATAAGTTGGGGCATGAACGCAGGGATCAATCATTTAATTGGAAGACAATAGGTTGATCTGTAAAGCTGAATAGATTTATGCACTTACTGGTTGCCTAAATAAAGTTTCGCCCACACTAATTTCTCCTTTTTGTTACATAATTTCCCGCAATCACAGCCCCAAGGTCAGTAGTGTCCAAGAGGGCATTTAAAAATGTGTTAGCCAGCGCAAAACAAACGGCACGACAAACTAAAATTTCCCGATTACATCTTGAAATGAAATAAATTATTGTGCACATCGCAACGAGCTGACCCAAATACACAAAGTGAAATGGGAATGGGATTGGGGAATGAGAATGTGAATGTGAATGTGAATGTGAATGTGAATGGGAAGGCAAAGGACCAACGACAAAATGCTGGCTGCCATTGCCAGCTGATTATCGCTAATTGTGCCCAAGGAAATAGAAATTAAACGAGTCGGGATCGAGGACGGCCTCTATTTCCTGTCCAGCGTGGGTACGAGTGTTTCGCTTGCAGCGTTTAATTTAATTTCGGGCAGGTCTTTAAATATTTACTGCAATTTATTTGATCGATAATTGAGCAGGGCAAGGTTGACGATTTGCCGTCAAATTAGCCCGACCTTTGACGGGCAAGAAATTGAGATTAATTGAGGCACCAAATCAAGTGGCCCTGTTTTCAATGTCAGTTGGTTCGACTCTTGAGGCTAAGGCATTTCCCAAGCAGGCTGCCGGCAAATAAGGAACCTACTAGTTCCCCTGAAAAAATGATGTTTCAGGTAGGCTGTGAAACTCAAATCTATACACTGATATCCAAGTCAGACGTTCACTGGCATTTTACTTTTGTCTGCCTAACAGAAACATTCGCAGCCTGACAAGGTTAACAAAATTTCGGTGTTACGTAAAATGATAGGCCTTCAAAAAAAGCGACCAACCGCCGGAGACTACGTAGTGCCCAATAACTCTGCCCTGAATCTGCAGCACAAACCAGGTGTCTATGATCCCACACCCAACGCGATGGAGAAGTCCACCAAGTGTCGCTACTGCGAGAACATGGCCAAGAACTTCCTGTATCTGGAGAGTCTGATCCGGAACAACAAGGACAGCGACAAGAGCCCAAAGTGCAGTCTGTGCAACTCGTCGCTCAAGTATCTGGAATACGTGAACCGCAATATCCGTCAGGTTTTCGGCAACTTCGATGCGATCGTCCAGGCGGATCGCGCTCTGGCCGCCAAGCCGGCCATGATGCCAAAGTACTCGGTGGCCCCGCCCCCCGAAAAGGTTGATCTGCGCTCCAAGGGCGGAGCCATCGTATCGCTCCAGAAGTCGGTCAAAAGCCTAAGGTCCAAGACAACGTCTCTGAAGCCCAAGCCCAAGTCCAAAGCGAAGGCGAAGGCGAAGGGCGTCAAGGGCCAGAAGTCACTGAAGTCGCTCAAATCACACAAATCGGCAAAGTCACTGAAATCTACAAAATCCACAAAGTCGAGTAAATCCCTGAAGTCGGCTCTCAAGCACTCCAAGTCCCCAAAAAGTCTGGCCAAGTCGAAGAGCGTGGGTCCCAAGAGCCAGATCAGCCACGGCAAGATGATATTGAAGCGCAAGTTCCGGAACAAAGTAGCCGGCAAGTTGGCCGGCGCCAAAGTGGTGCGCAGTGTTAGCCAGTACCGCAGCCTTGGCTCCGCCCGCTCCAAACTCTCGAAGGGACCGAGCCACAAGAAGCTGGCCAAGCAGCGGTCCACCGGTCCGCCGACGAGCATCAACTGGCAGCTGCTCAAGAGGAATCTGCCCAGGCGGCCCACTCCAGTCAAGTAGAGGCCACGACGGCCGGGGATCAGCTGAATTGGTTTCACACATTTTGCCTCTCTCGAAAATTATATCGTTTGTGAAAATTTTCCAAGTGATTTTTTGCATACATAAATTTAAACTTTTATAAAAACAAAATTAGTAGTTGTCAATGGGAAGTTTGACTAGTAGTCTGAATTATATAAAATGGACCTAACAAATATATATGAAATCTTTTTAAAATGAACCATTCTTAACTATATTATAAGAGTTTTCTGATTACGTTGCAACATAGAATACCGTTGTCGATCAAAGTGTCGTTAAATACCATATATAAGAAGCCCAGTAAAAACGAATTTTAAATGTGATATCTCTTCCAATACAAATTCACTTAGTTGTATTTTTAATTCGGTTATCTGCTAATCGTAATCGCTTGAGTCAAAAGTATGCCTGACCTTAACCTAAGAATATAATATAGAATAGAACCAAATAAATAATAATGGAAAATGTATTTCCTGGTATTTAAATATTGAATCTTTTGTTTTTATTGTCGACAGTGACGCCTCCCCGAAACCCACTAATCCTTATGCAAAAATTTGCAAATCTGCTGACTTCGGCTCGTGTGCCGAAACACGATTCAGTTTGATTTCACGACGAGCTTAAAACTGATAACACACTTCACATAGCAACCTTCTTCGTTTCATTAACAAAGAACTCAGTTTTAGTCGTCCACAAACATTCGATTTGAGTGGTAAACATAATTTAAAATGTACAAGCCGGCTACGTTTTTCTTATGGGTCTTAATTGTCGGGTGCACGGTCGGATCGCTGGCAGGTTATCAGTCCAATCCCTACAACAGTGGTTATGACTCAAATTCATACAGCACTGCTTATCAGCCAAATCCCTATAACATCGAAAATCCAATAGAATCTATAGATTCTAAACTAAACACTATTTCAAAACAAATTAGTGAAACCAGTACCAAGCTAAAGGGAATCGGAGACAACCAAAACGACTTGACGGCCAAGTTTCTGAAAGGTCATTCCGCGCTAGAATCTATGATGACAAATATTGAAGCCACTATGGACGCACATCTTTGGAAGGTACAAACTGACCTGGGCAATCAAACCTGCAAGAAGACAGTCACGCAAAAGGACTTCGAAACGAGACTTCAGGCGTTTCAGACCAAAATGAAAGAGCAGCTGCAGAACCAGACAGAAGGTCAAAATAACTTAAATAAAAAGCTTTCAGAGGTGCAGCGCCTAATGGAAAAACAGCGAAAAACCATCGATAACTCTTCAAAGAAGATCATCAGCACACAAGGCAACGATACATCCAGCACGAAAAGCATTACGAAAGATGACCTAAGTACGAGCTTTTATGCGTTTCAAAGAAAAATGGAGACCACTCTGCAGACGCTTCTCACCAAAATCGAACTCCAGTCAGCAAAAGTTCCAGCCACTATTCAAGCAACCCCCCAGGTCACCCCTCAGACAACCCCCCAGACAACCCCCCAGACAACCCCCCAGACAACCCCCCAGACAACCCCCCAGACAACCCCCCAGACAACCCCCAAGACAACCCCCCAAACAACCCCCCAGACAACCCCCAAGACAACCCCCCAGGCAAAACCTCAGACAACCCCCAAGCCAATTCCTCAGACAACCCGTCAAATTCCTCCAAATTTCGAGCAGATAGGCGATAGATACTTCTACATAGAAAACCAAAATAAGCTAAGTTGGACTGATGCTGCAGCCTCCTGTCGTAAGATGGGCGGGTACTTAGCCTCCATCAAAGACGAATCGGAATTAAATGACATCCAATCGAAAGTAGACAACAGATATACCTTCTACTGGCTTGGCATCAGCGATCAGGTTAAAAGCCACGAGTTCGTGTCTTCGGCCACCGGCAAGCAAGCTATATTTACAAAATGGGATAGTAAATTTAATTTTATAAACTGTGTTTCCTTAACTAACGGACATATGTTTACTTTGAAATGTGAATCAGAACAGTATTTCATTTGTCAGGCAGATAATGAAATATAGTTTAACACCAAAAGAAATATATTTTACCTTTTTATTTATGTTCAATCAATAATTATCAATGTATGTAGTATTTATGATACATGTAAAACCTAATTACGAAACTAATCTTTTGTAAATGAAACAAACATTCAACAATAAAGTGACTTTAACTTGCTTAAGTATTATTAGCAATTCAAATTAAATGGAGGATGGATATTCAAATTCGGAAATACAAAAAAAAACTGATTTCGGGGCATTTACAGTTCGCATTTGGTTTCTGGTGCATAATGAATGGTCCCTTTTATTAATTTGAATAATTTAAAAAATTATACAACAGGTGGCAGAGTCGCAACCCATGGGAGCCCTTGGACTCGCTCAATATTTTTACTCTTTTGTTGGGGCTGGCGGTCTTTTAATTGTTGCAAATATTATTTTATTTCGAGTGTTGACAAGCACGCAATTAGCGACCCTTTACCCCCAAAAATCCGGGTTGACCTCGTTTGCTTAAAGATTTTCGGCGTGCAAATGGTCGAATGGCCGACCTAGCTTCAATTTTCATTTAACGACTGTCGACGGCGTCCAAATATTTTCACAATTTAAATGCAAGTGGATTGTGGCGATGGATGGGCTGGGCATGAGGTGGTGGGTGGCAGGGGCTAAGCAGATTGCCAACCTAACTGACTTTGGGGCCGCGGCCGGCAGTTTGACAATTTTTCGCCATGCCCACTCAAATATGCCGCATACGCAGCTGGGTTCCCCCAAGCACGACCCTTCATTTGTTTATGGGCCACCCATCGTACCGACCATCAGGCCCTTTAACATCCATTGTTGTGCACTGCAAAAAATACTGTTCAAATCATAAAAACGACCCCGAAATCGAGTAATAAAATGGTCTAATAGAATATTTCGAAAAAAAATTAAGCAAAATTATTATGTTCGACACATTTAACTGAAAATGAAACAAACTGTATTTTTTTAAAAATAATTTGAAATAAATATGGTAAATAAGTCTTGTTTTATATAATTCTAGAAAAAAATAAAAAAAAACAAGAGAGAACGCTATAGTCGGGTGCCCCGACTATCAGATACCCGTTACTCAGGTAAAAGGAGTGCGAGGGAGATGGAGATAGAAACTTTGATCACGCATAACTTTTTAACGAATGGTCCGATTTGAAAAATTTCTTCTACATTTCGATAGGTATTGATAAACACAATAAAACTGCATTTTTACTTTTCCGAAATATTTAAATTTTTAAAATCGTATATAAGCGATTGTGGGCGTTAAAGGGGGCGTGGCACCTTTTTGAAACAAACTTGCGCTGCGTAGGAACTCCTAGAATCTGCATGCTAAATGCCAATCTTCTAGCTTTTATAGTTTCCGAGATCTCAGCGTTCATACGGACGGACAGACGGACAGACAGACAGACGGACAGACGGACAGACGGACATGGCTAGATCAACTCGGCTAGTGATCCTGAACAGGATTATATATACTTTATAGGGTCGGAAACGCTTCCTTCTAGCTGTTACATACTTTTGCACGAATACAATATACCCTTTTACTCTACGAGTAACGGGTATAAATAGACAATTAATTACAAAAAAACAGACAAAAAAATTCTTCATTCGAGACGAAAAAAATAATGTAGCAGTTTCGGTCTCCAATAAAAGTATCCAAAATGAAGACACAAATTAACCCAATAAATCAGATTATATATACATAATATTAGTAAATCAGTATTTTTATATTGTTTTTTTCAGTGCGTCGAAAGAGGGCGTTTGCGATTGTGTTTGTGTGGGGCACGCCTCGTTGACCGTTCGGATAAAACTTATTAGACACAAGTGTATTTAGCCCGTGTGTGCGGGTGTGTGTGGGGGCACTCCCCCGTGTGCGTTTGACTGTGTGAGTAACTAACTGCGGGCAGTTCAGTTCCACGGCCGCACCGAGATACACGGACTGCGAGTACGCATCTGCATATATCAATCGGATGCCCGCAGCCAGCCATCCCGGGCACCCATGCACCCATGTTGTGCATTTGAACAGAAATAATATTTTCGATGGGCGATGGGCGATGGGTGTGGCTATGGGGCTGTTGGGATGGATAGTGGCGGGATCGGTGGACCGGCAACTGTGTGACGTTGCCGCACAATTCCTTTGTAATTAGATAACGTAACAAAGCAACAACACGGCAAACCGCTGCACTTCCGCTCCCGCAGGCGTTTACATCCCACCCAGTTCTCCACTTTTTCCACGCCCCCTGCCCGGGACATTTCCCATGCATTTTCGTTTTACATAAAATGTTGAGAGCCTTTTCTGATTATTTGGCAAAATCGCAACATTTACCGCTGCCACACAGCGCCCCACCTCTGCTCGTTGGCAGTATAATTAGCCGCAGTCATAGCCGTTACCCCTACCCTAGCCCCACCTCTCCTATACTTCTTCACCAGCCAGCTGCGATTGCAAAAATCCTGCCTTCGATGTTCAATTTCCACAGCGTGCACACTCGACTGACTTTTCAAGCGATGCGTTCGCAATGGCAGGACAGCAGGATGGCACAGGATCCGATAGTGCAGTTCCCTTCCATGATATTAACCATCGACCGAAACCCTGCTTCAGTTTTTCGACCAGGGCCACTTCATTCGCCATTCCATGCCGCATAATATGGAGGAGATTTTGGCTCGCATTTGGGATTCCGCCGGAGGACACTCACTCTCGACCGCCATAATTGGCTACCTGCTGAGCTACCCTTTGTCGAAATCCTCAGTACTTCGAGACCAGGTATTCCTTTTGTCTTTTGATTGACAAGCACATGCAGACAAAGGACATGAAGAGGATTGTCATCCACGCTGTCAATTTGCTTGGCTGATGTCATGAAAATATTCATTTCATTATTCCTTGTTACTATATTATTCTGGAGTAGACCCTGATAAGCAAGCTAACATTAATTCATGGTAAAATAAAGAAGTAATTACTAAGAATGAAATAATTTGTGATGTTGCTGGAGGGATTTTAAAATAAAATTCAACAGGAGCAGTAGAAAAGACTCAAGTATTGAAGTTTCAAATAGATTATTATAATTTTTTGAATTGGCATTTCTTTGATAATCGAAACATACGTTGTTGCGATTACCTGGATTACGATGTCAACTGAGACCTTGCAAAAAACACGTCTGCTATAAATTTATGACCCTCCGCTAGTTTAGCCCTCAGGTTAAAAATCCTTAACCGAATCCATTCCCCACCAGCTATAATTAGGTTCCACATTGGATGCCACTAAAATACGACAGCCGACAAATGACCTACAATAAGATTTAGTGTGCTCTCAAGCAGCTAAACTTAATATTTCACGTACACTTAACCTACGGGTTTAAATGTCGTAATTTTCTCATTGGCACCCGCCGTCCCCGTACCCGTTCTCCTCCAGAGGACTACGCTCGAGGAGCTGCTCGAATGTTTTACTGTCTCAAAGTTTGTCTCAATTACGTGCGTGCCAGACTGAGTCAGCTCATCCCGACCATTCTATACTATATCGTACCATATACCATATCCCAGTGGCCGAGCCGAATATTTCTGAAGAGACTACGGCGCATTTCTCAGCAGGGTCGCAGGGAAAGGCGACCGGCAACCCCGTCCCGTTTGTCATTGGCAACTTTTTAATTAAAAGTTTCATCCGAGTAATGGGATATTTGCACTGCGAAATGCCACGGCGGCCAGCGACGATACTTGATACTTGTGCAATATTTGTGGGCGTCCCCCTCTCGCTCCTTCGACTTTCCTGTCCCCGACTACAAGTATCTAATTGCCAAAAGGATTTGCAAAACTTCAGCCTTACATAACGTTGCGCTGACCTCCATCGCAATCTTTATCTGGCCGTTGTTGTTGTTGCTGTTGTCGAAGCGCTGCAAACTTTTGGCCAGCAATTGCCAAACTATGCCCAACACGGGACTACGTGAGTCGAGCTAATGAGCTGCAAGAGTCACGCGCACAATTAGCCGGGCATGGATTTTAATTAAGACTCACTCAACGATCCAAGGCGGCCCGAAGATCGGCTAATTAATATTCCCAAGGACATTGCATTTCCCCATTTTATGGGTCAAGCAGTCAGGTGAAATTCTTTAAAAACACGTAGCTCTCTTTCAGTTATTAAAAGCTCTATTAAAATATGAGGAGCAACATTGCCAATCTACTCATATTCTTAGCCATTAACAGCGATTAATTACGCTTTATGTTTTAGCAAAAAATATTAAGGTAAGTCCATTCATATTGGCTATATTTGTATAGTCTTGCAGAGGTGCACTAACAAATAAATAAATTCACGATCAATCCATGTCCGTCTGTTTGTTTATTTTTCCTGTTTTCTAGGGTCCATAATTTCACCAAATGTAAGCCAATTCGATTTGGTTTGATTCTCTTTAAATCTACATGGAAATTTGTCACTTCTACGTTGTTTAATTTTATACCTATTTTTATTTTAGTTATTTCAACTTTTTGGGATGACTTATAGAACGGTGATCCAACTTCTAGATATCATAAATTTGTTAAATTTAAAACAAATTTAAGACAAATTCAAAGTGACATACCTATAAAGATTTTTCCTTTAAAAATCCGCACTTACAATTTTCGTCTTAACGTTGATTAATATTTGGACCGATTTCCATTTTATTTTTACCTGTACCTGCTAGGACATCGTTCCTTTAAGAATGGGACTTGTAATATCAACAGACCGTCTTTAATCAATCTGTTTGGAGGACTTATTTAAATCCCTAGACAGACCATGAAACACCACCACCGGAAGAGGCCAAGACGTGACCAATTGATGTAAGGAAGAGGGCAGGTGTCCCAAACCTCAGCATTTAAATCTGCCTATATCAAAGACTGATTTTTAAGCGAATCCCATGAGGACATAGAAAGCTAAGTCAACCGATTACCACTAACCATTGTTTAGAGTTCGTTGTTCACTTTTCACTGTTCACTGCCCAGTGTCCACGTCTAATCGTCGCCGGATGTCCGCACAGAAATTTGCTTTCATTGTTTTTGTTCCAGCAGCCGGACTCTCGTTATATTTGCCTGTTTTTCGGACGGGGGATTCTGTCGCCTATTCTGCTCAATTTTAGCATTTTTTTTTTGGCTGGTTTGGTGTGGGCCAACTTTGTTGTTGTCAGCATTCGCTTTCAATTTCCTCATCCACTCGAACTAACATCCTTCCGCCGACTTGTCGTGGTTGCTCATTCATGGCCGATTTCACAGCACCTAGTGCTGCTGGTCACTCGTCAATCGGCAGTCGTCAGCAGTGAATCCGAATAACACAGGACCGCCCGTCCGTTTGTCAATCAATTGTGAATTGTTTATTGAATGTTGTCGTTGGACTGCACACAATGCCGCTAACAGCCGAACAGGAGTTGTCGGTTTGGCTTCGTTTGCTTTTCCTTTCTGGCTATCTGGCGATTTTTTCGGATTCCTTACCCTCTGCTTTTTAGGGGTATATTGCATTTGTGTTAATCACTGTAAAGAATAGAGAGGTATTTCTGTTTGTTAGGAAAACCAGCTTAAACTAAAGTGATCTCTTCAAATATTGAAATTAAATATGTACATTTGCAAGATCTTTTCCTAAATAGGTAATCAATTTTATTCTTATTAGTCTTTTAAATAAAAAGAGAATTACCAATAAAGTCTTGCATATACTGGGTACTCCATGGTTCGATACTTCGATCACCACTTTGTTTTATAGTTTTTTTTCCTAGAGTTTTGTTTGTTTCAAGTTTGGACATTGGCGGATGGCTTAGGACTGACATTGTTTGCACTGTCAAACGCTCCATTTTCTATTTATCTTTTTGTGCGCTGATCGATTTGTTGTTGGGCCGGCTTTCAGTGAGTGCCTCGGCCATTTTGCTAACGCATTTCCTTTTTAAGAGGTCCCGCTGCATGGCCGGGCTCTCATAAATTTGCCCAAATGGAAATGGTCTTTGTCCGTAATGAAATAGTGTTGACTTTCCTCACACTGGCACTCGCACACATCGAATCGCGCGTCCTTAACAAATGCACGAAATTGCTTTTAAACGAGGACGACGCCGTGCAGTCTGCCGCCCAGCCTCTGAGGTCCATTCCTTTTCCCGGCCCTCCTCCAGATTTTTCCACCGCCCAGTGGCATGTGATGATTTGTTCGCACATAATGAAACTCATCACCAGCTGCAGAACGGGTAAAGTCGGATGAAAGTGGTGGGGGAAGGGGTTTGCTCATAACGAACAAGCCAACTTGTTCGGATCGAGGCTTGGCATAAATTCAAAAGGCACGACAACCAGACAGCACTCTCCGGGAAAATGTAGTAAAAGCATTTTACAGTTTCATTTTCCACGACTCAGTGCCGGCCACTGTACATCGTCCATCGTCCATCGTCCGCCGTCCACAGCTCGGCTTTTGTGCGATTTACTTAATTTGAAGTGTGCCGGGGCCATCGAGGCATTCCTTTTAAAATCAATTCGAAGTTTATTTTTCTTGCGGCTTCTTCCCTCCTCTGCGGCACACCATCGCATATTTTCTTCGTTTGCTTTCAATGTTTGACTTGGACTGTCGCACTATTTATGCACGTCTTTGCTCGGCAGACAGCAAGGACCCACTTTGGCCAGGACATTATGGCCGCCGAGCAGGCAAATGGACTTGAGAGCCAGCTTCAGGTCCAGGTCCCCATCTGCCGGCTTTGTAAACTATGTAAAATAATCTCTTTTATTGCTAAAACGTTTGTTCAAATATATTTTTATATTAACAAGTTTATGGATCAAACGGGAGCAGATGGGATTTATGCACAGAAAAAAAGACTGAAATGGGGTTTCAAAAGTATTAAATATAATTTTGAAGCCTCTTTAAACTAAAAGTTATTATAGTTTTAAATTGAAATTTCTAATAGCCTTACCTGTTACTATACTAAAGTAATCTTCTGGAGTTTCGTATTAAAATGAAGCAATTACTTTGATTTTTAAAATTTATACATTAATAATTTATACATTTATACATTAATAGTTAACTTATTAACTATTAGTATTAATTTGCTAAATAAGTTAAGTTAAATATACGATTCTTTTCCAGCCAAACTCTGACCGAAAGCCTTTATAAATTGTGTTGAAAGAGATTTGTTAAACACATGTAATAATAAATTGAAGACGTATAATAAATTATAATGAGGATTTATCTTTTTTCTTCTTGTGTGGTGCCGTCTCCTAGCTGCCAGCCTGGGGCAAGAGTGAATTTTAAGCTGCGCGCAAACAGCTTGAGCAAATTCATTAACAACTGAACAGCCGTTCTCAACCCATATCCCGCCCAACCAAAGCGGAGCTCAGCCCAACAGTTGCGGTTGCCTTTTAAAAATGGGGGCAATGCATTTGCCCGGAGGGTGCCAGAGCCCAATCCCAATCCCGTCCAGAACGGGAGCACAGCTGCGGGTTGCCAAGCACTTGTTTTTGATGTGACGCTGATATTTAAAAGTGGAGTTCACATCAAAGTTACACAGCAGTGTGGAATGACCGACATCACCGTGCCATCATCCCTGAAATCATCATCATCAACATTCGGTTGGGGTAGGTATGTCGTGGTACATTAGCAACAGGACAAAGGATGGGAATGGGGGAAAAAAAACCCTCTTTACTTTAGTTGTCAATGCAACATAAGCTACTTATGACGGACAAAAAATAAGCGGTACTCTTAAGTTAAAAGTTATGGTAAAAACTTGGTTAGAATGAAAGATATCCAAAAATATGGTAGAGCATTATTTGGGTGGTGTACCATCCCGCAAAGGATTTCTTATGCACTTGCGGTAATTTCACAGCGTTTTAACTATGCTGAACTGCCTTTGTTGCAACTGCAACTGCAACTACTTGCTGCTGTTACTTGACACGTGTCTGTCACTCACTCACAGCGCTTGACTTTCCAGGGAGAGTGGAATGGATATCTAAAGGATGTGCTACCATAAATTTCACTATGTGTGTACTATACTCTGGCTGCTGCTGATGCTGACTTGGCACTTAAACTGCCAGACCATTCGATCAACTGCGCCCATTAAGCATACGCCGTGTTGGACGCTGCAAATCAGTAGCACATCATTTGCATGCACCGTGGTCTTAGCCACCACCATCTGATGTTGACTTATGAACAGCCAACTCAGCTCAGAACTTGCGGAAAAACGGAAATTACATTTCGCTCACTTTGTGTGCAATTAAAGTTGGCTCGGTAAGGGGAAAGGTGGCAAACGGGCGAAACTTTTCCCTCTTGCAGTTTGCATTTGAAATCGCTGCGCGAGCACACACTTTAAAGTGTTTCTGTTAATGCGAATTTGAAGTTTGATCGATATAAGGGGCGTGGCTGACGCTGCGGCCGCCGCCCACTGGCCGCCCGGCATTAGAGGTCACACGAAGCGGGCCCATCATCACTTTAACGCCAGTTGCCGCGACGAGTTGTTTGATTTGCCGCATCGCAGCTGTTGTAACGCGGCGTCGATTCGATCTCGAGTTCAATACCGTGACCAATGTCCGATGCGGCGGGAATGGCCAGCAGCGATGAGGAGGGCCTGCCCACCGGCGGTGGCAGTGGTCGGCAGCGCGTCCAGCGCGACTTTAGCGACGCCAGGCTGGAGCGGGTGGCCGCCTACACAACGACCACTATGCGCCTCAAACCGGATAAATGGACCAAAATGATGGCCAGCGATGAGTTGCGGGTGAGTTACCACTTTTACACGGTCGAAAAATCTCTGAAATGGATGAAAATATCGCTAGAGAATTGCCAAAATGGAGTTTTAATTGAAATAAAAATAAACCGTCAATTTTAATAAAAAAATTATAATAATTTTTAATAAATTAATTTAAATTGCAAATAATAATGTTTACTCTTTCTGGATTCGCTTTCAAGAAACCCCAGAAATCTTATTTGCAATTTCTGGTTACAATTAACATTATTAAATTTTCTAAAAATTACTATAATTGGTACAATAAATTAAGTAAATAAATAATTAAGCCATCAATAATAATACATATGTATATTAATGACTTAAATTTATTGATCATTGTAGAAATTATATTAAAATACAACAATATCATATATTATGTTCAAATTTACTCTACTGCGAAATAAAAAAGTGAAGTGTTCCATTTAAAAAATAAATGCGAATGTAATTAGTGTGCCTTTTTTGTATGTGCAATAATGTTTCCATTGTCACGTGCCCATTGTGTTCAGCGCATTGTTTTGGAATGGCAGCATGGCCACATTCGTGTCCTGGTGATGACTCTCAGTCCTGGCGGAGATTTGGTGCCCAGGAGTTGTCTCAGTGACTTGTACCTGCCGTACTCGGTGCAGAGCACTCGTGGGTCCGTCCAACCCGCCCTGTTGCCCATCGAAGATGAAGCCATGGCCACTGTGGCATCGGCAGTATCCGCCGTGGTGTCTGCCACGCCCGGCGCCCTGCTCATCCCTCTGCCGCCCGCCTCCTCCAGTTTCACAACTTTGGACGGAGTGCCGCGCGGCAAGTGCGCCTACTTTGTGCGGCGCAATAGTTCCGACGGACCTTTGACGGCGTCCAATTTTCCGGAGAGCATTCTGTACGGAGACTTTCCCGTGCACAGCAAAATCGAGACCATGTCGCTGCTGTTCGACGAAGTATTGCAGCCGCTGCTGGAACAGGCACAAAGTCAGTGGCCCGCCATTGTTCGCAAGGATCTGCAGGCGCGCATCAAGGAAGTGCGAAACACGCTGACCGAGGTGGGTTATTTGTTCTGGTGGAGTTGACGCACTCAGGAAAAAATCGTCCTCGAATGTCTTAAAAAAACCTTAAAACTTGACTAAAAATAAGTTTAAAGATGTTCTATTTTGTTTTTCTTAATGTTTAAGACGAAATAAAAATGTCTTTTAATGATTAGATTTTTTAAAAAGTTGCTTTTCGTTTTAAAAAACAAGTTGTTTTTGTCATTTCTAAAGTACATATTCAGTGTTTTTACATTTTTAATAACATAAAATTAAATTTAAAGATTGGTTTAAATTTATCTTTAATGTCCAAATCTTGTGTAAAAACCAAGTATGACTTCTATAGGTAGAACCTTTTTTTGGTATTAATAGTGACTTTTATGCTTTTTTCCAAATTTGGAAAATACAAAAAATTGTTTACCCAAAAAGTAAGACGGTTTTTTTTTAAAAGAAGGTTGATTTTTTCCAGAGTGCAGCTGCCAGCTGTGTTATCTCATCAAATTAATCTAATTGAGTGCAGTGGGGCGGGTGATTCGAATGGGAAGGTGGGGTGTTCTCAACCAATCCCATTGGAAGCGACTCCGGCCATTGTCTTGGAAGTATTTCGCTTAATTGGCAAAACTTTTCATGTGTCTACGGGCGATACGTATACATTTTGTCTGTATATACTTTATTGTTATCCCCACAGATTAAGGGCAAAACCAACAATCGCACAATTTTATCGTTATTAGTTTCGCCAACAATCGTCGAGGAAGTGTTTGCCCACGTGAGCCAAGGGTAAGTTCCAGCCATTGGATGGCCATTGTCTTAGGATTCCGTCCTGCCCTCCAGCTCCTTCGACTCGGAGATGTCGCCCCAACAGCTATTTGGCATTGTTTATGTGGACAGAAGGAGAAAGGCTTATTCATGATAGCAAATTGATTTTCATTGGCATAACTTTTCGCATGAATTGGTTCAAATTTATTTAGCTTGCAATTCCGGGAAAATTCAAGTTATTTACCCCTTGGCCATACAAAACTGGTGGCATACTTCGATTATTTTCCCATCTAGCAAATGCTTTTAATTAAATTACAAATATTAAAGAAAAAGCAATCGTGTGCTGGCTATCAGCATTCTTAAGAAAATTGTCAGGAATTGAGCCAAATTTTGCCATCGATAAACACGTCAAGAGCTTTTAAAATGTATAAAAAGATATTTGCTTCAGTAACTCACAATGCTCAAATCAATAAGGACAAAATAAAAAGCCAATCAATGGCAAAAATCAAAACAATCCAGAAAGTCATTTTATTAGTATCAATTTTGTTAAAAACTAAAAAGGAAAATAGTTGAAAAAAAGCAGCATAGAAAGGGGGAAATCAAATGTCCATTTTTTTGAAAATTAGGTCAATTAATGTTTCAGCTCATTAAAAAGTTTGCCCCATTGGCCGATGTTAAGTTGGATAGAAATCCAAATTAAAGCCAGTAATACAACGTTAACAAGCTTACATCTTTGCAGAGGAGGTTATTTAAAGTTCACAAAAATGTAAAGCACTCTTTATGTTTAAAGTTATATCAACTTTTCAATAAATATATATGTAGTACAGATTCAGCAAACTTAAGCTTTTCAAACAAAAATGGTTCAACATATTTCAAAGGACAGCAGATAAAATCACTACCTTAAAAATATATTAATAATAAATTATCTGATTAGTATAAATAAAGTCACTCTCTTTATGAACTTTGTCAGCCACTTACGACCAGCTCTGGATCCCAAATTCCGAAACCTGCTGGAGGAGATGTTCATTAACTGGACCACCCAGATGCACGACATTGTTTTGGAGCGTTCCGAGTGTCAGCCGTTGGGATCGGCCACCGTGTCATCCGGTCATCTCCCCAAGCACATAACCCACGTCTCTTTGCCGGCCCAGGAGATTGGCTTTTGGACGAACAGGAAGCTTAATTTGCAGAACATCTACGAGCAGCTGCGCGAGTCCACCCACAAGACCCTCGCCCAGATTTTGGAGCGGATTGAGTCGGTTTATTATGTGCCATATGCCACTGCATTCCGAAAACTATTAGCATCCTGGCTGGAGGCGCAGGATGTTTCCCTCTGGCTGCAGCCACTTCTCCGCCAGACTTCCGCCTTCAATTCAGTGCAGTTCAGCAATGGACATGATTTGGTGCCGCCACTCGTCCACGTGCTGCACCTGGTGTGGAGCAATGCCAGGTACTATCGCAGCACCCAAAGGATGAGTGTCCTGCTGCGCTGCATTTGCAACATGCTCGTCCACCGCGCCGCCGAGGATCTCGAGCTGCAGCTGCTTTTCCAAGGCGACGCCGATGAGGGTCTACTAAAGATCAATCGCACCACCGAGGTTTTGGAACTTTTTAAGTAAGAATTTCTTAGGAGTATTCGCCAGTGTAGGACTATTTACAAATAAAATCAACTCTTCAGAATCTTAGTAAAGTCTCATGATTTAAAAAAAAAAAGTCAAAAAAATATTAATATTATTAATATTAAATATTAATATAAACAAACCTTTGTATATCAAAATTTTAGGCTAATAAAATTCAATCTTTTCTCGCAAAACTCAGAAATGCAATTAAAAATTGAAAGTTTAATTTCAACTCCAATTAATACTTTGTTTAAGGTATTATTATACATATTTAACAGCAAGTTAAGATAATGTGTCTTCTCCAGGCAACGCATGCTGGAGTACAAGGAGCGCTACGCCGGCAGCCAGGTCCTTTTGCCCGCCCTTCCGCAAGGAGCTGCTGCCCTGGCTCCCTCTCCATCCCCCGATGACCAGCAGCAGTTGTGGCGCTTCTGCCACGAGGATGTGTTTGGCCAGACACTCGATGGCTTCTCGGCCCAGTTGATGGAGTTGCGTCAGGTTTTCGAGGCGGCGGTGCAGTTTCAGCAGCTGGAGAAACTTGAAGTGGGCGGATTGCGGGGCAAAATGCTCACGGAACGTGTCAGAGAGGTGATCCCAGAACTTGGCTATAAGATTCACCTTCAATACGTTAATACATTTGTTCTCATCAGATCTTTGGCGAGTTTAAAGTGCTGTTTGAGCAGTGGAGTAACGTGGATATAGATCTCACGGCGCCACTGGCCAGCAAATGGAAATGTTTTCGCCGCGAGCAGACCCTCTTCTTTAGTCGCATGCAACTTCTGGAGCAGAAACTGGCCACCGTGCTGCTCCAGGCCTTCGAGCAGTGCCACAGCTGGATGCACTTGCTCCGTTTGACGCTGATGTTTGGCAGCCTATTGCAACGTGGAGCTGTGAGACCGGAATTGACACCTATCCTGCCCCACATCCTGGCCATATACGATGGGGAACTCGAACAACTGGAGGAAAGTGTGCGGGAAATCCTGCTGGGCTACGAGATCCGCGGCTTGGCTGCTCTACCCATGGCAAACAACTTTCCGCCCATTGCCAATGCCATGATGTGGCTGGAACAGCATATCAGTCGCTGTGATGAACTGGGAGCCAAGGAGCTGAACAACCTCATTGAGCAATTGTAAGTTCTCTTAAATTATATATTGAAACATTACAAAATTGAATTCAATCTCAGACTTAAAGAGAAATCAGAGCTCCAGTCGTTGCCCCTTCAATGGGGTTCTTTGCTCTCGCGTCGCAATATTTTGACCACCAAATTAAGTAACCTGCAGATGAAAATCTGGACCACTTGGCATGGGTGTATTGATAAGCTTATCGTTCGGGGACTAGATGAATCAGTTCTGTCCCGATCGGAGGACAATAGCCAGCTGCACCTCAACTTTTCCCCGGTGCTGTTCACCCTGCTGAAAGAGACAAAGTATCTGCTGGCTCTGCAGGCTACTGGCAGCTTATCCGGCGATCTCTTCCAGCTGCCGGAACCGCTGCTCACACTTTACGGACAGCGGGATGCCTACTGGGAGCGACGAATTCGGCTTATCAAGATTGGGGAGTTCTACAACGGCATTCGCTCAGGGGAATGTGCCGCAGCTGAGCTCCAATTGATAAGCAGTGACCTGGCGACCATCGATGAGCAGGTGGCAGTGGCATGTCGAGAACTCACCTGGCGGTATTACGGTGAGTGGAAAAAGGAGATTATACACCGGTGAATACTGCAAAATTTATAAATCACTAATGATTACATTCATTAAGGTAATCCAAAACTAATAATATCAATATTATATTTACTTTTGGATTTAGGCATATTGTATGTATTAATTAAATTAATGTAATGAGAACGAAATCCTATTTACTGCAATAATCATATCGATTTCAAAAGAAATTAATTTGACAAAACTGTGATAATTTCCTACATTATAACGAAATATTGTTAAATGAAATTATATTTGATTGATTTAATATTATTGTTATCTGTGTATTGCATACACATATACATTATCTTCCAGATGATCCGCTTGTGGCGGACATTTTCCAGCACAGTCGCGACCTGTTTGCCCGCCTGCAGCAGTCGCACGGAAATCTGGACGCAATCCTGGCCAGCATGCGTCGCTGGAGCCGCGAGCCACTGCATCAGCGCAGCTTATACGGTCGCAATCTCCTGGATCTGCGCCACCAGCAGGACCGAGTGCGTCTGCGATTGCTGCAGTGCGATGAGACCAAGATGCTGCTAAATCGCCTGCTGATTGCCAACTTCTGTCTGTTCTTCAACTACGAGTCGCAGGAGTTTCAGCTGTACTCCAGAGATCTCAGTGTTCAGGAGGTAAGCTAAAACAATGTTATTTATTAAAGGGACCAATAATTTGCCCAGACCATAACTTCTGACCCCATCAAATTCTAAGTTCCGAATTAATTTAATTAATTAATTTTATTTATATTTTAAATTACACTAGAGATGAAAGTTTGGCTTTCCAGTGCAGAGAGAAAAGAGAGTTCTTTTTTAAATGTAAATTAAATTTTTAATTTGGGAGTTTCGAACCGTAAAACTTTGAAAATTAGTTTTTTATTAGTCTGCAGACAAATGTTAGTTACATGTACAGATACTAGAACTGAGTATCAATGCTTTGTTTTTAAATTTTTATATGGCACAGTTTGTTCGTGAATTTCCCAAGGAGCAGCGGCGGCAGTACAACAAGTATTTGGCCAGCGTGGATGACCTGATCTGCCGCGAAATTCGCCAGGCGATGAGAATAAGGTTTCTAAGCAGCCCTTGAATTTTCATCAATATCATCATCATCATCATCATAATCATCATTGTCAGTAGCACTCATCGCCAATCAATTGCACTTCTTCACCAGTCAACTAACTATTATATTACATTTTGGCACGCTGGCAGCTCCTTTCATGTCTCATCAGAACTAATCAAGTAAATGAGCACGAAATCGCACACAGCAACCGCAAAAATGAAAGACACCTGCAGAATGGCAAGTGCAACAACTACATTTCACGACCGCAGCAATATGGGGCAACAATGGCAACAACAAATTGCCGCGGGCCGAGTATTCATGCGTCAATTGCATGTTTCACTTAGCGGCACTTTTCGTGATTGCATGCAGACAGTCAGACCAACTCGGGTTTTGACAGTGGGAGGGGGAAAGGTTTCAGACTGCAAACGAAATAAGCTACAAAACAAACTCAACACTAAATTTAATTTTCACATTACTCATACGCCGTGTAATTCAGTTTAGAGTATTTGTACAAAGAAATGACAGCAACCGCAACGGCAACGGCAACGGCAACGGCAACGGCAACAGTGGATCCTGCTACTCCAGCCAGCATGGCAAGGTTAGTCCTACAGCAAATCACAACGCCACAGGCGACAGCAACAGGAGGAGTAGGAGCAGGAACAGGAGCAGCAGGAGCAGGAGCACCAGGAGGAGCCCCACCAGCCAGTGGAGCAGTGAACGATGCTCCACTCTTCGAAGTAAAATTGGAGCTGACGGAAACGGAAATACGCTTTTCGCCCGCCTTCGATGCAAGTGTGGAAAATAATTTTCAACAAATTGTGGAGCAGCTGTTGCTCGATATAAAACAGACATGCGACTGCATGCCAAGAATTGTGGCTGACAATGCCTTGTCAGAGGATGATGAGGACGACACGGCGGCGCTGGAGTACGAGCAGCAGGAACAGGGACAGTGGCAGGAGCAAGTGCAGGAACAGGATCTGGAGGAACAGGAGCAGGAGCAACAAAAGCCGCAGGCCGTGCAATTCAACCTGCTGGCAGCCGCCAAGGCGTATAGCCAAAAAATGGAAAGCACTGGTATGACTTTCGCCTCCCCGAAATGTGCCCGCATTTTTAAACCCTTGTAAAGGGCTTATTAATTTTATAACCTATAAATAGAATTTTAAAATCTTTCATAATATTTAACATTATAATTGAGTTTTATATTTTTCGAATTTAGCCAATCTGTCAGCTTAACTTTTTATGGATAATAATCGAATGATAAATTCGTATGTAACTTGTACTTTATATTTTCTGGAATAATTGTAGTAACCTACTAATCTCAATTAACGTCTTTAAAAGGATCAACATTTTTCTGAGATGAGTTTATTTTTATTACGAGTTATGAAATTAAATGTCTGTGAGATTAGAAACAATTTTTAAATGGCGATAAATTGGTTAGTTTTAGAAAACATAATCAACAGATTTTGTCCCCATTATTAATACTACTATATCCATAAAATTTTTAATTTCAATTTTTAGAAAAAAAATAACCTACTAAGTTTTTGAAAGGATATTAAATGTTTTGCATACCGAATCGAACCAATTTACCAAACCATGTTTACCGAACCATGTTTACCCCCACACACCCATCCTTCTCCACATCTCTCACTACGCATCCAGTCGATGGTCTAGAAATTCTGGAGAAGGCGATACGCGATGCCCTGGCGGAAACGGTTGAGGCGGCATCTGCCTATGCCGGAAAATTCCACGCCTATGCATTCCTGTGGACGCAGCAAAGTGGCGACGTGCTGGCCGCCTGCATGCAAACGGCCAGGGAGCAGACGCACCACGTCAGCGCCGGCGGCTATGCCATCATGGAGACGTTCAAAAAGGAGGTGAGATGGAAAAGAAGACCCCTTGGGCACCGAATGCCAACAGCTTTCGGTTGCTGCGACACTCACACTAAGTCGGAAAGCAGATGACGGTGGAGGGGCGGACGCAGACTGGGTGTCTCAATTGGCAACCACACAATTTACGCCATGTAGCCCCTGAGACCAATAACGCTTGATAAATGCCAAGCATTTAGGGTCAAATGTGTGGCAACTGACCAGGGCAAAGAAAAAGAAAAAAAACCGAACAGAACAAAGCAAAACACTAAACAACTGCTTAACCACCACATGGCGTCGTTGACTTATGTTCGGGGGCAATTGGGAGCCACTTCCTGCAGCACAGCAGGCAAATCGCCGACGTATGCGTAATATTTTCTTTAAACAATTATCAAACGCCCCGAAAAGTAACACATAAATTACCCAAAAGGCACACACACACACACGCAGAACAAAAGGCAACAACAAATCATGGCCGAAGTGCACGGACATGGCGTTAAATTGGGTGTTGCCCAATAAAATAAGGGAAATTCGCCAGCAAGAAAAGCCAAACAGAAACGCAACGAAGTCTAAATGGTCTGATCTTAAACATGCATGTTATTTTGGATATCCAAAGACGTTTAAACTTGGCAATCTGAGAGATAGCTAGGGATAACTTAAAAGGGACATGCAATTTGCTAGTTATCTTATCTTGCGATTGCTGTTGTATTTATTTTTATTTGATTATACAAAAGGCTGGCTATAAATGTGAGTTCAATAGAGCTTAAACTAAATTGTGATTACACACATTTTTTTTAATATTGCAATGTGAATTTTTGATTTGTTATTTGCTTTTTGCATTTTAGATTTAAATATTTGAAGTTTCTTGTGTAAAAAGTTAGTTAGGTGCACAAATTTGATTCTATTCTTTCTTAAAATAAATGTTTTGTCTATAAAACTGAGCAAATATATTTAATTCCACAAAAAGATTTGGAAATTATCAGTTCCAAACATCAATTCAGTGATACCCAACGCCTGGAATAGAGCACGAAAAATCACTGGCCGGCGTTTTATTTATGACTAGCCATTGAGTTGCCTCTGGCGCAGCTGGTGCGCTTAATAAACCGACGGCAGCGGTAGGAATACAATAATATATACACAGTATATAGGGGATTAGCCTGTCCACACACATATAGACACACATGTGGGGCAAATTAGTAAATAAATTAAGCAAGGGCCAATCAAAGGAAGGGCCAACCATAACTTGCCGAATCTTCCCCAGATCGAAAACTACAACGAGGTGCACGACGCCATTGACCAGTGTGAAAACCGGGAGTGTATCAACGGATGGCTAGCCCTCGACCTCAAGCCCCTCAAATATGGCCTTCTTAACCTGGCCTGCAAATGGTCGCACCTGTGTAAGAAATGGCTTCTTCGCTACGTCCAGGGCACTCTTAAGGTAAGACATTCCATAATTGCTTGCTAGATTCCATAAGATCATATGCAAATATAATGTTTAAAATAAATTATTTCATCTTTACTTGTAGGATATAAATCTTTATTGTACATTAGGCATTTTATTATATTTTATTGTCTGCCTGACAAATGAACAAAAAAGTAGAAGCACTAAAGGCCGGTTTCATAGTTCCGCCGAATAGGTAAACACAGTTCAGAAGTGGTATTTGTCTAGGGAATTGGGAATGCCATTTCAAAAATTTTGCTGGGCCGCCGGAGGCCAAAGACACATAATGGCCTGGTTTTTTCATATCGTTAATGCCTAGCCAGTAACTCCTATGATCTATTAATTTTGCTGATATGGCTTTTAGCTCATCTTCGTCTTTGATGGATGCTAAATACCCGCCCATCTCTCGACAGGTGTCTGCAGCATCAATCCAAGTTTTATGACTTTTACTTTCAATGTAGAAGTATCTCTTACCGATCCGCTCAAAATTCGGCGGAATTTTTAATTTGCTACCAGTGAGCGGTTTCAGAAGGGTTGATTGAGGGGTTGCCTGTGTGATGGCCGGAACGGTTGCTGTCCGGCCTTCAATATGGGTCAAAAGCGTCTGTAAGCCGGTCTCTACCAAGCGAAGGCTAGTCTCCGTTTTATTTTGAAGCGTCGACCAACTCTTCTCTAAATCTTCTTTCGTAATGGTTTTTGTGCAGTATTTTTCAATGTCTTGTTGCGTGATGATCTTTTCTACTAAGTTTTCTAATAAGTTCTGCTGGTCTTCCAGTTGGGCCTGAACCTCCAAAAATTTGCCCACCAGATTGCTTTGACGGTCAATCTGCTTCTGCAACTGTCCTTCCATTTCAGCCTGAAAAGCCTGAAGTCTCGTCTCGAATTCGGCTTGCGTGATCGGCTTCTGACAGCCATGGTTTTCCAGCTCGGTCCTTACATTATTAAGGTGGGCGTCCATTTTGAGTTTTAGGTCTGATATCTGAGATATCAGCTCAGAATTGTTTTCCTGGAACTGGTTGTTCAAGTCCACTTGTTTCCAATTTAGCTGGTTAGTACTTTGCCAAATTTGATTGTTCATTGGATTTAGTTCAGTAGTGATAAATTGACTACATTGACCTTCATTGATCTGATAACCTGCCGACGAACCAAGCAAGCTCCCGGCAATTGAGGCCCACAAGAAAAACGTAGCCGGCTTGTACATTTTAAATTATTTTGTCCACTCAAATCGAACGTTTCTGGACTACTAAAACCGAGCTTTATGTACGTACGAAGAAGAAGTACGTATGTTAAGTTTGTTATCAGTTATAAATTTGAATTCGTCGCGAAAACAATATTAATCATGAGGTCAGAGGGCTTAAGTCTTTTTGGGGGCGCATCTGCCGTTAACGATAACATAAATTTATTTTAAGACAATATTTTGAATCAGTATTGAAAATACAATAGGAAAAACCCAAAATTATAAATTAAAATAAAAATAAAAATAAAGTCATAGGTTTTATACCCTTCAGAGGGATCCCTCGCCGATCCGCTCGAACTTTGGGGAGATTTTAAAATTAGATCCAGAAAGCATTTTTAGAGGGCTTGACTGACGGATTGCCATTTCGGCATGAAAAGCCTGAATTCTCGTCTCAAATTACCCTTGCGTGATCGGCTTCTGACAGCCGTGGTTTTTCCAGCTCGGTCCCTCTTTTTGTTGAAAAAACGAAGAGCTACGTATATGAAGTGTGTTTCAGATTAAATTGAAAGAGTTCCAATTCTGTGAAATAGTATAATTGTGAAGTGTGTTATTAGTTTTAAATTTTAAGAGTTCAAAATCTGTGAAATCAAATAAAGCCCTAGTTTGAGGTCAGAAACAATGTAGATAAGGTGGAAGGATGACTCAATTTATATCGCTGAAAAAATAAAACAATGTGTTTAGTAAAATCCACATTTTTACTTACAACATCTTGATATAAAATACCAAGCTTTTAACTATTTTAAACCAGAATTAAGTTTGATTACACCTTATGCCGTTGAAAACTTATTTTTGCAGGAGCTGAACGCATTCATTGCCCGCGGTCATGAGACGCTGCAGCTGCACATTGCTCGACAGGACTTTTCCGCCCTGCTCCGCGTGTTGGCCATCATGTCGGAGATCCGGCAAAGGGAGCCGTACGCGGACAACGTGTTCAAGCCACTGAAGGATATCATGGGCCTGCTGAAGACCTACAATGTGGAGTTTGAGCCGCAGCTGTTGCGCGGTATAGAACAGCTACCGCAACAATGGCAGCAGCTGAAGCAGAGCAGTACCGTTAAACAGGAGGCTTTGCAGGACACCCGCTTCCACCAACAACAACGTGTGGCCGCCCTCATCGGTCTGCACACCTGTCACCTGCAAAACTATGCCCGCCAATTCCAGCGAATGCCGGTGAGTGTCGCATAATGATAGGAATCTCTTTATGTGGACTGCGATGTGTACTCCCCTTGGCTTTCAGTTTTTCCGGGTGCCTTGTCCGCACGTCTACGATGCCTGCGATCGGGTCTACGACCGCCTTTACCGCTTCCGTCGACAGCAACGCCTCTACACACGCTGGGCCCGGCTGCTCGACATTACCGCCCCCGATTCCGCCACCCTGCTGCTGTGCGAGGTCGAGCTAAGGAGGGTCAAGGTGAGCGCTGATAGGACGGTACTTAAAATACATTCCAAGAACCACAACATATATTACTTTTTGGTAATCTAATAATGCTGTTTCACTGCAACAATGTGTTTTTTATAAAAGAATACTTTTTTAATTCATTTTGGTGTATCCAATTCGAAATTGACAAAAATAAAGAAACAATTTGTAGAATTTTTTTTGGGGAAAATTAGCTACATTTTTACATTTTGCAGGACATTTTTCAAAATTTGTATTGCCTGGTTTGGAATTTGCTCATTGAAATCTATTAAAAAAGTTTTTTTCAATTAATGCAAAGAACAAGAAATAAAATTTTGTAACTGAATGTAATTCGTTAACAAACACAACTTTTTATTTGTATTCGACAAAATAATTGTAGTTTGGTTATAAAAACAGCTATATAAACCGAATATAAACTATCCCTGTTAATAAAGACAAATTCCGTTGTAATAAATTTTTGTAAAGCAGTTAAAATGCTTTGTAGTTATGTGCACCCAAAAAGGTTAATTTTTTTTTGGTTTTTTGATTCAGGATGGAGCAAGATAATGGAATTATATTTCCCTATCTAGTTCCGTATGATACCGTTTTAGTTTATGCACCAGAAAGCTTAAACGAAAAAATAAAATTACTGGCATTTTAACAAGGTTTTCCAAAATAAAATTACAAATTAATTTTTAATAACACTTTATTACCTAGCACTTTATTTTCTGCCTGTTAGCTGTAAATGCATTATATTTCTGCTGGGTGAAACAACTATAGCTTTATGAATTCAAGCTTATTTAATTGTAATAGAGAAGAGGATGTCTTAAACAGGTCCTTGCTATCTCGCGAAATCTAATAATCGACACATCGCCCGCAGCAATTGTGGGACTTTGTGCGCGTCATCGAGTCGTGTATCGTGGATTGGCACGCCACGCCCTGGCTGCTCATCGACACCGACGACATGGAGCACGAGTGCAAGAAGTTCACCCGCGACCTCCGTACCCTGGACAAGTGCATCCGCGAGTGGGCGCCCTACGTCCACATCGTGGGAGTGCTGCGCGAACTGGTCGCCTCGCTGAGGGCCATCACCGAGCTGCAGAATCCAGCAATTACGGAGCGCCACTGGATGGAGCTTATGCAGTTGACAAAGGTGAGTGGGTTTGCAGTGGGTGGGGCTCAGGAGTGTGTGTGGGGGTGTGTGTGTCTTTCCAAATGATTGAGCGGGCCAACAATGGAATGGAGCCGGCAATCTGCCTGCTGGCCGATGTCCCTTTGTGCCGTACATGGCGAGCAGGATGACACACATTGGGCAAACACATTAGCGAAGGTGCAACCTCAGAAGCTGCAGGACCTGTCACAGGATATAACCACATTGTTAATGGAAGGACATTAGAACCTGTGATTTGTTAAACAATTGGCTCGGACAAAGAGCGGAACTCATACAAAATATCTTCGCCACTATATTAAATCACTTATCTGTCACATTAATTACTAAAATCTAATCAAATTTCCCGCTTATCTTCATGCTCAGCTCAGTGGACTGCATTCCATGGACGAGTTGGTAAGTGAAAATGTTAATCAGAATGTAATGCGAAACCGATTCAGGTCCCCTTACCTAAATCATGAATTAAAATGTAGTTATCGCATTTGCTCGTCCTAGACCAATGAGGAAAATGCCATAAGCCAACGGTCATTCATGGGTTTCGGATTATGTGCATTGTTAAACGACATGCCTCCGGTTTCTGGGGCGTTGGCTCCATTACAGAATGCTCCTAACAAAAGACTTAGCAGAGCTTTTGCTCCGCAAAGCCGAAGGCGGCAATGGAATGCTTAGTACTGTTAATTAAATTTGCCAGAATTTGGTGAATATGACCATTATTAATATGTGTACAGGCCACCGTATAAAATCTTAACTTGCATTCTAAGCAATCAATTACACTGCACTACCAAATACTAAGTATATTACGTAGATTCAAACAACAAGAAAAATAAAAAGTTGAAGTATTATTTTGTTTCGTCACCAATAATGAATGAAAAAGTATGAATGAAAAGTTTGTATATAACAAAGGATACTATTTGAGGGATTTTTAGAATGTATTTGAAAATGTAAGCCTTTTTGAGACGTATATTTCAGTTTATTACAGTTAAATGAATCTTAAAAATTCCAAACCTGCTGCACAGTGCTATGGATGTGAGTTTATATTGATTCGCATGTCACCGGCTGAAATTCCCCAGAAGCCTTTCAAATGTATTCAAATTTTGTGTTTTAGAGTAATTAGAGTCATGCTGCGTATGCTTAATATGTAATTTCCACAACACAGCTCTCCTACAAGTGCAACAAATCCACCAGTTTGGCGCAGCTATTGTCCCTGCAGCTGCAGCATCACGAGGAGGATATCAAAAACACTGTGGACCGCGCCATCAAGGAGATGACGGTAACCAAAGTGCTCGACGAGATCAGGGCTACCTGGGCTCATCTGGAATTCGAGCTGGAACAGCACCACACTCGGCCCAGCATCCAGTTGCTCAAAGTATCTGAGGAGCTGATCGAGACGCTGGACGACAATCAGATGCAGCTGCAGAACATCTCCACTTCGAAACACATTGAGTACCTCCTAGACAAGCTCACCCATTGGCAGAAGGTCCTCGGAGGCATTGATACTCTGATTGTCAACTGGTTTGAGGTGCAGCGCAAGTGGATCTATCTGGAGTGCATCTTCATCGGATCCGCGGACATTCGCGCCCAGTTGCCAGAGGATGCGGCTAACTTTGAGAAGATTGACGAGGACTTCACGGAACTTCTAGCTAAGGTTGGTTTATTATTTTATTGGAGTTTTTCCTGTTAAGTCACTTTTTTTACAGGTTAGTGAGGTACGTGTGGTCATGCAGGTGGTTCTTGGCCACGAAGATGTTCTTGCCCAATTACTGCAGCTGCAGCAACGCCTGGCGATTTGCGAGAAGGCCTTAAATGATTATTTGGAAACTAAAAGACTGGCCTTTCCGCGCTTCTACTTCATCTCGGCCGCCGACCTCCTGGACATCCTTTCCAATGGCAACAATCCCCAGGTGATCGACCGTCATCTGATCAAGTTGTTCGACTCAATACTGCGTCTGCAGTATGAGACCAATACCCCCAATGCATTGGGCATGCACTCCAAGGAGAATGACGAGTATGTGCCCTTCGTTTCCTCCGATCCGGATCAGCCCGCCTTTATAGTTTGCGGCGGAAGAGTGGAACTCTGGCTGCGTGCCATCATCCAGCAGATGCGGAGCACCCTACACGAACTATTCCGACGTGCCCTGCGGGTTTTCGGGGAGAAGCCTCGGGAGCTGTGGCTCTACGACTGGCCAGCCCAGGTGGCGCTCTGCTGCAGCCAGATCAGCTGGACGGCGGACGTGAACCGATCCTTCGGCTGCATGGAGGAGGGCTACGAGGGCGTGATGAAGGAGCTGCACAAGCGCCAGATTGCCCAGCTGAATGCCTTAATCAATCTGCTGCTGGGCGAACTATCACCCGGGGATCGCCAGAAGATCATGACCATTTGCACGATCGACGTCCACTCGCGGGATGTGGTGGGCAAGATCATTGCCTCCAAGGTGGACAATTCGCTGGCGTTTCAGTGGCAGAGCCAGTTGCGTCACAGGTGGGACGATGACCAGGCGGGAAGCTCCAGTGGCAGAGCGAGCACGGCAATTAGTGGAGGCGGAGGAGATGAGGACTGCTTTGCTAACATTTGCGATGCGGAGTTCCGGTATGCCTACGAATATCTGGGAAATACCTCACGACTAGTCATTACCCCGCTAACGGATCGCTGCTATATAACTCTAACTCAGGTGAGTGAAAACGGGGCGTATACATAACGGCCTAAGACAACATCTTGTATACGCAATATCGATTGAATGAATTAAAATCACTTTCACTTTGTAGTCGAGCAAATCCTTTCTAACAAGTCCTGAATTAAATATAAACCTTTTCAACGCCTGCCAGTGGGCGTTAATGGATTTAGCAGCGGAAATCCGCTACAAATGTAATGTCCATAGCCGAAGCTTTGAATAATTGAAAGCCAATGCGCGTGGCTTGAATATATTAAAACCAGCAGCTAGTTAAAGTCAATCGAGACAAAAACGCAATGATAGCTGCAAGTGACAGGGAGCGTGTGTATGAGATAGGGCGGAAATTCAATAAATTAAATGTATTCGCGTGTGCAATTAGCGCAGATTTTGCTCTGACAGTCGCATATTTTATGCACAACTGCCATATCGAACGTTATCTCTTTGACACCTACACATCATATTGTTAACAAGAGAGAACGCTATAGTCGGGTGCCCCGACTATCAGATACCCGTTACTCAGGTAAAAGGAGTGCGAGGGAGATGGAGATAGAAACTTTGATCACGCATAACATTTAAACGAATGGTCCGATTTGAAAAATTTCTTCTACATTTCGATAGGTATTGATAAACACAATAAAACTGCATTTTTACTTTTCCGAAATATTTAAATTTATATTTAAATAAAATCGTATATAAGCGATTGTGGGCGTTAAAGGGGGCGTGGCACCTGTTTGAAACAAACTTGCGCTGCGTAGGAACTCCTAAAATCTGCATGCAAAATGCCAATCTTCTAGCTTTTATAGTTTCCGAGATCTCAGCGTTCATACGGACGGACAGACGGACAGACGGACAGACGGACAGACGGACAGACGGACATGGCTAGATCGACTCGGCTAGTGATCCTGAACAAGAATATATATACTTTATAGGGTCGGAAACGCTTCCTTCTACCTGTTACATACTTTTGCACGAATACAATATACCCTTTTACTCTACGAGTAACGGGTATAAAAATGTGTCGAATTATTTCACAGTACTACAGTGTGAAACTCATATCTGTGTAAATCAGTTACACATGTCAAAACCTATTATTTTAATATTATATTTTGTAATGTGTATTTTATATTCAAAAAGTCATTAACTGCAAGAATGACTTGTAATTGCATAGGTTTTTTTTTAATTCTCTTAGTGTGATAAAAAATCAAGAATATATGGATAATCGTACCCAGAATGGCATAAATTAATTTTAACTAAAAATACAACATTTTCTGAAATCAAAAGCAGCTCCACAAGACATTAACTCTTACTAGGTTGCATACCAACACAATTAACCATGATTTTAATAAATAAATTCACTCACTTGACAAGTAATCGTTCAAAGCATTAGTAAATTAATATTTTATTAGGGGCAATTTAATCAAGAGCTCTTTTTAAACCAAAAACGGAATGCAGATATCTACTTAGCTAAATTTGAAGCTAACTTGATGTAGTTGCAATAAACAATAGAAATAAGAATTTTTATATCCACATTAGACTTCAGGCAGCAAACCTAAACAATTGAGATATAAATTTTGAATTGAGTGGCGTAACGCAACCAAGAGATTGCATAAAACCGCAGCAAAAGCTGCCATTAACAAGGCGATCATCAGTTATTGGTGGTAGCACCACTACTACTCCTTACCGCCCGCGGCAAATTAAACAACTCGTTAGTGGAAAATAAATGTTCCTTGCAATTTACATATGCCACCTCCTCTGGAAACTCCTGTCTTTTCCCCACGCCAGTCACTGCGATTGCGGCTGGCCGGTGCAACCGCCGGACCCGCTGGAACGGGAAAAACGGAGACCACCAAGGACCTGGGACGCGCCCTCGGCGTAATGGTTTATGTCTTCAACTGCTCGGAGCAAATGGACTACAAATCTTGTGGCAACATTTACAAAGGACTTGCGCAGACGGGAGCCTGGGGCTGCTTTGACGAGTTCAACCGTATCTGCGTGGAGGTCCTCTCCGTGGTCGCCGTCCAGGTGAAGACCATACAGGAGGCGATAAAGGTACGCTGGCCGTTTGCAAATTGATTCCATCCTCCTATCCCTTCCCGTTCTCCGTTCTCCATTCTCTTGCCCTGCTGCATTGATTACTTTTCCCGGACCTTGTCCTGTCCGGTCGCGTCCTGTCCTTCGTTCTCTCTGCCTGCTCTGTTTACAGATGCATAAAACCCAATTTATCTTTATGGGCGAGCGCATTTCGCTGGAGCCGTCGGTTGGAATTTTTATCACCATGAATCCGGGCTACGCCGGCCGCACGGAGCTGCCGGAGAACCTGAAGACCCTGTTCCGGCCCTGCGCCATGATTGTGCCGGACTTTGCCTTGATTTGTGAGATTATGCTAATGGCCGAGGGCTTCCAGGATGCCCGTCTGCTGGCCCGCAAATTTATCACCCTGTACACGCTGTGCAAGGAGCTGTTGTCCAAGCAGGATCACTACGATTGGGGCCTGCGGGCCATCAAGTCGGTCCTGGTGGTGGCCGGCACCCTCAAGCGGGACGACCACAGTCGGCCGGAGGATCAGGTCCTGATGCGGGCGCTGCGCGACTTCAATATCCCCAAGATTGTCACGGAGGATGTGCCCATATTTATGGGTCTTATTGGGGACCTTTTTCCAGCTCTGGATGTGCCACGCAAACGGGTCTTCGAGTTCGAGAAGACAATTCGGCGGGCGGTGAATGAAATTAAGCTGCAGCCGGAGGAGGGATTCCTCATGAAGGTGGTCCAGCTCCAGGAACTGCTCGATGTGCGGCACTCGGTATTTATAGTGGGCAATGCCGGCACGGGCAAGACAAAGATCTGGCAAACCCTTCGAGAAACCTATCGCATCCAGAAGCTAAAGCCCGTTTGCCATGTCCTCAACCCGAAGGCTCTGTCCAATGATGAGCTCTTCGGCATCGTTAATCCCACCACAAGGGAGTGGAAGGATGGCTTGTTCTCCTCCATTATGAGGGAGCAGGCCAACATGCCGCCTGGCAATCCTAAGTGGATTGTCCTGGATGGCGACATCGATCCCATGTGGATCGAGAGTCTGAACACCCTGATGGATGATAATAAGATTCTGACCCTGGCCAGCAATGAGAGGATATCCTTGAAGCGGGAGATGCGTTTGCTGTTCGAGGTGGGACACTTAAAGGCTGCGACTCCGGCCACTGTTTCCAGAGCGGGTATTTTGTACATCAATCCACAGGATTTGGGCTGGTCGCCGTAAGTAGTCTTAATGTTTCCTGAATTTAAAAAAATTAGAATTAAAATTAAAATAATTATAAAATTTAAAAACCTTTTATTGTTTACTATATAAGTTTTAATAACTATATATCTCCCAAAATTTACCAATATTTTCTCCAAAATAATGCATATAGCAAACAGTCAAAATAAAACTCTCAATGAAACCATTTTAGACTCGTAAAGAAAGTCCCAATATATTTCAAGTTGAATTCATCTGAATCTATTGGCATTTGTTTACTTAAGAAATATTGCATTATATTATAGCTTTTCATGATACCAATTTGTATTCTCTTAGATACGTTTCTTCCTGGTTGGAGACGAGGGTGGACATGATTGAGCGGGGCATCCTGACCAGCCTGTTTGAGAAGTATTTTCCCTGCCTGATGCAGCGTCATCGCGACTTCCGGCGCATTACGCCTATTACGGACATGGCCATGATCCAGATGACCTGCCATCTGCTCGAGTGCCTCCTGGAAAGCGACGACGGAAACGGGGATGGCAGAGGTCGAGGAAGTGGAACCGGCGGCGCAGCAAACCCCCACAGCATACACCACGGGGAACTCTCCCACGAGGCGAAGGTGCTGGCCCTGGAAACCATCTTTGTTTACGCCACCGTTTGGAGCTTCGGATCCGCCCTAAGCCAGGACGTTATTATCGACTGGCATCGCGAATTCCACAAGTGGTGGACAGGGGAGTTTAAGGATGTTAAGCTGCCCAGCCAGGGCACCGTGTTTGACCACCAGTTAAATGTGCAGACCCTAAAGTTTCAGCCTTGGTCCGAGTTGGCCGCCCAGGAGTCACTAGAGGGTCAAATTGACGCAGAGACTCCTTTGCAGGTGAGTCAATAAAAAGAGAAAGATTATAAAAATCTGTAGGTAATGTAAATTTTAAAAATGTTCAACCTTAGACTGTGCTAATTTCCACCGCGGAGACCACTCGACTGGTCTACTTCCTCAAGCTGCTCATCGACCGCAACCTGGCCTGCATGTTGGTGGGCGGTTCTGGCTGTGGTAAGGGTGCCATCTTCCGGGAGCTGTTCAGTCAGTACGCCAGCGACCAGGAACTGCTCGAAGTGGCCGTGTCGACGGTGCCTGCAGGTGACAGCCATCAGCCGCAGTCCGTGAATCCCGGAGGAGCAGGAGTGGTGCGGCGCAAGGCTTCTTCCTCGGCCACTCCACTTTTAACGACCGTACAAGCCACGCACTTTAACTTCTACACCAGTTCGGAGATATTCCAGAAGATGCTCGACGGTCCGCTGGAGAAGAAGTCGGGGCGATGCTATGCACCCAGTGGACCCAAGCGCCGGCTCATCTACTTTGTCAACGATTTGAATATGCCGGAGGTGGATGCGTATGGCACGGTTCAGCCACACACGATTATGCGACAGTTCATGGACTACAGGCAATGGTGAGTAGTGTGTGGGGTGTCAACTGCATTGATTGGTGCTTCAGAGTCATCTCCTAACCAGGTACGACCGCCAGCGGCTGCAGCTCAAGGACATTCGACACTGCCAGTTCGCCGCCTGCATGAATCCTACTGCCGGCTCCTTCACAATCGATCCCCGACTCCAGCGACATTTCTGCGTGTTCTCGGTGGCACCTCCAAGCGAAGACACTCTGCACCACATCTACGGCAGCATCCTGACCAGCCACCTGGAGAGTCCCGGTCAAGGGTTCAGCAAGGAGATTCGCTCCATTGGAAGCCTGCTAGTGCGGGTGGGAATCGCCCTGCACCGACGTGTGGAATATGCCTTCCTGCCCACCGCTCTGAAATTCCACTACCTTTTCAACCTGCGCGATCTCACGAGCATCTATCAGGGACTGATGAACAGCGTGGGTGCTCCAGCTTCGGCGGGTGGAGGAGGTGCATCGGGTTATGGAGGAACCATCTGCGGAAGGCCCTCTGAACTTATGAGGCTCTACGTCCACGAGGCCTTTCGGGTCTACCACGATCGTTTGGTGGATCCCTATGACATCAAGTCGTTTAAGTCCTCCATTAGGGATATATTTAAGAAGGACTTTGAGGACTTCGATGAGGACTTCGTCTTTGCAGAGCCGCTGATTTATAGCCATTTTGCCCAGTCGCTGGTGGACCAGAAGTATATGCCTCTTAAAAGCTGGGATTCACTTTACCAGCTATTAATAGAGGCCCAAGCAAGTTACAACGAGGTGGTGGGCTATATGAATCTAGTCCTTTTCGAGGATGCTATGATACACGTGTGCCGGTAAATTAATCGGAATGGTATTTCATTATGCAATATATTTATTTTAAATTCACCAGTATCAATCGCATTCTGGAGAGCCCTCGGGGTAATGCCCTCCTTATCGGAGTTGGAGGATCCGGCAAGCAAACCTTGGCCCGTCTGGCAGCCTTTATCTCCTCGCTCAGTGTTTCGCAGATTCAAATCAAGCGAGGATTTGGTTTGCTAGATATGCGAGAGGAAATCGGCAGTCTTTACATGAAGGTCGGGCTTAAAAATCTGGCCTCCGTGTTTCTCATCTCGGATGCACAGATACCAGATGAATCCATACTGATGCTTATCAACGATCTGCTGGCCTCTGGAGAGATCCCAGAGCTCTTCAACGACGATCAGCTGGACACCATCACCAATGGGATCCGCAACGAGGTAAAGCAAAACGGTACGCTAGACACTAAGGAGAACTGCTGGCGATACTTCGTGGATAAGGTGAGGAGGCTGCTCAAAGTGGTGCTCTGCTTCTCGCCTGTGGGTCAAACACTACGGGTTCGGGCTCGGAAATTCCCAGCCATCATCAGCCGGACGGCCATCGACTGGTTCCACGAGTGGCCCAAAACGGCCCTGGAGTCCGTTTCCCAGAAGTTTCTCAACGAAATCTCCGGCATTCTGGAGGTAAATACACTTGAGCTGCATAGGGGGAAAAAGATGAATTATTTTTAATTTAAAAAATATTATTTTTTGATTACTTATCTATAATTAATGCTCATAACCACGTTCATTTTGACAAACCTTCTAAAGATCTCTCAAAAATAAGTGTCATTAAGATTTGCAAAACATATTTGAAATTGTATTCTAAATTAAAAATATCGTTTTGAGCTACTTATGTTTAAACATTACAGTTGTTCTTAAAGTAAAATAGCAGTACCTTCAATTTTAAACATTCTAGCAACATTTAAGAACCCAGTTAATCTCTAATGAGTTTTTCAAAATGAAACCTCTGGTGCCCTTTTTGAGTGTACTGGCTCCCCATCCCCGTAATTTATGCGTCTGTCGGGCACAATTTACAACTGCGAACCGTCATGCCGGACACTTTAAGTCCCCGGCACAAGAACGACAGCTGACTGACCTGACCCCCATGTCCTCTTTCGCCCACCGAATATTTCCATGCAGCCCGAACTGGTGCCGCCCATCGGCTGCTTTATGGCTTACGTCCATGGTACCGTGAATCAGATATCGAGAATTTATCTGCAGAATGAAAAACGTTACAACTACACGACCCCGAAAACTTTTCTGGAATACATTTTCCTCTACCGCAAACTGTTGGTGGACAAAAACGGCGAGTTTGCCGAGCGCATCGCGCGACTGCAGAGCGGAATGGCCAAGCTGGCGGAGTGCGCCCGTCAGGTGGACACGCTGAAGGTGAGTAAATGATGGAGTGGAAGAGGACGACCGCCGAATGCCACACGGTGACCATATGGCATATGGGAATGAAATGTGCATGCGGTGAATCCGGTTCGCGGGTGTCAGCACACTGGGAAAATAGTCTGGTAAATGGAGTACTCCATTTGTAAATTTATTTAAACAAATTAAACAAATTAAATGAAAAACTACCAATGAATAAGATCAATTAAATATAAAATAATATAATAATCAATATACGAAATATTTTTGGTCCTTTAAATGTTAGAGAACAAATAACAAAACCATACCAATTAGTAGTACCAATGAAACATAAATAATAGTATAAAATAAGGAGAAATAAGAAATATTAGTTAACCCAAAGATTGTTATTTTCTTTATACATTCATAACTATTTGAAAGACAATAAATACTAGCGTAACGAGCTTATAATTTTCCTTTTGATTGGTTCATACTCTTTTAAATTCGTAGACAACTACAATTTTTAAATTACTGCAATTTTTCCCCTTTTCATGGAAAAAAAGATTGTACTGTAGGGCTCCAAAAAAAAGGTAAAATCTCTGTAGATTTAAAAATGTTGTCTGTCTGCTATCAAATATTAATTAAACAAGAACGCTGCATGCTCGCAAAATTGATCATCATTGAGCATCAACTTTCAATGGTACACGGCCATTCGATCTGTCGCCTCGACCATTCAATTAGTGCGCTTAATTGAATTGCTGTTGCAGCAAATCTGCTGTCCACTTTCCCCGGAATCGGGCAACATCAATGGCGGAAACTGGAGAAGCGGATGGCCGTTGCTATTCTTTGAGTTTTTAACGCAGTTTCCGGTTACGTCGCGTATACGCAGTGGAGGCCCAAAGGCATCGCGTTTGTTTCGCAGCATACTTCACGGCGCTAAACAACGACCGTTCAACTGTGAAAGCGACGAAATGGGTAAAGAGGGCCAAATGTTATTTAAACTAATTGAATTAAATTAAATTGAATTCGTTGCTGTCGAACAAAAGGTGTGTTCAGTTTTCCTTTACCCCTGATGATTAGTGATGGAGCTTAACCTCTGAGGCAAGGTAAAAGGCTTAAGAAATTCGAATTAAAAATAATTAATTAAATTCATGTTTTGTCCATATATAGCCATAGGACATACCATTATCTTTGGGTCAAAGCTTTTCCTGAAATTGATGTTGTGTTAGTTGTCGCCTAGCTTAACTAGTGTTTTCTGCAGTTCAAAAACATGTTATTTATTTAATTATTTAAAAATTGTATTAGAAAATGTTTACTCATGTCATCTTAAACTTAAGAAAATGTTAATGTTCAAGAGGTTAATTGGCTATTGCAAAAAAAAGTGAAATAAATAAAATATGTATATAGGTACAACTTTCCCCATCTCTACCGCTTTCTCCCCCCTCCCCCAGATGAACTTATATTTGTATTGATGTGCCCGAAAATTGTGCACGAAAATTGCTCTGCGTAAATATTGAGCAATCGTGTTGGAGCCTTAATTATTTTCATTATTTATTTGTCAGCCGCAAAAGTTTTCAGCTCACTTTGATTTTGGCTTTGAGTTTCAAATGACGCAATTGGGCGGTTTTTCAGCACCAACTGGCCATCCAAGAAGTTCAGCTGGCGGCCAAAAACGCGGCGGCCGACAAACTGATTGTGATTGTGAGTGCGGAAAGCGAGAAGGTGAAGCGGGAACGGTACACGGCCTCCGAGGAGGAGAAGCGGGTGCGGATCATCGAGGAGGATGTCTCGCTGAAGACCAAGGTGTGCGAGGAGGATCTGCGGCAGGCGGAACCCGCTCTGGTGGCCGCCCAAGCGGCCCTGAACACTCTGAACAAGAACAACCTCACTGAACTCAAGTCCTTTGGTTCGCCGCCCAAGGCAGTGGTCAATGTCTGTGCCGCCGTCATGGTTTTACTGGCCAGTAACGGAAAGATCCCAAGGGATCGCAGCTGGAAGGCCTCCAAGTTGATGATGGTGCGCGTGGACCAGTTCCTCAACGATCTGCTCAACTACAACAAGGATAACATACACCCCAACATCATTGAAACGCTGCAGGAGTATCTGAAGGTGATGTATTAGATTATTTTTTACAAAAGGATACTAATTCCGATTGCAGGACCCCGAGTTCAATCCCGACAAGGTGGTGCAAAAGTCAGTGGCCGCCGCCGGACTCTGTGCCTGGGTGATCAACCTGCATCGCTACCACCAGGTCTTTCTGATCGTGGGACCCAAACAGCAGGCGCTGCAGGACTCGCACCAGGAGTTGCTGGAGGCCAGGGAACGGCTGCAGTATCTCAAGGCGAAGATCAACAATCTGGAGGCCAAGCTGGCCGAGATTCAGGCGGAGTTCGAGAACGCGGTGGCCGAGAAGCAGAGGTGCCAGCGGGAGGCGGACAAGACCTCCTTCACCATCGACCTGGCCCATCGGCTGGTCAATGGGCTGGCCAACGAGAATGTCCGCTGGAAGGAGTCCGTCCAGAGGTGAGTCCTTCGGCAGTGTGATTGCGGGTGGTGAACCACTGCATTTATGCGTAATCAATTATTAAATTTAATTTACATTCTGTGTGCGCCCGCCATTGCTGTAATTGCTTCGCCTGGCACCTGTCCTGCCCTGGTGAAGTGTTGAATGCGGGGCACTGCACTCAGAAAAAATATGGAGAGTACAGCTGTCTTAGAAATCGAACAGTAGCCAATAATTCAAGGTACCCTTTCTTAAAGAACTTCATAATCATTTACTTTACAAATATTTGGCAATAAATTGGCATATTAACAAACTGTAATAAATTTATTAGGGTAATCCCTGAGACACAAGGCCTTAGTGTCCAGTTAAAATTAAAATTGTTATATTAATTTAATAATTATAATTATTTTAAAATGTATATAGTCAAAATTGAGATTCTTAGAAACCAATATGGTACTCCAAAAAAGTCATTCTGTTCATTTTCGGAGGATACAATTAAGTTGTCACCAGTAATTTACGCCTGTCATTCCTTTCTTAAACAATTCTACTATTCAATTATATTATTTTAAAAATATTATTATTGCTTAAAAAGTTAAGGCCATCAAAATGGGAAAGCTTTATAAAATCCAAACTTATTTCTCTCAAGTGCATGGGAATTCCGCTTACTTGCGGGCCACCGCGGCAACAAAAGGCCGTAAATTTTATTTACTCGCTCCCATTCGGAGCACTGCGAGGTCCCCGAACCCGGCTCATACACTCGATTGCGCCCTCGTCGGAAGGCAATGAACCGTCAGGAGTGGCGGCAATTTGCAAAAATCATTGCCAGTTAACCGAAATGCATTTAAGCAGCTTCAAACCGGAGGCACGTACTCCAATACGGTATGCAAACTTGTCATAGCCTTTGTGAGTGGGTGGCTCGGTTTCCATGGAGCTAATCCCATCTGTTGCTCCTCTGAAGCCTGGTGACGTGAGCCACGAAAATGTCGAGCCAAGGTGTAGGGCACCTGCCTAACAAGCCAACAATTGCAGTTGACAAGTGTGAAAGTTGGCACAATAGTGGTGGCGGGGGGAAAAGGACGAATCTCAAAGAAAGCAGGCAAGCACCGTGTGAAGGAGGCAGAGCCTATTAGGATTTCGAAGGGCGTGGGTGATGGATCCGGGGGCAATGCATCTCCCATTGAATTACGTATGGTTTGCATTGATGCAGCCTGTAAAGACTACAAAAATTTGAATGATATATTTGAACGCCCTGAGGTATGCAACATGTTTTTATGAATTTTAAATGAAGAGTTCCGCAACCTCTTCGAAGGCTGAAGAGATTACACCCCAGTGACCTCGCTTCCCGGGTCATCCAGTAATACATTAAAAAAAAATTTTGTAAATGTTGTAAATAATTGTAAATAATTGTATTTAGTTTAAATAGTATAATATTTACTATATATGTATATATATCCTCATACGTCCGGTTAGGTTCAAATGGCATTGAACGATTCCGGCGGAAATAAATATTTAAAAAAAAATAAAAAAAAATGAAGAGTTTGCTCATATAACCGAGATGTGTTTATTAAGCTTGAGCGTAAACATTTCTAAAAATGTTGTATTTTTATCGATAAATATTAATTTACAAATTTAAGGCCAAAGCCTGCAAATATTCGTTATTACAGAATTTTATTTACTAAAGACTGATTTGATTTATTTTGTTTCCAATCTTCCTTATTTTTATGACTTTGTGGGTAACTGTGAAAAGAGTTTTATTCGCTTTTTAAGTGGACTGAACATTTGCCTTGTAGGAAAAAGTAAAAACCAGTTTATTTGAAATTAAAAACCCTAGAATGCGACCAATTTCATTTCATATTTTACCACAAAGAATGTTTTTTTAAATTTATTTACCATTTATTTGGCCATCAAGTCAAGCATTTTAAAATCGTTATTGTTAATATGTTAAATGATACAAACTACTTTTATTTTTGCCTTTCATTAATAATGTTGAATAATTATTCATTACCTAAAAAAATCCATGCTTAATTTGTTTTTATCTTTTTTTAAATAGTAAATAAAGAGTGTTTTATATTGAATATTAATTTACAAATTTGAACAATAGACTTATACAAAGATTTATAACAATACCTTTAAAACTGAGGGACTAGTTTGCGTAGGACGATGCAGAGGGGTATATCTAGATCAACTCTCCTGGTGATGCTGATTAAGATATGCCCTTCACTGCGTTTTAAACTTTTGACTAAAATTATAAGGGTATGTCGAAAATATGATCCAAACTAAGATTAAAATGATAAATTTTTGATAATTAAAACACAATCATTCGAATTATGCCTTTTTGAAACCGGATATCTGTAGGAACAGTTATGGGATTGCAGTTTTTAGACACTTTTTGCTAATTTATATTATGGGGTATTTGTTTTTGAATTTCATAGAAGGCCTGTGTTCTTCTTCATAAGTAAAAAACTCAAATACTAAACATTAAACATAATACTTAAACTTTGTAATATTTATTTGTTAGAATACATATGTATATACATATCACCATTCCAAACATTGTACTCTGCGTCCACTTTTTTTGAATACAAATCGGAAGAAATATCAAATTTAAACTAATTGAGAGGGAAAACCTTTAAAGTTAAATCCAAATTAAAATCAAAGCTTTATAAATAAAATCTCTCACATCATAGTTTTACAAATTTAGTTACAAATTTTACAAATTTAGTTAAATCCAAATTAAAATCAAAGCTTTATAAATAAAATCTCTCACATCATAGTTTTACAAATTTAGTTACCATTCAAAGAGTAAATTTAGCAATAATCACCCAACTTGTGCCCAAAGTTTTTATTTAAATGGCATCTGAATAAGAGACCTAATGAAAACGCCACCTTTTGAGGTCATGAATTTTCATTGGAACGAGCCCGAAAGCAATGGGGCGCCCACCCATCAATTATATAAACCATCAGGCCACATGCAATAAGCAGTGGCAAAAAACTTAATCAAATTCATATAGATGTCAATAGCATTTCGGGTCCGAGTACATGTATGTAGTGCAACACACGCAGAGCACTCCGACACCTTTGGCTGCCCATTGAATGGTTGCATTCATTGAAATTCAATTGAGTGCGCGTGCAAGCCAAAAGAAAATCCGAAAAGGGCGTCGATGATGATGTGGGGAAATTGGGGGGTTGGTTCTGGGACGGAAAAGTATGAAAACTACTGAATTTTTCGCACCTAAACAACTGCAGAATCCACACACAACCACGAACCTGTAGAAAACACCACAAATGGGCAGCGTCAGCAGTTAAATTGCCGGGGGAGCCAAAGCAGGAATATAAATGCATATAAAATACGTATTGAATTACGAAAAATGAAAAATTTCCCAACATTGCTGGTCTGTGAATTTATGCTTTGTTCAGGGGTGTGAATCTAGGCGGTCCTTGGACATTGAATGCACTGGGAAAGGAGCAACAGCCTCCGTTCTGGGCCGCTCCATGTTCGACTTTGCAAGCGAGAATTGTTCAAATATTTATGAAAATATAATTTGACCCACAACAGCAAATTGTTTGTACCTTTGTGGGTGGTTCTGGGCCGGCTATTCGGACAGGTGTGTGTAAGCTGCTCTGACTTGCATATAAATTTCTGCATATTTGACAATGACATTACACACACGCACACATAGGGATCTTGCAGGATACTCGCATTTGTTTGCCAACTTATTGTTGTTGTTATTGTTGAAGCTGTTGGCATGGTCGGGCTGCCTTCGAAAAATACTATCTGTTTTAAATGAGAATGCTCTTATGTCACCTGACAGGTATTTCACCAAAATTCAACACAATATTTCTGCAAAAACAATTATGCCAGAAAACAGGCAGGCAGGAGCGCCTGTTTGAATTCCTTGCCAAGGGGCTATACCAATATCGATTTATGGATATATACAATACATGTTTCTTTATGTTATCTCAGGTATTTTTCCATTTCTTTGTGGTTAAAACCCCTTTTATTTCTACTGTCAGGTCTCTGGACCTAGAGCAATTATTAGATTATTCAATTACAAAGAGCCATTTGTAAGACTCTTTTAAACATATGAATGCGCATATAAATGAGCATAAATCATTGTCGTTTTTGGTGCAGTGCGTCTGGCGGGGAGGGGGGCATAACAGCAGATAACTAATTGAAAATAGTTTATGCTAGCAACGCAAAAAGATGCCCTTCTTGGCAAATCCCCGTTCCAGGGCTTTGACATAATAAGCTCAAATATTTCAATAAGAGTTGGCATGCAGCAATTTCCGATAATTTATGCAACCACTTGAGGAGGGATGCCGCCTTTAAGTCCACCCCCATCATCAGGAATGTCAGCAACAAAGGGGCAGCAACAAGCTGCTACTTCTTCCTCCGACATCATTATTTTTTCAATTTCCCCTCATTTAAATTTAAATGCAGCACGACGGGCTCAAAACGGGGCTGTAACGGATGTCGGGTGAGCTGCAGCCTTTAGCTTCCTGGTGTTGTAATTTATACGATTTGTTAGCATCAAACGTTGGGTGGGGGGAGGGAGGATTTCCACCTGCAGCCACTAACTCGTCTTCTTATTTCTGGCTTTTCCTCCTAGCCTGCAAGCCAAGATTGGAACCCTGCCCGGAGATATACTGCTAATTTCCTCGTTCCTGTCGTACGTGGGCTGCTTCACGCGCCGCTACCGCGAGGAGTTGCAGCACAAGATGTGGCTGCCCAACTTTCGCAAAATCGATGTAAGTTAGGGTCACTTTCACTGGCCAAGTCTGGAACCAAGACTCCGTGTCCTTCCGCTCCACAGCCGCATATTCCGCATACCGAGGGAGTGGATACTCTGGCCCTTTTCTCGGACGATGCCCAGATAGCCGCCTGGAACAACGAAGGTCTGCCCATGGATCGGATGTCCACTGAGAATGCCACCATTCTGCAGTATTCCACAAGGTGGCCTTTGATGATAGACCCCCAACTGTAAGTTTATACATTTAATCTTAAGCTCCTGAACTGTAAATGGAATTTTTAGCCAGGGCATCAAGTGGATCAAGATACGATTTGGTTCCTCCTTGGTGGTTTTGCGACTGAGACAAAAAGGATTTCTCGAGGCATTGGAGAAGAGTATCTCCCAGGGAGAAACCGTGCTTATCGAACAAATCGAGGAGACTATGGATACCGTTTTGGAGCCACTGCTCAGTCGAGCGTTGATCAAAAAGGGTCGCTATCTGCGCATCGGCGATAAGGAAATCGAGTTCCATTCCAACTTCCGGCTGATCCTGCACACCAAAATGGCAAATCCTCACTACAAACCGGAAATGCAGGCGCAGACCACTTTAATCAACTTTACAGTCACGCCAGACGGACTCGAGGAGCAGCTACTGGCGGAGGTGGTCAAGATCGAAAGGCCAGATCTGGAGCAGATGAAAACGGAGGTCACCGTGCAGCAAAACAAGTTTAAGATTTCGTTAAAAGCACTCGAAGATGAACTTCTAGCCAGACTGGCATCGGCAGGTGAAAATGTCCTGGATGATCATGCTCTGGTGATCAATTTGGAGAACACCAAGCGAACTGTGGACGAGATCGAGGCGAAAGTGAGGGAGGCGAGGGTCACCACTCTGCAGATCGACGATACCCGGAATATATACCGATCGGCCGCGAAAAGGGCTGCTATTTTGTATTTCGTGCTCACCGATCTGAGCCGCATAAATCCCATCTATAAGTTCTCGCTAAAGTCCTTCATGCATGTTTTCCGGCAAGCCATTGCGCAGGCCTCAGAGTCGAAGAATTATGAACGCAGGGTGCTCCACTTGGTGGACTCCATTACCCTGCAGACCTACCGATACACCTTGCGAGGTCTTTTCGAGGCGGACAAGCTGACCTTCACCTCGCACATGACCTTGCGCATTCTGATTGCCGCCGATCAGGTGGCGAAGGACGAAACGGACTTCCTTCTCCGGTTTCCCCACGATCCCAGTACTTTGTCCCCCTTGGATTTCGTGAGTCGCAGTGCATGGGGTGGAATCAAATCCTTGACTCTGATCGAGCATTTCTATGGAATCGACAAGGACATGGAGAACTATACGAAGCGGTGGCGGAAGTTTATGGCCAGTGATACTCCCGAGCGGGAACAGTTTCCCGGCGAGTGGAAGCACCGCACTCCCCTCCAGAAATTGTGTATTATCCGGTCATTGCGACCCGATCGCATGACCTATGCTATGCGACAGTTTGTGGAGCAGACGATGGGTCGCTCCTATGCCGAAATCCAGACACCGCCCTTTGGAGCCATCTTCCAGGAACTAAATGCTGCCACGCCCGCCTTTTTTATTCTTTCACCCGGTGTGGACCCTATCCGAGATGTGGAGCGTTATGGGCAGCGACAGGGTTTCCATTCAGAGTCCGATACCCTGGTGAATATCTCACTGGGCCAGGGTCAGGAGCTGCTGGCCGAGCAGGCAATTATACAAGCTCTGGAATCTGGTCAACAATGGGTGATCCTGCAAAATATCCATCTGGTGGTCAACTGGCTGCCCACGCTGGAGAAGCTCATCGAACGGATCGTGCTGCAGAGCGAGACGCAGGGCGAATCAAGTTTCCGACTCTTCATCAGCGCCGAGCCGGCCCCAGATCCACAATATCATGTCATTCCGCAGGGCATCCTGGAGTCTTCGCTTAAGGTATTATATTCTTTCTTCACGCACTCAAAAGTATTCTTAGGATACAACCAATAGGTTAGTTCCTGAAAATGAACAATTTCGAGAAACAAAACAGAATACTTTCCTTCAAATTATTTTGTAATTATTTTAATTGTTTTAAAGTCCAATCAGCACTAAATATTTTAAGAGTACCCAAGGGTAATTAAAGTTCACCCAACAGGTGGTCAACGAACCGCCATCCGGAATGGCGGCCAATCTGCACAAGGCATGGGACAACTTCTCGCAGGACGCGTTGGAAACATGCACCCAAGAGGCGGAGTTCAAGTCCATCCTATTCGCTCTCTGCTATTTCCATGCGGTGGCCGGTGAAAGGCGAAAGTTCGGACCGCAGGGCTGGAACAAGGTGTATCCGTTCAACATTGGTGACCTCACTATCTCGTCCAATGTGCTTCACAACTATTTGGAGGGCAGCAATAGGATTCCCTGGGAGGATCTACGCTATCTCTTCGGCGAAATTATGTACGGCGGTCACATCACGGACGACTGGGACCGCCGGCTGTGCCAAACTTATCTGGAGGAGCTCCTTCAGCAGGACCTTATTGATGGAGACTTTGAGCTGTGTCCGGGTTTTCCAGCTCCTCCCAATCTGGACTTTGAGGGCTATCATTCGTATATTACGGAAATGCTGCCGGAGGAGAGTCCTCTGCTCTATGGTCTACATCCCAATGCGGAGATTGGCTTCCTGACCACCGCATCTGAGCAATTGCTGCGCACTATTTTTGAACTGCAGCCAAGAGAATCGGAGCTGAGCTCCCATTGTGGAGCACCGCGGGAGGAGCTGGTGAAGATCATGATTGACGACTTCCTGGACAAACTGCAGGACGAGTTCAATCTGCAGGCTCTGCTTAATCGCGTGGAGCGCAAGACACCTTTTGTGGTGGTTGCCCTGCAGGAATGCGAGCGTATGAACGCTCTGATCCGGGAGATAAAGCGATCCCTGCGAGAACTGATGCTGGGGCTGAGGGGTGAACTCACCATTACCCAGGAAATGGAGCGGCTGGATCATGCCATCTTCTATGACCATGTGCCGGGTGCTTGGGCTCGACTGGCCTATCCCAGCATGCTGGGCCTGCAGTCCTGGTTCGCGGACCTGCTGCACCGCATCAAGGAGCTGGCCGGTTGGCTCAATGACTTCAAGCTGCCCTGCGCCATCTGGCTGGGCGGACTCTTCAATCCGCAGAGCTTCCTCACCGCCATCATGCAGGAGAGCGCCCGGAAACACGATCTTCCGCTGGACAGGATGCTGATTAGCTGCGATGTTACCAAGAAGCAAAAGGACGACGTCACGTAAGTGCCAGATCTGCTCGAAAATATTGAAAGTTGTTAGAAAGTTTAGAATTTACGGAAAATATGTTGAAAGTACGAACAAACGATTTTAAGATCTTAAATTGATATTTGAAATAAAAAAACATTAGCCAATATTTTTTCATCGATTTTTTTAATTGCTCTACAAATTCTTTATTATATTTAATGCCATCACAAACAAATTTTACGATTTTTATTTATAAAATTTTATGACCTAGATAAAATTGTTTGCCATTAATAGTTATTGTTGAAAGAATTTCATAATTCATAGGGAATTAAATTTAAGTGGAACAATTGATAATGTGGGTAAAACCGAGATGATGAAACTTTTAAATTTAGAACTCGTTTTATATTAATATGGTTAGAAGCTTTGACATTTAAAATCACGATCTTAAATTAAGAGTTTTATTCGCGATTTAAAATTGCTTGTTCTTGCCCTCTGTTGTTAGTATGCCCTCTGACCTGACCCTTTGACCTCCCACTTTTGAACAGCCTTCCGCCCATGGAGGGCGCCTTTGTCCACGACCTGTACATGGACGGCGCCAGCTGGGACTGCCAACTAAACTCCATTGTGGCGCTGCGTCCCAAGGAGATGCTGTGCGCCATGCCCGTCATCTACATCAAGTCCATTGTCCAGGAGAAGCAGGAACTGCAGCGAGTCTACGAGTGTCCTTTGTACAAGACCAGGTGGGTGACATTTACCAATATGCTGCACTCGCCCACTCCTTTGTCTGCTTTTTATAATTGACTGACGGCTGTTTTTGACCCGCTTTAGGTCTCGTGGCAATACTTATGTGTGGACCTTTAACCTGAAGACCCGCGAACGCCCCTCAAAATGGATACTGGGGGGAGTGGCACTACTACTGCAGCCATAAATAATTCAAAACCAATAGAGCCTAAACATGAGGAATAGTCAACAATTCAATCACAGTCCTGATTCAACATATTATTTTCTACTCTTACCGCATATACACCCATACAAATCGACGTCATTCCACAAACTACTCAACGTTCGAGAGGCGAGAAAGCCCCGATTCCACGATATACCACATGTATGACTAATCAATTAGTAGATATTTATAACTTTCAGCACATCGGCTGACGCGACACTCGCGCAACTCACGTGCTTCTGGCGTAATCGTGACGAAACGGAAAAAGTATAGCTTATCTCATGTTTCCGAAATCATGTGCTGAAATACTTGCCTGTTGCCATGTGAAGTAAATCACGCACGATATAGCGAAACTTGTTTGGGAAATTCTCCAAGCTTTATAGAGAAGGCAAAAAATGGTGGGCGTATATGTTAATTCACCAAATAGCAATTTTAACTGGTAACAGCCAGTTTTGAAAAATGTATTAAAAGTATTTTTATGAAAATTATTATATAACACCGAAAATATACATATAATTAATAAATATATTCCAGAAGAATTATTTATAACCCTATCACAATAAAGATCACTACAACTGAATGAGACAGTTCGTTTCTTTTTAATGGTGTCAGAAAATATTCGCAGTCTCACTGTGACGTCTCATTTAAAGGTCATTTGGAAATATGTATAATTTGGATGAGACTTTATAGATAGCCTTTGGCATCTCATTTCTACAAAGTGTAGACAGAGTCTAGCCAAAATTTGGTATGGAATAATTTTTTTGGACTTTAGTGACGCAAATGTTAAAATGTTTATTTATTGAGACTTAATAAATACTCCTCAGTAAAAACTGGAATAATTCCAGTTGAAAATAATATTTTCAATTAGCAGCACGTTTTAATTTCTTGAAATTTTTAACGCCAATTGTGAAATATATTTTTTAGAATTCCGTGACCAACTTGCCAAAGTCCAAAGAACGGTTGACAAATAAATAGAGATTGTGGATCGATATCTTACCCTTTCTCTATAATTATGTATTCTGAATCAAAATATGTACCATAGTTCCTATAAAGTTTTATTGGATCCCAGTGCTGAACTATGTAGTAAAGATCTAATAATACGTTTGATACGGCTTTATTAAGAACATTTTGCAAATTTCTTTATAATTTGATAACAATTATGAAATATTCCCCGGCTCAAACTTTAGAGATAGCACGTCGGTAATTTCATGCAATGTCATACTCATGTATGGAGTATTTTCCTTAAAGTTTAGCGACCATTTAGAGAACCCCCACTCGATCGTGATTTTTTTATAGAAATACCACACATCGAGCACGTCTCGATCGCCAGACCGGCATGGAAACTCGTGCTCTGGAGGCCCCGAATACTTTGACCACCAGCTGTTCACGTGCGCACATAATCGCCAGACTGCCGATCGACTTATTCCGGTTTATTTCTCGATTTCACGGCGATGGTCAAAGCCATTTGGGGTTGCAAAAAATTCATATGGCACCCAACCACTAGGCTATCACGTGAATAAACTTCGCCCAATTAATTATTGGTCTTACACACCTACGAAACTCGAGTCTTTTTACCGTCGGGGTTTTAGCTGATTGCCTCGTTAGGTGATAAAATGTTGTTGGAATATGCCTTCATATTTCACAGAAAGGTGACACACGGACGTGTGCCTCCAACCGAGGGGAAAGTTACTGACTAGGGTATAAAATAGAGGGGCTCGTCATAGGGGCCACATGGCGAATGCGTGATCTACCTGATTCTAAAAGCTGATTACGCACTTAACCCCCAATTACTGGATTCCAGAGGTTTATTGACTGTTTCTAGTGTATGCATACTATATGCATTTGTTGACATTATCCGCTGGCATCATTACTCGAAAAACTCTGGCGAGCCTCTGACCCTAGCCCTTGGATAACTAAAGGAGAAACTGTAAGCAAAAACAATTTAGCTCTACACACCGAGACAAAAAACGAGAACAATTAATTATTAATGTATTTTTAAAGATTTCATTATAATTGTGAACTTGAAAAAATTAAAACAAAATATTGAATAAATAACAAAAGATAAAAAAATAATTCAAATTTTCAAAAGTGTAATTTAATAATCTCTTAAAAATGCCAACTTTTTAGCAATTTAAAATATTTGAATTTAAAAATATTTTAAAAATATTTCACAAATTTAAGAATAAGTTTGTTTAATAAAGAATTTCTTAAATAGTTTTCTAGCCATATCAAAATGATCGTTTTAAGATATATTAATATTAATAATATTAAGATATATTAATGGCCTAAAATCGAGATGATTTTTATTAAATTAAATAAGACAAATTTCCAATATGAAACTACATTTTTTTCTTTGCCTAAAAGGTTTCAACCTGAGAGCTTGTTACCTAATTTTTTCTCCAAATGTTTGCGCTCGTTTTTTGTGTGAAATTTATGGCTGTCTGCGTTGGTGTGTATAACTCTCGCCGGGAGTATTCCCCAGACCACGACGGCTACACGTGACACATGGCCAGCCAGCGAATGGCCGGGCGGTCTTAAACACACCTACCGCCCGCCACACCCACCCACCCGTGGGGCGCCTCAAGATCAAGGCGACTCAGTTTTCCGCGCACAGTGCAAATTTGTGGGCCTCATACATAGATAAAAACTGTTCGTTGCCCGACATCGGCCCTCGAACCAGACATTTCTAACGCTATCGGAGCAGCGGACGTCGACGTCGACGTCGGCCGACGGAATGGTATTTAAGCGGGAAATGATTCGGTATGACAAATCAGAAGTGAAATAACTCAGCAACAGCAAGCAACAGGCTGCTAGCCGTTAAAAAAAAGACAACCAAGAAATAGCACAAGGTAAGAGAAAAGGGAAATTCAATTCACTAAAATATGTGGGGCAGATGTCTTGCCAAGAATTTTAGTAAATTTATGCGCTGATCACGCTCAGTCATCGTGGACTAACACTTACTTCCGGTCTTGTTTTAGAACCCTAATACCCATTTGACGAAATGGCCACCGCATCAGCTCATCTGCCCATCCAGAAGCGCCAGTCGCACGAACACAATGGAGAACCCGGTTGCCAAGGTCTGGAGGAGATGAACCGCATGTTCCGGAACTTCTGGGATCCCACGGCATACTGGGTGTGCGATAAGCAAGGCACGAGGGCGCGTCTCCAGCGCTGTCCGCAGTCGCAGCTGTACTCCGAGGAACTGGGCCGCTGCGTCCACTATGCCGATTGGGCCTGGACGGATCCCAAGGAGCCGCCAAGCAGACCCAAGATTAGCCAATCGGTGTCCACCAAGTGATAGCTATCAGTTAATCTTAGTTTAGTGCTACTCTAAGACAACCAACCTCATTACGCTTAGATCTATGTTTACAAAATACCTTTATTTTTAATGAAAATAAGAAAATATCAGTACAAAATCAAAAGTTGCTCGCTTTCAACAATTTAGGGGCATTGTTTACTTTAAACTTAACTAGATGGAATGCACTTTCGGTTGGGAAAGAGAATGGAATGTATAGAGTGTTTAAGCAAAACAGAATTATATGCAAAACCAAGACATATAAAGCGCTGCCCTACGAGAATAATCTGAGCTAGGCATCCCGGCAAGTCAGTACTTAGCTACATTTCGACTAAAAATAACTGGCCTTTCAGCCTGAGTTTGGGGCATGATAAATAAAAGTGACCTTGCTGGATATTCCCCAAAAATAGTTGAGATGTTGGAGGGAAAAGATAATAAACAGAACGGGCTTTGACTACGTGAACAAACTAATCTCGCGTCTGGGAATATCCCCGATAAACTCAGGAGACGGCTGATGCTGCGATCTTAGAGTTCTACGTTGGCGCCCTGCTTGTTGATAACCTTGAGTGGCTCCTTCTTCGGTGGCTTAGTATCCGCGGGAATCTCCTCCTCCACGGGCGCAGGTTTCTCAGGAACGGTGCGCTTGGGGGTCAGTTTAGCCGGCTTGGGAGTTGTAGTCGTAGCTGGCTTGGGAGTTGTCGTGGTTGTCGTGGTAGTCGGTGGCTTAGTTGTCGGAGGCTTCGTGGTGGTTGGCTTCGGGGTAGTGGTTGTAGTAGTAGTGGTGGTGGTGGTTGTCGTTGGCTTTTTGGTAGTCGTCGTTGTAGTGGGTTTCGGCGTGGTTGTTGTAGTAGTTGTAGTGGGTTTTGGCGTGGTTGTGGTGGGCGCCGCCTTGGGCTGCGGCTTGGGCGTGGTTGTACTGGGTGGCACACCGATGGACGCCTCCAGACCATCGCCCTCGACGCGCACATTGCGCACCTTGAGCGTGGGCTGCTTGGCCTTTGGCGACTTCACACGTGCCAAAAACTGATTGGTGGGCGATCCCAGGAACAGGAAGTCCTGGAACTCGAGCACGTGCGAAACCGATGATGCCGACTTGTCAAAGCCATGCAGGGAGCCCACAATGTTGCCGTTCCAATCCACGCGCACCACCGTTGAGCGTTTGGGCGCCAACACACTAATGCTCTCCATGTGACCCACGAAGTGGACAAAACGCTGCGAGAACTTGTTCGGATAGACGCTGTTCAGGTAGCGGAAGGGCAGCTCGAACAAAGCCAACATGCGGGCCAGGAACAGGCGCACGCTGGGGAATCGTGTGAAGAGTGTGAAACCATTGGGATGCTCGCTGTCCGAGCTCAGGACCAGTGGCACCCAGATGCCCTCGGCATCGGGCGTAAGGTTGTCTGGCAAACCGGGCAGTCCATCAACGAACACCTCGCTCTGTCCGGCCTTTACTCCCTTAAGGTAATATTTGGTTAGACGCAGCGCACCCGTCTCGGCCACGACGATGAAGTCCTCGTTAGGGCTGAGAGCCAAGCCGTTAGCAAAGGCCAGTTCGTCCAGCAGCACCTCGCTTACATTCTTCGAACGTTCATATTTGAAGAGACTGGAAGGGAAAAGAAAGCAGAGACCGTTAGAAACCTTAGAGCCGATAGAAAAACCGGTTTGCGCTCGTCTTACAGTCTTTTTTTCGTACCATGAATAGACTACTCAAATTCATGTTTTGAATATGAAATATACCTATGCGCTTCTAATTCTGGACTCATCTTAATGTACCTTGGTCGAAACATAAAACTTAGTTTTTGATAAATCTTATTCATTAAAATAAGTGATCATATGTTATTATAATTAATGAAAGATGATTTAAATTAAAGAATAACTTAATAAAATAAGATGAAGTCTTCGGAATAAAAAAAAACAAATTTGTTAACAGAAATACCAAGGTACCTTAATATTCTTTTTTTAACACATCATGGATTTATCAAGAATATCTGCTTTAAAAATGATACCGCCTTGACCCACAAAAATAAATAAGTTTAAAAGTCTACTGCATACCTAACCACAAAAGCTTTTGAAGCCGGCATTATTAGACAATTAAAGAGTTAACGTTATAATCTGCGATGAACTCACCGGCCCGACGGGTTTGCAAAGCTGGCGAAGACGAGGTCTTCAATAGTGAAATCGGACGAGGAGTCCGTCCAGTAGATGTCCCCCTGTTTGCCGACGGTGAGGCCATTGAAAATCTTGGCAGGGCGGTTGATTGACTTGCCGGCGAGCTCCTGGGCAGGAGAAACCAGTAGGGTCTTCTTGTTGGATTCCAGATCCACCTGCCACAGGCCGTAGTAGGCGTCGGCGATGATGAGGTTATTGCCCTGCGTATCGAATGCTAGTCCCAAAGGACGGCCGCACCTGGACTCCTCATAGATGTCCTCTGTAAAGGGAATTAGCATTGTAAACTACTCTACTTTAAGCACTCAAATACCCACCGCAGGGCTGGCCGATCTTGGTGACATGTGTGACATGGTTGGAGGTTAGCTTGATGACCTCACCGCCATGGATGCCAGTGTAGATCTCGTTGTTGCGGGCTATCAGGCACTCGGGGCCATAGACCCGCCCCTCCAGCAAGCGCTCGGCGCCCTCCAGGTGAAAGTTTGGCTCCAGTGCGCCCTTCAGGTCCTTGGGCGAGGTCACACTATGTTGGCCAAAGATATCTCCAAGGGTTAGACCGTAAATTACGTCAATTGGACGGGGCACTTACACATATTCCTTGAAGGGAAAGGTGGTGCGCGGCGGCAGACCGGGGATTAGGATGACGATGAGGAAGAAAATCATGAAGTTCATGATCCTCACACGAAGCGCGTACAGAAGGCCCATGATTGCTACCTTGTGCGTCCTCCGATCACAAATTATAGCCCAAAAAACTGCTTAGTTTAAGCAATATCTTCAAAGAAAGCGACACGACGGCAAAGTTCAACAAGAAAAAAACGCAAAAGTCATCCGGGCCGGTAGAGCTGGCAATAATATCGATATTTCTATCGGTTATGCTCACACTTTGCCATCCTTAACACTCTGCTACAAGAACTTGAAGACATGTCTTTATGAAACTAATACATTTGTGTAAAGGGACATATTTTATAACGTAGTTTTAAAAGCTACATATTTATATTCATTTTTGTCAACATTATTTCTTACAATGCCTTAAATTTGACAAATATGTATTAAAAATATCGCAGCACATTTGAAGTGTGACCAAACTATACAACAGGCAAATTGCGGTAATGCAGAACGGTCACCTAGCCGCTGGTGTTTTTGTTTTGGGAATTCCACAACGTCGCAGTTGACAATGAGCGATAATAACAGCTCGTCGGGAGTCAAAGAGGACGTATTTAGCATGGAGCACGACCAGGATCTCAGCAGCAAGCACTACTCGCGGTGCAGCAGTGCGGGCAGCACCCACACGCCGAACTCCTCGGCCCACAACTCAGGTACTAAAGTGTTGGGCGAGATGTCACGCTGACCAGGAGTGGAGTGGGAGCAGCTGATAAAGCATTGGCATTGAATTACTCGCTATCAGCAGCGTTTTATTACATTGTATTGTGTCTGCGTCTCATGTTCCGCAGACGACGACGACGATAGCGGCGATGCTCGGCATTCGACAGCGGCCAATTCCACGCTGAGCTATAAGGAGCGCCGGAGGGAGGCTCACACCCAGGCGGAACAGAAGCGGCGGGACGCGATCAAGAAGGGGTACGACAGCCTTCAGGAGCTGGTGCCACGATGCCAGCCTAATGACTCATCAGGCTACAAGCTCAGCAAGGCCCTAATTCTACAAAAATCCATTGAGTACATTGGCTACCTCAACCAGCAAAAGCTCAAGCAGGAGGACGAGGGATCGGCGCTGCAAAAGGAGGTCACGGCCCTGCGGATCATCAAAAACGGCTACGAGAACATGCTGCAGCATCAGCAGGCGAATCCGGGTCCGGAGGAGGCACGCCTCACAGATGAGGCCAAATTCCAAGTGGTTAGTAAAGGGATTCCCCAAGTTCCCCATATCCAAAACTCTTGTTTAACCTTTTCCACAGTTTCAGGCCATCATGGAGGAAATGTTCGAGACATTTAAGCACATACCCATGGACAATTTTAAGCAGCTAACCACCGGGATCATCCCCTGGCTGGAAGAGCACTGCAAGCCGCATATTCTGCGGAATATCCTAAGTCGCACCATGCAGCAGATGGCGCAGGAGGCTTTGGAAAAACAGCAGCTGCAGGCCATGGAGCAAGAGACCGGCGAAGGCTTTAGTTGATCGCGCGGTTAGTGCATCCCTTCATTCGTTATTTTATAAACCTCTGTTTGGTAGATACTTTCGTTTCGTTTACTGCGTACAAACATTAAATGCGTCATTTGAATAGTTGTAAAAGCGTTGACAAGGAAAGATTACTTTTTGGCTTAATGTTAGATTAGATAAAACTAAATTAGCTAATGTTAGCCCAGGGACTCGACTAGAGCAGCTTTATCCGAGCTGCCTAACAGCTTTAGCAGTTCCAAAAGCACGTTCAATGTGTACGGCTTGAAGCGACGCACTCGCTCCGTTATCTCAAGCGAAGTGAGGAGCTCGTCAAAAAACCTAGCCAGACGCGTCGCGCTCCACACATGTCGCGCTTCGTGTTGGAGTTTTAAAACTCCCGATGTCAAGGTGTAGATCAGTCCCTCGTAGAAGTTCTCTTCTTCAAGATTTGCTGCCAGTTTGGCGCTGACCAGCAGCGCTGCTGGTAGATCGCAGCGGAACTCGTGCGACCTCACAAAACAGGTGGCTGCCAATTGACGCACCTGATCGCATTTGTGCCGCAACAAACTCCAGCTCAATCGTCGGAAGCGGAGTAGCAGGGGATTTGGCTCTTTGCCACCCGAGGTTCGCAAGTGCTCCACCTTCGACAGGAATGCCAAGAACAGTATAATAGAGGAGGTAACCTCCTGGCGATCGCAGCATTCCAACATATGTTCGCAGGCCTTGGGCAGCAGACAGCCCAGCTCGTCATAGTCAAGTTCACTGGGTTCCCAAGCGGGACGTGTTTCGAACTCCGTAGCCTGGCGCTGGCCAACCAGTTTTCCCAGATTGGCGCCAAACAGCTGCAGTGCTGCATTCGAGATGGTCCACTCAGGATTGTCGATGTGCTCAACGGCAACCAGTAAAATCTCATTGTAATATTTGCTCATAGCTGGCCTCAGTTCCGTGTCGCGAACCAGAACGCAGAGATAATGCAGTACCAGCGCCTCCCAGCGATCGTGATTGCTATCCAGGGAAACATTTTCCGCGGAACTACCTTCGTTTAGCCTCTGAAGAATTTGCTGTACAGCGCGATGCAGAAGCAGCCGCTGCCGTGGATTGTCGTTCTTCAGGACGTGCAGAAACATTATGGCGAAGCCGGCACCACGACGTGTGGTGCTCACCTGGCGACTCTCAGTCAGCAACTCCCGTTCTAGACATTCGTGCAGAATCTGGAAACCCGGATCGTCGCTGTCCAAGCAGCTAGTGATCCCACGGGTAAGTCTGCCTATGCTCAAACCGGCGGCCTCGATTGCTCCTTTGTGACGGCAAAGCGTCAAAACGGACACATTAATGTCGAGGCAACGACGCAACACCTCAGAGTTCACTTTGTTAGCAGTGGTCTGTAGCAAAAAACACCCAAAGCTGGTGGCCAGATCGCAACAGGCCTACAAAAGATTCAACAATTGATAAATTAATTATAAATTATGATAAATCATAATGTTTAAGATTATGATTTCTCGTTACACACCTTCAATGTCAGCCAGAAACTCATCAGCAAATACTTCCGGCTGGCCTCCTCATCGTTTCCGGACTTGAAGGAGCTTTCGCTGACCAGCAGCTGGAGACTTTCGTCCATGTCTTGAAAACTAGCTGCTGTCGTAGCCTCTTCTTGTCGTTGGGCGTTGGCCAAATTGAGGAATTTCAAGATACCGATGAGAATGCGCTCTAGTAGAGGCAGCAAGTCTTCCAGTGGCGACTCTACTGGAACTCCTGCCTTGATCACTTCGTCTAATCCCCGAAGATAGCCAAAGAGATGACCTCTGTCCTTGGCCGTTCGCAAAGGATCTTTCAAGAATGAATCCAGTGTGTCTGTCAGTCGTTTCAGGCATTCATTAAATATCTTCCTTCCGAACTGTTCATTTGTGACCGCCAATTGAGCGTAGAGTGAAACCAGCGAACATTCATCTACATCTGAAGTTGGGCACAGCTCCAGAACACGCTCCACGCACTTTTCATTGTTCACTTGGCCCATTTGAATGAGCAGCGATACCGTTAGCTCCAAAGCGTCATCAAAACCTTGTGGATTGTTGAGGGTTTCGAAAAGTTGCTGCGCCATTTCCTTTGGCCGAAAAACACCTTGATCCAAGAGGAATATCCCCATCCGCTGATTTTGCTGGGGGCTACACATTTTGGCATTCTTTGAAACTTGTTTGGCATATAGTGACTTGTTTAGAATCTCGAGCAGCTTGAGGGCAAATATCTTGGGTTGGTAAACCTCGCTGCGAATATCTCGCTCAATAAGTTTCTGCAGGTGCGAAAAGAATCGCTTGATGTTCTGCGCTAAAGCATGGCCTCCCACGCCGCTACCCGCTTTGAGTACCTTATGGAAATGCTTGGCCGTGTGGTTGATAATTGTGGGCATCTTGCCCAGCATCGTGTTTCGGAATTCTGAACTCTCCAGGCTGCGATGTCGTTCGACGAAACTGTGGAAAAACTCCAAGCAGTCCTCGACGGCAAAGTTTCCCAGATTGTCAACCAGAAATCGAAAGACCAAAAGCTGCGCCTCCGTCTCCATTCGGCTGCAGTTGGTCAAAAGCTCTGTGCTGATTTTGAAGAAGTGCAGCTTTGAAGCAGCATATATCTCCTTTGCGAACATACTGAAGATCAGAATCAGGCGGAGCTGATCGCCCGGCGACCGCAACTCATCAGAACAGGCCAGAAACTCGACGATTTGAGGATTCGCTTGCAGCAGCTCGAACAGAACATCACGCTGCTGAATACGCAGGAACCACTGCGAGTGGAAGTTCTGAATCTCCGCTACACTGCCACTGAGCAGCAGGTCGACACTGGCGGCCAGTAATTCGGGTGAACGCTGGTTGCTCAAGCTCTTCACTGGATACTGACTGGCAGCCCTGAGACCCTTGTAGCTTAGGCTGAGCCGAAGTCCCTTGAAGAACTCCTCTTCGCTCTGATTAGTTGCCGCCAGGAGCTCCGGCAGTGGGTGCGAGTTAAGGGCCCCACTTAGCAGATAATATTTGTTGCGATTCGTCCAGGGCCAGAACTCTACGATCAAGCGGAAGTAGGAGAAAGCCCGTTCCTTCTGCTTGCAGCAGTGGTTGTACAGCGTCAGGGTTTCCTCACGGGATCCAGTTTGGGTCTGGCGCTGCAGACAGTGGTAGAAGTGCTCCAATCGCAGGGGCAGGAGATCTAGTTTGGGGAACTTCTTCACTAGCAAGTTGGTGGCCTTAAGCACGGCCATCAGACTGGGACTGTTCCGCCGCAAAGCCTCAATAATGGCAGCGGTGCACTTTTCCTCCAGCAGCGAGGCGTCTAGGAGCTTCCAGTGGTCGGTGAGAAGAACGGATTGAAGCATCAGAAAGGCAGTGGGGTGTTCACATTTTAAACGCAGGGGGAGATCTTCGAAATGGAAGTCCTGCAGTTCATACTTGTGCACTATGTGGTAGTACACGCGAAAACTAATATTTAGGGCGGCTTGGTTGGCGCCGCCGCACGTGTCTACCTGTGCCGCCTCATCTTCCTCCGCCCGGATTCGCTGGGCCAACTGCAGGGCGGCGTCTTCAGGACGGACATCTCCCAGGTTCTGGAAAAAATGAATATCTTAGATCTGGGTTTCCTGGGTGAGGCTACTCACCTGAAGGTAGGACAGACAGTCGCTGTTTCCAATTTTCGGTCGTTTTACGGGAGACACCGACATGCCCAATAGTTTTCGCGAGGGATGCACAACTTTCGAGTAACTTAAACCAGGGCTGGGCAACGCCGGTTCTTTCGATGATTTTTCGATAGTCCCGTTATTAAGTTCTTGAAATCTCTAACGGTCATTTACTAAATCTTTAAAAATGCATTTGCTATAGTTATAATTCAAAAACACGACAAAGGGTTATTTTTAGCGGTGCAATGCAAATGTTACCAAAAATTTTAAATCCTTAAATTTCCCAACTATTTAAAATTCGTAAATACTTCAACTAGTTCAGTGCTCAAACGAGTAAAAATCAAAGCAAGTCCCGGAAACAGGTTTTTCAGAATTAACACACTGCCTACCTGTTGTCCTTCGGAAATTAAACACCTAATTCGATTTGGATTGATGAAAAGACGTCTGGGGACAAGGACTGCTTTGTCGAGATATGGCTTACTTCCTTATCCCAAAGTGGAAATTTAAAAGTCATATATCCTTTTGGTTGAGTCTGTAAGGAACATAAAATACATCCACCCTCCCGCTTAAACTTTGAATTTGATGAATTGTTGAATTACAGCTGTGGCTGCTTGACTTAGCTTCGATACAGCCGATAAAGTTCGTTCAATAGCAGAAATTGTCGAATTCAGAAGCTCAGAGTATTCCTTTAAAAAAGTAAAAACCAAAGTCTGCCTAAAAACATAAAAAATTACATTTATTTACTATGTATTTGTTGGAAAAAAAAACTCTAACAGCCTATGAGAAAGAAAACCTTTAGGGCAGCTTGCTCTTAATTTTTGCGTTTTTTTAAACATAATAATATAATGCTCCATAATGCCTGTACTTGTGTTCTACAGTGCATTACTTTCAATGTAGTGTTGCAAGTGTTTGCCTAGCGTTTCATTAATTTATTTACTTTATAATGCAGATAAATCGGGTGTTTTTTCTCTCGGAACTCTTGCGATGCTTAATTTATGCAGGAGCAAAAAAAAGTTTTTCCTCATTTTCCCAGCTCCTCTGCTGCTCATCCATAGAGTAGAGTTCAAGTTTCCTGTTCTGGCAGCGCTTCGAGTTCGAAACTCGAATTCCCCCGCAGCCGCAGAACAATTTTTAGTCCGCTCAATACTTGTAAATCTAGTTTCGACTTTCAGCCCATGGCTTTCAGATTCGATACGAGATACTTATTCTCAGCTTCTGCCACCCCAAAAACTTCAAGGAAGCTCAGCTGAATTTTCGGAACAGGTATTCAGCAGGTCAAATATATATATACATTAACATTTGTCGAAAAAGGGTAGTTTCTCACCTGTAACAAGGATATCCGAACACATTATGTACATATTTGCCCACAATGCTAAGCAGAAATCTGGTTTGCCATCGCGTATCGGTTTTACAGTGTGCACTCGACGACTAAATCCTGAAATTAAGTATGTATCTTTACGCCCAAGGAAATTGGATATCTCGGCTCAATACACAAAAAGCATATTGTTATAGTGAACTACTATTGTTTATGTTCACTTTGCTAAGGGTTTTATATTGGATGACAAAAGTTTTCTTGCAAATAAGAATATTTTGAAATTCAAAATTATAAAATATCAATGTTCTACAGTCCTTAACAAGTAATATAATTGAAGTCCTTGAACGCAATATTTTAAAAGACTTTTATCTAAAAATGTATGAGCGATTTATTTTTTTTTTTAAATATGAAGATACAAAAAGTTCGGAATACAGGCAATCTACCTCTTAAGTTGTCAAACTGGTTTAAAACAGTATTAAAATTCGCTCAATCAGCTATTGGATTTCAAACCTTCAAATCGGATTACTTAACAAACTGGGCCTTCTTTAATGAGATGAAGATATGTAATTGTTATCATTAAATTTAATTAAAGATAACCTGAAACTTTCTGTTTTCCTGCTCTTCATTTCACAGAGCTTGACAATGAACAACCAAAAAAACAGAACTTGAAAAATCATTATACTCGATTTCAACATGTGTATACCACATTAAACTGTAGCTTTTTTTTTGCATGTGTGCGCGAACCCATAAATTTATATATTCCCCGAAATAACCCCGTTCTTAAAAAAAGAGCGAAATAAAAACGTAAATGGCAGCGAAAGAAGAAAAGGCAATATAAAAAAATAATAGGCAACTGTCTCTCCGGCAATCTCTCGCAATCTCAAAAACAACTAGCGACCATAACCATTATTTGTACCTTCCGAATAACGAATATATAACGCCGAACCGAAGCACACACGCACACAGCCCCAGGTAGACCGTATATATGCATGTGTATATAGTTGAGTTTTTGTAGGCCCGTTCGTCGCTTTTTCGAGTTTTGAAATTAGTATTGAAATCGTCGTTAACGGCGACGGTTTGGTTTGTTTCGACGCTTAAACACACTTGCACGTTCTTCTCTCTCACGACTTCCTCTCTCTTGCCGCTCTCTTTGCGCTGCTGCTGGTAAGTGTGTGCGTTTGGTGTGCAAGGTGTTGCTCTGCTTTGGAAATAGTTTAAGTCGAAATATTTGAAACTTATTGGCTGGCATGTGCATTAATAGTTCCATACTGATTAGCGCAAATGCTTCGAAGTCTTTTGTCAATAGACATAGTTAAATATATTGAGGGAAACTCGGGAGTTATGTTCTGTTCTTTTTCTTGAAAAATTCTCAACTGCACATAATAAGCGTAAATTCGTGAGTTTCTATGTGTGGGTGAGCCGAGCTGAGACGAGAGAGACCCAATACCGAAAAGAATTAGTTTGCTCTCTCTGGCTCTCTACGTCACCCTACCTCCCAAAACCCCTCCCCCTAGCAGCTTATTATCGTATCTTTTCACATTACAGTGCCCGCAAGCGATTTAAATTAAGTTGGCAATTACATTTCCGCTTTGGAATATTGTGTACATAGTGCCCGTCCAGAAGGTAATAAAACATTATTTGAAAAATATCATCGCTGCACAGTGTTCTAAATAGTCTATTCGAGAATTTACTTTCAAACAACACCCGACCACTGTGCGAATCTTAAGTCTCTGAAAAAAACTCAAAATTTGAGATTCAATTCTAGCTTCAACCCGCCGCTTTCTTATTTCCCCTATTCATTCATTATATGTACTTCATGCGTATCTTCCGAATTCGTACGCTGCGTAATCACTACATTAAATTCGTATTTCTACGTTATATTTAACGCTATCTTGTTTACTTGCATTTGAAAATCACTATCTCGAAAATGTTCTGTTATTGAGTGTGTCCCACTTGCCTCGCTTCACTTTACGAGGGTATCTGTGTATGCGGGAGAGTGTTTTTCGTTTTCTTTGCTGCCATTATTCGTTTTGAAATAATCAAAATCGATAAAAATATATATATTTCGTCGGTTTAGATTTGTAAGCTCTTTTCGTGTATTGTTGCTTACTAGTGAGCGTGTCGGCGGTGAGCTGCCACTTTTGATGGGTTTTGGAATGTGTTAAACAGTTGGAAACACGTCAACTTCACACAAACATATGTGTACATATATGGAAGTAAATATCAGTTTGGTGGTGGATTCTGAAGACGAAAACCGAATGATAACCAAATCCACGATTGCCACTTTTGACATAAAAACTGGATTTTTTTGTTGGCACAAAGCCATAACGTTTTTACAAACTGCAAAGTTAATATACACAGAAAGTAATTGCTGATTTTCAGATAAGAAAATCGATCCTTCTGCAAGTAAAGAATCATTTTGAAAATAAAAGTGGTGTATCGTGTTCCAGTTTTCGATTATAAACGTAACCTAATAGGGATTTATATTTCTGTGCATGCATTAAAGTCAAAAATGAAAATTATTTATTAAACTTTGAGTTCTACAAGCTAAGGATTATTTAAAAATTTAATTATTATTTAAAAAGCTTCAAAAAGATTTATTGATATTATGCTGACGGTTTTACTTTTGCTAATATTTTTAAATCTGCAAAAAGGCGTGGTCAAAATGTAAGTGTAATAGAAGTTCTAAAGGGACTCTATTTCTAAGTGCGCATACTTTAAACTGGGCTTACTTAAATTGTAATTGTTTTATTTTTTACTATTTGTTGTCTTCTTTAATGACAAGGCGAACAACATTAGAAACCTGAAGCAATTTGGTAGTTTTCCAAAACTGATTTTTACTTCCGATGTCAAAACCGTTCCTCAATATTTTATTGACTGTCAAAAACTGTTTTCTAAACTGATTTTGTAATATTTTCTTGCTTTTTCATTAGTTGCAGTGATTTGAAGCTCCGAAGAGTAAACCACCAACGACACATCCATGTTAATGCCACGTTTTCTGGGCCTGAACGATAGCTCCTCGTCGTCTGGCACTCACGGAAATGCAGGAGCCCCTGGCAGTTCCTCCTCTCCGCCGACGACAGTGGCCGCCCACACGAAGATGCGACTGCTGAGCAAAGTGGAGCACAACATGCGTCAGAGCCAAGGTCATATACCGAGCCATCAGAGCGGCCAGGACGTCAGCCACCTCCTGCACACGGCATCCACTGGCAACGGAGTGGTGGGCGATGTCGATGGACTGCTGACGCCCATGCGCATTAAAGCGCATTTGTCGCCACCCTACTCCGCCAGCAGTTCCGTCAAGTCCGAATCCGCGAGCTCGAGCTCTCGGCCGGAGCGCAACCTGTGGAGCCGGGCCGAGATGCTGGAGATGCTGAACATTATGCAGAACCTAAATGCCCTGGAGCAGCTAAATGACCGGAACATGAAAAGCGAATACGTCTTCCGGCAGATCGAGGATGTGATGCGCAGCAAGGGCTATGTGAAGAAGTCCAGCATTCAGATCTGGACCAAATGGAAGTTCCTTAAGTCCACTTACAACACCACAACGCGACATGGAACCGGGGTTCCCAAGGTGGTCCCGGAGGAAGTGTACCGCGTGCTCTGCCGAATGCTGAGGGACACGAATTACAACGGAAGCAGCAGCAATGTCAACGGCAGCCTCAGCGAATGCGGCAACTCGATGGACAGCTCCAAGACGGCCGGTGAAGATACCAAAGAGGACATCCTGGGCGTGGAGCATCCCATATTCGGCTTTCGGCTGGGACCCATTAAACCAGAGCCAATCGATACAGGTAAGTGTAGTTATCAATTTAAATTTTGTTGTCGCAGAACCCAGTTGGGTTACACTGATACATTTAAATTAAATGTTTGTAAAATGGGTTTAGAAGAAAGTTTTAAATTAAGTTACTTTATTTCAGCTTATAAAATTTGAATGTAAATTAAGAGGCATTTAAAGCATACCAGGGGGCGTTTTTATACCCTTGCAGAGGGTATTATAATTTTGGTCAAAAGTGTGCAATGCAGTGAAGTAGTTCATATATTCTTGATCAGGATCGCATCCTGAGTTGATATAAGCATGTCCGTCTGTCTGTTTTTACGCGAACTAGTCTCTCAGTAATAAAGATATCGAATTGAAACTTTGCACACACAGTATATAAGTCGGAACAGTACATATAACTGATTGCTCGGAAATGCCATTACTTTGGTGTTTGACAAGTTAGGAATTTGAGTTTTTTTATGGGTTTTATTTTTGGCCAATCAATCCGACCTACCAAATTTCATAAGGATCAACCTACTACATCCTATAGCTGCCATATAACTGAACGATTGGAAATGCCATAACTTTGGTGTATTTAAAGTTAAGAAGTTGGGGATTTTTTATGAGTATTAAGAAAGCATCATATGAATAATTTTGGAGAATATAATTTGCATAATATTCTGCAAGGGTTCTTCGGCTCCGCCTTGTTATACCCGTTACTCGTAGAGTAAAAGGGTATATTGTAATCGTGCAAAAGTATGTAACAGGTAGAAGGAAGCGTTTCCGACCCTATAAAGTATATATATTCTTGTTCAGGATCACTAGCCGAGTCGATCTAGCCATGTTTGTCTGTCCGTCTGTCTGTCCGTATGAACGCTGAGATCTCGGAAACTATAAAAGCTAGAAGATTGGCATTTTGCATGTAGATTTTAGGAGTTCCTATGCAGCGCAAGTTTGTTTTAAAATGGTGCCACGCCCCCTCTGACGCCCACAAGCCACAAGCTGTGGCCTCAGTTTTGATGCTAATATGAAAATTTTTATTGATATGTATTTGTTTCGTCAATACTTATCGATTGGCCTAATAAAAGTTTGCCACGCCCACTCTAACGCCCAAAAACCCGTTAAACGCTTAAGCGTGGCTAGCGCCTACATTTCCGCCTTTCATGGCACAATAGCGCCATCTAACGGATGCCTTTGGAACAGCTGGCCAAGGTGCTCAACAGAGTCAACGTTAATTCTCGATAAGGATTTATATTAAAGGAAATTGCGATGGTTTTCATTTGTCAATACCGAACTACATATATCCCAAGAACTATGCAAATCAAGTCAAGTTAGCCAAATTGGAGGTCTGAGTCAAACAATGGCGTATGTGTGTATGTATGTAAGCATATACATATGTATGTATTTACATTGTACACAGTTGCAATTGCCCGGCAAAGAAGGCATATTTATATTAAGTTGTTTAGCTGAGTAACGGGTATCTAATAGTCGAGGCACTCGACTATAGCGTTCTCTCTTGTTTTTTAATGGATTTAGCGCTGTGCGTTTAAGATTCAAAGTGAACTTTTTCCTTCAAAAATATATTCTAATTGATTCGTAATTCGAATTCCTAAAACTAAAAATAAATAATTTTATTTTTCGAATATTATTTTTGGACACCAAAAGCAAAATTATAAAATTTAATACACGACCCAATCAAGATTTCATCAAAGCAGAAGATAAACAATATGCATACATATAAGCAATTTAATGTCAGAAAGCTATATGACATCAGTAAGAAATTAATATATTCATCTATTTTTTTTATTTGATTATTTATTGTGATTTTCTAGAACTGAAAAACCAATAATATTTGATATGAATGATGACTGCTGATTTCGTACTTATTCATTCCAGGCTACGAGACTTCTCAGAAGCCAGACATGGTGTCCGAACCAGATATGGAAGCACTTGACTACGAGGCTGAGAACTCCCAGGCTGACAACCATGATCAGGATGAAGCCCCCCATTTGCCATTCATAGTGTCCGTGAAACATGAACCAGACATGGACCTGGGGATGGACACAACCAACACTCCGCCGCCCACGGCGCCAGCTTCGCCCTCGCCCCCTCCTGTGGCGCTGGATGAGACCGATGAGGAAACAGTATACTCATCCACCCCTATCGCTCTTCCTCCACTGCGCGTGGCCTCCTTTGCCAAGGACGAGCTGCGGCGGCCCACCCACGGCATCCTGCAGATCGATCGGCCTCCGCCGACGCTCACCAAGATGAACCAGCAGCTACACAGTCCAGGCCAGACGAGCAAATCCCTGCCCCTCCAAAGCACTAGCAGCATAAACTTTGTGCACCCGCACAGCAAACTGATGTTACCCCGCAAGCCGAATCCGAATAGCAGCCAACCCGGGCTGCGTCTGCCCAGGGATATTAGTGTTCAGCCGACGGGCATGCGAATGAAGACGGTGCCCATGCGGGATACGGGCTACTCGTTGCGGCCAGAACGGATGATCCCCGACCTAAATCAGGTCACGTCCAGTCCCCCTCAGTCCCCGATGGCCGCTCTTTTGAGCCGTGGACCGCCGCCCAAGTATCCGATAGAAGGGCAACAGAGTGGAGCCTCCACTAGCAGGCAGGCTCACATTATGTCTTCCCACCAGTTGACCCCGTTGCAGCACCAGCAGCTCCAGCCGAGGAAGCGTCGTCTGGTTCAAAGTCCGGTTATGGGCATGCCTGTGCCTGTAAAGCTGCAGCGCAGCTCCAATATGTACGAAACGACTATGAAAGGCACTCGATCTCACCCAGGAATGGGCGAAGAGAGCAAAAAGAAGACCAGCGAAGAACAGATGAAGCAGCGCAAGAAACGGCAGGAGGAGGTGTTTGCCAAAGAGCTCGCCCAATTGGCCTCTGCGATGCACTCGGCTCAGAAGGAGATGCTGCAGGACTTCTTCATGCAACAGAAGGAGATCGCGAGGCGAGAGCATGAGTTCCAGATGAAACAGGACACGATGGTGATGCGGGCACTGCGCAAGCAAACGTATGTGTTGCTCAAAAGCGCAAATGAGCTGGTAAATGGAGCTTCTGAGGCAACTAAAAATGATCCGGAGCCCAAAGACGGTGTCATTCCCGAAACTCAGATGTCGTTTCAACCAGAAACGGAAATGAAACCTCCAGAAAGCGAAGAGGAAAATATTGATGGAGATGGGGAAGAAGATGACGACATGGAAGAAACATTGGCAGAGCCAGAAGATGAAGACAATGAAGTGGATTATGAGGATGAAAACGAAGAGGAGGATGACGAAGAAGTCGATGATGAACACCTGGGCAATGACAGCGACCTGGAAATGTCCACCTTAGCCATGTCCGAGGGCTCCAACCACGTTGAAGTCATCAGCGAGGAGCAGTAGTTGGTTTCCCCAACATTCCAACCCATCTCCAAGTATTACCCCAAAAAGACAAACACCATTGTTAATACCGATTCATTCCAATCGCATTCCTTAAGCTATACATACTATATATATTCCTAAAGCCGGACCCGCGCATTGTTAAAAGACTTGATTATATTTAAGCATTATTACATAAATGAAACCTAAAGTAAATTAAAATGTATTTATTGTTCATCGACCGTCTATGCCCCAAAGTGCTGTAAAGTTATTGAAACCACAAAATACTTAGGTAATCATATGATATATATCAAAATATATATGTACCTTGTACAATAAAAGAAGAGATTTCAATTTGGAACGGGATTGCAAGTGGGACCTGAACTTTTAAACAAAAGGCATTGGATGTAAATAAATTTTAATTTCCTATCAAGAAATGTATTAAATTATATTGCATTAGTTTGAAAAACAAATTAGATTTTACAACTAAACCAAATCAGGGAAAGTAGAGCGCCCTAAAGTTACGAGAAATCAATCTTACTGGCTAGGATTTTTGCAAAAAATTAAATAGTTCTAGCTTAAAACGACAAACTGCGAGTGCACTAAATTAGGTAATGCCCATTATGTGCTGTGCCTGCCTGTCCTATGGATTAGTGTACTCCTCCTACTCTCCGCGAATTAGCACGATTCGTAAACGCCTAAAGCAAAGTGTTAGCAGCTAGTGTTTATTTTACAATTACCATTACGACCTCGCGATACCGTGCCCACGCCCCTTTTCCTAACCGGAATTTAGTCAGGCCGGTAGATGGGCGTTTTGGGTATAAATTCAATTAAAATAACATACTCCATCATGGAATTGGAATCACATTGTTGCTTATGCAGTCGCCAGTGCAGGCCCAGCTTATGATATAGATGATTATTTTCCCACTCGAACAGCTTGTCTAGAGTGAGTTGTGTCTAAAAAGGGATAAGGTTTTCGGTAAGGATTACATGATCTTGCTGGGGATTTATCTCAATCTTACGCGTTTGCTGAGACAGATGACGGGCCAAAGGGAACAGCCGAGCGTGCAGCAACAGCATACGCATCCGCAGAAAAGCCACTTGACGTTAACAGGCAGGGATTTCTTCAGCACTCCGTTGATTCGGCCTACCGTCGCCTTGAACTCCTCGGGGGCGACTCGGGACAGCAGACCGCAAGGGAACTCCGCGTTAAAGCGATTGCTCAGGCCAAACCTGTGAATGTGCATGGGAAAAAAGTGGTTTTAGAATGGGTAATTGGCGTGCAATGCAATTATTCTGCCCTGACTCATCTCTTATCCAACTGTTTATAATTGACAGTTGGGCAATCCCACCTTTCCAAAAATGGGGTTAAATTGTATCAATACCGAAGCCCATTTCGAAATTAGGAGGCGATGACATTGAACTACATTTTAGCTAGGTATAGACAACATACATCACAAGTAATGCTACGCTGACAGCTAAGGTCGGAATAATTTGACTGTCTCTTCTCACTCTTTTATAGTATTTAAATATCCCCAAATATCTCTCAAAGTTATAAGAACGATGAGTTTTTATTATTTATCAATTGCATCAACATTTTTTTAAATTTGATAAATTCTTAAATTCTTCTTGATTAAAAATGTACACACACATTTATACCACTTTTGAATTCAAACTATTATATTAAAAGTTAAAAACCCAAAAATGCGTTTCTTCTTTTCTTTGCAAAATATATCATTTTTCAATTAATGGTGATTGAAAATATTATTTGGGCTGCACTGTATTCATCATTGACTCATGTAAAGCGCATATATTGCTATTGTCATTCTGAATGGGGTTACAATCCGAACTACTCTATCTGGTTTCCCGCCTGTTGGTCTTATCGCTTGCTTACATTTCCCAATCAAGGCCCCACTTACACAGTCATGTTGCCCGCGCCGCGAATGATTATGGGCTCCTGGACGGGCGCCACCGTCTGATCCTGGAAGTGCTCCAGCTCGTCCAGCTGCTCGTCCTCGTAGATGGCGTCGAAGTCGGAGAAGGACATAGTTTATGTGTGATTTGTGCTTGTTACAGAGGGCTGATGCGCTGAAACGGATGACGAGGTGACCAGGGGGAACAGAGAAGAGCAGCGGGCGCTCCAGCTGTGCCGAGTGGGAGGTCAAAACATGTTGCTGGATGCCGTTTCTGGCGGGGATTGGGTGCTTTCTTAAATGTGTTCAGTTGACGGCTGATGCTTCCGCCATAAAATGTTGAAGACGGCCGCGCTTCCCAATGGATACGATTATGACGTCTGGCTTCCTTTTGTTGACGCAAAACCGTGGGTGGCCTGTGGGTTTGGTTCGAAGGGCGGGGGGTGGCATTCAAAATAAAGTGCATATTAATAATAATAAATGCAACGTATGTGTGTGAGACGGTTTACAACACTGTACGTTGGCTTCACTGTTGTTGCTTTTCCATACGAGAGGACGGAAGGGCAAGAGGGTCCAAATGCAAAGAAAGAAAAACTAAAAGTTTGCATATCTCATACCGCCACAAAAATGGGAATTTCGCACTCAAATAAATATGTATATCGAACAGCAACAACTACAGCGCAAATGTTTTGTTTTTCCTCACACACACAAACCACTAAACAGACACACACACCTCTTGCAGCGTATTTCGCAATCACTTTTCTTCCAGGTTAAGTTGTTTTTGTCGCCCTACGTGCAGTTTCTTTCTTTTTCCAGTGTTTTCGGACAGTTTTCGAATTTTCCAGCGTAGAGCCTACGACTTTGACTCGCTTTCTACGTTTTCCGAATACGAAAATAGATAAACCAGCTCGCTGTTAAATTTGTTGTTGCACGACCACGGCGAACAGCTGGCTGACCAGGGCTGCCAGGCTTCCGCACAGTTGGCAGCCCTACTATTTGAAATAAAATATATTGAGTATGTCTACATATATTTATTATGTATAAATATTGATTTCTTAAATGTAAGAATAATAGAGAATAGCTTTAAATAAAAAATTTTAAACGTGTTTCTTATAAATCAGTTGTTTCAGGAAAACTAACAGCATGCTAGCCAGTGTTGCCAGCGCGTAACTTTTTTAAATCTTTCAATTGTTTTGGAATATTATTGATTTATTAATTATCTATATAAATAAATTACTTTTATGTATAAAATACATAGCGTGCCATAAGCTTAAGCCTAAACAAAGACAAATTCGACAATTGAGCAACTCAAACAACATTGCAATAGCTTAATTTCGAGTGGTAAAGATTAAAATTTAGCTCTAGCGTGAACGAGAAGGCATAGTTGAGATGGTTTTTGGTTTCGAGTTCCGGTGGGTGGAGGACTACTTCTTCTTAGCGGCACTCGGACTGGTGGACTGAAACACCGAGGAGGCCGACATTAGATTCTCGATGTACTGCCCAAGCACTTGGTTCTCGGAGCGCAGCTTAAGATTCTCCTCTTTGACAGAGTCAACACGTTGCGACAGGTCATCCAGGGTATTTTGGAGCTCCAGAACCTGCGTAATCAGACGAGCCTTTTCCTCCCGATCGTCTTGAGCCATTTCCATGGCCTCCAGCGAATTGTGCGAAGAATCCGGCGTGGAACTTCGGTTGGTGAAGGAAGAACGCAGAGAGTCCATGGATCTGCCACTGGGCATATGCCCTGCCGTCGAAGGTTCGTCATCCGGAATGACCACTGTTTTTTGGGGGCAATAACAATTGATAACATCATCATTTGGGACTCGCCCACTCCCATTAAATTATACTTACCCTGTGGATCCTCGTCCATGTTGGGAATACTATCGTCGTTGTTTAACAGGGACATGGCTGGCAGTGTGTAAGGGTCTTTACTGTTCTTTGTAATTCTTATTTAATTAACAGTCGCAAAATTTTCGCTAAGAAATTGACAAGAAAAAAGAAAACTACCACTTTGGTTTGGTCTCCTCGAAGTTAGGCAACACTGACTGAGGGCGCTGCCATTGTTTAGTAGGACCGGAATTTTTCAACACTAGCACAAGTTTAAAGGGAAGAAGCAGCATCTGTATTTTATGTTCTTAATTTAAAACTCTTAAAACAAATATTTACAAGTTTTCTTTTAAATGAAAATAGAAACGTTACCTAAAATTTAAAAAGGACCACTCTTCCTTGTAAGTATTTTGAAAAAGAAACAACATTCTTAGATTTTAAGCTAGTTTTTCGCACAAGTTTGTTTTGAAGTTTTAAGAGCCTAAAGAACTTGCCTATGTAAATTTTTTAAAAAGATAGAACTATCCTGTTCACCATATTCATATAAAATTTCAGAAAACAACAAAAGAAGCGTTTATTACCGTTTTACTTCCGCCTTTTTAAAATAACCGACAACAGGCGGGGACCAGAGTTGCCACCTGAGCCGTTCGATCATAGAAATTAAAATACACACATGCTTTTGCAGTTTTAATATCGCTGGACAGAACGCTTCCGTTTCCAAAGGAGTGCAGATTGGAATTCCATTAAGCCATTAGTTTATGAAGTTCGTGAAAAGTGTGCTGGAAATTGTTCTGTATTTTTCGCAGTTTTCAGTGAGTATTTGTTTTCGCACCAAGTACGCAACAATTGTATTGTACGAGGTCGAACACATTTAACACCCTCGCAACAACAATCCGTCGTTCAATCAAAAGGGATAAAACAGGTAAGCGTTTTCCTAACCGTAAGGTGACATTTACGACCTGATGTCCTGAAGGTCTGTAATTTCAGCCGTGTCTTCTCGAGAAACAGCATCCCAATATCCTGGTTTCCGCCTCTTCAAGAGGTTGTACATTTCATTTCGCTCCGCGGGCAAAACGGAATTGCGTGAGGTAAGTCAACAGTTGGATTCTGGGAAACGGAGGTCTAGGCTTTTTAGAAATGAAAAAACTAGAGAAATTAGCCACCTAGTTTTCGTGAAAATTCCTACCTAAATCACACGAAGCTAGATAAGACGGTTTATGTTCTTGTGACATTGGGAACTACGTAACGTTGGGATACAGTGAGATCGGGCTCTGTTTTACAGTTATGGGCCAGTCATAATCCGATTAGTGGGGATAAAATGTCTTAGATGGCTATAAATAGGGGCTAGTCATTTTTAAGATAACACAAATCTTAAGGCAGCATAACTAAAAATGGTATCAAAATTCAATATGTATTTAGTGTGACCGTCGGCGGGTAACTGGATTTATGACAAATGTCCGCGGGTAATTTGTCTGAAGAAAAGAAAAACACAATATTAAAATAAATAATAACTAATAACTAATTACAAGAGGATGTTAATTTCGTTCAATGGATTTGGGATTTTTGTAAAACAGTTAAAAATTTATTTGTATTTAGTTGATGAAAGTTACAGCGAAAGGTAAACAGCCACTTTTGAGAAACTTACATTTTCAATATGACCCAACACAAAATATTATAAACCAACTAAATATGATCAAATTAAACAATCTTTAACACTTTTCAGCTGAATGCAAGACACAAAGTAACCGTAAATTTTAAATAAACTACGACTACTTACGCATTAAATAATACCACCCGTTGGTATTATACCGAATCAAGAATTACACATAATGAGTGCAAATAAACGCGCGAAACTAATAACTTTAATTCAAAAAACTAAAAAGCTGCGCTATTTCTAAAAATGTAAAAACTGACTAGCAAAAAGGAAAGTTCATCAATTAAAACGGAAGACAGAAAACAGTGAAATTCGACCAAGACTTGAGTGAAAAAGGGCAATACAAAAAAAATACTAACCCCAGTGCAGAGTGTAAAATGCCAAAAACTTTTGTGCGCCTCAACGTACAAAAATTGTAAAGACGCGAAACGGGGAAGAAATTTTGTAGATTTTTTTTTGTGCCGCTTTCCATTGGAAAAATATAAATATAAAAGGGATTAAGACCGAAAATTATAAATGATCCCCTTGTCGATGGCCACCGCAGAGGCCAAGCAGCTCCAGCGCGAGTTGTCCATCACGGTGTCGCCTGGGAATGGAGGAGCAACAACTAATGGCGTCCCCGTCTCCGGCGGAAACTCAAATAGTCTTCTGACTCTGGCGCCGCGCAAGGAGGAGCTGCGCTTCCTGCCCCTCGCATCCATGGGAGCTAACAAAACCTGCAACATCACCATCAGCAATGTGCAACCTTTGAAATCCAAATTGACGGCAGTGAACGTAGTGCCCAATTCCTTAAAGACCACGGCTGGATCTACAACGGGGGGAGGATCTGCTCCCCTGTTCCAACTAATGCCGTCATCTAGTAATCCTAACCAGCCACTTGTGGCCATTTTGGCTAACAACCGCAAAGCCACGCTGCTAGGAGGAGGTGCATCCAATCCCCAGCCAGTGGTGATACGTTCTGGGACACCTTTGAACAAGAACAGCCTGACAATCCACAGCAATGGGATGGCCACCATGACGCCAGTTGGAGGAGGAGTAGTAGCAGGAGGAGCAGGTGGCACAGGGGGAGCTGCTGGCCTAACACTCCTGAACAAAACAGAGCTTCCACAGAAATTACAAGCGGGTGAGTAGTAAAGTTTTTCCCTCTCCCAAGTTATATAAGGTACAAGACAAACATCCCTGATCAAATAAGTTTCTCATCCGAACGGATCTCGAATTCAAGAAATCCGGAAAATGGAAAATGGGGAATACTAGTGTTCGAGTGTGTGTGTGTGTGTGTTGTGAGCGGGGCAATCTTTATAGTTTACTTTCGTTGTTCGCATAGCTGCGGGTTTAGTTTTTAGTTGCTGGTCGACCGCTGCACATTTCATAACACCAAAACTGTTTGGAACCAGCCGAATTGAATGGGTTTAGTGTGCGTGTGCCATTTTCGGATATAAATTAAGCCATTAAATAAAGTTCAATTCCAAAACGGGGGCATCAATGATTGAAAAAAACAAAAATACACTAAAAATGTATTACTCTTTTATATATGCTGGTTTTATCAATAGCAATATGCAAAAGGCGGGGTAGCCGCAACAACAACAGCAACAACAGCGAAAAAAGCGACAATGATGATGACGATCAGGTTTTCGCAGCTGCAATAAGAGGAGAAGATTTTTGGAGCAGCGGGGGCGGGGTTCAGTGGAGGATCGGATCGCCTTCGAGTGACTAATTAAAGAAAAGTCAAACGCTAATTTTGTATCTTTCTGTTGTTCACCTTTGCAGCACCTGTCCAGATTCCAAGTACGGGTCCGACGCAAATTTCCTTGCTGGCTAATCCCCTCAAGCCACGTGCTCCACTTATACTCAGCAAGGTGGCGGTGGACAAGTTGCGTCTGAAGTTCAATCAGGTCAAGGCCAATCCCAATTCACTAGTCCTACACAAGGCCAATCATGTGAAGAAGCTGCTGCCCCTGCCCAACAGCAGTGGGGAGGATAAGGCAAGGACCTCCCAGAATAATAACAACAACAATAATAATATTATTAAAAGCCAACTAAAGACAGTCATTCCGGTAAAGACCATGCCTGTCGTCGCCGAAGAGCTCCCCACCAATAACACAAAGAGCCTGATAAAGGCCAAACCACCACTCACGAAGGCAGTGCCGCTGCCCAGCCAGGATCTACCAACTGTAACGGCAGAAACAAAAGCAGCAGATGAGAAAATGGCGAAGCCCACGCCAAAACCCACTCCCAAACCGATAGAGATTATTCTAAATGAACCGGCTACGGAGCTCAAGGAGCCTGTGGAACTGCAGAAACCAGCGCCAAAGGAAACAGCTAAAAGTCAACCGGCTAAGGCAACGGAATCACCAAAGCTGCAGCGCTCCAAATCCTTTGTGGCCACTCAACCATCTTCTCCAATATTAAATAACGAGCGACGGCACTCGGTGGCCATTATGGCCAAGGAGGTTGATGTGATCGTGCAGCCCAGTGCTCCCATTGAAACCATCACCATAGAAGATGATGACGACAGCGAGGAAGAGTTGCAGGAAGAGAAGAAGCCCAAGAGGAAGAAGATTGTGATGCCCATTCTCCCTGCAGGAATAACCATTTCTACCACTAGCAGATCAGCAACCAAATCGAAACCAGTCAGAAAGGACTCCTGCGTAACGACTATTTCCTCGTCTGCCAGCGGCAGCTCTTCCAACAGCGATGTGGAGGAGATCTGTATGCCTCCCAAGAATGTCGAGCAAGAACTGAGTCTACTGCCTGGCATTAGCATTATTAAGACGGAATCCCTGCAGCTGTCCAAGGAGGACTTTGAGCGCTCGCTGCGCTGCGAGGAACAGGTGCCGAATACTCCGCCCAAGTCTTCTTCCTCCTCCGGTGGCTCTGGTGCTTCGGACACGGCATCGCCGTGCAAATTAAGCGATCATATGCCATCGCGTTCATCCCTAAAAAATGGAAAGAAAACTTATGAACATGATGTAGTACCACCACCCGGCAGCAAGACTACTGGCTTAAAAAAGAGCATGATGCATAACCTGTCCATGTTGAAGTGGCGTGGCCAGCAGCCAGCCAACCTCCAGAACTCCACAATGCGTTTCGAATTGAATCGCTTTAATCTCCTGCAACTAAACGAGCGCTGTGAACCGCGCCAAGGTCCTGCGGGCTACTTTGAGAGGGCACTGTTTGATCGGCCAGGCAGGAGACCCTCGGGCAGCATGCATCCTCTACTTTATTTGTGCCAACGTTGCAACTGCCATGGTCCCGCCGCCGACTTTCTAGCACCACGTGAGTAATAAGAGGATTTTCAAAAGGTTTCAGACACTGTACATCATATATTCTATTCTACCGCAGATTACTGTTCCGTGAGCTGTGTGCGTCGCGCCCAAAAGCGTCGCCTACCGCAGAGCTACCAAAAGGATAGCAAGATGAGTCGCACCCAAGCGGAACCGCCAGCTCGAGCAGCATCAGATCTACCACAAAAACCTCAAGCCAACCACAAACCCCAATCGAAATCTCTGACCGCCATACAAGAGCACCTGCTACAGCGTTCAAAGCAGAAGCCTCGAAAGCCATTCCGCTGGTGCGAGTACCTCAAGGCCAAGGGTAAGGATGTGGCGGCGCCCATCCACCTGTTCCTCAACCCGTTCCCAATAAGCCCCAACTGTTTCGAGCGCGGAATGAAGCTGGAGGCCATCGACCCAGAAAACTGTTCCTTGTTTTGTGTGTGCAGCATTGCCGAGGTGCGTGGCTATCGTCTGAAGCTCAGCTTTGATGGCTACTCCTCCATGTACGACTTCTGGGTGAATGCCGACTCGCAGGACATCTTTCCGCCTGGCTGGTGCGATGAGACGGCACGGGTGTTGCAGGCGCCCAAGGACTACAGCTCGGAGCGCTTTAGCTGGAGCCGCTATTTGGTGAAAACGGGTGGCAAGGCGGCTCCTCGATCGCTCTTTGCGCATTTGAATTTGCAGACACAGGCGGGGATCCGCAACGGATTCGCCGTCGGCATGCATCTGGAGGCAGAGGACCTGAACGATACGGGGAAGCTCTGCGTGGCCACAGTGACGGATATTCTGGACGAGCGCATTCGGGTCCACTTTGATGGCTGGGATGATTGCTACGACCTGTGGGTGCACGTCAGCTCACCGTACATCCATCCCTGCGGCTGGCACGAGGGTCGCCAGCAGTTGATTGTCCCTCCGGACTACCAGAAGTCAGAATTCAATTGGCCGGACTACATATCTAAAGTTGGCGGAACGGCTGCCTCGAAAGAACTGTTCACGCCACGCCAGCCAATGGAGTACCAAGCACGCATGAAGCTTGAGGTGGTGGACCAGCGAAATCCCTCTCTAATTCGCCCGGCCACAGTGGTCACGCGGAAGGGTTACCGCGTTCAGCTCCACCTGGATTGTTGGCCTACGGAGTACTACTTCTGGCTAGAAGACGATAGTCCGGACCTGCATCCCATCGGCTGGTGTGAGGCAACATCGCACGAGCTGGAAACTCCGCCTGGCTATCTGCAAACCAAGTCCATGATGCCATGTGATGTGGAGGGTTGTCGCGGTTATGGTAATGCCAAGCAATTCAACCTCAATGTGCACGCTCTGCGAGATTGCTGCCCGTATGCGCCGGAGAACTGGCGACAGTGGCGCTCCAAGACGGTTAAACCGCCCCGTGTGGCACCCGAAAAGATCAGGCGGGGATGGGCAAAGAAACCAAAGAGAGCCAGTTCGGAAGCCAATCATGCCGTTAAGGATGAGGCCATTCCAGAAAAACCCGAAGTTAAGGTGGAAGCCAAGAGAAAGAAACCTCAGGTGAAGGTTGTGAAAAAGAAAAAGCAGGAAGCGGAGCAGATACCAGACCACCGTTGCTTAGACATAGCCAAGTCGTTTGTGAAGGACTACGGACCGCAGTTCCTCCCAAACTATCGCCTCTGGCAACAAAACTGCACCTTTGATTTGGAACAGGTGCGCACTAACCCGCTCCACTGGACGAACTGGGATGTGTACGAGTACATAGAGCGTGCACTGCAATCAGTAGACATTGCCAAGGCTATCTTCGAGCAGGACATCGATGGCAGGGCGCTGCTGATGCTGGGGCGCAACGAGTTGGACCAGTACCTGAAACTCAAGGTGGGCCCGGCAGTGAAGCTCTATTCGCTAATCGTCAATCTGCGCATCGCGGTCGTCTGCAAGTTTGAAACCAACACCACCGGCCTGGCGATCAACTCCGATGCTGTGGCTCAGCGTAAGGAGGTAATACATCCCGCCCAGAAACAAGAGCAACCCCAGAGCAACGGCCACAAGATGGAGCCCAATCAGGAGCGCTCCGACAGCGAGGACGAGGAGGACGTGGTGCTGGACAGCGAGGACTTCCTCAGCGTTAAGCCGAGCAGCTTGGTGATTGACGAGGACGCCGATTGCGATGGCGATGGTGATACCGATGTGGTAATGGTGCCCCTGGAAGTGCGCATGCCCATGTCCACGGCTTCCTAGGGTTATAGGCAGCCCGCATCCGTTGATTGATTTGTAAGATTATTTTGTTGCACTGGCCTCGGCCCTATCGGGTATTAATATTATTAATAGTATTTATTATATAAGCCGATCCGAACTTGATATTGTTTGTTTTTTTCCCACTCTCCAATAAATGATCCCTCTAGATATGTATTCTTATCTGGCTACAGACTACTTCTTTGGTAAACCGAGGTGACCGATCCCATTTCTCTGGTCAAGAACTCCTCTTCTTCGGGCAGAACTAACGTGCCGTCTACGTCGAAAAGGAGTTCAAAAACGACGTTCCTGAAAATTTGTGTCACTTCCACAAACAGCTGAAACTTCTCCATATCGTCGTAACGCAAATCGTTCACTTCCTGGTAGTTCTTCAGCGAATCCAGCAGTTCATGATCGGAAAGCACTCCTTCTCTTTTTAAGATGACCATTAGAGCCTTGAGCTCCTTTAAATTTAACTTGAGAAAAGACTGGTCTTTGAGAACTTGGGTGGCTATGGGTAGGATTTTCTGAAAATACATTATGATTATGTTTAAATATTAATGGTATTCAAAAATAATTTTCATACAAAATTGAAAGAAATTTTATTAGGGTTTACCCATTAAAACATGGCAATCTATTGGTTCTAAAATGTATAAAAACCCCAGTTTAAGTCATCCTTACCTTCGCCACCAGATCCATTAAAACCGGATGGTTGTGTTCACTGGCCAGGTGGAAAACCTGCAACACCACCTCCATAGGCCACTCCTGGTTGGCCAGTTTCTCTATATAGCAGTCTATAAAGTCCAGCATTTTGTACCGCTGTGCGAGGAGCATTAGGTCTCCACACATGTCGATGGTGACGGCATTGCAGACTTCATAGGTATAGATATAAAGGAGCAGGGCTTCGTAGGCGGTGGGAGATGCGTCCTCCACGCTGATCACGTTCTTGTTCTTCCCAAAATCAGGGTCCTTGATCAGCCGCTCGAATTCCTCGGAGGCGGAGATGAGCATCACCTGGTGGCAGCGGAAGACCCGCTGGCTGCGCGGACCCTTTACCTTATCGTCATACCACACTTGCAGCTCGCAGTCCGACTTTTGGCCATTGCGCAGGAGCTCCAGACGTCGTAGTTTGCAGTTCATAGTGACTGGGGATTTTTTAGGGGTGTGTTTCTACATAGTACAGAATTTGGAATACGAAATTGGGGTTTCCCAGGCAGAAATGTCAGACTCTTTGGAAGTGGGTACCGGCGAAAACAGCCATCGAAGCTCCGCTAGAAAGAATACAGCGCCAAGCATCTATTTGGATGCGGAAGAGGAGGAGGCAAATGATAATGTCCAGGAGGATATTCAACTGAATTCCGAAGAGGATGCAGGAGAAAAAGGTTTCCCGGAATCGGATGAGGGCACTACACCCTCATCATCTGAAAGACATAATCCGGTTACCCCCAGGGCCACAATGGCATCGAATGTGAACTCGATTACGGACTCGGATCTCGGTAGAGCCTTCAATCAACTACAGCCAAAGCTGGAGGAAAGCATTCGTTCTACGAGTAAGAACCGCCGCTTGGAGTACTTTCGCAGTGGAGCCGATGCCGACTGCCAGGTGCATGTTCTGAGCACCTGCGCCGATTCCGAGGATCCGGTGGCCAATGTCTGCTACAAGAAGTTCGGCTGCCACCGGATTTTTCTGGCCACCGCCTCGGACAAACTGGAGCAGGATGTGTACAAGAATAAGCAGTGGAACGGTGTGCTCCAGATCAATGGAGTTTCACCCGAGAGCGTGGAGATCTTCCTGGAGTTCATATATACCTTTGAGGTGACCTCGCCGCTTGTTCAGTTGCCCCTTGTGAACGACATCTTTATCTTGTCCTGTGCCTACAACATGCCGGAGCTTCTGATCTCATTTTCGGAGAAACTAAAGCATCAGGAATGGCCATTAGATGAGATCTTTCCTGCTTTAGACCTGGCATTTCGGCATAACATCATGGATCTGGAGCGAGTGTGCATGGATGTGGGTAATAGTCCAAGTAAAACCCTTATTTAACTAGCTTTCCCATACAGAAAATCATGGAGCATGCCCAAAACCTTACCCAGGAACCCAATTTGTTGAAGTTGCAGGTTTACGCCTTGAACTATGTGATCCAACATTGGTTGGTGGAGGAGCTGGTGCCCATGGAGGATCTCATAAACATTGTGAAGCAGTACCAGGAGACCAACGAGATTACTTTCGCCAACACCTTAAATTTCCCGCACTTCAGCAAGATCATCAAGTACTTTCCCAACGTCCTTTTTGATTCTGAAGGAAATATGATTAGATTTTAGAAAAAAAATGAATGGTAGAAAAAAGGTTGAATAAAGTCGTTAACATTTATCGCATACTGATTGTGAAATCCCAATTAAAAAATAAAGGTTTTCTATAACTGTCCAGATAATTTGAATATTTGTAAATATTCTATTTCCAATCTAACGATCCTTTTTTGAATTAAGTAATAGCTACAAGAAAAAATATTAACATTAAAATGAAGATAAAAGAATGCAGAAAAGATGTGAAATGTTTGTTCAAAAAGTCTCAAGATAATTAAATCCCTAATAATAAAAATTAATTTAATTTAATTATAGATATAATTTTCAAAATTAAACGACGGGCGCTGCCAACTCACCGTTTTTTCTTTGTGGTTTAATTTGGCCTCGAAATCTGCGGTATTTTGCGGTATATACTGACTAGGAGGGGAACGCGTTATCGTTATGCGAGGGCCGCATTTGGTACACTGGTGCGCCATTTTACTCGCATAAAGCCGAAAAATTACACTGTGGCCAGAAAACTAGAAAATTGCACAGTGCAAAAAAGTGTTTTTATCTTTTAACTAAAGTTTTGCGCGAACTGAGAGCCGACCGTTAATAATGTGTGCGAGCGGGCAGCGATGAAAGGCAGTTAATTGCGGCAACAGACGCGCTTTCCTTTCCACACTCGTGCATCTTTTGGGTGTCCGAAATCTCCAAACATAAGTACGAAAAAGAGGCGGCAACGCAGTGCATCGTGGCCAGAAAGATAATGCAAGTGCAGTAATATTAATTACCTGATAATCGGTGCATACAGACGCAGTCTCCCTCGATTTTTTTCCCCCTTTTTTTCGGGAGGCGCATGTTTTGTTTTTTCGTGCACTGTACCGTGGGCCCCTGTGTTTGTGTGCGTCGGTGAGCCTGTGCGTGTGTGTGTACACATTTTAGGCGGCAATGGTGTGAGGCCCTGGCCAGCCGATAGTCCGCCCACGGCGACTGTTATCGATAGTTAGCGAAACTAACCATTTGTTGTTTGTTTTCTACAGTTCATGTCTATATAAACAAGCGCACAACACGAGCATCGGTTAACAATCAAAGAGAAATGGAGGAGATATCCAGTTTAGACTCGTTCGGCGCCGATTCCAATGCGCGGCCGGAGTCGGCTACTCCCAGGCCAGAGGATCAGGAGCAGGCGCCAGCGGCACCTGAAACTCTGGATACACCCGCTTCCCCGCCAGCAGAGGATGCAGTGGCCCAGGAAAGTGAACCCCCGCCAGACGACTTGGCCAAAGAGCAGGCGGATGAGTTCGAGCAGATCTCGGAGGGATCCTTGGAAACCGATGACCACCAGTCGCGAGATAAGGCGGTCAGCCCGCAGGAAGATCCCGTGGAGGCAGTAGAGCCCGCTGAGGAGCCGCTGCCCTCCGAGGAGCCTCTCGCCACCGAGGATGAGCAGCCACAGCCAGAGGCGGTTAGCGTGGATCCGCAGGAAGACCAAGAAGAAGCAGAAGAGGAAACTGATGCTCTACAAGCCACCGCGGAGGAGGAGGAGGCGGCCGCTGCGGATGCAGATGCAGTGGATGGTGGCCCCGCCTCTCCCGAAGCTATGGATTTGGACGATGGTGAAGGCGAAGCGGAGGCAGAAGGAGATCCCGAAGCTGATATTGAAGCCGATCCAGAAGGAGAAGAGGAGGGAGCACTCGAACCAGAGGCGACGGAAGATGTGGAAATGCAGTCCGTTGGCGGAGACTCGCACCTAGCTGAGGATGTGGAGCAACCAGAGGGTCGTGACGAGGTGGACACCAGTCTAGAGGAGCAGGACACTGGGCAAGATCCAGACGAAACGGAGAAAGAGACGCTCGGCGAAGAAGATGACAATCCGGAAGCCGATGCAGAGTCGGAGCATGTAGAAGATGTACCAGAGGAAGCTGGAGAAGCCGAACATGGCGATGGTAAGCCCCTTAAAAGACATTCGATGCTTTAAAAAACAAATTGTGCTCTTAATTTTTAAGTAATATTTTTGATAACTACGAAATTACAGACACTGTTGAAAATGTTCTGGAGCCCGAAGAGTCAGACGTTTGCCTCATTCCCGACGACCAAGAGACCGAGGTAACCGAAGCTGAGAAAGAACTGGCTCGCGAGAACGCCGAGAAGGCCGCCGAAGAGGAGGAGGCCGAGGAGCGGCATTCGAAGTCACCCGATAATGACGGGAAATGTCTGACAGATGCCCCTGTTGATCCAGAAGATGATAGCGCGGCTGTTGTGAGCCCCACCGACGAGTCACCGTCTACTCCAAACGGTATGTGTCCAGACTAACACCTAATATGACCCATCCCGAATCTACTCTATCCATTTTGCCTACAGATGCTCAAGCTGGAGCTAAGGCGACGGCATTAGATATTGCCGAAGGTGAGAAGATTGGGTTTATAACTGGGCGAAAGTAACTAACAATTTGATATGTCTACTTTATGGACATTTGTTTAAAGCATAAATTAATAACTCTCTGTTTAAAATTATATCACAATTCTTTTTTTTACTGCTTTGCATAAAATTCTGCTATTTTCTTTTGCCTTTTATGTAACCATATTTTGTACTGTAGTGTTTTTATTTGTTTTCAGCATGTTCAACAATTGCTTTTATCTTTTTGGCTCAACTAATTTTGATTTAAATTCACTTTAAATTCGGGATTTATTCCCTCAAAAGTGGTCTGTTTAGTTCTTCTTACATTTCGGGTTTTTAAAAGTCTTAAAATTGAATCGATTTTTATTAAAAAATTGAGCTAAAATCAGTTATAATTATGATTACATTTTGTAATAGCCACCTGTTGATGGTAGCGCAGTTTTTTTGCATAGCAAAAAATAATGCTAATGGAATTCAACTCTCCCTCTTAGACGACGGAACTGACGCAGCGGGCAACGAAGAGGAGACGGCCGGTGATGCTCCCGATCCTGACGAGCCCACGGCTGAGGAATCCTACAGTTCCGCAGCGGGTGAATTGGGGGCCACGCCGAAAACCATTATCAGTTGGGTAGTTGGTAGCGTGCAGAAGTGCAAGCAGTGCGACAACGAAAAGAATTGTGGATTCAGGTATAAGCGACTCGAAGCAGAGGCAGAGGACAAAAATAAAGACAAGGACGAAGGGGAAGACAATCCAGAGAAGGAGGTATCACAAGAGCCTGCTCCTAGCGGGTTCGAGTACATTTGCGACACTGCCTGTGTCAATGCTCTGCTAGCCGATCAACCCGGCAAGTACTTTGTGCGACGCAAGAAGTTTCTGGTAGAAGAGGTGGTCCGAGAAGAGAGTGCCGCTGAGGAAGAGGAGGGAGCTGAAGAGGATGCCACTCCCGCCAATTCGAATAAGTGCCTACAGTGCAAGGAGGAGATGCGTTGCAAGTACTTCATCAAGCAGGATCAGGACGTCTTCTACATCTGCAATGACGACTGTTTCAATCTGCTCAACGCAGAGGAACCGGACAAGTTCAAGCTCAAGCGACACTCGATCCGAGTGCGCAACATTGGCGCCACAACGCTCCAGCCGCCTCAAAACTCGCCCAGCAAACGCACCGAGAGCAGCGTGGTGGCCAGGACACTGGCCGAGGCGGAAACTGCGCGCTTAGACCGGATCGAGAGCTTCAGGAGGCGCTGCGCCGACTGCGAGACGGAGATTGATGCCAACGAGAAACAACTTATGTGGGAGACCATGGACTTTTGCAATGAGGTGTGCCTAGGCAGCTATCAGCGCACGATCGGCTCCAGCTGCGAGACCTGCAAGCAGGAGGTGAGCTCCACAGCTCTTGGCAAGTACTGCGTGCGATTTGGATTCGATGTGCGGCAGTTCTGCTGCGCAGGATGTCTAAACACATTCAAGAAGGGTCTCAAGACGTGTTCCTGCTGCCAAAAGGACATTAGTGGCGGACAGGAGGGCTTCTTGGCCCCGGTGGGTGACAAGGATCAATTCAAGGACTTTTGCTCGCAGGCGTGTCTGCGTCGCTACGACAGCATGTGCAATCCGCGCCGAAAACTGCGCACCGATGTGTGCGGTGTGTGCAACAACGAGAAGCCTGTGCGGGTGGAGATGCTGCTCGAGGACAGAGAGCATTACTTCTGTTCAAACCCCTGCTTCTCGGCCTTTAAGTTTGTGAGCAACGTGAACGCCGATCCGTGTGCTATGTGCTCAAAATACTTTGAGCGGCGGAGCGCCGAAGCCTACACGATCTACAACGAACAACAATCGCCCAAGGTATTTTGCTCGCGAGTCTGCATCAACGTCTACATCATTGTCAACCGGCACATCGTGTCTTGTCAATGGTGCAAAGTCAAAAAGTACAATTTTGACATGATATACCAGATGGGCGGCCAGCAGGACCATGAGACACTCACTTGCTCCATCAACTGTCTGACCATGCATGGAGTCAGCTGCAACATCTCTGCCCGCGCCGTGACCAAGTGCGACAATTGTGCCAACTTCAATACGCCGCAGTATCACCTGACCATGTCCGACGCTTCCATGCGCAACTTCTGCACCTACCAGTGCGTGATGCAGTTCCAGAATCAATTCGCCCGCGCCCCCCTCACACTGGACAGCGACCTGCCCCCCAGCAGCAGTGGCGCCGCCAGCAGCAGCTCTAAGTCCCAACAGGGTACCCCCACTCGGGGAAGCAAAAACACGGCACCATTTCCCACGGGTCTGCCCAAGCGCGTTAAACTGAAGCTATCCCAGCAACAGGTGAGTAATGGGATGCTTTTAAAGTGCAACAATACTTTTCTTAAATTTATTAACTAATTTACTTTTAAAATATGTTACCGGAACGCTTATTATCGGCATGTTTTAGTGCTGGCATGCTCTAGTTTTGATTTCTTCATTCAGTGGCTTTTAATAAGGAGACTTCAATGTATATTTAACTTGTGCATATGTCAATCTAATTAAAAGTACAAAAAATGTAGTTTTTAAATTACTTAAATTTTATGCATAATGTAAATAACTGTAAATTAAATTATATTTATACCATTTGCAGATTGGAAAGAATGCTGGTGTTGGAGCCAAAAAATCCAGCACCATGTTGCCGGTTATATCCACTGTTCAATCACTCGCTAGTGGCGAAACAGAGGCCAGGATTGGCAATATGACTGTAAGACGCAAGCGCGGTCGTCCCCGGGAATCGGGAGTCTCACCGCCCCCGCTTTCCATGCCGGTGGCTCACGCGCCAGCACCTCGAGGAAGACCCCGTAAGCATGTGGACTATACAGTGCGCTCGCCGTCGCCCATCCCACCGACCAGCCTTCACTCGGGGATTGGAGGAAGACGAAATACTACGACTATGGACTTCGGCCCTCCTACGGTATCGGAGACCAAGATCATCACAGTGCCACCATATCCAAAATCGGTACGGAACGTAAACATCAGCTGCAAGCCCATGACTGTGTCCACAGGCGAGCAGTGCACTCCGGACGTTCGCGATTGTGCCACTCAGACGGAAAAGGACTATTCTAACAAGGTGCTCATCCCTGTTCCGGTACCCATATATTTGCCGCAACCCATGTACATGTACTCGATGCCGTTTCCCGTACCCGTGCCCATTCCTCTGCCAATCCCAGTGCCCATTTTTATACCCACCACGCGAAACACCTCGCAAGGCATTCTCAAAGAGATCAAAAAGATACAGGACAAGATGCCGGAGGATCCGCTGGAAGCGGAGTTGCTTATGATGGCTGAAATGGTGGCCGAGGAGAAACACGAGTCGGATTCCGATTCAGACAACGAGATAAAGCCGGATCCTGGTCTGGTCACGCTGCAATATCAGAACAGCCTAGAGTCCGTCGCCCAGCAGCAGCAGCAACAGCAAGTAGTGGATGTCAGTGGTGCCGGACATAATCCCTACGGCGACGACATGCTACAGATCGCCCTCAAAATGGCCACGGGTGATTACGACAATCACCACCAGACCTCCACCGTGGATCTGGAAACGTCAATGACGGCAAACACGATCAGCAGCCAATCGCCGATGGCCCACGACGGTATGGGTCAGATGGGAGTGCATCACCTGGACCAGCAGCATCACATGCTCGATGCCACGCAGCGGTGAGAAAAGAAAAGTAATAATCTACGGTTGATCAATACTTATCGGATTATTTATATTTCTTTTAGAACCCCACGTGGTCGCAAGCGAGGCGTAGGTCCCGTAATGGATTCGCCCAACCGCAATAGCCGCTCGCCGGTAAAGCGACAACGTGGTAGCGAAATGGACCACTCCGCCCTGCAGCAACAGTCGCAGCAAGCACAGCAGCCGCAGGAGAAGCCCGACGCCCAGATGTTCCTGAAGTACACCTTCGGAGTGAACGCGTGGAAGCAGTGGGTGATGACCAAGAACGCGGACATAGAGAAGAGCTCTATGCGCCGGAGACCTTTCAAGACGGAGCTCCTACAGATGACCGCCGACGAGCTTAACTACTCTCTTTGTCTTTTCGTCAAGGAGGTGCGCAAGCCCAACGGGACTGAATATGCGCCGGATACCATATACTACCTTGTGTTGGGTGAGTCTTCTTTAAGGCCTACTTCTTTATTGATTGATTTTATGGATGTTTTGCATTTGTTATTCCAGGCATCCAGCAATACCTGTATGTGAATGGACGCATAGACAATATTTTTTATGATCCATACTATGAGCGGTTTACGGAGTGCCTGGACGAAGTGGCGCGAAAGTTCTCCGTGCTTTACAACGATTCCCGTAAGTAAAGTTGCTTTACAATTGTAGCATAATTTGTTAGTTTAGTGATTTAATAACTTCTGTGTTTTTACTTACAGAATACATTGTCACTCGCGTGGAGGAGGAGCATTTGTGGGAATGCAAGCAACTGGGCGCTCATTCCCCGCATGTTCTGCTCAGCACGCTCATGTTCTTCAACACAAAACACTTTAATCTTACGGTAAAAAGCATATAGAATATGATCAACTGGCCCAGAGTAACACCTGTTCGTTTTTCAGACCGTGGAGGAGCATATGCAGTTATCCTTCTCCCATATAATGAAGCACTGGAAGCGCTCATCACAGAATTCCAAAGTTCCTGGCTCACGAAACGTGCTCTTACGATTCTATCCACCGCAGGCGGGTCTGGGTAAGTCCTTACTTTGGTTTTGGAGTGCTCAGAAACTTAATATACGTTAATTTAAACAGATGCCAATCCACGTAAGAAGAAGGTCTACGAGCAGCAGGAAAACGAAGAGAATCCGCTGCGTTGTCCCGTCCGCCTTTACGAATTTTATCTCTCTAAATGGTCAGTATTATCTTACATGACAAAGATCAAAGTTTCCTAACAATATTGTTTATTTCGGCAGCCCCGAGAGCGTGAAGACGCGCAATGATGTGTTTTATTTGCAGCCCGAGCGGTCCTGTGTGCCCGACTCCCCGGTTTGGTACTCGACGCAGGCTTTGGGGCAGGATGCACTGCAGAGGATGCTCCACCGCGTCAAGATGGTCAAGGAAATAAACATTGCGCTTTTGACGACTTAATGTTTAATTAGGCAGTTATATCATTGTGTACGTGCAAGGCTTGTCCTGCAATGACACCCGGAGGAAGATTCTTCGGCTTGGTGCTTAGCACGAGTTTGTTTGCGGGCAAAACCAAATAGGGCTAACCTAGGAGCGAAAGTTGTGCTATATTATAAATTGTTTTAAACTTACTTTTACACATATTTTGATTTTCTATAATTGCGATATAGCGCTGAGAGAGGAGACCTTGTATAAATTGTGAACGATAACCAAGCCCATCTCACTTTCGATTGAATTAAAATAAACTAGAAAACAACAATCAATCCACACACGAAACACTCACAAAATCACACACGCACATGTAGACACCCTGAAACATCTTCATTAGTTTTATGATCGTAAACCAGACCCCCACGCATCTTTAGTCATTACTTAGATTGTTTAGGCGATAAGGCAAAAAGGATGAGCCCGACCGGATAAGTGCATGTATGTATGTACATAGATCTACGATAGATGACCACACAGTGAGTGTACAATGAGAGTTGTACATAGGATGCGACCCTTAACAATTAGCCGCGCTGTTCTTGTAAGTGTTGAAATGTAAAATGCTGTACTCCTTAACTGCAAGATCGAAGTGAGCATGTAGCGTAATAGCGTGTACATGTCTATAAATAAATACATACATACTTTCAATGATCGGGAATAGTTTTTCTTCTAAAACAGGTAATTGTATTATTTGTTCAGATTGCGAAAAGCGAACTTAGAAGTAGGTTAGTATTATTTGGCAGCCTAAATTATGTGATTAGTATGATTTTCATACGAGCATATTTCTTATCACTTGCAATTTCTTTCATTTGAAGAGTTCGTTTCTAAATATTAAAAACAGTTGCTGCTGTAATACTCCTCACCGATTTAACACGCTGATAACTTTCACAAGTGTTTCAGTTTATTGACACAAAAGTTATGCGGCACTTTAATACATTTAATTGAGATGGTTAATTGCAACACAACTCGCTTTTTAGCTAGCGTATACAAAACAGATGGAACTAAAATAAGATACAGTTTCGGCTCGAGTACTTCGCCTTCTGTACGGGCTGTCGCTTGGTCATGTTTTCCTGTCTGGAAAGCTTACGTCCAGGGCTAAATACGCATTCGATGAGGCTCATTGTTTGATGTCTTTTGTTTTTATATTCACACTGCCGCCGCGTTATTTTAGCTGGCATTACCACTCGGCGTCTCCATTCGATTTTTGGAACACGTAGTCCTTGCCACGCATGTTCATTATGCCATCTTTGAGATAGAATTTCCATTTGTTGCGTGACCTGGTGATCTGTGGGCAAGGTTTAGTACAATCCCAAACCAAAAATTGGGTTTCTTAGGACTTACCTTGTCATACTGACAAACGATCACGTTGTCTGTATCGAACATTTCGGCGGAATCCTCGTCGGTGACATCGTCTTCACTGTTGAGCGGCTCCTCTTCAGCAGCATCTTCGTGTTCCACATCCTCATCATCGTCTTTGTCCAGATCATCGTCATCATCATTGTCTATGTTGTCGTCGCTCTCCTCGGATTCATCCTCATCGGAGGAGTCCAGGGCTCCGTCCAATTGCTTTGCAGCGGCTAAATTTTCTAATAATTGCAAAAGAAAGGATTATTTTAGATTCCTCAAGGATATAACTTTACATACTCTGGTGATTGGCGCTGCTCAGGGCCGCATTTACATGCTGCTGCAGGACTGAGGAGGCCAATGTGGTGGGCAAGGACATGATGGACGAAATTAGGTGGGCCGTCAGTATTTGGGTAAGCTGATTCTCCTGAAGCGCCGACGCTGGCACTTGAATGGTGAGCACTCGAGATTCCGAACTGGCAGAGCCGGGTGGCGATGGCAGCGTGATCTATAAAATTCAATGATACAATAAACTTTTGTTAAAATCTTATATTCCCGAAATAAACTCACGTTAACAGGCATAATGCGGTTGGGTTCCAGTGTAGCCACAATTGGAATGGGAGCCTGTCCACCGCTTGCCGTCTGCTGTTGTCTCTGCAGCACCGCTGCCCCTGACGTAGGGTGCAGTGGCGGTGGATTCTGTGAGTTAACTTCTTGCTTAATGGGCACCAGTCCGTTCTTGATCCCGCTGCCAGTGGCCATTACAGCGGGCGACTTTAACGCCACAAGCGAGGAGCTGCTGCCGATCTGTGGCTGTGATGTGGCCGTAGAGGCGGCGGCGGCCTTTTTGGCCTTGGCATTGGCTGCCTGCAAAAGAAATGGGGATTAATTGATTTAACTCGGAAATGTCTTTAGCGGACAGATGGCTTTACCTTGGTGCTCTGCAGTCGATGTATGCGTTTGGATGTGTTGGCGGATGAAAATGAGTGAATTTTTAAATGAATTTGTGTAAAGCAGCGCAATAAGTCGATGTTGTTGGTGAGGCGCAGTAGCATTGTTGTAGTTCAAGTTGTTGAACATAGGGAAGATAAATCAAGAGATCTTAGTCGAAATATCTTTAGGGTAAAGACGTTATATACAACTTAATAACAAAAGGGGCCTTTTAAAATTAAATACAACATAACTATTTAGTTAAGATGTTAATATAATCTAAAAGTTTTCTATAACAAGTTAGATGTCTTTAATATTAACTGTACGAGTTAAATTGGTTAAACTAAGTGTTTAAAAAGTGAATTTTTGAAAAAATTACTACATTTTTTAGATAATTAGTAAAACAACAAAAAGTTTAGCTTAGTTCGAATAAACAATGATTCCAATTACATACATATGACTTACGGATTCGGTATGAACATATCAACGAATAGGTTTAAAGGCTCTTACCTTTGGATTATTGGCCACGATGGGCGGTGGGTGGGCTCCATCACTGGGATCCGGGCTTAATTCGACGGCCTTACTGGCCAGCAGCTTGTTGCGCCAGATTTGCTTCATCTCCTGCAACACCTGCTCGTCGACGCCCTCGTCCAGGAAAGCATCCCGCACATTTGTGATGACGTCCTCGATTACAGCATGGTACACCTTCAGCTGCGGGGCGAAAAGGGGCGTGGTTAATGGTTAATTTATATAATTAAACTCGAAATGCACGAACAATTAGGGAAAATATGTGTGTTTGTGGCGGCTTAAACACTCATTATATTATCACTGCTCCCTGCACTTAATTAAAATGCAGTTGTAGCACAAACCATAGAATGGACCGTATTTTCTCAAAAAAAACGGAAAACTCGATTTTATTGTGTCGTTAGTAGTAATCAGCGATGTTACTAAAGGTAATCATAAAATTATTAGGTTGTTGGTCAGAAAACAAACCAACATATGTAGTTATCATCTACCCCAACGAAGTTAAAAATGTGAAGTGGATGTGTTTTTTGAACCCCTATTAATACATCAGCTGTAATATATGCAAAACGCAAATAAGGTACGGAGTATAAGTACATACCGATATACATATACATATTTGTATAAGGTACATATATGCGGGTATGAATATAGGATGATGTACCGGTATGGCGGAACGCGACGCTGTGGTTACTACAGGAATGATACGTAGTTTTGCTTTATCAACGTGTGATAAGGAGCTCCTATTTGCTGATAATGGCGCATGCTAAGCAGAAAATCGTTACCGCTAATAATAACCCCCACGGGAGATTGCACTACTTCTTCATATCCCAAAAAAACAACAAAAAATGCAAGGCAATGAACGCACCAATACACTTAAAACCAGACAGACAAGCACGCACTGGCGCACACAGGCAACTAGACGAGGTTGCAGTTTCGGTATCTCTTATTTCTGTAATATTTGTGGTTTAGTATATCTGCCATGACCACGGAGAAAACTTTCACTTTCCCGCGTGGGCGGTGGGCGCAAGGAGAAAGAGGAGAAGGCACTTTTACTCCTGGCAGCTAGTCTTCCATATGTCAGATGCATTTCATCCTCCTACGATGACATCCGGAATCTTAACAGATCCAGGAGTAACACTCACCACCGATGTCTGGCATAGCGCCATCTGAACCTTTTTCTCCGCCAGCTTGAAGCTTTTCTGATTGCTGGCTCGGTAATTGACGTCTTTTCTGAATTAAAAAATGGGACAACGAATTAGCGATAGTGATGCGTTCGTGACGATATAAAATGGGTTAGTGTGACCAGCAAGGCAGCGCCTAAAATTGTTAAAATAGGAACAGCGCTGCCAGAGCTTCGGTTCGATATATGTTCTGGGTTATTTGTTAAACGAAATGAATTTTACTCAACAGAAAACACGTATTTTTATTTTTATAAAACTAGTGATTACCCACCCCTATTTCAGCATCGTATGCGCAGTCAAACTTTTGTCTTTCTTATTTTTTATACCACAAATTTTACTTATTTATTTTCGAATTCTTTCACGATTTTATAATATTTTGATATTAAATATGTATTAAGAATTTATAGAACTACTTCTAAGAACTAAAAATAAGTTACAAACCGCGCTGCCAGACTGTCGCGGCTAATTTTGTATTTTAAAAAGTCATTTCTTTATTTTATTGCACCCAAAAATTATAATTGTACCTATTTTAGTATCCTATGCGCAGTAAGACTGTTGACATTCTTTTTATACCCTTGCAGAGGGTATTATAATTTTGGTCAAAAGTGTGCAACGCAGTGAAGGAGACATCTCCGACCCTATAAAGTATATATATTCTTGATCAGGATCACCTCCTGAGTTGATATAGCCATGTCCGTCTGTCCGTCTGTCCGTCTGTCCGTCTGTCCGTCTGTCCGTCTGTCCGTCTGTCCGTCTGTCTGTCCGTCTGTCTGTCCGTCTGTCTGTTTCTACGCGAACTAGTCTCTCAGTTTTAAAGCTATCGAATTGAAACTTTGCACACACCCTTCTTTCCTTTGCACGCAGTATATAAGTCGGAACGGCCGGGATCGGCCGACTATATCCTATAGCTGCCATATAACTGAACGATAGGAAATGCCATAACTTTGGTGTTTGTAAAGTTAGGAAGTTGGGATTTTCTATGGCTTTTTTATTTGGCCAATCAATTCGACCTACCAAATTTCATAAGGATCGGCCGACTATATCCTATAGCTGCCATATAACTGAACGATAGGAAATGCCATAACTTTGGTGTTTGTAAAGTTAGGAAGTTGGGATTTTCTATGGCTTTTTTATTTGGCCAATCAATTCGACCTACCAAATTTCATAAGGATCGGCCGACTATATCCTATAGCTCCCATATAACGATAGGAAATAGCATAACTTTGGTGTTTTTAGAGTTAGGAAGTTGGGATTTTCTATGGGTTTTATATTTGGCCAATCAATCCGACCTACCAAATTTTATAGGGATCGGCCGACTATATCCTATAGCTGCCATATAACTGAACGATTGAAAATGCCATAACTTTGGTGTTTTTAAAGTTAGAAAGTTGGGATTTTTTATGAGTGTTAAGAATGCATCATATGAATAATTTTGGAGAATATTATTTACAGAATATTCTGCAAGGGTATATCAACTTCGGCTCCGCCCGAAGTTAGCTTTCCTTTCTTTTTTTATAACACAAATTTTATTAGCTGCCAGACTGTAGCGGTTAATTTTTTATATCAAAGAGTTTATTATTTTATTTTGTTTAAATCGTATTTTCCTGATTTTCTAAAATATTGAGATAATCTGTCGTCTATCGGTACCAAGTCCTTAAAGTGTTCTAAAGGGGTTGCCAGATGATCGTATTAAAGTAAGCCACTGCTAACCAACTGTTACTCCGCTGTTTACTCCACTGTTAACCAGTCGTTCGCCTGTTTTGATGTGTTGGGATTTTACCCAATCAGACTGCAACAGGTTCCCAACGCCGTTTTCCCCCGGGTTCGCCTGCATCCGGAGACGGAGACCCAGACCGCATGAATCAGTCACGACCAGTTGTATCGCAAGCTAGAAAAATATGAGTGGCGCCGAGACCACAGAAGCCGAGGTGCTGGCCCAAAATCAGGCGAATGGAAACAGGACCAGGTCGCGATCCCACTTGGATAACACAATGGCCATCCGATTGATGCCACTGCCAGTGCGCCACCAAGTATGTGCCCACCTGGACTCCCTGGATGTGTGGAAACAGTTGGCGACAGCCGCAAATCTTTATCCGGACCAAGTGGAGCAGATCAGCACGCAGAGGCACCGAGGTCGCTCAGCCTCCAATGAATTCCTCAACATTTGGGGCGGCCAGTACAATCACACGGTTCAATCATTGTTTGCTTTGTTTAAAAAGTGAGTCACTTAATGATAAGAAACGCATTTACTCCAAGAATGACACTTCCTGCGGTTTTAGATTGAAGCTCCACAATGCCATGCGGATAATTAAAGACTATGTAAGCGAGGATCTGCACAGGTATATTCCCAGGAGCCTGCCCACCATCAGCGATCTGCGAGCGCCGGTTGATCCCAGTGCCAGGGTGGACAATGGCCCACCATTTCCGTCCTCCTCGGGCGTCAGCAACTCAAACAACAATCGCACTAGCACCAAGTCAGAAGAAATCCCCAGCCTGGAGTCCCTCGGCAACATCCACATCAGCACGGTTGAGCGGGCAGCCGAGTCCTTGCTTAAGATCGATTATTCGGAGTTGGAGATGGCCACGAATAGATGGTGTCCCGAAAATCGTCTGGGCCAGGGTGGATTCGGCGACGTGTACCGTGGAGAGTGGAAACAACTGGACGTGGCCATCAAGGTGATGAACTACAGCAATCCCAACATGGACCAGAAACAGGTAGAGCTGCAGCAAAGCTACACCGAGCTCAAGTATCTGAACAGTATCCGGCACGACAACATTTTGGCCCTATACGGCTATAGCATAAATGGGGAGAAGCCCTGCCTCGTTTACCAGCTGATGAAGGGTGGCTCCCTGGAGAACCGCCTAAGGGCGCACAAATCTCAGCGTCCCCTTCCAGCTCTCACCTGGCATCAGCGGTTCAGTATCAGCGTTGGCACAGCCAGGTAAGATTTCTTGTGTCTATTAAGATTAAACAGATTTTAATTTAAATTTCAACGTTTATTTCCGATAGGGGCATTTACTTTCTGCACACGGCACGGAACACTCCGCTCATCCATGGCGACATAAAACCGGCGAACATTTTGCTGGATCAGTGCCTGCAGCCCAAGATCGGTGATTTTGGGCTGGTGCGCGAGGGTCCCAAGTCCATTAACGCTGTCATGCAAGTAAAGAAGAAGTTCGGGACCAGGGTCTATCTGCCGCCAGAGTTCCGTAACTCAAATCAGCTCAGCACCGGCGTGGACGTCTATAGCTATGGCATTGTGCTGTTGGAAGTGTTTACCGGACGCCAGGTGACGGACCGCCTGCCCAAGAACGATCTGCAGCAGGACCTACTGGTATACGTCAAGCAGCATTCGAAGCATAATCGGATGGAGGTGCTGGACAAGCACGTTGCCACACCGATGGGCGAGGAACTGGACATGTGCATGTGTGCCATCGATGTGGGAGTGAACTGCACTGCCCAGGATCCGCAGGATCGACTATCAATGGAGGATGTCCTCGAACGTTTTAGGCCATTCCGTAATTATTATTAAAAGGTTTTCGTTTGTTTTACTTTTTACTTATTTAATGACGGACTTTTAAAGCTCGATTTTAGCAATCAATCGCAATTGTTATGTATTCGAAATTTGAAAAAAAAGACTTATTTTTATACGAATAATGTTAATGCTTAACGATATCTTATTAAAACTTTGTATACTTAGTTGTTATTGTCATATTATTCAGGAGTATTTTTTATTAACATTGAAAAAATCAGTTTTGTATTTTTAAGTGCTTATATTTCGGAGGATTCAAAATTGGACTTTCGGTGACTTCATATTCAATCCTGCGACGAGCTCAGTAGAGTTACGTATTGATTTTTGCGTCATTTCGGTTATAACTATTTCAATTTTCGCAACACAAACGCAGCAAAATAATACCGTTTTTATTCGAGAAGATTTCCGGCTTCCCTTATAAACCCATTTATATTATTGTAGTTTTTAGCACGTGGTAAATTTTCCATTTGAAGTCGAGAACGACAAGCGACCAATGCGATACGAGCAATGAATTTGAAAAATTCCAAGTTTTACAAAAGGATTCAGGAACTGCGTCACTTCTCCAAGGAGAAGATCCGGAACAGCCGTGAGCAGCGGACGCGCGTCTCCCGCGCCTTGGACATGGCACTCAGTGAGCAGCCATGCTCTGACAGGGAGTGGTTCAGTTCGGAACAATCGCCGAGGGCACTGCCTGCATCGCCCCGTCGTCGGGTAAAGAAGTTCCGGTGCCCGAAGAAGAAGGCATCCGCCGGCAAGCAGATGGATGATCCATACTACCACCTCACGGGAGGACAGAGTTCGGTGGACCATAGTCCCGGGCCGGCGGAGGCCAAGCTCCAGGGATTCATCCAGCTGAACAATACGACCTATCGGGTGGAATGTCCGACTCGGGTGCTTAATCCGCCCAAGGTCAACGACGACGAACGATGTGCCAGGTGATCTCATAACACAACAATTTTTAACAACATCTCCCAACTTACAGTCATATATAATCCTAGCGAAACCAAGAGCACCATCTGCGTGTCCAACTCCCGATACGCCATGATCGGCAAGATCTCCAAGACCCTGGGTTACAAGTTGGTCAAGGAGTCCAAGCTGTGGAACATCCTCTGGTCAGATTCGTTTCCCGGCGTGGAGCTGTTCAAGAACATGAAGCGCTTCCAGCAGATCAACCACTTTCCAGGCATGATCGAGATCTGTCGCAAGGATCTACTCTCTCGGAATCTTAATAGGATGCAGAAGCTTTTCCCGCAGGACTACAAGATCTTCCCCAAGACCTGGATGCTGCCGGCGGAGTAAGTTTTGGCTATTATAAAAAACTGATAGTATTTAACACATCTATTTTCAGCTATGGGGATGCTATGAATTACGCTCTTAACCACAAACGCACCTTTATCCTGAAACCAGATTCTGGAGCCCAGGGGCGTGGCATCTGGCTGACCAACGATTTGAAGACGATCGGTCCACATGAGCGTCTCATCTGTCAAACGTACATACACAGGGTAACAAGGAGTACTCCTTAAAACTAACCCTTTTGCTAATTTTATCCTTTTTAAGCCCCTCCTTATCGATGGCTACAAGTTCGACCTGCGAGTTTACACGCTGATCACCTCCGTGGATCCACTGCGAATATTTGTGTACAACGAGGGATTAGCCCGATTTGCCACGAACAAATACGTGGAGCCCACTCCCGGTAACTCCAATGATTTGTATATGCACCTGACCAACTATTCCGTGAACAAACGCAACTCGCACTACGAACTGTGCGATAACGACGACTGTGGGAGCAAAAGGAAACTCAGCGCCATTAACAACTGGATGAGGCGCCACAACTATGATGTGGAGGAGTTCTGGAGCAACGTGGACGATGTGATCATCAAGACGGTGCTGAGTGCCTGGCCAGTGCTGAAGCACAACTATCATGCCTGCTTTCCGGGACACGACAAGATCCAGGCCTGCTTCGAGATACTCGGCTTTGACATCCTAGTGGACTGGAAATTGAAACCCTACATCCTAGAGGTGAACCACTCGCCCAGCTTTCATACTAACGAGCAGGTGGACCGGGAGGTGAAGCGGCCCCTCATCCGGGACACTTTGAACCTGGTCAGCACAGTGCTGGCGGACAAGAGGCAGATCCTCAAGGAAGATCGCAAGAGGGTGAAGCAGCGATTACTTAAGATCAGGGGGGAGCCGTAAGTCCTAGTTATATGGAGTTTAAATGCTATAACCAAAAATTATCAAAACAAGAGGATCGGTAACCTACATTTCCAAAAATGATTCTAGGCATTTTCTTTAGATTCTGATTTAACAAGTCCTATTATAGTTTTTTAATTTTGATTTCTGTTTTCTAGACCAGTTCAACGTCCTCGTCTTGGTGGCGGCCTATCTAAGGCAAAACTAGACATCAAATCAGGCAATCCAGAGGCCAACGGTAATGCCAATCCCGTCCAGATAGAGGTTGAGCCTGACGTTCAAGGTCCACTGGCCCAACAGATCGCCTGGGAGGAGAGTCACTTGGGCAACTTCAGGAAGATAATGCCACCACCGGAGTTAGAAAAGTTGGACTACTATACACGATTCTATGCTCAATCCAATCAGGTGTCCATATTCGCCGAGACGGCAGCCAGTAAGAAGCGGGAGGATCTCGCCCGGAAGATGCGAATCCAGATCGAGGAGAAGAAGGCCAAGCAGCAGCAGATGCTGAATGGAAAGTTCAAGCGGGAAGCCCGTAAGCGGCATGCTGTGATGCTCCCGAGGGCGGTGCGCGAAAGGAACCGGATGAACCTCTTCCGGCTGCGGGAGAACTGGTCTCCGGGATTCATTTCGGATGCAGAGGAGCGGCTGCGCCACACTTGGTTACACATGCGCTCCGAGGCCATCAGGACAATGAAGATCACCGAGAATGTAAGCATAGTCTTTACACTTCATCATATGATATCATATCATACCTTCCAATGATATTTTCACAGATCTATAGCACTCTCTACGAAACGGGTCACTTAACAAACACGGATATGGTGGTTTATCCACATCTGTACCACAATCTGCAGCATGGTTTCGACATTAGGCAAAATCCCTGAGTGGATGAAGTTTTCCCCCAAAGTCCCACCAATCTTCACTCATCTTTTTCGAACTGCACAGTCTATACACAATCATAATGTGTTCTTAAATTTGTTATTCTTTAAATTGAAATTACTGTCTGTCACAACAAATATAACACTTTGGAACTTTTAAAACAAAGAATTGCGTTTGAATTTAAAATTGCCGAGTCGTTGATTTATTTGCTTGATGACCTAATTTCTGACTCTATTAGAGTGATTCTGATTCCCTTATGACTTTGTTCTGGGGTTTCTGGGATGTTTATTTTGGCGCACATTTATAATTCATTCTAAGATGAGAGCTTTCTAGCATTTTTAATTATTCTACACTTCCATTAACAAAACGATACATTTAAATCCAAATACTTGAATATCCAGTATAGTTAAGGTAATCCACAATATTGTCTCCATTTAACATTATCAATTATGTTTTTCTCATTACCAAAAATTAAAACAATTCATATTTTCGTCAGCGCCTAGAATTTGATTTTAAATGTTTTCAATACCATCAATAAATGGTGTTAATTGCGCAATTAAAATTAAAATGTCTTTCATTTATAAAAAAGTAAATTCCGAATACTGGACAGTGTTTATTCGTGTTTAGATTGAAATGGCGTCTGGCTGGTTGGACAGTCGGTTTTTAGATTGATCCCCATAGAAGCATACATATTGCATATATATTTGGCCGCCTGCCCGGCAAACAAATATCATAAACATTTGTCTCATTGCGAGCAGAGAGTACCGTGATCGAGAATCCGGCATTTTGAGAGCATTCCGCTGCGATTGAGATTTTTGAATGGCTATGCGGAGCACTGAGTTCAGTCGGTCCAAGGAGCACGCCCCGGGCAGTCGCTAATTAAGTTTGGAATAAATATTTTGAAATCCGTTATTATAATCCCTTTATAATAGTCCCCAAATATCTGCGGCATGTTTAAAGTGTCGCAGGAGATGCGTTTAAATACGCAGGCCGCCTCCTTCACCTCCAATCCAAATGGGAGTGGCCTGGAGGGCAATAGTCCGGAGGAAGGCGGTATTTTTGGACGCTACCAGCGCACGCCCGATGCGGGTGAGTACCGCCGATGAGGAAGTGAACATCGATCCAGCTATTTATACACTTTACCCTCACTCTTCAGACGCCTATCCCGCAGAACCGCCACGGGTCTATGTGGCTCCCGAGCTGACCGATGCCGGCAAGGTGCAGCTGCTCCATTTTCCCAGCGGAGCACTGAGGGTCAACACCTCGGTGGGATTCATCATTAAGCGGAACGGGGTCAAGGGAAATTTTGAGGTGCGCGTCGAGGGACCCAGTGGACAAGCCATCCAACCTGTCCAGCAGCAGCAGTTGGATCCGGAGCGCTTCCAGATCGATTGCCAATTGGATGCAGGAGCGGGCCTCTACAAAGTCCACATCAAGTGCAATTCCGTGACTTTGCCCCGCTCCCCATTCATCATTGTGGCCATTGCTGGGACTCCAGGATCAATAGAAGGGAAACCTCTGAATACATCAGGTAAGCTTTTATTCTTAAATACAAATTAAATGAGTTGCCTTTGCAAAATTTAATGAAGTAAATTCCTTTCTGGGATTAAAAATAAACTTATGTATGTATGTTGTAATAATGCATTATTTCGGTGTTAAGCTCTCATTTATTTGGAACCAAAACCTTTATACGACATTTAAAATGATTGACTTTTTGTACATTCTGTTTTTCCCCTTTTCCTGTTAGTGCCCATCTTGGATTCCGATGCCAACAGAGTGCAGAGTCGTGGCCTGGGCCTCACCCATGTCAGTCTAGTGGAGCGCAACGAATTCACAGTGGACTGCAGCCAGGCGGGGAGCAACATGCTCCTGGTGGGCGTCCTGGGACAGCGAGGTCCTTGTGAGGAGGTGGTGGTCAAGCACCTGGGTCGAAGTATCCACCGCATAACCTACCGGGTGTGCGATCCCGGCGATTATATCCTTGTAGTCAAGTGGGGGGAGCAACATATTCCGGGTTCCCCGTTTAGTCTAAGCGCCGAATAAGTGTAAGTGTGTCTGTAGAAAGCTGACCTTGATTGGAAGCTACCACCATCCTACTCATAATCCTAAGTCCCACCTTTGGGCGATGTGCACCTTAATGATGATTACCTAATCATTGTGGATAGTATGAGCAGGTTCTTTGTTGTTCTGGCCGTCGCTAATGACGTTCGCATTTGAAAACTGAATCTGTCTTCGCCTCCCAACCTAATGATGATGACCGGCAAATATAGGTAAACTGTATGTAGGAACAAATAGCCATATGAACAGCTGCGGAAGATTCAAAAGAAGTAGAGCTTATCAAAAATGTACACGAAAACATTTAAGTTTATGTAAGAAATTTATATTATAAGAAATAATAATTTGTAATAAAATCAACTAAATGCAAGCTAAAATTGGTTTTTAAAAATTTTAATCGCATTTAATTAAATATATAATAAATAAATAAATATATATATATATTTTTTCCAAAATGTTACTTTAATTTTCCAAAACGGAGTTGGATATTTTAAGATGCTCATTTCTGTATATCTGTTGAAATAAAAGGAGTCGCGGGATTAATACTGAGTTCTCTTGATGATGATGATGACAAATTCATTTTCTATTCCCAAACGACGTGTGCTGAGTAATGTTAAAGCTAACAGTATGAAAAATACAATTTAAAAGTCCATTTTAAGGACTAACAGTAAAAAATATACAATAAATTTGTATTAAGTAATAACTTGTAGTTTTAAAGCCAAAAATATTTTATGTGTTTAATGCATATAAACTTAAAAAAAATACTTCAAGCCAGTAAAACGTTGTTGAGTTTGATTATCCACAATCCAAACAAAATTAAGTAAGGGCTTATGGTTGCTATCCCTTTAAAATAAAACCTAAAATTCTTATTAAACTATCATAAGCTATAAGTACACATGTACATATTTTTAGTCAGGTCCCCAAATAAACGTGCCAATATCTGGTGACCTTGTTTTTATGGTTCCCGCCTTCTCCTAACTTTTTCTTCTTCCGCCTTGTCCCGCCCCCACCTCCGCGCTTTTGCAACAAGGCGATGTGCAATTTAATGATGATTACCTTACCCCAAAGCCAAAATGACGACTGTGTGGCAGCCACATTATCATTTTTTGTTATTTAGCCCGCTAATGACGTTCGCATTTGGGAGCTGCTGTCGTTGTTGTTGCCCGCAAAACCTAATGATGATGATGATGACCGGCAAATACGTGTTGGTTCGACAGTGTGTGTGTAAGTTTGTGTGTGCATTATGCTCCAACCAAATCGTTTGTTGAAAAGGGAAGGTTATATGGTAAGAAAGGAGGGGGCTGATAATAATGATGATGAGCGATGAAATGCGTTTGCATTGTGGCGCCCTAACGAGCAGAGATTGGACCATAAGAAAAGCGCCAAATGACAATGCTGCGGCAAAGGAATATTTTCCCAATTCTAAAAAAAATAACATTTTCAATTTCCCACCTTTGGCGCATTTAAAGCCCCAACGTATTTCTTTCGCCAGTCTGGCAACGCCACGGTACCAGTCCCACACTAGCTGCACCGCTCACACCTTGTTGCTCTTGCGAGTGTTGCTATCTCGTTCCAGAACATCATTATAGAGTATAGAGTCGAATGGCGAGAGCTGCGCAGCGTTGGAGCTACACAACAACTACGTTTTTCGTGTGTGTTTCCCTCTTGAAGATAATTAAAATTTAATTATTTGACTTATTATTAAGTTTTGTGCCCCCGCTATTGGCGTTGTTGTTGTTTGTGGTGCATAGAGAGGAAGAGCGTAACAATAGAACGCAATCAACGCAAGAAAATCGGGTGTGTGATTGTGAGTGTGTGTATCTGAAGCGAAGGGAAAAGTGTGCGTGTGTATTCGAGAAAAGTAACATCTTCCTCCGCAAATTACATAGGCTCCCCTTTCCTCCAAGAGCCGAGGCATCGCAGTCGGCGTCGGCAGAGCATCTCATCCGCATCTTCACTTGTATACTTGAATTACCGCTTCACTTCGATTCCAACCTTCGCCGCATCCACATCGCAGTCTATCTTTTTCTGCTGATTGCAATTTACAACTCGTTTTGCTCCCACTATTAATATTTGTTTACCGTTTACCGTTCTGTGTGCATTACGTGTGTATGCGAGAGAAGCTGAGCTGTCTCATTGAGTGTGTGTGTGCCGGCTTAATGATAACTGAAAGATAGAAAATAGATAAAGTCAAGTGTACCGACTATGAAATACCCGCTACGGAGTACAGATTGTATTAAAAAATGTGTTGCATACCTAAATGGATTATTTATGGGTCTTATTAAATACACTCATATATGGTAACTATCTAGAAAGTGAAGCAATTTTAGTCAAGAATTACCACTTTCAAAAACAACTGTATACATACATACATATGTACATATATACACATTTATGTTACTTGTCTTGAAAATTTCTAGATTTAAAACGAAATTTCGTATTCAACACAACAAGATAAAAATATTTCTTTAGCATTAACATTATGGGTGCTAATCGACTTTCCTGTTGATGCCAATCAAGATATATACTCGTTATAGTGTTTTATTTGCTACTTTTGTCCGACCTAGAATACCCTGAATACATCAAGTACCCGGTAAAATCAGCAATTATAATGCCATCGTTATAAAAGCTTGTTTGGGGCGGATTAGGTGGCATATTATATTACAGGAACCTCTCACGGCTTTAAGCGTTAATTACAATTTTATTGCATAAATCATTTTATAAACCATATGTTTAATTATTTATTATAACTTCGTGGGACAAATTCCCAAATATAAATACATTAATACTTATGTTTATTTAGTATTTTTTGGTAGTAAACAATGGAACTACAACAATATTTTAAACAGTAACAAAATTTATACACTGTTCTTTAGATTTAATCATTCATTGCTTATTTATTTTGTATTAACTAAACTAAATCTTTGCAAGCCAAGTAAAAGCTAAGTATTTTAGTCTAATCATCATTCTTAGTTAAGGGTAATTAATATTGTTAATATAATTATTTATATACTTCGACTTCATTCAATAATAAAACAATGCCTGTAGAAATAAATTAATTATTTGTTATATCTGTTTTGTTTTAATTTTTTAGGAGTGGATACGTGTTCACTATGACAGTCTAATAGATAAAACGCTTCATGTCCTGCTTCAGCTGGCAAACGAAGTTTGTCGGGCAAACCTAGTTGTCGGCAGTAAGACCCATGTGAAATGCCTGTGAGTGTTCTTTGACTCAACCGTTTTTCTTAAGATAATAACCAATATTTTCCGCTCCGACAGTATGAAAAATTCAACAAAAAGCGCCGACAATGGGAGGATAGTGGTGTGCTAGAGCTTATCAAACTATGGAAAGTCTGCGCCTATGAGCTGCGCACCATCAAACGCAATGGCCATCTCTATGTGGCAATGGCCAAGCAGCTAACCTCGCTGGGCGTCCCTGTAACAGCACTAGAGGTTCACTTCAAAGTCAACAATCTCACGCAGCGCTACCGGCAGGAGCAGAAGACCTTCGAGACTACGGGCATAATCAGCACCTGGAAGTTCTATAGTCAAGTGGATGATGTATTTAAGAGTCTGGCCGCGCACACCGGTTACAAGTGGGTCAAGAATATGTGAAAAGCTAATATAAATTATCAAAAAATGTATTCTTTTATTTAAACAAAACTCACTTCTATCTCTATTCTTCCGCAGAGACAAACGCATGACGAGTGCATCCAATACTAGCAGTTTACCATCTACATCCGAGTCACCAGTTTGGAAAAATCCAATGTCTCAGCAAGAGTTTAATAGCAACAATACGGAGGGGTTCTATAAGTGAGCGCATAAAAGATCCCACCTTCTCGTCAGTTTCCGAAACTAATGATTGTAATTTACAGGACCGAGTACGGAATGCACCGGCACTTTATGGACCACTCCCAACCGCCGCCCAATGCAGGCAGCGTGGACAACTTCATGGCCTCCTCGGCGGCCGTGGCTGCGGTGGCTGCCGCTGCCTCGGCCCGCCTGGCAGATAACAACATGGATCAGCAAATGAACGCGGCTGCCGGAGGAAGCGGAGCCAGCGGCGGCGGGGGCAACACCAATGGAGGCGTGGCCAACTACCAGAAGATCAAGAAGTCGCACGAGGACTATGATAAGTTCGTGGACATTGTGAAGAACATCGTGGACACCCATAAGAGCACTCCCGATAAAGTGGACACTTTCGGCGACTTCATCAAGTCGTATATGAAGCGCTGGCCGGAACGGCTGCAGGACGAAGCCATCAACCACATCACCAACTATGTGATCGTCAAGAACATGGAGCACAGCATGGTCAGCAGCCACAACCCAGAGGGGGTCAACAACCGACAATAACAATACAAGCAGGAGCCCAACAACTGAACGAGTTGTTGGACGAGGCAGCTCCAGGAACCAGGCACTGAAGGCGAAGTTAGTGAGATGGCAGGCGAGGATTACTTAAGGTGGCACGCAGTTACTTAACCGCATCTGAGTTGCAGCCAAGTTCATTGGACCCACACGGCATACAGTATTTTTTGTATAGTTAAAATATACATTGGAGTTTTAGTTCTCGGCGATCACTCCCTCAGTACAGAGTTGACTTCCGTATTGGGGGAACAAGATCAATCGTACATAGAGATCCTAGCGAGTACATTACATTTAGACACCATTTCCTACTGTTAGCTGTAAACTATTATACATAAATTAATAAATGCTTTAACGATTATTTATGAACGGCAGAGAGAATACATTTTCTTTAGAAAGCCAAATATTTATCAAGAACAACTCGGCGTCTGGAGTAAATATACATAAATAAAATAGTACTTATTTTATAATTTTAATACAATAATTCTTATTATCATTACATATTTGATACATTGATTAACCAGGTCAGATTCGTTGGACTTGACAAGCCACACTATTGAACATGTTGGCCGCCTTTCCTGGAGCAGAGGGCGCAACCAGGAACCGTGCGAAAGTACCGCCCTTCTTGTCGGACAGACGTCCAGGATTGATGGCCAGACAATCGCTAACCAGGCGGATGAAGTGTCGCTGGTCGCCGGGCAGGATGAGTACATTTGGCAGCTGCTTAATCTGGGCGTACTTGAGCGCCAGCTGGGAATCGTAGGCCATGTTCTCGTCCGCCGGCGGATATAAAGGATAGAAAGAGCCCTGGTGGAACAAGTGGTTTATGGCTCGGTGCATACGCTCGCCGGCATTTGCTGCGAACTCGTGGCTCAGCAGATGATCCACTACATCGGTAGACGTAATACCCAGCGTGATTCCATCCAGATCTACCAGCGATGGATCGGGTAGCATGTGCAGATTGGGATATGTATTGCGGAGAGTGGGCGGCGGGGTTGGATAAACAGAGTGCACCATGGCGTCCTTCTGACTGCTGACCACCAGCACTGTGGTGTAGCTCCCAACCGCCTCCATTATTCCACCGATCATCTTTTCAAAGAAGGAGTCGAAGGTCTCAGCTAGCTCGCCGACGATCTTGTGATCCGCATCGAGAAAGGGACCTGTGAGCACCAGCACATCGGGTCTGTGCTCCTTGATGTACTTCAGTAGGTCGTGCAGCGGTTCGTAAAACAGATCCGTGCTGTCTGTGAAGGGTCCAGCAGCTACCACGAACTGAAGCTCTCTGTCCACTTTAAGAGGAGTGGGTGGCGTCAGTTTTCGTTCTGAGTGAATCTCCTCTACGACAAAGGTCTTGCCCTTGGGTATGAATCCCTTGGCGAGCACCACTTGGCCGGGAAAGATGCTGGCTGACCTTATCCTGGAGAAGTTTAGTGAGAGAATGTTGTCCTCAACCTCATCTGTAGAGTCATCTATAACAGCCAAAAAGGCGGAATGAGCATCTAGCGGGCCATCATCTTCTGAATGCACCATCCCCACCGCATGGAGGCCACCTGCTGCCTGCAGAGCCTGCTTGTCGTGCGGATACCAACTGCACTCGGCCGCTCCTGCTGCTCCGAGTTTCTTATCCACCAGCGCCCGTCCGGTGTCCTCGAGGCGGTCGTGCAGGTCATCACATCGCTCGGCCAGCAAGTCGTTCATATACCTGAGATTGGCGAGGGTTAGCGCGGCGTCTTTGTGGAGCAGTTTTTGGGTTACAGGCAACTGGTGCTCCATTTGCGACTGCCAGCTGGAGCCAGCCAGGAGTTTGGGGTGTCCGAAAGAGTCCACAATGTCACCTGGTTTACCTGCCACCAAGGAGCTTGGCGTTCCAACCGCTGTATTCCTCTTGGCGGATTGAGGTGTGTAGCTGGCGGGGCTAAAGAGCACTCCGCCTTTAAGGTTGGAAGTTCGACCCGCATCCTTCTTTGCCTTGGGCGTGTGCATTGCAGAGGAGTCTGCAACGGACTCGCTGACATAGTCGTCGATCATGGGATCGTCTTCCATCACTCCATAGGTGGCCAGCGAGCTTGTCTCCAGGACAGAGGATGCAGCATAGGACGAGGGCTTTTGCGCGAATGCCTTGGAGACCATTTTGTCCTTCCGCAGCTGCAGCACCTTGCGCTCGAAGTCACCCAAGTTATCCAGCGCAGGATCCTCGCCATGGAGGTGCGACAAGCTGAACGCCATCCACTGCTCCACGAACTCGGTGGCGTCGTGGACGTTGTACGAAATGGCCAGCTCCACGCACCTGTCGAGCACCGCCCCCTCCGGCTCCACGCCCATCTCGTCGAACTGCTGCTTTAATTCCACGTCCATTCGTTTAGCGTTCTTAGGTTTCGCGTGCTGGTTTCGTAAATAAACACCAGCAATTTATTTTTGGCGGTAAAATATACGCAGAGCGTTGCCAGACTTTAGGTAAATTGGCCAAATGGAACTAACGCGTTTTTTATAATAAATTTAAATTACGAATTAAATAAATGTAAATGCCACTTACTTCATTTAAAATTAATTTTGCAACTGATTACAGATTGGCCAATGGTATTTTTCGAAATTTTTCTTAATTTTATTAAATATTAGTTTTTAAACGACCGAATGAAGTATTCACTGTACTTCGATAACTTATACTCGGTGAGTCATCGAGTTTCGATAATAAATATCGCCCTTCCCCAATCGCGATGCAACAGCTGTTTTAATTTTGTATTGACAAACTTTTTTGTTTACTCCGTGCGTGAAAGAACCGAAATTGATCGTGTCGGATAAATTCATGTGATCTTGTGGAGTGTCCCTGAAAGTGTCGCGGAGTGAGTGATTCGCCATGAGCACGGACGATCTGCTGGTGCGTCGCGAAAGGAGCGAAGACTCCCAATCGCTTTCGCACTCACCAAGTGCCTCCATTTCGGTTCCGCCCCCTACGGGATCTGGTGCGCCTGCGCCCAATGCCTCCACATCCTCATTGGACCGCATTCGCAACACCTTTCGGCGAACGGAGACCCTATCCTCGCAGATCTTTAGCCACATCTCCACGCAATTCTCGAACGCAGCCGCTGCAGCCGCCTCTTCTGAGGTAATTGACGGAACCACCACCTACCCATATACCGAGGAACCCTCGCCACCTGTTGTGCCGCCTACTCCGGAAGTGAATGCGGCTCCTACTCCGTCGCCCTCGAAAATCAAAGCAAAAAGAATGAAACGCGGTGAGTTATGCATAACTATTATTCATAAGAATGATAATACAGCTTTGTTTTATATTTTGTGATACCTGTGTATGTATCTTGTGATTTGAGGGATACAGTGATAAAATATTCCCATAATTATATATTGGCACCGTTACCTTAGAATTTAATATTTATATATAAAACGTTATATTATTTAAGAGAAATACATATATTTTTTACAAAATTTGGTCGAGATTCAACAGGAATTTATAAACTACAAAATTTAAAACTAATTAACATACTCAACTCAAAGCAATCAAGTAATTCAAAAATAGGAATTACTTACACTCATTTTTTATTCGTAGTTATTAATAAATATTGTATCAGTCGCAAGTGATAGTGAATTAATATTAGCATAAGTGTATTGATGTTAAATAAAAAACAACAGCTTCAAAAGAAAATTATACTATAATTTACTATTCATTTTTATTAATGCATGTGTTTTTTAAAGATTTTACTATGACTGGTTCCAAGAAACTCTTTCTTCGTGAAAAATTCATAATATTCCTTTTAGGAATACCGGTAGTGTTTGATTTTTTTCTACAATTTTCAAATTTAACAATACTTATAATTGAACAAATGTAATCTAAAAAAAACGAGTATTTAAGAATCCTGCACCGAAAAAGTGTCAACGGTTATATGAACACCCCCAACAAAAGCTCCCGGAAAGCTTGTGAGCTTGGCATACTTGACAAATCAATAGGATAAAAAACGTTATGCCAGTCTTACTCAACGCGTATACAACAGCAGGATAACGGTGCAAAATTATAGCGGCCATTATTATCAGTTATTTGGTTAATTTAAAAAGGAAAACACTCTTAGAAAGAGGTTTTCGAAAGAAAAAAACACTTAGAGGTAATAAAAGAGCAGTGGAGAAAAAATCTGCAGTAAAGGAAACATTGAACTTATTGAGCATCTAATATCGATATATGTATATATCTGTATTTTTATGGACGCCCACGTACACACACAGCAGTTTTGAAGCCTCAGCAAAATGCGTGGACTCGTCGAGGATTCGAAAAAGACCAAGTTGTCGTCCGCCAACAACAACAACGTTAGCAGTAGTAGCAGTAGTGCCAGCAATCGCATAAAATCAGCGAATACAGTGGCAGGATCCAGTGCCAGCAGCACGAGTTCGAAGCTATTAAGAAGTGCGGTGAAAACGCCAACAATGAACAGCACGACGTCATTGGGAGCAGGAGCAGCTGTGGCCAAGAAGGCGCCTCAAACGGGGCAACAACAAGTTGGCAAGTCTGCAAAGTCCTCGGCGTCAGCAGCAACAACAATTGGAACAACAGCAACAACACGGGCAGCAGCAGCGGTGGCCAAAACTCAAAAGGGTCAGAATCCACCCCCACAACAAGTGCAACCGAAGCAGCAGCAGCAACAGCAACAGCAACAACAGACACAGCAGCAACCCTTAGTGTTGCAGCAACAACAGCAACACCAGGCGAACAACAGCAGCAACACGATTGCCCTGCCAAAAGCCTCGCATGCCAACACCAGCGAGGAGTTGGCCGGCGGTGTCCAGGACACCATTTACCTGTGCAACTTTCGGGTGTCCGTCGATGGCGAATGGCTGTGCCTCAAGGAGCTGCAGGACATTGATGTTGCCGGCGGAACAGGCAGCCAGGCAGTACAATCCAGTGAAAAACAGGAAGGCACCACAAACACAGGTTTTGGATCCAACTTTAGCACGGGATCTAACTCCAGCAAGCGCAACAGCAAGCGCTTCTCCGGATTGTCCACAGGAAGTGGTGGAGGAGGAAACGGCGGCGGCGGAGGCGTTCTGGACATCACGGACAATGGTATTATGGCAATTGAAAACCTTATCGGACGCCGGCTGTGCGACATGGTCCACAGTGGCTCCTCTGCACTCGGCCAGTCCCAGTCACACTCCCAGTCGCAGCACCAGAGTGTCGGCCTCTTCGCCGAGTGGTCGCATCTCTGTAGGTCGCTTCTTGATGCCTCTGTTGCCCAGCACGCTCCTACTTTGTAGTATCTCTTCATTTCTCGTTATCTGATTATTCGATTTGAACATGCAGGCCAACAAAATTGGGAGGATAACCAGAGCAGTCATTATTTTTAAAGGTTTTGCTAGTGAGCATAGGTCATAGGTTTTTGTATTATAAATATTAAGTGCATTCAAAAGTATCTAAAACTATTAAAAAAAACTTACTTTCGATCATTTACCTTAAATGCACTACTTTTGCTTTTAGATTGTGCGAGATACCATTATTATCGTCTCTCAACATTCCACTAAGATGCAAAAGTATTGCCACTCAGGATTCTTATCGAGCTCGAAAAACCTTTGAAAAATATGGGTTAGATCTTGGTTCTAGATTTTGTTGGCCTTTGTTTTCTTCAATTAATTTGCATGCCTCTTTGCATTGTTGCACATTTGGTTGCCAGCTCGGTGAATTAAACTTAAAGGGTATATTTATCTTAAAAACATAAACTTAACACAATTGCCACTTAAACTGCACTGATAGCTGTTACCGTAAATCGTTTCACCACTGGGAGTGTCCCCAATTGTCTGCAAATAATTTAATTAGCCAGATTAATCCTACATCTCCGAATCCGATTCCACCCTTATTTCTAAGAAGGCAGTTTCTGGAAGACTTGTTGGCTGTCTTTGGTATTGAACTAAAATTAGTTTGCAATATTCAGAAATAGTCTAAATTAGAAATTCTTAAATGTCTTTGGCTTTACAAATCATCTCAAGGCAGAGGGTTGAAGGCTTAAATTAAAAGGATTTATTACTTTATCACAAAATATACATTTAACAAAACTGCGACGAAAAAAAAAGAAAGTTAGTTATCCTCAAATGTCGTTTCCCAGCTGGGGGAATCCTTCACCGACTGGGGAGAGCTTACCGATAACAAACTTCTGTCATTTAATGAATTAAATTGACGCACCTCACTGCCGCCCTTATGACGACCCGAACTGGGTTCCGGTTTTTCCTCGGACGTCTTTCTTGTCAGACGAGGATCATCGGTAGACTCGTTGTCCGTCACTGGTATTCATACAAAGGGTGAACGTGTTAACAGTTTATATTGAGGAGTTACGGTATTTTTTTATGTGTCAAAGAATTTTTTTTTTTATTGTAGTTCCCTTATTTAGTTTAGCTTACCGATTCTCACTCGGTTGGGCGTTCGCCTTTCGGGCGATGACTGCTTTCTCTCTTCTGAGGATTTAGTCTGCTGGTGATTCTGGGTTCAGGATGAAAGCTGACTAATTTTTGATAACTTACCTCCTTTCTCTGGCTAGCCTCAATGTCCTTATGCTTTTTCCGCTTGGCCTCTTTGCTGAAGTGCCTCTGCCGCTTCTTCTCCTTGTCCATGGCGATACGATCGCTTTCCGAGGTGGGATTTGGGGACTCGTTTGTTTTTAGAGGCGGTTTACTGGCAGATCGCAGAGCTCGGCGGGAGGACGAATCCTCGGAGAGAAGTCTTAGGGCGGGAAGGTTCTTCACCACCTCGTTCCGACCCTTTTCGGGTACGTAGTACTCCTCACCTTTTGAGCGGGAGAATTTTAGAGGCACGCACTTTCTGTTGAACTGGCAGCCCAGCGACGAAGTTGAGGTGTAGGAATCGAGCTCCGGATTCTCCGGATAGCCTGTAATGTGAGAGGGAAGTATTAGCGATTGTAAAGACACAAATATTGACTTACGATCATTCTGAACTGATCTTTGTGAGGTGCTGTAGCGACCAGATCCCGAGTAGTAATATCGGTGACCGCCTTCGTGGTCGTCCTTTTCCTCTTTTTTCTGTTCGCTGGCTATCAGCGGCTCATTAGTTTTTATCCGTTTCTCCTTGGGCAAAGGTGCCTCTGCATCTGGCGGCACTACCTTCTTCTTTCTGCCTCTTCTCATGCAGCAGCAGATGATGAGCAGAATGAGGAGCAGGAGCAGTGCCAGGAAGGCGGCGATGCACCAAATCAGGGAGTCATCGTTGTCGCACTCCCGACACTCCTCCAGCTCATCCTGGCGAGTGTGGACCTTCTCCAATCCCGAGAGCCACTCATCCTGGTGCGCCTGCTCCTGCTCCGAGTCTGGCGCCTCCTGCCAGTGGATAGCGGAGCGGCTCAGCTTGCGGGAGTCCTCTCCGGAGGAGGAGGAGGCGGGATTTTCAGTCTCCTCATTTTGTTCGGGTGGAGCCGGCTCTTCCTCGGGATCATTTTTCTGAATCAGTAGCCTCTCTTGTACTTGAAGAATCCCTCCCAAGCCCGGGTAGAAAACATCATCCTGGTAGTGCATCTGCACGTTTTCCCGTATCCATGAAAGCAACTGGCGATTATAGTTGACCTGGCTGACGGCCAGAAAACGATGACAGCTGGTCAGGGCTTGAAAGAATCTCACCAGGACAAAGGCAGATCTGGGAGAGCGGAGATTGTAGATCCGTCGCTTTCGGAAGGGCAGGTAGATGTTGCTCAGAAAGCCATATTCATCCACCGCCTCGAGGCGCGGCAATGGCACAATCATCCCGTCCTGGTCCGGCTTCTGGGAGAGACAGCTTTGATCCAGCAGGGCACAGCTGGAGGCATCCTCCTTGGACTGGCAGCTCTGGGGCAGCTTGACAGGCTCGATTCTGGCTCCTTTAATCTTACACAATATGTTCTTATCCGGTGTTCGCCATCCGTTTCCATTCGTATTGAGCGCCGTTCGGCATTGGCGATAGATGTTCATCAATCGCTCCACGGTATTCAGCTTGAGGCGTCCGGCGTAGAAGGAAACCTGGGCCATGGGCAGCAGGTAGTAGCGAAGGTAACCACCCAAAGCGTCGTAGAAAGCCCTCTGAAGGATTAGGCGCGTGTCCTCGTCCGACATCCTCTTCACAATCTGGTTAACAGTGTTAAAGTACCTGATTAGCATGTGGACAACGCTGTCGCTGAGCAGGCATTGCGGAAAGGACTTGGGCACCAGCAACTCAAAATCCTTGCGGGCGGACATCAGGGCAATGTCCTCCGTGGAGAAGCAGTTCTTGCGGCAGATGCCGAACAGGTTGGTGCCCAGAAAAGGGACCGTCTCCACGGTACTCCGCGCAGTCTTGGACAGATCCTTGAGCGAATCGAACTGTTGGAACTTCCTTGGCGGGGAATGCGGCGGATCTTCTCTCTGGCCACCGATCCGCTCGTTCAGGCCATTGCGGTATTCCCGCAGCTCCGAGCTGAGCATCGATTGCAGTGTCAGCTCGTTCTGGAAATCGTTTGTGGGCACCTCCAAAGTGGCCAGGTCTATGCTGTAGATGGGACAACCCCCGGGCGCCAGGAAAAACAGCAGCCAGGAGAGCACATAAAAGTTCATTACTCAGTTAATCAGTTGTCAGTTGTTTTGAAGCAAAAATCTGCGCCGGCCGAGTCTTTAATTTTGGCACCGTGGTTTCTCCATTTGCAGCCCGGGATACGGCGGAGATTGAGCGCAGTAACCTGGTGAACATCTGCAAGCTGGTGGTCAAGGAGCTGTTGGAGCAGTCGCTGCGCTACGGCCGCATGCTGGACTCCGATCACCTGCCGCTGCAGCACTTCTTTATCGTCATCGAACACGTCCTGGGACATGGTCTGCGGCCCAAGAAGGGTCTCCTCGGGCCGCGCAAGGAGCTGTGGGACCTGCTGCAGAGCGTCGAGCACTACTGTCCGGAGGCGCAGGATATAACGGCGAGTGTGAGGGATCTGCCCACAGTTCGGACCCACATCGGTCGGGCGCGGGCCTGGCTGAGGATCGCTTTGATGCAGAAGAAGCTGTCGGACTACCTGCAGGCTCTCATTGAGCACAGAGACGATTCGCTGTACGACTACTACGAGCCGCATGCTCTGATGATGAGCGACGAGGTCTGGATGTGCTTGTTCCTCCGAAGGATCCCTTTTAACCCATCTCTTCCTGCTCCAGATCGTTGTGATAATGGGTATTTTAGTGGGCTTGAACGTGATCGATTGCAATCTGTGCGTCAAGGAGGAGGATCTGGACTCCCAGCAAGGCGTAATCGATTTCTCGCTGTACCTGCGTTCCAGTTCAAGAAATGCCGATGCCGCACCTGAGGACAGTGCTCCTCCTGCTCTACTGGATGCCACTGGTCAGGGCAACATGATTGCGGTGCTGGACCAGAAGAACTACATTGAGGAGCTCAACAGGCACCTAAAGTGGGTTATGGCCTTAAAAACGTAGAGCGCCTCAGCTAAGTTATTCCTCATCTTTCAGCGCCACTGTGGGCAATTTGCAGGCCAAGGTGGAGTCGCTTACGACCACGAATGCCTTGATGAAGGAGGATTTGGCCATTGCTAGAAATAGTTTGTTGGCCCTCCAGGCCGAAAACCAGGCCATGCGGCAATCCACTCCGGCAGCGGACAACAACTCCACTGGTTCTGGGGGTTCCTCCGACAAGGACAAGGAGAAAGCATCCGAGGAGCTGGTTGAAGAGCGCCGCAAGACCAGCGAACTGGAGAAGGAGCTCAAATTGCAGGTGTCTCTCAAGGCGGAATCCGACATGGCCATGAAGCTGCTGGAGAAGGATATCCACGAAAAGCAGGATACGATAATTTCGCTGCGTCGCCAACTGGACGATATCAAGCAGATCAACCTGGAGATGTATCGCAAGCTGCAGGTGAGTAGTCCACTCAGCAACATCAGGATGGGTTTAATTGGATAAAAAGCAGTTAAATCTCTTGGGCAGATAGTATTTATTGATTACTTTCTGTGCAACCATGATTCCCTGTAAAAAACCAATTGACCCATCCAAATCATTAACACCGCTCACAACCCATCTGCCCACATTCATTCGCTCATCTGGTCCGTTGCCTTGGTTTCTTTTCCCTTTTGTTTTAAGCTTATTATTTAATTATTAGCTCCAATTAAATTGGTTTAAGCCTAAAAGTCAAAACGTAATCCCGTCTAAAATTCAACCAGGAATGTGAAGATGAACTCACACAGAAGGGCGAGATGGTCTCGCGCCTGCAAACGAAAGCCTCACAAATTGGTAACATTTTACAATCGCTAGAAAAGAAATACGAATCGAAGCTCGTCGACCAGCATCACCATGGGCCGGGATCGGGACTTGGAGGTGGGAGCGGAGCCATTGGCGGAGACCGCTCCCCCAACACACGGCGACAGCAGAATCTGGAGAAATTCGAGGCGCTCACCAAGAAGCACAAGCAGGACGCTGGTCCGCCCATGAAGAGGATGCACCTCAAGATGGACGCGTTTCCGCCCTTCGATCCGAGCAAGTACCGGAAGTCGCCGCGTCAGCCAGATGCCCCGGATCCGCAGGAGCAGCAGGAGAACAAGGTTGCCAAGACGCCCACGTCCGCCAAGTCCCTGAACGATGAACTGGCCGAGGCGGCGGCCGAGGTCAGCCAGCACTTTGGCGTGGATGCTTCCCAAAGCGATTACGTCCTGTGCCGAGAGCAGACGGCCGACGGAGATACTTAAACAGCAGCTAAATGTAGAATATATGTTTATATGGCCAGTTTCGGTTTTCACATTCACGGAATTAGTAGATTATAAAATCTATACAGTCCATAGGTTTGATTTCTGATCTATAAAAAAAGTTTATATTATTTCTGAATGTACTTAGTGACTGACCGCATTTACACTTAATGAACTTTATTTTATAATCCATATTTAAACGTCTGGATACTGAATGCAAAACAATATTATTGCGAGTTCAATTTAAAAGTTATTAAATAAATTAGTGCCTATCTGAAATCTGTACTTATAAATTCATTACCAAATAGAAACATAATATGAATATACTCCGTTTTAATTAAAAACAAAATGAATATGTGAAAACTTAAACAGGCCTTTGCTCCCACATCCTTCAGACCTGGGTCACCACTCAAAGTCAACATCCAGGTCCCGAACGGAACTCAAAGTGCAACTGCTTAACCAGACTCCCAAAGTTGGAGTCCACAACTAATATAAAAGAAACCTATAGCTCTATAGCCCATTTGTGTACCATATAGGATGCCTTTATTCCGTAGACCAGAACCCCTAAAGGACTAGAATACCAGTATACAAATTGTTAAAGGTTTTGAATTACTTCTGAATGCAACCTGTTAGCTAAATTATCTTCCCAGACCCCAGACGATTATAATAAAACAACGTATGTATGTATATATGTATTGTGCGATTAAGAGGCTTCAGATGTTTATTATACATATGTATGTACATATGGATCCCCACGCAACAGCTTATATTGTAATTATACACTCAGCCTAGTCAAATAAAAGTATTGTAATTATATGAACAAATATAGAGACTATATGAATCTACAAATCCATGCAATGTACTATACGCGTTGGAGCATTAGCCTATATTCTAATACTCGTACTCCCAGAGAAATAAAACTTATCCAAACCCCAAGTGTTTCATTTTTCACCCCACTAACACCGAGATTTAAAATAAAGACGGAACATTGCGACGCTGGTACATCCGCTTATTTTCTTCGTTGGCAGGACTGCAAGGCCTCTTTAACGCACAAGACGGAGTTGATGTCCAAGCTGGAGGTCCAGAAGGAGGACATGGCCAGCACCATCGAGCAGCTAGAGAAGAAGTAAGATCGCGGAGGGACTGTTAAGTATTAGTAAATAGGTGAAGGGCATTGTTAGAACTTTTTACGGAAAAAATTAGTTTTAGGAAATCGAGTTCACTGATTAACAATAATCTTGGAAATTATTTGTTTTCTATTTTTGGAAATTTGAATCCGCAAAATTGGCATACCTTTTTGCAGTTGGTTTTTTATTTGTGTCAATTGCTTTTTATATCAATGCTATTTTCATTCAACTTTGATATTTAGAAATCGAATTTAAATTTTGAAAAGTTTACTTCTAATAGTTCCCGGAACAATTATTTATTTTAGAACTTTTAGAATTTAGAAGTTTTTGAAGTTTTGAAAGGCAATTTACCTAATTTGTAGTAATTTTGGAAAATTAAAATGAATAGGTGTAGCTGCTGAAAGTGCCTAGACGTAACTAAGCCATTAAAAATTCGTACTTATCGCTCCATAGGTGGACCCATGACAAGAGCAACCTGGGAGAGATTTTGAAGACCACGTCACAAACTTTGACGACCCAGGTGACCGCCAGCGAAGAGCGAGCAGCGCGGGCAGAGGCCGAGTCCAGGATTGAACGCGAGTGGCGCATCTCCCTGCAGGAGAAGGAGCTGAAGCTGAAGGAGAAGATATCCTCCCTACAGGGCTGTCTCAAGGATCTGGCCCAGGAAAGGGAGCGGAATGGCAAGCTCAAGGCGGATCTGGACAAGGTGCGAACCCAGTGGTCGGAGGCACAGACTACGCTGGAGGAGCTCGGCATCCAGCTTAGTGTGAGCAAACTGAAGGTGTCGGAGATGCAGGATCAGGAGCGTCGCCAGAGGCAACTGCTCTCCGGATCCGCACAATCCCTGCAGGCCATGCCAGAGGCGGTCGGGAGTCCCGGGATCTGGGCACCCGACTCCATCGCCAGCCACTGCACCGCCTGCGAGCGGGAGTTCAATCTCACGCGGCGGAAGCACCACTGCCGCAGTTGCGGGGAGATCTTCTGCAAGGCCTGTTCGGAGCACACCCTGCCCCTCATCAATGCCCAGGGTCAGCCGGGAAAACCAGTACGAGTGTGCGACAACTGCTATGCAGCTAAATGATAAAAAAATATGTATATACAATATATGCATGTTCGACACGCATATATGCTTGACTATGGATCCCAGGGCAGTGGCAAATTTTTAAATTTCAAAAAAATGGTTAGAACTATCTTCCTATCTAATCCCAAAAAAATATGATAAATTAGATACAAATTGTAACTTTTTTAGAATGTGTCAATGTTATTGGTATCACTGCCCTATGAAAACTCGTGCACAAGGTTGTGTGACTAATATTTGTAGTTTTTGACCTAACGAGACATTTTCAGTCGATCCCTTTGACGATATTTAATGAATATATCGAGATTTGTAATCAAATTATAATAAAACTTGGGTTGAAAACTTGTACGTCTTTTGATGCAATTATTTCCTTAATCTATGGGTAAACAAATGAAATTATTAAGAACTGCGAAAACTTTTAATGCAAATGTCTTGATAAATACTTAGACTAAGATGTAAACAAAAATGAAATCTATATTTCAACACAAGCATGGAATTTTTGGAATGCAAATGCATTTTATTGTCGAGCGTTGTTAAAAGTGATTAATTCCATTTGCAGACTGCTGTATAAAATGATAAGAATATGATAAGAATCATATTTACTTTGAAAAACTTGATTGCTAGTGGCTTAAAACAGATTTCCAAAAATAACGGATTGTAAAATTTGATAATTCGTCAAGAATACCGCTAATGTACAAATAGTTTTTAGCGATATTATCGATTGCTTACTCATAATCCAAAGCACATATCGATGGTTTGGTTATCGATAAATAAACTGCTCTAAAATGCAGATCTCGCGAAAATAATTTCTGAATTCTTATTAGTAATTTCCAATATATAATTTGTAAAATATAATTAATGCACGGGCAGGTTCAGAGATGATTAGTGACTGAAGCGGGGCAGTAGTTTGAGCCAACCTTGGTTAGTTAGCTCCACTTCCTCCGCTGGCAGCGGCGTACAGCAATCGATTTTTATTCGAGACGAATGTTGTGGAATTTCGCTGCCAGCTCTTCCCACACTTTGAACACGACGGCTGTGGCGGCGGCATTTAGCGCGGCGCAATGAAGGACGGCGGTCACATAACGCTCACACTCTCGTCGGGATCAGCATCGGCGACGGTGGACGAGCGGGGCAGGAAGAGTCTGCGGCGGGTGTGTACATGTAAAGCGGGGGACCTCTTTCCCCAAAACATCAAATAAGACCCATCCTAATATCTATTTATATTTTATTCAGGCTTGGAATCAGCTGCCTCGTTGTCAGCGTAATCTCATTATTCTAGGAATAACCGCGTTCTGTGTCACAGTCTTGCTTTGCCTGAGCGGCGATCAGCTACTGGCCGCCAGCCTGAAGGATGTGGACGAGAAGGCGATAGTGGCTACTTATCAACTGCCCATGCCAAATCCGCACCATCACCCCGGAGTCGATAAGGACCTGCCAGAAGCCACAGTAGCGGAAGATAAGGGTCCACCCCGGGCAGAGGCTCTAAAAGATAAGGTGAATTGGCCCCCCACATTATTGATAAGTATTAACAATATTTGCCCATTAAGATAGCCCGGCGTATCAATTTAATTGCCCGCTGGTGTTTTGATTTATTGCCGACACTTCCAAACTTTATAATGATATCTCAATATTAATCAATTTCAGTTGAATGAATTAATTGCCTATGGGGATGCAAACTCTGCTGAGAACGTGGTCCGTCTGCCAGAAACAGTGGTCGCCCAAGGACCAATGCAGGCCGTGGCACAACCTCCGTCAGAAGATAACAAGGATCAGGACATGGGAGGCATTGACATCCTAAACAATGTTGAAGAACCCATCATACAGGAGCCTAGAAAGCCGCTTGGCGAACGCGAACAGCTCGACGAGGCCATCAAAAGTCCACTGAATATGGGCGGTGTCAGCTTCAAGGAGCATCTGAAGAAGATTCAGCCCATCTTGGCCAAGGGACAGCACTTCCATGGCGCCACCAACGAACGGCAGTCAGCTGTGGTAGCCGCTTTTAAGCACTCCTGGGCGGGCTACAAGAAGTACGCCTGGGGACACGACAACCTTAAGCCAATCTCTCAGTACTCCCACGAGTGGTTTGGTCTGGGTCTGACCATTGTGGATTCATTGGACACCATGTACATAATGGGACTGGATGATGGTGAGTTGGCAAGAAATCAAACTTTCTCTTTATAATATATGGATTTCACTGTCTCAAAGTGTCATACAAACCTCTTTTTAATCACACTGGTTTTAAGCTTGACAAATATATATACATAAATATATTTGAAACAGTACTTTCTAATTGTTCTAATAATTGTCAGTAATGTTAAAGCAGGTCTAAAATATAGATCTGGTTTACTTTTAAGAATACTTGTTGATCTTTTGGTGTTCTCGTCTGTATGGTGAGCAAAAGATCTATACGATTTCTTAGTTCGAAACCTACTACTTTTTAGTTACCATCAGCACGAGACAACGGCCAAAAATATTAAAAAAATCAATTACGGGAAATGGATAGGGAAATAGATAGATAGGAAATATTTATTTAAATGAATATAACCATTTAGTATAACTTTATATAATTATTTCTGTCTTACCCGCAGAATTTAAAGAGGGACGCGACTGGGTGGAGAACTCTCTGCGCTTCGATACTAAGCGGGATGTGAATCTGTTTGAGGTGACCATACGAGTCCTGGGCGGATTGCTGTCTGCATATCACCTGAGCGGTGACACAATGTTTCTGGCCAAAGCAGCGGAATTGGGTAACCGGTTATTGCCCGCCTTCCTATCGCCATCAAATATTCCATATTCGGATGTGAATCTCGGGGATCTATCAGCACATTCGCCCAAGTGGTCACCAGATAGTTCCACTAGTGAAGTTACCACCATTCAGCTGGAGTTTCGCGATTTGAGCCGGTCCACAAACGTTTCCGTTTATGAACAGGTAAATATATCAGATAAGAGACAAATAACGATTATAAAATAATTGACGTTTATCAGGTTGCTCACAAAGTAAACGAAAAGGTGCATGATCTGGATAAAAACCATGGGTTGGTGCCCATATTTATCAACGCCAACACTGGAACCTTCCGTAACTACGCCACCATTTCCCTTGGTGCGCGGGGTGATTCTTACTATGAGTACTTACTCAAGCAGTGGATTCAGACTGGGCGTAAAGATAACGATAAGTAAGTATTGCAATTATTAGTAATAATAAAAGGGCTAGTAATGGGATAGCCAATTTTTCGGCCGTAAAAAAAAAATTGATAGAATTTATGAGAAGGATAAATGTTTAAACTTACATTCGGCATCTCTTATTGCAAAGCAAGTTCTTGTCAAAGTACCAATACAATTGATCATGTCTGTTTTTCGAGACAACTGTGCAATCATTAGGTTTTTTGATCAACTATGAGCTATTGTTAATTATTTATTTTACCCAACCTCTGTTTATTTAAGTCTTATTTTAGATTATATGCAAGCTATAGATGGAGTACTAACACAATTGATGCGGCGTACTCCACGTGAGCACTGGGTATATATTGGCGAGCTGATCAATGGGAAAGACTTTAAACCGAAAATGGACCATCTTACGTGTTATTTGCCGGGCACTTTGATTCTGGGTCACCAGAACGGAATGCCGGACTCTCATCTAATACTTGCTAGGGATTTAATGGATACATGCTATCAGACTTACATGATGAATCCCACACACTTGGCGGCCGAGATTTCGTATTTTGCACTCACAGAAAAGGACGATCAGGACATTTATGTTAAGCCAAACGACGCGCATAACCTACTGCGGCCGGAATTTGTAGAGAGTCTTTATTACTTCTACTCTTTGACTGGCAATCGCACATACCAGGACATGGGGTGGACTATCTTCCAGGCGTTTGAGACTCACGCCAAAGTAAATGCGGGCTACACATCGATGGGAAATGTTAAGAACACACAGAACACGCGTCTTCGTGATCTAATGGAAAGCTTTTGGCTGAGCGAGACCCTGAAGTACTTCTACCTGTTGTTTAGTGACGACCGCAAGGAAATCGATCTGGACCAGTGGGTCTTTAATTCGGAGGGACATCCACTGCCGGTCTATCCTCTCAAGACTTAACTAGCGCCTAAGCGAAGCAACTAATAGGCAGCGCAACTTAGTTGCGCCAGCGAGACTAACTGGAGACCGAATAGTTTCGGCGCAATCAGGCAGCAACAAACGTTTAACTCGTATCCGTACTTTAGCGCAAATGCCAAATACTATGCTAAGCTCAGGATTGGGCCAAGTAAAGTTGGCCAATCAAATTAAGCAATGCCCATTGGGATGGATCGGTTTGTTCTGTGAGAACAAATTTAAAATCGTAGGGGCAAAAAGTTAAGGTGTAATAAATTTCGAAAATATTAAGACCACTTTTTGGAATCCTGAAAAATTTACCAACAAAAGCGATTTAAATTTGTATGGCCAGAAATCTTAATAACAACAAGCTTTAGACATTGTTAAATTCAATATTATAACAACAGAACGATGCATAATTTTTTGCCCCAGCGATTTGGAACTAAAAAATCATCGACCTATCCCATCTTCCTATTCAAAATGTCATTTCAAAATCAGTAGTAGTATGTACTGATAACTGTTATTTTGTAATAATTTATTTCCTACTATAAGCACCTACTGTAACTTGATATTGGGCCATTTGCTAACCCATCTCATTAGCCAGTAGCAACAATCGAATCAGCCAGCGGGTTTTAACCTTGTAATCTCTATTGTAGTTAAATGTGTACGTTTATGTTAGCAAGATATTAGAAACTCAGTTGCACTCAGCACAAAATCGATTTGTGTGTAATCTTAAAAGTACGGAATAAACGAATCTCAAATGAAAATGCGCCAAGAGCATTTCTGATCCCATACACGTATTGAAAAGAGAGCCGATAATAAAATGCAATAGTTTTTAAAATTGTATGGAATTTTCTTTATTTTCCTAAGAACATTTCACCCAGTACAAACGCAAATGCATGAACTTTGATTGCATTTCCTTTTATTTAGTTTCCGTTTTCAGTTGGGTTTTCGTTTTGTTGCGTTTCAGTGAGATTTATATTGAATCTTTTGTTTGTTTTGTTTTATGTACTTAATGTTTATGACGACTATGAATGGATGGGCTTAATAAACTATCAAATATTAAAGTTGTTTCCTTTGCTTTGCTGTCTCTCTCTCCCTATGCTGATGATGTTTAATTAAAACTCACATTGTTTGTTTAAAAATCTTTAGTTTTCTCTTTATGTTAAATTACATTTAGACACATTTAGCTGAACAATTCAAGTGACGACACTGCGCTTTGTTGTTGTGGAAAGGTGGTTGCGGGAGGGGCGACCGATTTGAGTTCTGAGTTTGATTTTGTTCTAAATACAACTTAAAACAATTCTCATTAATAATCTATCAATAGATTTAAATTTATTCAGTTTTGGGTTGCCAACTTAAATTATGCTATTACATATACATTTTTACACGAAAGTTATTTGTCTTTGAATAATAACTAGAAAGTTTCAAAATAGAAATACAAGATCAGGCAACTCAGACGGGACGCTGGACAGGTGGGAGTTTTGTTTTGGGTGATGATGATGGGTTCAGGTTCAGGGGTCATGGATGGGTGGCCTGAATAAACGAAGCACATCTTAAAATATGGTACCTCTTGAAGTTCCCTTACGGACTATACGTAATACAAGCATTCCGTCCATCGTAGTACGTATCGTAGTAGGTGTGTTAGTGGTGGTATTAAAGTAGTAGTTAGTATTGTAATTGGTATGTAATTGATGCCTGGCGCCCGCCCTTCCCACGCCAAACATTTACAATTGGTTTCGCGACTCGCGATTCGTTTTGGATAAACTTCGTAGTGGCTTACTGAGTGTGGGTTTTTGTATAGACTTTAATCGTATTTATTATGTATGTTTACAAGCTAATCAGACATCTATATTTAAAACGTGGCACAAATCACAAGTCAGATTTGTCGCAAGATCAAGATACAATTGATACGATTCGTTATTTTGTTGTTTTTTTGTTTTCCTGTGGTTCCCATCTGCTTCTCGTTTCAATCGATCGGTTTAAGTGTATAAGATATTACATTAGATTCAATAATTTATAAATGTTTAAACTAAATTGGCTAAAATTGTGATTTTTGAACTGCTTTTGGTTTGCTTCGTAGTTTGCCATAGTTGGTACTCGTTAATCCCTAAGATCTTTGCATTTGCTTTCCAATGACACCCGTAGCTATGCCGAAATATTTTTTACTCTCGAATTGAGCACGTCAATAGGTTGGTTTGTTTGTCTGTAATATCAGAAGCAGTCGTACGTAAAGCGCTTTAAATTATATCTCTTCTTTAAAATTGCTTAGCTATATATTTATAATCTTGTAAGACAGTTCCTGGGCGCGAATGAAACTGCAGCATGCTCTAACTATTTACAAATTCTTCCGCAACGTAATGCGTAAATAAATATATTGTATCTGGGGCTTTAAAAATTATTGGATGCGGATAAATTCCTCTGTCTGATATTCCTACGACAACAAAATTGGCAACGTGATTTTAATTGTTTCTCAGAATTGCTTCATGTAACTTAATTATGAATTATACAACCAATTCGTTTTCTTTCCTTATTTTTTGCGCGTGTTTCTCTTCTTATCATTCTTTTCATTTGCTTACGTACTTTTCTTGGTTTCATTTGAATAAATTGTCTAGGGGCTTTCTCTTAGTTACTGTAGCTATATAATTATTAGATTAAGTTCCATTTAGTGTACCTCTGTGAGAAGCATTTGATGCTATTCGTCGTTTAGTTTTCAATTCACCACGTCAATTGCTTTCTTGGCTTTATTGGGGCTTTGTCTTATTATTGATGCCTTCATTTTCATCCATCTCTCTTTCCATTCCCCTTGTATTAAGTAATTAGTAATCTGATGGTTTTTCAAATATTGTACAAAACATTGGACTAAACAATACAAACAATAAGTAAAAACAATTTATGCTAAGGTCTCAACTTAGGTCTAATAAAAGGTTGTACTCGGGGGTAAAAACAATAACCAAGGACAACTAAGACGGGTATCTATACAATCAGGAAGTCATTATTATCAAAAGTTTTTCACAAGGTGGTGGCATTAAACTCTAGTATCAGACTGTTTGAGGCATTTTCCGCTGCGGAACTCGCTGGGGCTCCAAGTCAGGAGGTCATAATCGACTTGACTGGATCGTCCAAACCGCCGGCCACGCAGCCAAAGTCGTTCAGCTGTCCCAAATGTTGCGCCTGGGCCTGCGTCATGTTTTGGTGATGATGGTGCTGCAGGTGTGGCTGTTGTTGATGGCTCTGCATCATCTGATGCTGTTGGTGGTGGTGCTCCAGCAGGATATTGCTGCTATTATCGGCCACTCCACTAACAGCGGATCCTCCGCCACTTATCAGACAGTCGTTCATCTCTTCACCCAACTGGCGTCGTCGCTGAATCACCTGCTCCTGCTGGCAGCTGGGCAAATTTCCGCCCGCCTGCCGCTGATCGTCTAGCATGCTGTCCCCGAGGATCGAGCCCAGGGAGAACTGCAGCGAGTCGCCGCTGTTCTGCAGGTTCAGGATACTATCAATGGCGCTGGCTACATGCCGACTGATGTCATCATCATACTCGCCGCCGGCCACCACTGGCGCTCCGCCCATGTGGCTAACATGCATCTGTTGCTGGTGTTGTATCTGCTGCTGCAGGTTGTGCTGAAAGTGTTGCTGTTGTTGCTGCTGCTGGTCCATTATGTTGGAATAGGCAAAGTTATGTTGCTGCTGTGCCTGCTGTTGTTGCTGCTGCTCCATCAGCATTTGGGGGAATCCTGAGGGCAACATATCCGGATCCAAGAGACCATGCTGAGGCACCTGGACATGCTGTTGCTGCTGCGACGACATGGGCGATGAGGAGGATGATGAGGAAGCAGTGCACAGGCGTTTACTGCTATTGTCATCTTCCATATCGCTGCCAGAACCCATTAGTTGGCTATCCCAACTCCGTTTCCGCGACTCTCCTCCGTTCACCATATCGCCATTGCTGGTTCCGCTGGAAAGGAAGTCGCTGTAGTGCGCCTCCATGCTCTGCATCCAGCGAGGGTTGTTGTTGCAGTTCAGTTCAATGTGATGCTGCTGCTGTGATGTTTGCTGCGTGCCGGCATATTGCTGCTGCTGTTGCGGTGCCTGTTGTTGTGGTGCCTGCTGCATAAATGTGGCATCTGGCACCCACATGTTCATCTTACTCTTGTGGTTGGCAGCCGGCGATTTCGAATCGCCAAAAATCTCGTCCAGGTTGGACTCAATGTCGTGGGCATCGCTGCTGCTTTTCACGTCCAGGTGAACGGGTGACTCCCCGAACATAGCCTCCAGTCGTGTCTCCACCGACTTTTGCGCATCCGAGACGCTACTGAAGAACTCACTAATGGCAGGATGCTCGTTTTGCTGTTCAGCATCTAGGACCACCGGCTGTTCGCGTTGGCCACTGCACGAGGACACAGTCTTGACGGGATTAGAACCAGCATGGCTTTCACTGACGCAGCTGCTATTGCTGCTGCTGGTTGTGCTCTGGTTGCTCTTGTCAATGCATCCGTTGGGGAACAGGTCCGCTATGTGATTGCTATTGGTCATCATGTTGTTCGAGTTGGAGTTGTCCAGAAAGTGGGACTGCTGTTGCGCGGACTGGCGATTGATACATGGATGCTGCGGGTTGCCGTTAAGCTGTGGTTGCGGCTGCTGCATAGGATCATTATTCATGAGATTAAGTTCCTTTTGCAGACAATACCACCCATCATCCTGATCCACAGGATCCACTCCGTTGCCTTTGATATGTTGCTGCTGCTGTTGTTGATCCATTAAATTTCTTTCCTGGTAGCGGCTCTCGGCGCTTTTAGCCAACGCCGCTTTGTGTTCCACCTTTTTCATGATGAAGCTGGTGGTAAGCTCAGACTCGATATCGAAATTGTCGTAGTCCTTTTTGATATATTTCGAGGACTCCTTGTCCTGGCCCTCGCTTTTCACAGATCCATTAACTGAAGGTTCACACGCTTCGTTGTTTCCCTCTTGCTTTACTGCATATTGTTCCTGTGGCTGCGTCTTACTGAAGGCTTTGTTCACATCAGCGCTCTTCTTCAGTAGATCAAACGTGTCCACTACGTCCTCTAATTGACCTGACTTGTCTACAGGTTCCTGTTTAATCTCCTCCTTCACTTTGGTCTCTGTCTGATGATCGCTTTCCAGTGTTGGTTTATCGCTATTCTGCTCCTCCTTCAGCTGCTGTTCCAACTCCTTTTCTGCGGTGCGAATGTCGTTAATTTCACCCTTAAGGTCGTCGATCATCAGCTGTTGCATTTGAAGTAACTCTGAGGTGCGATGTGGCAGCTGAAAAAGATTACAGAAAAGTTAATATCAACTCAAGTTGTTTGCAAAACTTTTTCTTACCGTTGACTCCTGCATCAGTATTTCCTGGAACTTGCCATTCAACTGACGGAACTTGTCCTGGAAACCCAAAGCAGTGGATTCAAACTCCTCATCTTCATCAGAGGGCAAGTCCACATCGTTTTCGTGCATGCAATGGTACCTACAAAAGTAACACATGTCATCAAAGTATTCACTTGATATATATACCGCTCAATTTCTTACCTGATTAGCCTTTTAACCGCCTCATCCTTGGTGCGGAAGGGCTTTACGTAGTCCGGCTTCAGACAGCTTTCCTGGTCGACCTCGAGTTGGCGGACGAATCTGCGAAAATATTTGAGTTAATAACAAGTTCGATAGCGTATTGCTATATCTGCAATCCAGTTGGCCGCTTTTCTTGAAATCGGCATTGTTCAACCAACTACTCACAAGGAGAGGCGTGCAATTTTCGGTTTCTGCGTTGGCATTTCATCCATTTTGTTCGGCAAATAAAGGGGCAGGCTGGGAATGGTCGGTAGTGTTGGCACTAGGGTTCCAATCGGTCCTGGCACCACTCCAACTCCTACTCCCATTGCAGAAGGTACTGGTGGCAGTATTGGTGTCGGTTGCTGCTGTAATTGCTGGTGCGGTTGCTGCTGTTGGGGCTGCAAGGGTGGCATCGGCAACATGTTGTTCACTTGCATCACAGAGTTGCTAGTAAGAGTGTTACTACTCATGCTGGTGTTGATAAGATTTGTGGAGCTGGCGAAGATCAGCGGTGGTGGTCCGCTTTTGTTAAGCAATGGCTGCTGCTGCTGTTGTGGTTGTTGGTGTTGTTGTTGCTGCTGCTGCTGCTGGACAATTGGCAACATATTTACTTTTTGTGGTAACATATTGATGCTTCCATTGGGTGGCTGTTGTTGCAATTGTTGTGGGTTTTGCTGCAGCTGTTGATTGTTGGTTTTGTTCCTGTTAGCCGGCTCTTTGGGTTTTATTTGAAGCTGCGATTGCTGTTGTTCCTGTTGTGGTTTTGCTTGCGCCTGTTTTAGTTTGTTGCCTGCTTGCTGCTGCTGTTGTTGGTGTTGCATGGGATAGATGTGTATTCTCTGTGTTATATTCTGCTGGCCGTTAGGCGCCGCCGCCACTACATTTGATGCTCCTGATGCTGAGGTTGAAGAGTGATTGTTGGGCTGCACCACATTAGCGGGTACGATTGTCTTCAGTGGTTCAGGGACCGCCACCTGTAACTGTTGTTGTTGTTGCTGCTGCACGGGCTGAGCCATTAGGCTAAAGCCTCCATTACCATTTGCCGTGGGCAACATACCCTCTGGAGTGGGAACCTCCTTGCCAGAGGCCAGAATACGGTGCTGCTCTGCAAAGAGCCGCTGCAGTGCCAGATTTATCTCCACATCGGTCATAGGTTTGTTGTAGGCGGCAATTGTCGCCGGATCTATTTCCGGAGAGACGGGCAGGAAGGTTGTCTTGTTCTGCAACTTGATTGTGAGGAACTGGATCTGCATTTGCACTTGCTTGAAGACCTGTTGCATCTGGGGCGTTAGTTGGATGGTCTGCACCCGGGACACAGTGTTCGGTTGCGGTTGCTGTGGTTTGGGAGCCTGCAGCTGTTGCTGAGGCTGCAACTGCTGTTGTTGCTGTTGCTGCACTTGTTGGGGTGGCAGCTGCTGCATTTGGATTTGTGTGACCCCAGGAGTAACAGATGGCGATGGCATTGGCGCAGGAGTAGCCACTGTGGTGGCCGTTAAACTAAAGCTCGTCCTTTGTTGCTGCTGTTGTTGCAATATCGCTGCCGTGCCCGTCGGTTGTTGCTGTTGCATGGGCACAGTTACACCCACCAATTTGGTGCCACTGGTCGTCTGGAAAGGCTGTATGCTGGCGCTCATTGTTGTCGTGGTGGTTGTTGTGCAACTAGAGCTGCCCACCACAATCATCTGCTTGCCACTGGCCACATTCGGTTGCACAATCTGCACCGGGTTATTGTTGGGCTTTTGCGAGAGGGGATCCAACTTTGGCATCGGCTTAACTACGCTTGCATTCTTGAGATTGGCCAACTCTGAGGCATTTGTTGGCGTAGCCTTCGGTTTCCTCACCGGCTTCTTCTTGACCACCGCTCCTCCACCGGCTCCACTGGTGGCTGCCTTAGCCGGCTCCAGTTTCGCTTTGCTTTGATCTATTATCGGCGCTACATTGGCCACCTGCTTGGTCACAGTTGTGGTTGACGAGGTGGTGCTAGTGGTGGTGGTCAATGTGCTACTGGCCGTTGTGGTAATGGCCAATCCATTGGTGACGGGCTGGATGGGATGCACGATCTGCTGCTGCGGTGGCTGAGGTCGCAGTGGCATAGAAAGTGTCATAGAAGACGAGGCCGCCGGATGCGGTTGCTGTTGTTGCTGTGCGGGCAGAGGATTCACATCATTAAAATGGAGTTGTCCCAACTGCAGGCATTGGGCCAGCTGCTGGGCATTGATTCCAGCCGGAGCAATGAGCAATCGCTCCGTGGGTCCAATCGAAGCAGCCGTTTGACCCGCGCTCATGGCCGTGATCTGATTGGTCACACTGTTGAGGCAGAACAACTGCTGCGTGGTGGGATCGATCGGCGGCAGGGCAATGTACCGCTGCTGTCCATTGTTGGCCAGTTGTGGAGCTGGCGCCGGAGAGGGAATCGGAACGGAGATAGTTGCAGGCTGAGTGGGCAGGGTCACGGGCACAGTGACGGGTTGCAGCTGGGGCTGCAATTGCGCAGGGATCATTGGCTGCTGCTGGATGATAACCTGTGAGTTGAGTGGCAGCTGCGGAAACGATAGCACTTCGTTTTGTTTGGCGGGCATTGTGGCCGGTGGCTTCATCGTCGACATGGTCGATGTAGTGCTGGTCATTCCCAGCATACTGCTGGCGGGATGCGCTCCTTGGCCCGATAATTTCCTATTGTTGGTCACTGCAGAGGGCGAAGAATACATTTTTTAGTATTTTATCAAAACCTAAAATCAGTTATTCAAAGAAGTTAAGTTTACTTACTTTTAACTTCTATTTTGGGAGCTGTTGAAACCTTGGCTAGGGACTGTTGCTGCTGCAGGATTGGCTGAGGTGGAGCCAGTGGCTGGGGGATTTGGATAACCTGCTGTTGCGGCTGCAGCATTGGCGTTGGGCTTGGCTTATTGGGATCCACTCGCGTCGGCTCATTGATTATGGTCACATTGGGCAAGGCACCTTTGAGCAGAGCCTGCAGAATGAGCTGCGACTGATGATCCTGGGGATTATTGGGATCATGCCGCAGGATCAACCGCTCGCATTGCTCCGACACGGTGAGCGTGAGACTCCCAGTGAGCTGTGGCACCAGGGCCGCAGCCGAGGCCGGAGATCCCACTGAAACCGATACATTGGCGGGCATTCCAGTTAACTGAGGTGGCAGAATCGTAGCTCCTCCGGCGGTTAAAGCTGGCGTCGGCGTGGACACCGGTGGTTGTGATGCACTAGCTGTAGGCGGCGGAGGAGTGGCTTGTGGTATGGCCACCAATTGCATCTGCCTTCCATCGCTCGACAGCTTAAATCCAGTGGATTCCGTGCTGATCGTAGGCGCCACCGATGGCACCGTTGGCTGAAAGACCAACTGCGTGGATTGGCTGGCGGGCGCATGATTTCCAGCTCCCGGCGTTCCACCCATTACTGTAGCTCCCGGCGGCAGGATTGGCATTATCTGGATCTTGTTCTCCACCGCACTGCTTACTGGCATGGCGGACTGGTGATGATTGTGCACCTGTGAGATCTGAATGTTGCCAATCTGACTTGGCACTGCCGTAGAAGTTCCGTGCGTCAGCATCAGCGTGGGATTGCTACTGGTCGACACTGGCGTGGGTGTGGTGAGCGTGATGGTGTTCACAGTGGTGGGCTGGCTGCTGTTTAGGATGGTACTAGTGCTGCTGCTGATGGTGGTGGTAGTGCCGCTACTTGAGGAGATCATGGAGCTGCCGCTGCTGGTTACAACTTCCGGTTTCTTGGCATTCCTTCGCACCGCCGGCTTCCTTCTGGGCTTTACTGCCGCCGTGGTGGACACCGGGTTGGAGTTGACTGGCGGAGTCGGTGTGACAATGGGTGCCGGCGTTACCTGCGGCTGCAGCGTCATGCTGGGTAGACTGATGTTTATGGTGGGAGTGGCAGTAGTGGTCGCCTTAGCCGCCGCTGCAGCGGCTGCCGCCTGTTGCGCCAGATGTTGCTGGGCTTGCTTCTGGATTTCCTCTGCCGTGGGCAACCGAGGAGTGGATAGACCAAATGGCGGCACTGCTGCCTCCGCACTAGGATCGATCTTGATGAGGATATTTGGTATTTCGGTGGCTGATTCGTTTCCCGCCGCCTGGGACGCCGTGGAAGGCTGCAGTTGCTGGGGCTGCGGAGCGGGAATGGTCAGGGTGAAGGGCAGACCATCGCTGCCGTTTTGGTTCGGTATGGAGATCATGATGTCGCCGCTGCTGCTGCCTGTCGTCCCGGCTCCGCTAGCAGTCGCTTGTGCTGCCTGTGCTGGCTCTGATTCTGATGCTAATCCAGAATCCAGGCCCATTCCATAGTCCTCGTCGTCGTCATCGTCGCCGGTGATTCCGCAAAACTTCATCACATCGCCGAGATCCAGCTTGCCATTGCTACTCCGCTGGATGGTGGTGGGCGGTGGCGAGGGTGACTTGGAGCGCACAGTCTGTGGCGGTGTGGGCGTGGCAGCTATGGCTACTTTCTGGGGAGTTGGCGGCCTAACCTCAATGGGCACAACCGTCGGAGCGGCTGCAGGAGGAGTCGTAACTGGTGCCGGCGGCTGCTTCTTCTTGCGGGGTCGCGGCTTCTTCTTGGTTTCAGTGACAGTGGTCGCCTGGACAGATTGCTGGGCCTGCTGAACCTGGGATTGCGTTTGCTGCAGTTGATGCTGCAACTGCTGGATCTGGGCCTGCTGCTGTTGCAACTGTAGGATCTCTAGGCTAGACTGTTGCTGATGATTCATTCCTATAAAAAAAAAACAATTTCATTAGAAGAGAAGACAAACGTAAATTGAGCTGGATCCCTTCTAAAAATGACTTTAAAAGTTTTCTTCGATTTTTAAATAATTCTAAATATTTAAGTTTTTTCAATACAGTACAAAAAGTGTAGCTTACTATAAAATATAACTTTTTTCAAAAATCCCCAATAAAGGAGTAAAACATTAATAATAAATAATAAATATATTGTAAATAGTACTTACCAATCATATGCTGCGTTTGCTGTTGTCTTTCTTGTTGCTGCATCATGGGCACCGGCGTGGGCTGACGTAATGGCTCCGGGGTGACTGACGAGGATTGGGTGAAGAGCTCCGTCGTGCTGGCAGCTCCTCCGCTATTCGTTCCTGGAGCCTGTGGGGTCTGAAAGGCGTTGGCTATTTGCTGGATGTGCGCCCCATTGAGCTGATTCAGATTGATGGTGGCTCCACCCAAACTCTGCTGCAGATGAGCTGGCAGTTGAGAAATGGCGGTAAGGCCATTGGGCATTTGGATTTGGGCCGCCGCCAGTTGCAGATTCTGCAGTTGTGCAGCCACACTCTGGCCGAGAAGCTGCGTGTTCAACGTGGCCGTCGTGGCAAACGGCTGAGATCGTGGCGCCTGCGCCTGTGCCTGTGCCTGAGCCTGGGCTAGTGCCGCATGGAGGCCAGTGAGCTGCGTGCCAGACTTGATGGCGCTCTGGAACTGGCCCGCCGCCGTCTGATGGATGAGGTTCGCCTGCGAGGACACAATGAAGGTGGGCGCGGCAGCCAGCTGCATGGTCGCTCCATTGGTGCCTACAATCCGCAGCAGTTGTTGCTGCGCCGGCTGCGTCTGCAGTTGTGGCTGCCCCCGGGAATTCTGCTGGATGACCAGTGAGGGTGCGGTCGTCAGCTGGGGCGTAGGCGGACGCAGGATCAGCTGCACGCCCTGCGGATTCTGCTGCACCAGCACGGGCATTTGGTTGAGGAGCAATTGCTGCGGCTGATTAGTGGTGGCAGGTAGCAGGATCTGCTGCTGTTGTTGTTGCTGGGTGGGATTGTTGGACTGGCCTGCTTGCTGCGGCGACTGCGAGATCTGTGCTCCTCCGGCCGTTGAGCCCTTCTTCTGCTGCTGCAGCTCCTGCTGCGGCTTGGGCAGGATTTGCTGCGGTGCCTTGCCGGTCTTGCCGGTGGGGATACCCGTGACAGCCGCATTGCTGACGAACCGATGCTGCTGCTGCTGCTGGAGAGGCTGTGCTTGCTGTTGATGCTGCTGTTGTTGCTGCTGTTGCTGCGGAGTGGTGGCTATAAGCTGGCCCTGCGGTCCCTGGATGAACTGAAAGACCTGCTGTGCCTGCTGCTGTTGCTGCGGCTGCTGCGAGATGGTGAACTGCTGCGGCAGCATCTGCATTTGTTGTGGCTGCGGAGTTGGAGGCTTAATCGCAGCCGCTGCAATGGCTCCGCTGGGACTCGGGATGGGACTGTCCGCTATCAGGGGACTGCTGCTCTGGTAGTGCTGGAACTGCTGCTGCTGCTGCCCCTTCTGGCTCTTCGTCGCACCCTTGGCGCTGCTGCTGACCACACTGCCGGCCGTGGCGAACGAGGTGGGCGTGCTGATGACGGTGGCATTGAACTGTCCATAGCCTCCGCCGCCGGCTGCCACCGCAGTCGCACTGCTGATCGAGGTGGGTGCAACGGCGCTGCTGAAGATCTGGTGGCCCAGCTGTTGCTGCTGTTGTTGCTGCTGCTGGGTGGCCCGCTTTGTACCCTTCTGTAATGAAAAAGGAGCCACATTTTATATTAATAAATGTTTAAGTGTTAAATGTATAACTCCAGATCTTAGCCAGAAAAAGGTTATCTTATCACATGCCAATTCGTACCTTATTGAGCTGGATATTGTTCGACCCCACCAGAGTGGCATTCAGCTCATTCCCAATAGCATTGCTGTGCAGGGCGACTCCCACTCCGGAACTGCTCCCAGCTCCTACTCCGGCACTTAAGCCGACTCCAGTACCTCCGGCGGCGGTGGCTATCAGGCCACCACTGGTCACGCCGATGACCGTCGTGGCAGCGGCCGGCGATTGTGAGGGGCTCGGCTGAAAGACGACGGTTCCCGCGTTGGGACTGCCATTGGTGAACTGGTGGATGGACTGTCTCCTGCCAGGCGTCGCCGCCTTGCGCTCCTGCAAGTAAAAAGGTATATTAAGTAAAGGCATTCTAAAAAGTTAAAGATTATAATACAATTCATTATCTTTAAAAAGGTATTAGATTTCCCAATCGATTTGGGGATAAGGATATGATACTAAAAACTCCCTTCGACCGTTAATTTTCGAACGTTTACTTTTCGTTTTTTTGTGCTGCAATTTTTATCCGATTCTCGTCGAGATCAACTTACGTGTTCCTGGGGATTGCTGTTGGCGTTTACTTGACTTCCACCGGCTACGAGCACCACATCCTGTGGGAACGGCGAGAGCGATGGCGATGGTTGCAGACGAGGGCTAGCTGAGATCGATGGCGATGGACTGGGCGTCAGAAACGGACCCGGAGGAGACAATATTCCTGGAAGCGAAACAAAGCGAAAACGCAAGGGCGAAATTAATATTTGCTTACAAAATCGGGCACAAAGTTGACCCAAATATATATATATATATATATATATATATATAGTGTGAGTGTATATGTAGTCATATCTGGAGCTGCAATCGTTTTTTGGTACGTGACCAAAGTGGCAACTGTCCTCGGGTTCTCCAAGTATCTCACACAGATAGCACTACCAGCAGCGCATCGCATCTCCCATAATTGTCCGCCATTTCACAAAGTTGTTTACTCTGCCCCTTGGCCCTACTTTTTGTTCCCCTTTGTGCATACAAAAGCGAGGCAACTTAGCACATTTTCAAACACCAGCTGAGAGCCCCCACTTACACAGCGACACACGAGCCCCGAACACAGATACAATTTGGTTTTGGGCCAGAACCAGTTTCATTTCGAGAGTTCTTTGCACTTCTTCAGCTCGAGTATCTGTTTCTCTCACACTCTTCTTTTGTTCAAATTTTGGCCTTTCTGAGGGGCCCCATACTACTGCTCTGCTTTCAGCTCTCAAAATATTGGCCAAAGGCATGGGCAATCTGGAAAGGCATTTAATTCAATTGGGAGCTCGCTTTCAACAGCTCCCGGAGGCGTCGATGGGAAGGTGTGGAGCGAGCCAGCTTAGATGAACGTTATCCACCGGATATGCTCATTTTATGCCTTTGCGGACCCATTTAAATTTATTAAATTATGCCTTTTGTCCAGTGCATTACCATATGGTTCAATAATTCGCTACTTTGACCAAGTAAATTGTATTAAACCCTTCTCGAAGCTTCGGTCGCAGCTTCCCAAGAATAATTTGCATATATTGCTGCAGCTGGAAAACGACAAGTGGGGGAGGGGAAAACTGGGCAGAAAGGATGTGGGGGCAGGCAGCAGATGCAAGTGAAGAGCTCAAGAAATGAGGAGTAAAAGGGAATATAATACTCAAACGTTCACAACCCGCCGCCAAGTTGCGTTCGTTAATACCCTTATGTAACAGTTGAGGAAGCTTTAACGGGGAGCACGAATCGAGTTCGAAAATCGAGTAATAAATATTTAAAAGAAAAAGAATATTTGACATTCAGTTTAAGACGAAGCTTTAAAGCACAAAAATATTCTTTTATATTGACCAACCTTTTTATAACTTTCTAAAATACATTTTAACTAAATTTTATTAGCAAAGTTCAATTAAGAACTCGTTTTTAGTGGCGTCTGCTAATGAATGCCATTCATTTTAAATCATTTATAAATTCAGACTTCAAACTTAGGCTTCTTTTAGGTGTGATAAAAAAAATAAATAACTGAAAAAATGACTAATTTATATTTAAATATTTATTGTATTGTGGGAATGAAATAACAATTATATCTTAAGATTGGCAACCCACAGCATGATTCATCATATATCATGATATATCCTCCAAAAGAGTATAGACAGACAGGATGGGGATAAGCGAACATAAGCATGCATCAAAAACGACATCGTTGTCTCGTTGTCGGCAACTGAATGGATTGGAGGTGGAAAGGAAGGTGGCTTCGCAGGCGGAGTTGCAGTGTTTCGAAGCCGACACAGCATCATTATCGACAGCAAAACTAAATGCGAAAGAATTTAACAAGCGCCCCTGCATCTGCCTACAGGACGGCCCTTCCTTTTGAATGCCCCCTGCTGGCAGCAGTCGTTGCCATTCAATCCTCATCATCACAAGATGGCCAAGAAGAATGGGGAGAGATTGTGTTGTCCGTGATATATTCCTGGCAACGAGTAATGCGAGCCTGCTGCCTTTTGTGTGTGTTTGTTTGCTGCCACTAAAGGATTGGAAATGGGGATGGGGGGATGAGTGGATATGGCTCACAAAACCAAATCAAAAGCAACAGCGCCAGCACCTCGTGTGCACTCCACTTCACATCTGAATGTCGCAATCGCGGATAATCCCCTATTCAGCTTGACTTGCCTTTGACGCTTTTGTCCCAGCATTTTCATTTTCATTTCAATTATGTAATTAGGTAAGCGAATATATAAACTTAGTACAACCTTAATTACTTCACAAATAATAACTTCTGTTGAACAACAACAGACAAAAAGCTAAGTGAGTAAAGCATCAATTTATTTTGAAAATTCTATTTACTTTAAAATTTGGATTGGATTGACTCCCATTTCAGGCAAAATAATGATATCTGATATACTTCTAAAGACTGAATTTAATCTATAACCCATTACATCGTCAATTAGTATAAAGGATACCCAAATATTTAATTACAATAGAACCCTGGATAGACCTCAATTAAAATATAATTATTTTATTTACAACATCAGCGGCTTTATAATTACGGGGGCTTCCTGCTAAAAGTATCCGTTGATGGCAGGCGACGGTATCTTTGACACGAAAACTCTCTTTTCTGCAGTCTTTAATTAAACAGTTAGTGGGCGGGGGTAGCGAGACAGTAGAACCATGGTAATTTCGCACAAAGGCAGACCACAAACGCAACTAACAGGCAGATGGGTGGCAGGCACAGAAAAAATTGGAAGAGAAACTAAAGGATAAATTGACAACCAGACACAGTTACACACCAACACCATACATAGATACGCCAAACTTTTTGCCAAGCGAACCACAGATGAGCGCACTTTTGGCTGCCGCCGCCTGACATGGCGAAAATGGTCGGTATGGATGCATGGATGGATGCTGGATAGATAGATAGATGGAAGCTATGGAAGCTAGGCGGATAAATATGGGGGCGGGGGAGGACCCCCGACTGCCTGACGGCCATTTACTTGAGTGTCTGGGCGCAAAACAGAGGCAGAAATGGTAACAGCAATATCAACGGTCTGAGGACGCCTTTGAAGGAAAACTACACTAGGCGAACTAACTATTGGACTATATCAAGTCAAATTAATTTCCAATAAGATTTTTAATTTTTTAAATATAATTATACCCGTTACTCGTAGAGTAAAAGGGTATATTGTATTCGTGCAAAAGTATGTAACAGCTAGAAGGAAGCGTTTCCGACCCTATAAAGTATATATATTCTTGTTCAGGATCACTAGCCGAGTCGATCTAGCCATGTCCGTCTGTCCGTCTGTCCGTCTGTCTGTCTGTCCGTCTGTCCGTCTGTCCGTCCGTATGAACGCTGAGATCTCGGAAACTATAAAAGCTAGAAGATTGGCATTTTGCATGCAGATTCTAGGAGTTCCTACGCAGCGCAAGTTTGTTTCAAAAAGGTGCCACGCCCCCTTTAACGCCCACAATCGCTTAGATACGATTTTAAAAATTTTAATATTTCGGAAAAGTAAAAATGCAGTTTTATTGTGTTTATCAATACCTATCGAAATGTAGAAGAAATTTTTCAAATCGGACCATTCGTTAAAAAGTTATGCGTGATCAAAGTTTCTATCTCCATCTCCCTCGCACTCCTTTTACCTGAGTAACGGGTATCTGATAGTCGGGGCACCCGACTATAGCGTTCTCTCTTGTTTTATTCTGGAAATAATATATTTCTTAGGAATCTATTAATCTATCAATCAATGGACAAGTTTTTAAAATGTACACAATATTTTCATAAATCTTCTTTTTATTACAATAAATGTATTTGTATGATTTTTATCATTTTTATGCCATTTAAATGAATACCGAAAACTAGAGTTTAATCTTTTCACTGACCTATTTTAAAAATATTTGCAAATATCTTGTTACCATATCATAAGTTTATGAATCTTAGGATATCATTTTACTTGCAATTTGAAACAATACAATAATAATATTGCTGGTGAAAGACGGAAATTAATGATTGCATTTTTTCAAACGAAATTTAAATGTTTTATATTATCACGTTGCAAATGTTTGTTTCGGTGGACCTAGATTGTGAGCCAAAGCCGCGTAATACTTTGCATTTCGTGCCGCAGCAGAGCCAAACGGCTGTTGGTCGCGACTCGTCGCGAGATGAATCCTATTTACAAGGCACAATTCTGACTGAGTGCACACACACTCTGAGTTCTATATAAGGCGGGGGTGACGTGGGGAGGGTTCAGGCCAGGAGGCAGCTTGTCAAAGTCAGTAAAATTTTAGTTGCTTTGAACGACAGACGTAACTGCAGCACAAGTACAAGAAAAACGAAGTGGGGGAAGGCTGCTGGGGAAAAAATGTGAACTGAAAAGGTAGTGGCAAAGTGTTTTTGCTGTTTTCCTCTGTGCAAGTGTAGTGGCATGACCCCAGCTTTTCCCTTCATCGAAGGAAAGTATTTTTTAGTACGCCTTGAAGGTATAATGGGTCGTTCAGCTGTCTTTGCAACCAGCAAAGGACAAGATCTAATTGATAAAATGTGTACAATAAAAAACTCAACCATTACAGTAAATATCAAATTTTGATTTTGAATCGCCATATTATGGCATTTATCAGACAAACAATTTATATTTCAAAAGTCTATTCTCAAATCCGCGAAATGTGACTAATAAATCACAAAAGACACGCTAAAAGACTTATGGATGAATGTTGAAAACAGGTCATTTATTATCATAACTATATTTCTGTTTGCTGTCTGCTAATATTTATAAGTATAAATAATTTTATTTTATACCAAAATCAATATATTCCAGCATCATAAAATACCTAATTGATTGGCGAGTATTTGGCACACACATTCTGCTTCAACAAAGCATAAATCACATTTGAAACAAGAAATTTCAAATGAAAATGAGTCGCATCGACAAACTTTTGGCAAATCATGCGTTAATGGGATTTATCCACATTATAACCTAGCAGAGTCACCAGACCCGAGCACTCAGCTTCCAGTCCTTCCCCAGGCATCATACAATTTTTTTCGCTCCAGTAAATTTCATTTTACCGAGCTTCTGGAAAAAAAATAATATTTATATGCTGGAGCTCAGACTGTGCGACTATGAGTCTGGGATGGGACTCCCACTGTAGGACGTTCTGGAGGGACCTCCCCTGTTTGGGAGGCAGACTTATGCTTTCGCATATTTTATGTGGCGGTAAGTGTGTGCTTGTGTCTGTATCTCAGTCTTTGTTGTTTCATTTATTCGGTTGACTGGCATGACCTCAGTATGGCGACTCCTTTCTACCTTGTGTCCACCTCATTTCCCCTCCCCCTTGTACTAACAACAATTGCTAAGTAGGAGCTGCTGCAAGCGGCGCCGCCATCGTCGTTTTTGAAATTTTCATCCTGTGACTCTTTAGCAATCGTTGGTCTTCTTATTTTACCCTTTTATAGGACTTAGAGCATACTCTAAGTCAGAAGTTTGTCGTGCACAGCGGGGTACTTCTTTTAATCGAATTGAAAATGTGCATTCTTGAATTGCCTCGTGAAGATTAAGAATAAAATTATTGTATGGAAAAAAAGGGACTCATTGTTTGAGGCCCAACTATAAAAATGTATATCGTGTAAAATCTTTTTCAACAAATTCAAACATAATTACTTTTCTTTAATACCCATATCCAAAGGATACTTTTCATACCAGTATTCTCCTGCCTTGTATTTTACTTTAATTTGAGCTATACAAGAGTATTCGACCTATCGGTTTTGAATGTTATTGTTTCTGTAATGTTGTTGCTGATTCTGCTTGTGGATGGCTGATTTCGCTTCTACTTTTCCTACTGTTTTTTTTTTTTTTTTTTGTATTTTGCTGCTGCTCCTTGTTCTCTGCATCTGCCTCCTCTTGGCTCGTTCTATTGTCACATTTTGTAACAATGGCAGCCGTGCGCGCGAATCGGACTCAGAAAAAGGAGCCGAGTAAACGACTGCAGGAGCAACATCATCATCATCGTCATCATCAACAACAGCAATAACAACAACTAGGGGGCGAGGGGGCGGTAGGTGGTCCAAATGGAGGTTGAGGACTACTAGCCTTTGCTTCGGCGTATGAACTGTTGATGGTGTTATGGCGATATGTCGCCGACTACGAACTAGGCATCCTCTTCACTCCATGCCCCTCCCAACCTCCATTAGTCGTACGCGTTTATAAGTAGAAGCATAAAAAAATGTTAGTGCACAGAAGGAAGGAAAAATAATACTTTAGCAGGACAGGATGAGAATGAGACAAGGCATACTACATATACACAAAGAAAAATAACTTAACAATGGTTATTTCAAAATGTTTAAAGGACTCTTCAAACTCAAGGTTAAGAAGGTATTCTTGGAATAAAAAAGTTTTAAAAAAAAGCTAACCCCAACCTCATCTTAATTTAAAACCTCTTGGTTTAATAAAGAATTATATTAACTTCTGAATAAATAATTGATATAAATATTGTAAGCTTATAATGGCATATAAGGTTTTATTTATTTAAGTCCTTTTAAAATTCAACTTTATAATCTCTAAAATAGAGTTGGCCACCTAATACATTATTAAAAATAACAAAAAACTAATCAGAACTCATTTTATGCATTTAGGGATCAGAAATAGCTTATAAACAAAAGACAATGTTTTTCTCTGCGTATAGGAGGGCACAGTGACAAAAGTGGGAGTGGATGGGGATGTGGCTGGCCGGCTCCTCGTGGAGCGGATAAAAATGAAATAAAAATCGATAAGTAGAGGCACGTTTGAATGCCCACCACCCTGCTCACGTATGGACGGGATGGTGGGCAGACGATGATTCCGCTAGATGCCTTCTTGTGTGTATACTTTGTGTATTGTTTGGCAAATTCTTGGAAACGTGCTCCTCCCCAGTAACTCATCCTATTTTATTCTCCTTCTTGAAAGCTACATTTTGTGTATGTTTTCACGTCTGCCTGCCTGCTCTCATCCTATTTTGCACAATTAGATGTCATTTAATGCTTGATAATTCGCTTAATGACAGGAACAACAACATTTTCTAAACTGCAATTTAAATTGCGTCTAGCCGAATCTTAAGGTCAAGTTTGGTTTCATTTTTCTCAGTCTTTTGTGCCTTTGTCTGAGCAGCCATTATTAAATGAATAACAAATACGGTGGAATTTAAACTTCGAAATTTTATTGGTTTAACAATATTATTGGGTATCCCATGCTAAACCTTCAATAAAACTGAAGTATATTAAGTTGTTAATTTCTCAACATTATAATCACCAACAAATTAAGTTCTTCAATATATCTGACTTAAAAAACTGTCAAAATAGTTGTTGAACTATTCACCAATGAATTAATTCAATAAAAGTGTACAAAAGTCAACGACAAACAATACAAAAGCTGTGAAAATACGTTCAATTGCCGACGCTTTAAGTGACTGTCAAGGCTCCAATTAGATAAATGGAGTTGTTATCGCCTAAATTGATCCACAATTCAACCTCCGGCCGTAGTCCAACAATTACGGATAATGCAGCCGGACATTAAATATTCATTTAATGACAGGCAAAGTGATAAAAACGAGTGACTGGAATCAATCGATACCAGGGCTCACATATCGATTAAGGGACGTCGGGACCAATTGGGTCACCAAGTAATCACGGATCATTGGTTATAAAGCGAAGGTAACTGTTAAACACAACCAGTTTCATTCGGGGCGTAAAGTTGTAAATTAATTGTTCCCTCATTGAACAGGTTTTTCTCAATAAGTTAACCGCCAAAATCATTAACACATCTTGCGGAATTGTTGGGTTTGCCACCGCTTTGTGTGGTTGCCTTGGCTTGGCGTTTGTTGCGGTTAAAGCCGCCACAGCTCTAATGTCAGGACCTGCCCGACTCGTCAAAGCAAAGTTAAACCACAGCTTATAAGCGGTATTTTGGCTTGTGTGATGTTTGAGGACTGGGGGAATGGTTATGGCCAATTGAAAATGCATTATTCAGGTCTCAAATGAACAATTCCGGCAACAGTTCCTGCCACCGTAAAACCAAATCGTATTGCTTAGGCCATATTCCTCATGTTCGGACCCCATCTCACATGTCACCCGCTTTGTTGTGCCCCAAATAAAGGCAATCTGGGCAATCTCGGCCGTCTTGGCTACAGCCACAGAGTCATAGCCACGGCAACAAAGCTAACACCCGCACCCCCAGGCAACGGCAAATGTATCTAATGGATACCGGGCCAAGCCAGACAGCCCCAGGCAGGCACCTATCCAGGTACAGTGGGTGCTCGTTGGATAAATGCTTTTACCAAAGGCCTGATTCTTAGATGGAGCATAAACGTTAATACATAATATGGTAAACTATATTCTTCACTATCATATGTTTACATTGAAAACTGACGATTTTATTTTTATTTAACGAAGCTTATATAAATTTTATATATTTTTGTTACTATTTTTAATATTGGTAAATAATGATTTTGGGCATATGATACGTGTTAATTAAGACCTTCTTAATTGCTGGTAAACTCCTCAGCTACTTCAGTTCCAATTAGCGTGCGCTCACTGTGGTCGAGAGTATCTAATGGTTACCTATTGGCCGGGCCAAGGAAAAGGGCCACCGAAAAAGCAAAGAAAAGGTGCCACCACAATCTCTGTATCCGTATCTGTATCGGTATTTTCCTCTACTTATTTTATGTGTGTGTGTGTGTGTGTGGGAGACGAGTACATCAAAATGTGTTTAGGTGTGTGAGCGAGTGCCCACCAGCGAAGAAGAAACAACAAAATTTGTATCTATATCCTATTTGTTGGGGGGTTAAACGGGGGGTTCGACGATGGTTTTTATAGGGTCACACGAGCGCGCATTTCTTCACAAATTGACGTTGTTGTATTTGTTATTTTTCTGCTGCTGTTCTCTGTTGCTTGATGGCTATGGAAGTGTGTCTGTGTGTATCTGTGTGTTTTATTATATTGACGTATCTGAGCCTTAAGACGTGCGCTTTACACTTCTGCGCCCCAAAAGCACCCAATAACAACACACACAGAAAAAAAAGATAATCATATAAAACTTAAATGAGCAGGTCAAACAAATATTTAAATTTTGAACTTCATTTTAAGAAGTGAATAATGATAAATTGACTAATAGTATCTGTATATAACAACAAAAGCTAGGATATGCCCGCCACTAAAATGATCTATTTCCTTTGAGCTTTATACATATGAATTGTATATTTGGATATCAAATTTATATGTTTTTTACATATATCCTATCGTTTTAATATTTTTGTCAATATAATATTGTAGTTATGTTTTGATATGTAAAATTGTAATATTTTTCAGTGCAGCAGGAGGAGGCCAAACATCATTTGCACGCGTGCTCTTTCCGCTCTTTCCACTTGAGAAAAGAGAGAGAAGGGGGCATTGTGGAGGTGAAGGGGGTGGGGTTATGGCCCAGAGGCATCTTCGAGATACTCACTAAATATTTGCGGATAAATGGTGAAAATTTTGACTGCTTTTGTAATAAACTCGGTTGCGATTTACGCCGTTGTTGTTTTTGGCCCATTAAAAGCCAGAACGAGAGTAATTGTGTGTTTGTCGTTAATTCTCCCTCACACCCACTCTTCTTTCTTGACTTTCCGTTTTACGGTTTGTTTTGCTTTTTGGCTTTCACTGAACACCACTTCACTTCACAACACTTTTTGGCCAGGGTTCATTAATTTGCATATGGCATTTGGCATGATGAGCATGTGACACACAGAAGTAACGGTTACGGCGGCAGGACAACAAGGACTACGACCACGGATACGGCCACATTCATCGCGAGCCCGGCACGTACGTGAGACTAGAAGACCGACTCATTGCACTCGACATTTTTATATCCCTATCCCGATGCGAATACGATATCCTGGCATTTGCTCTCCTTCAATACGCTCTTCGCGTCCTCCGCCACCTTGTTGCTGTTGTTGTTTCGCGCGCGAAGCCAAGAATGAGAATGAGAAAGAGAACCGGAGTCTCCGACTCGAGACCGAAAAAACAACAGAGCGTGGTGGTCACACTGGAAAAATACCATAATAACACGCTGTGGGTGAGCGCGAGAGAAAGGAGAGAGAGTGGCATAGCGGGAGCGTGAGAGAGTGCAGAAAAATCGAAACTTGGCGGGACTAGGGGGCATTGGGGCATCTGAAAGACGTGTGCGGTGCACCAGACACGTAAAATCACTTAGGCATTCAGAATCATAGGGCCTTCAGAGAGCGGGAAGCAAGAGCGCCAGAGAGGAAAAGAAAGTAGCAAAAGGACCAATATCAGCGTTGCCAGATGAAAGAGGCTGTGCTTGCTCATTGTGATAACAGGTGGTAGCACTGTTTGAATGATAAGGGGAATAGAATAAAAATTTATGTGTGTAACGTGGGGAAAATAAACAAATAATTTTCTTAAAAAAAAAAAAAACACTTCCAGAGTGCATTAACCGTTGATGGAAATCCAATTTTAAAATTTTGTCATAAAAATATGTGATATGCAAAGCAAATCCATCTAAGGTATAATATTTAAGCCCATAATTTTTAAAATCCCTGGAGTTTCCTTTTTCTTGTTTTCGTATTTATGGCATTTCCTAAAGTTAAACAATATTAATTGCTCCACTTGGTGGTTCGTTTTGGCGCTCTGTTATGAGCCATAATCATCAAACAAAAAGTTAACCGACAAAATAAAAAATAAGAAATAATACTACTTAAACTCACTCTCTCAAACACGTGAGACCCGAGAGAAAAAGAGGCAGCCCTAGATTGGGGCTCTCTCACGCGCAGCCACCACCAAAACAATAACAACAAATAACGGTAACGACAGGGAGCACATCAAAAAGCAACCCTCAAATTTGTGTACAGCAATAACAAAAACAAGCGGCGCTCATGAATCAAAATATGGATATGGATTATAATGCGAGAGTAAAAATGGGGCACAAAAACACAAACACACATACATATAAAACACTCGGGCGATATAATCGACAAAAGGATGAAATATTACACGTTTTTCTTTCCGACATTTTTGTTTTTCGCAGACTTTGGGGAAAAGGAAAAAGGTTTATGGGCAATTTTACAGTTGCCGACAGCAATTTGCATTCACAAACAAACGTTCACAAAAGCAAATCAATTTGCAGAAACCTGTTACAAAGGGCCAGAATGAAGAGGTGGAAGAAGACGGTTGATGGTCATAAACATGTCTTGCCATCTCACTCCCACGCAATTGAGGTATGTATGTACACACATTTGAGTGGCATTTAATCATAACACAATTAACAAGCATGTGTCGATTGGTTGTGGTCAAAACTCTCACGCACTGGATAAACCAGATAAACTATCTCAATAAAGTCAATAAAAAAGACGGTGTGAAGTAGCAAAAAGGTTCCCACACACACGCACCCTCACTGACACACCTTCGTTTTTCATCGAAAAAAAAAATCGGGTTTTTGTTGTTGCCTTCGATGATGGTGCAAAAAATTCGATGATAATACGAAATCGTTACAGTCAAAACGCACTAAACTAAACATCTATACTTTTCAGCAGTGTACCTTTAGAATTACACATTAAAAGGTTACAAAAATAAATTATTTAGTTATAATAACCCTACATTAAGAACCTTTATATTTACAATAAAAGTTGTTAAAGATAAAATGTTTAACTAGTGGCGAAAAACAGCCAAAATGGTGAGCACTTTATTTCCTCTTAAAGGTTTGTGCTATCAAAGATCCACAGAGTTATATTTCTGTGTTTAGATTGAAATCGATACGCAATTTTGAAAATCTGAACAATCTATGTTTGTGTTTCCTATGAATGCCATGCAAACAAGAGTCGAAAATGGACATCATCCGCTCAAAATGTGATTCTGGCCAATAATCCACCCTACCCTCAGTCAAGCAACTAAAACTATCCAAAACAGGGGATAAATATCTCTCAGGTGCCAAATCATTTTTGGTTTGTTATTTTCGCATTTCTATCCGGCAACAAAAATGTAATTGAGTTAATAACAGACGAGCGAAATGTTTCGGAATCATCAGCACACAATCTTAGTTTTTGTTTTTGTTTGCTACATTGGATTTTGATTTTGGCAGCAGTTTTGCATTCATTTACCGAAAAATGTTGCTGTCTGCCTTTGCAAAGTTCGGTAACACATTTTTGACTGGAGGAGTGCAATGGGAATGTTTATTGAATTGAAATGGTTAAAACAGCCGTTCAATAGATTTTTACATAACTAGATTTGACAGATAAAATCGGTGGTGCAGCATATATAAATGCATTCTTTTATATTTGTTTATTGGCGGTTTATCCCCTAATATCAAAATTAATAAATAAAACCAACAATTTTTCATTTTTTTAAATTGGTTTATATGTTTCAATTTATGCCGTGTTTACTAGTATTATCTTCTCACTTTTCGTTCATAAATGACTGCACAGATATTACCATATAATATTTTGGTTGTCAATTATAATCGGATTTTGCAACTCATTCAGTCTCTTAACGTGATTAGGAACGTTATTTTGCTATTGTGATTAACATTTTTACAACTGGGTATATACATTACTAGAAATTTCCAGATAGTTTTAGTTTATCGCTAAATTTAATATACCTGCAAAGACAAAAAACAAACAAAAATTGGATTAGTATGTTGACAATAAACTTGTATTTTAATTAACATATGGCTAGTAATAACGTAAAGGTATATCGACTTAATTTGAACTGTTTATGTAAATAAATGTTTTTTATCATAATTAATTAATTAGGTTGATATAACCAGAAATATAGAATAAAAACGATTTGCCTTTTTGGGTTAATTAAACATTATTATCAAGATAATAATGATGGGGCCATATTATACATAATTCTTTTCAGTCTCCTTAAAAGATATACCGCATTGTCGGAACCCTTGTTAAACGAGCAATTAATGACTCTAAAACTGCATTGAAATCACGATTGAGATTCGTGCTGATTTGCCTGCATCAGTTGTGAACCGAAATGGCTGTGAAATTGAGATTTCCTACTTAAGCGCAATTAAAATTAACTTCAAATGAAATCGTTAAAACTGACGGGCATTAGGGGAATGGTCGCGCAACCGGGAGCGGTTGACTTGACCGGCAACTCCGCCCCGGAATCGCCATAAGGGCAGGGGAGTGCTCTGTCGGACCCTAGATTCGAGATCCCAGGCCAGACAGCATCGTTATGCCCCTGGTCCACCAAAACCACCCCACTTTCTTCTTCGACTGAGCGGCGTTGAATGCGCCGCAATCAATTTGTCGACTAATTGACATACATCAGACCAGTGAAGTGTGCTTAAAGCGCAATGAGAAATTATATTTTTAGCCCGGCATCGGTCGTTCCACCGCCTCACATCAGCCCCCCCGCCGATTCTTCTGGCTTTATTCGACTTTGGATGGCTTAAGACTTGCCGGGCGCTGCAGGGCAAAATGGAATCAAATCGCAAACACTCCATTAATGTGGACATCAAAAGGGAGGTGGTAGGGCTGTGGTGAGGTCATGGAGCAGAGCGAATCAAAAGTTAACAACAAACTTCCCATACATCATGCCCATAATTTCTCATTACAGTTCTATGGGAAACAGTTCACTTGGGTGAACTTCGACGCCTATTACATGGAAAATGTGCTGAATAGGTATTTGAATTATTTAGACCTAAATGTAAATATTTTAAACTGAATAAACACACATTTTTGTTATAAGTTTTAAGTATCAGAACACTCCAATTTAATTCTATATCTCGAAGTGTCTTTTGTTGTTATTTATATAGTTAGAGATTGTAGTGTCCTGTCCGAAAAATTTAATTGTCTATCTAATAGGTGACCAATTCGATTCCAGAACATCGAAATCTATTAAACACACGTACACCCATACCACTGAACTTAACATGATCAATTTTCCTGTCCGACATATTTAGTATTGACGTAATGAAGTTCTCCTGTGTTTTGATGTAAAAATCAAATACACGTCTTGAGATGAGTGGAGGCTATTAATAGCGGTTGTCAGTTGATGTACTAATTTTTCAGTGAGCCGCACATCCCATTGCCATTCCGATTCCCACTTCCACTTTCCCACCTCCCCAGGCAATCCCCTTTGAATTCCCCGAGCTGTCTGTTTGTCACTCAACATATGGCGGGGATAATTAGTTTGCCTTCAGTGGCAGCTCCCCGAGCATCCGACTTCGTTGGGTCTCTCTTTCCGTTCAATCTGTGCATCTCTATCAGCATTTGTATCTGTATCTGTATCTGTATCTCTCTCCATTGCTCCATCGTTCCATCGCTATCTTCGAGATGTGGGCACAATTGCATTTTGTTTCACATTTCCACAATCGCAGCGTTCGTCTGCAGCTGTCTACATTAATTAATTCCTTTGAATGCATACACAAAAGCATACACACGCACCCACAATCCGACTATCTATCTCGCCATCTCTTTCGACGGCGGTACTCCCGTCTCTTTCGCCCGACATCGAGTCTGGTTTGTGTGTACATATGTAAGTACTTTGGGTCCGTTCGTTGTTTATTCGGTTTTATGTTGTGTAATATATCAAATTGGAGTAGAGATGATGGCGAGCAATGTGAGATGCATTTAATAAATATGCAGATGCACACACGAAAAAACAACAGGCCGGGGATTATTTCATTGACATTCAGGCGAGCATTACGCTCCCATTACCCACCCATTCCGCAATCCGATTTGCACTCTGGTATTATCTGGCAGGTCTTTGAATTGACATGACGTTTGTGGGTTTTCATATTTTGTGAGGTGTGATAGATCATTTGTGACAAATTTAGCGATAGCTAAATATCCCAATCCAATTCAAGCATGAAGTATTTAAGGCATGAATCTAAGCTTAAGTCGGTATTTTGTAAGCTTAAACCATTCAAGTATTTCCATGTTATTGGTAAATGTAAATAAAAGATATGTTACAGTAGGAACACACGGCATTTTAACATACATATGTGTTAATAATTAAGAATGAAATATTCTTAAAAAAAAAAATGTTTATAATTTTTCTCTCTGCAGCAATATCGTTTAATGTATTCACCGCAATTAAGATTCCATTTGCATCTTTGGTTTGTTTTTAATGCTGATTTATTTATGCTCAGTTACGTGTATTTAAGCCACACAGAACCCTTCAAAGCATCATTATACACGTAGACTGATGAAGTGGCTGGAGGGAGGACGAGAGGTGCGACTAGAAGTTGGATGGATCAGACAGGTGAGAGAGGTCGGCTGAGGGGATGGAACTGGGAACAGGAATTGGATCTCCATTCCCTCCGGTGGTTTCACCTTTCATCTTCGAGCACCTGCCATGCAATAACCTGACACTTGAGACCGAAACTGAAACATATTTTCCGTTTCACACTCTCTAGCTAACCTCAGCTCACCTCACCTTTGCCTTTGCCTTTCTGCGGTGTGATTATCTCCCTCGCATTCCCCCTTATTCCAACCTAAAAACTCTTGTTTTGATTATGCTGATTGCAACAAATTTTATGGCCATTTTCGTTTCGGTGGCTTGCCTTCTGCTTCGTCGTTTGGCTTAAACATTTGTTTGCACTTGACATTAGCAAAGTCATAACACAAATTTCCTGCCATGCACAACAACAAAAACAAGAACCATAATAATAATGGTAAAAAGAATACATTGAAGGGACTTTAACAAATTGCTGTCCCAGCACTTGACAACAGTGCTGTCATTTTAGCCATTTTAGATGTGGTATATTGCAAAATGCTATTAAATTTGATTTAAAAAACGTTTAAGCTTATATTTGATACTTTAAGATCAAGTACTGATTACCCAAAACAAATATTATTTGCGTTGTTCAATGTTTTTTTTCACTTCTGTGTCGTTATAATTCCCAAAGGGTTCCAGTGTTGTCTGCATGAAAAGTAGGGAAGTATTTATATTATTTAAATTGAGTTATTTTATGCAAATCTAGCCATTTTATGGCTTAATATTCCGACACCACTTGCCATAGTCTAAACCACTTCAGACAGGTTTGCCGAGGGGAAGAGGGTGTTCAGGGAGGAGAAGTGAGGCGTTCAGAGGACAGACAGACATCCACAACAAAACGGTAAAATTGTCATTTACAAAAGCAAACGCGTGCACAGGTAAAGGCGGCGAGTAAAACTCATAAAAAAAATACGAGAGCAGAAAAAAAAGCAGGGCCCACAATAAATAAAACAACCTACCTACGGCTACCAAACGCTCGTCGCACGTGAAAGTCAACGAACTGGAACACCCCTCCTGGAGCACAGAGCACCGAGTAACCCCCTTTGGAACACATCCTCCCGCAATACTTGACCCACGACTCTTGACGCTCACTGTCTGCCAACTCTTGGCAGTCACCGCAATACAACGAATGAAAAAGGTCTAAATTGCATGAACAACAGGTCCGGTCCAGCAGCAAACGGTATTACCCATGACCATTGATCCCCTCTTTTCAGAACTCGCTCCACACATAGCCGTTAATTTGTTACTGTCGCACAATTTACCCAGATAGGCTAAGAGAATCCATCCCAAATTGTATCCCGAAATGGCCAGTCAATACGGGTATAATCAACCCGAGATACTTTTGTTACCAAGAGATCAAGTATCCGCCAAGGGGAGCGTGTAATTCGGGCAATTGAATTCGTGTTTTCCAGCTTTTTATGACTCTCCAACAAACAAATGTAAAAATAGCTTTAGGGGTGCGTAAAAAAAAGGTCGAAGGGATACAATCTGATCTGGGAATTCAATTGCAAAAGTCAGGAAAACATTTGGAAAAAATTATATTTATTTTATGGATTCCGGTCGAGCAAATCGCCATTTGGATGCGGAATTTACCTAGGTAGATAAAGCCTCAATCGTCTAATAAATACCCAAAACATTTAAATTTATTTTATTGCTCTGTCAAGCCATATTGTATATTTATCACATTCTTTATGATTACTGATAAAAACATGTACTTAAAAACACATACCTGAATTGCTTTTGCGAATAAGGTTTTGGTATATAATTGATTTTCAATACTTTGAGGGCAGTTATTGGAACCCCAGAATGGTACTTATCGCTTCCTGCTTAACGTTAAGAAATAAATTGCACAGCTCAGAGGAACGACTTCAGGAGCATTTCAAATAACCATTTGAATCCAGGGCAACCCATAACCCCTTTTCCATTTCATCCCCCCGATTATGTTCGTTCCGCTACAGAAAAAGAAAAGGAATTTAACGGACAATTTTATTTTGATTTCGTTACTCGATTCCTTCGGCCAGATTGGCCCAGCCCTGCGACGTGTACGTTTTATGGCCAATACGTGTTTCGCCCGACAATGAACAATGAATTTGTTCGGGCGTCTGTGTTTCAGTTACGACTCTAGCCATTTTTTTTTGTTACTTCTTAGGTCTGGCACCATCCATTTAATATTAGAGAATGGACAGGAATCGGAAACATTAGAGGGGAGAAGGTTCGAATCAGACTGCCCTTTCAGCAATCATTCACTCAATTGATATATTCGAATATGCATGGCGCGACATCAAAGGCCACCACCGCTGGGAGATCATAAGGTCAAGGGGTGGTGGTTCCGGGAGTTAAGGGTCTGATGGCTGTTGGTTAGAAAGCACGCTTAGAGCACATCGAGCCGTGTAATTAGATTGTCACACTGAAGTGGCCGCCGTCCTCAGCCGATGTCATTTCGCATTTGGCCAGAGCTATTGTGCTTGACTGAATCAGTTCTGTTTTACCCTCTCATAAGTTGCATATTTTGATTCTGATGTTGGTAAAGCTAAAAATTGTAGCCAATTACATAATTGGTTCGATTTTGCGTAAACTTTTCGGAGGAATTTGCATTGTGATTGTTTTGCACAGATTAAGTTTGGTCAACATGATAAACCTTTGAGACTCAATTATTATCGTCACTTAATAAATTATTCTCTTGAGAAAATAGAGAACTTTTTGTTAATACCTAATATCAACTTAAAGGGTATATCCACATTGGCCTAAAGGCAAGTGTTTGCTTCACTGTTTTTTTTTTGTCTGTCCGACTTCCCACGCAACTCGCCAACGAAAACATTTTGTTTACGTACCCATTTCATGAACAAACCGCACAGAAAAAAAAGGGGTTCCATTTAGTCGCGTGCCTCGAGTTATATTTTGTTTCAGTAACGCGAGACACCGCCTGAGTGTCATATGACCCGGCATTGAATGTAGAGGATAATCACCGCCTGGTTATTAATTAAATTTATGCTCGAAATAAATGCAAATAATTTGAATTCTCCTCGCTCGCAAACATAACAGCCGCAGACAGCACAGCAGGTGAACATAAAGGATGAGCTGGGAAATGGTGGCTGCCAAAGGACCTGGTCCATTCATTTAGTGTGTGCACACACTCACATTTGGGCGTATCTGTGACCTGACAAGGAGTAATTGCAAAATGCAATATGACAAACGCACAAAGATACTGGGCAATGTGCAGTGGCGTATCTTAAACACACCTGCATAAATAAAACATGGCCTATAGGCTAAAGATGATTCATACACAGGGGGCCCATACAGTTTGGTATGCTATGTATGTATGTAGTTATCCTCTTTATTTAAAAGATACTTTAATGTGCATATATTAAATTATCACCTTTTTTATGCAAATGGCCTTTTCGCCAGCCAAGTTTTAAAAGTAGTTGCAGTTATTTAACAACATTTTATATTTTCTAGACAATATTAAATTATTTGAAAATATCCTTAATTCCAAAATTATATAATTGAGTAGTGTTCTACTACGATTAAGAAAATGTTTGTTGTGGAAAATTTATTACTCAATTTAAACATAATCTTTGGACCATTTTTAGGCAAACAAGAAATCAACAAACCGTTTACCCTCTTCCATAAAACATCCTGCCCGAGGACACTGGCCAATGTGCAAAGTCTCAGGAAATCTCGCCTTATCTGTCTGACGGACCAAAGAAAACATTAAATATGAAATGTCGAGACGACAAATGAAAGCCAAAGAGGATATGAAAATAAATTCAAGATGATAAAATCAAAGTGTTGCAGACTACAGACGAAGCAGAAACAAAAACAAACAGCAGGAACAACGATAGAAAAGTGAAGAAAACTCAAAGTTGTCAATTTTTTTTCATTTGCCAAAGGCAAATGCAATTTGAAATGGTAAAAGGTATGAGGCTACAGGGGACACATATTTTAAGTCCAATAGGAAAGTAATTACCCAGCAAACTAGAAATGGTGCATAGATTGCTGGCAAATACAATAAAAGATATTTATATATGTTAATCTAATAGTCTGACCTTTTGTATATTGACCAAACGTTTTAAAATAATGGTGATTTAGTAACCATAAGTACTTTATTAATAATTTAATTTAAAAAAAAATTACTAAAGATTTTAAATATTTTTTAAACATACTTGACGTCCTCATTGGGAATTCCTCAGTTATTCTCTTACAATTAGGAAGTCATTTACGAAATATTCTATCTCAAGACAAGGAAGTCTAATAAGTCGCAATTTAATGTCCTAGTTGTTTATGTTTTAGCCATTAATTGATCTTTCCTGCCGTCAAAATCAACAATGTGAACTCGGGCGATATATAATCATAATATTGCAAAGAATTTTTTTATTTTTCCTCTTGTGTGCGGGTCAAACTCAAAGTTTTTCGCCCAAGCGATTTCGAGCCACAAAAAATGCCAAAAGGCCGCAACGATTTCGAGGCAATTAGGGCGTGGTCGCGCGGTTGAAACTGTGCCAATACTAACAAAAACAATGCCAAAAGGAAAGAAGAAGGCGCAAAGTGTGGAGAGGGCGAATAGTTGCACTCGTAGCTGTTTACAAAATGTGTTTGCTTTAGCATAATATTTAGATATTTTGCGGGCAAGTGTAAGAATTGATGGCAAACAATACGCGGATGGGCAGAAAAATAAGTCAACAGAATGCAAAAATGTTAATTGTTTGTTTGCACACACACACACACTTGACAAGATAGGTGTGTATCTGAAAATTGGTTGGCCATTGTCCAGAATTTGTGGCCAAACATCAAAAAGACAGGGGGAAATCAATTATATCGGTGTGAGCAAACAGTTTACCGCCCTTGTCGAGTGCCAATTAGTACCGGAATATCTAATCCGATTATCAGCAGGGTGCTCTCGAACGTTTGGCAGATAGTTAGAAAAGCTGAATTTACTGAAAAGATTTTTGTGAATGCCCCTTAAAAGCATTTTGGTTTTTCATTTATAAAGGAACTTTTCTTTTTTGCGAAACAAAATGCATTTAAAAGCTCTGAAAACGGGTATTACCTTATTCAAAATAAACTTTTTTAACATTTAATAAGGCTTTCATTGGCTTAAAATGTGAAGTAACATTGAATCACTTTCAAAACTATTACTGAACTATACCTCTATTATTTCATAAGCATTTAAAAAAAATCAGCTAAATCAAACAGTCAAAAATGCCTAGCCAAGCTGCTAAAAATGGTTCACACATTAAACTTGCACTTTAGTTGCGAAAAATGTAGGCAGATGATAGCAATTAATTGCAAACACCCCGTCAATGGGTCAGGTCAAGTGGGTGGCAGAAATCAGAAAAACAGAAGTGAGAAATGCTGACAGCCACGAAAAATGTTGTAGTTGGCCTATTAAAAGTCAGCACAAAAAGAAAAAGCGCCGAATGGTAAACGAAAATAAAAACAATTTACAATTTTATTATTTATAATTTCGGCGAATTTTGTGCGCTTGCCAAAAATACATTTCGATATCGGTCCATTCATGCATGAAGCAATGAAGAGGTGAAAGCAAATAAAAGATAAAGCATATTCGTTGCGGGAAATAGTTTATTTTCAACATTTGGTTGTTATTTCATTGTTCAAACGGATTTGTATTTAAATCTGATTTATTTTTCTCTATATATTATTTGTGTTGCTAACGAATAATGTGTGCGTATTTAGGCATTGAGTTTGCGTGCTAATTGACCGACTCAACTTTTATAGCAATTCGGATTTATATTGTCTGGGGTTCATTGCCACGGCATGCCAAATAATCATTTATTTCTCACCGACTTGGAGCAATCAAAGTGGCAAATTATATTAGCCATAAAAACATGTACCGAAGAAAAAGGGGAGCGTTTTGACTTTATTACAGACACTCAAAAAAATTATGAGGGTATTAAAATGATTTTAATGTTTTAATAGTATTTAATTGGTTATTATATGTAATAATAATTTGTAAGCTTTCTTTTCAGGATATTGAGAATTTAAAATAAGATTTATCCATGCAAATAAAATATTTAACTTAATATCGATTTTAAGCACTATACACCATAATATATGTATGCATTATAGTTTTATAGTTTAAAAATGTTGATCCAATTTTGCAATGCATAACTGTTTTGTTTTTCTGGGCCTATATATATCAGGCTAATTATTTTTTTAACCCAAAAATGTCAAAGCTGAAAGCCAACAACAGCAAAAACATCAAAAACAGCTAACCTTTTAACGTTGTAGCCAAAGTAATTTCTCAAAGCCCTCTACCTTAATCTTATTTTTCGCCCAGAGTTTTCGCCTTGTTTTCTCCTTCTTTTGGTAGTACACTTGCGGTCAAAATAATAGTTTTCGTTTTAAATCTGTTCTTATTTTGGCTATTAATGATTATTAAAAATGTACCAATGCGTAATTTCAGACGGTTAGTATATTTTTGCGTTTGCTTTTGAATACAAAAATTAATTCATATATTAGTATTTAAGGTGTCAAAGCGGGCCAAACTAAAATTGATTAAATTCATCGCTATTCCAAATATCATAAATTTGTGAGTGGCACCTTTAGGGCCATTATTTTGACCACAGCTGTATACACATTCATTTTATGGCCATTTGTGGCTGGCTGTTCGTTTGACTGTCTGTTGGTTGAAACCACCGGGTGGTTCTGCTCCGTTGACCGACAGCATACTGGTTGAAAGGGGCCGGGAAACGGGGTGGGGAATGGAAGTTGGTCGGTTCGCCCAGTTGGTTGCGCTTTGATTGCTTTGTGTCGTTCTCTGGGGCCAAATGGCTGAACCGAACTGTGCTGAGTTCAGTTGAGTTGAGTGACTGCCAGACCGCCAAAGTCCCCGAGTTATATTTCCCCTCTCTTCTTGGAGTGTGTGCATTACGTAGGAAATTAGTTTTAATCCACTTCCTCGTCTCCCGACGTCTTGGCCAAGTTTTTATGATGCCATTTTATGTGGCCGTCGTCCTTTAAAAATTGCTTCATAAATAAATAACAAGACATCAAGGACTTTTGGCCAAGGATACTCGCTTCATCGTCAATTAGTCTGTCACGTTCAGGTTGTACATCATTTGGAAATCTCTTTCTTGACTTGACGCCATCTCCTTAGCATAATTACTTGGGTTTATGGCCACAAGTATGCCCCTCGTTTTACCCCAATTAAATGTTAAGTAACCCGAAAAGGTCGTTAAACTCAAGGTACAGATAATTTGCCGCAGAAATCATTAGGAACTTGGGTTCTATGGTTATTGTGGCCAGAAGCTTGTTACCAACATCTATAGGAATATCCAGAAATATCTAGCTACCGTTTTTGTGGCACGTAATTATGAGAGTTATTTACCTGGAATGACAAAACAAAAAGAAATTGGATTAGCACTGGGAAGTAAACGCAAATAGCACGGTCTGTTAATTAACATATGACTGTTTTGTTAAATACGATTGTATAAGATAACGAGGAAAATTATCTAGATCATGACACCTACTTTTTTATAATTTTCGGAGTTCAAAAGGTCAGTGGCATGTTCTTTTATAATTAGATTATAAATAAATGAGTAAACACTACAAATGGCTTGGCTTTGAAAATAAAATATTTGATTCATTGCTAATAGTTATCGTGGCATGATCCACCTGTCTATCGATCAATCTTCCGCTTTGGTTGAGTTTTTCGTTCTTTCAGCTGGGGAATGGTTCCCACATTAAACGTGAAATAACATTGCCCATCAATCCCAAACGCTGGTCAAGAAAGAGAGCAGGTAGCTAAATGAGGTTCTTTTAACAGAGAATGAAGCATCTTCAAAAGTGAGGCAAATTATCTTTTTAGATGCACTTCAACATCGGTCAATTGCCTTCCACAGACTGGAAAAGAGAGGAAGGTTCTGTGTCTGTGTATTTGTTTGAGCGAACCTGCGAAGGTGGTCCAGTAAACATAACCTCATCGCAGGTTTATCTGTCAATCTCTCGCTGGCTCAGCTCCATCTGACCATCTCGCTCTATCCCGTTTTACCTATGCAAACACAATGAGCGGCCGAATGACAGATACACACACACATTCATAGAATAAAGAAGAGCAAGAACAGGCAAAGAAGAAGACGAAGCAAGAACAATGGGAATATATCTCAGGTTGTGTGTGACGACAACTAATGGATGAGCTTTGCTCCCGCTCTGCCTCCCTCTTTTGCGCCTCTTCGCTCTTTTGCTCTCTTTTCAGTCCCCATTTGTTGTTGGCGATTGGCAAAATTCAGTTTGAAATTCCGTTTCCATACGAAGCGCAATATGCAGAGTGAGCGGAGAATACATCAACACTTACGCACTCACATATACATTCACATACAGTGGTCCTCCGGAAGTGAAAAGATACAGATTGATTGCACTATATTAAATCATTTATTATTAAACTAACAATTAAGCAAACAAATATTATAAAACCATATCAAAGCTACAATTATATGTATAAGTATCTTAAAAAAGCGATATTTGAGTTGCAATATTAATTTATACTTTTGCGCTTGACTATTAAAAAACAATTAATTTTAGGGCCTTTTCTTAAAAGAAGCTTAAAGTAAATTTTATTACCGAATCACGAAAAGGACAAGAAAACGTTTAACCATTAAATTAATGGTTCTTTTTAATCAAAGCAAAACCAGTTATTCAATAACTTGAAAACAAATCGATCTTCATTTGAAAGCAATTATTGAGCTACTGTTGCTGTTTGCAATTCGTTGATTTGTGTTGAGTGGCCAAATAAAGTTAGCACCACCCCTGGAGTTGCACTCCAATCTCCACTCACTTTATCTTTTCTGTCTGCCCCCATATAGACATCTCGCAATTATAACTTTTCCGCACTGCATCAGCAACTCTTCTGGCAATCCAAGCCATTCTATACAGACCGATTCCTAGTACCCGTCCATCCATCTTCAATTTTGGCAAGTGAAGCCCAATGAACAAACGAAAGAGGGCTAAAACAGAATCAATCTACAGATGGAGTGCTCAAGTGTGTGTGCATGCGTTTGTTAGATACATTCTTACAACAGGTAATAGGTTGGTTACCTGGTTGCCTGGCTCAAATGCTTGAAAATAACCCAACTCAAAGGAACTCGAAATAAAGGGGCAGCGGAGAGAACGCTTGGTAAGTGGCTGGCCAATTTCTGTTGCTGCTGCAGTTTTTGCAGCTGCACATCAGGCTGACAAAGACGATGGATGCTACCTGTACAGCAAAAGCAACCAAACGGAGTGTGTTATCCTTCTAGGCATACAGCTGTATTCAAAAGAATAGCTCGCAAGCCAGGGATTAAAGGCCATTATTAAAGGCCTGAAATATAAACTTTTATAAATAAGTGTTTTAAATCAGGTCTTAATTTGATAGATTCCTTACATCCAATATTAAATATCGTAATAAATGTTGGTACTCATATGAAACTTCTCATGTTTTGATTTTTATTTACCAAACTTAGATAATATATAACATTGAAGTATGAATTGTTCCCTAACTCTTCACCTACAATTCCTAGTATCTTGAACGCAACTGTTGGTCAGTGTGTGTGTGGTGGACATGTTCCTCTGTCAATAAGCTCCGTGTTTCGTTTTTGACCCATCTCCGCGTTCCATGTTCTTCGTTCCTTTGTTTGGTTCATTGTTCCTGATTGAACTGCTTTGGATTAGGAGGAGTTAGCTGTGCGAAAATCGAGATGGCGATATGGCCGGCAGGTATTGTTTAGATTACATGCAACTACCAACAACTGCGAACGACGGCAGATGCTTTTGTTCGTCTTTGGAAGTGTATTTCTCCTCCTTCCGACACATATCTTCCACTTTTGGGCTGTGTTCCCTCTTTCACTCGTTGCAATCATTATAGACCATTACACGCTTTGGTTGCAGCTGCTCTTTATTATTTAGCTATTTTTGGCTTGGATTATCCGGCGATAATTAGAAGAACCTTTAAGGGTAATTGATTGATTACCGCCTAATCTGGCAGAGCGTAAAAAGGGGAATGAGGGCTGCCATAAGGATAAAGTAAGCCATAGATTAAGTCCCAAGTAATCACACTCGAAAATAACAAAGAGACAGTACTCCTTGCACCCAGTGCCCCAAAAACCATTGCTCGTAAAATCTGTTTCAGGCTTGAGTGCTCAACACCTCATAAAAATATATCCATAAAACTCAACTCTTTGCAAGAGGAAATGGAGTGAAACATTTTTGATTTCCTCAATGAAAAGTGACACCAATTTGACAATAATTGGATTATGAAACAAACTGTTGCTGTTTGAAATAAACAATCGAGTAAAGGAAAAGAAAAAAGGAACTGGAACTCGGAAACCCAATCATTCATTCATGCATATCATCATCATTTATAAAAGCATGAGGACTTTACCCCTTGTCTGCCCTGGGAAAGAGTGTGTGGTTGGGGGTGTTTGGGTGCATTGGAAAGTGGTTTGAGCTATGGAAGCAATTCACTTTCAAAGTCAGTCCACTCCGACCAGGAGCCTGCTCCCCAGTTGCATTTCCATTTCTCCAACCCGTAATATGCAAAGTTTTCTTCAACATTGCACACAAAGTTAAGCTCTACTTTTGCTGGCCAACAACATTAAGGTCAATGTATCTCATACCCCCACTTGGAACTGGGTCAACTTCCTGTTTAGTCCCCTCTGTTCGTGCCGCTTTCGATTTTGTTGCATTTCTCGGACAGTAACCCTTTCTCTCCTTGAGCACGCGATCACAATTAACCGGCATTTAGTAACTCAGACGCCTGGCGGGTGGATTGTTCCCTCGAAACTATAACTCATTGGATACAGAGAGAATAAATTGCTATGGTAGCCAGCTTATTGTAGTCTTTTAAGCGCGAAAATGTACTCTTGGTTAAAAAAAGGGGGGAACTAAAAACAGCTTTTTCAGGGAAAAATTTTGCAGCGCCTGGATTGAAGTAACTTTTAAAATGGGTTCATTGTAGTATATTAATCTGATTCAATCCAAAATACCATTGAAATTCTGTAAAATTGTGACACTTTTTCCTTGTGGCGGTGGCAACCTTTCCCTATAAACATCTTTCGCTTCAAAAAATGTTACGGCAAAAAATTCACACAACTGCCTTTAACGATCCGAACACTTGTCCAAATGTTTGCCCGCTGAATTCACAATGAGGCATTGGAGAGAATAAACCAAACCCGATACAGAAGCAGAACGATTCATAGCCAAAAACTCAGCCGAGGGGCACGAAAACAACCAACCGTAGCGGAAGGCAAAAAGCGAACTCAAAAATTTGTTATAATAAAAAAAAATAAAAATAAAATTATAATAAAAATTTATTATAATAACTGGCGGCCGACATAATACTCAAACATGCATTATAAAATATGTACTTGAGCATATCTACGCAGATAATGTGTGCAGCATACTGTGCATTTCATTATTTTATGGTTGTTGAAATTCCAGTTGTTGCTAATCGTAATGGTAAATGGTAATTTATAGGTATATATTATTTTTAAAAATTGTGGCTGCGTTAGGAAAATATAATTTTAGTTTCTCCCCTTGTTAAAGCTTTATATTTATTATATTTCATGTATTTTTTATCATTGCCAATAAAATTATCCATTTTGGTTATTTATTTTTATACCCTTGCAGAGGGTATTATAATTTTGGTCAAAAGTGTGCAACGCAGTGAAGGAGACATCTCCGACCTTATAAAGTATATATATTCTTGATCAGGATCACCTCCTGAGTTGATATAGCCATGTCCGTCTGTCCGTCTGTCCGTCTGTCCGTCTGTCCGTCTGTCCGTCTGTCTGTCCGTCTGTCTGTCCGTCTGTCTGTTTCTACGCGAACTAGTCTCTCAGTTTTAAAGATATCGAATTGAAACTTTGCACACACCCTTCTTTCCTTTGCACGCAGTATATAAGTCGGAACGGCCGGGATCGGCCGACTATATCCTATAGCTGCCATATAACTGAACGATAGAAAACGCCATAACTCTGGTGTTTGTAAAGTTAAAAAGTTGGGATTTTCTATGGCTTTTTTATTTGGCCAATCAATTCGACCTACCAAATTTTATAAGGATCGGCCGACTATATCCTATAGCTCCCATATAACTATAGGAGATACCATAACTTTGGTGTTTTTAAAGTTAGGAAGTTGGGATTTTCTATGAGTTTTATATTTGGCCAATCAATCCGACCTACCAAATTTTATAGGGATCGGCCGACTATATCCTATAGCTGCCATATAACTGAACGATTGAAAATGCCATAACTTTGGTGTTTTTAAAGTTAGGAAGTTGGGAATTTTATGAGTATTTAGAATGCATAATATGAATAATTTTGGAGAATATTATTTACAGAATATTCTGCAAGGGTATATCAACTTCGGCTCCGCCCGAAGTAAGCTTTCCTTTCTTGTTGTTTAATAAATCATCTTAAATAAACCCTCTTAAAATTTTTAAAATGACTTTAAATCAAATTTAAATAAAAAATGCACAAAAGTGGTGCTAAAATTAACTAGATTTTCGTTTGGTTAAATGTTTCTCCGCATCGCTTCATACGCAGAAATGCATAAGTGGCAGGAGCCCAACATGAACATTCAAAGACCATTAACCCATTAACCAATGGAGTTCCCCTTCCCACCGGATTTGCTAATGCGACTGCGAATGTCAAGTGGCGTTGTACAATGCAGAAATGCAGAATGCACACATGAGCGATCCCCGTTGAAAGTGGATGACATGCAAAACGCAGCCGCTGGAGTGCAGTAAGATGCCCGGGGCTTTCCCCTTTTACCCTGTTTCCGAATTGGTAAGCGCTCGTCAGGCGGTAAAATTTTGTTAATAATGCAACCATGGGTGAGCATCGGAAATGCATGTTGTATTGTATGTTGGCTCTGATGTTTCTGCTTGGCTCGAAGTTTGTCACACAGGAAACAAGTCGAGCCAATAACAACACATCACTTTGAATTGAAACAGGGAAAAGGCTGTAACTCCAACTGCTATTTTGTGTTCAATACAGTCTACGAGGAAGAGAGGGGGTTAAAAATCTGCTAATCTCACTTGACAACCAGATTATGTTTGGCGGCATATTGTTTGCCAAACTTTGGTGGTTGTTTTTTTGAAAGCCATTTTTGCATGTGCAGCATTAATTTACATTTGAATATCATATTTCACACATTTGGGAGTGCGATCCACAATACTGATTTACGAGCATATTTCCTTAATTATAAATATGTCTAATCTGTATTGTATTAAATATTTAAAAAAAAATTATTTGTATTGTAATATTGCATTTATCACAACTTTAAACTAATTAGGAAACCACCATAAAATTAAATCTGAAAAATAAATTGGAGAGCATTTTAATTTATTCCAAATAATTATTTTTATTTCTAAATCAAAGAAGGAAAAACTAGTTTTGCTAGTCTACATTAAATATGTTTTCTATCTATACAAAATTTTATCTAAGGTTGGATTAAAGATTAATCCACATTTTGATTTGGTGCATCGTGAAAAACAAAAGCTATTTATCTGTTAAGAGTATAACACAATAGACACAATTAGGGTCTTTCAAAGAATTTCTTTCATAGTCTTTCGAAAATACAATTATTTCCTGCAATTCTCCATTAATAACAAATAAATACACAATTCCCAAAGCTTTCTTTCCCTCTCTTTATTACTATCCTTTTCTCACTCTTTTTCTCTAATGTAGAGAACTTGTGCGGTTGATTGCAACGTTGCCAGACTTCACTGGCAAACGTCGAAAATTAATTATGGCTCCCCACACACACACACAAAAACAAGAGCGGAGCGATACAAAAACAACAACATTGAGCGGAAGGGGGGATGGAAATAAACAACATCCAACATATGCAGAGTGCAGACAGGACGACGACGATGAGGATAAGAATGAGGATGGGGCGGAAGTGAAATTGGAAGTGGAACTGGCAGAGAAGGACGTGTGGAGCAGCATAAGGTTCAAAAGTTGGGAGTTTGCGCGGCAGCCGCAAAAAAACCTGTACACAAATTATCTATAATAAAAATGCAAAACTTTGCACACGCATATATACATATACAAACCAACCATATGTACGAATGTACATTGAAAAAAGGGTTGAAGAAGCGACATGTCGAAAATCAAAAACTCTCGACTCTCCAGAGAGCCAAAAAACACAGCAGCAATAACAACCAGAGAAACAAACGGGATAAATGACAGATGAAACGCACGGGGAGAGTAAAGGACCCTTCTGCTAGTTTGTGTGTGTGTGTTGTGTTGTGTTGTTCCTGCGAACGAAGGTGAGCAACGAGTAATGCTCTGGTTCTGGTCTGGAATCGGGATTTAGTTTGTCGAAAACTTCCTTCTCGACTCCATTCCATTTTCATTGTTCGTCCACTGCTGGTAATGAAACCGGAATAACCCCTAATGAAAACAGCACAACACGGGTGCACAACAATTGTTATTGATTAAAGGGGAGTGAGATACTTAAACTCACTCAATACACGGTAGCGGTTAGACAATTTTGGAAATATGTAATTTACCAGTTTATTCATTTTACGGCTATTGAAAGAAAAAAATATTTTTTATGCGACTTCACATTTCTTTTAAAGTTAAAAAGCTAAGAAAATTAATGTCTTTATCAAGGTTTAATTAGGTAATTTTTTCAGAATCTTATAAATTTGTATGGTAATAAAGTTGTATACACGAAAACTTTTGGTCAATTGTAAATTCCGCAAAGTGCATCTAAACAGCTAAACATCGCTGTACGGTACATGTCTAACCGGCGAATAGCAGCCGCATATCCGTCCACGCCATATTAGACAGAGGCAAAAATAATTTATGCCCAGGCTACGTCTGCCCCCTTCTGCTCTCCATAATGACCACAGCCACAGTTCACAACTGGCAACCGACAGTGGAAATTCCGCTCTGGGATGATACATGGACCCAGCATCGGAAATTGGTCGATTAGTCGATGGGGAAAATATTTGGAATGTGCCACAACAATAAACGACACGAAAGCCTGCGATTTCCTGAGAAGTGTTGGAAAACTTATTTACATCCTAAATAGTATTGCCTACTATTTTGCGTTATTTCTTTTTAATGATTTTTATTTTCCAGGGTTTGTTGAATTTCGATATTAAGAAAACTATGCAGGTTTTGACTAAAATAAATTAAATATTTTTTTGGCTTGGAGACTTTTAAATATTTTTTTCTAATAAAATCTTTTCGGTCATAGATGATTTTCCATTTTACCCATGGGAAGTTGACTTCGCCACGAGGCTTCATCTTTTGACTGGCTCGCTCGCATTCCCGTTGTTATTGGCGCTAATTCCGACGTGCTCCCAAAAACAATTTCCTGAGAGCGCATTCGCGATTGCCGTCGTCGTCGTTTTCCACATCGTCTTTTGGCCACTTCGACTCGCCCCGATTTTTTAATAGATAGATACACATCGCAGCCAGCGGTGCGCGATTAACCCCCAAAAAGATGTGTCAACTTTTTACTCAACCGCCAAATGGCCAACCCCAAGGATTCGTCTCATTTTCGGAATAATTTGATTATTTTGCTATTAAGACCTTAAGAATTCTAGAAGCTAATTTTTTTTGTTGGTGTTGCAATTTCTTATTTATGAGCATTAAGTGCTTGTAATTCCCCTAAATAGCTAATGAATAAAAATAAATATATAAATAAACAAGAAAGGAAAGCTAACTTCGGGCGGAGCCGATGTTAATATACCCTTGCAGAATATTCTGTAAATTATATTCTCCAAAATTATTCATATGATGCGTTCTTAATACTCATACTTCTTTTGAATTTGAAATATCTACCCTTTCAAGCCTCTTTTAGAATGCAAGGGAGTAACAGTAACGGGCAGTAACGGTCATAAAATAAATTATATAGGATATAGTTGGCCGATCCTTATGAAATGTAGTACGTCGGATTGATTGGCCAAAAATAAAACCCATAGAAAATCGCAACTTTCTAACTTTACTAACACCAAAGTTATATAAAAGTTGGAGCGTCTCAGTTTTAACCAGGCACTGAAGAAAACCGGTACCGGTACCGGTACCGAAACCGGAACCGTTTTCTTTTTACGGAACCGGAATCGGAACGAAACCGAAATTTTAATTTTCGATGGAACCGAAATTGGAACCGGGACCGATTATTTGGCATACTGTGGAACCGAAACCGGAACCGAAATCGATATTCTTTTTTTGAGAATGAGTCTCGGATTTTAAATCATAAAATATTTCATCATAGTACAGTTCTAACCAGGGACTGAAGAGAACCGGTACCGGTACCGAAACCGGAACCGGAACCGTTTCCTTCTTACGGAACCGGAATCGGAACGAAACCGAAATTTTAATTTTCGAGGGAACCGAAATTGGAACCGGAACCGTTAACAGATTTTTATAGGAACCGAAACCGGAATCGGAACCGGTATTCCAATCGGTTTCACTCCCTGGTTTTAACAAGAAAGGAAAGCTAACTTCGGGCGGAGCCGAAGTTGATATACCCTTGCAGAATATTCTGTAAATAATATTCTCCAAAATTATTCATATGATGCATTCTTAATACTAATAAAAATCCCAACTTCCTAACTTTAAAAACACCAAAGTTATGGCAATTTCAATCGTTCATTTGGTAGGTCGGATTGATTGGCCAAATATAAAACCCATAGAAAATCCCAACTTCCTAACTCTAAAAACACCAAAGTTATGGTATTTCCTATAGTTATATGGGAGCTATAGGATATAGTCGGCCGATCCTTATGAAATTTGGTAGGTCGAATTGATTGGCCAAATAAAGAAGCCATAGAAAATCCCAACTTCCTAACTTTACAAACAGCAGAGTTATGGCATTTCCTATCGTTCAGTTATATGGCAGCTATAGGATATAGTCGGCCGATCCCGGCCGTTCCGACTTATATACTGCGTGCAAAAGAAAGAAGGGTGTGTGCAAAGTTTCAATTCAATATCTTTAAAACTGAGAGACTAGTTCGCGTAGAATCGGACATACGGACATGCTTATATCAACTCAGGACGCGATCGTGATCAAGAATATATATACTTTATAAAATCGGAGATGTCTCCTTCACTGTGTTGCACACATTTTACCAAAATTATATTACCCTCTGCAGGAGTATAAAAATAACTAAAGTATTTTTGTTAAAAAAAAAAAAATCCATCAAATATGTTGAACAAAACCAACATTTTATTAGAACCCAGAATCAAATTTATTTATCTAGCATCCAGCGGAAAAAAAAGGGACAACCTCGACGAAAAAAAAAAAACGGGAAACCACAAGGATTCGTGTAATTTGCTGCACAAGTCTCGACGCTAGATGAGAAAACTTTCCCAGATTTCCAAGAAATCAAAGCAATTTAATTAGGGAAAAGCCAAAAACGGAAAGTGTTGGTGGGAAAGGAAGAAAGGGGAGTTAATAGCCCGATGCGTTGCTCTGGCAACTTTTGCCAACTTTTTTGCAGCTTTGAGATGAGGTCGAGGCTCTTTTGTGTGCCAAGATTAATGATGTGACTCGATGAGGATGACGATGCTTGGCATTGCGACAAGGAGTTTTTAGGGACCCTTCTATATGCTAATCAAATTTTTATTCCCCGACATTGTTCTTGGCCTTGCCTGGAACTCGTAAATCATTGCACAAAAGCGAAAATGCCAAGAGCAATTAGACACAACAAAGAACAAATGCACTGATAACAACTCCAGTCCAGAGAGAAATTGCTGGAAAATTATCGTGAGAGAAAACGAAAACTTGGTAGAGCGTCGCACCCAAAACTCTCAGTTGATAAGCAAATAAAATTTATAGCGAATGAAATAATGGGCACATGGAATAAGTTCCAATAAAGTTCTTTATAACACGAACATTAGCACTTATAAGCAAATATATATATATATATATATATATACATATATACATGTACGTACATATGTAACCATTATGAGTAATTAAAAGGATCGTTGAATCATTATCGCGATTTTAACGAAATATACAAAAATGGTGAAATTAATATGTTGCTAGCTACATATGTTAACGATTTATTCGTAACCACACAGTATTGTGGAACTTAAAAATATCCCTTTTTTTTGTTTGCCTTAAATTGAATTTTAAATTTTTTCAACATCTACTGTATTTGCACTTGAACAGACAACAAGTTATCGCTTATCACTTGGTTAATCCCATATAAACATTACGAAATGTTTTACAAAAATAAAGTTTCTACACAATCAAAACAGTAACCTTGGTAAGGTCTCATTTATTTATTGATTAAAAAATAATACAGACCCAAACTGTCACCGCACAATTAAACCATGTGAAAATTTAAATAGGCGACGATTCTAATGGCGCCTAATGGTCCGGAAAATCGATTTCACCTTAAACAGAATTTAATGACTCCTTGTCACGCGTCAACGCAAAGACAGTGCGAAAATCGAAGAAATAAAAACAAATCGAATAATATTGGCTCAAACGCTTACTACAAATAAATTCCAAGGGTGAATTCCTGGTCGACTTTCTAAATCGAGTTTAAGCCGAAATCCCAGAGCGATTTTCCCCAGACAATAATAATAGCAATCAATCAACCGGTAGATGGAAAAACATTTTCAGTGTAAACAGTGCCAACACGCCTTTGTATAAATTCGCTTACCCCCTTGTATCGCATGTAAACAGTGTAAATGTCGATAACATTATCGGTACTGAGTAGAATTAGGGTCAGTGTAGATTAGGAAATCGAATTGTTAAGGAGTACGACTCGAGAAAATCACATTCCAGTTATATTTAACGAAATGCTGAATATTCATTTTAAAAAGTTATTAAATAACCCAAACCAATTTTTGTAAACATAAAAAAAGAAATTCTTTGGCATAGACCGATTTAAAACTAAAAACTAATTTTTGTAAAATTCATATCAGGATCGTTGTTTTCGATATTTTGTAAGAACTTAAAAAATTATTTCTTCACAATGATCAATAACATTTATACATTTTAAAGCATTAAAAACTTCTAATTTTGTTAATATAAAAATTGAAACCAAACTAATTCTTTATCGTTTTAGATTACCAACTAAAAAAAAGCAACAGGCTTGTTACAAGTTTTTTATACCCTTGCAGAGGGTATTATAATTTTGGTCAAAAGTGTGCAACGCAGTGAAGGAGACATCTCCGACCCTATAAAGTATATATATTCTTGATCAGGATCACCTCCTGAGTTGATATAGCCATGTCCGTCTGTCCGTCTGTCCGTCTGTCCGTCTGTCCGTCTGTCCGTCTGTCCGTCTGTCTGTCCGTCTGTCTGTCCGTCTGTCTGTTTCTACGCGAACTAGTCTCTCAGTTTTAAAGATATCGAATTGAAACTTTGCACACACCCTTCTTTCCTTTGCACGCAGTATATAAGTCGGAACGGCCGGGATCGGCCGACTATATCCTATAGCTGCCATATAACTGAACGATAGGAAATGCCATAACTCTGCTGTTTGTAAAGTTAGGAAGTTGGGATTTTCTATGGCTTATTTATTTGGCCAATAAATTCGACCTACCAAATTTCATAAGGATCGGCCGACTATATCCTATAGCTCCCATATAACGATAGGAAATAGCATAACTTTGGTGTTTTTAGAGTTAGGAAGTTGGGATTTTCTATGGGTTTTATATTTGGCCAATCAATCCGACCTACCAAATTTTATAGGGATCGGCCGACTATATCCTATAGCTGCCATATAACTGAACGATTGAAATTGCCATAACTTTGGTGTTTTTAAAGTTAGGAAGTTGGGATTTTTATTAGTATTAAGAATGCATCATATGAAGAATTTTGGAGAATATTATTTACAAAATATTCTGCAAGGGTATATCAACTTCGGCTCCGCCCGAAGTTAGCTTTCCTTTCTTGTTTTAAGTAGAAACGGAAACTATTTGCGAATATCATAGATCACAATCAAGTTAGTTTAACCTGCCATAAACCGGTTACTAGCTGCTCGCGAATTTTGCGCACCAATTAAACGTGGCTACATATGTATACTTGATGCTATGCTTTATTTATTTATGTGTAATTTTTGACAATACCCTGCAATTGTTGTAAATGCAAGTGCAATAGAATATATGGGCGGTTTGTCGTTAGCCACGCTTATTCATTCAATTTGCTGGCACGTTTTGTACGATTGCATTACACACGACAACCCTGACCTACAAAAGCGGAAAATAATACAAAAAAATCAAGCAAATCCAACTGCTTGTTTTTGTTGCTCTTGTCTTTGCTTTGCATCGAAAATTGTTTGTGCTGTTTGGCTGGCGCTTGAGCAGAGTTTACATTGAATGTTATAAATAAATTAAAGGAACACACAAACACGCGTGGGTGTGTGTGCGAGGGGCCGGACAGTCTGAGTTTCCAAGCGATTCACGACTAGCATTCAACGCTAATTGCAGTTGATAAGTGGACAGCATTCCTCAACGCCAAGCAGCTATGCCAGAACCCATTATTATTTACCCAGACCCAGAATGGCGGTGATAATTCTAGCTAAGTGTTCTTCTCCTTGTCTAAAAAATGTTCTTTATTCTAACATTAAAAGTCTATTTTGCATTTCGTTGACCTCAAAGATGTTATACTCAAAAAAAAAACAGTTGAAGAATAATAAATACAAAAAAAATATTGTTAAAATTAAATAAAAGTAGTTAAGCCAATTTGTATAAGTTATATAATTATAAAGTAATAAATAGTTAGGTATAGAAAGTGAACAGTTTTTCAGTAACAATTTTAACACTTTCTACGTTTTAGAAATGATAATTTTTTTAATATGTTTAAAAGTATGGTAAAGGTTGATTACGATTTTTAAAATAAATAATGCTTAGAAGAACTATGTATGTTCTTTAAAGATTTTAGAGAATTCTAAAGAAATTATTCTATCATTAAATTATCAATATTATGATAAGCTATAAAATAAACAACCCAAATTAATTCGTCTGCCTTTTATCATGTAATTATTTCTTCCATAATATTTATGGCCCTGGCAAAAACGAAACACGAACAAAACAAACCAAAAAAACAAAGTTGGTGAATTTTTAGTTTTTATGGCTTTTGGTTGCTTTCTTCCCAGACACACACACATAAAAACAGGAGGGTTATATGAGCCACATTTACATTTACTTAAGACAGTGACAGATACTTTCTCTTTTCCCCGCTCGAGTGATGAAATTCGTGTTAAAAATAGAATAGCGAGCGAGTGAAGAGCGAGAAAGGAAAATAGTTGTCTCCTCTTCCATTCATATTTGTGATTTAATTTTTTTTAACTATTAAATAAAATAGTATTTTTTGTCACTGTACAATAACCGAATAGTTGAATTGTTGGAGATGTTTACAAAGTTCAAGTGTTTGGGAGCAGCTGCGCAGCCAGCGTTTCGAGAGAGCGCGTTTATTTTTAGCCCAAAAACTAAGAGCAGCGAGAGCGAGCGCAAAACAGCGAGAGGACAACATGCGCAAAGTGCATTTTAAAAATCAAAATCGGATGCTGCACGCTCTCGCCCTCAAAATTTAGTGTGATTACGAGTGTGATTTTTTTGTTTTAATTTTTTTTCTCACCTGGTCGATCCAATGACTGTCTGCGACTCATTGGCAATAGATTTGTGCTTCTTGTGTTGTGTGGTTTTTGGGGGGTTTTAGTGACAAACGTCGGCTATTGCAATATTATGCCAAATTTTATTGCTTCATTGGTTATTTTTTGTTGTTGCTGGCTCCGTTTTTGATGTTGCTCTTACTTATATTCTTTTTCCGCGCTGCTTCTTACTCAATTCTATACACTCAACACACAAGCACACGGACATTTTTTTAATTTCATTTCACACGCGACTGTTGACTTTCTTTTTGCCCCTCTCTATCTTTCCTTTTTTCACACTCTGAGAACACGACAGATGTTGTTGTTGGGGGCTTTTGATTTCAGGTGTTGTTGCTCCTACTATTGCAATTTGTGACGTGTTGTGGTGATTTGTTTGTTGCTGGCTTGTTTTTAAAAACGCATTTTTGACAACACACACATGGGAATCACTCAAACGCACACACGGATGCAGCCAGCACACACAAACACACACACTCACGCTCGCGCGTCACGTCAATGAACGCAGTTGTTGTTTTCGTCACTGAATATCGCTTTTTCCATACATTTTGCTGGTTAATCGAAGCACTTGATCAGCAACTGCTCATCTGAGCCTTGTTTATTTACATTGCCGCACGGGGCTAGCGCATTTTCTGCAAAATTATTCGTTTTGCACGGCCGTTTCAACGAGCGCCGCCGCCGCAAACAAAGAGAAATGGTGAATGTAGTGTGACCGCAGCCTATTTAACGAAATATACCATTAGCATTAAGGAACAATTTTATAAAGGAAAATTAGGGTTGCCACCTGTCTGCCGAAGTTTCTCAGGTTGTAAACAAACAATATATTCATAATTACAGACTTTATTATAATGATTAACTTTACTTTTAAAAATTTGTATAGTTCCTTTTAAAAGCACTTACTTAGAGTTCTCTAAGCTATTAGTTGTTGTTGTTTTTTTCATTGTGTTTATATATATATATACATATTTTACTAGTTGTTTGTATTATAAATTTTGTTCTGTAATGTATTTAAAATAAACATTACCCCTTAAATTAATAGCATTTATTTTTAAATAAACAGTGCAGGCTTTAAGGTTTTAAGTTGTTATATCAACATAAAGTGCAATATTACGCTATATATTGAAATGCGGAACTAGAACTATCGCAACAGCCTGACAACCCTGGATAACACGAAACATTCGCTCGCGCAGACATTAGGTCGGGGACGTGTGGTAGAGAGAGATGGCTAGCGGCAAATGGTTGCTTACAATACTTCCGTTTCACTCGCGCACGAAGAGGTAGAGAAGAAAAAAACCAAAACGAAATGAGCAAACTGGCGAATTTCACAAAACAATTGACAAGAACATTTGACAGTTACACTTTAAACGGAATCCCTCGGCAGTTGAAGATCGCGGAGCTTGGCAACTTTCCCTAATTGTCTGCGAGATACAGCAATTCCGCAGATTTCCCGCACTTTTGCTGCATTCCGAAGATTCGGGATTGTTTTTTGTTTTTATCGACTGCCACAGTCGATAGGTCGATTGTGGAATGCCGATTTTTAGGCACTTCACAGTTTACAAGTTGTTCAACACTATCCAATTTCAAAAACATTAAATGGAAATGAATAATTTAAAACACGTAATTATATAAAATTAATAGATAAAATGTAACACCGTAGCGATTACGATAACGGTTTTTTGCGTTTTTTGCCGTATATTTTAGATATATCAATGCTCACCCTCGGCGTCAACGCAGCTTAAATTCCTCTGTACGGGCACCTCCGCTGGCTGCGGGGCCCTTCTCTCCAGGCTGTTTCTAGGGACAGCCGACTGCAGGCTCCCCTCGTGGTCCCTGTAACCACCTCGTGGCGAAGATCTCCCTATCCGGGCCGCGTCGGGAAACTGCTGACTGCTGGTTTCCCTCCGTTGTGGCGCCTAAAGCCACCTCGTGCCGGCCATCTTCGCTCCTCGTCCGCGCCATGTAGCAGACGGTGATGCAATTTACGACATCCGTTGACCTGGCACTCGCCATATGCATCGCAGGATCTGGTCGTATGTCCACTCCGTAAGCATGTGAAGCAGAGCCAATGCCTCCTCACCATGCTCCACCTGTCTGGTGGCGAAGCTCCAATAAACTCCCTGCAGCTAGTCGCACCATGTTGTCCTCCACAAATTGGACAACTTCCATGCCGATCATCCTGTTGATCGCATCTGTTCTGGTCGACGCTCGCATGCAGAACTCGTCGCCCCGGCTCCTTTCCCTCGACGTCCAAAACCGTACACGACGTTTGCGTACTCCTGTAGCCACGCGCTGAAGTGCTACAACACGTAATTATATAAAATTAATAGATAAAATGTAACACCGTAGCGATTACGATAACGGTTTTTTGCGTTTTTTGCCGTATATTTTAGATATATCAATGCTCACTGTGGAGAGTGATATACAAAAGTATGGGAAATCCTAGTTGTTTAATATATATATATATGTATTTATTTTATGATTTAACTATTATGTTTACAAAAACACATATTAACATTTTTAAGAAGTTGGTTAAATAAGTTATTTTTCAATCTATCGCACTTTAAAAAAATTGAGTGTTGAACAATTTTTTAAAGAATTTTAACCGATTGGTAGTTTTAAAAATCATCGGTAAAAAAACGTTTTAAACGATAGGCTGGCTGAATTTTATTGGAATCTGGTATCACAATTAATATAAATGAAGTGAAGCCAGCAACAAAAACAAAGAGATTGCTACGATCAAAATGCTACGGGTAAGTGACCCGATCAGCGGGAGAACCATCTATATACATACATATGTGCATGTGTTAATTATGTTTCTGTGCTGTGCGGCAGGCAACGGGGAAACGGGACAGGGACATCTTTGAAGAGGTTTGGCCGGACAAAAGACGGATTGTTTTAAAGCTCCTGCGCCAGGATACAGTGTCGCAACGCGAATGGCAGGACCTCTTCTTTGGCGTCCACTTCGTTTGCCTGTGGGACGAAAAGGGCGCGGCCAAGATCTACGACTGCCTGCAGCAGGACATCGTTGAGTTTATCGTCCAGGCACAGAGTCAAGTGCAGGCTCAACGCGGCGAACAGGCCCTCCTGGCCACCTACATCGTGGAGTGGCGCAAGTTCTTCACACAGTCCAACTACCTGCCGCTGCCCTTTCGCCAGCTGGAGCAGTCACCCCAGGTGAAGCCCTCGTCTAGCGGCAGCTCCTCCTCTGCCTCCGCATCCGTATCCGCGTCGGGTGCGAGTACGAGTGCCGCGGCGGCAGCAGCATCGGGCTCTTCCTGCATCGGCCAGGCTGGAAAGTCGGGAGCCTCCACCTCATCCGCCGCCGGAGCCTCTACGTCAGCCGCCGCCGCTGCTGCCGCATCCACATCCGCCTCCACAAGCTCAGCAGCTGCAGCGGCAGCGGCTACCGGAAGCGGGAGCAGTAGTACATCCAGCTCCAAGAAAAATCCCACGGAAGACAGCCCCGTGCGCAAACTGATGCTGGACTCATGGAACAAGCACATCTTCCACGACATCAAACACCGCCTGCAGGAGTCGGCCATGAAGATTGTGCACGCCGAGCGGAATGGCGACGCCTACGATGCCCAGTTGGTGGTGGGCGTGCGCGAGAGCTATGTGAATCTATCCTCAAATGCCGAGGACAAGCTGGAGATCTACAGGGAGAACTTCGAGATGGCCTATCTCAAGGCCACTGCCGAGTTCTACCGCCTCAAGTCGGCGGAGCAGCAGCAGGAAAACGGAGTGCTGGCCTATATGAAATACGCCGACTCCAAGTTGAGAGAAGAGGAGGTGAGGGCCAAGCGTTATCTGGAACCCAGCAGCTTCAGCATACTCACATACACACTGGTCAAGGTGCTCATAGTGGATCATCTGAACTCCATTATTGCTGAGTGTCCGGCTTTGATCAGGGACTATGAAACGGAGCGTTTGAATCTCATGTTCCGCCTTATGGATCGCGTGCTGCATGGCGTGGGCGTGGAGGCCATGATGGGTGACCTGCAGCGGCACATTATGTCCGCCGGACTGGCCGACATGCTGTCCGCCTCAGAGGTGATCACCCAGGACTCGGAGAAATACGTAGAGCGGCTACTAGAGCTGTTCAACAAGTTTAGCGACCTGGTGCGCAACGCCTTCAACGACGATCCCCGCTTCCTCACTGCCCGCGATATCGCTTTTAAGACGGTGGTCAACGACACCAGCGTGTTCAAGATGGAGCTGCCCACGAGCATCGCCAACCGAGGTGTTAAATACACGGCGCCGGAGAGCAAATGCCCGGAACTGCTGGCTAACTACTGCGACATGCTGCTGCGACGAACTCCGCTGAGTAAGCGCCTCACCAGCGAGCAGATCGACGCACGCCTGCGCGATGTTCTGCTGGTCCTGAAGTACGTCAACAACAAGGACGTCTTCATGCGCTACCACAAAGTTCATTTGACGAGGCGGTAAGTGCCAATAATTATATGATATAAAATATTTTTCCTGGCTATTTCAAAAAGTTTGAAATGAAAAAGTACACAAAGATTTACTTCCTTGAAAGGGTTACTCAAGTTGATATCAATTCAAGAAAGATATTATATATTTTTTTTTTTGGTTAATTTGTACATATCGCGTACGCTTTTTTTTTTGCTATTTCCACACAGTTAGTCATATACAGTTTGGAGCTCTGAATCATTGTCTTGTTGCATCTTACATTTCATGATTTCCATAAAATTACAGCTTGATTTTGGGCACAAGTGCGGACAGCGAGAAGGAGGAGGACATAGTCGAGTGGCTGCGCGAGGTGGGAATGCCGGCGGACTATGTGAATCGGCTGGCGCGCATGTTCCAGGACATTAAGGTTGGTTCTATCAGATGATCTATAACATCAGTTAATTTACTTATCTATTTAATTTGCAGGTCAGCGAAGATCTGAATACTCAATTCCGCACCTCGATAAGTCGGCACGATGCTATCAACATTAAAATACTCAACGCGGGCGCCTGGGCCCGCTGCTCGGAGCGAGTGTCAGTCTCACTGCCCATCGAGCTGGAGGACTACATTCCCGATGTGGAGGAGTTCTACAAGAAGAAGCATTCCGGTCGCAAGCTTCAGTGGTATCATCACATGAGCAACGGCACCATCACCTTTGTGAACAACTTTGGCCGATACGATCTGGATGTGACTACCTTCCAAATGGCCGTCCTGTTTGCCTGGAATCAGCGGCAACACGACAAGATCTCCTACGAGAATCTTCGCCTGGCCACAGAACTGCCAGGTTAGGGCTAACTATTTATTAACTGTTAAGTTATGTTATAAAAGCTTGTCTGTCTTTTGAAGATCCCGAACTGAGGCGAACTCTTTGGTCACTTGTGGCGTTCCCAAAAATAAAGAAGCAGATTCTGCTCATGGAGCCGGCGACTATCAGTTCGCCCAAGGATTTCGCCGAGAACACCATGTTCTATATTAATCAAGAATTTGCCATCGTCAAGAATGGCAAGTCCCAGCGACGAGGAAAAGTGAGTACAGATAATAGATAACTTGTAGACAATCCGTAATCGCTGTTTGCTTCCCCCAGCTCAATCTGATCGGGCGCCTGCAGTTGAGCACGGAACGCTCGCAGCAGGAAGACAATCAGTCCATTGTGCAGCTGCGCATCCTGCGCACACAAGAGGCCATCATCAAGATCATGAAGGTGCGCAAACGGATGAACAACGCTGCGCTGCAGGTGAGTAATTGGGTAGTTATTAAGGCCATTCAAGTTCGATTCTTAAATTCATTTTCAGGGTGAACTCATCGATATACTGAAGAACATGTTCCTGCCGTCCAAGAAGATGATCAAGGAACAGCTGGAGTGGCTCATCGAGCACAAATACATGAGGCGCGACGATGACGATATTAACATGTTCATCTACGTGGCCTAAGCAGCTGTTCCTGAACACGGCTCTAGTCTCAGGCCCATCTAAGCAATCATTCCCATTTCCATTCCCCCCCAAACGCTACTCAAAAATATCGCCGCAGCGATTTTAATCTCAATGCCGACGTGCTCAAAGCACGCGACCTATTTCTGTCTATGGAATTGGATAATTGTATTATATGGAAACGTGATTCGCTGCTGACATTGCGTCCTCAGAGCATTTAAAAGACCCGCATTTCAATTGGCACCCGCTTCTCGTATCCACGTCCTGTATTCATATCTGTATTCGTATTTGTGAAACTTTGTATTTTTATATTGGCCCACTGGCAGCTCCGGCGTAGCTCTAGGTATTATGTTTTGTGCGGTATTTGCACCCTGAAAAATCCACGCCCATGCCCACGCCCTGCCCCCCGAGTAATATCGATCGATAGCGTTAATCTAATCAACCTGCTGTTTGTCTATGTGTGTAGTTCTCCCTTGTTTGTTTCCGTTGCCTGGTCTTCTGTTGATTCTTGGGTATTTTGCAATGTTCCACGTGAGACTCACACACCCACACAGGGATTGAAACCTCCTGAAGGTTGGGCGGAAGCCAATTATACGCTTCCGGTCATTCTCAGCATGGAATGCCTAATCACACACAAGCACTCACACACACGCGATCGCAAAACTACAACTAAAATAGCAATACTTTAAGTTTAAGTTAATCAATAAACTTGGTTCTACACAGATAATGAAAGCGAAACGATTGCAGTTCTGATTTCTATAAGGGTGGTACCGGATTGAATTAGAATTTAAAAAAAGTGTTCATAATTTCAATTCTCATAATATAGAGAAGAGTACAATTTTGTTCAGTGTTTAAATAAATTTATCCACTAAAAGGTTATTAATAAAACGACAGCATTTCATTATACCATAATGCCTTTTTGTTTATTTAACTTATATTTTTAAGGGCGGAAGATAGGTTTTAAGCGTGGTTAAGTAAAACGCTAAATAATTTGGCTTAAATTAAAAGCAATTGTAGAAAAAATTTAACACATTAAAAGCACTAAAAGAAGTGCAAGAATATACTGAAATACAAAGACAAGAGTTTCACAATTGAGACAAATGAGTTTCACAAAAAATACAGTTAATAACTGACTTAATAAATAACTTAAGTAGACAAAAACTTAGCGACAATCCCTTAGGTAAAAAAAGCGTCCATAATGACAAGGACACCCGGATGGTACATATTAAAAAACTTGTCCAAATTATGAAAACGGAACCCCAACCTATGCTAGCTGGCACTACCATCTATGCTATGACTTATTATCCTAAAGCTAAAATACTATTGAAGCGAGCATATGTCTCGGGTAGGGCAGGTCTCATACACTTTAAGTATTCTTAGAACAACTTTAAGATCAGAAGTTTTTAAAGAACAATGACTTAAACTTGTTTTGCTAGCTTTTTAAAAAAAAGACCCACCCTAGTTTACGGGGCGACAATCACGGTCGAAAAGGATTAATCATCTGGCCATCTACCTTCGCTTCCGTCCCTTTTTATAGCCCTTGCCGTACCATCCCGCTTGGGTACGAGCCAGTTTCCTGGGGAAACTCGTGCTTAGCTGCTGTTTCCGCTTGGCCGTCTCCGCCGCTGCGATGTGTGCCAAGGATATATTCTCATCGTAGTCATCGTCATCGTCGGTTGTCGGACAACAATCGCAGACCACGAACCGACCGCTCCTGGCCCGTTTCTTGTGCTTGCGCTGGCTGAGGTTCCACCGTCGATAGAACTGGCACTCTAGCTCCGCATACCGATCGAAGCAGAAGTCACAGCTGGCAGCGGATCGATTCATCGCAAAGTTCGGCACCACCTGCGAGTTCCAGATGTTCAGGTCCGCTGGTGGCGGTATAAGGATGCTGTGCAGGCCGGAGTACGCGTATTTAGCATCGTACCAGGTCGGCAGCTGGCGGAGCAACTCTTCATCGCTGTTTTGCCTTAACAAATCGACCTGGGCCAGTTCGCTTTCTTCTTCCTCCTCTTCGTTATCATTTTCTGTAGTGGAGCCTCCATCGCCATCGCTCTGGACCTGGATATTAAGCGACTGAAAGGCAGGCGGTAGGACCATCTTGGGTTCGACAAAGGGCGTCGACAGTGGCGCTCCAATGGGTACCAGCGGAGGCAGCTGAAGTGGCTCTAATCTCAGCTCAACGGGGAGCGCGGTAACGCTTTCTACATGAGTTTTTTGTATGGCGACTAGCTTGGGCAGTTCCAGGAAACCATTGTTCACCGATTCTTCTTTTTCTTCTTTAAGGGAAAGAGGTTCGAGCTTGGGCAGCAGTTCCAGAAGATTCAGATCTTGCTTAAAAATGGGTTTCGGGCTCTCTATTTCTTCCAGTTTCACTTCAGTCTCTATTTTAATGGGTGCATCCTTTAGCTGTGGGGTGGTGTCAATCTCCGTTTTGACCTCTCCATTTGTTTCCACCTGCTCCACCTTAATCTCCTCGTCCTGGCCATTGATAACCTTGAATTTCTGACGCAGCTCCAGGTTGGTCTTGACCCTTCGCCCATTCTTGATGGGCGTGCGTATGCGGGGACCCTTGCCGATGGGGAGGTCGCAGTAGTTGTAGCTGCAGCTCTCGCTGGAGATGGTCGAGTCTTGTGTTTCTTCGGTGGTGGTGGTGAAGGCTTCCTCCTCGTCAGCGTTTTTTAGCAGTGGTTGCGTCAGCGTGTGCAGCTCCTCGGGCATCAAAAGCGTTGCATGTGCGAAAATGGGATCCTTTTCCTTGGTGTAAACGGGTACTGGAATGTGAAGTAGATGCATCAATTGCGCCATCACCCGATCGCATTTCCCATTGATCTTGATACTGGCAATACCGTCCTTGGGCGTCCACTGCAGGTTAACCACACAGATTTTTGCCCGCTGGCGCGCAGGCCGATCCATCTGCCACAACCAGGTGTATTTCTTGAGCACCTTGAGACTGGATCCCAGGCAGAGGATCACATCCGCCCGCTCCGAATGCGCAGTGGCTCCCGCCCAGTTTAGGGGCCATTTGACGTTCCCTCGCTCTCCGAAGTGCACAATGGTGTCGTACAGTGGCTCCGAGCAGCGATGGCACAGGCGGTGGGTTTTGTGGCAGTAGCGGGCGGTCATCTCCGTGGTGTCAAACTGGCGCCAGTAAACGCTATTCGGCCGGCAGTTTTTGCACACCTCCACATACATGTTTCCATGGATTTCGGAAAGCGAATGCCTCGGTAAGCCGGATCGCAAGTGCAGGCCATCGCAGTTCTGGGACACTACATGATGCAGAAGTCTCCGGCGGTGCAACTCGTAGAGTGCCATGTGTGTATAGGTGGGATTGGCGCTGGACAGATCATGCTCCCCGATATCCTGGCCCTTCTGCAGCAGCGTCCAGATGCCTTTGCTGCCGCGATAGTCCGGAATCAGAGCAGCCGTGCTAATTCCGGCTCCGGTATAGCAAACTAGGTGCTTTGCCTGCGAAATAATATTGGCCAGCTGCTCTACCTTTGCCTCGATCACCTGCGGCGCATCCTCGCGCTCCACCACTCGCTCTTTGTAGATCTCCACTCGCTCCTTGCGCTTCTTGGTCGCCTTCACTATATCCGGGTGCTTCTCCAGGAACTGACTGTCGCTCGGTGAGCGTAGCGAGTCGCATTTCCGCAATATCATCGATACCTGTAATAATATTTCGGTTTAGTACAAACATTAAAGGAATAGTTAGGAACTCCCTTGCAAGCTTATCATATGTAACAAATCGTAATACCGATCAGTAGGATTTTTTTCTATGCTTAATAATCTTATATTTTTAGGGACTTGGAAATGACGACGTTTTGCTCTAGATTGATGATATAGACATCCAAAAAGGATCTCTGAAATAGGTTATAATATCCTGGAGACACTAAGATACAAACTGATCCTTGATGTTTTCCAAATATATATGAAATATTTAAATTATATAGTGGCCAAAATTGGAATCTTCTCTGCAAGGGTATAAAACATACACGCACACACACAGGCGCACTAATTACCCTTCGCATGGCATCCTTGCGTCGCCGCTTCTCATTGTCCTTCTTGGCAGGATTCATCTTGGCCCGCGTTATATAAGCCTGCGCCACGTCCATCTCCTGCTTCGGCTCCATCTCCATCAGCAGCTCCTGCTCATTATCCTGCTCCTGCTCCTGCTCCATGATCCGGCACAATTGGCAATTATGCGGGGCTTTTCACTAAAGTTCGGCGCAGACAGGAACAAGGAAAGTGTGTTGGGATATCCTGCGCAGGATATCCGCTTACATTTTATTTGTCATACAGGTTCGCACCTCTGCCCATTGGTAATTTGCAATTAACGACAACTTTTGTTTTGTAAATGTTTCTTTTTTTTTAGGAAAAAAAGGTAAACAACTATCGATGCCCAATCGATAGGTTTGTGCTATCGATGTTGCAGGGATGCACAGCAGTCACCGTGCAGAGATTCTAAATTCATCGGACCGTTAGAAAACCATTGAGCCGTTTCAGTTATCAATATCTTTAAAAGTTTTAATTAACCATTAACCTTTGCTGAGATGTTTTTATCATTTTTTTCTTTAAAGTTGAAATAAATTATATAGTTGGATCGTCATTTATTAATACAATTTTAAAATTTGGCGATGGTTCTGGTTATCCAGTTCAGATAAGGATACACGCGAGTATATATTCCGGGAATTCCCGGAGTACCGCAGGACAATCCTGCCGATGTAATAGCTACAACATGGTACATGCAAGGATATTTTTGATGGTAAATCAGTAGAGGACCGCCGGAGTCCCCGTTACAGGTGTCCCGGGCCATCTCCGAGCCCACACAGAGTTGGTTGCTCGCATCGAATCCCCGCGGGAATTCTTCCAGTTGCCGGGTAAGCAGTTTTTTGCACACCTATGGAAGTTTGAGTTAAATATATTATGATTTTAATGTTGATTTTCCGTAAAAATGCATACCACATCTCTGTATCGCTCCAGCTTCACTTTGAGAAGCTTGGCCGAAGGCTTAAGCGCAGGTCCTGTGCTTCCCCAACCAACGGCTATAAAGGAGTCGGAAGAGCGTTCATCCTGAAACGGAAGACAGGCGGGATGCTTATACAGATCGAAGATAACATCCTCCCTCAGCTTGATTAGTCCTATATCATGGTAGTACTGGGGATCCTCATAGCCTGGATGGATCACATATCCGGAAACACTATAATCCCTGGGCGCCGCATCATCTTCGTACGTATCAAAATCGAGTTCGCCCAATCGCACTACATTTACTTCTCCTCTGAAAAGAAATTATTTCATTATTGTAATTTTAAATATGAAGGAAATGTGATCCAACAAAAATGTATTAATTTTAGAAAAAATCTATAAACCACAGATTGAATCGATTGGCAACTAAAAATTGAAATGCATTGGCGGCTTATCCCAATATCAAGACCGTGAAAACCCCCTTTTACAAGTTTTAAATAATTACTGTTCCGATTCCAGACAGTGGGCAGCGGTTAAGACGAACCGCTCGCTGATCAGAACGCCACCACAAAACCAGTCGGTACGACTGCCCAGATCTTGACGACGTCCCAAGCGTGCCATGTGCGGAAATTCCCGAGGCTGGGCCGGATGACCGCCTACAATTAAGGGCGTGTAGCTCCTGCAATTGTCGATGACCCGGCTCTCGATCGGAGCACCTGGGAGCAGGAAACCGTATTCGATTGTCTCCTCAAAAATATCCTCCTTATATCTCGTGCAGGCTGTGGGATATTAATTTGGCTTATTAGTATATTATTACATACGAAATCAAGAAAAACAGTTGAAAAACACTTTTCTTAAATATTATTTAATAGCACTAAACCATTAAAAATTAAACTCCTGGTATTAAGAACGATTTTATTTATAAATGTAAACATAAGTGGTGTAGCTTTCTTATATAAATAATTTTGTTACCAAAATGTACTTACACCCGACTATATCCATATCCGTATGCTGGCCAAAAACACATGCCATCGGAATGATTAGCAAACTGGCAAACTGCAGAGGTGTCCACATCTTCTGGTGACGATCGGTAATAGACTGTGAGATCCGAACGGGTTTGGCTCCCAATTAGTTACTGATCGGTCAGCTGTGGACCCCCCATTGGAGGTGGAGGTGGGGTTCAAGCGGGTAAAAGCTAGTAGAAATCCCCGCTCTTCAAGCGATTAGCTCGATTTGTTTTCATTCACCTATAGGTATGCAAATCGAAAGTCAACAATTGATGTTACAATTGTGATTTACTGTGTAATAATTGAATTTAGAATAATTTGGAATAATTATCAATAAGGATCGCTATTGCTTAGGTGGGCTTATATTATTGATAAATTATTGAAAACTTAAATACTTTTTGATCAATGAATAAAAAAATTGAGTTAGAAACATTTTAAGTCTTTCCAAAAATTCGAATCTTCGATTACTTGTCTGAAATTCGATTTCCATTTAAATTTCCTTAACTGAATTAAGCAATCTCATTATCATTTTGAGTGTAAATATTCTTATATCTTTATTACATTCAATTCGTTTATATTTACAATTTTAAAAGGAATATGAATTTAAAAAATCCTTTTAAAAACTTTACCTACGAAATTGTCACTGGTTCGGATTTGGAATTTAGTTTTTACTTTTCGTATGTGTTCAGATTTACTAAATCTTGGACATTTCCTGTTTAATCCAGTCCAAGTAGAAGTGCACCCTCGTGTACAAGCCAGGCAGATCTGGGGTGTCGCAGGACGTGCTAACGGATGTGATACCCATTACATGGTACATGCACGGGAAGGAATGATGATAGATCAGCACCGGTCCACCGGAGTCGCCGTTGCAGGTGTCCTTGTGCTGGCTAGATCCCACACAAAGTTGTGTGGTGCGGTTATAGCCCTCGGGAAGCTCATCATTACTTTCCGTCGTAGTGCTGCACCGAGTGCGGTAATTGAAGAGCTTTACCTTCTGCAGCTTCTTGTTCTCGGTGCGAGGAACGATCTCCAATTGTCCCCAGCCGATGGCGATAAAGGAGGAGTCCGATCCACCGTCGGCGAAGGGAAGGCAAGCAGGATGCTTGTATTCGTTGAAGGACACTTTTCTATTCAAACGCACCACGGATATGTCATTGTAAAGGACCGGGTAGTGAAAGTCGGGGTGAATAGTGTGGTCCTTCACAGTAAAGTCCTCCGGTTCGGCATCGTCGCTGCTGGTGTCAAACTCCAGTTCCCCAAGCCGTACGATATTCACTGAACCTCTAAAAAACATTTATAACAAATAAATAAATACAATATAAATAAAAGCTTTAAAAACCTATATGTGGCCTAATTAGATTTTGTTTGTGATTATAAAAATACGTACGAGGGCGAGAAATGACAGTGCGCTGCGGTTAGCACATGATGTGTGCTGATAAGTGTTCCTCCACAAAACCATGACAGCTGGCCATCATCATCGTCTCGATGTCCTAGACGGGCAGCGTGGGGAAACTCCTTGGGCAGGGCAGGACCTCCTCCGATTATAAGGGGTGCATAGCTCTTGCATTTGTCCAGGGTCTTGTAGATAATCGGAGCACCTTCCATCAGGAAGCTGAACTCAGATGTCTCCTCCCAAACCTTCTTCTTATAACCCGTGCAGGCTGTGAAGGCAAAAGTTTGATTAAAAGATCTCTTGAGAAATTATGACCCACCCACTTTTTACTATATCCGGGTCTTGAGCCGTTACCCCATCGACTGATAGGATAACCAGGACTGCTTCCAGCACGGAAAGCAGACGAGGGTATGCACTCCTCATTGTGTGGCTGCCTCTACGATCAGTGAGAAACTAAAGCCATTAGGCTTCTCTTTGAGACTGGCTTAAGTGTAATCTCCTCAGGTGAGCTAATAAGCACTGGGAAAATACGCGTTTTTAATGATAAGAAATTATATGTATACTTATACTTGCTCACGGTTTACGCAAGCAGAAATCCAATACAAAACAAATCCAGTTTGACAGCCAAGAGTATTGTATCGAAATGTTCCGGGGTTATAACGCTCTTGGCTTTGCGGGTGTTCCAGAAAATATATGTTTCATATTTAATAATAATATTAATCAACTTTATTCACAAAAAAAATGAAAAAATTGTCACGACTTTAAAATCATCGGCAAGTGAACAATTTCAGTGGAAATGTAAACCTGAAAAGCTCAGTTCGATATTAATTTCAAACAGGTTTTGGATAACAAACTCAAATGCATGCAAATTTATTAGCCTGGTGGAAACCCAATTTTTATTTAACAAATTGCATACTTATGGCTTTCTGAGAATTAGATTGGGGACTAAATTGAAGCCACTCAGCAAAATGCCAAAACATATTCACTTTATGTCTGATTGGCCAGTTCCCCCTTAATCCAGTCCAGGAAGTAGTGCACCCTCGTGTAGGGACTTGGAATATCTGGTGTGGAGCAACCAATGCCGGCAGACGTGACGCCCATAACATGGTACATGCAAGGAAGATCCTTGTGGTTGGCCAGCACAGGACCTCCAGAGTCGCCATTGCACGTGTCCTTGTCGTCCTTTGATCCTATGCACAGCTGGCTTCTAGCTTCGTAGCCCTTGGGCAGTTCCTCGTTGGCATCGGTGGTGCTTACACACCTGTCACCATAGCCTTGTAGCTGAACCTTCAGCAGCTTCTTCGACTCCTTCTGTGCGAACTTCTTCTGGCCCCAGCCGATAGCGATGAATGACTCGTGCTTCTCTCCGTCGTCGAAGGGCAAACAGGCAGGATGCTTGTACCTGTTGAACTTGACTTCCCTATCAAGTTTAACCACTCCGATGTCATTGTAAAGTGCAGGGTTTTGGAATCCGGGATGCGCCTTCAGACTGAGCACGCCGAAGTCCTCCGGCTCAGCATCGTCCTCTTCCGTGTCAAACTCCAGCTCACCCAAACGCACCACATTTACTTCTCCACTGTGAAAAATTGGAATATATGGAAATAAATTTAAAACAATATTTTTCATAAATAAAATTAATCAACATAAAGGGTTTAGTTTCCGTAGAATCGGACGGACATGGTTATGATCAAAGAAATAAATGCTTTAAGAGGTCGGGAATATATCGTCGATTGTGTTGCATGACTAAACAAATTAAATTATATTTTAATAATTAAAAACTGTAACTATTTATATCCTATAACTTTATACTTACTGCACAGAATAGAAGCAGTGCGCAGCAGTAAGCACCAAGCGATTGCTTATTAAGGTTCCGCCACAAAACCACTTTGTTTCATTTTTAGCATTCCGGTGGCCAAGACGAGCTGCATGGGGGAATTCCTTGGGTTCTGCCGGAGTACCATCTACAATCAGGGGTCTTGATCCATGGCAAGAATCAACCGTCTCATAGGTAATCGGTGCATCGGTGAAAAAAAAGCTGATGGCCACGCGTTGCTCGAAAACAATTTGTTTGAATTTTGTGCAAGCTAAAGCGAAGAGTAAGAGATTATTTTAAAAAAGTAAATAAATTATTTGGTCTGATCTTATCGCCTTTACCGAGCTGGACGGCTGGATCCGGGTTTTGGCCGTAGACAAGGCCGGTGCTCAGGAAAATCGTCAGCAGCAAAATCATTATAATCGATTGCACGGCCAAAGTTATTGATTGGTTCTCAAACTGCAGTGGACCACGTTCGACCGGCGACTGATCAAATCGATGTTAATCAGCTAGTTTTCAATTGCGCACTTTATAAACACCGCTCTCCGGCATTAAACACAGATCAGCTGATTCCATTCTATATACAGTATTCATTAAAAGCTAAAATCGTGCTTTATTAAGCCAATAAGATAGATCAAAATCGTTTCTTCAAAGACGTTGGTAAAATAAATATTTTAAAAACGTCAAAAAGATTAAATAAATATTATAGCATTGATTTCTTCTAATTAATATTCGATTTTAGCTGGGATTGTCAATTAATATCTACTGTACTAGAATGGAACCAGTTTGACTAAGAAAAAAGGTACTGAGGTTTAATAAAGTTCGTTGGCTTAACATTTATATTAATGTTGGTAAAATTGTACAAAGTTTAACGATCTAATGAATAAATAAAACTAATTGAAGTGTATGCCAGCTGAATTAAAAGCCAGCAGAAGCTTCATAAAGTCGTCAATGTCCATGCTTCTCGCACGTTTGGTGGCCATATCCTGTTCTTCCAAGATACCAATGACTTTCGTCTGCATGTTGAAGTCATCTTCAACGGGCTGAGGGAAATCAATATGTTATTTTCTTGATAAAAAAAAGGTTACTGAAGTATATCTGACCGCAGAAAGTCAGGACTAAATAATATTTTCCCAAAAGTCATATTAAGGAGTTTTGGAAACAACTAATATTATAAAAAGCCCAAATAAATGTTCATTATCCAATAATCCAAGTCCAATAAAAAGATAAATCAAAACATAGAAAATCGGCTGTGGTTTCTGCTCGCTTGACTCACCTCGTTCCTGAGCGAACGATACAGCTTGTAGTTCTTCTCGAGCATCTCCAGCACGGAGGTGACCTTAAAGGTGGCCGCCAGCGTCTTGTTCTTGCGCAGAAAGGCGATCCGTGTGAGGCCATCCCATTCGGTGAAGTTGACAGGTGGCGGTGGGTTCTTCGGCTCCAGCCGCACCACACTGCTCTCCACCTTTGGCGGCGGCTTGAAGTTGTTCTTGCCCACCTTCATGAGCATGTCGACGCGGGCCAGCAGTTGGGTATTGATGCTCAGGCGGCAGTAGAGCTTGTCACCCGGCTTGGCCACCAATCGCTGGGCAAATTCACGCTGGAACATGAGCACGGCGCAACGGAAGAGTGGTCGATGGAGCAGCAGCTTGAAGATCAGCGGCGAACTGATCTGATACGGCACGTTGGCGATGCACAGATCGAAGAAGGGCAGCTCCGCCTTCAGAAAGTCGCCGATGAGCACCTGGAGTTTCGGCTGCAGCGGAGTGGCCTGAACACGCTTTTGCAGCTCGGCAGCCAAGCGGGTGTCTATCTCGCAGGCGATTACCTTCTTGGCCCGCTCCAGCATGCGAACGGTCATGTTTCCCGTACCGGGACCGATTTCCAGCACCACATCGGTGGCTCTCAGAGCAGCCTTCTCCAGCATGGTGGTTATCACCAGGGGATTCTTCAGAATGTGCTGTCCAAAGTCCTTGTTGAAAACGATACCTGCAGGAAAAAACGGAGGAGTAATAAAATTTCATAGATATTTAAATAATATTTTGGTACACCAATTTCCCGCGATGAACAATACATTTAGTTATTGTTTACTAGCAGATTGTGAATGCTTCGGTTTAGGAACTTACCCTGCTTCTGCACCTCGGTGTGTATGCGGCTCTTCTTTTCCGTTTTGACCTTCGGCATCTTTACTAGCACTTGTTTTTTGCCTTTAAAATTAAGAAATTGCACTAGATATTTATTTGTTTTGACTTTTATTCTTCTTATCGGGATGGCAACATGTGCACTGTTACTTAACAGACGTTAGAGATGAACCCTCTACCGATAACTCCATGCTAACTGACTCTGTTAACCGCTAAGGAGGGCCCTTCTGTTAATTCAAATTTCTTAATTTAAGATATTTTTAACTTGCGTGAAAACAAAAATAAGGCTGAGCATCTTGTAAATTATTAAAGATATGTGTTTTTAAAATTAGTAAGTTAATATCCATACAGTGAAAATCCAGACAGTTTACCCGCTTTTCCTAATTTAACCGCTTCGCAAACTTTTCGCTTTTATTTTTAGATTCAAACAAAATCGGTTACATTTTTCATAGGTGTTACCTCTTTATTTATTAATTAGTTTTCACTTAATGTTATAAATCAATTTTTCTTGTTTTCAATTTAGCTTTCTTTGGTTATCTTTGCACACATCTGCTCATACCTCTATTTAGTAGCTTCTTTAACATTCATTTACGCTCACTTGCCTGCCTTGGTAATCTTTTCTTTTTTTTGGGCTTTTTTTACTTAATAGTTTTTTTACAACATATCAACTGTTGACTTTCGACTTTACCGTTACAGTTATTTATCTCTTGTTTAAACATAACTTAAACTTTATTTATGCCGTTTTTTTCTCAGTTTTAGTTTGGTTTTTCTTTTGCTTTTTGTGTGTGCTTTTCTGAATACTTTCTGTTTAAGATTACTCTTGCAATGATTAGGCCAATTCCTAACCCTCCTCTCTCTTTGTTGCGCTTTAGTTTTGTACGCCGTTCCATAAATAATTCAGTATATTTTCTTAGTAGTTTGTGTAGTTTTGCCTTAGATCAGTTAACAATTTGTTTTGGGTCTTCCGTTAATAATCCATTTAAGTATCTAAGATGCGAAAGGTACATGAAAAAGTTGCACATATGTATGTATGTAAGTGGGTGTGTGTGTTTGAGTTGCTTGAGCTGTTCGGCTCCAGAAAAAGTTAGCTAAGCTGATCGAGTGAGTACATTCAGAGTTTGGTTCAAGGACCCTTTTTGGCAAGCCATGATTTATTTACTATAAGATTCGGGTTTTTAGTAAGTAGATGGAGACAACAGCGGGCATTTTGGGGGGAGCGTTCAGCTTTGCATATTTTGTGAGAGCTTATAGCTAACATTTTTGGTTGCACATTTTCCTATAAGTTTAACGTTTTGTTCTCAGGTTACGGTCACGCGATTTGTTCACTTCCCTTTTCTGTTTCTCTCCTATTAAATGTACCCTTTTGTCTGTCCTCTGCTTAACAACAAACAGCGAATTTAAGCTATTTCCATGACCTATTCCTGATCCCTGGTTAAGGTTCTATGTTCATATGAGTTCATCTTGTTGGCTGGAGTTTTTCTTTACTTTGCTTGTTTTATTCTTAATTTTTTTTCTGTTTAGTTTTAATTGAATACGCGCCTCTATCCTTGCAACGGCCCTTAGGCGCATTGCTTAAAAAATTATTATAGCTTTTAACATTTTGCCTATATTCCTTCCTCCTTCAATTCTTCGTGTTTTTTGTTACTTTTGCTTGTTGTTTTTTATTTTTTTTTTTTTTTTTTTTGGTAAAATGCGTTCTTGAAAATACTTTGGGTTAACATTTAAATTGTAAATGGGTAACTAGCGCTTACGCTGGGCTTGCTATTTCACAAATATTATTAGACACTGGGCGTTTATTATTACATACAAATGTGTGTTTATGCTTGCCTTTGCCTTACGATTTTTAGTTAACAACGCTGCTTATAGTTAATAAATCTTCTGTTATCCTTCCTTTGCTATTCCATCTTTATAATTATTATTATATATTCATTAATGATTTCTTTTAGCATAATTTCTCTTGCCGTGGTAGATTTAAATTGAAACAGAAACAAATTTAGCCGCACTAAATTCGCTATGGAGTAAATAATAATGGTAATAACATTTAAAGGATACCGATTAATTTTCGATGCATTATTCATAAATTTGAATGCAGTTTCGAATAGAACTTAGCTTTGAGTCTTTGGCTTTAAAATCAACACATAAATATTAATATTGGTTTGTCTCCTATCTTCTTATGCCACATAATTTCCATTTTATTTTTTATTCGGCTTTTCCTCATTACGCTAAGTGTTTGTTTGTGGGATTTTCTTTAGTGTGTATTATATATGCATTTAGTTTCACAATTTATATGGTTCACATATATATATATATATAATGATACATATATATGTATATATATACTTTGTTTTCCTCTTCTTCTCTTACAGACTAAACACGTTTTGTTGTTTGTATTCATAATTTGTTTAGCATAAATTAATATGAATTTTATAGACATTCTCTTTGTGGGTTTTAGCTTTATCTCTATGATTAGTTAGCTTTACTTTCTCTTTGTTGGTAAATTGTATGCGTTTGTATTAGGTGTTTTTTGGCTTCATTTTGTTTTGTTTTTCATTTTTATAAATATTTATGTTTAACAATAAGGTAATTTTAAAATAATATCGCTTTAATACTTGAGAAGGAAGTTGTGCAAGATTTTGAATACATAAAACAAATTGAAATTAGATTTGCGTGTCCAAATTAATGGTCGTATGTATTATGTATTGTGTATGTAGTACAGACGGCACATTGTGTTAGAAGTTCCCTTGAGATTCGCTTGGAGCAAGTGCCTCGCCTCCCATAAATAGAGCTCTGCTTGGATGCTGTCGGTCTGTGAGTGCGAAACTTGAGATTCGGCACGTCAAACAATCAATAAATAACTAATAACAAAATGCACTCAGCCACTGGGCATTGACTAGATGGGGTTGGGGTATTCTGTTTTTTTGTTTTTTGGGGCCTGGCAAACAACATAAATAAATTCCAACAGGTGTGGGGCTTGAAGCGGTTAAGGTTTTTGGGCGTATAGGGAAGGTCGTGTGACATGATCTAAAGAATTCGCGTCCCTGTGCGCCTTTCATTCAAGTTGAAAGCTTAGCAGTTTCGACAATTGGCACTGGTACTTGGATGTGGATGAGTGATCTACACGCAGGACCGGGAACGAAACGATGACCACGACTGCGGGTGGAAACAGACAACAATGGGGAGTTACTATAAATAAAAATATTAGACTGCTTGTGCTAGGGGATGCGCTACACGCTGGATGACAGCTCGGATCGATGGCGATCTGGTTGGCCACCACCGCCGACCGGGATTCCCAATCTCATCGGGGCTCCAGATCGCATCGCGACCAATCAATCTGGGTTTTGAACATGAACTGCGATCGTTGGGCCTTAGTAGACTTTGCGTTCCGGTCCGAATTTGGGATTCACAAACGAGAATCCGGCGAACTCGTCCTGGTTGATGCAGCGCACAACGTCGTTCCCAATCGGTGTGAGTACAGGATCCTCTTTGGTGAACTCCGCATCGAAGTTGTTGGCATCGCGTGGATTTTTCTGTGTGTCAAAGTGATTTGAATAAAGTTTTAGTGAAATGTATTGCTTAATAATTACCATTTTCGGTCGGAATGGTGGCTTTATGTTGCGCTTCTCCAGCTCCTTCCAGTCCAGCTTGTTGAAAAATGGATGCTTGCGTATCTCGTTCTCGTCCCCAGTGCAACCCAGTCGCTGCTCTGGATTCTTGGTTAGAAAACCTGCATCAACCAAAGAAGATGTTATATTTCACTGTTGAAGTTGTATGGCGTTTATATAGTATTTAAGCAGGAAATTGTATAGGTCAATGTTTCCACATTAAAATTATTCTTTTATAATAACCTTTCTATTTGGTTATTCGCTTTATTATAAAACAAGAGAGAACGCTATAGTCGAGTGCCTCGACTATTAGATACCCGTTACTCAGCTAAACAACTTAATATAAATATGCCTTCTTTGCAGGGCAATTGCAACTGTGTACAATGTAAATACATACATATGTATATGCTTACAAACATACACACATACGCCATTGTTTGACTCAGACCTCCAATTTGGCTAACTTGACTTGATTTGCATAGTTCTTGGGATATAGTTCGGTATTGACAAATTGGGAAAGCCATCGCAATTTCCTTTAATAGAAATCCTTATCGAGAATTAACGTTGACTCTGTTGAGCGCCTTGGCCAGCTGTTCCAAAGTCATCCGTTAGATGGCGCTATTGTGCCATGAAAGGCGGAAATGTAGGCGCTAGCCAGGCTTAAGGGTTTAATGGGTTTTTGGGCGTTAGAGTGGGCGTGGCAAACTTTTATTAGGCCAATCGAAAGGTATTGACGAAACAAATACATATCAAAAAATTTTTCATAATAGCATCAAAACTGAGGCCACAGCATGTGGCTTGTGGGCGTCAGAGGGGGCGTGGCACCATTTTGAAACAAACTTGCGCTGCGTAGGAACTCCTAAAATATACATGCAAAATGCCAATCTTCTAGCTTTTATAGTTTCCGACATCTCAGCGTTCATACGGACGGACAGACGGACGGACGGACATGGCTAGATCGACTCGGCTAGTGATCCTGAACAAGAATATATATACTTTATAGGGTCGGAAACGCTTCCTTCTACCTGTTACATACTTTTGCACGAATACAATATACCCTTTTACTCTACTCGTAGATATATAGGGTATATTGTATTCGTGCAAAAGTATGTAACAGGTAGAAGGAAGAGTTTCCGACCCTATAAAGTATATATATTCTTGTTCAGGATCACTAGCCGAGTCGATCTAGCCATGTCCGTCTGTCCGTCTGTCTGTCCGTCTGTCTGTCCGTCTGTCTGTCCGTCTGTCTGTCTGTCTGTCCGTATGAACGCTGAGATCTCGGAAACTATACAAGCTAGAAGATTGGCATTTTGCATGTAGATTTTAGGAGTTCCTACGCAGCGCAAGTTTGTTTCAAAATGGTGCCACGCCCCCTCTGACGCCCACAAGCCACATGCTGTGACCACAGTTTTGATGCTATTATGAAAATTTTTTTTGATATGTATTTGTTTCGTCAATACCTATCGATTGGCCAAATAAAAGTTTGCCACGCCCACTCTAACGCCCAAAAAACCCATTAAACACTTAAGCCTGGCTAGCGCCTACATTTCCGCCTTTCATGGCGTATACAATAGCGCCATCTAACGGATGACTTTGGAACAGCTGGCCAAGGTGCTCAACAGAGTCAACGTTAATTCTCGATAAGGATTTCTATTAAAGGAAATTGCGATGGCTTTCATTTGTCAATACCGAACTATATCCCAAGAACTATGCAAATCAAATCAAGTTAGCCAAATTGGAGGTGTTCCCTGGGTACAGATTTTAACATAAAAATCGGGAGCTAATTCGAGCGGCGAAAAACATACAAGAGGGCATATTTATATTAAGTTGTTTAGCTGAGTAACGGGTATCTAATAGTCGAGGCACTCGACTATAGCGTTCTCTCTTGTTTGTTTCAAATTTGGTAGACTTTATGGGCATGAGTAAAAAGTTAAAAAAGTTATGGTTGTGGCGTTTGCAAATGAAAGTCACAGTAAAGATTACGCATACGACAAGTGTGACAAGCGTTAAAAGGAAACACTATGACACACAAAACTTCAAACGAAGACATTCTGTGCCACTCCTGTATGATTCACTGTTTGCCACTGGGGCATTCAAAATAATATTTTAAAATAAAAAGTAAATAAAATTAAAAAACGGACGAAGATTATTAAAACTAAGGTATATGTTGAAAACTAAAGATCCTTTACTTTGTAAAAAAAAACAGGTGAAGATGGACAGGCTCACCCTTTAGTATGGAGACGGCCTCGCGGGATAGCCAAACCGGATAGAGGACGTCGTCGTGCATGATGGAGTCGAAGAGCTCGTCCTCGTTATCCGCCTCGAACGGCGGCTGGCCGGCCATCATCTCGTACATGAGCACGCCCAGCGCCCACCAGTCGACGGAGGCGCCGTACTCCTGCTCCTTGAGGATCTCCGGGGCGATGTAGTCGGGCGTGCCGCAGAAGGTGGTGGTCAGCATGCCGTTCATGATGCCCTCCTTGCACATGCCGAAGTCGGCCAGCTTGCAGTGGCCCTCCTGGTCGAGCAGGATGTTGTCCAGCTTCAGGTCGCGGTAGATGACGCCGTGGGTGTGGAGGAACTGCAGCGCCAGTGTCACCTCCGCCGCATAGAAGGCGGCCCGTGAGGCCTCGAATCGACGCGCCTTCTGTATCTGGAACATCAGATCGCCGCCATTCACGTACTCCATCACGAAGAACAGGCGGTCCGGGGTCTGGAAACAGGAATGTAACGCAGTCAGGAAGGGATGGTTGGCGGCCAGCGCCAGGATGCGCTTCTCGGTCATGGTGCAGTCGACGTCGTCGTCCTGGATGATCGCGTCCTTCTTGAGCACCTTGATGGCGTAGATCTCGTCGGTGCCCTTCTTCTCGGCCAGCATCACCTTGCCGAACGACCCCTTGCCGAGCACCTTGATGAAATTGAAGTCCAGCAAGGAGCACTTTCCTGGCCGAGTCTCCCCGGTGGCCACCGCCAGGCTCATGCAGCTGCTGCTATTGTAGCCACTGGTCAGCGTCGTGGTGGATGTGGCCAGGCTGTCCGCCGATAGGGTGCCACTGCGGAAGGACTGGCCGGGTGCCCCATCGCCGTCGCCGCCCAAGGATGCCCCGTAGTTGTCCTCGCCGCCCTGCTGGTTCAAGTACTTGGAGCGACGCGGCTGCTGCTTGTCCGGCGAAATCCCCAGCGAACTGAGTATCTCGGCCATCTGCTTCGTGTTGATGCCGCACGTATTGGCCACGTTCTTCTGGCACCGCTTGTGCACATTCATCCCGCAGGTCTCGCACTGCAGTCCCTGCTTGATCAGCCCGTACAGCAGGGATCCGCAGTGGTCGCAGAAGGTGAACCGCTTGTAGCTGTGCACCACAAAGCGGTGCGGCACATTCACATTGAAGCGCTGGCCCGCCGGCACCACCTCCACCTTGGTCTGCTGCTTGAACACAAAATGACTCTGTTAAATCCCCAGGATCTGGGTTGGATATTGCAGCGGCACTTACCTCATCTCGCATGCCCGGACACTTGGACACCACGGACAGATGACACTTTTTATGTACAACTAACGTGCAGACTAGAAGTGTTCGGGGGAGAGAAACCAAAGGCAAAATAATTAATATCCAAACTGGGCACTGGACGCTTTACGTATTCTTCGATGGCAGAGTGCAGGGCAAAAGATCCAAAACTCTATGAAAACTATGGGCTCAGAAGAAAAATCGCTCTTTTGCTAACAGAAAAACTTAATTTAAGATTAAACACAAACTTATACTCTTAAAAGAATAGAAATTCAATTGGATTTTAGATTTCAATACTTTTTCTCAACCACTTTATTATTATTATCATTCATAATTCATTTATTACTAATTTAAGGTTTTGGAATAAATTTGACTTATAATTTACTGGATACAAATTAACGAATATTTTGATGACATTTTTTACAAGAAATTCATATAAAATAAGAAACAAAGATAGCAGCCTAAAAACCTATTCAATAAACTATAAAAAATATCTATAAGTAACATCATCAAATTTAGCCAGCTTATGTTTTTTAATTGCTTCAAGTAACTGACTAAATTAAACCATCTAAGATAGTTACTAAGTTTACATTTATGATGGGCGATTTTTTTCTGAGCTTAAATTCTAGACATACGAATGTGTATATTTACAAAATATCGTTTAAATCAAGCTCGTTGAAACATTCAGGGTTAGACACAAAGTCCCCATTCGTGGCATTCAATTGATATTAAAGGCAAGTAAATACCACGATTGGATGGACAGAAATTAGTTGATAAACCGTCGACTGTTTCTTGTTGTGCAGTGTGATTATTCACATGTTGGTCAGTGGAGTTAAGTTGTGCTTAATCTGTGACTGTGCTCTAATTAGTGTTTCGCTTTTAATCACAACATTTAAATGTTTCGTGCCAGATATTGGAACCAAAACTACTTAGAAAAGAGAGAAATGACGGAAGAAGCCGTAAAAGCAGTTTATCTATGACAAAAATGAATAATGGTAAAAGAAACGAATCCTCATTTTATTTTAGCTATAAATGTATGCAATAACCCTAAGTTGAAATTTTAAAGGGACATTTGTTTAACAAGCCCATAATTCTTTTATTCGTTCGCGTTTTGAAGTGCTCTTTAATTTTCAAAATACCTATTTTAGAAAAAGACACAATTATTTATCATGCAGGAAAACTCTTTTATAATATTGTATTTAAATGAACCAATGTTGTTCCCAATTATCAGGAACCCCCTTTTTAAGTTTAGTGACATTGTTAAGGCTCCCATATCACTGAAATTTGCGTACTTCGACCGTTTTTGTATAACTTGGCTTAAGATCTCAGACTCAAAGTTTAAAATGCTTTACCATGCAAGACAATATAAAGTTGAGAAAAAAATATCAGATAAATGACGGACGAACTGAGATATGGGTATAATGGAGCTCCATTCTAATTCTAATATATTTAAAATAGACTAAAGAACTTCTGGCGATTCCGATCTGATTTTGAGTTAATTAGTAGTACAAGACTTGCATTCCTCTTAATACGTGAATTTCAAATGCAGTGGGATGGGGACGATGATGGGACTCATCCAGATAGATTAATGGTGCGGCAAGGACAGGACCTGTGCCAGGACACTTGGCTGCTCCGACGCAATCATGACTCAAGCTAGGTGATCGATGCATTGGACAATGCTGAAGACTGGACATATGTGGAGCAATCGATTCCGTTTCGGTATTTCAGAGTATGGTAAAAAAAAAACCCAATGGCAACAACATCAACAACGACAACAGCAAACAACGAATAACGAACAACGTATAACGAACGTAACAAGCAAATGCAAAGTGATATGGATTGGATATAGCTTGTCGGGGGCTCTTCCTGGAGCTCCGAAGCACCAGAGCTGAGCTGCTCTGGTTTTCCGTTTAGTCTGAAGCAAAACACATACCTTGACATTGATAGCCTTGTTTACCAATTCCCCTGCAAAAAGGCAAGAAATTCCATGGCTATTGTATGTATATATATTTTGGTAACTGAATGATTGGTGTGTTTGTTTGTGTGTGCGAGTGTATTTATATTTTCTATTTAGTAGTTGAATGCGTGATAACCGCCGATGGAAGCCCCATAAGAAATCAAGCATGATCTGATCGAGAACCCGTGATCCGTGATGACCCCGCGACCCAAGCCAGCAGCAAATGCTAATAGCCCATTGGAGAAACCAGGTTAATGCCGATGGATATATAGAGAACTAAGGAAATAAAAACTGCATAATAGTGAGCCACCCAAATAAGAGCCAAAGAGATGAGCCAGTAGAGCGATGATGAGTGATGAGGAAGAGTGGATACATTAAGAACATAGAGGTAAATAGATCAACCCAAGTCGAATCAAATTAAATCAAAATATAGTTGAGATGGTAAGAGGTGTGTAAATCAAGTCCCAAAACTAAATGCATGTTCAGATTAATCACTGCAGATACAACTTAGGGATGTACGAAGATGTTTTTTTAGACCTGCTGTGAGTACGTTACGAGAGTTGTACGATTATGTGTGCTGGGCTCCACTTACCAGATAAACTCGCGGCAATGCGAACAGAAGGTGGGTTGACGCAAAAACGTTGCCATGAACTTGTGCCCATTCACCTGGTGTGGACAGGAAACAGGAAACAGGAAATAGTGAAATCAATTGCTTTACTGACACAAAATCCTTTTGAAATCAAGAAAATTATCTGGTGAAATATGACAAAACGTTTTAATTTTATATCCATTGTTTTACTTTAACCTTTAACCTTTATGATTAAGATTAAGATTTAATTATTTAAAAAGTGGTATCACAGTGATCATATGTATTTGGACTTTTGAAAGGACTTAAACTTTTTGAAAATAGTTTTTATGCTTGTACCAAATAAAAAATTAGATTAAAAAGAAATCCAGAATTTACTTGACTTCATAAAGTTGGATCCTCAAAGTAGGGAAATAGAAACTTACCTGGTGGACACGACGACGCATGGCACCGCGACGACGGTTGAAGCCAGCGCGCTCTTTGAACTCCTTGTTGACGGCCACAGTGTGCTCCACCACCGCCTCGGCTTTGGCTTTATCTGATAAAAAGGAAATATAAATATATTAAAATCAGTAATGTTCCCTTTAAACAATTGTACTTATACGAACCAGTGCGATTTTTCAGCTCAATTATGACGTGAATCTTGCCTTGCGGCTCCAAATTAACCTATAATGATATATAAGGTTGGCAGTATAGTAAGGAACTGAAACTATACCAAATTATTGGTTCCAAACATACCCATAAATCCTGCACAGCCGTCTCGCTCTGCATGAGGTCCTCAAAGGAGATGATGCAGTTGGCCACAAAGTCATCTGGCGGCAGAGCAGCATCATGAAAGACGGTCAAGTTGATGTTGCTCACATTGGTCACATCGTGGACGAACTGCTCGTTCCAAACAGGATCGAATGTCTTTGGCCGTGTGGTGGCTCGATCTGGAAGTAGGGAAATATCCGGCGATGATGACATGTAATATTTTAATTAAGAGCATTTGGTTTACTATATGTATTTTTAAATTTGATTAAACATTGTAAATATATCGTGTTGATGATGAAGAAATGAAATCAAATAATCAATATCAATAATTGCATAGGTTACCATTAAGGATAATTAACAGAACCCTAAAAGACCCATTTAAGTATGCAACAGTTTTGGTCAACCAAGTAGTATCTATATATGTACATATTAAATATATATTATCTACATTATCTATAAAATTGCACCATATTATACAATAGGACACTTACCAAAGTGGCTCTCATCGACGTCTATGGAGACATAAGGATCGATGAGCTGCTCGTCGGTGAGCTTGCCGAAGGTGAGATTGTGGCGCTTCTGGAAGTCTGTGGGTCGCAGGCCGCTCGCCTCGCACACCTTGATCTGCAGCTTGCCCGTGAACATGGTCGTAAAACTGAGTCCGCTCCTATCCACCTGCACCTGAACCTACTGCCTATCTAGACCCTGCTCCTGATCCTGATCCTGCCGCTTCTCGGTCCTCCGTGCGATGTCCGTGTGTTTGTGTGGGGAGCAGCGGTGGACCACTCGGCTGTGCTTGTGACGTTGGGCTGGCTGGTGATCCTGGTCTGTGATCGAATATACAGGAATAGGTTCGTGAATTCGAAATCGGGTAATAAAACGATCGAGTGGCGCTCGCAACTTTTGCTGTGGACCAATGTTAGTGTAGGTCATTGACACTCATGAATGGCGTATGCGGTACACTCGATTCACTCCCAAGGTCGCCTGCGCCTCGTATCGATGGAATTTATGCACATACATACACCCACAGCAGCGATCAGAATAGTAGTGGCGGGCGTTTGATAAACACATTTTTTAAATTATGTTGAAGGGTATGGCTTTCCGTTAATACTGGTTCATATTTTTTTTAAACATATTTTTTACTCTTCGTATGGACTTTATTTAAGTTTGATCTAAATAACTATACCAATGGAAAAAATATTTTATTTGCATTTATGGAAATTCTTTTTTTTTCATTAAATTAATAAAATTAAAATCGTGAATTAATTTAGTGTTGCATTTATTATAATTTAATCTTTTTAAAATTATTTATACCCTGTTGAATAAAAATTGAAATGAACAATTTCCTTCTTTTAAATATTTTTTGTCTAATAATTGGAATTTGCTTTATCACCACTACTATTTTGTCCTCCACTGTGCTCATGTACATTTGTGTGTGTACATTAGGCAATCGCTCAAACGACAACAGTCCGTGAAACAGAAAATCGAAAATAGTACACGACCATCATCTGCTATGGTAATATTTCTGGCATATAAATCAAATCGTTTCAAGGAGTGCAACTTTGTTCATTTCGCAATTCAATTCCACAGATAGTTGTGCACTACCCCAAATACACAATCACATTTCCTCACTAATTGGGATACAAAGCATTTTACTGATTGGCAAATTTGGTGGGTACAAGTAGTGGCCCCTCTTTTTCCGTATCTTAAGTACTTTCAGTGTCAGCTTTGATTACATATGTATAATGCTTTTACTTGCTCACTTTTTATGCAAATTCTTTGTGTGCATGTATGGCACATATGTATATACACACACGCGCACACACCTATACACTCGCAGTCAGCTTTTTTCCACAGATAAAACAACAAAGAAAGAATAACAAGAAATTCTTTTGCTTTCTCTCGCTCGCACCTCTTCCACCCACCAATACTCGCGCGTCTCACGCCCACTCCAATTGGAAGCACCTGACGAAACGCCAATAAGTGCGTTCAATTAACTAAACGGTTTGCAAACTTGTCCAATTTGAAAATTTGTAATTTTCTAATTGGTGAAAACGAAGGCCTTCCAGCTGGCAGAGTTGCCGTACCGCTCAGCCGTCAGCTTGACACTGAGGAGTATACTAAGCGATAGCAGTGTTGGTAAACAGGCGAAATGGCGCAAATTTTTGGGGGTTTAAAAGTTATTCCTTTTAAATGTTCTTATTGGGATTTTGGGTGTTTAGTTAATCATTTTCGTTAAGCGCTTATAATTTTAATTAAGTTCCTCAATTTCTCTGTCTTCCTTCTTTAAAAACGAATGTAAGTAAACAAGAAAATTTAAGAAAGTCTTGTTTATGTTTTTTTTATATATACCACACTCTCTCTTTCTCAACTTCTCTCTGATTTTCTGGCTCTCTCTATTGTTGGTATATAGAGAAAAAATGTTGAGGCGAGGCGCGCAGAAGCTGGTATATTAGAGAAAAAAGTGTTCAGCTATGTGTGCGAAAAAATTAAGGATGCCTTGGCACTAGAACACACACACACACACACACACACACGCGACATATGTATGCGCTTATACACACACACGCACGCACACAGTTACACGCACCCTGTTTGCACAGCGTTTTAAATTGATTGGTTTTCCCAAGGAATTTCCTTAGTTTTTCGACGAATTCGAATTGTTTCACAAAATCACAGTGTCCAGCATTTTCCGTTGCATTGCTGATTATTATTTATTGGCTTTAAAATAGTTTCGCGTATTAATATTGATAAAAATGTTCACGCCAAATCTTATTGGAAAAACGTTAGGGATGTGCTAAGATAGGCGATATAAATCGTGGGGGTGTTAACAGCTCACTGATTGTGGTAGCTGTTAACATATGTTAGTTCAACTGTTACTTTAAGCGCAGTAGTTATATTATCTGTATTTTATTGTAAAAAAAATAATTTATGTGTTTCTATAATATCATTCAAATTATAATAAAGCGAAATTCGCCTTAATTTTAACATTTTATAACTAATACTTTACCAGTGATTTTTCAACACGTTAAAGTAAAAGAATGGATTTTACGTTTACCAACACTGGCAATGCAAGAAAAACAAGATATTTCACTAAATAATTTGTAAATAAATAAAATTTGGCAAAATGAGTTCGGGGGCCATGCGTACACCCGTCTCGCAGATCATCCAGAGCAAGCACGACCAGGATGCGGAGGAGGAGCCAAAAAAGAAGTCTAGGGAGGACTGGCGCAAGGCCAAGGAGCTGGAGGAGGCCCGGAAAGCTGGAACAGCACCCGCCGCCGTCGACGAAGAGGGTCGCGACATAAATCCACACATCCCGCAGTATATATCCAATGCCCCATGGTACTATGGATCGGCAGGACCTACGCTAAAGCATCAGCGTCCCCAGCACGAGGACGAGCAAGGACAGTTGGACAAAAGAGCTCCCAAGGGACTAAACACCACGCGCATCATCACAAAGTTCCGAAAGGGAGCCTGCGAAAACTGCGGAGCGGTCACCCACAAGCGCAAGGATTGCCTGGAGCGGCCGCGCAAAGTCCAAGCCAAGTATGCCGAGTCCATCGTTGTCCACGACGAGCATCTGGTCAATGAGGCGGCCGTAAACTATGACGAGAAACGCGATCGCTGGAGCAGTTACGATCCGGCCAATCACAGGGAGATCATCGAGGAGTACGAGAAAGTGGAAGAGGCCAAGCGGCAGCTCAAGGCCGAAAAACTCAAGAATGGTAATTATAATATTCTTCTAAATGTTCTAAAATATTTCTTTATTACTAATTTTTTTACTTCTTCAGATCCCGACGCGGAGATTTCCGATGAGGAGGGCAATGAGGACAAATACGTGGACGAGGTGGACATGCCTGGTACCAAGGTAGATTCCAAACAGCGCATCACTGTGCGCAACTTGCGTATCCGCGAGGACACCGCCAAATACTTAAGAAACTTGGACCCCAACTCTGCCTACTACGATCCCAAAACCCGCTCCATGCGTGACAATCCCAATCCTGCATTGCCCGATGAAGAGTAAGTAACGAGACACATTCAAGTAAAAACATTATTTAGGTTATGATTTTTGCAGAGCTGAGTTTGCAGGAGAGAACTTTGTGCGCTTCTCTGGAGACACAACAGCTCAGGCCACTGCTCAGTTGTTTGCCTGGGAAGCTCACGGCAAAGGAGTTGATGTTCATCTGCTTGCCGAACCCACTAAGTTGGAGCTGCTCCAGAAAGAGTACGAGCAGAAGAAGGAACAGTTTAAGTCGAGTGTAAGTATTTCAATATGATCAGAAATGTACAAAGAAATAATTACAAATTTTCTTTATTACTCCAGACCAAAACGCACATTGTGGAGAAATACGGTGGTGAAGAGCATTTGCAGGTGCCACCGAAATCATTGCTGCTGGCCCAGACCGAGGAGTATATAGAGTACTCTCGCAGCGGTAAGGTAATCAAGGGCGTGGAAAAGCCAAAAGCGCGTAGTATCTACGAGGAAGATGTGTACATCAACAACCACACGACCGTTTGGGGCAGTTTTTGGAACGCCGGTCGATGGGGCTACAAGTGCTGCAAGTCATTTATCAAGAATTCCTACTGTGTGGGCATGCAGGAGCCGGAGGGCTACTCAGATCAGCATCACACCACCTCCAGCACAGCATCCGCTGCTGAACCCACTGCTCAGGTCCAATTTAAGGTTCCAGAAGTGCCTCCAGAAAAGCCCGCCTCTGAAGTTGACACAGCCACGAGTTCGGAATCCTCCTCATCGGAGGAGGAGGAAGTAAAACCCGAGAAGAAAAAGTCCAAGAAGAAGTCTAAGAAGCGCGAGAAGAAAAAGAAGGCCAAGGAGCAGCGTAAACAGAAATCCAAGTACAAAGAGGAAAAGGAGAAGACGAAAGAAAAAGAGATTCCTGAGGAGCTGGACGATCGGAAACGGGCATATAACAGCATGTATGATGTAAAGGCGCCCACAGAAGACGAGATCGAGGAGTGGAAGAAGAAGCGACCAAGGGCAGAGGATCCCATGCTCCAATTTATGTAGACAAAACAATAAAATCAACTAAATAAAAACTTTTTCTGAACTTAAAGAATGTACAAATAAGAATAGATTTAATAAACGTCATCTTTAATATTAAACGATGGCATATTGCTCGTAGAGTAGCTCCCTGATCTTGTAGTACTCCTCGGACAAGCAACCTTCCATTGCCACCTTGCCAGCATCCACACGCCTCAAGGCCAGTGTTCCATTGCTGCACCAGAGAACGCCGCCGGAGAACTCAGAGTTAATGTTGTTGCGCATGAGAATCTGTTTAAAGTCTGAGAGCTTTAGCTCATTGATTAGCACCGAGTTGTGGATGGGAATTTCGTCCTCAGCCAATGTTTCCAAGGTCAATGTCTTGCCTTCCTGCACAGCCGCATCCTGCTCTACGGTGACGTCCATGGGTGCTTCAATGGCCTTAACACGCATGCCAAGTCGACCATCAACCCACGCCACTTCCGCGTCTTTGCCCTTTTGGAACTGCAGTTGGGAAACGAGACCTTCGGTCAGGCGCACCTGATAGATATGGATTTCGGTCGTCACGTCAATGATTTCGCCCTTCTGGGGCGTAAAAACCCGAGCTCCAACATTTTGCTCACAGTGCTTGGCTACCACCTGTGTGCCTTCCGCAGTACCGTGAATGACGATAACCCGGCGCGGTCGCAGTTGCGAGAGAATCTTCAGCATGGACTCGCCATCAGAACGACCTTCGAAATCGATCCTCTGGATCTGGGCATTTACCTCAATGGTTTTGCGCTGATTTATTAGCTTAGTGGGCTTCTCCAGCAGCTGAACATCGTTGTCTCCGATGCCTCCGTTAGCCTGTTGATCTGCTCCCACGCCCGGTTCCTCCTTCTTTACATTCTCCTTGTTCTGTTCCTCCATAGGAAGAAAATCATAGCCCCCCGTATCTGCAATGCGATAGTCGTCCAGATTGATGATCTCCCCGTATTCATCATACTTGATTTTTTCCTCGTGGTAGGGGAACATCACGTGGTGGCGCTTGTTGGACTTAAAGAAGCCGGAATGATGGCGACCCTCCGGCCGGACCACAATGTCATGTTTGCCCGTGATGACGCTCATTTCAATGTCATCCTCGGACTCGGAGCTGCTTTCTTCCTCTACATCGGGTTTGACAATAAGAGGATTAAGCTTTTCGCCTTGTGTGCGTATGTATTCTTCGAGCTCGGCGCCTTCTAGTTCAACTCTTCGCCTGACGTCTAACTCAATTTGCTTTCCCGGCGTGCAGTTTTCCACCAGTTCCATGGCCAAAGTGCCTGGGGAGGTGCGTGTGGTCAAGATAATGCTGTTGTTGGCATTGCTGGCCCATTGAACAAAAAGGTCCCTCGTGAATCCGCTCTCCAAATCGGGAGTACTGGCCAGCACCACTTTTGGACCGGCGGGCAACTTATAGACGTCCGCCAGCGAGTGGCAGAGCTGGATGTGCTTAAACTGGAAGGGATTGTTGCGAGCTCCCTCGAAGGCTTTTGTGAGTTTATCGCTCATCCACTCGATCTGCGATTTGGCAAACTCAATAACGTTGTAGCTCACATTGTTAAGAAGGGCCAGCGAGTAGGCCATTAATCCCGATTCCTTATTCTTCCACAGCTGATCCAACATGTGGGCCAGCTCCAGAACTCGTCCAGCGGTATCCACGGCTATTAGGACATTACCATTGTTGCGCACTGTCTGCAGGATGTTTGTCATCAGCTTTTCATCACGTGCCCTCCTCCTGGCCTGCTGGTACTGTGCATTGTAGGCATCGGTTATAAGCAGCGAAGGTCTTTGCAGCCTGTCCAACTCACATCCGCTTAAGTGGCGCTCCTTTTTGTGATTAAAGTCCGTGGCATATACAATATCCTCCTCGCCCACCTTGACGATCTTCCAGATCGTGCCGCCGATCATGTGTCCAGCATTCAAAGGAGTTATAGATATACCATAGCCCTTGCCCTTCAGCGAAACTGTTTGGTTGTATTTCAGCTGGGTGATCTTCTCGAAGGCCGTGTCCACGTCGTCCAGCGAAAAGAGATCAAAGTCGCCCATGTTGAAGTGCGACATGTACAGATCGTACATGAACATCTGACCCATTTTGAACACGGGAATAGTGGCGTAAATCGGGCAATTCAGTCCCAGCTTTCCCACCAAATAAGGCAGTGCCCCCAGGTGATAAGCATCTGGATGGGACAGCAGCACTGCATCTAGGGTGTGCACCTGCCTGAGAGAATATATAATGCATAAAGGTTTCCTTGAATTTTAACCAGTTACCTTTTCAGCTCCTTGATGAAGTTGGCGTCGAACTTTTCATCCCATCCGCAGTCGAGTAAAATTCGTACATCGTCAATCTGAAGGATGTAGCAAGGCGGTGACTCGTCCATCGCTCCGGATATAGTGTGCAGCTTGATAATGGACGTCATTTTGGCCTATTAAACCGCCGGCACATTGGTTAAAGACGAGAAATGGTAAAAAAACTCGTAGTTCTCCGCCGGTCTAGGGATGCACAACAAAGTTGCGTGGCGTTGCCAGACGTTTTCGAGCTCATTGCTTTGTTTATACAGTAAATATCAGTTAAAAAACCGAAAGTTGAAAGCAATAATTCTTCGGTTAATATTTATTATAACAGTAAAGTTGGTTCGGATTGCTTATTTTGCAGGTGGTTATTCCAAAATAACTTTCGTTTTTAAATATGTATGTACATATGTACACAGTTCAAATGATATATTTAATATTTAACATTTACAAAACCTTTAAAAAGTAACAAAATAAGTTGAATGTCTTTTGCAAAAACTAATTAAAGCAAAAAATCATAAGGGCGTTTGTTACTATGTGGATTTGTTGCCTTTTCATTTGCTTATCCATGACTCAGAATTAGTTATTGGGAATGCTTATCACTTACATTATAAAACTCTTATCTGTTTTTTGTTTAATTAAGAAAGGCGCCGTTAAACGTCTCCAAAATTATAAGGCATATTCAATTTATTTACAAATACAGTGCATGTTCGTAAAAGTAAACAATTTATTATACAAAGTTTTTTAAACGCAAACATAACATTGTGAAATTATGAACTAAACCTCCCAAATTAAAGATCAAATATATTTAATTGTGAAATTTCTTAAGATTTGTATTCACAGCATTCTTTAAATTTTAAAAAAGACCGTCTTAAAATTATTAAAAAATGAACTCCAAGATATTTCAAACTGAATAATTTTATTGAGTAACAACTGTAGAAGTGTCTGCGCGCTGGCTATTTGCGTCCCTGGTCGACAGCTGTTATTTGCGAACCGCCCGCGAATCGCGATTGCATCCGGAGTTAGGATGCGGAATTTTATCCGATCGTACTGATCCTCCAGTTCCTGTCAAAGATGTCTGTGCGGCTTTGGCTTCGGAGTTTCCACATCTATGACCTGCTCCTCTCCATCGGCCTGATTACGCTCATTGTTTACCTGTGTCTACCCTTCCGGTTCGCATCCCATTATGATTACATCGAAGGATCGAAGATCGAGGAGGCTCTTCTGACTCAAGTCACCCGGAACGTATCCTTGCAGGAGGTGTTCGAGTGCACTTACACGGAGATTATTTCGGAGAACAGGTTCGTCTACAACCTGGCCCACTACCATGAGGCAATGCAGCGAGGAGTACGCCCTGGTGGTGAGTTCCGACCGGAGGGATGCCAGGCTCGCTACAGCACTGCCATTATTGTGCCGTACAGGCAGCGTGAGGAGCAGCTCCATGCCTTCCTCACCTACATGCACAATTACCTGCCGCAGCAGCTTATCCACTATCGGATATTTCTGGTCGAGCAGTTCGACCATAAACCCTTCAACCGGGCGATGCTCTTCAACATTGGCGCCCAGGTGGCTGCGGAGTACGGATTCCCTTGCCTAATCCTCCATGACGTGGATCTCCTACCCCTTAACTCGGGTCAGATATACGCATGTACGGAGCGGCCGCGACACATGTGCTCCGCACTGGATCACTGGAGATTCCGGCTGCCCTATCGAGGTCTCTTTGGTGGCGTGGTGGCCATCAACACAGCCCAGTTTCAGCAAATCAATGGAATGTCCAACTTGTACCATGGCTGGGGCGGTGAGGACGATGATCTCTACGAGCGCCTGCAGGCCCTGAACATTGATATCTGTCGATTTGCGATGGAGTTCAGTGAGTACACCATGCTAAAGCACAAGCCGGAACGGCCCAACGCCAACCGGGTGGCGCTCCTGCGGTCGGCGACTCTGCGCCAGCACTCGGATGGACTCAACTCGCTAGTCTACAAGGAGGTGGAGCGACGAATGCACAGCTTATTTACGCACATCCTGGTGGAGACATGAGTGCCAGTATTTGTTATATTTAGCTTGTAGGCCAATCGTTTTCGAAGCCCAACTGCGGGTTTTGTTAGTCGGTAATTCGAATTATTTTAGACTTGGGTGCACTTAGCTTAGCAACCGATTAGCAGCCGCCTTAGACAATGCGTTCCGAATCGATCGTGATATCTCACTCACTAGGCTAAGAAGATGGAAATGATGGGAGGAGTCGAAGCTGAAATTGAAGTACAATTAGAATGTCTCGGATATCGCCAAAGGTAATAACCATATTAAGCACGCTCTGCATCTGCCAATAAAAAATGGATCAAACTATAAAATCTTATCTGTTTTTATTTGGTTCTAGCTGCTATATTTCCATTAAAATATAAATAAAAATTATAAAGTTGGTTTAACGAATGCTTGTTTAAGGAATGCTTAACGTTTTAAGTTTTTATATTTTATACTTTAAATTTAAAAAGACCATTAACATTAAATTAACCTGTAGAGTTGCTAAGAATTAATTATCGCTCCAATCAAAACTTATTCGGGGAATTATCTTGACTCTTGAACATTGTCACCTTGTTGTAGTCCCTTTATGTAAGGGCTTCAGTTAATAACAATCACTCGTGTTATTCAGCTATGGGTTTCCTAAGCACATTGTGTAAAACTATACTTTTTCTGTTAATTTTTTTGGGAGCCTTATTCTTGCTTCCCGGATTACCCCCCAGCACCACCTTCCCATTCAAGGCATATGTGTAAGTTTCCGATTTGCCGTTATTATCAACTCATTATTTGTATTTTTGTTTATTAGCATTAAGCCCCCTAGGGAACTAAAGGGAACCTTACAGCCCAACTTTTACCTGAATGGTGCCCGGCACTTGTGGAAAGATCGGATCTTCGGTCCAGAGGGTCTGCTATCAATTGATGACAATATATACACGGGAATTCATGGCGGAGAGGTTATTCGACTAAATAGTGAAGAGTCCATTGAGCCTGTCACGAAGATAGGTCAACCTTGTGGTATAAAAAAGGAGTGTGCAACCCGTTTTCTATTATATTGATGATACTTTTTTTTATAGATTACATCTTTGATGATGTGCTTTGTGGTTATCCTGTGGGCTTGGCCCTTGACACACAAGGGAACAATATGATAATAGCCGATTCCTACTATGGAATATGGCAAGTTAATTTGGATACCAAGGAGAAGACCATGTTGGTTTCTACGGAAGAAATCCTTCCTGGCAAAAGCGTAAACCGTCGGGCTAAACTGTTCAATTCATTGGCAGTTAGCAGGCAGGGTGACATTTATTGGACTGATTCGTTATCGGATGACTTTATTTTGACTCCGTTCGTTAATCCGTCGGGTCGGTGAGTTTAATTTAATGAAAAATATACGATATAAAAAATTAATTTGTATCTGTTCTTTTTAGACTTTTCAGACATAATCGTCAAATGAAGACAAACGAAGTACTCCTGGATGAAATGTCCTTTGCCAACGGCTTGGTATTAAGTGCCAGTGAGGATTTTATAATTGTAGCCGAAACGACGGCCATGCGTCTGACCAAGTACTATCTTAAAGGATTAAGGGCTGGTCAGAGCGAAGTTTTTATAGACAGTCTGCCTGGCTGGCCGGATAATCTTACTGCTGATGAGGAGGGAATTTGGGTACCTTTGGTTGTAGCGTCAGATAGTGAGAATCCCAATATGTTTGCTTCGCTGGCCCCCTACCCGAAGTTAAGATATTTCCTCGCTCGCTTGATGGGTCTAATGCAGCTTCCCTTCCGGTTATTAAACTACGTGTATCCTAACACTATATCGGCACGACTTTTCCACGAGTTTAATGAGATGATGGCCAATACCGCGCCTAATCGCAGTACTGTGATTCGTTTAGACTGGAATGGAAATATTGTAAGATCTCTGCATGGTTTTGATAGATCAGTTTCTGGCATATCTCATGCTGTGGAAAAAAATGGATACTTATATTTGGGATCGTCATTCAATCAATTCATTGCTGAAGTTAAATTACCAAACGATATGATAAAGTACGTAGAAAACTAATTAGTTAAAGATTATATTTACACAAGTTTTATAAATGATGGATCGAAATTTTTCCTTCGAAAATAATTCATTGCTATTAAATGTAAACAAAAAATAAATGTAATTTAACTGAATATTATAAAATATAATTTAGGTGTAGACCTTTTTTTGAATGTATTTATCGCATCGAACGCGTTAATACTGAAAGAAGAGAAATAATCATGATTCTTGACTATTGACTAATTTATTCCAAGAAAACAATTATTTCCCTTGCCATTTTTATTGGGCGAGGATTATTTTCTTTCTTTTTTAGCTTAAGTAATGGCTAACTTGAAGCTTTCCTTTTGATTTTGAGACATTTTACATCCCAACAATTTGTCGAAAAATTTTATTTAATCTGTTACTAAGTGGGTGAGTCTCCAAGTCGTATTACTTCGATTGGAATGGAAAAATTGTAAGATCCTTAATTGGTTTTGATAGATTTGTCCTGGATTTTAAAGGTTACATGTATTTTGTATCGCTAACTAAAAGATGTAAATAACCTAAATTAATTACCGAGGGGAAGTATAATAGTTTAAAATAAAATAATTTGGTTTTTGATTTTGTCCTTTACATTCCAAGATTTTTGAAATCTTGAAAAAAAATGTTTTGTTATTTAAATAAAAAATATTATGAAATAAATATAAATATTTTATTAAATATCTATATAACTCTAGGAAATTTGCCGGCACATTGTTCGTCTTTGTAGTAATTCGTTTTGTGAAGAAATACTTTAAGAAATAAAATAAATAATATAATTTTATTGCACTAAAAACCGTTTCACTGAATTGATATATTTTGTAAAATATAATGGTTGGCGCCTTTGTCTAGCTAACAATAATACATATTATATTTACCTAGATGCATTCGTTTTCTTTCACAATTGATATCTGTTGCGGAATGTAGCAACGATTTATAATCCATAGGACTTGTGTTAAAATCTACATAATTTAATTTAAAACATTTCTAACAAACACGCACACATTTAGACATTCACATTCTTGCACAGATACATTTATATATATATATTGATATTTTAAGTTGAGTCTTTTCGCACGGTTTTAAATCCAGATGAAGAAAGTAATAAATGGATTTAAAAGCAGTTTGGTGTAAGAAGACCTAATACTTAATGCCAATAAGTGGTAAGCATCAAAAAATTTAATTTTTAAGTCTTTAGAAGCAAATTGCTTTAAATTTTCCATTAATTAATTTCACCACCTAGAATTCGAAGTCATACAAAAAGAAGCAACATAGTAAATATAGTTTGAATATTAAATATATGGAATATGGTATTTTATCAATTGTTATTGGCTACGACTGTGTCTAGTTCAAGAAATTAAGTATATCCTGCTGGGAAAGTGCGTTGAGGTTCTGATTATCCGTAGGCAACAGGGGCTGGGTCTGCGGCTGTAGCGTGGGAGCTTGGCTGGGTTTTCCAAGCAGTTGTTGCTGCTGATGCTGCTGGATGCTATTCAGACTATAGCCCGTTGGATAAATGTAGTTAACTGTGGGCTGCTGCAGCGTATACATATTGGCACCGTTTGTGTTGCAGGGCTTTGGGGCACAACCAGCAACTATTCCATCAGCAAAGGGATCTAAGTCGTCCAGCGAAAAGGTATTGTTGTTGCTGGCTTGTGGCGAGGTCAGTTGATGGTTCATTACCAACGGATTCACACTGTGCCAACCATTGTTGCTCTGCATTTGTGTAGAAGCCGGTGCAGGAGCAGCTGCTACTGCAGTTGTTCCCAGGCCAGTAAGGTTGCTCTGCATCATTGTGGAAAGAATGTCTGGGCGGGGTGACGGCGCCGCCGATATTGTATTGTGCGATATTCTGGAATAACAAAAGGGTTTCTTGAGTTGCTGCTTCTCTTCGGTTCCGTCTTGATTAATTCCTACTTGAGTTGTTCCCTAGCCTTGACGGGAGCAATAGGAGCGGTGGCTGTTGTTTTTGGCTGGCCCACAGTGAAACCGGAGAACATGTCATCGTTGGTTTTGTTACCATTGCTGGCACCATTAGGGGAAAGAGTAGAGCTTTCGAGCTCATTGGCTAATATTTCGGAAGCGTCTTTGGGTCTGTATGGGGGGAAAGTTGAATTGAATATAAAATTATATTTATATATAAATTTGGTCTATCTCACTTATTGTCTCTCTGTATGGTGGAGAGTTGCTGCAGTTTCTCACGCTGCTCCTGCTCTACCCGGCCCAGCATCTCTTTGATCAGGGCTATTATCGTGTTGAATTGAGCTATTGTAAGGCCGTTCTCCACACTTAAGGGTACTAGGTAAGGAATGCATTTGTGTGCCATCACGTCCTTTGTTATGCCTAATTTGGTATTGGTCATTGCAATTTTATAAATGCCTGAAAGAGTAACAAAAAAAAACCTTTTTTATTTTTTAAAAGTCGTTATAGATTTTAAACACCTACCAATAATTCCCATTATAATAGCGGGCTCGCGGCTCTGAATCTGCTGCAAGAAGGGCAAAATCTCATCCAGGACCAGCCACTTGTCCAGGTTCTCTAGGAGTTTTCCGATAGATATTAAGCAGTTAACCTTCACCGATACATTGCTGCTCTGCAGGCACAGTTTCTTTATGCGTGGCAGTACAGAGTTCTTCATTGCGTTGTAGTCGATCAGGGTGGAGAATGTGGGAAGTACCGCCAAGCAGAGGTCCTGAATTTGGGGCATGTCGCATTCCAAAGAGCGGTAAAGCAGCGGCAGTACACTCTGCTTCACCTCTTCCGCCGGCGTTAGCTTAAGCAGCAGATCCATCTTTTGCATGAAGATCAGCAGAATTTGGATTGGATCTGTCAGCTTGAAGATCGGTTTTAGGTGCGGCAGAATGTGATCGCAATATTCCCGTTGGCTGCTCATTTCCGCGATAAGTAAGACGTTGGGCAGCACAAACGGGATCATTGGCGAGTTGACAAATTCCTTGACCAAATATGGTAGAATTGAATGTAGATTGACGCGATGCGGAAGCGTCGGGATGATTTGCGGCAATCCCTTGTAGAACTTGGACTTCTGCAGGTTATCCCATTGGTATAGCGAGTCCAAGTAGCTCAGTGTCTTTACGCCTACGTCTTGGAAGTAGGTTATCTGCTTGAGTTCGTGCAGCTTCGGCCTCAGACTGGCACTGGGATGCAACAGAGCCTTGAGACTCTCGGTCAGTTCGCTGGGCACTGCATTCATGGGTGGATACTTTCTCTGGTTTAAATCATTAGCGTAGCGTCGAAAGCTGCTATAGTCACTTCCAAACATCTTTAGTGGTTTGCCGGCATAGGTAGTAAATATGAGCACACCTGGTGGTAATATAAATGATATGGAGTGATATGAGAATAAAAATTTGATCAATTTAAAAAAATGTTTCGCATGCTCTATTGCAATTACATTTTCCATCAGAAACGTGTAGAAAATATCTCAAGGAAACTAATAGTTATCGTATGTTAAGGGATTTTCTAGTCTTATGCTCTAATCGCTTGCAAAATATTGGTAAGGTTATCTAAAAATAAATAAAAAACTGTGCTTGTTATGACTTATGATTGTTATAACTTACTCTGACAAAAATAGCATTTAATAAGGGGTCTGGTAAAATAAAGCATAACATTTTATTACAAATTGTGTACTAATACATACTCTTATCTACACATGATAGGCTTTTTGAATGGTTAACAAATAAAATCTAAGAAGTATTAATATATCCCTATGCTTTTTGCGAAGAAGAGATATAAGTACTTACCCAACGAAAAGAGATCACTGTCGGGCGTGTTGACACTGTTTAACGCCAACTCCGGAGCCGTGTACTCCAGACTAGGCTGCGCCAGGACATGCAGCGAAGTGGTGTATTCCCGAAATGGCCAGTGGGGTGTGCCATCTGTGGCTGGCTGGTTGGCGATGCAAAAATCAAAACCGAAGAGTTTCCAACTCCGGTTCTTGTTGATCACGATCGTTTCGGCACTGATATTGCGGTGTACAATCTTGGCGTCTTGGTGAAGGAACTGCAGCCCATCGAAGAGTTGCAGCAGACCGTGTCGGATTTCCACATCGTATAGTTTCTTTTCGGAGCGCACATTATCGCCAACAACGTTGGCCAATGAGGCAAAAACAGGCTCCGTGGCAAAGGCTAGGGAATCCCGGCTCTCCTCCAACGGGTGCTGAACGGTTAGAACATGTGGATGTCGAATCTTGGTCAGCTGCTGAACGCCCCTTCGTAGTGTTTCCAACATATTCTCCCTGTCGTCTTTTGACCAGCGCTCCAGGGACTTCTTCTCGAAGACGAAGACGGAGACCTCTTGTTTTGTGCTCTTTTTGTGGCCATTGTACACCTTCCACATGAGGCCTATACGATCGGGAATACATAATATTAGCCACAACATGTTGGGTTCCGTATGGAGAGGAACGGAAGGTAAACTCACCCACTCCAGCGGTGCACACCTGTTCTAGCACCTCGTACTCCCGTGTCACATTATTACCGGGCAAAACGCCTGACAATGTGGACACCGTCTGCACGGCGGATGAGTAGAACTTGTTAATCATGTCCATCCTGGCGTGAATTTGCAGCAACTGCGGGCCAGAAGTTAGTGCAAAATACCTTTTGTTTTAGCAATCAATATTTATTAGAGCTGGCTCAGAGTCGATATAAAACCATCGATATATCGATATATATCAATTGCTTTTCGTTTTGCAGTAATTAAGTGCGTACATAAACATTCCCGTAAAAAATTCTTTGGTCCTTACCGCTACACACCTAGTATTAAATTTTCAACTGTGATACATTTATATGATACTTAACGTTTGCGTTTAAATAATAAGCCGTGCACCACAATACTTGGAAATAAACATATTTTATCTTACATGTAAAATGTTAGTATGTCTACTAAAACCACAAATTTTACATATAACGGTAGCTTAGACCGATAAGTCGATATTTTTTGATATGGGCGGACTTTTAAAATATTAAATTTTCATTTAAAACCCACTTAAAGTTCAACAAAAAATCAAAAACTGCAAATTGAATTTAAAAATCGTAGACATATTAAATGAATGTGGGTATATTGCACTGATATTGTTTTGGCCACACTTTGCATGCACACCAAAAAACAAGCAATTTATAAGTTAAATAATTCTAAATAAAGCGCTCTCATAATCTGCGCCACAGAAGTAAACGCATCATTACACTTAAAGTGCAAAAAGAGACTTTCGGGGAATGCATAACTTTGGAAATACGAAACTCTTAGTTAAAACAAAGGAGGGGAAGCCCCCGGCTGATAAATCAGCAGTAGGCGTTTCCAAATCCCGAAATCTTAAAAAACACCAACTTCAGAACACATGGACCCTGTGGTTTTTGGAGAGCGATGCCAGCAAGTCGTGGGAGGACATGCTCAGCGAGGTTGATAGCTTCAGCACCGTCGAAGACTTTTGGAGAACGTATTACCGCATCGAACCGCCATCGAAGCTCAAATCGGGCTGCGATTACATGCTCTTCAAAAAGGGCATTCGACCCATGTGGGAGGATCCGTCAAACGTTAAGGGTGGTCGTTGGTTGAACGTAGTCGACAGTACATCCAAAGCTGATTTGGATATAATATGGCTTGATGTTATGCTTTGCCTGATTGGCGAGGCCTGCGATCACTGCGATCAGATCTGCGGAGCCAGCATTAGAATTCGCCGAAAAGCCAAAAAGGTATCCGTATGGACTAATAATGGCAAGGACGAGAAGGCCATCCTAGAGATTGGTCACAAACTATGCGAACTAGTGCGGCTGGGAAGCTCTTACACGCTTCAGTACCAGGAGCACATGAAGGAGCTTATGGGCTCCGGATTGATGTACAAGTTGAAGGTTGAAAACGGATTCCTCACAACTAGTTAATTCGAATTGTCATTTTTTATGCACAAAAAATGTTAAAATTTTTCACCTTCATTTCAAAAAAATCTTAACAAATATATGTATATTAATTTAAATATTATTATTATTTAAATATTATCGAATTTATATGAATAATGCGAATGTGCAATTATACGAAACAATTTAAGATAAATTATTTAATTTTTTGAGTTTTTGTAATTAATAGGTTAATAGAAATCAACTTTATTTAATTTTAATTTATTACTTTAAAATGATATTAGTATTTTTAAAATTCAATACGAATCCTTTTCAAATATATATTTTTCCGTATGAAAAATTTCTTTCCTATCACATTTTATTTAAAGTGCGAGGTTAATGTAGGATGGACACATCTTATTTATCAATATGAATTCAATTATGTCGTTAAAGCATAAAGAATAGTGGGGAAATAATTCAGTCATCTAGATTCGGTCACACTTTACCGCCAAATAAAAAGTTAACAAATTGCGATAGCGTCAGCCTAAGAACTCCAAAAGAATTATAGATTAACCGCAGTGAACCGAACCATATTCTTTGTTACAAAAGTGATGCCACCAAAAAACATAAGATGGGAGATTCCAAGACAAAGAATGATCTGAAAATGTTGATTGAAAAGAATGCGAGTAAGGGGAATCCCAAGGCTGGTGAAATAGCGGGCGCCCTTTCTCCATTCCGGCATCTAAAATATCACCATCTTCAGAACACTTGGACCCTGTGGCTTCTGAACACCGATCCCGGCAGGTCCTGGGAGGACAGGCTGAACCTAATTGCCAGCTTCAGCACCGTTAATGACTTCTGGAGTGTGTACTACCGTATCGAGCCGCCATCGAAGCTCAAACTGGGCTGTGATTACTCGCTCTTCAAAAAGAACATCCGACCCGGGTGGGAAGATCCGACAAACATTCAGGGCGGTCGTTGGTTGATCATAGTAAGCAGTACCTCCAAGGACCAACTGGATATAATATGGCTCGATGTTATGCTTTGCCTGATTGGCGAGGCCTGCGATCACTGCGATCAGATCTGTGGAGCTGTCGTTAGGATTCGCAAAACGGTCAGTAAGGTATCAATTTGGACTAATGATGCCAAGGATGAAGATGCCATTCTGGAGATTGGGTACAAGCTACACGAAGTTGTGCGTCTGGGAAACAATAACATCCTTCAGTACCGGGTTCATAAGAAGACCGATCTCTGTTCCGTACCACTATTTCTGCCCCAAAAGCGGTACAATTTTTAAAAATTACAAAATATTTCCATTTTGAAAAAACTTTCTCTTACAGAAAGACAAATGTAAATTTGTAAAATCGAATTGAAAATTAACTTAGATTATTTTCTGTGCTATTACAATCAATAGCGACTAATCGTAAATATTTTCTGATACCAAAAAGTGAGATTGATTTTTGAAATCATTAATCGGATAAACTTTTAATTGAAGAATTAAATTTAAAGAAAAATTTATCATTTCGGAATGTAACTACGAACCTGAAACACCTAAGTGCCGAATAAACTTTACGTATTGCAAAACACTAAACTTTTTAAATGCTTATTCAAGTTGTCGGTTTTTTGTGGCTGCCACCCCGGCAAGGCTGTTTTTGTGTTGTGCGAAACGGAATGTGAATATAAAATAAGCTTAATTGGTAATTATTTTGGTTTTGTTTGTTTTAAATTACGATTACGATATTGCGCTGGCTGCGGAAATTCTGTTGGTGGTCTCAGAAATAAAGATTTAATAATCGCATTTGTATTCCTCAGATAAGCAATTTTCGTTCAAATGGCTGATGGAATGGAACAGTATTTTACGTACCACTAAGTACATTGTTCAAAATCTGCGTTTCCCTACATTCTTTAGTTAAAATAAATTGAAAAATAATCAAAAATGTTGTACTTAAAGTAAATTGAAAAAATATTGTAATATTTTATTTATTATTTTCATGCTTTATTTATTATTCTAAATTGTTCAGAAAATTTTAAAAAACAAGATTTTAGTTTCCGGTTTGTAAAAAAGCATATTTTTAACTATTTTTGAGATCCTCCACAAAAGTAAAATAAACATTTGTGGCAGCTTGCGGCTTTTTATTAAATATCCAGTCGATCATCAACAGATAATCCCCAGTGGGAATGGGTGTAGGCAGCTTCTCTGATCGTAGATAAAAGTTCTTGACTTGTTGTAGACCCTAACGAAAGTGGGATTGGATTATATATTTTTTTAATTTATTTTGTCAGACTTACAACATAGGGACATGAGTGATTGATTGTCGAGTACTCTTTAAAAAGTTCCCAAACAAGCCGAATTAAAGCATTATTTCTCCGCCTTATAAACTGGCAGCCATCGAAATTGACGTTATAGAGCCAAGGCTTATAGCCATTGGCCCTTTTAAACAATTGGGCCTTTACTATAACATCGTGTACCGGATGAAGCAAGTTTGCATCGACATTAAGGCAGACTTTATTCCGATCCACGGCTCGCAGGCGACATATACCGAACTCCACCCAGGATTTATTGTAGGATTCACAGACAGCATTGGTTAGTTTAAAAGTAACAGCACCCTTAAATTATAATAAATTACAAAAGATGTTAAGAAGAAATAAAAACAAGTTATTACACTTTGATAATGCTCAAATAATAAAATCAGCAGCCAAATGAACAGTACTCTCGCCATCGTTTGGCTGCTAACAGAAAAGTGCTGAAAATTCTGGGACATCTCCTCGTTTTTGGCCTTTCCAACAAATTAGATTATCGTGCATTGACCAATAATTATGATATAATTATTTTAACGTTTATAGATTAGAGGGTAATCAATCAATTTCTACCTCGTTAATTGACTACCTCATAGCCTGAGCACGTTACAATATTTATTCTCTAAATTGAATGTATTGCCGGTCAAATTTGACTTTGAAAAATAATGCCACAAAATGCATTAGACCCTGTAAGCTCTTCATTTTACAATATATTCATAAAGTTAGTCCCACACGATTGCGTCCCATCTTAATTATTGCCTTGGCTAAGTATTTGGAGCTGACCTTTGGGCCAGTCAGCGCGTAATTAATATTTAAAAGCCACTTTGATGCGTTAACTTGGCTTTTACTGCCAGGCAGTTGAAGCCTCCTTACTTGCTGGCACTTCGAAATTGTCGCCGGAAAACCTTTTCCGCATCATTCCCATAAAATATATGGGTATGTGGATCCCCAGCTAATTGCCTGCGTGCTTTTCTCACTTTTTAGTCAATTGATGGAAGTCAAACATTATTAGATTCGGTAAACATACAATTGAGTAATATTCCAAGTCGGAAGTCAAGTACACGCTAAGTTTAAGGTCTGCCATAGGAAAACTTTAAATTCCACTTTCTCAACCCTCACATCAAATAGATTGCATTTCTATAGGAATCAGGGGTATATTGTACAGGAGTAAGGAAGGCTAATTACTAAGTTTAAATTACAAATAAATTTATTTAAATGAATTATCTTATCCTTGTTTTACCATTTAAATAGCTAGTTATTACATCAATGCTGATTGCCAAATCAGACAATACAAACGAAGTGACGTCAGAGTTGTCTCGAATTTCCAGTTTAAACCCAATTCTTCTTGAATGACAAAGAGTGTATCTAATTTCCATTCCAAATTAGGGTTGCTATTTTTAACTGAAGAAATGAATGACCGGGTATCTGGTAGTCGGAAAACTCGGCTATTGTTTACAATTCGTAGCCTGACTGCCGCCTCGCAGTTCAGTCAACACCTGTCAACCAAAAGCCATGTCCGTGTCGACGTCAGCCACTTGGCCAGTTGACTGTTGCCCCTCCCGATTCCCGGATCCGGGCCACTTGAGATGCATTTGCTTATCCCCGAGTAGAATTAATATATTTTCATACATTTTTTCACTCTCTGCGAAGCACACGAAATCCAATCAATAAAGCACTCGAATGCATTTAGCTGAATCGCTTTGGCGACTTCAACTTCATCCCAACTCCCCCGGACTCCCAGAAAAGGTCCACAAAACCCCGGGAATGAAGATGTTGCCCCATGCAATTCGGCGAGATGTTGTTTGCACGATTTGTTGCCGTGGCCGACCGTCTTTGAACCCGCTCTGAATTTCAATGGATTCCGTTCATCCATGTCCATGTGTGTCTTCCAGTGTGTGATTGTGAAGCCAATGTGTTGGTAATTTTGCGTTCTACCGTGACTGATGTTTTTATACTCTCGATGGGGTATTTTATTTTTGCATAGAATTGCGACATCGTAGGAAAAAAGCGTCGTCAACCAATAAACAATAATAGACTAGCGGGAATTCCGTAACGAATTTTTCCAAGCAAAATGTTCTAAAATTAACTTCTTCACAATAGATTTTAAATAAACAGAGGAATGTTGACTTTATAATTAGAGGGTAAGTAACTTCATAACTTTTTGAGTTGACAGACATTTTTTTAAAATTCTGATTCTGTGAAACACTTTCATTCCAAAACACAAAAGTATAGTAAATATATATAAATATATATATGAATAAGTTTGTTTAATTAATTTAATTTATTTAATCTGTAGTGTAAGGAGTTAACTTTTATTATTACTTATGTTTTATTATGAAAGGGTATTCGAATCATCGCGCCTAAGAGCTGGACTTTTTATACCCTTGCAGAGGGTATTATAATTTTGGTCAAAAGTGTGCAACGCAGTGAAGGAGACATCTCCGACCCTATAAAGTATATATATTCTTGTTCAGGATCACCTCCTGAGTTGATATAGCCATGTCCGTCTGTCCGTCTGTCCGTCTGTCCGTCTGTCCGTCTGTCCGTCTGTCTGTCCGTCTGTCTGTCCGTCTGTCTGTTTCTACGCGAACTAGTCTCTCAGTTTTAAAGCTATCGAATTGAAACTTTGCACACACCCTTCTTTCCTTTGCACGCAGTATATAAGTCGGAACGGCCGGGATCGGCCGACTATATCCTATAGCTGCCATATAACTGAACGATAGGAAATGCCATAACTCTGCTGTTTGTAAAGTTAGGAAGTTGGGATTTTCTATGGCTTCTTTATTTGGCCAATCAATTCGACCTACCAAATTTCATAAGGATCGGCCGACTATATCCTATAGCTCCCATATAACGATAGGAAATAGCATAACTTTGGTGTTTTCAGAGTTAGGAAGTTGGGATTTTCTATGGGTTTTATATTTGGCCAATCAATCCGACCTACCAAATTTTATAGGGATCGGCCGACTATATCCTATAGCTGCCATATAACTGAACGATTGAAATTGCCATAACTTTGGTGTTTTTAAAGTTAGGAAGTTGGGATTTTTATTTGTATTAAGAATGCATCATATGAATAATTTTGGAGAATATTATTTACAGAATATTCTGCAAGGGTATATCAACTTCGGCTCCGCCCGAAGTTAGCTTTCCTTTCTTGTTATGTAATAAGAACATACTGGAAAGAGCGGTGCGATGCGTTGAGTCATAAAATAAATCAAGGAGCCCGACACCAGAGTCAATAGTAAATCACGGCAGAAGCGGCAAATTACCAGACACTAGCCCTCTCATCATCGAGTCTACTCAAATAATTATGCAGTGACAAGTCGATTTTCCGTACTCCGTATTCCGAATTAGCCCTGGCAATTACCTTTCGGATTTGCAGCTCCTAGACTTTGACTTTGATTTCTTTTGGATGTTGTTTTTCCACTTCTGTTTGCTTGGCGTTATTTGCTTGTTGATTTGCCAGAATATCGCATGGCAAAAACCCGAATGACTTGCCAATTTGTTTACGCTATTATCGCGATGATGGAGCTGACCATTTTTGGGAGTGCAACCATTCAGATGGATTTACGATTCTTGAGCGACGGCTGACCAAGGTTAACTTTCGTTTTTGTACTGCTCCATTTTATGGGGTTCTAAAAATCCGTTTATTGCAGCTTGATTATTGCGACAAGATACCGTGTTGGAGATGCAAGCTATTGGACGATATATAAACTTTTGCTGAAAGACACAATTAATCTCACTAATTTGTTAAAAGAATAACTATGGCAATCTTTTAACTTGGATACAACATTATTTATGATTTTTATTATAAAATTCATAAAAATTGCATTAATATCTTCCTTATTTGTTGAAGGAGATGAAAATTTTCTTAAGCCAATATAAAAAACTAATAAGTAATATGTAAGTTCAGGCATAGTTTGTATAAACATTGTAAGCTTTGGTGAGAAAATCAGACTTCTCACTTTAAATGAATAATGTTATTTCAATGTATTTGCTAATGTAAACTTTTTGACCCCTGTTCAATTATACACTTTTTTAGTTTGATTTCTGTGTAACACTTTTTGGTAATTGTAAACCAAACACCTACAACTTAATCTTGTTTAGTTTTAAAGGTAAACAATAAAATCAATGTCATATTAAGTTAACGTGACAGTGACAGATTGTAAATTTAATTAAATAGCATTAAAAAGAAATTACATAGCAAAAACCTAGCCTCACATTTTGTATTTATTAAGGCATCAAACAATCTGCATTGTGCTTCCAAAATAAAGTAATTAAATATCAAAAGCGAATCATGTCATTGTCAAGTGTTTGAACAGATCTGAACAAGATCGGATCATACCGTCAAAGTGTGCACTTGAGTGGCTTTTGATGAGGGTACCATTAATATGCAATGACTGGTTTGCAAATATTGCTTTATTATTTTGTTATTTTGCATTTGTCATTAATGGGCCTTTTGTTTCGGTAAAGCATTTATACGAGAGATTTTCGGGTTTATAGACTCTGCGTTTGGCTTTGTTTGGTGTGAGAAGATACTGCGTCAAGATACAGATGGGATCGGCGGCAAAACATGCTGGGAATTACGTGATTGATGGCAGACCTGCGATTACCACAAAACGGCTAAAAAGTACAGAACAGAGTATAGAATGCTCAGGCGAATATATTATAAGTGCTGGGATATATGCGAAATCAGTGAAATCTTGTCGCGTCTAAAAAGGAAAATCACACAGCAAATGCAAAATTTATGAGCGAACTACGTCGAACGACGTCTCCGGGCGAACGGAGCAGGAATATCAATTGGTCTGGGATTTCGATTGGGATTGAGCGGATGTGGATTGCACTGGAGGATGAGTCAGCCAAAGGTCCGTGTGGGTTCAGCCCAGTCAACCAGATCAACTTATACAGATGGGGTCCAGTCCAGGCTCAAATATTGTCTCTAATTAACCTCGGTAGGTTTCCCAGAGCTAAATAAATAATTACTTTATTTTTCACAACTTAGAGTTAGTAAAATAATAATATGTTTTTACTGCCCCTAATATGACACAAATACAAAATTAGGATAATAGTTAAAATTTGTATAGATAAAATAAAATATGGAAATGTATGTATAACTAAATATGCAACTGCATAAAAAACCATTAATATATATTTTATTGGTTATCCCACACTGCGTATACTTAATTTTGAAAAAATCATGTGTAAACCATTAAAATCCATTTCCTTTTAATTCTTCATATAATTATGCAACACTTTAAAATTCCATTATATATCAATCTACAGTAAATATTTTAGTAGACACCGTTTTAAATATAATTCCATTTATTTTCTTGAAATCATTGCGTTTTAATAAGCTGTTTTTATAGTTTATTGTCTTTTTGTTAATATAGTTCTTTTTGAATGATATATTTTGGATTTTCGAAATGTCTCATTTAAATATATGGTATAACAATCCAGCACTTAAGTCGCTATTTATTTATTAGTTATTTAAACCCAAGTTACCAGTTTTCAAGTGGGGTACGGTGTGTACCTCCTTTTTAATACCTCTCTGTCTTTACGAGGTTTCATAAAATTGGACCATAATAACATTTGCGCTAGCCAACACCGATGCTCAGATGCGGTTAGCTACATACTTCAATCCGCAGTCAAAACTGCGCCACTCAATTTGACTTTTTTAAGGCGCTGCCGCTGAGCTTGGCTTACCGCCCACAAAACGCTGCAGTCGCCGTTGCCGTCGCCGTCGCAGTCGCAGTCACCGTCGTCGCTGCTTAGCCAGCGTGCCGCTGAAACCGCCGAACCGCCGAACCACTGAGCCGCTGAGCCGTCGACGTCAGGTGTTGTGGTTTTTGCAAGCCGCGTTTGAGCTGAGTCTGTTTTCGTCTGCCTGGCAGCGCGGTTCTGGAACGCGTAACGCTCGTCTTGTCTCGTCTCAAAAAAATCACTTTTTCCAACTCGGGACTCAATTCGGTTTTCGTATCGATTCGGATCGGATCGTGGCGTGCTCCCAGTTCTTCAACCTGTTGCAACTATTTTGGAATCCCGCTTTTCGGTACTCTGGTGCAACATTGCGTGCCGCTTTGAGAAGCGCGTAAAAGCATTTGAAAAAAAAATATACAAATTTCGAAAGTGGCCAATAAAAAAAGAAATACAGCAATACAGAAATACAGAAATTGGCAACTTCGATATATCCCTGTGCGAGAGAGGAAGATTCGTGTGGCAGATTAACGAGCCCTGTAATTAGCCAACAATTTGTCGAAATCCACTCCGCCATCCAATCTGTGGGCGTGGGATCTGTGTCTGTGCAGCCAGCAAATCGGTGAGTCTTGAATTACATGGGATTATAGCCAATCTGCTCTGGTACTTCGGTACTCGGTAATCGTATGACAAATGCCATTACGTACATACACGGCAACTGTAGTGGCTTTCTAAAAAATACCCAAAACGAGTTGGATTCGCTCCGCAGGTCCAGGAGGGGCCGACAAAAAGCACATAGCTAACACACAGGCATTCACGAAAAAATGTGTGAAATTTCATTGAATTTCCCAAATTATATACACAAACACAGAGAATTGGGAAATAATTCATTGTTTTGTAATTTCACTAAGTGTTACGGCTGCCAAAGAATCGATAACCACCAGTTGGATTATTATATTATCCTCGTGGTCTTTGTGTATTTCAAACCTGTTTGCATATGGCCAATCCCAAAAAAATAATTGATTAGATTGGAAAAACATTTATTACTGGATCAGGCTCGATCTTTTTTCGCGGAATATTTAATTTATCTGTTAGCACTGTTAGCCATTAATTTAAATGAAAGAATAATATCTGTGACATTTGGTTGTACAATTCTGTGAATATATTATGGTACAGAGCTCTTTTTAAGGTTTTTAACAAACACAAATTCTTACATAATTGATGACTTTGTGATGTTTGTTTATTTAGTTTTAAAGCAAACACTATTTTTTTGACATACGAATCTTATCTTTTTACTTGTCCAATTGGCAACTATGTATCCCAATAAAAATGTAATTATTATATAACAAAAACTAAATTCCATTGTAACAGCTTATTCAAATTGTAAGAATTAAATATTTAAATGAATTTGATGAGCTTCCAGTGAAATGCCTAAGGGCTTTAAAATTCATATTTGTTACCAACATTTAAATTGTCATAAAAAGCATGCAATGAAATAACAATGAATTAATAATGTTGAAAACATATACCGTATTTACTTAAGTGACCTGTAAATGTACAACATTTGTCATTTTTACAGAAAGCTTAAAATATAAATTAGCAATGAACTTATTGTTACAGTCTTCGCTTAATTCTTAAAATAAATATTATTATTGGAATTATGGGAATTGAATGTTAAAGAACTAAGATAAATGACAATCAATGCCTTTCAAGGATGTTATCTCACCGTGGGCGACAATTAAAGTTGTGTGCTGGGAAAACCCGGCCACCGACAACTCTTTAATTAAAGCTCGAAAAAATAGTGCTAAACTTCATGTCATAGCAATTCAATTAATTCGCAATTTATCAAACTACTCGTACCCGGGCATTGTCAGTGCCAGGGCTTTTTGATTCGGCCAAACATATTTCATTTGTCCACCACAAACAACTCGGATCCGTGGGTGGGTGGCTTCAGTGGGCCGACGAGGGGCGTCAAGTGGAAAATAATCGATGATGTGCCCGGGCACAATGCAAACATTGAATCAAAGTCAAATAGCATTAAACTTTTTGAACTTGCGAGGCGGGGCAAAAAATGAAATAATAATAAAAGTTTGCCCGCCTTTCTCGAGAGGCGTGAAGGCGCACATAAAAAAAATGGGTAGGGAGGGGTGCGGGTGGTTTTTGGGGGCTCTACGGTTTTTCGGATCCGACGCTGCAGTTTTTGGGTTTTTTTTTTTTTTTTTTTGAATGAGCGTAGCGTAGCGCAAATATTTGACAAATCCCGCGAAAAGTCTGCTTATGTTGTCACCTCGCTTCGTTTTTTGCCTTTTTTTCTGTTCCACCGAGAGGATGGTATAACTGAGATGGGATTTGCCATTTGACTGGCACTGGGCCAGTCATACTGATTAGGATTGGCCGGAAGACAGTCGACAGTCGGGACAGGCGAGAGAACTTAAAGCGTTCGTCAATGCATTTGCATGTGAGAATCGAAAACTGCATTTGCATGCATTCTATCGCGGTGTAATTTATATTTCGCACTCTGCGCCGTTTTCAATTTGTTGTTGTTTATGCAATTTGGCGAGTTGCCTTGCGAATGGCAAAGGAAAGCAAATGCCCGGTGCCCCAGACTCTGGCTAACGAGTGCAGGCGCGTGTCTGTATCTGTATCTGTATCTGTATCTGTATCTGTACCTGTATCTTGTGGATATAGCCCTCGTATTCCACCAGCCGATCAGGTGAAGGCGAACGTAAATGCGCCAATTTGTATGCAAGCAGCATTAATCGGGGGGTAATCCGGCAGCGATGCATTGCACACGGCTCTCGGCCATCGGCTCTCAGCCAAACTCAGAGCCAGTGTTTTGGCCTGGCCAAGAGGGGCAGCTGGCATTACGTGAGATGTGCAATTGCACGAAATTGATTTGCAATCGATAAATGTGCGAATATTGCTTCTGCTGCGAATTAGCAGCCAAAGCATTCAAAGCAGCGCCCAAAGACGCTCTTCGTTTAGCCTTTGCCAAGCGTGTAAAATATGCATAAATAACTTAACCGCCACCTGACCGTGAATCAAATTGGGAACATCTTCATTTAATTTGTTAAGTAGCCAAGCTATGCTGTGCAATGTTTGCATTGTATAAGAATTTGTATCTCAAATGTCTGCACTTAAACCTTACCACAAATTCTGCAGACAAGTGGCCTTTGGAAATTTATAGAATAAATACAAATGCCTAATAACTCTCAATTAATCTGAACTATTTGGTTAAATAACTTTTTTATTAATCAGCAAAATGTTATATTCTAAATGTGTTTGTTTTTATTACTTTGTTTTTAGTTTAACAGTTTATCCAATTCTCAAAGCAAAAATCAAATCAGTTAGTCAAAATTTTGCATCTAGAACGCTGGCTCTAATTCATTTAAACAGTTTAATCAGTGTAATTATATTTGGCAGAATGATATCTGTGCTGATGTATTTTGAATTACACTTATTAATAATTTAACAAGCATTGTAATATATAATTTAAAACACGAACGGTTTCTGTCTGGTGAACCGCTAATTTAAATTGAATGTTCGTTACCTATAGATTAACCATTGATAAAAGCATAACCAAAACAGTCGTAAAAAAGTTTCAATAAGTGTATTATATTATTTTATTTCCATCTGGTTATTATAGTGGTTAGTGAATCTCTTTTGGTAGCTTACCTTTTCTTAGTTTATTTTGTTGGGCTTAAATAAAATGTATTTCTTTATAGGGTTGACTTAGGCAGACTTTAAAAATGCGCTATGTTTAATGCAAAATGAAAACGACTATTTCCACCAAATTTATTTCGATCGTTTTCCAGGTAAATTTAAGTCGTTCCTCGCCTGTGTGTTTTTGTGTGTGTATTGTGGTGTGCTCGCTTTGTGCTGCAAAAATTGAAAAATCAAACACAAGGAAAACCACTCGAGATTCAGCAGTGCAATCGATTGCAACAGTGGTGTTAGTACGAGCAGTAGTAGCCACTGACAAGGTCAGCACTTTGGCTTTTATTTGGGGCCCGGCGGTTGTCGCATTCTAAGCAAATCGCTTTTGCTATTGCTTTTGCTATTGCTATATAGCTATATGTTTGCTACGACGACTGATTGTGGAATCGTTGAATAGTCGAATCGTGGCCCGGCCGTAATACACGTATTAATCTTGCCTCGCTTCTTGTTAGATGTATTTTAGACGTTGTTTTTGCGGTGGCAGCTTTGGCTTTGGCAGCAACAAGTGTTTAATTGCGATAAATGCACCTGACCGCCTTGAGCCTGAGCTTGGGCTGAAACTCGGCCTGTGTTTGGGCAAGGCTTTCTGGTTCTCTCAGAATCTTCGGTTGGCTAGTTGGTCGGTTACTCAGTTGGCCGTTGGCGATGGCGATTGAAAGGTCAACTCTACTACTCGACGATGGCATTGAACGTGAACGTGGCCCGAAACTCTGCAATTTTTGTTTTTGCCTTTCTGTTTGTCAACGTTTTTAGCCCAATTAAGAGGGGCCCATAACTTTCGGCATGGCCATTTAAACATAAACCCTGGCCGTGTACATCCTGTAACGGCTTTTTAATTATGCATGCTGCTATGAAATCGTCGCTGCCCGGCTAAAAGGTTTGCCAGAGCAGTCAACTGGGTCATTACCATGGCCTGGCTTTGATCTCCTGCTGATGGGGCCGTAAAAGACTTACTCCAACAGGTTATAAAGCAAGTGAATTGTCTTGCATGTAATGTGCCATAAAGACATAAATTAGAGTTTGGCCCAGAGACGATGAAGACCCCGACCAGAGTTGGCTTAGGCCAGGCATTTGCTTGCTCTTATTTAGTGGCTTTCGGGAGCACCTCTTGACCTTGGTCATGGGCTAAAGCCAATGCTTAAGTTGGTTTAGTCTCATATGTGTTGTGATTGGGAGGAGGTATTTGATAAAGACTGCCTCTTTAACAAGTGGAATTATTTATAATTAAAACAAGGGAAACAGTTCTTTGAAATCGTGCCTGACTTATTTTCATATAACCACTCACTAACAAGGTTATAAAAACTTTATATTATATATTCGCTTTTAATTCTAATGTCTAATAAATCAAATGGCAGTAACATATTTTAATTTTAAATTTTTTTTTAATTAGCTAATTTTATGGGTAATCATTTTTATTAATACAAATGCAGAGATCAACAAGAATGTAGTTTCAAAACTTAAATTTCAGTAATAAGTGTCCGTGACTTATTAAATGTTTTGTGGAAAGCTATAACTTATTATATTTGTTTAACAAAAATGCGGAAACATTTAAAATTAAATACAAGGCTTTGATTTTTCTTAGCATTGTTTTGATTTAATTGTACATTAAAGAACATTCTGAAAACTCTATAAATCTTTAGGAAAACCAGAAAATTATTGTTTATCTTCCGTAAGTGCACTTACTGACGACTCTGTATTTCAATACTAATTGAATTATTGCAATTGAGACTTGATTCGTCGAGTGGAACATTTTTGCCAGACTTTTGGCAAGTCATCTTTCCAACTACAGATTTTGAACAATGATTTGCATCATTTGGCAGGCAATAAACTGTAAGATTCGGTGTGCGATTTCAATCGGAAATCACGCATGCCGCAGCCAGTGGCTCGGATTGCTGGCAACTTCCACTTCCTCGAGTCGCGATCGAGCGGAACCCTTAACCCACTGCTTAACCCACCTCTGCCCGCCAGTTGCAGTGAGTCACGGAGTGGAACCACAGTGCGTGAAAATGAGTAATAAAGGAAACATTGCCACAAATTGATGCACTACGCTGCTACCTTTAATTGAATTATTAATTATGTACCTTAATGAATGCATAATTGAATAATAAACTACGTGCACACGCCTCCACAATTGTTGTTCGGTTGTGGAATCATTTTGTGCCCTTTTGTTTTTTCTCTCGCCCAGCTTCTGTTAACCTTTTAACTTTTGTGCACCGAAACGACCGGAGCGAACCAATGTTTCGCGTAGTAAACATAAGTTGGGGCTCATTAAGTAATCACATGGAATATTCCCGCAGCCAATTAAACCAAAAAGCCGCAAGAGTGGCGTGGGACGGGGGGCGGAGGGAATGGGAGTCCGCCGAGATGGATAGACAACATCGCTCACTGCCGGATACAGATATATGTATATTGCGATACTGTTACAGAGTTTCAGATACAAATACAGATACCGATGCAGATGCAGATACGAATGCAGCATGCAGACACCAGATACAATTAAATTCGATTCAGGAAGCATTTATGCAGTTTGCATACATTTAATATATATACCGAAACATATGTATATGTATTTGCCATTCCATTGCTTTTTGTCCATCCATACACAGACGCACTCGCAGCTATAAAAATGAAACTGAAACTGAAGTTTCTTTGATGGAAAATTTAAAAAAATGAATTGCGAGTGTAAAAATCGGGAATTTCTTTGAACGCTAAACTTCTGTGAGTGGTCCTTGAACTGAAATATGAGTAGGAGAAATAGCGCAGTTGGCGGTAATTAACCATCGTTTATGTAAATGAGCTGAAAGTGCGATTTAAATTTAAAGTGAGCCAAGTAAAAAGCATTAATACAGTTTTATTTTACTATTAGAGTAAATATGTATTTTCTTGTATCTGTAGTATCTGATTTAATAATATGATATTTAATTTATACCCATTTAATGCTTAATTCATGAAGTGGTATAAGAAATTAGACCTTAGCGTGAATTGTGTTAAATTGTGCTCGGGGCTCAACAAAGTTTGGTTCAATCGGAGGAATAGCATTTCACCGTGCATCACATGGTTAATGAACGATTTTTCAAAAATTCCTTTAGTGCCGAACATTTAAGTTCAATGTATTTTAAATTCATATATTTCGGATTTCTATTGCGCAATGCTGAAATGCATTCATCCAATTATAGGAATCAAATAAGTCAGTGCACACTTCGTATAAATCAAACCGCATTTCCCCATAGTGCCCCTCCCCCCGCGCCACATATTTTTGTATTATGTCAAAAATAATTCGAAAATCGTAGAAAAGCCGACATCCTTTGTTGTTGCCGTTAATGTTGATGTTGTGCATTTGTAATGAGCCAGCATTAGAGCAATCAGCTCGAATTGGTTACGTTGGACAACGAGCACCTCCCCCCACACACACTACACTCCACCCTATCCCCCCAACCGACTGCGCCACCCCCCGTGGTTGCACCATACTGGGCAATGCTGTAAAAAACAATTTGCAGACAATTTTCAGTGTTTCAATCAAACAGGTTTGACATAATTTCAGCAGCCCCACGAAATGTTGCCAATCTGACAATCATAGTCTCCTCTGACAGTTGGTGGGGCATGTGAATGGTGAATGGGTGGTGGGATGTTTCGGGGAACGGGACAAGTTTTCCAGACGTTGATAAACTGGCCAAACGTTTCCATCCCGTCCGTGGTCCCAAGACCTAGTTCGAGTCCGAGTCCGAGTCCAATCCCCACACACGCAATTCCAGTTGCAGTTTCAAGTCTTGGCCTGGCCCGCCGGGCATTTGGTATTTGTATCTTGCAGATCCATAGATACGTGGCCCGTACAAAACGTGAAGCGTTTTACACTCATGCCTTACTTTGTGGCGGATTTTCGGTTTGTTTGCACAACTCATGCGACAGTAGCACCGTTGCCCCTCTACTCCCATTTTTCCAATCCCACTTCATACGCACTGACCACCATTGACCGTTGTCTCAGTTTCGTATTGCTTCCCAATTTCTAAGCCAAAGCTTGCGCGTTTGTGTGCGCATTTTAGCCACATTGACCAAAACAAACTAACTGGCCAACAACAGGGAAAATGTAGCAGAGGAGGGGATGGAAGAAGGCAGATACTAACTAAAAGCCAACAAGTCGCTGCCAACTTCCCATTAATAAATAAATACCAGGGACAGTGGTTAGTAAATTATTTGACATAACATTAAACAAAATAAGTAATTTTTAATGTACTTAAACCTTTTAGTTGTGTTGATCAATTGATAATAATTCAAAGTGTTGTATAACTCTGTTAAAAACCTTCGTATTTTTTATATATTTTATGAGTCAGGGCTTGACTTTAAAATAAATACAGCCCATTAATATGTCACTCATAAAACAAAATATTTCTTGTCTTAACATCTTCATTATATTTAGTCATTTTTAGAGGTTTTTAGACAGTACGATAAATTTAACTTGTTTTAAATTAACAATTATAGGCAGACCGATGTATTCGAAATTAAATAAAGCTAAGCTTATATTCAGACGAATATTTTCAGTTAAGTAACAGTAATGTATAACAAAAAGATTAAGCCATCCTGATTCCAATTTCCATAAGATAACAAACCACTGTTGTCTAGCTCCTTGGCAGCTCACACACATTTGCCTGCGACTTTTGTGCTTTGGTAATTTGTTTTAAATATTTGTTTAAAATATCATAACGCACGTACGCCGGGCCACTTGTACGTGGTATCTAACAGATAGATGTGAAAATAAAAGTTGTTTGCTTGGCCACCAATATGGGAACTCCTGGGTGTGGTGCTGGGGGCCCCCTTAACCAGATTCTCATGGCAACTTGAAGACGAGGAAGGGGATCCAGTGAAATTGTGACCAGCGATCAGGGCCTAACTAACGGGTTCCGTATACGTGCCAGCCTATCCACCGATCTGGCTGTGAATCCGTTCGACGTCGACGCCGTTTCGATCCAAATTCGAATTGGTTTCGATTCGATTCGCAACTGAGGACATTGTTATGCATTACGCACCCAAAAACCACCGTCGAAATGCGACGTGTGCGCGACTCTTGTTCCTGTGCCGCGGTTACCAATTGCGACCCAGTCCCAGTTTCGAAATCTCCCGCTTTTTCCACACTCTACGTGACAGCATTCGCTGGACGACCTTCGGGCCGAATCGAACAAAAATGCGTAAAAATGGAAAATGGGTGTAGAAAGTCCATTGCTTTTACTACACCATTGAGTGAATAACTTTATATTTTTGGCCCTACCAACTTCTACAATCAAAATTGAAATAAAAATGCGTAAAATGCTTTAAGTTATTTCATAGCATTTATTTAGCATGAAGTACACATAAGGTTTAAACGAAAGCAAGATTGAATTGTAAATGTACTTCCACCTTGATGTACCATGAACTCGAAATTCCAAGCTATTAATTGAATTGATTAAAGGTACCTACCTACGACTGGTAGTAAATAGTACTTAAAATAAATATACATCCCATCACTGCTAACTTCCTACAATTAGCACTTGAGTAATTCGTTAGTTTAGTGAGCACTTTAATTGTCATGTCGAGCATGAACGGTAAGACGATACTGGACATCGATTTATTAGGTAATACCTGACTATTGATTAGTCAGCTATTTGAGCGATTTGCCTGGAAATTAACTTTCCATTCACACATACTGCACTACCCTCAGCTCGTCATAATTGATGCATTCAAGCTATTAAGCCATTACACGACTGATGCCGTTGGCCCAGTTGCATCCATTTGAAAACGGCCAGAACAAGGGCCAGAACTGCTCAACCAGTTGCCAGGGAAATGCAAGCCCCTGAAGCCGTGGCTATCGCTATAGTACGGCGAAAGCCAAAGCCATGGTCAGAGCGGATAACATGCCGATCATATCGGTATGCAAAGTGCCTCGGGTCCTCTGATTCCGCCACGACCAGCCCTAAAAAAGAAGCTGGAATAAAATAATATAAAATGAAATAAAAAAAAATAAAATAAAAGCCAACAAAAAACTATGGAAAAGGCGTTTCATTGTGGCTCGAAAACTGCAATACCCTTATCAATAATATTAAACATCCTATTTCGTACTAGTTTAAATACTACGGATATTCTTTTTCACAAAAGAAAAAAGTGATCAGAGACGCTGCAATCCACAACCAAAATTCATAAATTATTTAAAATATATTTCGACATTGAATGACAATGAATATATTGACAAAAGTCATGACCCGTCTAAAGCAAACCAGTTCCCCTTTTAGTACCAGAATATACGGTCAAATTGACAGCCTTTTGTTTTCTTTATTACTGCTTAGCAGTTGAATTAAAAATAAATGATGTTCTACTTGTTTTGTTATTTAGAATGATGCAGCTTTATATTGGTTCAAGATTTTTATTAAAACGTGCACAGAAAAACCGGTTTAAAAGCACATGGAATAAAATAAGAATTTGAATATTTTAAGCGAGTCCGAAAACTTAGTGCTTAATAATTTGTATTTTATACAAACATTGGGTTTAGGAAAAATCGTACTATACCATGCCCCTTTTTAGGGTATCTCTGGTAATGCATGCAGACGAACGATATTGCCGACATGATGGAAAATCATAAAATCAAAGAGGGCAGGGAGGACCTGAAAAATAAAAAAGAACAGAGGCCATTGAAGGGGTTTTTGTGGGCTTGGATTAAGTGAAAGGTTGCTGAACGAGGAATGCTGAGCTCACTGAGACAAGAATCTAGTTCATGCTTTAATGTTATGGAGCATTCTAATAATATTTATGTGCACACGCGCAGACAAACTGTTTTTGCATTTAAATATCTTGTTGCTTCCGCTGATGTTGTTCTGTTGATTTTGTCACAAGATTAATGCTAATTGAAGTTTTTCAACTCGCCTCGAGTCGATTCCGAAGTCTCTTGTTCAATGAAAGTTTCGGTTCGCCTTCAGCAGAAGTTTGGCCAAGTGCGAAAAGTTACCAACCGAAACGACAACGACAACGACAACATCATCATCCCACAATGATGATGATGACGAAAATATAATGATTGCCGGGATGCTGGCGAGGATGATAATTAACTAGTTGGTGTGATGGTTGCGTCAGTTGATCATGACTTTTAATTGGTACATTTCTTGTCCAAGATTCTATTAATGGCCCAGTGAACCAACTAAGAAACAAAAAACTAACTGCTGTCCAGGGAGTGTCTGCAATTAACAACTATTAAGTGCCTTAACATTGAACTTAGCTGCTCTTGAAACGCTTCGCTCCAATTAACACCTGACCAACTCCACATCACGTTCTCCTTCTGTTTGTGACTACGCGTTTTTATCGACTCTTGGGGCAGGTTTGCTTTGTTTGCATCTCGGTGAGTACGTTGCGAAGAACATTGGAAGTAATTAGAGGTCTTGAGGCCCCTGTAAAGGTTGCATTCATTTAGATAGTGCCGGCGAAGATTTGAGGGAATTTTAAGGGCACTGTAAATGGGAGATTTTGCTACTAAAGGTGCCATTGAAATAACTTACTACAAAAGGAACCATAATAAATTTATTAGGATTTATTGGGTAAATAATTTGATCATAGTCACATTGCGCGAAGTTGTGAAAATAATAAATAAATATAAAATTATAATTTGCGAAAATAAGAAATAGTAATAAGGAATTCCAGAAGGCAATGTCAAGACAAATATGTTATTGATTTTTTCGAAGTCATTGCAATCTCCGGGCTAGAAGATTATAAAATAAAATCTATACTACGTATAAAGAATATTAGCATTAGCTACATTTTTAGTTATGTTCCTTTTTTCCTTTCTTCCTATAAACACGAATAGCTGTGTTTTCATAAAATTGATATACCATAGTTAAACATTTTTAAGTTACCATTAATTCACCAGTAAAAGCGGTATTACCTCAAGTCAAATAAAGCAATTAATTAATTTCAATTAATTTGGTTTTCCATTTCATTTCCCAGCACTTTGCCATTCAATAAACTTTATTTAACACTGTAAATATGTTTATGGTATCGCTCATTTGGTTTGAGCTTTTATGAGTGAAACATTTCAATTAGCACAAATTTATTTTTTAAATTAAGATAGTTATCTAGTTAATTTTCTGAAACGAAATGATAGCCATTTTGCGTCCATAAACTTTAATAGACCAACGAGAACTAAAAGATTCTTTAGCAGATTTAGCAGATATATGCACTTTTGCAGGAAAATGATAAGTGTTCAAAAGAACATTTAATAAAAGTAGTCGGCTCCTCAGCAGACTTTTACCAGCTCTTCAAAAATTCACTTCATGCGGATCTGAATATTCGATGGCTTTAAAATCGCATTTATAGCGCGCTACGCAAAAAGGTTGAGCGGGGATAAAGTTAATATATCAGCTTTAAAAACGGTCACCAAGGGCAGAAGGGTCTGGCTATATGTCCATGTCCTGTATCCGTGTCCATTTCCATTCCCATCTTCGATTGCATTTGGCTGGGGGATTCATTCAATTTCCATTCGTCATTCAATCGGGCATGCAATTCAGTTATGAAAACCGAGTGCTGCGTATTTATTTTGTATCTGTGTATCCGCCTGCCCACATACACATACACAAGCAAATTTGTTTGCATTTATGAATATGTATCCCGTCATAGACTCATTTTTATGGGTTCCTTGTTTACTTCTTTATTTCGATTGCGTTTTCCTACGCCATTTTTTTCGGATTTTTTCTGGGTAGCATCCTATAAAGCAGTTTTCCTAAGGGCGTGGCATTTCTGAGGGCGTAATGCAGGCACACACACTAAGAGCGTAACGAATGTTTGGCTAACGTTAGCTCCCCATGTAATCGATTTAATCATAATCCAGCTTTTACTATTTATTGTTCTGAGTTATAGTATAAATATGTATGCGGGCTGCATTAATACAAACACAAAATATTATCCCTCCTGCTATTGTTGTTATTTTCCGCTCCGGTCTGATTTTGTTGCTAGCTGACTTTGGCTCCATTGGAGCATATTTATGGTTATAGTATGCATAACTGGAGGCAACCATAAAGTAATAATATGAAAGCGACCACCCCCATCTCGCCGCCGACCCGCCTCCACCCGATTTTATCCGTCGTCTACTGTTTCAGGACTTTTGGGATCAGGGGGCGGGCCAAGGAACTCGGGGGCGTGGCGTTGGTAGTGTACAATCATTGATTTTGGTTCAACTTAGTTTTTCTTATGCAAATACGCCAGAGCATTTTCCATTCTTACCCTGTCCGCACACTCGTCTATACACACATATAAACCATATCCTGCATGGTAGTGTGTGCTAACGCCAGTGGCCAGGATATTGAAATATCCGGCTTATGCTTAAGTATTTATTAAAAAATATAAAAAAACACAAGCCTGGGCTTTGAATTGATGTGATCTGAGAACCCTTGAAATTGTTTTTGATTTTAGAGTTGCAATTGAAAAACTACTTTGTATTACTTTCACCTACCTCGGATTTCTGTCTCTTTTTCCCAGCATGCTCTTTCACTTTCTAAGGCCACACATCCAGTGGCTGATTAAGTTACAATGGAGATTTCAGAGTGCAGATGGCTTTGAAGTGCCTGGCTATAAACAAAAGCTGCCTCTTGATGTGCCTAATATGCACACAATTTCCATTTCATTTGCCACATTTTTTGTTTACCTCCGGTTTTGGTCGTGGCCTTATAAAATTTAACCCAAAATAGAATGGTTTCGTGTTGAGCAGCTGTAAATTGGAAATGTTTGCAAGGAAACTTTTCGTTTATAAAATGTTCTGAGCTTATAAAACCCACAATACACAAAAAATATCTAAAAACGAGAACAAAATATAATTACCACAACGCCAATAATAATTTAATCATTTTTAATTACACAACATTGAAAGTCCATTTGGTGAAGCCTTTAAAAGTTACAAAAGTTCCAAATTACCTGGCCATAAATCCCAAAAACTCACCACCTTCCTCTGCAAATCCAATGGATCTATGGGAAAATGAAATAAACAAATATAAGTCCGTCATACCGCCCTTAACTTTCCAAAAACAGATTTGGTTGAGAACAATGTTTGCATTTGAAATAAATGAAGTAATAACTTTTATGCGATGTTAAACATTTTTATGCAGTCCACAAACATTGTGGAGAAAACATTTTCGTTTATGGAGATTTTTGATTTGCAACAAGCAAAATAAATTGAATGCAATTTGTGGGCAGCATAAAAATGAGGGAAAATACATTTAGCCCTCGGGCATTTTGGGGGGCGTGGCGAAGTCTATGCTTGAGGTTTCTGGTTTGGGTGCATGTGTGGCTTTGGTATTATCCACAAAATTCGTACATAATTACATGTTTAGAGGAAACTGCTTGTGGCCATTGAGCAGACACAATTTTGCAATGTTTTTTTTTTTCGTTCAACTGACCCGTGTAGTGGGTGCAGCAGACACAAACACAATAAATACAGCATTGGCAATCAGAGGAATTAACAATGGGGAAAATCACAGCAAAGGCAATAGCAATACAATGGATGAGCAGCAGGGAAAAAATAGGGAAAAAATTGTCCAAGCAAAAAAAAGGGGCAACAATTTTGCTTTGAGGGCAAAGGTCACCCCTCCGCAAGTGATAAAAAGTAATGAACAAATTGTTACAACAACAGCCAGCACTCGTAAAACATCTTTGTGCTACTTTGTGTGTGGGTCAGTGGGTCGGGTATTGTTCTTCGTCTTGGTCTTGTTCCTCCTAAATTGGTTTATTCGGGGCGTTTTCGATGCCCTGGTCGGGGTAACCAAACCCTCTGGCAGTAGACTCAATGAATTGGGCGGCACACAAGTGTACAAGAGAAAGAAGCCATCGTTTAACAGAGCATAGGAAATGATTTCCTACGAAAATTTGTCACACACAAAACAATGTGCACGCACAGATATACAGGGCTGCAGATACAGATACTTTGACAGTCCGCAGATACTACAAGTTGGGATACAAAGGAGACGGCTGAAGGAAGTCGGTGGAGGCAACAGTAAATAACATGCACAATGCCAAGATAAAGTGGCAAATGAGCAACACCAACAAAGCCAACAATACCGGCAACAATACTACACCAACAGCATCATCAGTGAATATCGAACAAAAGCGCTCGTACGTGTTAAGCACTCATTGCTGTCAAACATGCCGCGCACTTGACGAAGAAGAATGTCGCCAGCGACGTGTGGGAAAGCGGGCTGGAACTGTAACACTTGCAGCTGATGGCCATCACAGCCAGAGATGCCCTCGGTTTGTGCGGAATCAACAGATCAGCCGTTGATCACACGCACCATTTCCAAAAAAAAGGGTCATTTAACTGACTGTTCCACAGCTCAGATGATCAGCACAATTCTTAATGAATTTAAAATTATCTATTGGATATTAAATGAGTAAGAAACCCCAGTAGACCCTATTCAAAATAAAATGTCTTTAATTATTCACGGCCTTGTAATATATTCGTTTACGGAAGTCAGGTAAAGTAATTTGTGGATTTTGTTTGCCATACAAGTCGTAAAAAACAAGATTTTATTTTGTTTAAAGTACGTAAAGAAAGCTGAATAAAAAAATAACATAGTGTAGTTTCGAAAAAAATAAAAAAATACCTATTGGTTTAAGTGCAAAAAAATTTAAAAATCTAGCTTTAACATTCAAATAAAAACTATAAAAATATTTAAATATTGTCTTATTAAGCTAAAAACATTACATGGCATAAGACAATAAAAACAGAAGATACATAAATACAACATAACAAAGCGTACACATAATACAAGAAAATATAATCTGTACAAATTCGTTCAGTAAAAAATGATAAACCAATAAAAATGCACTTTATTTTGACCCGTTCTGATATGTCAACAGTCGGTTTCAAAGCTTAAGCTTTAGTAAAGGACTCTCTAAGGTTTTGGATGCCACAAAATATTAAAAAATGATTGCCTTGTTGGCAGGACGCAGTGCTCAGCTCTAAGAGGCTGGGACACACCCACAGCAATGCCCCTTTCCATTCGTATCCCGGAATTCACGCCCGGCCGACACGCATACGCCCTGTGTGACGCGACCGACACTTGAGCTGGCAATCAGGCTCAATCGTTTGGGCCAGGACGAAAACGGGGAATGGAGCTTGCAATCTGGGGCTGGCACTCAAACATTCGCACGTACGAGGGCAGCAGCTTTGAAATGTGAGCTTTTCCAGCAGCGGCATCAGCACAAACAACAAATATAAATCGTTAACAATAAATAATCGTCTATAAGAGACGACATTTGTTGCTCCGTTTTGTTGTTGCTGCCGGCTGGATTCCTTTTGGCCAACTCAAGCGCTGCTTTATGCATTTGTAGTCGTATTTGTAACACAATTGTTTATGCCACTGCGGCTTGTTGTTCCGTTTCCCTTTGCCTTTGTTGCTTTGTTTTTATGGCCAACCCACCGCCCACCGCCCACCGCCCATCGCCCATCGCCTGGGCTATGGAGCATAGTTTATTGTTATTTTATTGGGGAGGGCCTTCTTTTAGGCTTTCGCGTGCTTGGTAAATAATTCGTGCTCGGCGCGTTTATGACGTGATTTCTTAACCGTTTACCCCCGCCCCGTAGTTCTGCCACCACCGCTCTCTAAGTGGGCCGAGCCCTTGCCACGCCCCCTCCCAGGCATGTCGCATGCCACTTCAAGCTCAAGAGGCTGCAATTTCAATTTGCAAAGAATTTCCATTATGATTACCCACTCCCTTGATACCCTTTAAGAAGTTGGGTAGTAGTGGGTAGAGGATTTCGGTGAATAATCTTTTAAATGCTAAGTACATTGTGTGAAAATATAATAAAGTAATTTAAAAAATTAATTTATTTAAACATTTAGAAATATTGAAAAAATTGTTAAATTTTAGTAAAATAAATGTTTGGTTTCAAATAACATTGAAATTCCATTGATGTTATTGTTAAGGAATATGTGTAAAAATAATGTACAACATTTCGAAATATTTTGTTGTATTGTATTTCTTAATAGAATGTAATTAATAGGTAATTTTTGTCTTGTCTTTCATTAACTAATTTTTAGCTCTGATTTGAGAAAGCTTGGAGTTTGCAAGGCTATTGTTTTAGTTTAATTGGAAAATATCATAGTTTATAACACCAAACAAAAATTGAAAATTACATTCAATTATAAATTACACAAATTGGGGCAGTGAGAGGGAGAAGAAGTCAAGAAGAGAGGGGGATAGAGATAGCAATTGAAAACGATTTAAATGTTTGCTTATTTATTAGCGCATAAATTTGTTTTTGCATTAAATTTTTTTGCCGTGGCCGTTTGGGCATTACATGCCAGCGATTGTTGTTGCATTGATTTTTGCCGTGATTTCCACCATTATGGCAGCAACAAAATCGCGAAAGAAGAAAAACTGAACCGATTAATTAATATAAATTATAGCGAAGCGCATTTAATTTATTTATATTTTTTTATTCGCCTTCTCGCATTCGTTACGCTTTTTTGTTTTATGTCGATTTTGTAATGTCGTGTTGCTGTAATTGTTGTTGTCATTGATAATGAGCGAATTATGTAATTACAATTTGTAAATGTGTGTGTTTATGAATGCATGTGGGTAAGTGGGTGTGCGATTAGTTTTTCCACAATTTTGAAAAACTGGCCATAAATAAGCAGGTGTAATAATGGTGCAACAAACAATTGAAATTGATTTAGAAATTGTTCATGGCGGTTTTTTGTTCATTGTTCATTTTATGAAAATTTTAAATTAACCTTATGTATTCATTATATGAAGAATGAAAACAATCAAATTAAAATAATTCATAATAATAACCAATTAATTATTAATTAATGAGAATTCCATTAATCGAGCTGCACATTGAATTGTTTTACCCTTAATAATGACAGACTTAAACGTAAAATTAAATTGAACTATGCTGAGCCAGAAATTCAAATTGATTTAACGTTGTGGAATTTTGTTATTCTCATTCTTAATTCCTGTAAAATTGGATATGAAAAATATGATTCACCGAATAAAAACAGTTTGAATAAACTGTATATATTCGAAATAGAGTTATTTTTGAATGGCCTTAAAATCTGAATAAAATTGTCAAGTGTGTGAATCAACTTCACTATTTAAATAAAAGTTTCCTTTGGGGTTTGGTTACTGTCAGACGATACCCTTATGTCAATCTCATATTTAACTGCGTTTACACCGCATTTTATTATATACATTTCACGAAAAGCTCTTTGGGTCATCATTAGGTGCCAGCTTTGGTTGCGTGTAGATGAGGATTGGTAATTTGCCTATTCAATTTGGCTTTGATTGCTGTTATGGCTATGCGAAAATGCGAATATGAGGCAATTGCTTGGCAATATTTGCCAGGCCAATCCATAAACGTTATTGCCAGCCGCACAGACATAACCGAAACTATTTGGTTAAACGCTCGAATTGGCCGGCAGCTCAGGTGTGGCTGGATTTTGGTTACCCCCAAAATGAATGGGGATTGGAATGCAATGGAGTGTTTTACACGATTGTGACGCAGGCGCAGCTCCACCAACCGGAAAGATATCAACTGATAGCATTCAAATGTATTCAAAGAGATATCTGTACAAGATCCAAGACACGTAGCCCCGCAAAGTTTCATTAATTTAATTGCCGCAAATGTTTGTCACTTGTGTAAGCTTCGTAATTGGATATTGCGAATTCGCACACGTTCTGCTGAAAAGATACGTGTAATTAGCATTTCCCAGAAGCTCGGGGGGAGTGTCAAGAACCTGCAGTTTGCTCAATGCAAACAAACATCGGACGTTGGATAAAGTCGTTAAGACACCGCATTTCGCCAGCAATAGCTAAACTTCGCAGTTCCCATCGACTGCAATTACTACCGTCGACCCACTACCCAATACCCACTAAGTGCTCGAGCACACACATATTATCTAAAGGTCGGGGTGGCTGGCGATTCCCACAAAGGGAGGACTCCTCCTAATCCCTGCTTAATGGGGTCTGAAAGAAGGCTTCATTCATTAGATCCCATCGGAGAGATTCATTTGAGCAGCTGTTAATTGGCATTGGCTGCCATTATGCTGCTCGCCATAAACTAGACGCTCCTGTCACAGACGACCACTCAATTTCAATACCATTGCGGCTCATAAAATGACGCATCAATATAATCAAAATTATCATTACCCCCAGCATTGAGTGGCCTGGGAAATGGAGCCTGTCGGATGGGAAATGCGAGATGGCGAAAAGAAAGGAGACAGGGAGCCGGGCGAGAAGCCACAACAGCAACGATGCATAAGCGACATAAAAACTATAATCAATAAACATATCCATTAGCGTTATCGTATCAACGAACTCGAATAATAATAACGTACATATGTATGGATGTGTACGGTGCTGGCTACCGAACCCGAACCCGGACCCGGACAACTATACGGATACGGCCACCGATACGGACACCGGAGCACTGCCACTGGATAGGATGCCCATGCCAGGCACAAGGATACCCATCCGGGCGCCCCGTGGTGCTCCTGCCGCCCGTCCATTTGTCTTCACGTAATTATCTTTTAATAGATTTAACGAACATTTTTCGCACCGACTCTTTGCTTGTGTGTCAACCCAGTGACAACGGCAAAAGCAACAACAGACGCACAGCAACAGCGGTATTAACAAATAGCCAAGAATGAAAGCGGTAAAGTCAAGGCAGGACAAGTCAATGAATTTGGTATACCCTAAGGGGAAAACTAATTTATTTACATCATTTTATAATATGAGTTAATCGCGCCTTGGTTGTAGCGGTAAAAAAAACACCAAACTCTACTTAGTTTTAATCTGAAAAAGTTGGGATTTCTTAAAGGTTCAGCACTTTGTGACTGAAGTTAGTTTCTAAATCTTAGAAATAATTCTGAATTTATTTCCAACTGATAAAATGATCTTAGAGGCAATAGAACATTAATTCTTAAGATAGTGCTTTAAAACTTCTAGCATTAATGATTGCATTTTGTAATTAATATATTAAAATATTTCAGTGCTACTGATTTCTGTCATTGAAAAGGAATTTTGTGGGAATGTGTCTGGCACCATTTGAATAATTTAATAATTTTTTTCCCCGAGTGCAAGGCCAAGTTATTGAATTTGTTATCTGATATAATCAGTGCTCGAAGTAATTTTATATAAGAAAGATCGTTTGAATAATCTGTGGAAACATTGTGTTTGCTCTTCAAACTATTTGCATTGTCACGGGGGCTGACAGTAAATACGTGGCGATGCAACCAAATCGATTGCACAGTCATGGCCACTTAGCCCGAAAAGGGTATGGCCGTCGGGTAGGGCCAGTGCAGCATTACGTATATATGCGAGTACGAGTATATGGCACCGTAGTCCGGAGTCCGGACCCAGTCCGACTCTCAGACTCTGAGACAGGCCAAAGCCAACGGAAGTCGGAAGTTGTATGGCACATGCGGTGGTCGTGGCGGTTGCGATGGCGATGGCGATGGCGTCTGCACCACCACTCGTAATGGCGATGCCAATGAGGCAATGTTGGGTGGAGTGCTCCGTGGGTGGTGGATGGGTGGGTGATGGCATTGGCGATGGCAATGGCAATGCTCGGCCATTTCCATTTTATGGACTTTCAAACTGTTGCTGTTAATTATTTCTTCTTCTTTTAATGTGGCCACTGGTGTTGGCCGCAGTTCTTACTTATTCCGCCCACCAGTTTCAGGACCTGCTCCTCCTGTTAACGATGTTGCCTTCTGACGATGATGATGATGATAATGTTGCTGCTTCTGCTGATATTATGCATCACTACCCCCTGTTCCTCTTTTGCATTTCTCACTCTTGGGGCCGTTGTTTGCACTTTTCCACCATTTTACACTTTATTACAAAAGCATTAAATTAAATTCAAAGCGAATGAGTCTCGTCAAAAGTGTTCGCGACGAGGGTTTGGGGTCGGGAAAAAGTAAAGGGAAAGCGGAAAAAAGGGTAGTGATGAAATTGTCGATTCGCATTTGGGTGGCGAGAACAGAAATTCATGAAAATAAGCGAAGTGCTGCAGTCGCTGATTTTTTGTTTGCTGTCGGCCGCGTTCTTCTCATTGTTGCTACTGCTGCTCCCAATGGTGCTGTGTTGTTGCACTGCTAACAGGGCCCGATTCTGCCCCTGCTCCTGGATGCAGTTGTTATTGTTGAGGTTCATACTTTTGTTTTTCAGCCCATTGTTACTCGAAAAGTTTTTTGTGTTGTTGTTGCTGGCGGAGCAGCAGCAGGCCGGCCAACAACATCAGCAGCAGCAACAACAACAACTGCAGGCAGTATGGTGCACCGCACGCAAACAAGCGCTAAAAGTAAAAGAAGTACCAGAAGCGGCAACACCAGATCGAGTCAAACAGTGGTTAAGTTTCTGGGCAAAAAGCTTTCCACAAAAATTCTATTTATACAACCAGTTTTAGCACAAAATAATGACAAACGAATTTGCACCACAAGATGTTGAAAACATAAAGTCGCTCAAAAACCCATTATGTTAATTTAATTTTAAATAAGAACTATTTAAGGAAAATAATTAAAATAACTGAATTAGCTTTGATATTTTTCTTTGAAATACTTTAATAGAAAACCCCTAAACTTTATTAGGTAACTTCTTAAACTCGATTTGCAATTAATTTTTGTAAGAACTACTATCCCTATTTACATAAAACTAGTTTTATTTAATAACAGCGATTATGCCCAGATAGAACCAATATAAGTGAAACGTTATAAATTAACAAGTAAATAGAGATTAATTGAGATATTAAAATCACTATTTTATTGGTTTCGACCCACTGTGCCGAACTGTTTCAATTAGCTGCGCTTCGATGTGCATTGACGATGGAGTTTCGGTGTCGACAACGGCGTGGGCAGCGGGGAAAGCACGGTGGGGCGGTGTGGAAGTATCTGCGGCTGATACTTAAACAATGTATAAATTCGGCTACAAAGTCGCACCCCTGCCCTTGCCCCTCTCTCCATTCTCCGTCAGAAGTTCATTCAGTGCGTACAGAAGGAGTACCTTTCGAAGCTTTTCCAAGCGACTGCTGGATGGACGGATGGGCAGATGGATGGATGGGTGGACGCTCTTCGCTGGCATCGGTGGCTCTGTGGTCGCCAACGTGGTGCAATCAGCTGCAGTGGCTTTTTGGCCGTACTCCCAGTTAGCTAGCTAGTTCGGATTTTTCGGGGGGTGGAAAGGGGGGTCTAGATGGTATCCAGTCAGTTGGACGAAGCTGGCAGTCTGCCCAGCTAACTAAGTGTCCCTGCCTGCCAGCCTGCCCCCGGGGAATCCCCGCTTTCTGTCATTGGATTGCACTGTGTTGCTTTCGTCACTCATCCGACTGAGTGAGCGCCGAGCCAAGCGCGAGTGGTGTAAAAGCTTCTCAATTGGTGTGAAATGCAACACCCCGCAGCCACAGAAACTGCATGCGAATGGAAAATGGAAAATGAGGAATGGGTAATGGAGTTGGGTTTCTATTTGCGAATATGCCAAATATGGGTTAATTGTGCGAGACTTTGACTTGCACGAAATTATTTCATTTTTGTATCTTTTTCGAACTTTTGGAGACCCTTTGTCACTTACACCCTTTACTTTTATTTTAAGGTTTCTTGGTTTCTTTCCATTGTTCATGGCTCGTTTAATTTTTTGTTGTCCACGCACATACATACAGTATCGGCCGGATTATTAAAATAATTTAAATGATTTTTATTTACTTATAATTATATGGAACCTCTTTCGTTTAAGAAAATTTAATATATAGAAATTGCTCAACCACTCATTAAATGATTTAATAAATTAGTTCGTGAAAGTAAATAATTAATTTAAATAATTAAAGGAGTTTCTTAACATTGTATAATTAATTTATTCTTACTTAATAAATTCACGATACACTCGTACACCGAAAAAGTGAAGGCAATGAACATGTATATTTAAATCAAGATAATAACTGCCCAAAAGTTGTGTGGCAATTATTCTAAATACTGTTGTTATTTCATTCCCTTATCGCCTTACACTTTTATTTAATGATCCAACCCAGTCACCTATTTACATAACCAATTTACTTGGGTGGTTTACGCCCAAAATTGTACCAATAAATTGGGGCTATAAAGGCGAGTTAATGATGGCCACCGATTCCCAATTTTAAATACCTGTTGGGAATCGAATCGAAAGGCTAGGGTTCAGTTGTGAAACGCGGCTTATTTACTTTTTGTTCTGCTTTTGTTTGTCTGAGATATTGCCCAGTGGAACAATGCCCCCTGATCATTGATTACACTGTCATTTCGTTTGAGATCTGGCCCGGATTTTGTGTCTCAGCCTGGATTTTCGAAAAACTTAATTCAATTGACACGAGGCTTTATTAATGCTGGTCAGCGTGTAATTATCTTCGTTAGTATGTAATAACCACTGATTTGAGCAGTCATCGAACCGCCATTAACTGACATTGGACCCTCGAATCGAAATGAAATATATGAGTTCAAGTAACTTGTGCATGCACTTTGAAATTCCTATGCCTAAAACGGGTTTATTTATATTTAATGTCCACTTCGAGATTTCCATAAATTTGCTGCCACTTTGTTGCAAATAAAACGAGTTCAAAAATTCTGTAAATTATTTGTTATTGTTTTTGCATAGTTTCATTAACCTCATCCCATGCTGCAACCGCTTTCAAAAATTTGAATTTTATTTAATTTAATTTGAGTTTGACTCTCGTTTAGAATTCGGTATCATATCTGTCCGATTTTTCGTTTTGCCTTCGAGTTTTTGGCCTGTGTCAACAGGTGCGTCTGGCACTTCATTAGGAATTTCACTGAACCGCTCCACTCTTTTTCTCCTTCTCCCTCTGACTCTTTTTCCCTCCTGCTTTCTCTGGTCTACCAGAAAGGAACAAAGTTTTAATTAAATTTCGGGCTTTACTGGAGCGAAATTTACTTATATATATTTGATTTTTAGTAGCCAAGAAACAGTCGCATGGCTACCGCTTTGGGGCTGTTGTAATTGGCTTTATGGTTTTCGCTTCTCATTCATCTAGCTCGAATTAAAGGAATAATTTCCCGAAACTTCTGTTGGGGCGGTGAGCTGAATGGGTGTCGAGATATTCAATTAAGGGATTATCTGTGTCGCTGAAAGGGAATGGAATTGCAGTTCTTTTCACTATAAATTTTGGCTTAAATTGGGGTACTCATGCTCCTAAGCGGTTTACGTTTTATCAAGTGATTAGTAAGCTTATTTTATGTAGTTGAGAGTTTAGTATAATTTTAACAAAATTACTAAAAATGGCATAGGATAGTTTAATCTTATCAGGTCTGCTTTTTAAACCAAAACCGCCTTAAAATTATCTACTCTCAACCATCTATATTACTTTACTTGAATTTCCTGTTTTATTCTATAATTTGTTTCGTATTTTTTCTCCTCCCTTAGATAATTATAATACATTTACCTGGCTAAGATGGATGATCCCAAAATAATGAACATCATGAACGGCATGAAAACGCTTGAAGATCATTGCCAGCTTATAAATGACGTGAAGGGTAAGTGACCGGTCAAAAATAAAGCAAACAAAAAATCCGTCCCAAGATCAAGTACCGCACAACGCAAAACCTCCGCCACAAACCCGGAAAAATAAAAGGCATTTATGTGAAATATTACATTAGCGGGGGTGTCTGGCCTAAGGGAAAGTTGTGTGTAAGGGGTTTGGGGGGGTTTCAAAAACAAAAATTTGTTGAAATTGACAAATTATGTGACAGACTTTTGTCTGCCGCCCACAGAATCCGAAGAGCCAACAACAATTGTTGACAATTCACTCAAAGTGGGGACCCCTGTTGTTGTTTCTGTTGATGCTGGTGGGGGGTGGGGGGGTCGACGTTTTACTTCAGCTGTTGGTGTTGGAGTTAGCGTTGAACAAATGCCCCAAAGCGCTCGAAAAGCTTTAAACGTCGCACTCCAAACTCCCACTCGAGTCACTCCAAGTGAGGCTCAATTTCGCCGCGTCCACGGAACAATGATGGCCTGGGTGGTTGAGTGCTGGTGTCTTTCTGTCGGGTTTCGGGTGGTTAGGTGGTTAGGTGGTTGGCTGGTTGGGTGGTTGGCTGTTTCTGGGAGGCTTACACATTTTCAGTTTAAGGTTTTTGGGCGGGCGCGAGGCGATGCAAAGTGCGCTTGAGTTGCATTTAAGCCAATTAGCATACGTAAACAAAACATTTGAGTGAGCCAGCCAAGTGCTTGTGGTTGAGTGCGGCCTCGGGCCAGGAATTTGCTCCAAGGAGGAGGTGGTGAAGGTTGCCTGGGTGGTGGCATACCGCTGGCTTGCCATCGGACGGGAGCTATTGCCGGTGTCAGCTCTAGGTGTCAAGTTGTATTTGTATGAATGTGTTTGTTATGTCTCAGCCGGGAGCGGATGAAGGGCCGGCGGCACATCCTCCTTGGCAATGTTGCATTTATTATGCAATTATCAAGTGGCAATTGTGCATGGGTGTCGGCTTGGATATCGCTGTTTGTGTGTTGTGTGTCCTGGTTCTTCGAATGACAGTGATTTACGCCGACGATTGGCAATTAGGCAGCTCAAGAAGAAGGCTAAGGCGAAGTGGGACATCTCAAGATGAAATGCCATTCAATTGAGGAATGTAGAGACTCGAGCACTGAGAAAATATATAGTTAGCTGAAAATATTAATAAACAGGTAAATTGCTAAATGTCTACAAATATTTACTTAACCATTTAGAATAAAGCACTACTTATTTTAATATCCAACTAGTTTTGCTAATTGAATAACAATTTAATTTGTATGCCGTACACAAACAGTTAAATGGAAATCGTTTTATATTGTTTAATACTTAGACTATGCCAACAATATTTTAATAAAATTAATAGTATCCAGCTACTTAATGTATATAGAATTAAAGGGTTATTTTCCATAACAACTTTGATCGGACTAAAAGGAATTACATCTTAAAGTTTGCATTAATATAAATTTCTATAAAAAATGATGTAAAATAAAATAAAAACAAGAAAGGAAAGCTAACTTCGGGCGGAGCCGAAGTTGATATACCCTTGCAGAATATTCTGTAAATAATATTCTCCAAAATTATTCATATGATGCATTCTTAATACTCATAAAAATCCCAACTTCCTAACTTTAAAAACACCAAAGTTATGGCAATTTCAATCGTTCAGTTATATGGCAGCTATAGGATATAGTCGGCCGATCCCTATAAAATTTGGTAGGTCGGATTGATTGGCCAAATATAAAACCCATAGAAAATCCCAACTTCCCAACTTTAAAAACACCAAAGTTATGGTATTTCCTATCGTTATATGAGAGCTATAGGATATAGTCGGCCGATCCTTATAAAAGTTGGTAGGTCGAATTGATTGGCCAAATAAAGAAGCCATAAAAAAACCCAACTTCCTAACTTTACAAACACCAGAGTTATGGCATTTCCTATCGTTCAGTTATATGGCAGCTATAGGATATAGTCGACCGATCCCGGCCGTTCCGACTTATATACTGCGTGCAAAGGAAAGAAGGGTGTGTGCAAAGTTTCAATTCGATATCTTTAAAACTGAGAGACTAGTTCGCGTAGAAACAGACAGACGGACAGACAGACGGACAGACGGACATGGCTATATCAACTCAGGAGGTGATCCTGATCAAGAATATATATACTTTATAGGGTCGGAGATGTCTCCTTCACTGCGTTGCACACTTTTGACCAAAATTATAATACCCTCTGCAAGGGTATAATTAATAAAATTAGAAGACTAAACGTTCAAATTGTATTGTTGATAGGATAGAAAATTTATTTAGTCACAAATACTTTACTTTATAAAGTGGGATTCAATAGATGAAAAAATTAATATTTATAGAATAAAACCAGAGAAATATGAGTCCTGCAAAACCAAAATGTTTTCTCTCAGTTAATTTCGAAATACACGTGTAGCATATGCAACTGTGCGTGTGCGGGTATTTTAGGCGTGTGTGCGTTTTAGACAATAGATGAATGGCTCGACGAGCTGCTAACTTGCAAATATTTATGAGTGGCCCAGCAAGTGGCAGGCAACGGCAACCGATGCCGCAAACAACAATGTGGGCAGAGATGGATGGCCTCCACCAGTGGGGGGGAGGGCTTTTTGGGCGGTGGGTGGAGATTTCGGGGGGGCAGCTCCATTGGCAGGCGGCGTTGAAACGTCAAGTGTTGTTGCCGTTTTGGCACTTTGGCAAAAATGCAGCCAGGAGCTAACCTCGTGCCCTCCCAACTATGCCGAGTGTCTGTGGGTCTGTCTCTCTGGCTGCGATTGTATGGGTGCCAGAGTATCTGTGTGTGGCGTGAATTATGCGCAATTCAAGTGGCATTTGATGCGCATTTAAATTCGTGACGGGGCTTCAAGTTGGTGGCAAACAAACCGAACCGAAGCGAAACGAGCAAACAGATGGTTTGGGGAGTGCGCCCACTGAGCCCCCAATGATGCGCATCAAATTGGCTAATTGTTTAATGACTGTTTGCATTGATCTCTTCCCTTAGACGAGTCGCCCATGCAAATGTTCTACAAGGACAAGGGCGTCTTCCTTACTGGCGGCACAGGATTCTTTGGCAAAAGTAAGTTCCACTCTAGTCCCAGTACGTGACTGGAATACCGCCCACTTATTTACCCCGTCTCGTCTCGTGTCCCCAGTTATCATTGAGAAATTGTTGCGCGTCACGGAGGTGGGCCAAATCTATTTGCTGATACGCACCAAGAAGGGCAAGGATGCATTCGCCCGAATTGAGGATCTGTTTAATGATCCGGTAAGTGACATAAGCCTTTTAATTGTATTTATTAGCCCTAAATGAATTTCGTTTGGCCAGGTCTTTGCCAAGATGAAGCAGGTGAACCCCAAGTACCGCTGCCAAATCACCATCATCAGTGGCGACTGCTCGCTGCCTGGCCTGGGAATCACTCCCGATGAGCGCGAGACGATAATGGAGAATGTCAACATCGTCCTGCACAGTGCGGCCACCGTGCGGTTCGATGAGAAACTTAAAATGGCCATCGCCATCAATGTGCACGGCACCAAGGAAATCATTAAGCTGGCCAAAGAGATTGTAAATCTGAAGGTGAGTTTTAAGTTCTATAAGTTTGAATAATTTAAAATGGCTTTTATTTATTTTTAAAACGGATATTTATAATACATTCTTGTGCATTTATAAGAAGATAAGAGTTTACCTAAAAATATATAAAATATTTTAATAATTGATGGTTTCCTACTTCCATATCATTCTAGGCCCTGGTTCATGTCTCCACAGCATTTGCTCACTGCAATATGAATCACATACAGGAGAAGTTCTACAGCGGCACGATGACCGGCGAGAATGCCTTTAAGCTGAGCGAGTGCCTCGATGAGCACACCCTTAATATCCTGACGCCGACCATCATCAAGGGGTATCCGAACACATACACCTTCACCAAAGTCCTGGCCGAAAACGTAGTGCAACAGAGCGCACAGAATATGCCAGTCACTATCTTCCGACCGGGCATTGGTGAGTTTAATCTTTAATTTCGCCTTGAATTCAAACTCTTAACAGAAATAATATAATCCATGTAAAACTGTCAAAGATAACTAATTAATTACAAATTTTTTATAACTATAAAACTAATCATTCCCTCTAAAAGTTTGAGTAATGAACGTAGTGAAAACAATAAATCATTAATTAAATTGCATTGTTTGGATCCGCCCATTTTTTCCATGCAATAAGTTTTGTTGTGAAGGCTTTAATATTTGTTTAACAAAATAAGTTAGCTGATTTACAGAGTCATCGCATTTGTAATAAAGAGTGTCATTATGGAATTTACATTTTAAGTGTTTTCTAGACAATTTCATAACAAATCTAACTTTAGAGGTTTGATGAATGAATTCGATAAATTTTAACGAAAACCATGTGTAATATAACAATTTTTTCGTATTAATTTTAATTTTCTGTACAAAAATGTCACTTTCTTATATTACAGTGATCACCACTTACCGTGAACCGGTCACTGGTTGGATCGACAACATGTACGGGCCCTGTGGAGTCATCGTGGGCATTGGATCCGGAGTTTTGCGCGTTTTTACTGGCGACATGGACAATAAGGCTCACATTGTGCCGGTGGACATGTGTGTGAATGCACTTCTGGCCAGTGCCTGGGATATAGCGCGGAACAAGTGAGATATATAAACAATACAATTGATTTAATTAAGATAATTATTGTATTTTCCCTTGCAGATACGAGACGCCACCGATATACAACTATGTACCTGATGCGGATAACATGGTCTCCTGGAGGCGGTATATGGAGGATGGCTTTGAGTACGGCTGTGACATTCCGATGCGGAAATCGATCTGGTATCCGCGCTTCACTATTGTGCCGCACATGTGGCAGTATCACATCCTGTGCTTCCTGTACCACACATTGCCCGCCCTGGTCATGGACGCCATAATGGTAATAATTGGCAAGAAGCCAAGGTGCGTTTTTAATCGAGTTAATGTATTGGAACCATTCTTACCACTTTTGTAAATCCCCCACAGAATGATGAAGATATACCGCAAGATCCACAAACTGAGCAACGTCCTCAAGTACTTCAGTTCAAACGAATTCCGCTTTGATAACGACAATGTAAGAAAACTTACGGAAAAACTCGATGATCGGGATAAGCGGCTTTTCGCCTTCGATATGCGCGATCTGGACTGGACCAATCTTTTCCGCGTCAGTCTCTATGGACTGCGTCTGTATGTGGTCAAGGATGACCCCAGTAATATTCCCGAGTCCATCAAGCGCTATGAAAGGTGTGTATTTGTATACCCCCATAATTGTATCTTAATTGTTTGTTCCTACAACGCCTCTTTTCAGATTGAAGGTCCTGCACTATACGACACTGGGTGTTTTCTACGCGTTAGCTGCCTGGGCGCTTTTTGCCCTAGTAAAGCTCTTCTTATAGGACCCGTTTATTCTATCTCTCGTATACGTTCTAGGGCATATCTTCTACTCCTCAATCTTTCGGCACAAGCTGTAACATTTCCGTTTCCGCAATAGTTTTTAGTTATAGTTGTATGTATCGTATATATCGTTTGTATGTTTGTACCATATCCATATGCCCATAGTCATATGTTTGAAACGCTTTATCCGAATCTTGTATAGCTTAGTTTGTATGTCAATTAATGTATATTTGCTAAAGTTGATGGCGCAATGTGGATGTAGATGATCGATTATGAGTACAATAAAAACTGCTTCACATTTTGTTTGGGAAACATTCACTATTTTTTTATATTAGTTTGTATGTTAACTGTGTTAATTATGGACATCTGAGCTGAACAAATTATAGATTTCTCAGTGGGTACAACGTAAACCAGAAATTAAGAAAAAAATATTCCATATCGATGATGAAGCACAATAAATATTGGTCGATTTTCAACCTACTACCTGAAGGTAGATTATTACAATTTAAAGACCTAAATTCTTGTCTAAATTGTATAAAAGAAAATCGGAAGCATTCACTGTTCATTGTAGGAAAAAAAACGGATTTTATTTCAACTGATACAACTTTCCATTTATTGTTGCAAGCACTGAGTTAAAAAGCTCGTTTTAAATGAGTGCTTAAATTGCTCACCAGTGCGTATGCTTAATAAATGTTGCCTGACATTTAAATAAATGTAAGTTTCGGTTTCCTGGCAGGTTTTCCTCAACAGTAACCTTTAACTTCATCCCCACTCGATGCACACTTATGACTCCTCTGCCTGCGATTTCAAAAGGATCAAGTGTCGACGAGCTTCTCAATTGAATGAATGTCTAAGCCAAGACTAAGACTTGTTGGAGAGAAAAAAGGAGAAGGGACGGGGAATATGGGAATGAGCACAAATTGAAAACAATAAGATTCGTTTGATTTACACACCAGCTTAAAATCGGAATATTTTATTGCATATTTCCTGGCGTGTTTGTGTGAGCAGAAAAAAGTCGTAAAAATAATGCCCAGAGGTAGCTTATCAAATTGCGAACAGCAGCAGTCCGATGCAAAATCCTGTAAGGCGCTTTATCGCTTTACGCTCGTACACAAACACATTTTTGCTTTTTTTTTGTGTGTGTGTGTATACGTGAATAAATAAATCCGCTCATGTATCGTATCGCTTTGCATTGCAGCACTCGCATTCGTATGATTTCAAAATTAAAATCACAGCATAACCCAATCAGCCTCCACAGTCACCGTGAAGAGGCGCCAACATGAAGCCAAAACCAAAGTCTGACGCCTGTTCCTCCCGCTCCTTTTTCTCCGCCTCTTGGTAATGCCCCTGCTCCTCATTTCGGGATCGACTTCCCCTGCCCCCTTCATCCGCCTGCTTTCTGCTCCTGCTCACAGCTCATTCCCAATACAGCCATAAAACTCTCGCATGCTCATCAAACATACACGAATAAGTAAGGGACGGGCAAAGGCCAAAGGAGTGGGAACTCTGCTGACATGCACTGCAAAACATTTTACTTACAAAGCATTTAACGTTTTAATTAATAAGCGCTGTGTTGTTAATTTCTAAACATATTTCAATCCAAAAAATGTTGCTTGAGTTTGCAAATCAAATCAATGTTAAGATACACTGTCATTTTTACTTCGCTAATGTTCAATTATTTAAAAATGTTTTTTCTAATTTAAGACTTTTAATACTATATAACGTGTTATATATCAAGATGAATGAATTATGTATCTAAAAGTCCAGAAATAGTTAAATGGCTTCTTTACATTAAAATTGTTATTGTAGTTATGGTACTTAAAACCTTAATTTTTTGTGGCTGTGTGCCATTAAACAAGGAGTTGGGTGTCGGAGCGTTTGGTGGTTTCCTTCGCACATTCTGTGAAAAATGTTTGTCAAACCGCAGCGAGCGTGGCTCGCAATGATTGAAGTCGCTGCCATGCGGATTCCATTGCTGCTGTTGCTGTTGCTGCTGCCGCTGTTGCTGCTTCTGCAGACGTTGCTGCTGCTGCTGCTGCGGCTGATGTTACCACTGCGACTGCTGCCATCACTGTTGCTGCTGACAAATCTCCCATGTAGATTTTTCAACAAAAATTGCCAAACCGTTGCGGCGCGCTGTACCAATTAAAGTGAGCGTGTGACTGTGTCTTGGAGTATTTCTTTGGACGAGACCATAACTCCCCGATATGCTGCTACTGCTGCATAAATATATGGCCGCATATATACAAACATACATTCACATAGCCTATATAGGGAATGGCTGGCCAGAAATTGCAAGCGTCGCAACACGAACGAGCGAGCTGAACATTGAAAGACCAAACAATCTCAATCTCTCAAATTAGATTTTCAGAAAAATGCACCTCTGGGAAATGCACAATGAAAAAGCAACTGGCCTTAAACACACACATACACACTGACACAGAAACAGAATCGTACACGCACTAACACACGCACACTGCTGGACTTCGGCTGATCAAACGAAGTTAAACGAAAGGACGAAAGCTTTTAGAGCGATGTTTGTGGTTCTCTCGGCTCATTTCGGAGGTCTCTCTCTCGGAAGAGATGTAGAATACGAGTCCTCTCACGTAGTCGGACCATAATAACGGTACATGAAGTGCATGCTTATTCAAGGGTTGTTCATTCGTGAAATTAATATTGCGGCAACCGTCGCAGCACGCGCGCCACAATGTTTATGTTGCTCCTGGCGCTGTTGTTGCTGCTGTTGCTGCTGTTGCCGCTCTAGATGTTGCTGCTGTGCTGTGGATGTTGCTGTTGCTGTCGCAGTAGATGTTGCCGCTGTGCATCCGATGTTGCTGCTGTGACAGGGCATATTGTTACGGTTTTTATTACCGCTCTGCACTTTGTTACTCTTTCGAAGCCTTGCATTATTATACACAGAGAAAACTTTATTTAATACTGATCGCTTGGTTTTTAAGCAGTGATAGAATAAGTTTTTAAAGGTTTTTATTTAATTTAAAATAATAATTTTTACTCAAGTAAACTTGGCATGTCTTCACGCAATTTTTAGCATAACTTAATGTCTAGAGGTACCACAGCTTTAAAAAGATTTTATAATACCTAAAAGAACTCTTATTGTTTATTGAAATCCCAAAACTTTTTAGACAATTAAATACCAACATTTTGGTATATTATATATATATATATATATATAAAGAGCCAATGAACATTGATCTAATTTATATAACAAGGACTATTACTATACGACATCCTCTGAGGATAATCAGCTTAGATTGAATTTTTGTTTGGTGTAGTGTTCCACAACCATTTGTTCCGCTTTCTCTCTTTGCCTCTTTTTAACTCTCCAACTCTCGGGTTCTCTTTTTAATATCCTTTTCGGGTGTGTGTGTTAGCCGGCATGCGTTTATTTGTCTGCCTCATTGCCATTGCCCTCGGACCATTATCAGATTTTGTAATAGCTTTACGTTTATTACTTTCTTACGCTTTTTTTTCGAACCTCTTTAATTTCGTTTTGGGTTGGCATTTTTGGCTGGTGTTTTGGCAGACTCTCGTGGACTCTCCTCTTTTAACCCATTCGTTGGGATGCAGCTTGTGATTTGCTGTTCCTGCTTGTTGTCGCGTCAATTAAAAATAAAGTTGACTCAGAGTCAGGGGGTTTCGGTTCGGGGTTAGGGATTTTTAGTTTTGCCAAGAGAAAGCAGCATTCAGTTGTTTAGCCGCATCCCTCTCGTTCACTTCACATGCTGTTTGCTGTCACTGTGTTTGTTTGCCTTCTGTTTGCAGTTCGCTTGGGCTATAATTATTTAACGTTGCCTTGTCACTGTCTGCTCCTCTTTCCGCTCCTGTTTCACCCCTTTGCACCCCCTTTGGTCCCCCTCGAATCCTTTTTCCTGCTGCCACCTCGACTCCTGTTTCTGTTTCCTTCTTTAGTTTAGCGCTCGCGCGCGCTCTTGTAATAATATTTTAAATTAATTACAACAAACATGCATTTGCTTCTGTGTGTGCTGGTGTTAGTGTCGTTGTGTGTCTGTGTGTGGGTGCATCCCCACCAACGAGTATCCTGTGTTTGCCTCTGTATGTGTGTCTGTGTGCGTGTGGGGCGTGCTTTTGTGCTACTGCTGTTTTGTATGAAAAGTGAATTAAGGCGAATTTAGCGCGCGTCGGCCACGTCCAAAGTGCATTTGTATTAGGGATGGGCGCGTGACCTCGTTCGTGCCCGAAAACGTGATTGGATCGAAGCGAATTGAATCGCATTGAATCGAAACGGAGCGAAGCGAATCGAATTGTGGCTGGGATATGGATTCGGAGTGATTTTGAACGATTGCCATGATGGCCTACAATCAGGCGTAAGTTGTTCGAAAACGTTTTGCAAAATGGCAAATATGTGGGGGGCTTTCCCTTTGTGATAAGTAACTTTCATTAACAAATTTTTGTTCTTTTGGAAATATTGGGAATATTTATATTAATGAAAATGAGCAGTTAAAGGGTATAATACAAATAATCTATGTAAAGTAGACGCACAATTATGGTATTTATTTTATATTTATTTAATGTCCAATAAATATTATATATTAATCCAATAATATATTAATCTAGCTTTGATTTCAAGGCTAGTTCTAAAAATGGTTGAATATGTTAGAGCAATGACAACATAAGCCCCAGTGCCGCCCAGAATGGATGATAAAAAGGACCGAACGAAAACGGCATTTAAAAATCAAGTATACGACCAGTTAAACAGAAAAACTTTGAATAGGTATTTCGATTTATTCTACATTTTGTTTTGCCTTCTGCGAATATTTATAAAACCGGTCTGAAATGAACTTTAATTACATTTTATTCCAACGTTATTAAATTACAAACCAATCAACCGAACAGCATTGGCAGATAAACACAAATATTAAAAATCTATGCTTTCAGGAAAATGATATACATTTATTTGTGTTTGGTAAGGGGTTTTTTTATTTTAAAATAAGTAGATTAATAAATAAAATTTCTGCTTTCAAAGTGATTAATTTCATACAAAGATACTGGCGCACCTCTAGAGACACAGTGCATTTGTAGGTCCTGCTTCGTCATCGTCGCTAACTTTATCCTTCGTTGGGTGCACTTACATACTCTTGCGCACATATACTTGGCCGACACTTTCGCTGGGACAGTATGCTAGTGTGTTTATGGTAGATCCTTCAATTCAATGAAACGACCACGCCTACCAAGAACCAGCGCCCCTTTCGGATGACTCACGCACAGACACACACATATAGGGAGATAGAAAGAGATTCCCAGCATTTGGCATTGTCTATTAGTATCTCGTTTGCGCTTCTGTTTTCTGTTCTAGTGCTTCTTTTGAAGTTTTCGCTTGCATTCGCATTTTAATTTGAAGTGCATCATTTCTGTTCTACCGTCTGAGTCTGCGGCCACAAACACAAACATACACACACACACAGTCCCAGCAAACCCACACACATTCACCAAGGAAGCCACCACAGACAAACAAATACAGAGACAAACAAAAAAGTGCTTATGCTCATTCATTCATTTCATTTCCCATTACAACCCAGGAAGAGCTCTCCGCATCAGGACCTACCTGGCTCTTCTGCTCGTTATATAACAGTTGTGTCCAGGATAATAGCATTGTCTTTAATTATTTGATGGATTTTACACCTTTTTTATCTTCAAAAGAAACATTTTTTCGAATTATAATTCTTGTACTTACCAATTATTACAAATTTAAAATACCGATCAGCAAACGTATGATTCGAACTTAAAAGGTCAATATTATTTAAATCTGAAGACTTAATTATTAATTAATATTATAACTATACAAAGTCTGTTTTGTATAATTTATAATACAATGTATTATACATATGTACGTATAATACAATATAATATATTTTATGTCCTGTCTATTCAGTAATTTAAAAAATAATATAAGTTCGGAAAAAACCCGTAATTTCATTTTTGACAACTTCCAGATTAATACTATTTTTTTGGCAGAAACTGTTCATGTGTTTGTGCCAGCGTGTGTGTAAGTCTGAATGAAGAAAACTGAACGGTGAGCGCATCTACCAAACAAAAATGGTTAAAAAGCAAGCCAAGCCAAGCCGGGCCAACAACAACAACTTGCCAACCGCCACTTGCCACTACTTTATGCCACTTCAACGCAACTCAATTGCTTTCTTTGCCTTTATGAAACTCTATGCGTATGTCCCCCACCCCGTTTCTCCCCGTGTACGGTTTTATTAAAATACTCCTCCAACTCTTCGCCTTTGCCATCACTTGTCTGACTCTATGCCTTCTTATTTTTTCTTCAGCATTTTTATACCCGTTACTCGTAGAGTAAAAGGGTATATTGTATTCGTGCAAAAGTATGTAACAGGTAGAAGGAAGCGTTTCCGACCCTATAAAGTATATATATTCTTGTTCAGGATCACTAGCCGAGTCGATCTAGCCATGTCCGTCTGTCCGTCTGTCCGTCTGTCCGTCCGTATGAACGCTGAGATCTCGGAAACTATAAAAGCTAGAAGATTGGCATTTTGCATGCAGATTTTAGGAGTTCCCACGCAGCGCAAGTTTGTTTCAAAAAGGTGCCACGCCCCCTTTAACGCCCACAATCGCTTATATACGATTTTATAAATTTAAATATTTCGGAAAAGTAAAAATGCAGTTTTATTGTGTTTATCAATACCTATCGAAATGTAGAAGAAATTTTTCAAATCGGACCATTCGTTTAAAAGTTATGCGTGATCAAAGTTTCTATCTCCATCTCCCTCGCACTCCCTTTACCTGAGTAACGGGTATCTGATAGTCGGGGCACCCGACTATAGCGTTCTCTCTTGTTGTTCTTGCAAATAATGAAAAGTGCCGCACATAAAATTTGCACAAATTATTCCACTGCCTCCACGGCTCCTCTGCCGTTTTCCACCACTCGCTCGCTCTTTCATGTTTTTCGCATTTTGTATTTTGCCAACGCTTTACTTCTTTATTTACGCCAAATGCATTGAAAAAATAAATAAAATTATAAATGAAAGCAGGACGCGTCTTGTTTGGTTTTTCTTTACTTTTTCTGTTATTTTGTTATTTTATTACTGTGTATTCCCCTTTGGTTTCGCTTTCGTCCTGGCAAGCCAGCCAACAATAAGAACCAAAAAATACAAAACTGATGCACAACCAACAACTATAGGAACGGGTTAGGGAAACAGAGGAAAAAGGGGGTTCACAATAGAAAAAACAAGTAAGATGGCTAGAGAGAAGTTTTGAAACGAAAACATACGCGGTATTCAAAATTTTCATAAGTCCTAATAAGTTTGTACTTATTTAGTAATGTCATATTAATATTGTTTCCATTTTTTATTTTATTTCGTAAAAGTCTTTAAAATAAGTACATTTATGGATTCAAATCAGACTCTGTTATACCAATTTTAAATTTTTTCAGCTTTAAAGATTTTGGTTTATTTCAGTCAGACAAACAAGTTTGTTTTTATAAAAACAGTATTCAAGAAAAAAACCATGTGCTCATGGTAATTTTTGGTAAATTGGTATTTAATCGCAAGAACAAAAGCTCTCAAAAAAATATGCAAATGTATATGCATTGATTCTGTCAATAACAATTGAAGTTTTTTATTGCTATATTTTTTTCCAATTGGTACATTCGGCATTATACTATTTTATTTTTACAAATACTGCAATACGGAAATACTACTGTTGCGGGATTGGGTTTTAATCTCTTCTAGTATTTATAATTTTGTTTATTAAATTAAACTGACCTTATGGACTAAGACTAACTAATCTTGATTAATGGCGAGCGGTTTCTTCAAAAATGTCTTCTAATTCGACATGGAATTCGTCTGAGTTGGCTAAAATATCATTGCTTCCGGAATCAAGCTGGGTATTAAAGCGAACATACCCTTGTCCCCTGCGCATTTCCGGGTAGCATTTGTGCGTGTGTCGAGGCCCCATCTCAGGGTGTTACAAATAGTGGAATAGTCCAACGTATGTCGTAAATATTTCAACTGCAACAACAGCAATGCGAACGGCAGCAGCAACGGCAGCAGTAGCAACAACAGCGAGGCAGCTTCAGCAACCATAACGAGCACAAATAGCAAACAAGGAGCAGGCGACAAGGCGAGAAGGAGCGAGGGAGATGGCCGATGGGGGAGTGAAACGGCGAATCGATAGATTGCACCTGGTACATGCCACGCTACGCAGAAAGTGTCCCTAGTTGTCCCCAGATCCTTGGGAGTGAGCAGAACCTTTAACAACCTACGACACCAACAAAACCAGCAAACAACAATAATAACAAGCAGGAGCAACAAAAACAATAAAGAAGCAAAAAGGCGCCCTCTATCGGTGGGAACACTCGCAAAACAATAAATTAATTTTTATCTTGATTTCTCTGATGAAATTGTACTATATGAGTTCGGTACTAGAGTCCCTTTAAATATATTTTTTCAAAAAGTATTTTTCGGAAACCCTTTTATCTTTTTTCGGAACAATGAATGTACAATTTCGAAAACATTTTATCCTTTAATGTGAAAAATACAAATTTTTAAATGTATAAAAATAATAATAAGTTACAAAATATGTATAATTTTCTGAAAATATATTTCATTGCCTACTTTCAGGCACACACATTTTGATTATAGTTTTTGAATATTTTTCCCTGCAGGGTTAAAAGTTTTTCATAAACGGAACAGATTATTAATAGAAATTCAATTTTTTCTGTGTAGCTGCAACTTTTGCCATCGCCTTCAACTTCTTCTCGTCTGTCGCCTTTTGGTCTCTGCTCAGCTTTGAGCTCAGCAGTTTTTGGGTTCCAATTCCCTGCTCCTTCCCCCTCAACCCTGTCCCACCCCAACCCGCTCCCTCTAGCCCGCAATCCAAGCGAAAATTTGAAGCGATTTATTTACTTTTTGCCATTGCCATTTGCCGTTTCCTCGTGTCGTTGTATTTGCCGCTTTGCTCGCACTTCTGTCGCACCGCCTCCCTTTGTTCACCCCTTTCCCCCAGCTTTATTTCCTTCGGTTCAGCTTCTTCTTTTGCTTTTTAGATGCGGTGCAGCTACAAATTGAGGCATATTGGAATGGAAGGGCACTAAAGTATTTGCCTTATTGATTTGACAGCATCGGATTCAATGTAGCGATAAGGTCATAATGGAAACGGATCTTTAGACCAGGGATTTGGGCAGTGTTCATGGATAAGAATATCGATATATGTATAAGAATTATATAAGAATATGACATAAGCAATAGAGAGCCAAACATGAGAATAATAAGCAATAAGTATTTTTTAAAATATGTACCAATTTTTTGTTACTGACAACTTTTTTAAATGATAAAAACAAATTTTGTATAAACAGAGAAACTAATTAAAATAATTAAATTTTGGCATAATTCACATAACATTTCATTTAGTTTGATGCAACGATATTAATTTATATTTGTATCTGTCGAAATGGAGATGCATTTGTTATTGTAATCCCTTACCATAGAAGGTTTACCAATACCCTATTTAAACTTCATAGTAAAACATAAAATAAAGTAAGAAATAAAATTAAATAATATTTGAAGGCTAAACAACTGAATGTAAGATATTGGTAAATGTATTAAAATAATTATACTCAAATATTAAACTTGAGAAATTGCAGAAAACTATATTTTTCCTCTCTTTTATTCAGCTTATAAATAATGTAGATATATTTTTGTGAACTAAATCTATACAAGGACCTTCTATTTCTACTACAGGATATTCCCTTATTCGTTTCCCAATAACTTAAATAATAGTTCCGCTGGTTGTTTTCTACTTTATTGCACCAATGGTAATGGTCTTGTTTTTCATTTTTAACATTTTTTCCTTTCCCGTTTTTTGTTTGTTTGGAAAACATCGTTGCTGTCGCCGTTGCCGTCACACCGTCAATTCGTTTGCTTCTCCTTTTTGGTTTTTCATTTTCATTTTCCATTTTATTTGGGCGCATTTGCAGCGTTATGACAAACAAGTGTCCATTTATTTGCCAAATTTAATGTTTCACCATTTTGCCAGGCCCTTGCCATCCCTTTCCCTCCTTCTGTCTAGCCCTCGTTGGTGACAAATTATCCTGCTTCGATTTCTCGGAGACTCCATCCATCCACTACAGTTCCCGCCCCAGAATTCTGAATTTCACTACCATCCAACCGAACCGGACAACTGTGACTCGAATTTAATAAAAACGGGCTAATGGTACACATTTTCTGTTGCCGCCACGCCCCCGGGCACGCCCCCTTACACTTATAAAAAATATTGATTTTATGTGATGACGAATATGATGATATTTCATTTTAATTTTGATCTGATAACAGGTGATTAATTTAAAATGTGCGAAATTATTAAAAGACTTGATGTTGAAGAAATCTGTAAAACATTATAAACCTTAAAAATAAATTCAAAAATGATTGGGATGCTTCTGAGTTTTTTTCGATGGACCTGACACACATTTAAAAAAATACCAATATTAGCAATGGATTTGAAATATATATCACAATTTCACTGTGTACCGAAAAACGCCAACTGTCGCCTATTTGAAATCTCAGCACCGTTTAACTTGGGGACCCAGCTGAGCTCAGCGCTAAATATTTTTCAAATATTTAACAGCTTCTCGCGCCGAGCTTGTCGTGGCTAATGCATAATTTATACGTACAAAAAAATTTGTCATTAGGGAAAGCGCCGCTTTTCCGTTTTCCCCTACTAATTGGCCAGGTGGTGGCGATGGTTTGAGTAAGGATATTTTCGTTAATTAGCTGTGATGTCATGTTTGAGTTGAAATCTCCGCCGCTTGGCGATGGTATCTGCATTTTGTGTGGGACAAAGGTATGCCATACAGTTTGTACACATTTCACTTGTTTGTAAAACATTCTAGCCGTCCCCCGCGTTTGCCTATGCTCCAACCCAACGGATGTGTCAGGCTAGCAGGCTAAAATTAATGAATAGATTATGATTAATGAGCGGCGACATCATTAAAATATATTTATATATTCAAATTGCGGTTTTGCTGACCGACCCTCGACTCGTCGTCTCGACAGGACATGAATTAAGGGAGGATCAGGGGGGCGGAGCTCAGAATCGAATGAATGCGAATGTCCTCCAACAGCATACAGACGCACAAAGCCGCACAAAATGTTAAATCATTAGTTTAAATTGCCGCAAAAAGTTTGCGACGGACGGAGAACATTTTTGCTCGGCTATTTACAAAATATGAAAACGTGAATGAGGCGAAAAAAAAGAAGAGAACGCCAGGAAAAATGAAAAACGAAAGCAAAGCAAGTGGAATCAGCGGCAAAAGACCAAGAAGATAAAAGCGCACGCATCCTTGAACTTTTATTTATTTATATCTGGATCTCTGCGTCGCACTACGGTTCGTCCTATTCCTAGTCCTGTTTCCTGCCTTCGCTCCTTATTGCTTTGTTTGTTTGTTTGCTCGTTTGCCACAATTCCGACCGCAAAAGCTGTTGGCTCGACTGACGAGGAGGGGGGTAGTTGAGCTGGGTCCGCTGGCATTTTTGCATATTGCCCATACGCAGCGTTGCCGCCGGTCAAAAGTTTGCACAACGCCGTTTGCTTTATTAAAAACTACCAAAAAATGAAAATAAAAGGGAGAAGGAACAAACTTTCGCCCCGGAATTATTTCAATTCTAATTTATTTTGTGTTTGCAGTAAAAAGGGGAGATGCGAGTATTTTCGGCTCGTATTTTCCGTATTTTTGTTTGTCTGATCGTTGTCGCAGTTGGATAGCTGAATGATAATGACGATGGCCCAGTCCAAGGACCGAAATCAGGACATGGAGGATGGCACCATCCGAGAGCATTCTCGTTCTACAAATGGAAAATGAGTTTTATGCGAGTGTAGTTAGACAATGACATGCACATAATTCAAGTTGCAACAGCAAAGGCTACAAATGCACTCAGCCAGAGCGTTCTCCCCTCCCGCTCTTATTCTTCAGTCGTCTTCCGCTCCCACTCTCTATCCTTTCCCAGTGAATGACAGAAATTAACTATCAGTTGGAGCTGCAACTGAAGTGGAGTGTTGGGAGTTGAGAGTTAAGAGCTGACTGTCACTCAACCGGAGACCAACACGCCAACACACAGCCCCACACACTGCCCAACAAGCTGCAAAGCTATCTTTGATTATGTGTCGCTTTTGGGGAACTTATCCATGAAGTGCCGGCAAGTGGCAAAAGTTATTTACACACGTTTGACCACTCCCCAATAACTGTCCAATCGGAGACCAATTAAGCCGGCTTTGGACAGGGCCCAGAAGTGTGCAACCATAATGCTGTTGTATACCGAAAAATTTGAAAAGATTATAGCTGATTAAAAAAACAATCGTAATTTTGATTGATAAGGTATTAGGATTCATTAGGTTTATAGGATTTCTGCCCACAAAAAAAATAAATAACACATTGCTATCCACAGCTGAATATTTTTTCTTAATTACACATAACAAAATTAAGTTTTCAAAAATTACTAACCAAAAGATGCTTTATAAAGTTGGCATGCAAGTTTATTTCAAAAGTGACAAGGGTATTTTTAATTAAATAAAAATATTAATGAAGCATGCCAAAAAAAGGGCTAACACAGACCTACATTTTCTAAATGAATTCATTTTTATGATCCTTATTATATTATGTTTATTTAAAACCAAATGTTGGTACTAGCGATATTTTTTGACGAGTGAAAGCAATGAGGAGCTGTAATTTAAAGACGCGTTTCATAAATAATTGATTGGGTCCAGGGGATGAGTTGAGCTCCAAGTGCCACAAACAATGCAGCAAATACAACCACATTGCCCCCCTCTTCGCTGCTTGCCACAAATTTCCGCCATCATAACATTTACAGTTGTTGCATTTTGTAATCAAACTTGTTACTCGAGCTACTTTTGATTTAACGTCTGCCGGATGCCCAGCATCATGGCTCCCCAACCCGCCGCTCGTCAAAGTTTAACCCGACAGACTGAAGCCGCAGCGAAATGAATAAGCTGTGCTCCGGCCTCAACTCTCCTCAGGTCCACCCCAACAAACCCCCCTTAGACGTTAAACCGACTTCAGAATTAATCAAATCCCAGTCAGATGTTTCGCGCTGCCAAAAAACTTAAGCACAACAACACTGGCAGCAATTTGTTGTTATTCTTGGCAGAGAAGCTCAAGTTTCACTCCTAAATCCGAGGAACCCCTTTTCCCCATAAAACCCTCTTTTCCGCCCACACCCCCCCTTTTCCTTGTTCCCACGCAGCACTTTGGGAAAAGAGTTTGTGTTGGGCGTCCCTTTCTTTCATTCCATTGGCATAACGCACATTTACAAAATTATATTTGTAAACTTCGCTTACCGGCAGCGAGTGGCCCTTCGCAAATTCTTGGCTTAGACAGAAACAACCTCGCCCCCCCTCCCATTCAAGGCCAAGACCCCCACCCCTGGCCGTCTTTAATGTACAATGAAATTGGCGAAACTTGGCGAGCACATCACAAATATTAGCGCATAAAGATGATGATTTCATGACGATAATGAGGATGTGTGCGGGGTTTCCTTGGGGTGGATTAGTGGCGGAGGGGTTCGGAATTGGGGGTGAGTTCCAAGGGCGCCAAAGATTGTGAGGCTTTCGACTTGACTGCTTCATTGGCGGGCATGTTAATGACGTTGTACCGATGATTTGATAGCCGCAGTCGGAGCAGCCAATAAGCCGGGCCCCAATTCGTTCCTGGCTCGCCCACTAATGAACACTCAATTACAATGATGTACTACCCAACCAGCCTTGCCCCCCTCTGGCCTGGTCTGGCCCAACCGATAGATTCATTAACATTTGACCATGAATCGGGGGGAGGAGCTCGCCCCGGCTTCGATTAATGAATCTCTATCGCGTTTTCGATGATGCGGCTGCTTTTGATGCGCTCCATACCTCCTACATTCCCTTCGTCCTTGCAAAACTTTCACCCCCGTTGACAGCGTGTGCCAAAACATTTTTCATCATCGCTGCAGACTCCAGCGTAATGAGACTTAATTCGCTGACATTCGACAGAAACAGCCAGCAGTCAACAGTTTCAATGTTTCGATTTTTCCCGAGCTGGGGGTGGATTTCAATTAAGGCCGAGCTTAATAGGAATTGTATTCATTATTAGCTTATGGCTCGTCATGAACCGAATGATTTTATGGCCATGCGATTCAATCTGGGGAGTATTAGAGCACACACATTATATTATATTAATAAAGTGATTATCTCTTATGGCGCTTAAGCATGGAAAAATCATTTAAATAAGTTTCCCCCTAGTTGGAAAAGTTTGTGGGTCAAACTATGTTAAGTGTGGGGAAGCAATTAATTAACCCCTTGTTAACGGGGCTTGAAAATTTACATGTGTTTGATAGATTAGGCAAGGATAATTGAGCATTAGGCCTGAAGTAGCAAGGCGTGAATTTGATTACTCTCATGGAGATGTGACTTAATTGGATTGGATAAACATCAGAGAACTTAAACAGGGTTAATCCGCGACAAATTAATTTACTTAACTTCTAATTTGTGTGCCTTACATTTGTTCAATTAATAAACTAAGGGCATAATAGTAAAAGTTAATACTACTCAAGATTATTAAATTTAAATAAAAAAAATCCACAAAACAAGAAACAACTGTGGGCAAATATATTTTAACTTGCAGTTTTGTTATAACATCATCTAGTTACATAAATTAAAATATTTTCACAGCGTCATTCATAAACCAAGGTTTCCCTTAATTGAATTATTAAACCTACCCGCGAAAATAAAAATAAAATTTGCTAATATAAAAACTTTTGTACCCCTAACTGCCAGAAATTCATCTTGCCAATTTCCAGCTACGCCATCAAGTTTTCATTACCTCGTCACAGGTTAGTACCCTCATATGCGTAATGGTGGCACCATTTCACTCAGGACCGATTTCCCCCTTTATAATTTGCCTTCGTTGAATGACTGCAAACAAATTGTTTTTGTAATTTGACGTTTAATTCGCGTAATTAGTGTTCCGACATTTTTCTGCCGGTTTTCCTTTTTTTTTTTGTTTTTTGGTCGACCGTTTTCAACTTTTTTTTTTGTTACTCTCGCTGTTGTGCTTTGAGCTGCCCTTGTTGTTGGCCTTAATTAAATTCATTGCCATATTTATGAAACTTTTTTCATTAAATTTTGCGTTTTCTTGAGAGCGATTCGGTGGAGCCCTCGGAAATATTTGACCCCGCATGCCACCCTTTGGTTGAGCCATTAACTTCGGACCCAAGGCGGCTGTCCATTGAGAACGGCTCTAAATATTTTTGCGGGTTTTTACGCATTTCACTGCCCTTTCGTGGGGCGATGGACATTTCCTCTTTGGCAGGGAAAATGTTATAAAAATAAAAAATAAAATTTCTGACACCTAAATTGCTGTGACATATTTGATTTATGAGGCCACCTATTTGGCCCCAGAAGTGCGCGGCGTCCGAACAACATAAAAGCATGGACGATGGACGATGGATAACCGAAAAGGGAGCTTGGAAAAAATCCTGAGCGAGAAAGGACCAAAACCGAAAAAAGCAGGAAGTGTGGATGGGAAGGGCGATTGAGGGAGGGGGGGGAGGAAAGCAGGAAGGGAGCACATAAAAAACACGAAAGGAAGTGGCACTAAAACAATTACAAAATAAAAACGATTACACGCCACTTCCGGCAACATAAAAATGGCGCAGGCCAACGAAGACGAAGATGCTCGGCCAAAAAGGGTTTTTCGGCTAACACACATACAATATACACTCGCAGTGCGACACACACGCACACATCCATTTAATAAAAGAGGCCACTAAAAGACGCCGGCAATACAGGACCATAATCTTGGGTTAAAGACCATTAAGAATTTTTATTATACCCGTTACTCGTAGAGTAAAAGGGTATATTGTATTCGTGCAAAAGTATGTAACAGGTAGAAGGAAGCGTTTCCGACCCTATAAAGTATATATATTCTTGATCAGGGTCACTAGCCGAGTCGATATAGCCATGTCCGTCTGTCCGTCTGTCCGTCTGTCCGTCTGTCCGTCTGTCCGTCTGTCCGTCTGTCTGTCCGTATGAACGCTGAGATCTCGGAAACTATAAAAGCTAGAAGATTGGCAGTTTGCATGCAGATTCTAGGAGTTCCTACGCAGCGCAAGTTTGTTTCAAAAAGGTGCCACGCCCCCTTTAACGCCCACAATCGCTTATATACGATTTTAAAAATTTATATATTTCGGAAAAGTAAAAATGCAGTTTTATTGTGTTTATCAATACCTATCGAAATGTAGAAGAAATTTTTCAAATCGGACCGTTCGTTAAAAAGTTATGCGTGATCAAAGTTTCTATATCCATCTCCCTCGCACTCCCTTTACCTGAGTAACGGGTATCTGATAGTCGAGGCACCCGACTATAGCGTTCTCTCTTGTTTTCAATTAAACCCGATTTGCCTTAATGCCCCACAAGGCCGACAACGAAGCTGCCGATGTCGCCAACAACAAAAACCAGAAACAACAACTGAAGAACACGGCGTGGGCTGGACTTCACCAACCCCCTGCCCCCCCATTGTCCCGCCCCCTTTCGACTGAAATTTATATGCGCCGCATAGTCTAAAAGGGTCGCCTGACTTTACGCGCCGCACGAAGTGAGACCCCGCAAATCCCCATCCCCATTCCCGCCAGCAATTCCCCCCCAAGGAGCACTGGCCAGCAATAGGCAATGGCAAGCAGGCAGGAAGGACACAACAACACAAGGAGTGGGGACAATAGGGCGACTAAATTCAAATGCGATTTTGATGCCATTGCTGCTTTTCAATACGCCGCCTTTGGGTAACTGATGGAAGGGATGGAAGGGGCCTTTCGGATTTGGAGCTGGATTGGGACAGATTCAAAGGGTGCTGAGGGGGAGCACTCCATAAATGCGTCAAAGGAGTGCGAGATTGGAGAGATGCCGGAACAGCTAGTTAAAGGCCAGATTTTTCTCAAGCAAAGAAGTTTGTAAATTTTGAAAAACTTTCATAATGTTTTGAAAAAGACCAAAACCTTTCTAAATTTTTAGATCGAGTGGATTGTAATGGAATTTATATTAAATGTTGTTAGTTTGAAATTAGTGTTTCTAAAACATATTTTAATTAAATTTAAAATTTTATATTTTGTTCAATAAATTTTATTTCGGAAGGTTCAGGTTTGGCATGCATATAAAAAATATACTCATGCAAACACTTACAATTTACATCCTACGAATTTTAGTTTATATTTTTATAATAGTTAGACTCAAAAAAAAGACATATTAAAACCATTTGTTTTGTTTTGCACTTGCTGTCCACATTAAAAAATTACAAGTTGAAACAAATGAAAACCCATCCCAATTGTACTTTCCGGTATAATGCCAAAATTGATAAATAAAAGATTCTATTTTAAATAAAGAACGGTTTTTTCTCTGTCTGAAGATGAACAATGAGGGGAACGAAATCGACAACAAATTGTTCCCAACAAACTGCAGGAGTGGATATTGTCATCTTTTGTAAGCTGCATCTGCAGCCAGATGGTGGACTGTGATTATGTGGAATCTGGCTTTCCGGTAATCGATTGCCGCCAACACTGGCGGGGAAGCCTAGGCGGCCTCTAGGTGGGCTCCAAAGAAATCTCTGGCTCAGCCCAAAAGCAAAGGAGGGAAGGACGAAATGGACGGAGGGGCATTGCCAGTAAGCGAGAGAAACACAAACTGAAAAACTGCAAAAGAAAAACACAAACAACTCGCAGCGCAACAAAAGTTTGCCGATATAAAAAGTGTGGACTGCTCGAGTGGCCGCCACCCGCCCATAGATGGTGGAATAAAATAGAATATACTTCTGGCTTAGCCGCTGGAGGATGACGAGAGGGCAGTGGGCGGAGGGCGGAGAGGGTGTGGCAGGAGCGGCTGGAGCGGTTGTCCTGCCTTGGGCTCCGTTCTATGCTCAACTCGACTTGGTTCTGGTTTGGTGGTGGGGCAAAGTATATTTAAGTGCTTAAAGTAAAATGATGTCGTACGAACTCGAAACTAAAAACAAGTTAGTATGGTAACTTTTGGCCTAAGGCTAGACACACACACACACACAAACACATTGGCATAGACATATATAGATATGCTTGCCTGTCTCTGTGTGTGTCGGAGTGTGTCTGCAATCCGCACAAAAAATCGTTGTAGCGTATCTATGCGCTCGCATCTTTGAGATAGTTTAGCGTGAAAATAAAGTAAAGTACGGTAAAATTGTTGGCAGTTGATTATTGAATCGCTTTAGGTCAAAGCTCAACGGCAGGCCCAGACCATACCATACCATACCATACCATAGAGCAGGCCAAAACCAATCCCGACCAACTCGGGCGGACAACAGCAACAAGGGCTCGAGGATTGCACGATTGGAGGATTGGAGGTTTGGTGGAGGGCAAACAAGTCAGCAACAGCAGAAACGGCAGCAACATGGCAGGCAGAGCAGAGATTAAAGCGTTTATTGATGCGCAGATTGCGCGCATTTTAGCCAGGAGGAACAGGAGTCGAGGCAGGATACCGGAGCAGCTCCTTTATCCTTGTGTGTGTGTGTGTGTGTGTGTGAGTGTGTTTGCGTGGGTGGCTCTACTGTGCTGAGCTGTGTTGTCTGCAGCTGAAATTGTCGGTGGCTCTGGCTGTCGCTTGTTGTTGCCGCTGCTTACGCTCAAATTGAAATAATTAAATTGATAAAATGTGGCAAAGATTAAGCGCCGCACTTTATTTGGCTTAAAGGCAGCCGAAAAAAGGAAGCATTCACTAAGCCAACTGTGGAGTGTTGATTAAATAAATAAACCGATAGCGCCGCAGGCTGTGCGTGCCCCCTTTGCGCTCCTCCCCCCAAAAAAACACTCCAGCAGTGCTGCTCTATGTGGCTTTTTGTGTAACAGGTAATATTATTTGTCTTTGGCATTATTTTCAAATCGCTTTTGTTTGCCACCTTTTGGCCCCTTGGCCTTCTGGCGGCTGGCAAACATTTGCGGGCCAAAGTTTGAATTGTGCGGAGTAAATATTATTTGGAATTCAGCATGCAATATGGAAAGCAATTTCAATTATTTGCCCGGCCAATTCAGTTAATCCTTTGGCTGAAGGACCCTACGGCAGCTGCCGATTTCCAAGAACCCTCAACGGCCGCTTTTGAGCACATTTTAATCCATTTAATAAGTGTGCGTGTGGGCTTTCTTGATTTAAATGCTGATGTTGATGTTGCTGCGGGGTGCTTGATGTTGCTGCCGGGCAGGTTGCTGTTGTTGCGGCTGCTCATTTTGTTGATTTGAATAAGTAAGTGGCGAACCCTTTAATTTGAGCGCGAGGAGGGCTGTTAAATTTGATTTACCATTTGCATGCATTATGGGGCTTGATTCAGTTTTGTGGCCAGCACATTGATATGGTTGATATGCTGTGGGCGCAACTTAATAGAACGAACTAATGAGGGAATATTCATGCATGGAAATGCAAAAGTATAACTATTTCACTGGTGCCAATATCACATCCAATTTGTCCGTCATTAGCACAGCCACGTTGCGCATACGCCCCGTAATCAAGATATTCAAAACCAAACAGAGATTTAGGTTACTTGTTGGGGTCGAACTGTAAACTGTTAGCAAAATCCATAATGACCAAAATCCATCACAATAATCAAGTTGCAAAACAAAGTAAAATAGAATTGAAAAAGAATCGTTGAGCTTTGTTCTGAATGGAATAGTTAATCAATGCCAGGGTGACGAGGACGAACGGTAGGGCTTGGGCTTAAATTTGTTACGCCGGCTTATCGAAGTGCCAAAATCGTCATGTGTAAGGGGCACATAAGCCATTTGATGACTTTTCACCAGGAGAGCGAATTAGGGCGCGGGTGGCAATCGAGGATATACCCGAGCGGGATCGACTGGGAATCGACTGGGCCAGGCCTAATGGCCTTAGCCATTTCCGGCACCCTAAAACGTTGCCCGCAAATTAGTTTTGGGCCGCGTCGCCGTCGCTACGGTGCGAACAATTGAAAAGCCGAAATCGAAAATCTTTTCACAGAGCCCCGGAGCTCGCACATCCTTCACATCCTTCAACGGCGCCGAGTTTCGGACCTGGACCTGGCTACATCCTGCTCACACTTTAGAATTCATTAAACGGCCGCCTCATTAATGGAAATGGCCGATAACATTTGTGCCACGCTTCGATAAGCGACGCAACCCAAAAATCCAACGGCCGGGCCATTGTTCGAGGATCTCAGCCCAATATCTAGAATGGGCGGCAAAGGAAGCGGCTCGATTCGGCCCGGCTCCATAATTCAAAAAACACAAGAACAGAAAACACGGCAGCACGACCAGGCGGCCGACAATAACTTCAAAGACCGCAAGTAAATTAATGTTAATTTTATGCTAAAGCCGCCAGCGTCGACGGACCACGCTGAGCGGAATGTGAGGCTCTGGGAAAAATGAGGCCAGCACCGCAGCGGCCGCGCCAATCAACATCAACATCATCATCGTCCTCATCATCGGGAAAAATTCGAGGATTTGGGGGGAAAATGGTAAGGCGGCAGCGGCGGAAGCCGATTCTCGATTGGCATTTTGACACGGACGGGGAGCTGAGCCCTCGACGGCGGATTAAGAGCATCAGCATCTTGAAGCGGTAGCCAAAAATTTTAAATTTATGCCGACTGCGGCACATAATTTAAAAATATCAATCAACTCGATAACGCTGATTTTGGCAGAAGCAGCAGGGAAAGGCACTAGGCACCAGGCACCAGCCAACGAGCAGTCGGTAGTCGGCAACAACCAAACAAACAAGCTTGGCAAAGAGCACAAAAGTCGTGGAAACTTGGTAAACAACGAGAAAAATGGCCGTGGCATAAGGCCCGAAAACGTTGCTGAAGCTTTTTAGCCATGGCTTGGTTTGGCGATGGAACCAAAGAAAAGGAGCTGCAGGAGCTCTACCAAGGATATGGCAGCTGCAAAAGTTTAGACATCCAGTGCCGGTTCAATTGCCACTATCCTTTGCCGTGGAAAATTCTCAGCTTTTCCTGGAGAAGCAAGCGAACGGTTGCCCCTCAATAATCCGCCCAGAGATGTCGGGACTGCCAACGTTCCCACAGCAGTTTAACCCTTCTGGACTGGGCCAATGGATAATTTGGATACTTCAACAAACTTTCATTGACCTTTTCACTTCGTTCTCACAGGTCCAGATAAAGTTCGATTTGAGTATCAAGATTGTGAGCCTTATAAAAAAGGGATTTTTTAAGCTTTTAACGGCCGTTTAATAAAGTTAAAGGCCAAATGATGTTTGAAAAGATTAGTTGTCAAAATTATAATAAGAAAGTATTCTATTATGCATTATTACAAATACAAAAAAGCTTAGCTGCAATAAATTAAATAAATTATTACAAAAATGTATTTGGTTAGTTATATTATTTTCAAAATATTGAGCCAAAAAATGTATTTCCTTGAGAATTTTTTCTGTTCATTGCCTAAACCTCAGTGTGTAAATTAAAGTATTTAAAAAAATTGAAATTACTAACTAGGGAAATTCTGAAACTATTCCTAACTTATCCGTGCTTATCTATTACAAAGACTTTTCTTAAACGCTCAGCCGAGGGATCACATGGCGAACTTCCGTGAGTCAAGCCAAGGGTTAAGTGTATTAGAGTTGTCTCTTTCCCTTTCCCTTTCTCTTTCTCTCTATTTCTCATTTTTTACCTGTGTGTCGTAGCACTCATATAGCAATAATGCCAGAAATACTTATTCCCTGATATGCAACAAACAAGCAACAAACGACCAGCAACAATGCTAGAAAGCTAAGCCAAGGCCAGAACAAAAAGTGGTAAACAAGTGGAAAGCGGCGAGAGCTGCCAGGTGCAGTTGCAATTGCAGTTGCAGTTAGAGTCGGAGCCACAACTACAATCAAAGGGCTAGGGAAGGCTCAAAGGATAACAAAAATACAGGAAAATGAAAAAAAACAACAGGAAGAAAAACTGATTTTGGCTAGTCGAAGATTATATACTCTTGAAGCTAGTGCGACCGATTTATTAAACTATAAAAGGACTACACTACTATATGTTTGAACGATTTGAACAAAAAAATGTTTGATTATGGGCAGCTATTTGATAAAGTCGATCGATTTTTTTTAATTAAAAATGTATTGTTGAAATCTTACAAAATAACTAATATATATATGGAGTTATTGGCATATATACATATATGATACAACTAACAAAGCTTTATCAATTTAGGAATCATTTTTTCGATTGTTCCTATAGCCCCTTTGTATACTAACTGGCATAAGATAAAGATTTTTATGAAAGTTTAATTCAGAAGCTTTATAACAAGGAATAACCGCGTTGGAAATATCAGACTGAGATTAGAATGCCTTCTGCAAGGGTATCAAAATAGTGAAAGAGGCTGAACACAGAAGAAGACTTGAAACATTTCACCGGCATTTGAAGTAACTGAGAGGGCATAGCGGTGGTTCCCTTTGCGGTGTCATTTGCAATTATGTGGCCATTCCATGCATGCCAGTTTGATGAGCTCCCTGCTGCAGTCTTTAACTGCAGCCATTCTATATTAACTGGGAGATAAAAGCCTTTCTGTGTTGGAACCCTCAAGCTATCGGCTCCTGGGCTGGCTAATGGAAAACTCCAATCGAAATCGACTAGCTACTGATTCATTAGCCGATTACTGGCAACGAACTCAAATATTTATTAAAGCCAGCCCCGGAGTGTGACTGCAAAATTAACTCAATTTCCTTCTTCTTTTGCTTTGTTCAACTGAAACTGAGATGATTTTCACATCTATTCCGCCCGACCATTTTTCCATTTGGCCAAGACAAACAAAAACTGGGGAAAAAATGCTAGAAATATGAGAAATATGAAAATTGAGAATGCAAACACAATTTGAATGCTTGAAGCAAGAAGCGAATCGAGCTGAAAATTGATGAATTTCCAGCTACTATGCTAAAACTAGATAGTAGAGGCTCCCCCGAGACTGATAAATTTAATTAGTCAAGGATGAGCATAAACAAAAATTCAATTCCCCGGATATCCTTGAGAAATCGGTGCTCGACAGCAAATTAATTATACGTCACTTGTATTTAATTAGTTTATTGAATGGCCATGGCCGGCACTTTGCAATCAATTGGAATATTTTTGTGTGCTGAGTGCGGCAGATGCAGCTGCGATAAATGTGGCAGTCAACACTTCAGCTACGACTCGAATTTGTCGGGCTTAGGTCCTGGCTCTGTCTTCCTTGGTCCTTTCTTCCAGCTCCTGACTTCTAGCTCTGCTCCTGACCATTCAAACGTGCAATCTGAAATCGAAAAATCAAAACCCAAAACAAATTCAATGTCCCGAACGTGTGTCTGCCTGTTCTGTTTGTCTGTGTGGGCTTGTCTGTGTGGTGGCCACTCAGCAGGATAACGAATGGAGTTCGGCACAATGGGTCGAAAAGTGCAGTTTGCGGTTGAAAACCGGATATTTTCTTTTCGTCCTCGCTCGCAGGTAAACGCAGCGCCTGACACAACCAGAAGGACCAGCTGCAGACGAAGACGTCGCTCCCAGGATCAGCCGGAAGCCGTTTGAGGCGAGGAAATGGAGAATAGTTTGCAGCCTAAACAGAAGCAGAAGCAGAAGCAGCAGCAGCCAGATATCAGATTCAAGATACTAAGCACAAACATTATTAATTAACATTCAGATGGCTGTCCTTTACAGAACCCCCTAGAAAAGTTAATTGAATATGAAGCTAAAAACGGCAAAAGAAGCGCAGGAAAATCACTGAAACCAGCTGAATGTGAAAAGATTATTAAACATCCAATCCGCTTTTCCCTCTTTCAGTAACGAAGAGCTAACGACATAAACATCAACCGGCAGCCAATTAATGACAACGAGCTATAGCGTTTATCGTTTCACTTACAACCCAATACAGCGGAAAACCCCTGCATTTTCCTTCGGCCATTTTCACCCCTACGCTCCCTTTTAGGCACCTGTGAGCTGAATGTGGCCCAAAGGGCAGACAATGAAAATGAAAATCAACTAAGCAATTGGCAACTAAACGAGACACCAGCAGCTAGCTTTCTAAGTAGCTGCATTCACAAAACTGCCCAAGAAAGCGCAGCTGCAAGTGTTTCTAATTAGTTGGTCATGACTGTAGCGCAAACATTAGAATGGGTGGTGAGGTGGAAAAGGAAGGGGAAGAGCGGGTGTAAAGGCACACATGCACTGGCTGCAAAATGAAAATGAGAAACTGAGGAAAACAGAGAAATGAAAACTGAATTATTGCTCGGGGCGAAACAGAGGGGGCTACAGCGCTTGGTTCTACCATAAATGTAATGCTTTTATTAGTTATCGATACCAACACATACACACCCATGGGTGCAGGCGCTGCACACTGAGAAAAATATGTCGTTCGCTTCATTTAACAATTGTATGCGCAGATTTAAATGGCTTAAAAGGCATAAAGAAATATTTTACTATACATTTAACCAACTCATTGTTACTTTATGTCATTTTAAAAGTCATAAAATTAACAAAGCTCTTGTAATAAACTAAAAATACAAAAGAAAACTAAATTTTAATCCTCATAAGCTTGCGTAAATTGCCACCTTCCCAATGAATTATTCTATTTGAATTTGTTGAATTCTATATTGATATTTATCCTCTTTTCTTAAATCAAAATACCCCTCTTTCTCTATCAGCTAAACCTGCTAAATTTAACAACAAAATATTGATTTCTTCTAAAAGTTGTTAATTTGTTGGTTAAGTCATTTAAACAAAATCGTAACCAAAAAAGTGTGGTTTTCAGGCTAATTTTAATTGGTTCCCAGAATATCCTCCTAGTGTAAGGCCAAGATGAAAAGATATGGTTAGAGTCTAACCGTGTCTTGTGTGGAGGGAGGGGGGATCTAGGGGGCGGGGCTCGTGGGGAAGACAGCGCTGGTATCCGGCGCCAAAGATTTACCAAACATCCGTTGGAAAATACCCTCACTCCGGCAGCTGTTGTTGTTAGCCAAGTTTGTTGTTGGCAAACGCGATTGCAGCAAATCAGAAAATACTCGCACAAGTGCGAATGTGAATATTGATGCCATGGCATAAGTATGTATGGGTTATAAAATATATATGTGTATATGTTTAGAGCCGTGTGCATGTGTGTATAGTTGGCATTGCAAAACACAAACACAAAACTTCCATTCTGGTCGTGCTCCGCGACTCGACTTTAGCCAGCCACTTGGCGCTACTTCGCCCACTTCAGCGCCACTCCACCCACTCAGCCCGCCCACTCACACACACACACAGAGGTAGAGAGGAACACACACCCATACACCCTCAGAGCGCTCCTTGCTCGCTTACTTGCTACTTCCGCTTCCGAATCCGTTTTGTGTGCTGTCGCCGCAGAAATTTAACGAAGTCACACGTCGCCAATGCCAGCTCCTCTCACTAGCTGGCTCTCTCGCCAAAAGCTCAGCATCCTCGTCGGCAGCATCCGAAGCCCCATCTTCGGCATCCTGTTCGTCCTGTCGGCTCGGCTCCAGATGGCAGCATCCTTTCGTCGTCCTGGCTCAGTTGCGAATTCAGTTTCGGAGCGTTCGGTGGTGCAAGCAGCTGAATTACACATTTTTAATCGAGGCCTAAGCGAGTGAACGAACGAATTAAGTTGTTGTTTTGTTTTGGTTCTGTCGCAAAATTTCGCGCGATTTTTTTGCGACAGTGTGTGCGTGCATTTATTTCGCACAGTTGCGGTCGGTGCAACCCCAGGATCTGTCGCCTGTCGCGTCTTCGCTCGTGACTCAGACTTTTCCTCTGCGGATCCTGCGGAGCGTACGTATTTGTGGCTTCAATTCGTTTTGCCTGTCGGTGTGTCGGTGTGTCTGTATGTGGCAGCCGGCATATCCGCATTGTTGTTGGCCCATTGTAATTGCAGTCAGTGTGGCAAAGGGAAAGGCACCGGCAACGCGGCGTATACTTGACATCTTCGCCGCCAAATTGTGCGATTTCTTCAGCACGCTCAACTCGTTCAGCTCCTTGAGCTTCAACCCGCGCGTCCTGAACGCAGTGAACGTCCTGACTCCTTGTGACACTGGCGTAAGGACGTGGAGTGCCCTCAAAATCCGCTATTCCACTGTATTCGCAATCCATTTGCCTGCTGCCCTGGACGGGCAAACAAATTTTTGCAATTCAATTTCTATTGTGCACTCCCGATGCGAAATGTGCGCATCGTTTGCTGTCAATGCCAAGTATTCCGCATAAAAAATGGAAAATTGCATGCAAATTAAATAAATAGACATCCGAGGACCGTGAGGAACAGCTGAGATAGACACTCAAGACCCAACCACACACATAAATATATATTCTTACACATATAAAGATAGCAGAGGCTGTAGCCCACTACAAATATCGCTGCGAAAATGACAGTTGTGAGTTGTGGCTCAGATTTGGCTTTGTACGCGGGCCGCAATCAAAGCAAACGTCATTAGCACTCGCGACTTCGCCTTCGATTGACAGAGGGAAGGAGGAGCGGCAGATCCTGCCGCAGGATTCAGCAGCCAGGAGCCAGGCACGAACAACTTCACATTTGCATAACTTTGGTGCAGCTCCAGCGTTCAGATTCCGATTCACAGGTACGGGGAAAAACTCCTTACCAAAGTCGATTTCCGTTTCAGCAAAGCCCTTTAACCCCTCCCGCTCTGCAACTTTGCTATCATTTCTATTTTCCTGTTTCTGTTTTTCATACCCGATATCTCTATCCCCACCGATGCCCCAACCCTCGAGCGAAAGGGGTAAAATAGGAGAATATCCAGCTCGTGCCTGAGTTTGGCTGTGGCAAATCCATTGTGGTGGATTCGGAGGAGGTTCGGATTCGCGCGCTTGGAGCCCTACCTTTAGGCGAGGGACCTCTGAAGGCGATTAAAGAACAAACTGAGTTCCCTTAGCAGCATTCAAGCGGTCACAGTCTTTTTAGGTCAGGTTCCCATGATTTAATGATCCAATAAGGAGCTTCTAGGATATACAAATTGAAACCTGTTGGAGTGGATTATGTTTTTTCTAGAGCAGTAATTAAAATAACAATTTAATATCATTTAGCGTGACTGGCTTACATCTTTTTATGGCGTTTTATGTAAAGTTTTTAGGGGATCTCTTTATTAAGTCTTAAAGGTCTGAGTAGAGGTATTTTCATTGATAGTAAATGATAGTTAATAAAAAAAGTACTGTCGTTCATAAAAGCACTTGAGCACTTCCCCTGTTCATAATAAGTTAACTATAAATTTTACGCAGAAACAAGTAGGGTTTTAATTCTGAATTAAAAGCCATATCCTTTTAAATGTACGTCCCAGTATGAAATTTCTTTTATACCGCTATAACTCAAATATATTTGTGGTCTAATAACTCTGTATGTGAGGGGTGAACTTATGTTAAGACCTTCTAAAATTTAAACAAATAATTTAACGACTTGAATTTTATTTTATATTATGAAATATTTTAGTTGTAAAATATTATAAAATCCTTGACACAATCACAGATAGCTCTGGTAAATTTAAATGAAATATCTGACCATACCGTAATTATTATTCTAAGCGGATCCCATTGGGCAAATACCCACTAAATGCAATATTTTTTAAAAATCAGTTTGTAATCTTCAACCTGAAATATTGTCGTTTCGTAGCAGTTCGTGGGTACTTGCTGGTCTAGCACTCTTGACAATATCATCTCCGATTTGTTTTCGCTTTGCCCGCCTGCCACACTCTGCTCTTTGCTTTAGTATCAACTTTACGGCTGCTTCTTTTCCGGATTTCTCGCCCACTCCAGTTCGGCTCCATCATGGCCACGTTATCCAACTTTTAGTTATGGCTTTCGCTTTTCGCATAATGTCAGTTTTATTTGGTTTTGGTTTTCATTGACGGGGCGCGGTGGGTGTCAAAGGACTGTGGGAGGATGGGGCCAATGTCCCGGCTCAAATCCATGCCAGTGCCCAGGCAACTGGGCTACTAGGTACAGGCTCCAGGCCCGAGGCCTCAATCCCCTTTCCTGGTGGCCATTCGGCACCCTTGCAAGATTTATTGTGCCTCACACACTGGCACTCACGTACACATAACACCTTCTGCCGGGGACCTTCGTCTACCCCCTGCCGCCCCCTTGCTCCCTTTGTGGACCCCTCAAGTCCGCGCCTTGGGTTTCACCTACCATATCCAGCTCCATCTCGTTCTCGTTCTTCATACATCTGCAGTCCCATAATCTCTACTATTTGCATCGCAGACTTTGCTTTGGATTTTCCTATGGCAATGGATTTAGTTATGGTTTTTCTTACTCTCCGGCTTTCCGTTTTCCCCCCTCGCCACGCTGTCCATCCGTTTCTTCTCCGGTTGCGCTTTTCACTCCACACTCACACACACACATTCGCCCGGCAGTCGGACATTTGTTTTTCCTGCCGTTCCGCACACACACTGAGCAAAAAAAGGGTTTGCCTAGTTATGGCTGAGAAAGAGATGGTAATAGAGAGGTAGGTAGAGTTTGGCCAGGGGGTGAGGGGTTGACAAGGAGGAAAGTCCTGTGGCTAACCGCAGCAAGCTTCCTAGCTGTTGGCCCAGGGCGTCCAGGAAAGTGGCTAATGAATAACCACCGTAATCCAAGCTGAAGCTGAGGCGATATGCAAATATGTAAGACAGATTAGCTGATTGTTCGGGGTGTAAAATGTTTTTTATTCTCCTAAAGTTTTGATAAGTTTTTAAAAACTACAATGTCCAATGAGTTTATTTAAATTTACTTTTTATTAACCTTAAGGCTTGTGGTCTTGGGAAGTTTGATTTTGGATTACATAAAATATAATATTTTCGTTAATTGTAATTGCTCGCAAAAATGTGCATGTCTTAATTTGTTGTATTTTTTTTAAGAGTTAAATAGATATTTTAATTAATCGTTTTATTTAAATTCATTTATAAAATCTTTTCTTCACCCCCTTCGAACACTACCTTAAATCAGATTACTTATGCTTAAAGTTGGTTTTGTTTGGATAACGCCATTTCCACTTTCTAAATGGTGAATTTAAATTGCCTTTAGGCTGGGGCTTATCAAAGATTTATTGTCAAGTTCATAAATTAATTTGAAGCAGAGCATGAATAAAAATATTTTACTCAACATTGCCGTAGTCCCAATTTCAATATATCGCCAAACCCACGTATTGTTATCGAATCTCTGCACTTTGAATTCCCCGTGACTTTCACTTCTCCCGCAAATGAAATTTGTGGAATTTATTTCTTAGTTCTGACTTCATTATTATGTGAGTGTGTGGAGGGCGCATATAGTGCGCCAGGGCAATCCATAAAATTTGATCCCTGATCCATTCATTCCCGTCTGGCTGGCACGCATGCCATTGCCGCCTTTACGCCGTGCGAATCCTATCGCAACCCATCACTGCCATGGCGACCGCAATAGCTCTTGCCGAGCTTTATTCTTTTTGGCCCGGTGTAGTCGTAACTCGTTCGCCCAGATTTGGGGCTCCTTGAGGAAGCCGCACATGCGAGCGCTCACACACACAGACGGAGGACTAACAGGATTTCCCATAAAACGGAAATGGCATTATCCTCGCACATATTGTTGTGCGGATTTTAGTTTTTATTACACCAAGCAGTGCGCGGCTGCTGTCCATAAGAAGCCTCACGGGCTCCTCTGCCGAAGCCAAAGGAGCTGGAACAGGAGCAGGAACAGGAGCAGGAGCAACTGCGGCAGCATAAATATCATTTGTGTCTGTTTGTGTGATACATCAAGGAGTGACCCATTAGCCCCTCGCACCCGCCACCCAGTGTACCCACTTACCGCTCACCTGGCGGTTGCGATTTATGGTCGAACCCCTTAAAACTTCACACACTCCTGCGGGGGAAAAGAAGGAGGCCAAGGCAGATTGCTCTACGCTAATAGGGTTCCAAGGCATTGTCTTTGACAATGGGGGAATAAGGGTGTCAGGGTCAGGCATAGGGATCTGATCGCTTTCCACATTGCGGGCAAGATTTATAATACCGCTGGCCAGAAACAACAAAGCCTTCAAATGGTACCAAATGCTTACCCAACCCTACACTACAATAAAATTGTTTTATTAATGCAGTACTTTGTTCTTAGAACGTATAGATATTATTTTACTACATTGTTGTATTTAATTTCTAAAATTAACAGAAAACTTATAAAAATATAAGAAGGCGAGAATTTAAAAATAAATCTTTATATATTTACAAGCCATTCAATTTGCCTGGACAAAATAACTGGTTTTTCTCCTTTCATTTTAATATTTCAAAATCTTAAGGAGATTCATAATATTAAACAATGTATATCACTTTTGAAAAGTATTCTCAACCGTTTAAATAAAGCTTAACACGAGTTTACATAATTCATTTTCACTCTTGTTTTTACAAATAATTTTTGTTACAATTTAAGCCCCTTTTCTGTGTAAAACCTTTATGTTTATTTATGACTTAAAATTTTTTATTCACATTTAAATTCATATTTTAGATTGTTTGTGGCCTCTCGTGCGCTTTGTAAATGTTCTGAGAAGTTTTTTGAGCTGCCGAAACTACTTTTCACCATTGAGAAATGGTTTTTCTCACAAGTTGAACGAGTTGCACTAATCCTGCTTTTTGGTAATTTTTCCAAAGTGTTTTCCCCGTCTCCTTCCATCGCTCAAACAAAAACCAAAAACCCCAAGCAAAGCAAAGCAACCTAAACAAACACTTGAGGTGTGTAAAGTTAGCCAAGGCTGCGTTTTTGCTTGGCTTCGTTTTGGCCCACATTATGTGTGTGCGATGCGGTTGGAGAATTTGGCTTTCGGGACTTTGGTTTCGGACAAGAAAACTCTTCCGTCTGTCCACCGTCTCTGTCCGTCTTTGTATCTGGCTTACTTTGCTTTTGTGCTTAATCACAACACGCACATTTACATATTGGTTTTGGCCAACTTGAGCAATCCTTTAAGATGCCCGACCAACCCTTTTTTTCCCAGTCGCTGGTTTATCTGCTCGTCTTTGTTGGTCTATGTGGTTCAAGTTCAGCACGCCGCCGGGGTTCGGTGGTGGGTCGGTGTCGATGGTGGGTCGATGGAGGGTCGGTGGGTCAGGCTTACGGTTAAGTAAACACTCAGCAAGAAGCATCCGCACACACTCTCGGCAGGCGGTCGCCTCCCTGGACAGCCATTGCCCAGTCGTTTGCGGCCAGGCATTGTTTTCACTTTCCACCGTCCAATCGTCCGACCACCCACATACCACCCTGCCCCGCCCACATCCCACATCCCACATACCACCTCGCACCACCCAGTCGGCGACTGTCTCTGAGCCTGTCTGTTTGTCTGTCCAAGTGTCTGGTTGACGAGCGGCTGTCCTGTGCCTTGACTGCTTCATAAAACATACAACAAAATCTGAAATTGATGATGGGCAGTGATTGTGGAAAGTTGGCAGTCAGTTAAATTGGGTTCCTGCCTTTCCTTTTCGGCCTAAAAGGAGAAAAGCGGTTGGGGGGCTGGCTGCGTTAATTGCTTTGTGAATGGTGTCCGCCTTGGCCGGAAAGTTAACATTTAACTTTAGTCTATTCGGGACTTTAATCTATTTATAATTGAGGAATGCATAAAGCATGTTAAATACGAACTTACACAAATTCTACTTTGTTATGCGTCCTAATCGGACTGGTCTTCAGTTCGGAGGACTTACTTTTGGGAGCGTTTTCGCAGCCAAGGGTCGCCAGCCATTGTTTTAAATGCCGGATCACAGTGGGGGTGTTTTTTGGGTTGGGAGGGGGGTTAATGGTGGACTGGTGGACTGGTAGACGTTCGACGTGGAGATGGAGCCCTGGTGAGGTGAAGGCGACTCACATAATTTGCATAACTAATTTGTGGAAACTTTGGGCATAGGAAGTTGTTGAAAGTTCCTGAAGGAGCTCCAGGAACAGGACCAGTAGCCGGTTTCAATGCCAGGATCTGCAGCAGTTTTCTTCATCTTCTTGGCTGCGGTTGCGCTGCAGAAAAGTGCTTAATTCTTTTAAATGGGAAAATTTTGGAATGAGCAGGGCATTCGAAAAGCTGTCCTAATTGAATACATGAGAGCATAAGTTAGCAGTGTGGTACTTTGATATCAACTTTGATTGCTTTATGGCACTTGAGCGTACAATTTGGCTTAGTTGGCAGTTGCTTGTTGTCCTGTCCCAGGCTCTTTTTGGCCATTTGGGGCCACCGTGCGGAGCTGGGAATTTTTGGCTGCCAGCTTGAATTTCAATTCAAGTTTGAATTCGAGCAGCTTGCTCGGCAATAAATGATGTTGATTAATGGGGGACTTTCGGCCTGGCAAGCATGCATAATTAAGCGCTGATTAGAGTCACATGGAGGCGCGAGAAATGCGATTGGCCAAGGAATTTCAAGGGGTTTCCTATGGAGTGGATTGCCTCCAGGCGGCAGCCAGTTAAGTGGAGTTGCCATAAACTTTTCTCGGTTCGTTTTAAGTACTAGCAACCACGATAAAGGTTAACCTGCCCTTAGACAGTTCATGAATTGAATTTGCCTTTTGGGCTAACCTTTTTTTTATACATCCAAAAAATCCCACATATATGTATATACTGTCAGCCAACTCCATTCATCAAATTCGGTCTTAATAATTTATTTGATTCGTTTTTTTCTTCTGGCTGGCGAAATTCTTTTGCGGTCATAACTCATTTGCAAATATGTGGTAGATGAAATATTCATGTTGACTGGGGAATTTAATTTTTCTTCAAATTCTTGGCTGCTCGTTGGGCTGGCAAGACGACTGGAATTCTTCGATCTCCGGGCCGCCTTCATTGCGAATCCAATTAGCATGGAAATCTAGGTCTCTGGGTCTCAGTCTAATGATGCCCTGCAAAATGAAATTTACCGCAGGCGCCCTAACCCAACCATTGCCAACCGTCGAGAAAGGCAACCAGCATCAGCAACGTGACCAACGTCCAGTTAAGTGGGTTGGGATTGGGCTTGGAATTGGGATTGGGGATCGGGGATGGGGAGGGGTGCCAAATGTTGGCACACTTTATGGGCGGACGCGCCACATGGCGTATACGTAAACGTAAACGAACGTAAGCATATCCGTATGGGTAGCATTTTAACAAAGTGTTAAACTGAGAATTTTATCTGCCGTTCGGTAATTCACAGCTCAGGGCTCCAAGGAATACCCGCCCACACAAAAAAACAAGCAACGAGCTGAACTAGCCAAAAAAAGTGTTAATTTCAGCGTTGCTCCGTGAGCTTAGTTAACATTACGTATACGTACAGATGGCCAAGTGCAGTACTCCATGGCGCTGTTTGCCGTTGCCCACTGACCTCAGCAATTACTCCACGCCTTTATTTTAATTACACAGCAAACAAAAGCAATGAAAAGTAAAAATGGCAATGGCAAGACAGACAGCCAAGGGAAATTAGAGGGGTGGGTGGAAAATAAGACATCAGCGTGGGGAGAAGCATGGAAAGCAACCAAAGCAGAACAGCGCCAAAAATTAGGATATAATCCCGGGGGCATAGTTTTAATTCCCAATACAAATATCACTACACAAAGTACAACGTGCATAAATTTCAATGACGCTGCTGCTTGCTTGTGGATTGCGGGTATTTGAAGCATCTCCTTCGTCCTTCGTCCTCATCCTCTGATTCTGCTGCTGGCTCAGCGCTCCTGGCTGCTCTTTGCTCCTTGGCTGATGCTCCATGTTCCACTCCCCTGAATCTCTGCCACCAGCAGGTTGCCCTCACAATTATACGCACAGTCACACACCAAGTCAGACGGCCTCGCACTGGGAGAAAAGTGGGATTTTAATTGGGAGTTGACAGAGAAAAAAGAATGCCTACAAGTACCTTATTTATTTAAGAAAATTTAAGACTGCCTCAAAGGCAAAACAAAACATTTTTACTTCTTTCGCAGTTACAATTAATATCTTGAATAACTTTAAGAAAATTAAGCACTTTCTGAGTTGATTTTACTAAGAAGATTGTTAAGAAACAACCTCATATTTTTAAATGTTCAATTTTGTTTAGGTTTTTTAAATATAATTTGTATTTCTTCCTTAAGTTTTGACTTGGTGAGATTATATTCTTAAGTAGTATTTGCATTTTTTTCATAAGAAACTTTTGAAACATTTTCTTGAAGGATATAGCTTATATTGATAGACTTGTGTTAAGAGCTAAGATCAGAGATTGCCAAAATCATGCCCTAACTTCGTTTTTCTTGACCACTGGTTTAAGTGTTCAGCTTTTTTACAAGCTTTTATTCAGGGTTAGTAAATTATAATTTATTAGGCTTCATTAGCATGTCCACTTGGTTTCGCCCTGTGTAAAATGAGGCAGTGGCAGACAGACAGTCGCCGAGGGAGCGGCAGAGACCGATAACAACGCTCATTTAGTTGTATGCTCACTCAGTCAGTCAGTCAGTCAGTCAGTCAGTCGGTTAGTCAGTTAGTCGGCGAGTCAGTTAGTCAGTCAATTGAAGATGCTGGTTGGCTGGCCACCACCACAGATGCACGGGCACAGACACGGAGGCAGACACAAACGCAGACAGACATCACTGCGGGCCTGACTTTGTGGCATTCTCGCTGGGTGCTCATTTAAATAAATAAAGAAATCTGGAGTAACTTCTTGAAATTCCAACACATTCCATATCATTACTGGAGGAGGCCACAAAAATTTCCTCAATCCTTAAATGTGGCATGGGGGCATGCCACTCACACATACACAGGCACAGGCACATACACACAACATCAACATCAACGTCAGCGCCGCAGTCGTAAAAAATTGTAACGGATGTTGCGGCCATGTACACACAGATACCCTCAAACACACACATATGGAACAAAAACGGAACAAAATGGAAACGGGCAGCTAAGAGAGAGAAAGTTAGGAAAAAGCTTTCTCTCGTACATCTGGCAAGTGCATTGTGCCTGCAACAACAAAAGTGAATTGAATCCTTGGCTCTCGGTGGCCGCTGCAGTTGCTCCTGTTGCGGTTCTGGTTGCTGCTCCTTCGACTCTCTTTTTGGGTGATAGCCACGGAATAGGAACAGTAACTTGCCAGGGTCTCTGGACCTCGGGGCGTATAGAGGGCTATTTTATTAGAAAGTTTACCCGAAAGTTAGTTTGCGAGTGAAACAGACCAGAATTGCGGCTGCCAAAATGCTCGGAGGCGGGGGCCTAATGACCTCCCACTCGCCCCCCTTTTCCTCCCTTCAAACAACACTTCAGAAAAAGGGGGCGGGATTTTGTACCCCCAAATTGCTGAAGTTTGCTTGCTGCAACTAACTGAATGATTGATTGTCATTGCTAGCTTATTCACATTTTCACATCGTTTGCATTTTTTTACTTTTACTTTTATTATTTTTGTTCTATTTGTTTTTCACCCACTTCTGTACCACTTGATGATTCTCTGGATTCGGCCCGTGTGGTGTGGATAAGACTTGATAAGAAAACTTCACCTAATGATCGGAGTTTACAAATGTTGTAAACTTCAACCTCTGCTGGGATTCAATTACTTACAAAGTTGGTCATATCTTGGTCTTCAAAATAAACAATTCCAATTGGCTTACCGAATAATTTGTTGAGTTTTAAGAAAATAATGTGGAGGAAAATGTTTTTCTGGTTTGATAATACTTGGACTTAACATAAATAATTCTAAGAGGTAAATAACTCAATCATTTAACAATTTGCAAAATACAAACTTTGTAGACTATTTTTTCTGACAGCTGGCTTATCTTTTAAGTCATTTTTAAATAAGCTTCTTATGTAAACAGTAAAAGTCTCAGCTTATTTGCTGGACATTTTTAAGCCAACAGCTTTTGGTTTAATTTACATGTTTTTTTTTGTAAAGCTTTCATAGCCAAAGTAACCTAGTAAATTAAGTTTCAATTATAAATTGGCCTTAATAAAACTGACAAAGCGTAAAAAATCCATGTCAAATCAAAATTATTTTAATTTAAAGTGGGTGCCAAAATTGCCTAAAAAGACTTACTTGAAAATACACATATGCCCATCTCAATCCATACCGTGCCCCAAAAAGTAGTACTGCCAGAAGGAAAAGCACGTTCACTTCGTGCACATTTGAAATTCCCATAAGGGTTCTTTAGTGTTAAGATTTCCGTCATAGTTTCCCGGCATCTTCCGGAGTCCGTAGTCCGGAGGCCTCCAGGCCCTCCAACGAGCTCGTCTAGCTCTCAGAAATGAATTACCCACTCGGATTAGGGCAACTTTTTATAATCGTAATAATAATAATAATAAGGCAAGCCAGCGCCAATCTTCTTAGGTCTCGTAAAAAAGCCAAGCGAGGCAAATCCTGGGGGCCACCGGCCCAAATACCTCGATTAGCCGAACTAACCAATTCGGGGGTTAGTCCCGGCATCTCCCTATATGGAAATAAGTCCCCCAATCGCACATATGTATGAACTGCCGACCCCAAGCTCCTGCCGCATTCAGCTCGTAAAGTGGAGTGGTAGCTGGCAGAACGCAAAAACGCAAGAAAAATGAAATCAAAAACAATAACTTGTCTCCTGACAGCATTCCACAAGAGCCAGGACACACCACGCACATTTCTTTATTCCTGCCGTTCTTGTTTCTTTTTTTTGGCTGTGTTTCGCTTTTCGCATTTGTCGCTTCTTTTCGTTGCCCCAACTTCGGCTGCTCCTTCGCTTGACATCTTCCTTTGCCGTGCTGTGTGACGGTATTTTGTTGTCCTCGCGGAACACTGGAAAAAAAGTATTGTAACACTTTCTCAATAGATGCAGCTAACATTTATATTTTAATGATTGTTTTTATTAGTTTGCTGCTTAAATAGTAATAGTAAGTAAGTATTATACAAAATAAGGTAATAATATTCCACATTTTATTATATACAATAAGGTAATACTACTTGCACTATTTTTTTACGATTTTAAAAATACATATCTGTTTTGTGTAAGCCAGTATCTTAAAAGAGCTTATATTCGTATTTATTAAAATCTCCGTATATTAAATAATCTTTAAATTATTTCCCTTGATTTTATTTTAAAGAAGAAGTTATTTATTGAAAGACTTATTTTAACTACTTCAAAGTTTCTGTAATTCTTTAAAAACTACAATCTTAATTATTGCTCTAGTCATTTTGATTAGAATATTAGTAATGCCATTTTCTACCATCATATTTTGAATTGAATATATTGTTCTTAATTTTGCAGAGTGTAGTTGTTGCTGCTCTTGCTGCTGCTTTCTTTAGAAAAATGTTATTACGTGCCGCTTGCGCCTGGCGCTGGCAACTTATGCAGCGCTGTTGCCTATGCCCAGACACGCTCGCCCCTCCCCCTCCCTCTGCCCCTTGCCCACAGCCCAACCGAAACCACCCACCTCCTCGCTTGATTGTGTTGTTATTCAGCTTTTGTGTTCTTGCCGGCGCCTTAGACGGTGTGAGATGGTGTGTGTGTGTGTGTGTGAGTGTGTGCGGAACTACACATTTTTTCGATACTCCGTCTTAATGTTATCGTTGTACCAGGACTGCTCCTTCAGCTGCTCCTTCGCTTTTGTCGCAACAATTTTATTTGAAGCTGCCACTTTTTGTTGCTCTCGGCTGCTGCTTCATTTTTATACACAATTCCACTTTTTTATGGGCGTGGACGTGGGTGCAGTTCCTCCTTCCCGCCGACCTCGTCCTTCATGCGAGTCTCAATGGTATTAGGGGCTAATATTTGTAGACTTTTTCAGAGTTGATTGAGTGGCACGCACTGCCAAGCACATATGTCTGATGGGAAAGTGGTTTTGGGGCAGCGTGTTGGCGGGTTATTCGGTTGTGGGCAGCGGAGGGTCCTTGTGTGCATAGCCAGCCTGCGGCTGGGACAGCTCTTGTCGCATGTCCACAGTCCACAGCGTTGTTTTCACAGCATTTGCTGTTTTTAGTTTTGCCAGATTTTTGAATTGATTACGATATCAATTATGTTTGCTTTCGGTCAGCGACATTGTTTACTTTGTTTGTGCGTAAAATTTCTGCTTTCAGTGGGCCAGTGGACCAACCTTTCCCGTTCCCTGTTCCTTGCTCCCCGCTGGCCGAGCTGTGATTTGTGTTTATCCTAACAGAATAGAACGAACTACCTCCCCCCCCCCCTCGCTTCCCTCGCTTTGGTCCTGGCGCGTTGCGTTGCGGAGGACGCTCAATTTTGGTTTCCGTTCGCAGCGGCGGTTATTTGCGCCCGAAAGTATGCTTTGTCTTATGCATGTACGGGTGTATTGCATTGTGCCCCTGCAACTCCGCCGAATTTCTCCCCACTGCAAATGTGTGTGTCTGTGTGTGAGCGGCTGTTGTGCGCGTAACTCCGTTGATTTGGCTGCCATTGCAGCCGCCGTGCCACGTCGCATTCCATTGCCGTATTGTTTTGTAAAATCGAGCGAACAGTTGGCGGAAACCCACGGACTACGTACTGCTGCGAGGCGGAAAGGATTTCGATGTTCCAACCGGAATGCAGACACACTCGACAAAACTTAAGGGGGCTTCATTTGCCAAACAAATTCACCGATCCGTTGTCCTTTTGAAGGAAAAAACCATAACAACTAAACCAAATTAATTGACTTATTCTCAGCTATTACTAAATTCATACAGCAATCATCTGTTGCATTACTGTTTTGATTCATAGCTGAGGACCGTTTTTATTAGTATCCTTAATTCACTATTTCTCGTTTACTTAATGTGTCTGTGTTAAAGCAGCACTAGAAAGACTTAACAAAAATAACTTTTTTCCAGACAACATAAGCACACTTTTCTCACATAAGCGCTTTATGGTATTTCATAATTTCGTACACTTTAACAAAAGTACCTTTTTAATGTAGGGCCACTATTAGTCGCAAGGATTAACTGAATATAATAATAATATAATATAATATTATAATATAATTTGATCAAATAAATAAGTTTATATTACTATCAAAGCAACGAAATGTGATGTGGTTTATCATTGCTTTGAAAAATCTTATCTTCTCTCTTATTGCTATATCATAATATATGTTTTTCGTGATTAACTTAATTATATGAGTTTCAATATATGTTAATTATCTTTCGCTCAGTGTACTTGTGGCTGATCGGTACTAAAGTTGTGTGGGTTTTAGGGGGGAGAGGGGGCAATTACGCAGCACGGCCAGGCAATATTAAAGTTGTTGCTGTTGTTGCTGCTTTGTTGTTGCCGCCACCGCAGCGAAAATTTCAACTTTATTTTGAGCTATCTGCTGTCTGCAGTTATGCAAATATGAGAAATTGCATTTCACGCAGCCAACAGGCAGCCTAAGGAGCAAAAGAGAGGGCCACACTGCGGCAGAGCGAGATGGCAGCACAATGGAGGCAAAGAAACAAAAGTATATTGGAGTTGCCGCTGCTTTTGTCGGATTCTGGTTCTGGTTCTGTTCTGCTCTGTTCCGTTCAGTTCAGTTCAGTTTAGTTCTCTTCGGTTCGGTTCAGTTAGGTTTGGGATGATGGTTATCCTAATCCCCACTCCCCCCGTTAGTCGCGACCCAACTCATCTGCTGCTCCTTGCTCACTCGTGTTCTTCTGCGGGAAAACATAGGCGGAAAAGTTTTCGCATTATTTGAAAATACAGCGCGTGCGATGCGATTTTCACTGCAAATTGCAGAAGAGTTTTGCCCCATGTTTTTGCATTGGCTTGCCAACCGATCCCCCTCCCCATCCGATTCCCCCGCCCCCAATGAAGCCTGTCCCACTTCGTCCTATCCAATCCGAAAGCCTGGCATCGTCTTCTCTGGGTGGCTGGGCGGGATTCTCCCCTCTTTTTTTTCTGCCAGCAAAGAAGGGCTGCTCCTTCGGTGTTCGGTCTTGTTAGGTATCATTGTGTAATGTCTGCTGGCTGCCGAGCATTTGCACATATTTTTCACAATTTAAAATAAACGAGAAGTAATTTAACTGCTTGCCAGCAGACTCGGCATGGACAGCATGCAATAGTTGCCAGTCCTCACTATCCGAAGAGCTGAGGCCCATAAAAGCTCCGGCCGAATTCCCACCCACTCTGCTGGCAGTTGTGATGATTGCTGGAGGCAAGTTTTTGGGCAAGTTAACAAAAGAAAATGTGGTCCTGATGTGAGGACTTTGCAATTAGCCATTCTAATTTGATGCTTTATACGTATGCACGAGTGTGGACGTGTGTGCATGTATGTCTATATCCGTGTTCGGGGTAATTGAGGGAGTAAACGGCTCGAAGGATGCAGACTTAACTCGGAAGCTAACCCCTGAAGTCAGTTATGTGCTTCCAAATTGGTTTCTTGCTGCAGCAGGCTTAGTCGAGCTGTGGATTGGGTCTACCCGATATGGGTTTTCGAGATTATTTAAGCTCCATTTTCTTGGGCTAGATCAGGATATTTAAAGTCCTGGCCGTTAGTTAAGTACAATTTGGGGTGAAAATTCACAATAAGATTCCTGCATATAAATGTATGTATGTACGCAATTCGGTTTCAATTGGGATTTTAAGCAACTTAATTGCGGTTCAATACTTTTGCGAAAGTGATGCTAAGATATTCTATAATTGAGAGGCTTATATTTTAATTATTATTAAAATCAACAAAGAAAGGATTTTCATGTCCGTCTAATTTAATTCTTCATAAAATGCACGTCTGTGAACCTTTATCTCCATGTTCAGATGAAGATTTATCAAACTAAATTGAATGTTATTTAATTGGATATTTAATTTCATCGTTTGTTTTTATTTTCTTGGGAAACCTTTGTCATTATTTTAAAGTTAAAGAGATTTCAGTCATGCTTAGTCTTCCCTAAAAACTTTTTTAAAGATTAAAGTAAGTTTTAAGTAAGACCAAGGATACTCACACTAAGTTAATAAAGCATAGAGTAAGCTTAGACCTGAAATACCTGTATAAAACCTTAATAATCAGAAGTTTTGCCTCTAGTCAATTCTAAATTTCCACAGAAATGACGAAATTTAGTTGATCCCTTTTTTAGACACCCTGATTGATCAAGTTACTTTTGCCGCGAAATGTGCGCAGAAATGACTAAATTTAGTTTGGAGCTCATTCCGTGTCGTCGTTGGTAAGTGCATAACTAGAAAATAATTGAAAGACCTTCATTAAAGCAACCCAGACGGAGAAGAGGAGGGGAACCAGAGGCACCAGAAGATGCCGGAGAGCATTTGTAATAAATTAGCTCGGCACGGAAGCAGTTTCTGTCATTGCCAGCTCGCCGTTTCCAGATCTTTTGCGGCGGAGTCTAGAGCGGTTTCCAGTTTGGCCCATTCAGATTGTCATTGTACTAATCACTCCTGGCCTGGCAACGTGGCAACCGAGGGGTACGAGTACGAGAAACTTAATTCCTAATTACGCGTGCTATTTGTCAGCGTTTTTTCGATGTTTTTCTGCCTTTGCTGGATGGCGAATCTCTTTGGGTCTTTCTGTTTGAGTGGGGAAACGGAAATCTTGTTCCGTTGGCATCAAACAGTCGGAGCATGCCTCATTTCCAATTAACAATAAATCCGTCGCAGTCGAGACGGCGAGCGAGAGATATATACAGAGCCCTGGCCAACTGAGCGTATGAGTAATTTAATTTTGCCACAGCTTGGCCTTTGCTGCCACAACTGGGCAGGAATACCAGAGAAAGCTAGAGATTGCAACAGCCAGCCAGCCAGGCAGTCAGGCAACCAGCAAGCGAAAGAGATGGATAGTGATAGATAGAGAGAGAGAGGGGCAATATCGTGCGAAAGGGACGACGCAAGAAACTGCACAGTTTACGCAATTAAAATTGTTGCCAGCGAATTTTCCAGCATCGTTGCAGCTAGCAAAAAATAAAGGCTGTAATAGAAAAATAAAAATGGGAGGCTGCAGCCAGCTTCTTCTTCCTGGCTGTTCGTGTCTTGGCCGCAGCAACTTCCTGAGACAGGATGCGGACGTCCTCGTCGTCGTCGTCTTGGCAGCCCTTTTACTTTTCATTTGCAGGTAACTTGCGTTATAATTAAAAAATAGCAAAGCGCATTAGGCAACAAAAGGATGGCAGACAGGGTGAGAGGTAAAAGAGGGCACAAGGAGCCCAAGGAGTAGCAGGAGCATGCAGGCCAAGCGGGCGTGTCCCAAGTAAAAGGAGCCACATAAAATGCTTTGGCTAATAGCCATTTTTACTTACTTCACTGCCGCTTCTCACCTGGCCCGAAAAACCGGTGTGAGGCCAAAAAGCCAAGTTTGTGTGTCCGTCCGTCTGACCGTCTGACCGTCCGTCCGCTTGTCCGCGTGTCCGCTGGCAGGAAAAAAGTTACTCTCGTCCACTCTGGGGAGCTGAGAATGTGGGCGTGGCATGCGGCCGAGTGCCGGAGTGGAATTCATTCCGTGCGTGCAATTAAATGCGCCGTTACATTAACTTTTACAGGGTGTCTGCCCCAATGTCTCTGCCCCTCGATTTCCCCACTGCCTTCATTTCCCTCTGACCAACTGTTTGCTCGGTGGCCTGTGATTCTGTGTGCTTGTGCGTTCCGTTGATTGTTGACTTGATTTGTTTTTGCTGCCTTTGACGCTGCCCCACCGGCCTCACCAGCTAGGAAAGCCCATCCCCTGACCATTGCTCCCCTGGCCCCATCGACCCCACTCAAAACAAATTGCCGCACTGGCCAAGGAAAACAAAAATCATGTCCGTGTGCTCCAAATGAAAGTGATTCGACTAAACGTTGCCATTTAGCTAGCCCGCCGAATGAACATTTCATTGGAAACATTGCAGTCCCTCAAGAAAAATTCTACGAAAAAGAAGGTTTTTAATGATTTAGAGCAGGTTAGATTTTTACCTTTAAGATAAATTCTTTCTGAATATTACAGCAATTTTATTAAGCTTGTTATTAAAAAGTACTCGGTTAATTACCTCATTGGTTTGTGCATTTTACATAGTAAATTAAGCTGCATTGGAAATTGCTATAACATTTTATACTGCTTGAACTCGGATAGTTAAAATTTAATAAGAATTAAATCATTTCAGTATATTTTTCCAACCTTGAACTAACCAAATTGTGGACGTTTTTACATTTAAGTTTTCATTTACCTTGAATTATACACAAATTATTCTAATACGCTTTTTGAATAAAAAGCTGTCTAAATAACTTGATAAGAAATATTAAAAATAAATTGACACAGTTTCAACATTTCTTATGTTGAATGTAAATTTTCTTAGCAACGTTATTTTAGATTGAATTTAAAACAAAAAGCAAGACTGAAATGAAAATAAGGAATGCAGAAATTTCCATTCAAACTTGAAACATTCCCTCACTTACCCCTTTTGGCGCCAGTCCCAGCACCCGAATCTAGCCGGATATACCCCATTCGTTTAATGGATGGCAAGTGTAAAAACAACAAATTGTTTTACTTACTTTTTGTTTTGCGCCAAGTTGCTCATTTGCTCCTGCTGCTCATTCCGACCCATTCCTACTCGCATTCCCACTCCGCTCCATTTCGGGACGAACTTTTCTGGCCAATAAATGACTGAGAAACTTGCCGGGATCCCAGGTAGACATGGCCCCGGATGCGTACAGCTCCGCGTCCAAGACGTCCGCAATCGTCCAACCACGTAAACAAATGTTAACTTTCCCGTTTGCTTCGCTTCACTCTCTCGTCCCATTGTGTTTTTCGGAATTTTTTGATTTAGTGACTTTAATTTACGCTCTGCCCAGGTGCGCCAACTGTTGCCTCCAACTCCTGCCACGGCCCCAGTTCCTGCCCCCAATCCCCAAAAGCAGCTGCGACTTTTACTAGCCAACCCCTCTATATACGCAATCCACTTCTTGGCCCCACTCGATAGAAGCGTCAGCGTCAACTTCAACTCCGCTCGTTCGTTTTTCGTTTTCATTTTTAGTGGTGCGGAAAATTGATTTATTACTTGGAAAATAAAATGTGCTACGTGTCGCAGGCACACACACACACACAGAGAGTCAGAAATATAGGCACACCTACGCACCGGTTCAGCTTCCATCTCGTTCTCCACTTCACTTCACTCCGCTCCAATTCAGTTCAGTTCACTCCATCTTTCCCATTCTGGCGAACTGGCCTCCGGAATTACGCGCATACATAAACGCCGACAGGCAGTCTTCCTCTTAAGCCCCCCCCCATAACCACCGAAACGCCCCCGATCAACCATCTAAAACCCCCTCCCTTTTTGGACCGACTGTCGCTGTGCACGTCTTGCTGTCAGTTTGTCTGTCAAATCACAAACGCGCGGCAGTCGCAGACAAAGATATGGACAGGGCCATGCCGCAGCTGCCACCACCCCCTTTGGCCCATAAGCCCCCTCCCCCCTGCCGGAGCACACCTTACCATTGCCATGGCAGACATTTGATAAATCAATCAATCAATTCGCGTTTTTTTTTTGGTGCCTTTGCCCTTCTCTGGGCTATGTGTTATTTTTATTATATTATATTTTTTTTATAATCTTAATTTGTCTTTCGTTCAACCGCGAATGCCATTCATTTTGTTTGTCCTGGCTGCCTGTTTGTTTTTGTTTTCGCTATCCTGGCTGTTTACGCATTTTGGATTTTGAATTTGTGCGCTAACCCAATAACAATTCGCATCTGTTGCCTACTTTCGAGGGCTCGCGCTTGGTATGTGTTTATGATCGGACTGTATGAACAAAGTTTGAACAGCTCAATGGTAGCGAAAAGTTGGTCCTTTGCAGATATAGGCACCCTCGATTTATATGCCATCGATTTGGAGCGAAACTTCGGCGTTGGGGTCTCTGTGATTTGTTTTGAAACCGATCGTCTTTGAGGTGGGGAAAAGTTTGGTTAATTGAAAGCTGAGGTTACTTTGTAAAGTGTGTGAATATATTTTAAATAGCTTTATTGCTTGTTAAAATTAAAAAGTAATCGTTGATATTAAATAAATATAATTTAAAGGAAAGACTTCGTTTTAAATTACCTATACTGATATTCCCTTAAATAAAATCTATTTTTAAAATTTATCTTGTATGTTCTAATAAGGCAAACACCATTTAATTTATCACTTCACGATATATTTTCATGGGCATTTATTTAAAGTCCTCATTAAATATTAAAACATCACAGCAAATACCTTCATCAAAAATAAAGGTCATCAAATAAACCCAAGAAACTTGGTTGGTTTGCGCCAATGTTTATTCAATATCACCATTAGAAACTTTCAGATCAACCACCCTGCTCGATTTCAGAGACCCCATTTTAGGGACAGCGAAAACTAATTTGTTGCCTTTGGAGATTTCATTAGGAAAGCCCTGGCAAAAATGTGAAATTCCGCCAAAGCCTCGTCAATCCCATTGTAAAGTGTAAACACAAAACCGCCGCAACCGAATTCTGTCAGTGCTCGTTACTGTTCTACTACAACGCCCACCGCCTTTCGGTAACCTTCGACCCCAAACCACGCCCCACGGCTCCGCCCGACTGTGTTATTGTTATTGAAGCTGGCATTTGAGTTTGGTTTGTTTTTGTGCGTTATAATATATTTGATTTGTTGTTGCCATTTGGCCACTTTTTTCGGTCCTTGCCGTTTTGGGTTTGACTTTTTGCCGGTTGGGCTTCGATCACCGGAGCCCTACCTTGTCATCCCTCTTGGGGCTGCTTGGCCCCCAGCTCAGTACACCCCGGAAAATCGGAAAAAACCACCCCGCCCACCGCTATTGTAATTGATGCTTTGTTGTTTCTGTATTGGGTCTGCTTTAGGCTGAACCATTCTACTTTTTTTGTCCCGCTTTTGGCGGCACTCGGTTATGTTTGTTGTTTGGCTTTATGTTTTGGCATTTTCGCAATTATTTCTCGCACAAAATGTGGTTTTAGCAGTTTAATTGCTTTTGGCCCAAGTATGTGTCGATTCGCGTCTGTGTATATGTCTGTAGTTATTTTAGCAAATTTTCACAGCATCAACATGAGCATCGATTTATATGCAGAGCACAAATGCCGGTCCCTCATCCGCAACTTTGACCGCCAAGCAGCAGCTGGCGTTGTTGCTACTGTTGTTGCTACTGTTGTTGCTACTGTTGCTGTTGCTGCCCAGCGCGGTAGCATTTGGGTTAAAGGTCATATGGACCTTGTGGTTTTATTTTTGCGTAATGTAGCCAAACGTTTTAAGCCCATTTAGAACGTCTAGGTTTTTAATTCATTTTCTTTGTTTATTAATTAATGATAATTAACGATTTTTTTCAGGGCAGACACATCGTATAAGGTAAACTCCACTAACTAAATTCATTTGATTGCAAGTTTTTTACAAAAGGTCACAATTTATATATGTTTTTGAAAATAGAGTGCCCAAACTGTCTTGTTAAATATCTAATTATTTATTCTTAAAATATATTATATTAATTTTATATATTAAAACCTTGAAGGGCCATACAAATACGGAAACATTTTTGATAAGTGTTTTTATTTAATTTTAAAAACCTGCAGACAGTTTTCTATATTTTTAATTAATTGTAGACGTATTAAATTTTTGTAAATTTTTGTTCCTAAATAACAAAAGATTTGTGGTTATAAAACTTTTTTCACACACATCTGCATTTAATGTCATACTGCTTTTGAACAAATGTGGCAAACTTGTATTCTTTTATTTGGTTTTAAGAAATGGCTCTTTTTTAGAATGCTTTGATGCATTTGTGCAAATCTACAGTTGCATGTTTAATTGAATTAAAATACAGAAACAGGGTATCCGAAGGACCTCGTCCTGGTTACTGTGAGCGCTACTGGTTGGCAACACGCACTAATTGTGAACGCTGCCGTTGTGGTCGCCGCTGTTGCTTTTGCTGTTGTCCCCGTCCATGTTTCTGTTTCTGGTTCTGTTTCTGCCGCTGTCGCAATGGCTGTGTTGTTATTGTTTGCGGCCGAGCAATAAAACCTGAGCTATGTGGCCCGTTGTTCCTGTTCCGCTCCCGCTGGTTCCTCCTCCTGCCGCTTCCCCTCCCCTCATTCAGCCCGCTGAATAGAACGCAGGAAGCGTGTGTGTTTGCCATACGCGGCGTATGCGTGACATTAATTTAATTGCAATTTCACATGGGAATTGCCCAACAGTCGGCGCGTGTTTCTGTGTGCTGTGGTGTGGTGCAAGAAAAGTTATAAAAATCAGATTTATAAAATGTTAACTTTGATTTCATTTCTTATTTACGAGCCTGCGGTTAGACAGGCCAATGCTTGACTGGGCTGGGGGAGGGGGGGTCGTGGGTGTAACGAGAGAAGCATGTTTGCCTTCGTCTGGTTTGGTTTGGTTTGGTTTGGTTTGGCTCTGTTGGGGTTAGCGGTTGATTCCGGCTGTGTGTGAATGGGATGTGTGCGCTGAGTGGTTCGGATTACACGGGAGAGAACATGTGTGCACTTTGATGGCTGAGCAGCGCATTTAGTGAGCATCCTGCGGCTGCCGTTTCACTTTAATGAGTTAATTATAACCAAAAGGCGTCGATTATGCTCAGTTATGCGCACACAAACTGTCGCCATTTCGCATGCTTCACTGGAGCAGAATGGGAATGTCTCATTCTATCCTACCCCGCCCCTTCCCACTATTGCAGCCTTTCCCAACCCACTGAATGCCAGATCGTCCTGCTGTATGTGACACAATGTCCTGAGACGCTACAACGGGGTCTCCTTATGGCATTATGATAATGACGTGTTTGTTTGTGTGTTTGTCTACCCCGCCATCTTGCCTGACAGGTGTACACTCAATGGGTGGGTGGTCGGTCGGAATCGTATGTGGTTTAAGCATTCTTTAAGTCGCGCATTAACCAGTCCAAAACGATTCCGTTTATTGAGTGCTTTAAGCATCCGGCATCAATGTCAATGTATTCGGTTTCCACTCTCTACCGCTGTAATTGGCAACTCTTCGGTGGGCTCAATTTTTAATTGGCAATTGGGCTTTGGCGGGAGCTTTGAGGCGTACGTGTCGTATGCGTAATTTGGGGGCTTTCGTCGGCTTAGGCCAACTGGGGCGAGTGTCATTTGTGGCATGATTAATTGATGCTCATCAATGTGCTTAAACTCGATTTAGGCGGCACCAATCGCGAGGCATTCGCGCTCCCCCGGTGATCCTAAAAGCAATTTGGTAGTGCAAATTTTAATTAATTTTGAATAATCCTTTTGTAATATTCACAAATGAATACAAATTGTTATTAATTCTCAAGACTGGCAGCCAGGGAAATCCATTGGAGCGAAGTTCACTGGAGAGAATTCCCTTCCGCCTGCTATTGTTCGCCTCACTCGTAATTATTGAATTATGCAAATCACGGGGATCCGGATAACTTTTCTGAAAGCTTTATTAAACAAACAAAAAAAAAACATAAACGAGAAGCGTATAAATCAATATATCATAAATCACGATAACTGCTTGAATAACTAATAAATCACGGACGTGTGTGTTTCCTCTTTGCATTTAACCAAACCAAAACCAAACCCAAACATACCGAAACGAAGTCACTTATTTAATAAGAGGAATTTTCCAGATTTATAGTTCTTCGCCTAGGCTGGTTAAATTGCACTTAATTCATATAAATCTGGTTAGGCACCTCAATTAGTTTTGACCCTTTTTAGGCAACATAAATTCAATTTAAAATTCACCGTCCGAACGACGAATCCTTGCCGGTTTTTAATTCATTTAAGCTAAAATGCATTTAATCTTCTTATTGCTACTAGCAAAGTAAAGCCAGCAAAAATGTGTACGAAAAGAGGGGAGGGTATTTATGCACTCAACCAGCTTGTCAAATGTTCGAGTAATGAAGGCAAAATATTCGAGCGAATTAACTAAAATGAAATCAACTAATGAAAGTCATCTGAAAAGCCGTATCTCTGTCCCAGTCGCTCTCCATATTTGTCTCTGGTGGAATGTAAATTTAATAACCATTTGCTGTTGATTGCACACTGCTATCTGTGCATTTTCGTATGTTTGTATGTTCATGTATGACTAATGCAATTCAAAATTTATGCTGGCCAACATTTACAGTCTAAGTGCAATTTACCAAAATTTATGATTGATAATGATGCTCGATTGTGTGTTAAAATTACCCAAACCATCCGGCTATCTATCATTCTTGCTTTATACATCGCCATTCATCTATTTTGGGAATCTTGGCATTTGTAAGCGGCAAAAGAAATCGTATTTCGATATTACAAAATGCATTTACAAATTTCTCTGCTTTGGCTTCAAGCTTAAATTATCCTTAGTTTGGTTATTATATGCCCCAATACACTGACCAAAAGTTGATTGACTTTTATTGATTTGTGCTTAATGGGAATTGGGAATATTAAGTTGTTGTCGAGTGGATTGAAAAGGAGACGACTGGCAAATTGAAATATTAATTATGACTGTAGAGTAGGGCTGGTTGAAATGATTCTAAGTCACTAAGTCACATTATTGTCGATGCACAAAGATGATATAAATACAGGAATAATAAAAGGTTATTGAAGTTAACTAACACTATTTCTATTCTTGCAATTATTTTATCAAAAATTGTAATTTATATTTTGCATAAAGAGTAAAATGTATACGAAAATAGCGAGAAAATATATATATTTAAGAAGTGAATGCCAAATGATTGGAATTTTTAAAACCAGTTCAATGATATTATATATGACACTCCATATTATATAATATTGCATTATATTATTCCTAAAGTTCTTTTCAGGCAAAATACTGATTTTTTTTAGAGGAAAAGTAGGTCTTTAAACTGGAAATCAGTATCAGGACTCTTGCAAATATATTTGCTAACTATTTATTCTTAGTTATTTAACGATAGTTAACGTTATGCCAAGATTGTTTTATTTACTTAATTTATTTTTTATTTCCTTTAACATGTTCGGTAATTTCCTAATTCCAATTTAAAAGCAAAACTTTAATTTACGTTCAAAGCCCTAACTGGCCTTAGTTTGATTTAATTCTGCCACATATTATATTTTTGTTCATAAATTTCGTATATTTCTAAAAATGATATCAGACAAATGGCCGACAGCTTCAGATTGCCGCCTATGAATTTAAGTTTTGCCTGAATTTATGTTGCCGTTTCCTGCCATAAACTTGCCAGGGCAAACAGACTCAGTGTCGGCCCGTTTGTTCTTGGATCAGTAGTGTGTTTTGTCTTTGGCTAACTTTGAAATCCTTCTGCAATTCAACACGCACACATAGATACGCTCACGGCACGCATACACCGAAACACATGGAATCACACAAACGGAACGGAGGCATGGCCGCACATAAATGGCTGGCAACATTCTCGTAACATTATCAATGACAAATTTGATGAAATAATAATGATTTATTTGCCAAATTGCTCAAGTGTACAAATGTGTATAAATATGCACATATATGTATTGGCATCAGTGTGTTTGTGTGCATATGCAAAGAATGAAGAGCCTGGATTTATCGCTATTGTTGTTATCCTTGCTGTTGTTGTGGCTGTTGTTACATGGCATAATTGCTGTTTGACATGACATTAATATTTGAAGCCAAGTTTTTCGAGGCAATCAGACCCCCAAGGGAATTGGGGGTGATTGCTTTGGCATCTGCTGGCTCATTACTAAAACATAATGCGATTCATTAATTGATTCAATTTATGCAAATATATATTTTGCATGATGGCCTGGCCCAAGTTCCAACCACATTTGTGCACTTTTATTCCACCCCCCCCTGCACCGCACGCGCATCGGTAAACTTAAATGAAAGTCAGCGAGAGATGCGGCCAAAGTTGGCAAATTTTTAATTCATGTACCATGAGCTCATTAGAGCGTAAAGTTCATTTAACAATTGTCATGGATAATGGATAAGTACTCAGCTCCCCGCCATTCCGCTTCTGTTTGCCCAGATCCTGGCTGGCGGATTGTGGGACGAGGTGATGGTGCGGTGTGAGGGAATTAAAAACTTTAATTGGCTGCGGCGCATGCTGCGTATGCTTGATATGCGATAGCTCTCGGCATATGCAAAAGGATTTGTTGCACGGCAGGAGGGTTGGAGGCTGGGAGGGTAGGAGGTAGCTCTGGCACTGGCACTGGCAGTGTTCGCAAAGTGGCAGCTGTCTGCTTTCCAGCCCAAAAGCAACCCACTTCAGCCCAACAACCAACCAGCGAACCGAACCCAAACTGAAAGTGCCGCTAATGCGCTTAACTATTTGAAATATTTAACGTTGTGGAGGCGTGGCAGTGTGGCTTTGTTTGTTGGCTTGACTGTTGCACACAAATACATATACACACACACACACACTTACATTTGCAGAGGGAAATATTTTACTGTTGCCGCAGCATCAGCTGGCGGCATACGTTGCGTATGAGTGACATTTTGATCACTTTATTTGACTGCTAATAAATGCGACGCTTATTAATTTCTCCGGGCCGCAAAGGCCACCATCGCCCTCTGGGAATGTCAAACTTTTTGTCACATGTGTGGAGTGGGATTAGGGCACTCGTCCCAACTTCAGTCGCTTAATTTTTTTGCACCATTATGCCACGTGGTTTGGCTCTGAAATAATAAACTCTTAGCCAGTCGACGGCTGTGTTTATTATCGCTAAAATGCACAATTAGTTGATGTTTTTGTGGTGCTAATGCCTTAATGCCACGCCCCCCGGCTCCCGCCCACACACACACACACGCACACACTCAAAATACCTGCAAAAGCAGCGATAAGTGACCAACTATAAGTACACACATATAGTACATCCGCCCGACATTATGCGAGCCCACACTTCCACTCGACTAGTTCATTTCTGTCGCTGCCTCTGTGCGGTCAGCCAATGAGCGATAATTATGTAGTGTATTTATTATTTTAACCGCTAATTACATAAAATGCATATTAGTATGGAAATTATTTATAAATATGTTAGCCGAATGACACAAGTACATAGTTGTGCGCGCGAGCCCCTCTCTAGTGCTTTATAATCATTTGCCCAATTCAGTGCCCAGCTTTCATTATCGATTGCCGACCCTACCACTTTTTCTCGTGATAATCATGCAAATTGTGTGTCCTGATGAATGGTTGTAGGCCCCAATTTAGATGTTTAGTTTTATGTATGGACATTGTTCGCGGTGAGCTTGGTCTGGTTAATCCTAGCTTTTGACAGCTAAAAACGAGCGATTCGGTTGGTTGTAAACAAAGCTATTAATTGATGCACGGCTATAAAAGAGGCCCTTTAAATAAATTATAAATATATGGAAATTATTTTGTATAAAATAAATAAAAAAGAGCTAAAAAATGAAAGGAAATTTTTCAAGGAATTTCGCCCTAATTTAACACCAGCTATGTGTTGTAAAATATCACATACATTTTATCGTTGAAATACATTTTTAAACTATTTCGAAATCATAAATTAGATATTGTTCAACAAATCCATATCCATATTTACATCTTGATACTAATTAATATTCAACGAAACCAACAAAATATTATAAATTTTTGTGAGGTTAGCAACTTTTTCCCGTGTAAAATTAATTATTCGTTTGCAACTATTAGATAAGTTCAAGCACTATTTATACCCGTTACTCGTAGAGTAAAAGGGTATATTGTATTCGTGCAAAAGTATGTAACAGCTAGAAGGAAGCGTTTCCGACCCTATAAAGTATATATATTCTTGTTCAGGATCACTAGCCGAGTCGATCTAGCCATGTCCGTCTGTCCGTCTGTCCGTCTGTCCGTCCGTCCGTCTGTCCGTCTGTCCGTCTGTCTGTCCGTCTGTCTGTCCGTATGAACGCTGAGATCTCGGAAACTATAAAAGCTAGTAGATTGGCATTTTGCATGCAGATTCTAGGAGTTCCTACGCAGCGCAAGTTTGTTTCAAAAAGGTGCCACGCCCCCTTTAACGCCCACAATCGCTTATATACGATTTTAAAAATTTAAATATTTCGGAAAAGTAAAAATGCAGTTTTATTGTGTTTATCAATACCTATCGAAATGTAGAAGAAATTTTTCAAATCGGACCATTCGTTAAAAAGTTATGCGTGATCAAAGTTTCAATCTCCATCTCCCTCGCACTCCTTTTACCTGAGTAACGGGTATCTGATAGTCGGGGCACCCGACTATAGCGTTCTCTCTTGTTTAATTAATAGAAAATTCCAGTAACCGCTTTTGATTGTTTAAAGACCAAGCAGAAGTTAAGCCTTTAGAGATCAGGAATGTGCGTTTAATCCGGATAACAAGCCGAAGCTTTTGCCTCAATTCAAAAAGGCCACGGCTCTGACCACAGGTACGCGTATTAACCCACCCAAGGTATTCCGAATCCCTCAAAGTTCTGCGGCGAATCCTTCAGCACACACAGACGCACACAAGGACAAACAAACAAACAAACAAACAAACGTACACACATACTCATTCGGGGAAAGGGAAGGGGAAGAGGACAGGACAGTCAGCAGATTTTTGTTTACTTTCCAAAAACTAACGAGCAACGAAACTAAGACGCTCCATTTTCTTTACAGTTTATTATGAGCTTAACTTTCCATTAAAAAATATAAATCCCCATGAAGCGGACTGCAAGCCGTAGAAGCCGAAGACGCAGTTGAAGAAGTGGTTGGAAAAAAAAGGAGGGAACGGAAGACAAAGAAATAGAGGCAGAACGAATTCCGAATTTTGTGCCGAACCATTTGCTTGTAGTTTTTTAACGGCCAGGCGCAAAGAGTGGGGCAAAAACGAAAAGAAAACATACAGAAAAAGCATCGAAATGAAAAAACACACGAAACAAAAGTGAGCTCTAAGCTGGAAGGGGTGATGGAGAGGAATGGATGGGGGGGGCGTAAAACCGGTCGGAGAAGAAAGCAAATGTGTATAAATTTCAACAAAATATCTTCCAACTTAATAAAAGTTTTTGGGGTTTTTCTGTTGTTTTTCTTTCGCTCATCTGCACAAGTATGTGTGTGTGTGTGTGTGTGAGTGAGTAAGTGTGTGTTCTTTGTTTTTTAGTTTGTTCGAAATACCTTTCAACTTTTGGCTAAGTAATCTGCGAATTCATACATACAAAAGCTGATGTGCATTCAGCAGTATTATAGATACAGCCACAGAGCAGATAAACATCCGCATACGTATGCAAATAGCAACAATCTCCCACCCCCACTTCCCTCCACCCATTCCTGTCACACGCATCCCCTTATGAGCATGTGTACATTATCAATTCATGACGAAAGAACGGGAAAAAACTTCATTTTTACCGAAAAACCCAAAAGTCCCCATTCCCCAATCCCTTGATGTCCTGCTAGGGCAGCAACAATGGACCCAGCTCGATGATGACGCCCCAGTTGCCACAGTGAGCGCCAAATGGGCCACAGGATGTGCAGGAGACAGGGTCGGATCGGGATCGGGAACGGGAACGGGAACGGGAATACAGGACACTGACAACTCCCCAGCTGAATGCTCCTGATGGAGCTGACATCCGAACCGAACTTAACCGAACCGAACTGAACTGAACTGAACTGAAGCGAACTGGAGATGAGATGAGCTGAGATGAGTTGAAGTTGGCTTGACTTGGAAAACTTTACTCGCAACTTTGGCTCTTTGGTTATTTTCCCTTTACTTTGTTGTTTTGCTATTTGGCAGGATAATAAAAATTTGACATTAAATATGCAGGAGCCGAGCAAATGAGTCTGCCACAAGGAGGGCTTGCAGCGGGTTTTAGTTTAATCAAATATCAAATTGAATTACCAAAGCCCGCCAAACAAAATGTGTCAACAATGCGGCCGATTGCGGCAAATTTGTTCAGGGCAAATACTTGGTCGGTTATATTATTTGTTTGCCAGCCTGTTTGCCACGTGTGTTGTTCGCCGTTTTTCTCCTGGCTTTGTATTCGCATTGAATGGCGATGATTAAAATTGAATGGCTGTATTAACGGAAAATGCCCCGCGGCAATCGTTTGATTCAATTCCAATTTGGCCAAAGCGAATGTGAATGCAAATGCCGACAACCAAATTACAAATGAACAAACACCAAATGTTTGTCAAAAACACACACAAATATTCCATATCTGCACGTGTGAGTGTCTGTGGGGATGGGTGGAGACTTGTTAATTTCAGTGGCAAAAGTTGCCAGGGCGAAAAAAAAAAAAATAAAAATCACCCAAAATATGATGGCCCTGGAGCCACCCAAACTCCTAGCCCATTCTGCACCATTCCACTCCGCAGTAAGCGTCATAAAAATATGAGAAATATTAAAAGCCCGAACCGTGTGGATGACCAGAGTGCCAGGTGGAAGTGTCTATGTGCTGCCGTGGAGCATGTGAGTGTGGTGGGGGGCGGTGCAAAGGTGGCACAATGGGTCTGTTCTCCGGATCCCAGGGGATGCGGCACGTAAATCGTAAAAAAAGGTTCCCTGCGAATTGGTAATGGCCAACGGCACACAACTCGGGCATACGTGTCTATGAGATTTCCCAAAATAAGTTTCTTCGACGTGAGAGTCGGAATATTTGGATTATGAAAATGGCCCTTAAAGCGATTAAAACGATCAAACATTGATGGCCGAAAATGATTCCGAATGATGAATGATTCGAAAATGTCTTGGCCAAGTTTTCTTTGGCAGTTGGATGGGGAAATTAAATTGATCAAAAGTAAATGGGGGTCAAAAGGTTTTAATAAGATTACAAAATATGTATATTTTCAAGCCTAATCCGATTTAAATAATTTGCATTTGGTAATGTGATTTTAACTTTTTTACATTCATTGACGACTTTTGGCAATATTTGTATGTTTAAATGCCTGTAAGCCTTTAAGTCTGAAACATAGTTAAACATTGGTTAGCAGATTTAAGTAAACCTACGCTAATTTTCAGTCAAAGCTTATGCAAAAAGGTGTAATTTTATGAAATTACTTTAAATAAATTTAAAGGCTGTTTGGGTTTAAGTATCCTAAAGATCTTTAAAAATATAATGCAGCATTTAATGTTATAAATTAATACTAACTTCTGAGTGAAGGGAAAATCATGTAAGTCTTATTGTATATGAATTTTAAATTTACCAAAATTACATTTATTGTTATTGGCCAATCAACATTAAGTGTTCAAAGGTTATCAGCAGAACTCCAGCTTCAAATGCAGGTAGGATATTGGGGGGGATTATCGCATCAGGACCATTAGACCTGCCCAGAGTTGGCCGACGTAGCATGAAGGCGAATCGACATCTGAATTGATAACAATCCGCTTTCACACGATTTGGAATCTGAACCCAGCCCACCTGCCGCTGCTCGAATCAGCTGAACGCTTTGGGTGTTTGTGAAGGGAGTGTGTGTGCTGATGGACTGAGCGACTGGCTGATTGCTAGATTGACAGACTGACAGAATGACGGAATGCAGGATGGGCAGCGCATCCCGCTTGTTAGGATGATAGCTCAAGCTTTTTGCTTTGGCTTATGCACGTAAGTCGCTTATGGTCGCCCTCAGTGAATGCATATGCATTGTTAACAGTGAAACAAACCGACTGTAACTGTGTGTGTGTGTGTCCTTTATCTGTGAGTGAGCGTGTGTCTGTGCTTCTGTTGTTGATATGACCATAAATTTGTAGAGCTGCTTCATTGCCAACTTCTCTCGCTCGGTGTTGTTTATTTTTGTGCAAAACTTTCGAAGGGAAAACTCACAATAGCCAGATGACAGATACGGTGGGATGGTGAGTAAGCAGCACGGGGGGTGGGGGGATAAGGGGAGGTAGAGGCCAGGAGGGCCCAAGGATATGGCCAAGTCTGCAGCAGTGGCAGAGCAGCAACTCACAAAAGTATCAAGTGTTGTTTTTGACGGCTGCATATTGACTTAACTGTAAAAATAACAGCAAGACGAAGCTCAGGACACACAGCAGACAGATGAGCAAGATGAAAAAGATGAGTTTCAGGGGAGAGGGGGAGGGGGAGGTAGTAGAGTGGGTGGGAAAGTGGACCTGCCCTGGTCCATGTCCATGTCCTTGCCCATGGCGCGTGCTGCAAGTGTTTGGATTGAGTTGTTAGGCAACTGATTTGATTTACTGAATAATAAAAAAACCAACCAAAACATTCACACACTGACTGACAGCCACACACACACACATACTCCCACACACTCGGAAGGGAGGGGCAGGGGGTTGAAGGATTCAGGGGCAGGACTCTGACAGACTGGGCCATAAACAGTCATAGACACTTGGACATGGACCGAGCACGAACGGCAAGTTTATCAAGTACAATAAGAAAATGTGACAGCCAAAGGAGAGTGAAATAAAACTTTTTCCTCTTCCCTTATCCCCACCTCTCTCTCTCCCACACACACAGACAAATTTGCCATTGTTGATGTTGTTGTATTGGCATTGCAAGTTCCATAAAAAATGCAAAATACATTTGAGCAATGAGCAACAACAAAACCAGAAAAGTGGCAACACAGAAAAAGAGAGGGAAAACCAATTGCAGGCAAGAAAACGATAAAAAAAATTCTGATACAATTTGCAGCAAAAATAAAGAAATAAATAAGAAAAATCGCTTTCTTCTCATGAACGAAGTGGAGAAATCCTGAACGCGCACACCCACACACACAAACGCCATAGAAATCACACACAAACAGACAAACGTACATGCATACATATATACACACTGACGAATTCACATTGCGAATTCTCTGTTCAATTGCGGCAAAAGTTAAAGCGGATATCCTTTGGCAGCCAGGACATCATCGAGCACAGCTCCAGACTGATTTGAGTGCGATTCGTGGACAAGTTTTGGTTCTTTTCTGGGGAACGATAATTTAACGAACAGGAACTGAAACTTCAATCTATCAAAGTCTTAAGTGGCGAAGAATTTGATGCTTTTATTTGGCAAGCTTGAGAGCTTTAGCAAAATTGTTTTTATCGTTTTCTTCACTGGTTCGCACAATTCCTTTATTAGTTTCTTAAGAAACAATGGCAATTTACCCTTGACCATAAAATACAAATTGTTAAAAATAAAATACTATTGTTAAATAAATGTGTTATTATGTAGGATTATTCCTAAGTATTTCAACCAATATTTTGCATTTCTGCAAGATTAAAATAATTAGGTTGAAATATTTCCTTGTGATATAATCACGTCCCAGACCGTCTTAAAATACTTAATTCTCAGTTCATTGTTTACTTTAATACTCTTTAAATTTAGCTGTAGAACATCCAAAAACAAAAACATTTCAGTATTGAGAGCGAAATGAATACAACATGTAAACTTTGAACGGCAAAAGATATATAATCCAATATTTACATAAATAAATTATCACTACCGAAAGTTTCTTTTCACAGTACAGGCCATAAAAATTGTTTTTATAAGCCCGATTTCCTGATCAGCAAATTTGTAATTTATGATTATTATTTGTGCTTTTCGGAAATATTTCTTTCACCACTCATTGATCACACTTTCGGTCGTCTGGCAAATCCACGTAGACTACATCCTGAGTTGGGTAAATTGGAGTGGTAAAACAAAAGGAAAACATGGGATGAGCACAATGCAAATACACATAAATATAACGAAAAATATTTCACATTGTGGTGCACCACTCTCGGCACTCGCCCTCACAATCACTCTGATGTATGTACGTGTTGGGGGGCATAAAATATGGCCAAAAATGACGTATGCGTAACATAAACCAAAGACAAATGAACAATTGGATATAAATAAGCGACATAGCCACGCGAACGGACATGCAAGGATGTAAAGTGACGCGGATGTAAGTGAAGCTGACAAAAATGCAACAGCAGCGCCGAAAAATTAACAGCAACAGCAGCGAAGGACAATGGCCAAAATGAAAGAGAAAGCGGAAAGGGATGGAAAGGTGGAGGGGGAGTGGGGGAGGTGGTGGAAACGAGAGTGGAGTGTCATGTAAAAGCCTTTCAATGCAAGCTGCATACTTTTAGGCGATGCGTGTTATGCGATGCCCGCGGCCCCAATGCGTGTGCGTTTGTGTGTGTGCGTGAGCCTAGAAAACGCGATAAAAGCAATGCATAAAACACGCCAGCCAAAAAAAAACACACACACAAAAAGCCGAACGAGCAAAGAAAATTGGGTAGAACAGCCACGGAAGGACAGCAGGAATAACAAGAGTAAAAATGGACAAGGGGAAATTTTCGAATTTGAAATACCTGGCATTTAAACAAGCTTGTGATTTCTGCGACCTTATTTACTTCATTTTACTTTCCAAAATCTGTTAAAACAAACTTACTCAGTTTCAGACTCTTAATTTTTATTAATGATTATATTAAAAAACAATTAAATGGCCCTACGTTATAGTTCCTAATTAAGTTTTAATTACCTTATATAAAAAAAAGTGTTACAAAAAAAATGTTGTTCAGCGTGGTTGGTGCTTTTCGCATATGGATATCTACATATTAACATTACGGACCTCAGTTGTGCTCCGAACTTATAGTCATTTTAAGTTGTCTCTGAAAATGCATAATTCATGGCAGAAGAAAAAAGTTAAATTCGAAATGGCTTGAATGCCTGCGAAATGCTTTTAAAATATATCACTCATACGCAGTGTTGGCCTAGCTTGATATACCCTTTTCCCCACCTCGTAATGGGTGGAAAAAAATGGAAACTATGAAATGAGTGGCAAAAGAGGCAGCACGTCCAAACGATGGGCGAGCAACAAAAACGTCGCATATAGATGGGCTTGTATATGGATGTATGTGTAAATGCATTCATATACGAATATACATGTATAGAAAGCGCGCCAGCGACGTGCATATGCTTGAATGCGCGTGTTCGCACTTGCTGGCGAGCGAACAAAAAATAAAATGGCAACCAAATGCACAGCAAATCCAAACATATACACACATGTGACCATATAGGTACGTATCCAACTGCATATGTATGTATGCAGTGTGAAAAACGAGTGCAAGTGGAAAAATAAAACATTTTTGCAATTAATTGCGCTCAATTTAAAATGTTGCAAAATTAATTCAAGAGTCATGCCAAATACACAGGCGCAGTCATTTATGCAAACAGAGACAGCCACAAGGGGTGATTGGGTGGTAGGGGGGTTTTTAGTGGGAAAATGGAAAATCCGAAAGGGGAGTGGGTGGTGAAGGGGGATGAGGGGGGATCACAGCTGAAAGGCTGCTCAAGCGACCAGACAAATGCGCAGTTGAAACGGACACACACGGAAGGACATGGCTTGCAAGTGGAGGAACCAGTGAAAAGAGTGAAAGGAGCTCCTGGATGCAGTGGAAGCAAAAGAGAACAAGGAGGACCAATAGCAAAAGGAGTATCCTGCTCCAGGAGCAGATGCACACAAATGTGGCGTTGATGAGCAGACGCCAGAAGGGGCTCGGTGCCGGACAAACGATTCCAAGACACAGGACACACTGCCACGCACACACATGGACGAATCCACACTCACACGCACACCCACCAACCGGCACACACGCAAAGGAGCTCAGGAGGCAAGCAAACAGCAAAAGGAAAACGACAAGGAGGCGAAGCGAGAGCCACTGCAATAAAAATAACAATGCAAACGAGAGAGTGCGGGCGGAGGGGGAAAGTGGGAAAAGCGAGTTGCAGACGGATAGAAAGCCAAAACCAAATGAGCAGCAGCACATGCACTCCGAAAAAGGACCTATGGGATTTCAAAGCGAAAGTGCTAGCAATCAGCAAAACAATTCGCCATCTTAATTTAGAAAAAGGCGGTAAATGAAGAAATAAGCTGCATCTTGACTAAGCTATAACCTATTCTATTTTAAATTAGGATAGAAGATCCTACAAGTTATTTTTTTATAAAAATTAAAAAGTTAATTAATTCAATGAAATAGTTTGCATTAGCTTCATTAGTTTTTCAAGTGTACGAATGCACACACACTTATTTCTGGATGTGTGTGCTGCAACATGGCAAGCTTGAGGACTCAAATGGATTTTCATGTTGTCATTGTCGCTGGCGAAGGAGTTGCTGCAAAAGCAAGAAGAAGCAATTCAAGTTGCCGTCACGGAAGTTGCCTGTTGAAATTAAGCCAACAGCAATTATGGCTGCAAATGTGGCTAGCAACGCCGATTATGCGTCCCCTTCCGCTCCTTGGAAAATTCTAGGAATTTTTCTGAAGACGTTCAGCCTTGGCTCCTTGGCACAGCCAATTATACGTTTCCCAAGAACTTTAAACAGACAAAATTTAAGAAACATTACTTTCGTTCAACAAAATATTTATAATTTTAATAAAGACTCACCAGTAAAATTATAATAAACGATTCATTCAACGTTTTAATTAAAAAATGTATTCATTCTGACCATTATTGGTTTTTATTTCTTATTTATGAGAACGGTCACTGATGTGATATTTATATAAATTAATAACCAATTTATGATCCCTTTTAATGTACTTCGTTTTTTTAGCATTCAAATCCTCAATTTTACTAGACCAAGCTTTGTAGGTAATCGAATTCCTTGATAGGTAATTATAAGCCTTCAAAACCGGTTTCGTTATCTTTTGCTCTAGACTTGCCAAAAATCAAAGGAGCCCCATTCAAAAATCACTTCCCATAGTGAAAATTAAATTTCGCCATTCTCCATTCGATACGATCGTAACCTATCCGACTTGTCAATCCCGTAGCTCTGTTTTTCAATTACAATCAAATTTGTCAAATGATTGAGCAATCACGGCTATTAGATAACAGATAACAGATAACACACAGCAGGGAGCAAACACGGGCAGCTAGGAAAAAGTGCCCCGGAAAAAAGGAAAACAAAACCAAAAAACCCTTCGAACCAGAACAAGCGTGTAAAAATCATATGCATGTTCGTATGTGTGCTATCTTATCTCTTCCGCTTCCGTTTTTCAGCTTCGAGCTCCCAACTCTGGACACATGCAAAAAAGAAGAGCAAAACAGGGGCCAAAAGGGGGGGGGTTAAATGGAACAACACTTGTGCCCAGTTCAATGGAGTTATCGCCGAGCACAATGCGTTTTACAAACTTCCCTCAAGCAATTCCCCAAAATATATATATGTACACGCGAAATGTTCTTTTTTTTTGATTTTTTTTCTTAGGGGTAACGAAGTTTTCCCAGTTTGGCTGCAAGTGTCTCACTGTGGGCAAATAAATGCCAAGCGCTACGTAAACCAAATAAAGTCGAAGGCACGCACAACCCCACACCCGCACACACTCATACCCAACCACACACACATGCTCTCACGCACACACATTTAACAGTAACAGACGTTGGCAATGAACGCAGCAGCGACAGGAAGTAGGCAACAGCCTTTTAGTCCTTTAGTTGCTCAATTTCAGTTTCACACTTCCGACGAGCAGGAAGACCCGAGGACACCCAACCACTCGCAATCACACAGTGGCTGTCACGAAAGTAACACTGCCAGGCAAATTCCTTTCCTTTGTAGATATTCAACTTGTAAATCTAACTTAAACGGTAATTTCTCTCGATTTAATATTCAACTGCACTTTCACCTTTGTCTAAATTAGTAAACTGGATTTTCAATTATTTCCCTATTTGATATTTACTTTAAACCTTGTATATAAATAAAGTTAATTAAAAGACTTAACGCATCACAACTATTGCCTTTATTATACTGAAACACCTTTTTATAATTGTAGCAGTTATAAAAAAAAACTAAAGTTAGTGAAATTTCTGCACTTTGAAATATTCTGAGGAACAACATAATCCAATTCATAAACATAGCCAAACTTTAATAGCCCATCGATCTTCTTTTTTGATTCATTTTCTGAAGATCTAATGCTATGGCCACCGCTGTTTTTGGACTGAGACAGACACATATGCATGTGGGTAAGACAGCGGAGTCCCGGCTCGTCATCGTCTCTTCTCCTGGCTCTTCATTTGCTCCTGGCCTCTGCTTCACTGCTCCTCCTCCTGCTCCTCCTGCACATCCTCCTTCAATCTTGAGCCGCTGCAGGCGTAAAAACGTGCGGCGTACAATTTACACAACGAAGCGGGCAGAAGGAGCAGCAGGAGCAGCGGGACATGGGCGAAAGGATCGGGGCAAGGGCGAAGGAGGCGTCGCAAAAAGACATGCAACAACAATTAAACTTTCAAAGACGTCGCTGCCGCCGCCCGACACGGGAAAAGTAAACCGAGCAAAAGTTGTTAACGGGGCATAAAAAATGAACAAGGAGGGAGCGAGAGAAAAAAAACGTGCAAACAGATGGGAGGATGAGTGGCAAGAGCCCGGGAAGATGGCCAAAGGAGGAGGGGCCAAGTGGCAGGAGCCAGCCTGCAGTCGTGCGGGAAAAAGGAAAAGGCACGCGCAGCCAAGATGGAAAAGGGGGGTGCGGCCAGAAGGGGGCGTTCCACAGACAGCGGCAAATTCGCATGCAAATTGTGCGCGAAAAAAGAAGTCCAAAAAGAAAATAAAGGGGGAAAGAGCGAACATGAGCTGGCAAAACCCCGAGTTTAGAGTTGGAAATAACGAAAGACCAGGCCAGGAAAAACTTTTGCCCAAAGATGGGGTACATGCTACTCATGTGTGAGTTTCAACATAAATGTAAACAATAAAATTGTAGAAAATTGTTGAATAAATAGGGTTCACTTAGGTGGGGTGGGCAAACTGCCGGCGGAAAAGCTTTTTCTTGTCATCATTTCACGACTCTGCAGCCGCACATTTTCATTGCTCCCTTTCCCCCTTTTTTTGCCAGATTTTCCAGCTAGGTGTGAGACAACGGCAATTATCGCAATTGTCCCCAGCACTCATTCACTCACTCAAAACAGAGAGACGAGGCCAAGTCGGAGCAGCCTAAGCCATCAGCATTTGTTCATTCATTCAGGGCGGGGGATGGGGGATGGGAGATGTCCTGGGTGAAGCATTCCGGGGGGGTGGCGTGTCCCATTCATTCGACTTACGCATTGTTCCTGCTCTGACGCCTTGCTGGCTTTTGTTGCTGAGCTGTGTTTACATTTACACTGTTGGCAGCCAGCCGGCGACGGCAGGCATCATTTCCATTTCCATTTCCCTGCCACTTGCCAGTCGGTAGTCGGTAGTCGGTTGTCGGCAGTCGGTAGTCCTTCTGGCTTAGAGGACTGCCCCCTCCTCGCAGGCCATAAAAGCCCGCTGTTGCCTACTTTGCGGGGCATTTAGTTAAATTGTTTATTTGTCTGCTGCAAGCTTTTCAGTTTGTTCACAATCAATTAAAAGTCAAGCGGCAATGTTTAATTAAGCTAAAAGAAGCGCCGACAACTGCAGCCATTTCCCATTTGCAGTGGTTTTAATTAGTGTCGCGATCCGCGCGCCCTCTTAGCAAAAACAACCAAGCCCATTCCGAACTCATCCTTGACTTGGCCCAAATTGAGTTATTAGATGCTCATTATCGGCCATTCCCGCTTCTCCAGCGCTTTTTTGCCCAGCTGCAATCGAAAGCCGCTGACATGGAATATAAATTTGCAATGCCCTATCACACTCCCCAAATCCCCTTAGAAGTCGCCAATAATTGGCTACTAATGGTGGCACATAAAAACTTTTACCGACTGCAATAAAAAATCCCATTGACAAAACTTTTCTGCCAACTACAACAAATAAAAGCTGAAAAGAAACAACAGCAACTGCATGGCGAAAAAAAAATGGGTGGAGGAAGGTGGCATAAAAACAGAATCAATTAACATTTTCATTTTGCGATTTTCCGCTTCAACTTTGCCCAGCACAAATTATAGCATTTTGTCATCTTTGTTGCTGTTACTACAAAAGCAGCCAACAAATGGCTTGAAAGTGCATAATAGATGTTTGTTTGCTGCCAAATGAGTGCACGCGGAATGCTAATTGTAATTTAATTGCATGCTGTTTACCAAAACAGGATAATTTTACGCTTTAATGTCACCTCAAGGAGCCTTAATTACGGAAGTGTTTAATAAATCTGGTATGACCCGAAAAACCTTCATCTGCGAGGTATAATGAATAATGTAATTCAATTTATTAATATAGTACACTTAATCTATTCACTATTTTTACTTCACTGAACTTTTAGATTTATTTCAAGATTAAAGGCTATAATTTTTTTAATTATTTAAAGCATAACTTGACCCAGAAAAATTTTAGATTTGTCTATATAAAATCAAAAATACTGAAATCGCTTGGGCTTGGGAGTCCTACTAGACTCCTTATAAAGTCGTTTTATGAAATGAGTTTATCTTACTTCTAAATTCAAATAATATTGTTGCGTTATTTTACACACCTCAACAAATGATTTTAAAGCCCTAGTGATTTCTGTGCCACCTTAAATGTATGCCCATTTCTAAAAGCAATAACAAGAATAAAACCCAAAATACTGCCAAAATCCCACAAGGCCAGGATTAATTGTTAACTTCGCAGAATTAAGTTCTTAAAAATTAAATTTCGTCACAATTGGTTGCAGTTCAATATTGCTCTGCCACTTTTTTGCACCTCTTAATTATAATCTCTTTCAGTGCGCCGATGCAAAATGGTAAAGTGGGTAAACTGGGTAAACTGGCAGGCGTGTAAGGCCAATTCACAGTCATTGTTCTTGTTTTTTGCCGCGGATCTCGTTGTTATTGTTATTCGATGGCACTTACAAATGCGAGGGAAATTCATTGGGCACCCCGCAACGCTCAGCTGGTTCACCTGGCAATCGCACCTGGCAGTCGCACCTGCAGAGTGCCGCACTCCACCTGGCACGCGCATTATTGCAAACAATTTGCCCTGTTTGTGCCACCGGACAAATGACAAAAAGGACAAATGGCACAAAATATTTTGCCAGCGTCCTGGTGCAGGCAATCGGAAATGTTGCCAAAGTTCTACCACACACACATACAAATACTCATATGCCCGGCAGGCCGACATGCACACAATCACACAGGCAAAAAGGGCGCAGGACATGCACAATGTATGCACTGAGGCGAAGCTTTGGCGGCTTAGCCACGCCCACTCCCTCCCTTCCCTTGAGTGTCCTGCGCTGCCTTTCCGCCTGCAGTGTTTGTTTTAATTTAAATAAATGAGCTTAAGCGCACTCACAGCTCGTGATCCTTTAAGGCTCTACGCCCGCTCCTTATTTTATTTGTCCTTGTCGGAATCGCAGTGGCAGTCGCAGTCGTTGTCGTTGTCCTTGTCGCCGGCGCTGTCTCTGCCGTCTCCTTTTGTTGTCCTTATTTAGCTGAGCTGGCTCTGGACGAGGCTATTGCCAGGATATGCAAGTGCTAAGCATTTTTAAGTCAAATTGCTTTGCCGAACATTCTGCCATTTGCCTGCACGACTGACCCGGAGTCCTCCCGCATTGCCCCCTCATCCTGTCCCGGCTTTTCCGCTTTTCCGCTGCTTTCGCGACGCGTTGCTGACGTCGTCATCGCTCTCCAACTCAAGTGTTTGCCGTTGTTTTTGCTGCACTTGCTTCTGGCCGTTTTCAGAGGGTGTACGCCATTTGGCCAGCAGTTTGGCATCATCTCCTAAGCCATTATTGCTCCTAATGGCATCGCAATAAATTAATTAATTTTATTTTATTTATACTTATATTCAGGTTCAGTTTATTATGCGGTTAGGAATGGCTGACAAAATAAACAAAGAAATATACAAAATACTACCAAAACTGTTTGCGTTTAAGTTGCAACCCAAAATACACAAACAAAAAATAGGTAAATATTAAAATATGGTTTTCACAAAACCAACTCTTGGTCATGACATTTTATTTTAACGCAATTATACGTTTTTTTAAAATACTACATCTTAAGTGGAGTCAAATATATAGCTATATAATTGTTTAAAGTATATATTTCAATAAAATAATTTTGTATACTCAAATAATAAAAAAATGCAATCAAATAATTTTGTATACTCAAAACAGAGTGATATCAATTGCAAAAGTTAAAAAACTAAAGAAAATTTTTGGTACTAAAAAATAAAAGTAGCTAATTTATTTTTTAGATAAAAATTACTTTGATTTCTGTGGTTAATTGGAAGAAATGTATTTTAGTTTTTTTAAGGAGTTCATTAATATATGACTAGCCTTCGCACTTTTTTTATTTTAAAATCTCTTCATCCGATGTAGAGTATTAATGGTTTCGGATCTCTGTGCTAAACTTTATTTGGTAAAGCTGCTGTTGTTGTTGTTATGGCTCTTGTTTTTGTTATTCACGCTGATGCTGTTTTAGTTGTTGTTGCTAGTAGAGGAACTTCAAAAGGCTTTTCCGCTGTGTTAGTTCGCTTTGCTGTCGCCTTTTGCTCATTTCACTTGCCCCGCCGACCTCGCGCTGCCACTTGTCGAGTTTCTCTTTCTTCACCGCCCACTCACACACTTTTCCGCCCCTTTTCGCCATTTTCCGCGCTCTACCCTCTCCCCTCTCGCCGATCCCCACTCCTTTTGACCAGGCCTGAAGTTTACCTTTGCTGCAACTGCGCTGATTTGCCGTTTCTTCTTTTCATTTGATGGGCGCAGCTTTTTGTCATGTTTTTTCTAGCCCATTCATTCTTCTTTGCTCAGTTTTTCCAGCTTGCTCTCTTTGCGCTCGCTTCTGTTTACACAGCAAATTTATTTATTTTCGCACTGTGGGACGCTCTTAAATATTCCGTCTTCTGAGTGCTAATGCAAATGTTGTCTGGCGGGCGGGCAATCAGCGGAATGGGTGAAACGAGAGGACTTTTTCCGCCGAAAGCGGCAGAAATCACTTGAAATAAGGACCCAAGATTAACTGAGAATTCGTTATCAATCAAGGTAAATATGTAATAAGGGATGGGGCAAACGTGAAAGGAGCCATTCAATCGGAAGAGGTTTCTTTAAATATTTCTCATTAACTGTGTACTAAAGAATCTTGTCACAAACAAAGGAATGAATATATTATGGGGAGAGATTTATACGTGTGTGGCATAAAAAATATATTATATATATCAAGTAAATCTTTGACTTTAAAACTTTAAAAACATAGCCATAACACAAGTTTAAGTAGTTTAAAGTTGATAAACCTCTTTGATGTTATTGTTTATTTCCCTACTTATCTACCTTAAATACTTGCATTTACACATTTTCAAAAATAAAAGCCCTTTGTATACTTGTGGGACTTTTTTGGATGCAAATTATGATATTTTGTTGTATAATTTCACGACTATTTATTTGACTTTAAATTAAATAAAAACAAAAAGGAAGCATACATATGAAAAAGGAAATGCTGACATTTGCAGTTGTTTAGTTCAAATTTAATAAAATTTAGTTGTAAAGGAAGTCAAAAAAACAAACATAAACTTTGGTTCTGATGTGAACATTTTGAAAATCAATTTACATATGTATGAACTATAGATAACTCAATAAAAAATCGTTGTTCCCACGCAAAGGAAACAACAATGATGTTAGCACAATGGGCTGGGATAACAATTAAATTTAATAACCGTAAGTTAATCCACTTAGCAGAAAAGCAGATTGATTCCCCATACCCTTCGTCCCTTAACGACACTCAAACCCCGTAGCAAGTTTCGCCTGCTGCAAGCTCAAGTGCATCCCACGCCAAGCAAACTTCCCTCCCTGCAACACTCTGAAATTCTAATTTAATAAGTAAATCACATTTCCGCTTTTTGAATGTCGCCACCCTCAACTCCGGCGGAGTTGGGAGGCGGAACCCGGAACCGAGCTCCCAGCACAGAGTTTTTCAGCTCCCAGTCCCGTGGCATCGCATTGACACCTCGTCAGAAGTTCGCAAGACATTGCACCGGCGACTTGCTAACTGGTTTAGTGCAAATTCACTATTAGGAGAGCGCTCAATTTCACACTGGAATTAAATTACAGCGCATGCCGATGCGGCAGGAGGGCGGTGGGTGGTGGCTGGGTCGGGAGCTGACTTAAAGAGGGGGCGGGGCATGGTTGAAGATCCGAGTTTGTGGCGGTTTCAGAGCCACGGCAAATGAGCGAACACCTCGTTAGTTTGTGCGCCTCGAAACTTTTTTAATATTTACATTCATATTTTGCACCTTTCGCCTTTTTAACCGCTTTTTCACGCCCTCCCGAAAACGCGGGGCCTTCTTTTATTGCAACTTCTGCATCCTGCAGCATACTGACTGCTGGATGGACCAAGGATGCTGCCGAGCCATAAATTTTTGTTTGTGTTGAAAATTGCATTTGCCTTTTACTTTGTGTCGAGGCTGAGCCAGGGATCCCAAATTGGTGGGAAAAGAGGGTGGTGCACTGAAAAAAAATAACGACTCTAAAATAAAATTTTAATATATTTGAGTATTTTGTATTTAAATAAAAAAGAAAAATATTATTACAAACTTAAATTGGTCTTTAATTATATTATTCAAATTAAGATTTCGATTTTCCTCAGTGTGTTGCATAACTGTGTTGGTGAGATTGAGCTTGCCCGGCAGCCATATTGGATGCCCCTAAAAGCAGGCAACGTCAAATTTGTTGCAACGCTTGATAATCAAGTTAGCGATGGGAGGTCCTGCCACCAAGCCCAGCACCCGTTTCAGACCCCCTTTCTGCCCCCCTCGCCCAATGCAGACCACCCCCCTTTTAGTGCACTCAAATTGAACAGCCTTTTGTGCTCGATTCTTTGCTTTTTTCACTTTATCGCGATATAAATTTAAACCGATGATTCCGCTTCGAACTGGGACTGTGATTCTGATGTTTTGCTCGCATTTTTTGTTTACTTGCAGATGTCAATGGGCGTGGCAGTGGGACGCGAGGCGAACCAGCTGAAAATCAAAGCCCAATTGGCACAAACACGCGGTAAATAGAATTCGCAATCGGAATCGGAATTGAAATAGGAATTCGCATTCAAATTCAAATGCAAATGCAAATAGAAATAGAAATTGCCACGAGACCCCCACAGAAAAAACTAGCAACTAAAATACCCATAAAATAATAGGAAAACAAAGAGTGCCAAGAGAAGCAGCTGCTGCAGCAAATAAAAGAACCGCAACAGCAGTAGGAACAACAACCACTTCACCAACAAAAACTGCAACAACGACAACAACAACAAGAACAATATGGAGAAGCTGCTGCAATCGACGCTGTTTGTCATCCTGATAATGGCCACAAAATGCGGCAGTGGCTCGACCCAGAACCAGCATCACGGTAAGTGGGCAGGGAGCCATTTAATTGCGAGCAGGGGACCCACTACATCCGATGGCATTCCTTTCGCAGAGGGCAATTCCCAGCTGGATCCCGATCCGGAATTCATAGGGTTCATCAACAACGTCACATATCCGGCAGGACGCGAGGCCATCTTGGCATGCTCGGTGCGGAATCTGGGCAAGAATAAGGTGAGCTATGAGAATTTCACACAGCATATGCATTGTCATCAAAAATATCAGCCACCAACTCTATCGTATTTACACAAGAACAATTTTAAACTTCGAACCATGTTTTAAAATACGCACAAATATATATTTTACCAAGTCTTTTTAGTTTTTTAAAAATACATTGTAATAAACACTCCTCTTTTAACAGGTGGGCTGGCTAAGAGCATCCGATCAGACGGTATTGGCTCTTCAAGGTCGTGTGGTTACCCACAATGCGCGAATTAGCGTCATGCACCAGGATTTGCACACGTAAGTTTAAACCGGTAGCTTATAGAAATTATATAACTTAATGTTTAACTTCCTCCCTATCAGTTGGAAACTCAAGATCAGCAAACTGCGCGAAAGTGATCGAGGCTGCTATATGTGCCAAATAAACACGAGTCCCATGAAGAAACAAGTGGGCTGCATCGATGTGCAGGGTACGTTTTTCGATTCTAATTACTTTGATGGAACTTTAACTCATAATTATTAATCTAATAGTTCCACCGGATATCATAAATGAAGAGTCCTCCGCCGATCTGGCCGTGCAGGAAGGCGAGGATGCCACTCTGACTTGCAAGGCCACGGGGAATCCCCAGCCGCGAGTCATCTGGCGCAGGGAAGATGGCGAAATGATTCTCATTCGCAAGCCAGGCAGTCGTGAGCTTATGAAAGGTGGGTAATCCTAGAAGTCTATCTATACCCATTAATAAATGCTTATAATCATTGAATCTATCTCATTATTTATTTTTCAGTGGAATCCTACAATGGATCATCACTCAGGCTGCTTCGTCTGGAAAGGCGTCAGATGGGCGCCTACTTGTGTATTGCCTCCAACGATGTTCCACCTGCTGTCAGCAAACGAGTCTCGCTGAGTGTGCAATGTGAGTTATTAAATATTTACCTCTTTAATAAAATATAAACTAAAAAGAAGAGATTCAACTAGTATTAAGTGCACTTCAAAGATTATAAGTCAAATATTTTTGTTCAATAATTAAACAATTTCAAATTTTGTTTGTTTTTTAAACTGTCGTGATGTGCTGTTTTTGTAAAGTTTTTACTTCCAAAATGTTAAACATATTAACATGTGGTGATAAATAAAACATTTGGTATTTTAAATTTCTTTAATATTCAATTAAAATTCAATGTGAAAATTTACACAAAAAATCGAATACAAAATATATTTTGTTGTTCTTCCTCCTGAATTCATTCGCATTTCGTTTCCATCACTCACTCTACAGTTGCCCCAATGGTGAGGGCTCCCAGTCAACTGCTGGGCACGCCCCTGGGCTCCGATGTGCAGCTGGAATGCCAGGTGGAGGCCTCGCCATCACCCGTCTCCTACTGGCTGAAGGGAGCACGGACATCCAATGGATTTGCCAGCGTCTCCACTGCCAGCCTGGAGTCCGGCTCGCCGGGCCCCGAAATGCTGCTCGACGGGTAAGTTCGGGGAATTCCGGCTACCAGACATCAGTGATACATATCCATCTCGAAACCATTCCATTCTCTTCCATTTCGACCCATATCCACTGCAGGCCCAAGTACGGGATAACGGAGCGACGCGATGGCTATCGGGGCGTCATGCTGCTGGTGGTGCGTTCCTTCTCGCCCTCCGATGTGGGCACCTATCACTGCGTCAGCACAAACTCGTTGGGCCGTGCCGAGGGCACATTGCGGTTATACGGTGCGTATACGCAATCTCTGCTTCGCCATCTCTCCCTCACGGTTTTAAATTTGTTTTGTTTGTCCAATTTTTTTTCTCGGGGCATCGGTTTTGTGTTGCAGAAATCAAGCTTCATCCGGGCGCCTCCGCCAGCAACGATGATCATCTGAACTATATCGGAGGTGAGTTCTTTGGAGGAAAAAATAACTGCAAGCTAAATATAAATGAATAAAATATTTAACAAATTTGTTAAAGTTATTTTAAACTTCTACAAGTAAAATCTGTAGCTTTAATGTCTTTTTCATTACCATAGGTCTCGAGGAGGCGACTCGAAATGCGGCTAGTAGTAACCAGACGACGGGGCAGCCCCTGCTCGCCTTGCTGATGCTTCTGTGGATGAGGCTAAAACTGAGAGCCGGGGGAGCGTGATATCAAAACTGAGAGAATCAGAGCCGGCAATCAAGTATTCCTACAGATTCCCTCGGACACCGACATCGACATCACTCTCTCTCTCGCCTGCGTTCTTGTTGTTCGTTTCCGTTTCCGGTTCCGACTACCAACTCCCACTTATTGGACCCCGGCCGCCCACGCACACATACATATTGCCGGAGGCGCCACCCGCTGCCTCAAATATCATTTGCATACGTATCAGGAAACGCGTTGTTCCCACCCGCGCAGTCCCTCAACCCATTGCCAACTCCCTATCCCGGCTCCCCGCCCCCTAATAAATCTAAAGAGGATATCAAAAGTGGACAATTGGATGCCAAGCCCTACCATTTTTCCCCTGCCCCAAATAATGTTACATTGCATATAAATTAAATATGAATACTATAAAATAGTGCATAAAATTTATTATCATAATATAAATAACGACAAAATTATTGAATAAATTATCGCAAAAGTGAAAAAAAAAACCGAATGGAAAACCGCTTTTTCTTCACTTCCGACATGGTTTCCTGCGCCACTGGCCTGACCCACTGATCCATTTTCTGGCCACTGTTTTCCGGATGGTAAGTAGAGGAGTAAAGAATCGATGAGGGACTTTAATGACTTACCCCACTGCGTTCCAAGTAGCACCGGACAGATGGCATGTAAACTTCGAACGTCACAGTTCCCGAAATTGTCAGTGTTGTGCCAAACCAATGCAGATCCACTTGTAGGCTTGAAAGCAAAGTTCAAATCCGGAAAAGAAGCAAATCCGCCCATCTCAACATCACTTAGCTAGGAAAGGGGAAGACACCACATTTTAGTCTAATTTAATAGCCTGCAGATGATGAATACTAGCCAATGATAAACATATGTACACATTTAATATTTATGTAAGAAGAAATTGATTGTGATTTTAAGCCTTTTATGTCGTTTGGTAAATATTGTCTTTTCATTAAATCTGCAAAGCTACTATTCAAGCAAATATTTGTTCAACTACCTATGTAACTATTTTTGGTCAAATTATTTTGATATTGTTTTTATTCGTTAAGATATTGAAAAAGAAACTTACAAAAAGCTGGATAGTGACCGTGCGATATTTTTTGGTAAAAGGTTCAACAAATTCCTAGAAAATAGAAAGTTCCACTTAAAGCATCTAGAGTAGAATATAAACCAGACTAACCTTGGGCTGCTCGCAGTCCAAGTGGATGAATTGTTGGCCTCCAATGCCATAGTTAAAGACTGTTAGAGGTTCGCTATCTTCCAAATCGAGTCCGGTCATAAATTCAATCCTTCGGTGAAGTCGCCTTACATGATCAGAGGCATTTGCCTCCACTTCGGCCTCAACGCTTGCGGGATCTACCTGCCTCTGCTCTAACCTGGATCGTGTATGGTATAATAAATCCTCCTGCTCTTCTTTTGACACGACATCATGGTATAGACCAATGAAAGGCTCAAGGTTAAGCTGTTCAAGCTTCAAAGGAGCTAGGCGAAGAAAGGGGTCACCTTCTGTAAAATAAATACAACGAAGGGAGGAGTTCCTCGAAAGACGGTTTTTTCCACGGCAGTTGTCCACATGCACAAGCATGTGAGCCAAGTTATTGATCAAGTGATTGGAAAGCTTAGTATTGTCATCCTTGGAGGCCCACTCTACTGACAATTTCAAGGCAGCTTGACTCGCTGGTAAATTATCTACAGAAATTAGAAACTCGAATGATAAAATCTAGTTCTGTTTTCATAATAACTTACGCATAGAAAGCAAAGTTAGGCCTAATTTCTCATAGATTTGAGAACGACCTGCTAGAAGTAACCTATTTACAGGATCCAATTGATCCTTATACTGCTCCAGGGATATTTTTAGCCATTCGCAGGCCAGTTTACCTTTTTGCAGCCTCTCTAAATGAGTACCCAAAGCGAAGCAATCTGCGGAACTCAACGAGGAGCTTTTGAGAGATAGAAATAAGATAGATCGAAGGCCTTATAGTGTATAACACTCACTTGTACTGTGTACCATATAGTTTTCCGTTGGCCATTTCGCTTGCTTCTAGGCCATAAACGCCCTGAAAGCGAATTAAGCCAGTTGCAGCCATATGCATTTCCAGTGCTGAAATACTAGTCAAATCCCTTTCTAATAATTTTTGAAGATGACCTGCCCATTTAATGTTTTATTTTTATTAATAAATATCTTTTGGACTTAAGTCGAGGAATGGACTTACCCTGGCCTAACTCCTGTCGAGCAAACTCCATCAACTTTGGAGCATCTGTATACATCCGTCGCATGAGAGGAAAACTTATCAGGGGATTGGCCACATAGGTCGTCGGATCTTCAGGCCCTTGCTCTCTCATGGTCCTCCATTCTTTCTCATAACTTAAACAATAGAAATGCGTTTAAAATAAACTTCAATAATGTTAACAAATCACATACATCCGCATTGTGTTTACTTTCAGCTGCAATTCCCTTGCATACTGACGCATATGTCCTATTAGTTCGTCCTCTATTTGTAGCAGGGATGCCATTTCACGAGTCGATGTGGCATAATGCATGTCCATAGCACTCGCCACTCCGAGAAAGAAAATTGACCAGCAAGGAGTCATTACGATAACTGAATGTGAATGTTTTAAAGAGCTTTAATATGCATATACCAGCTGTGTAATTGCAATTTGTTGGTTGGTAAACAATAAAGTTTTTTCTTACAGAAAAAAATAAATTTAGTTTTTTGATTCGGTACAAAAACAAATCCGTACATAAACAAATCCACCAACAGCACGTGAGCTATGCTTCTATTAGCATATTTTTTGCAGGGCAATTACTTTTACAAATTCTGAAATAACAAGTTAGTATATAACCTTTAAATAAAATTAAATAAATCAATTGATTGCTATGGCAGGCATGGAACACAGTGTGAAATATTTATTGATGAGCATCACTTATCAAGGTTTGTCCCAACGAAATCCCAAAAGTATTCAACACCGAATCACCAATCAAAAAATATATTCACCTCCAATAGTATGCTACAACTCTTAAGAACTCGTATTAAACTGGGTTTTGGGACGATATTGTCTTGTTTTAGTTATGTATCTCTCAAAATTTTCAGAAAATAGATTTTCAAATTATTTATTTCATTTTATAAATTAAAACCAAAGTTTTGTAAATTCCATTTTATTTAAGATTTATTTCCATTTTTAATAACTTGACAATATTGTTTTTTTTTATCTTATATGCTGGTTGATCGGGTTAAATTGCAAATAATGTAATTTATAATTAATATTTATGTAATATTAAACTAACTCACAATCATTTGAATTAAGTATGCAGTATAGTATATTTAAATATACTATGGGGCTCATACGATGTGTGTAGAAATGTGTGAATGGGTTGATCTTTCGATATTCGATAATAAAACGAAAACGAACAAAACAGGCCGGCGATGGTTCTACACATTTCAAAACGTATTCTTAGAGAGATGACTCTGGGCTGCTACTGAATTTACACAAAATGCGCTGCGATAGCTGAAGTGTACACAGGGCGGCATAACAATTGCTTTTTACATTTACAATTATCCGTACATTCGTGGGTGGTGTACATAATGGCTTGCATTAGCTTACAGTTCACGCTCTCGAAATGGTATATTAATTATAAATTAGTCGGCTCCCATTGCTGTGACAGTGTACACATGGGGATGCATTTCAACTAGCGTGTAAGCGACTTTCTTATTTTACAACTACATTTTTATATTCCATTAATCGGTTTTGCAGTCGGTTCAATTTGTCTCCTCTACCTTGGGGGTGTGGGTGTGCACAATTTAAAACATTTACAAATAGGTTCAAGTGCCGGGGGGACGCACTGCACTATAAATATTATACACGATTTGGTTATCATTACAGAACAAAACACCGTTTGCGGGTATGGTACAATGCACAAAGCGCAAGCGTAGCGCTACACAGCTCTAAATGATGCACAGCAACATGTGCGCGAAATATTAGGAAACAATGGATCAATATGGATCTAAGGATTTTTGTATAATAAACATTTATACAAGTCAAGTTCAAACAATTTAGAATAAAAGACTTTAGCACTTAAAATAGGGTTTTGCCGCAAAGTTGGTGGTTTACTCTACGAGGCTGTTGCAATCCGTTGCTGGACGACTGCTTTGAGTGTATGTTTGCATGAGTGGGTGCTTGATAAGCGCCGTCTGTCAACAATAACCAAATCGCTGTAATTCTCATCTGGAAAGGCTATGCGACCGTTCGCGGCTGCTGCTGCCCGACGAGAGTGGCTGCTTGTTGCTCACTTCACCAACTCGATGGTGCGGTGGCAGCCTGTCGAAGAACGGATGGCGCAGGGCTTCACCTGGAACGAAGCAATGATATAATTTAACCTGCAAGTTAATTAACAAGTCTGTGGTGCCGCCTTACCTAACGTGATGCGGGACGAGGGCTCGTATTCCAGCATCTTCTTGATCAAACCGAAGAGCTCACAGTGGTCCTCGCTATCGCTCAGCTGGCACAGGAACAACGGCTTACAGTGATCGCGGACGTAGCGACCAGCACTGGACTTCTCATCCCAATCCAACTTACCATGATAGAAGTACTTTGTTTTGGTTTTGCTATAAAGAGTATGGTTGCTAAACGTTAAACGATTTCGGTGAAGGGAACTGCGCCTTGGGAAATAAAAGCATGAGCTGCATTGTATTACCGTGCCATGCGATATGGTATTTGTCCCAAGATTCGCTCCATCATGGCTAGGTGCTCACGATTGTCGTGCGTTTGGAAGAGCGTGATGCCCAGATACAGTTCGAATAAGATGCAGCTTTTGGCGAAATTTCGAAAATCATTTAATTATGTGCATAGATGAAAGGCAATCCGATTCTTACCCAATAGACCAAACATCACATGGCTGTGACCACCCCAGCTCCAGTATGACCTCGGGCGCGCGGTAATGTCGCGTCGAGACAATTGTGCTGTGGTGCTCGTGGTCGAAGGTGGCCGACCCAAAGTCAATTAGACGAACATCCGTGTTCTTGACGCGGCGCACCTCGCGGTTCTGTGGGGTAGAAGAGCATAAGTCTGAATGTTTAAATCATTAGTGTACTGCCTATACTTACAATCTTATGATTATAGTGAGCAGTATAATCCGAATCGACAAAGAGTATGTTCTCTGGCTTGAGATCTGTGTGCGTTAAACGATTGTCATGAAGAAATTTCACAGAGTAGCACAATTGATAGGCCATGTGGCGCACTTGGTCCAGCGAGTATGGCTCATAGTTGTTCTCACGCTGTAAACATTTTACAAAAACTTTAACGAACAAAACCCATTTAAGAACCAAAGCCATTACTTACCAAAAAATCGAAAACACTAAGCCCTAACATTTCAAAAACTATACACATGTGTCCATGATAATCAAACCAGTCAATCATTTTCACGCACAAACTGTAATAACAAGAAAATTATTTGTTTAATTTGCGGATTATTTAGAAAGGGAGTAATTTCTCAAGCTTACTGATCGCAATGCGGATCCTTTTGGGCAATCTTTTCCAAGGCATTAATTTCCAGCTTGGCAGCTTCTCGGTACTTTTCTACGTTCTTTATAATCTTTAAGGCCATGCAGTAATCACTGAAACGATTGAGAAAGTTTTTAATTGCTCTAATTAATTCACAAATAGAGGATCTTACCGCTCCATGTCTTTGACCTTGACCACACGTCCGAAAGTTCCCTCTCCCAGTGTGGCCATGATCTTATCTGAAATTCGGGAAAAGGATAGAATGTTGTAGTAGGGTTTCGAACAAGGCTTTCAAGAGTGTTAATTGTTAGCTGTCTGTTTTATTTTTCTGGTTCTAAAGCTAAACCTTTAGCTATAACTAAATATTTGATGAGGACTGGGCAAATTACTAATTTGGACTCTAAGCTGAGTGTGTACGGAAAGGTAGTATTTTCAATATTATTTCATTAATTATGGCGACAAAGTTCGTATTCGGTTTATGTGTGAAAACTTCCCAGATGAATTTCGTTGTTGGGGGAAATTTTGTTTGCCGGTAAAAGTTAAACTTAGAGTCGTCAAAGACAAATTTCGGAAGTTGAAACGGTTTTCGCGAAACTGACGAAAATTGTGTGAAAATTTTCAATTGTTGTTTTGTCCTTCTCTTTTTTCGTTCGAAATTGTCTTAATTTCCCGATTGCACGCGACGCGATTTTGGTCTTGTTGTGAGATAATTAAGAAATAATAAAGAAAACTTGGAAATATTTAAAACTAAAAGAGAGTTATAAGAAGAAGAGAAGTGTGTGACTGGTGGCTTTTGCCTCTCATTATTTTTCTTAACTTTTTTTTTAAGTTTTCTGATTGTTTTCTAAACATAAGTATGAAAAATTAAAAACCAAAAATTGTCACGAACATCTGTGATGGAGAATGTCTCCGGTGTGGTAAATTAAGTGACCATCAGCATCATCTTGAATGACGGGCTTTGCTGTCTGTTCGAGCAATCGATCGGATCGGATTGGAGCGGAGCGGAGCGATCGACGACGTAGGGTGGTTGCAGTGGTTGCCGTTGGCGTTGCCGATGTTGCAGGGAGTGGGGCGGTGGTTGCGGTGTGTGGCGACGATTGCGATTGCGTTGCGGGTGGTGCATTCGATCCGTTGAAAGAAGGTGGGTGGTTGCGAGCGAAACGGCGAGCGAAGAATTTGCGAGCGAGATTGTTGTAGAAGTTGGGGGGGCGTGGTTGTTGATGATGGCAGTAACAGACGTACACATAAGGTGCGTGTGTGCGTGTGTGGTAAAAGTATGTAATTTGAAAGAGAGAAAAAGAAACAAAAAAGAAAGAGAAAAAAGAAACAAAAATTTATATATTTTCCAGGGGTTCAATCGGTGTTCCAGGGGTCGAGGGCATCAGCAGGTCAAGTCAATCAAAAGCGCGTCACATCCGAACGATCCCACGATGGCACCAAAAGCAATCGCATTCCGTTTATAAGTCAGCCGCAGATAGCCCGTTAACCAACCAACATCATCATCATCATTTCATCATCCCCATCAAGTTGTGTATGTACATCATCATCATCAACCCATCATCATCATCATCATTGTGATTTTCATCATCATATTCAGAAAAAACACGAGAAAAATACGTTTCGTTTGTTCGATAAGAAAATTAGTTCGGACAAATTTTTGAGATTTGTGTTTACAAAAATGGTTAATATCAAAACATGTACAAACAATATCATATATAATGGCATATAGGTGTATATCGAAAATGGCATATATAAGTATTATATATATTTATAGGAAATGCACCAATAGCTGTGCTCTTGTTTCTTGGGCAATAAAAAAAACAACAAACCATTAAATGTTTAGTAGTTACATTAATAGCTTCTTTTTTGTAATATTTCGTAAATGTAAAATGGTAAAAGAACAATTAAAGACGTTTTTTGTTGTACAAGTCAAGATCAGTAGATTTCTTACATTGTTTCATAGTTTTAATGTCAAAATCGCATGCAAAACGCGCAGGCAGGAACAATAATTGTATCTGTTAGTCAACATGGAAATACAATCCGCAGTGCTGTTAGCTTTTTCTGTAGTATGTCGACTGTTTGGGGAGTAGATTGCAGATGGGGTCTTGAGACAGGGAATGGGTTGGGGGTCAATGGACGGTTGCAGTTGCAGTTAGAAGAGGCGGCGCCAACAAAGCTCAAGCTGCTAACGAATCATCCATCCCCAGGATGTGGCTCATTGCTTACAAAGGTCGAGAGTGTCTTTGGAATGCGTGACCTGTTGAACAGCGCCGACGAGGTGGCGCTCTTGGCCAGCAGGTAATGGTCATGCTGCTGCAGGTAGGAGGACGACTGCTGCTGATGCTGCTGGTAGGCATCTAGTTGGGATCTCTGTGGATACAGCGAACTGCCTCCCAAAGCATTGGAACGCCTGCTACTCCCGCTGTACGAGTCGTGGAGGTAGCTGGATCCAGAGCCCGTTCCCGTTCCCGATCCCGGCTTGTAGCGATCAAACTCGCTGAGCACGGCGGCGGTACGTGAACTGGCGCCCTGATACCGCTGCTGCTGACGCCGAGCATCGGCCGCCGCCAGTCTGGCTCCAATACCGCCGAAAGCCAGTGCCCCGGAGCTGGAGGAGTGCATCAGCATCTGGCTACTGGGCTTGTACTTGGCGAGGTCATTGTTGTTGCGATCTGAGTGGGGCAGAAAGCGGCTCTTGTTGGTGGTGCCGGAGGAGAGTGCCGTCGCTGCTGCCGTTGTGTGGTTAGAAAGAGCAGAGGTGCTAGTGGATGAGGTGGTTATTGTATCGGAGGGGGTGGTGGTGGTGGAGATAGTGGTGCTGCCATTGACAGACGTGATCTGTGTCTTTGGGGTTGTGTCAGCTGTGTGGGTTAGTTGCACAACGGGCGCAGCCGAATCGGTCTCGGTTTCTGTCTCCTCCTCTTCGGAGGAGCTACTGCCCGAGATGCTTTCGGAGGAGCCACTATCATCGCTACCATCTCTAGTTACTTTTTTGCTGCGCGATTTCTTCTTGGGCGCCTCCTGCGGCACTTCCACTTTCGCTGCTGCTGATAAGGCCGCTGCAGTTGCTGCTGCAGTTGCCGCTGCTGCTGCTGCCTCCTTGGCCCTTTTGGCTTCCTCCTCGACAGCAACTGCCTCTGCTTCGGCCGCCGCTATTGCCGCTTCAGTCTTCTTCGCCTCCTCGGCCGCCTCTTCCATGCGCTTGACGCGATCTCTCAGTTCGCGGCGTTTGCGCATGCGCTCCTCAAACTTCTTGGCCTCCAGGAACTGGTTGTCCTCCCGCAGCAGCATTAGAATGGCTGCATTGTCCTCGGATGAACGATCGTCGGCGAGGATTTCTCGCTCTTCAGCAGTCAATTCTGGTGGTGGCTGTTCCTTTCGTCGATGTGCAAAGCGGTTCCTCGAGTTCAGGGGTCGATCTTCCGCGCGACCGGCTGCATTTCGACCACTGTCTTGAATTTCAGCGGCTAGGAGGCTTTCGGTAGTTTTGGTTCTCCCATAGGCCCTTGTGGAGCGCGGCGAAAGGGCTTCTTCTGCACCTCCTCTTCGGCCATAGCGACTGGACGGATAACCTGAAGCCCCTCCAAGACGCAGGGCGTCGTGGTAATCGTATCGCTGTCCATAGTCCAGAGGGTAATTCTCGTCTAGCAATCGATTTCCGCTGGTCAGATAGCCACTATCGTTGGACTCCGCCATGTACCGTTGCCTTTGAGCTCGAGTTCGATATGGAGTGCGCTCCTTACGATCCGAAGCATTAAAAGAGCTGGAGGACAACTTTGACTTGCCCAGTTGGTGGGTTGTGGCCGATCGGAGCAGTCCGCCACTGCTGCTGGCGCCATAGTCGTCCGGTTCCAGCGTCTTGTCACGATCCTCCTCATGGCGTCGCCTTCCGGCTGCTCGCTCCAAGATGTCAGAGTATTTGTTCTCAAGCCGGGAAATGGCAGTCTGCTTGCCTCCAACGGCAATCGCTGAGGTGGTGGGCGTTCTGTCTTTGTCCAAGAGCAGATCTCGTCGCTGAGAAACCAGACGATTTGGTGGGATTTGGATTAAGATTCAGTTTCGGATTCAGGGGTTTAATGGAAGGAAGGAAAGTGCTCAAAAGCAGCGCTTGTGTGAAACCAACGGTGACGGACGTAAAACCTTTTACGCTCCACGAAAGAAGAAGGCCCAGAGACCGAGACCCAAGCCCAGACTTAGACCCATTTAAATGGCCTTTTCGGCAGTGGCTAATTATGGAGTGCTTGGGCCTTTTCATTTCGCACAATTTCACTACCATTAAAGCCACTCTATCCGGCTTTCTCCATGTATTTTATACTTTTCAGAGAGGTGGTCTGCGGGGATACCCTTTATTTTTATTTAGAATGCCTAGCGAAATCTAAACAAAAAAGTCCACGGCGCGACGACCTTCAAAGTTTATATATAAAACGGCAGAAAATCGTGAATAGCTTTATACACATCTGTGGCGTACAGAGAGATACAAATATAGCGGAATAGAGAAAAGCGCCGAGATGTTGGAATCGAAAATAAATTCGACAACGTAAACGCACACGGCAAGAATGAAGCTGAAGATATAGAATGAGCATATAGAAGCGCTATAAAACGCGACCGTGTGGGCCCCTAATATAATATCTGCACATATATCTGTGTAGGAAGAAACTTTCTATAGGCATGTGTGTGGCAATAGAGGTAGCCTTAGTGCAATACTGTTTGGGCAAACACATATATACACCTTTAATTGCGCATATTTTCCCGTTCGGCCGTCAGAGATGTCACACATCTAGGGCAGTCAACCTTTCGCTGACTCACGGGTGACAGGTGAGATGATTTCTTTCGGTTTCCAAAATGAAATACCCAGGCAGTGAGTCATGAGGCTCGCTTTCGGCATCTCGATCTGGGTCTGGGTCTGGGTCTCTATCTCCGTTGGTTTGCACACCGCTTTGTTTGGCTTCGAAGATACTAACATCGTCTAGGTCGCGGTCCCGCCTTCCGCCTCCCAATCCTCGTATGAGTGGCTTATAGTAACCGCCCACGGGGCTCAAGTGGGTACGCAATCTGTCCAGGGCGTTGGCTGTGGTGGAGCTCTTCTGGTAGCGACCCATTAAGGCAGCACTGCTGCTGCTCCCGCTGCTGCTGGGATGGTAGCCCAATCCTGTGGTGCTTCCCAGGCCTCCGCCTGCATAGTAGCGTCTGTGGCGATCGGCCATCTCGCGTTCGTGATCCCGATCTCGTTCCCTATCCCGTTCCCTTTCCCCTTCCGGATGTCTCCGGCTGGCCAACGATTTGTCTGAGCTGCGGCGTCGTTTGGTCTGCTTTTGGGTCTGATTACTGGATCCACCTTTTCCCTTATTATTATTATTATTGTTGCTGTCATTCGTTGGGGTCTTGGAGAGGCTGCGTCTGGGTTTTGAATCTTTTGGTTCCTCGGCTATAGCTGCCGCACTTGAAAGAGAAGCCCAACAAAACAATAAATTCTGGTGAGGATTGATTCGTTTTTTTTTCTTTTCTTTTTTTTGTCAGTTTGGATGCGTTTATCCACGCGGTTCGCGACGGACGACGGACGGGACGCGCTGCCACGACACGGACCAAAATTTAACTGAGGAAAACTTGGGAAAATTTTTCGGAAAATTCGTGCGACGACGAAAGAAAGAGGCGGCAGATGCGAAGACCGAAGTAGATGAAGGAAATAATGCTGCTGCGGCAGCCAGAAAATATTGAGGAATCGTTTTTATTTTTGTGAAAAGTGTGAAAATATTGCGCACTTGCCAGAGCGAGAGGGGACGAGAGGGTGCGAGCGAGAGCGGGAGAACACCCAAATAACATATGTAGACGAGTGGGTGGATGGGATAGTATATTGGATGCGATTCGCTTCGTAGGGGACTGCTTCTTTTGTCTGCCAGCTGGGCGAATTAAAACGCACGCGAAGCGCACGCTTAATCGCAATGCATTTCACTTTGTAACTTGTACAATTACGTTTACATTTCCGTCAGGTTAGCAGCAAAACCGGGAAATGATCGAAAGTCTTCGCAGAAAAAGCCTTGAACTCTCGCCGACAAAACAACAAGTCAACAGAAGAACAATAAAAGTGCTGCTGGTTGAGCGGAAAAGAAATAAAAAGAACAAAGCGAAACATTTTACGTTTTATTTTAAACGTGCTCGCATATAAATAATAAAGAAGCAATTGCAGTTAAACAAAGAGCAGCGAAAAAGAGAGATCGCAGACTTTATAAACATGCGTAATGAGGAAGAATTTGGCAGACATCAAATAGAACTAGAGAATTTATCTGGTATTCCCCGAAGACAGCTGAAGAGATTTCAAAAAAATTCATCTACTAAAGAGAAACACTCAGAGAATGCATACAGCTGTGAAAGCTTTTGGGGAAAGCAAGCTTTTTTGTGCAACCAAAAGTTCTGGCGAAAATATTGAACTTTTGTTAGCCTTATAAGAATGCGTAAATTTTGGCAAACATTTCGATGTTTCATGGAAATGCTGGAAAACATACATAAGTAAACAGATTTCATTTTAAAGCAACGTCTTGGCCAACTATTTTTCATTTCAATTTAAAGGTATTAATCACCAAAACAATTATTCACTCCTAAGATTGACAATTAGATGTATCCAGCGCAAATAAGACTGTCTGACTGTGGAGCTTTGTTAAGCTCTATTTGATTTATAACTGGCAATTAAAAATTATAAATCAAATTCGGACTGCTGGCAGTACTCAAATCTTTTCTCCCCTGGCATTTATTCACGATTTATGGCAACGTGATTTTCACACTTTTCGAGATCGTCGCACTACTGGAAGTTCAGGTGCGAGTACAACGCGATTAAAAACGCACTCGAGCCGTTTACATAATTGGCCTTCTTCTCGATGGCCAAAAGGCAGTTGGCTGAGAGATGGGAAATGCAATATACGAAACAAAGAAATGATCCGATCGCGAGATACTTTCGACCGCGGAGTGACGCGCTGCAACTAAACTCGCAATTACGCGCTGACCACTCTGCTTAAATCAACGCCAGAGTCAGAGGCAGAGAATAAAATCCCGAGGCGAGTGAAATGAAAATAGAGGGAAAAGCAATGAGCGAGTTTTGACCGAGTTTTTCGTTTGACGAAAGGCGACGAAAGTAAAAGAAGGCACGCAAAATTAAAAATAAATTATAAATCTTTTGCTTGATTTCTTTTGCATCGATTACCGATTGCGTTGTTGCTGCTGATGTTGCTGCTGATGTTGCTGTTGCTGTTGCTGCTGATGTTGCTGTTGATGTGGCTGCTGTTTATTATCAGGTCGTTCGCTCGGATTGCGTCGAAACCGCTGCAGCAGACTGTTGCAGCTTTCAGAGAGCAGCTGCGTGACGCTGGCGGCGGTGGCGCTGCGCATGTAACGCCGCTGCGGACGCTGCTGCACCGTCTCCGTGTCAGCTGTTTTTCCATTTTCACCCGCCGCCGCCAACGCTGATGTTGGCAATATCTTTTCGCTTTTTTCGCGATGAAAACGATTCAGAAATGTGGCCATTTCTTGGCTTTTTCGGATCTCGGATCTCCCCTTTGCGGTCGGTTTCGCGTGGGTCTCGCCCGAGATGACGATGACGACAATCGGATAATACTTAACGTCTCTTAGGGGCTGGTTGTGGGTGGGTGTACCGTCTGGCCGTTTGAATTTTTTGCGGATACGGAGGATCGTGCTCTTCCGACTTGGTCTATTTCATTAATTGTACTGATTTCTGGTATTTGTTGGGAGCATGATTTTGTTGTAGACAAATAAAATAGAAATGTATTGTACGTTCTCGGAGTGGCAATATGTACGTAGAGATCTAGTATAGACAGAGCGTATTTATGTGTAAAAATAATTGAAATTGTAAGAGATTCGGCAGCTTCGACGGAAATAGACACACACAACAGAGGCAAGTTGCAGTCGCCCCCGCCACTGCGACAAATTCAAAGTGTTGTTTCATCAAAACTGCATTTTAAGTCCCATTTCTTTCACACGCACTTAGAGCCATTCAATTTTGGATTTTAATTTTCGTTTCCGATTTCCCAGGCGATTTCACAGCGCGTTTCCTTCACCGATTGCCGATTGCCTGCGCATTGGTCGAAAAAAACAAACCAAAATCAGCGCAACATGAACGAAAGCGCACGCCACAAATACTAATTATAAAGATTGAAAATATCGGCGATGTCGAGAACCCCGAGCAAAGAACACGGCCGTAAGATCTGCGGGAGAGCTGAACTGAGTGTGCGCCTCTTCCCGTTGCTATTATTGTTTGCAGCGACCGAAAGAAGCCAAAAAACTAACTGCAAAAGAACTATGAGATAGGGTAAGGTATTATGTACCCTAATCAAAGTGGTATTACCCAAATATTTGGAACCACTTTTCCTTGGCAAAAGTAAAAAATTGTGGTTTATTTGCATTCAATCAAAATATAAAGTTTTAGGAAGCTTGAGGAGTTGAATGAGGGTATTTAATAGTCGAGTCAGTCTCCGGGTCGATCAGTCATTTCTATTGGAGAGCGCGAGAGCAGGTCGTGAGTGTTACATATTTTTAGAAATTCGATTCTGCTGAACGCGCTCCGTGTTGTTTAGTGTTTTTTAATTATTAAAACGATTACATTGAGGTAGCTGTTTGGCATTAAATTATTTAAACAAATAAAAATCTTGGAAGCAGTTAAAAAATAACCAAAAATAAAATGTTTAAGCGCTGCAATCAAGTAAACACACATAAATTAAGTAGCCAGAGACTATTTATAGTGCTCGTTCCGCCGAGGAAATTGACATTGAATTTCCCGCAGTCTTAAGTCGATTGTGCAATGTTGTCGATGTCGACAAGTGCAAGAGCCTGCCAAGAGGCCAAGAGATCGGTGTAGACGCCAAGGGGACCGAGATTGTAAGGTTGGAGGTAAGCAATAAAGTGTTTCTGTTCTTGGGAACGCTTCACACTTGAAACGCCACCAAAAGTACAGGAAGTACAAACTTGGGGGCCAAAAAAAAAAAATAGCAAAGCAAAGGCAACTAGAGAAACGGGGGGGCAATCGTCATTATCGTCTTCGTCGGAGGCCTTTTGGAGCCCAACGATGAGTCACCCGGCTATTTTGGGGAAAACTTTCTTTGGAAGCGTAGCATGTTGTTAGTGGGCATTTGGGCATATTTTTCAAACACATGTGCAACACGAACACAAGACAAAAATAAGTTTGACGAATAGAATCTACCTCGATAAAATGCAGTCCCAAAGCGGACTTGGACATTTCATTCTGCTGCTGCTGTTGATGTGGTTGGTGTTGCTGGCTTGAGTGATTGAATATGACAGAATTGCTTTGTTGTAGCTGCGACTGCTGCTGCTGTTGCTGCTGTTGTGGTTGCTGCGGTTGCATGTTCGACGACGATGACGCCGGGGACGCGTAAAACAATTGCGTATTTGTATTTGGATCGTATTGAAGACCAGCGGCACCGCCGCCTCCACCTCCAGCGGAAGCATTTAGAAACTGCGTATGCGGATGCGGCTGCTGCTGTTGGTGTTGGTGGTGCTGTTGCTGCTGCTGTTGCTGGTATTTGACCGGCTGCATCTGATTCGGCTTGGGATAGGCATACGGATCGAAGGTCTGCAGCGGCTTGCGATCAGGCTGCTTTGGTACATTATAGTAATTCCTACTCATCATGCCCAGCCCAAAGTTGGAATGCTGCTGTTGTTGCTGAGGGTGTTGGTGTTGCTGTTGTTGCTGATGTTGCTGGTGGAACTGCAGGGCCGTGGGCCTCTGGGCGGAGCTGAAAGAGGCCGAATGCGTCAGTGGGGCACCGGTGCGGGGATAGCCCATCTTGGATTGCGCATGGGGCGCCTGGTAGCCGTACATCTGGGGCATCATGCCCGGCGGCTGGTGCTGCAGCGGCTGCCCAAACTTGTTCTCCTTGTTGGTGTTCTTCTGCAAAAACATGGCCAGTCCCGATTTAGGCGCCTGCTTGGGCACATGCGAGGAAGAGTATGACTGTTGCAGTTTGTGGGGCAGATTCTGTTGCTGCTGGGCAGGCATATGCTGCTGCTGCATGAAAGGATCACTTGCTCCATTCATGGCCGAACATGCAAAGCTATTCCAATTCAGGAAGGGTCGCTTGTGTTGTGGATATTGCTGCTGTTCCTGGTGTGGTTGCTGTTGCTGGTGTGGTTGCTGCTGTTGTTGCTGCTTCTGCTGCTGCAGCAATCGCTGGTAGCCACCCATGGGCAGCTGAGAGGTAGAGTTCGACTTTCCTATGGGATAGCAAATCCTTTGTTGCTGCTGATGCTGCTGTTGTTGTAGCAACGGCTTCTGCGGATCGTAGAGCTGCACTGGCACGGGGATCTGAGATTCACCCACATACTTGCTGTTGCTGCTGCTCGTGGGGCCTTCGACTGCAGACTTCGGGTCTTTGTGTTCCCCTGTCAGCGACTGCGACATGATTGCATTATTAGTGCTGGTACTAGTGCTGTTGTTGGTAGTGGTCTTCAACTTTAGCATGTCGTTCAAGCATTTTTCTAGCTTGTTGTCGACATCTTTCTGGCGCTTTGTGGCCGCTGACGACGATGACGATGTTGGCACCTCCAAGTTGGCAGACATCGCCGCTGCTGCACCACTTTGTTGCTGCTGCTGGTGATCGCTTGTTGTTGCTGCTGCAGTTGGGGTTATTGTGACTGTTGACGCTGTGGTTGTTGCCGTAGTAGGGGCAATGTGGAACGATGAGGTAAACTTAGAGAGCTGCGGCAGGTGGGTGGTGCAACAGTTAGTCACTGTAAAGCTGCTCGTGCTTATCGTGCTATTGCTCTTCTCCGATTTTCGTTCTAGAGAGGCGGAATCCCCTGGGCCTGATTCCTCGATGGGCGCCACATGTTGCGGTTGCTGCAGTGGCTGGTGATGTTGCTGCTGGGGATTGCTAGATTCCTGCGGCCGACGGAAGAAGGCGGCGGCACAGCGAGGCGAAGGGACACAGGAACTGCTGGAGCTTTTCAAAACACCACTGGGTTTGCTAACAGTCGGAGGAGCAGCAGCCAACGCTGGAGGTGGAGGCGCTGCTTTGAGTGGCTCTTTAGGTGGAGGTTCCTTGCGTGGTTGTGTCATTAGTATCGCAGAGTTAGAAGTGCTTCTGCTCAACGAAGGCAGATTCTTCATATAGCAGGGTATATGCGTGCGGCTGGAAGTCCTCAACAGAGGAGCTCCCATGGGTTGGCCACCACCCGGCACATGCGTCATGGAAACGCTCTTTGGCAACACTTGTTGTTGCTGTGCTGGCGGTTGCTGCTTAACCGGCACTCTGCTCACGAAACTCGTTACCGCCGAAGGAGATTGCTCGTTGCAGATCAACTTGTAGAGATCGTCCTTGGTCACCGCCTGACGCACTTTGAGGTCCAGGTGCGACAGTGATGCATTCTTTTGCAGCTTATGGGGATAATGTTGGGCCACCTGTGGCTGTTGAGGTCTCTGTAGCTCCTTCTGCGCCGCCTCTGCCACAGTGGGATCAAATATAGCCAGTTTCTTGGCGGTCTTGGCATCAACTTTAAAGGGCTGCCCAGCATCACCCAATTGCGCGCCACAGATCTTCTCGTAGTTCCAGAAGGTGCGCTTTGGGGTTTGTCGCTTTTGGGAGCTATTTAGATTCTCGCTCCAGAATTCATTCATCAACTGTTTGTTTAGTGACAGGTTGGAACCACTTTGCAATCCGTTCTTTGCGGGTAGCGGACGCATAGGCGCCGGCGTACTTAGCGGCATATTCGAACTGGAAATGCTGCGCTGCAGCTTTGGTTCACCTCCAGACTGTGAAAATATGGAAGGATATGCCATTCGCGGGGCAGCTCCTCGGCTGTTGGGATTTTGGGCAAAGTTAATTGAAGAAGACTTGGATAGTCCAGAGGAGACTGGTTGGATTCCCGTTCCTGGAGCAACCTTCGCCACAGATTGCTGTGAAATGGACTTGGCCAATGGCTGCTGCTGACGCTTGATCCTGTCATAGAGATCTTCGCATTCCTGGAACTCTTGGTGCAGCTTTCTGTCCAGCTCGCTGTAGTCGGGCAAACTCTTCAGATACTTGTTCATCATCTCGATCTCGGCATCATAGAAATTCGCATCCAACTTGGCGCTGTTCTTAGCTGCTGCCGACTTCTCCTCCAACTCCTGTTGCTGTTGCAGCAACTTTTCCAGACTGATCTCTTTTGACGGAGGTGCAGCAGGAGCAGAGGGTTTGTTGACATTCTTTGGGGCCCGACATGGTACTGGCGGGGGAGGCGACGATGAAGGTGAACTGGATGAGGACAGCGATATACTCGAAGCCGGGCTCGAGGCAATGGTGGTCATTAAACGAGAGGGCAACGCTGCTGCCGACGCACTACTGATGGTTCCCGTGGCCGCGTTGTAGGCAAGTGGATGGTGTTTCCGCGGTAGTGGAGGCGTGGACTTCGGACTAGCCGGCAACAGAGGTGGACGGCTTTTCCGGATAGCCAAGGGTGAAGATATTGGTGAACGCACTGCACATTTGCTTTCTGGTATGCTGGAAGACAGCACCGAGGCAAATTGCGGGGAGACCACCTGGAAGAATTGTTGACCACTGGCCGGTGGTGGTGTCGGTCTCTGCATGGCTGGCTGGGTTTCCTCTTTAGTTCTTAGATTTGGCGACGATGCGACGGCGGAGGAGGAGGAAACCGTTGGAGGCACTGTAATTGCTGTTTTGCCGGCATCTTCACTCATCTATAGAAAACAATCGCGCACTGTGAACCGTTTGGGTTCTATGAATTAAAGATCCGATTTCAGTTGAATCCGTTAATTCAGCGTGCTTTGCAATGTATTTCAGCTGAACCCGTTTATTCAGCTTATTCGCGGTTTCTTGAAGTGTGATCTGTGTGTGCGTTTGTTTTAGTGTTCAATTTAATCATATACAAAAATAACCTTTACACTTCCTGCTTTACAACCTATACCTCACCCTAATTTAAAGTGTATAAATGTGTTCCTACCATCGAGGTAAATTCTATAAAACAGATTTCGAACAGAACACAGGAGGAAGGAGACACCAAACACCATACGAGCTACAGACACCACAGAGCGGTAACCGACACGACGAGGACGAGGACGACGACCAACCTGCAGATACTGCTCCGGTATCTTACTGTTCTTCGGCACAATGATCTTCTTGATGATGATGATCTTGTCGCCTTCGATCTTGGTAATTGTGATGGGCACGCCGGGCATAGGGCGCTGTGGTTTTACGGGCATTGCTTGCTTGGGCGCGGTACGGGTAACTTGAGGTCCGGTAAGGATGCCACCGGGACTTGGCTTAACAGCTGGAGGAGCGGGCTTGGGTTTCGGTTTCTTGTCAGGCACATGTTCCTTGTGGTCGCTGCGCACAATGGAGAAGTGGTACAGTGGTTTATCGTCATCCAGAATGCTCTTCTGCGGCACAGTTTTCTTTTCTACTCTGCGCAGAACCACCCCAAGCATGGGCGACTCCTTGGGCTTGATGGTTATTGATCCACTGGGCGCTGTCACTCGCTTTAGGCTTACTCCCAGATTGGTGCCCACTGGTGGCGGTGTCTTGGTTCGATGCACCATCTTTCCGGTGGGTATCTCACGGTAACCATCATCCATTCGCCCCCGCCGATGCTCCTCCTCTATCTGTTGTTGAACCTTTGGATCGGGGTCTGTATGCAGAGATGGTTCGGGTGCCACCAAAGGCGAGGGTCCCGGGAAGAGTGAGGTGAGGCTGCTGCGGCGACGGTTCATTACATTAGGCGCTGATACCGTCTTGGCGAGGGGAAATTTGGTTGACTGGGGTGCGGCTGCCACAGGTGGTTCCACACCAGAGGCACTGGAGGTGCTGCCCCGTCGACTGGCTGCCTTGCTGGGCTGTCGTGAGGCTGAAGCCGAGGCACTGACGCAAGCAGAGTCTAGACTGCTCATGCTCGCGGAACTCTGGAGGCGATCGGGAGCAGCGCTCCTTTCGTGATTACGGTCTGGCGAAATAGAGCGCTCGCGGGTGCGATTGTGGGATCGGGCATCGCGAGCTGCTCGCTGCATTCGAAGCAGCTCAATAGAGTCGGCCAGGTGGGAGGTGCTCTTCTTGGGCGGGGAATCCTCCTTGGATGAGGCCTTGGGATGCGATAGACTAAGCAGTTGCATCTCCATGGCATCATCCATGTTACCGGGCAGGGAGGTAATTCGTTCCCTTGGGCCTGAGTTTGACGGGAGGGAACCTTTGGCAAGCTCCTCTTCCTCATCTTCTTCATCATCTTCTTCCTCATCCTGTTGCTTCTCGCGCTCCTCTTCTTCCTCCTTCTGCCTGCGCTTCTCGCTCTCCATCACCCGCTGCAATTGCGCCTGCACCTCGAGGGCAGCACGTGCTCTGGCCTTGGACTCGGCCTCGCGGGCCTGTCGCAACTGTTCCTGGGCGATTGCTCGAGCTTCCGCCTCCGCGTTGGCCCTAGATCTGGCCTCTGCTTCGGCGGCGGCTGCCGCCCTTACAATGGCCAAATCCGTGGCCGTCATCTGCTTGATGCTAAGGCGGCGCTCCGTGTTGAGAATCAACTCCACTTTGGTGCTGCCACCCTCCGGCTTCTGGGCCGTAAGATCCGGACAGCCGAGGGCGATCAGTTCGCTGAGTTCGTTGGACATTCCGTAGGCTGGGGTTGGTGATTTCTCCGGTTCCTGGACAGTTTTCTTTCTTGGTCCCAAGGGGAAAAAAGTACTCGATTATCTAATATTGCACTGGCGTCTCCCTCGAATTGCTTTGGGTTTGACTAGCTGGGCAAGACTCGCGAGGCTGCCAGTGCTGGCCGCAAAGGAAACCTGCGCAAAATCGGATCAGTTCGTATTGGTTCTATTCGGATCAGATCGGATCGGAACAATCGATCGCACGCTCAATGTCAATGTCTCATTGGCATTTTGGCAAATGCCCGGCGACTTGACTTACTAATTGTATTAATGGTCGTCATTCGACCATAGACTTTTCCTTTTGGCGCCCATATACATCCGACATATATGTGGGTACAAGCATATAGCACCCCCAATTTGTTTTGATATATAGACCATATACAAATTACAAATCGTAAACAGCAATGAGCTCATTGATCGCGGCGCCGCCTAACCAAAAAACCTCTTACCCCTTGCGATTCTTCCCGAAAGACCTGCACCTTGCCCTACATATATTGCGATGTGAATAAATGAATATCCCTGGAAAGATCGCTTTGGCTGATGTGTGATATCTCGGTGGGGTTCATTGGGCATCTTTTCCCATGCCTTTCTGTGTTCCGTTCGAAATCTGTTTCTTATTTTTAACAAATAGACGTCGACGCACGTAAATTGGCGCAGCCGGGCATTATACCTAGTACTCAGTACGTGTGACGCTGGTGCCAGTACAGTGAAACCTCGGCCAGGGAGTAGATTCTTCGTAAATTGAATTTACAGACATAATTTAAGAGATAGATCTCCGAGCTCTGATAATAACATTCAACTTGATTGGATTTTTAATTCAGTTTAGATTTCCATTAATTTTCCGATCTTCGTCGATCTCTGGCTTAGCTTTCACTGTACCGAAAACACACATTCAATCTCGCGCGCACACATGCGAGTTGGAAAAACCAAAGGGGAAAAGTTTTCCACCCCAGTTGACTTTTATTTTGGTTCGCATCATATGGCCAAAATTGTATCATGTACAAGTTTGTGTCTTGGATTTTCGCTATAAGTTTGTTGTGGCAACTAAATATAAATGCAAGCCTAACGAAAATAGCTTTCGAAAATTATAGAAAACGCCAGCTAAGCGAAAAGTGGAGGATGGAGGGCACCAGAAGGAGACGCCGCAACGGCGCAGATCAACATGATGATGATGTGGCAGCCTGATGAATAATCCCCGCCGATCTGTAGCGCACATATAAATATATAGTTTGTGTATATGTAGCACACACACACTAACAGACACACACGTGTGTGCTCCATTTGTTAGTTTTGAGTTTTTGTTTTGATTTGCTTGGCCGCTGCGTTGTCTTCTCCTTCGCCTCAGAGTACACAGTAAAAATATTATTACTTTCATCACAACTTTTACCTAACATTAAATTTGGGCAAAATAAGATTTATTTTCGCAACCTTCAGATCGAGCTAAAGTTTACTTTAAAACTATAACTCGACAATATCTAAAACTTTTTATGGGTAGACCTTGATCATATGACGCTTCAGTTCCCAAATGATCTTAATTTCTTTCTGTGTATCCAAGTGTGTGACTGTTGCACCACCCTCCTCTATCCATACACTTCTTCTATTAAAAGTATCTTTCGCTTCGGTAATTGCAAACTTGATGGAAAAGTGCAAAGTTTACTATCAGCTTTTTTGGACGTTTTGCAGCTGCTTGACTGGCTGACTCTTATCCCATTTTATGTTATTCCTAATTATTTACTCGCCACCGTTGACGGGGGGTCAATAAAACAGTTTGGCTCTGGTATCTTGCATCGTGTTTTGTTTAAACAAAGTCAGCTCGACGAATATCGCGTACTTTTTAACACTTATTTTGTTTTGTTTGATGTTTTTTTTTGTATTCGACCATTTTTTTCTTGCCGCTGCTACAGTTTTATTTTTAAAACACTTAATAGTTCTTAGTTTTTGTGTTTGTTTTTGTTTTTTGGTTGATTATGTCACGGTGCCCAGCAATTGTTTTGGGATTGCGTTTTATTTTCTACCCTCCTCTCGGGCTAAAATGCGTTTCTATATTGCACAAACGCCCAGTATGTACCTCTAAATATTGTTCTATTCGATTATTTGGTAGTCCTAAGCCAAAAAAAATAATGAAATCAAAAACACAAAAACGCACACACAGCACACATATCGATAAACAAAGTGCGCGAAAGGAGACGATCGATATGAAGATCGGTGGGAGTGGGGGGAAACAAGACACGGCGAGAAAGGGGGGATCCCCGTACCGTTACACGACGAAGACGAAGCGACGACAACGCTGGTGGCGACGATATATAGTTTATATGGCAGCAGTTTCGGCGACACACAGCCAACAAACGAAGATTTCAATCTGTTTCGGTTTCCTCAAATTGGAAAATTCTCAGCCGAAAACTGCCCGCGGCAGAGAAGAGCGCAGTCTTTCTGAGGCGCGTGTATTTATAATTTTCCAATGGTTTTAGAGCAAATGGCAAATACACGGCCCAAGAAGATGTTTTCCGCGGGATGAAGCTGCGCGCGCATCTCCCAGAAAGAAACATCAGCTGTGCACCATGGGCCATGGTTTGGAGGGACATGCGCAGAGCGCGAAGAGGAATCCCCAAGGCGTCGCTCTCAGAATCGATAAATAATATAGGGGGTACAGACATGGAGAGTGAGCCCCGTGTAAATTCAGTGTATATAGCTGCGGTCAAAATAATAGCAATCCAAATAAATTATCTGCTTGGTATCACGGCTTCCAGAAGCTTGTCAAAATGTGTCTTTGGAATTAAAGGAATGTAAATAATAAAGACTATATTTCATATAAAAATATTTTTAATAAATATAAATTTTCATATAAGAAATGAAAATCAACGTAATTTTTGTGACTGTTATGATTATTCGCATTACTGGATTCTAAAATCCGATTACAGCATATATGAATTTAAATATACCCAAGTTTAAAAAGGGTTATCCACACCGTTTCTGATCGATGCTTTAAAACTTTTACAGTGCTATTATTATTGTCTAAAATGTAAGTTTCTTTTTGGGAGCGGCGAAAAAGGGGGCCAACCATGCAACACAAGGCAACGAAAGATACTCGCCGACAATCTCTGAATATACAATTTTGTGACTCACTAGGTAGTCGTCATTGTGGTCTACAAAGTACTCCTCGACGATCCAATTGTCGCCGGCGTACTTGTCCACGGGCATATCACACAGGGCCACCAGATCGAAGTGGTTCCGCTGCCGCTTCAGCATCAGACAGGGGGTTATGGCCACGCTCTCTCCATCGCCGAAACCCACCTCCTGCTCCTCCAAATCCGACTCCAGGCCACAGCCACCATTGGCCGCCTTCTCCGCATTTCGGATGATGAGCTGCTGCTCCAACTGCCGAAAGTACTGAATCTTGGCGGCGCTTAACGATGACGCGGAGGGAATTCTATGCGAGTTACTCAGCCCACTTAATTGGCGGCGACATGGGCAACTGGCAAAGCTGGCGAGGAGCAGTCCGCATCATCAACAGCAGCAGCAGAAGCAGCAGTATCTCATCTCATCACATCGTATCGCAGAGCAGAGAAGAAAACTCTGCCCGCCGTCAACGAGTTAATGTCAAATGATCAATTGAACAAAAATAACTAGAACAGCGGGGTGTGATGGATACAGGGGAATCTATAAAGAACCACCAACAGTGAATGGGAACTATAAAGATCTTGTTTAATTAAGAGCTGTTTTTCATATCGCGAGATGGCACGAAGTTCGCATAGAAATTGCTCAATTTCTACAATTATATGACCAAGGTTTCGCTTAAGTGCTCTTTTTAAGTATTATTTTACTTCTGATGGTTGTCACTTAGCAGCGTTTCCTTTTTTCGTTCTTTTTTTTAATTGTTAATAAATTAATAGTTCTTAAGTTACTTTCATTTATATGGATCATTAAGTTTGTTAGCTATGTTAATATTGAAAACTGTCATTGCGGTTTCATGGTTGATAAATTAAGAAGGTTATCATTTAATTTATATTGTTTTAAGGTCATAGGTAATTAAATAGCAAGTTTAGAGATAGATAACTACTAACAAATAAGAAGAAATTGATTGCTATATAGCATATAGCTGACTGCAAACAACTCATATTTCCGCATGCTCTATTTAAAATTCTTAATTTCAACACACTTTAAAGGCCTTGCCCAACCAAGTTACTTTGCGCTAAATACAATCTTATCAACGACCACATACAACTCATGCTGCTCTCGGAGTTCTCAAGTGCTTCGCCTCTTGAAGCCCTTTAACAATCATTTCCATATTCAGTTGCAGTATCATTCCAGAACAGTGATTACAATACATTCCTCATGTAATCACTGTACCACAAGACCAAGACCAAAGCAATGTGACACATCTAACGACAAATTTAGCTCAACGCCGCAAAGATAAGAAAGGAGGGAGCAATGGCGAACGATCGCGATAGTGCGATGATCACTTCACTGATCCACTCGACTTGTAATCAAGAATCGGGGATACAACATTCACATACATCTATAGATTGGGTTAGTCTAGTCGCGTTGGATGGGTGGGTGGTTGCGCCGACAAACGATCGATAGATAACACAACATGCTGACTGCGAGGGGACATGCTTACTAGATAATCGCTGTCGTGATCGGCAAAGTACTCAACCACTATCCAATCCTCGGTGTATTGCATAAATCGAAGCGGACAGCTGGCCAAAATCAGATCGCGACAGTGATCTACGACCGGTGGCGCTGGCAGGTCACGCATCTTTATGTAGCACGGGATCTGTGAGCTCTCAAAGTGATCGGCCACCTGCTGTGACTTCTCAAGATACCGCTTGAAGAACAGCATGGCAGGGGAGTCGATACAAGCGATATTCTAGCACTTATCAAACGAGTGGCACCGCTTTTGGCAATGCACAGGGATATAGAACGCAGGCAATGGTTAACTGAAATCGGTCCGATGTCGTCGTATACGTTGTATCTGTCCGTTTAATTTGTTCTTTTACCATTTTGTTTTGCTTTTAGCTTTCGTTCTGAGTTTGTGATCTTTTGATTTTCATTTTTTTTTTCGTTGCCCTGCCTACAATTTTCACTTGTTTGCTATGTGTGGTGTGTATAAAATGAAAAGTTTTTACCTTAGCCTGCGACTGACGGTTGTTGCGCCCGCTGTCGCGTTCGTCCTTGGCACGATCACGATGCCGGCGACGGGAGCTCGAGTGGGAGGTCTCGTCCCTGTAGCGGTACTTGTGCTGCCGCCGACTTGCGGCAGGCGATTTGCGGTGCGAACGCTTCGAACGCTCCTTGCGTCGACGGGATGAGATGCTGTCATCGAAACTGCAAAAAGAAAGGTGTCCGGTTAGTTTGATCTCGAGAAATATTACCTAACCAACCGGCAGATGAATGGCCGTCCTTGGAGCAACGCCCAGCCGCATGGACAACATGGAAAGCTACTTAGCTGCTCAGAAACTCAGCTACTTAGCAGGTAAGCCGCTCCACGCTTGCCTTGCCGCCAGATTCTTAAGCCAGGCGGCCGGCAAGCTAATGCGAGACGTGTGTTGGCGAATCGGTTTTGCGTTACCAATCAAGTTAATCAACTCGGCCGGATGGCTACCTCAGCTGTTGGCTATCTGGCAGCAGCCCACTTCTACCTCCGGCCAAATGCCTTTGAGAGTACTTCATGGTTCGAGGAATGACACAATGTGAAGCAGTGGGATATGAACTGAACCCAGCACCCTAGACTCTGATCGAGGCCAGAAACTGTGTCAATAACACATCGGTAGCTCGGCAGGCAGCGCTCATGTTCATGCTCATGTTACATCCACTCACCACACCCACCCCAAGAAGCCCAGACAACGAAATCCACAAGTGCGGGTGGGCAGCGATCTTGGCATGAATCAGCTGATTGAAAGAGATAACTGACCTATGCAGTGCTCAATGCTCCAGCTACTACCAAACTTAAGATCCAAGAAGTATATGCTAATAAGGCAAACCAGCTCTCATTGAGCGATTACGAAAATTTTTGTCGGTTATGTGCTCACAGCTCGCCCACGTGGCCCCCAAAAAGCATCTAAATTTGGGCACAAATTATGAGAAACACAGAACCGAACTGAAGCTGAAAGTGACTTTGGCTACAAGTACGACACCAAACACTCGGTCGTTCGTTGGTTCCGACCTGCATCTGTATATATGTACGAGTATATGACAAAAGCTCAACGCCTGCGCACCCGCCAAGAAAACTACTTGAGCGCACACGCTGTGTATCTGGGATCTTTCCGTAGGCTGGAAAGACTCTTGGCCAAGAAACGAACCAAATTGAACCGATCAGCGATCTCTGATCTCTGACTGGCGTCTGTCGCGGAAAAGCCGCTTACGGCCTCGCGGCAGTTAATAAAAGGAATAGCTATAGCTCCATGGTAGCCAAACTCTTTTGGCGTTTTGATTTATGATTAATGACGCGCTGCGTGCAAATTAGAACAGCTTTTATGGCCAACTGTAATTGGATATTAATGATTCGTTGATTCAGATCCAGAATCCGATTCCGATTTCGACAAACAAAAGAGTGGGAGGGGTAGGAAGCGAATGGCAAAGCAAGTTCATAATAGCTTCCCGATTTGGACTGGAGCATTTTAGATCGGTGTTGTGTAAGGTAATTGGCTCAATATTTCAGTCAAGGCAGCCGAACAGGTCGAAAGCTTGACTAATAAAAACCACATAAAATATTATCTTTGACCTAAAAGAACGAGTAATGGGTTCACAGTGACTACCATAAAGACGGTTAAGGAAAATGTAAACAAAGGGTTTGGTGATGTCAAACGAGGAGAGCTCTGATATGGGCGGGCATAAGATAAGATATCTTGGAAAATAGTTACATAAATTTTGGTATTGCGGTAGCTATGTTCTAAAACTGATTATCATATGGGTTGATCTGGGGTTATCGTAGAAGTTCGACTCTTTTATTGCTTGGCGGGGTAATAAGTTATGACAGTCTGTGAGAAACAAGATAAGATATGACTTAGGGAACCAAATAAATACAGAGTTGCTTGGCCTATAGAGGTTGCAAGAGGCTATTCACACTTTAAAGAAATTATTCGACGATATGTTGATAATTTCAAGGATTTAGAATTCTTTATTGAAAGCCGCTGCATTAGGTTATTAAACATTCGCGCCCATATTTATAGAGTTTCTCATTCAGCGGACTGCCCTTGAGGATTTTGCCAGCTCAGACACACCGGGTGTTCTATATTGTTATTTTTCTCTGTTGGCCTCGACTTTTCGCAGGCACACAGATGAGACAACAATTTTATGGCCAGGCCAATCCCATTTCTGGCTTTATCATTCCCCGCATGTGGACACTATTTCCTTGAGTGATTGTGACGACCTTGACCGATTCTTGTTGCCAACTTTGGTTTTACGCTTCTACGCAGACAAAAAACACCGCAACGAATTTCGCTATTAAACACAACTGTCTTGTCTCGGCCAACTTCCTTAATGGCCTGCAATTTGTTAGAACCATGTACAAATTTTCACCTCTACAATGATAATGAATCTGAGGCAACAATTAGCAACAAGATCAAGTCAGTCAGATAAGCTCAAACCAAATCCGCTAGAAACAATAACACACTTTGACACGAACTCTGAAATTCTCTTGCCGTTTTGAAAACAAGAATATCCAACTGGAGACATATACAAAACCCATGAAAATAGTTTTTTAGCTCTGTTATTGAATTATGAAATTAATCATTTGAAAACCTGTTTTTTTTTTTCATGATTTACATAGAGCAGCTGAGACACTTTAAACCCACCAACCAGAGCTGACTGCACTACCAACCGGCAACAAACATTTGTTGCGGCTCGAGAGATTTTTCTTCGTTTTGTTGTAGCTTTTTTGTGCTGACCCTGAAATTGCCATAAATACATTAAGCAAAGCGTAGCGCACATATGTGATCTGCCCTCCACCCCCTCCTGCGCTTATACAAATTATACAAATATAAAAAAGCGTTAGCAATTGGATTTAAATTTTCGGTTCCAATGAACTGCAGAAGTAATTCGTCATTTTGGCTTTATGCGTTTAAACACGAAAAATACCCGAAAGCGGTTGAATAGCCCAAGAAATGCTAGGGATGGTTCAAGGTTTGCCATCATGGCTCGTAGACTATTTATGGCAGGCAAGCTCAATAATTATTAAACTTTGTGATAGACAGTTCATCAGATGAGATGAAATCAAAATATTTTAAAAACTATTTTTATAAATCGGATCAATAAACCTGTTTATGTCAATAAGCCAAGGCAAACTTTCTTGGTTCATGAACTGTTTAATGTATGACATTAAGGTTAAATCGTTGGTATTTCAAAATTGTGATTAAAGACTTTAACATTTAAAACTTCCGGATACAGTAAAATTCCAAATTAATGTCCATATTAATCCGCAATCTACCCATCATTTAAAGATGAATAATCGAGACTCCCAAAATGGATTAAATGTTATTTTAAATTCATTAGTATATCGTGTTTATATCCATTTATCTATTTTTCCTATTTATTTTTGTGACACTTCATTTCCAAAAAGTTAAATCCATCCCTGGTCGACAGAACTTGAATATGATTAAATATATATATGGTGTATACTTTTTTTTATTGTTTGGCTGCTCATTGATTAAAGCAGAAGCCAGTACTATACATATATCTTTGTCTTCAAGTGAAACATAATGAGAAACCGGAATTTTCGGTTCGTCCCCCTGATTAAAGTTTCCAACATGCCAAGGGCAAGGGGCAGGGGCCGGGTGAAATGCAAATGACTGTCGCGCGCCTTAAATGACAAAAGAAATGCCGTTACAAATATTGCCGAGTATAACTGATGAAAAGCAGAAATTATGAACAAAGAATGAGTAAGTGGCCAAGTATGTTAGCAGCCCAAACACAGCTGCGGTATTATGCAAATCCATTTGGGTGGCAGATCTCGAATTGAGGGCATGGAGGAGCAGCAGGGCCAGGTGAGCACCATTGGAGGTGACGTTGGCCAATTGCAAGGTCATTGGTTGCGTCTGCGCAAACACCAGACTTGAGGAAGACATCACTAAGCACTTCAGGCAGTTAGTGAGCTGAGCACTGCAAATAATGGAAAGGTCTTTGTGCGTCAGCCAAGGAAAAGGAGAAGGAGGCGCTGCCATCCGAGGAGGAAGTGTCATGACGGGTTCAAGCGGACAGCCAGTGTCGGGGTCTGGGTCTGAGTCAGTTTGATCCGTTGGTAACGAGAGAGATCGACCGGTTCAATGAACGTAATGAAATTTGCCGAGATTACGGCCTTCCCCTCGGATTTCTTCCAACCCAAACGAACCGAGCCGGCCATTACTGTTAACGAAAACAAACAACAGTTAAGCGAATTCAACAACAAGCCAAATTAAATATGCCAAATGTACCCCTGCGATCGGCCCGCTCCCAAACTTACAGCCACTCAATTCGAAAAAGGAAGCGATGAAAATTTTTGTGCAATTTAAATCAAGTCTAGAAGATCTCTCAATACTGCATTGTTTTATTTATTTCGTGATTTATGTGAATTTGTTCAGTGTCTGGGTGCGAGTTTTGTGTTTGTTTTTTGTGCGTAGTCAATCACCTTTCGACTGACTCTTTATAGGAAGTCAATAAAATACATTAAAAACATTTCAAAGTTTTGCATCCATTATTCACTTTTGTTTTCAGTTTGTTTGTATTTATTTTTGAGTAGGCCTGCCTTGCGCTGTCGGAAATCGATCGAGAACTGTAAGCTCAAGATCTAAGCTTTATTGTCAGCTTTTAGTTGGCTACCTCAGTTGCCGGCGGTAGCAGCATCGATTATGATCGTATATGGTTCTGCGGAGACAGGTCCGGTTTGTTCCGATCGTGATAAACGTCAGATAAATGAACCCGAGAAAAAAAAAAAAAACAGAAGCAAACCAAATACAAAACCAAAATCCAAATTAAAATCCAAAAGGCATAGCTGAGATCGATAGGCCCCGCCCTTCCGCGGAAACCCACAGTGCAGAGGGGGGATTCCTTTGAACCAGCTGCTGACATAATTGCCTTAAAATATTTAACTAAAGAACTGTTTGCAAAAAGAGCGAGATCAATTAAACGATCCGGAATTTAAAAAATAACTCAAAAAAATAAAATGGTTCCATTATTACGGGTAAATTATAATTTAAAATTCTCGGTTCTTATTTTTTATAAATAAATAGCACAACATATTTAGATCGGAAATTATTCGTTATTTATTTAATAAATAAATAATCAATTATTTATAAAATTTTCGATCTTAATGTTAACTTAACTGAAAACCTTCTAATTAAATTTGAATAAGTAGAGATCTTTGCACACATAAATTGACATTCACTTGAAACGTGTAAATAGCAAACCCAACAAATTCATATTGTCTAAAATGTGTTAATTGATCAGAACTTAAAAATCATAAAAACCCAAAGATCAGCTGCTGTATGAAACGATCACAATGCAAGCTAATAGAACATTTAACACGGGAAAGTGCCCAACGAGGTTAAAACTCTTCGGCTGCCTTAAGTCAACAAAGCGACAGAAAAGGCTCTGACAGTTAGGCGAATCAACCAAATGAAGTATGAAGTACGGAGCATACTTAAGCTTAGAACTCTAAAAGCTTTGCAGTTGGCTCGGCCCGGCGCTTAGGTTGCCTAATGAGCCGGACGCAGCTCACCTTTTGGACACCGCCGCAACTCAGTGTAGCTCAGCTCATAAGTAGGGGCGGTGTGCTTGACCAAATTTGGCGGAGAGATCTTGAACCGAATCGTAGCGGCACAACGCCAACAATAACAAAAATAAAAAAATAAAAACAGAAAACAAACATCATCGAGAACGAGATTGAGTTGGGTTGAGCTTAAGTTGGAGAAGAAACAATGAGGAGAGTGCGAGGAGGTGGTGACTTTAAATGAAGTGCGGACAGAACGCTTAGTCAGCAAGCTGTGCCGCCACTCAAGGCTAGCTCCAGTTTTCAGATTCGAGTTTCCGCATGCTGAAGAGACACTCACTTATACTCACACGTCGTGGACCCCAAGTGCTCCGACCGTCGACGCGGCTGTTGCTTCTGGTAATTGTTGTTGCCATCCGCTGGAGGCAACAGCACGCGGTCGGGATAGAGCGGCTTGGGTGCCCACGAAGCAGCTGCCACATAGATGTCCGTCCGAGACGTGGGTGGCGGCGAGGGCAGCGGATCCGGCGTGCCAGCCGCATAGCTGTAGTATCCATCCTCCGGTTCATCTACCACGGATAACCGATGCTTGGTCCTGGCTTGTCCTACCTCATCGCTATACAGATACTCGTGCATGGAGCGAGCGTGCTTATTGTTCTTCCTTCTCTGTTGGGCAGTTGTTAGCTGACTAGTTGGATTGTTCCGGAGCAACTCGCACTCATCCGGAGAAGCCCTTATCCAAGAGCTGGCCGGCACATACTGCCTCTGCTGGTGACTCTGCACTAGTTTCGAGAAGTCCACATAGAGCGACTCATCGGTGGCTGGCTTGCGTTGAAACTCATCATCTTCATCACAGTGGGAACGGTGGATATTCTCCTCTACGTCCCCATCCTCATCGCCATCATGGGGTGTGGTTGGCGCACCAACGGAACTGTAGAAACTGTAGTTACTGGAGGATTGCGAGTAGGAGCGATTGCGTCCGTAGAACTCCTCTTCGAAGGGTAGTCCTTGCGGGAACTTGTTCGAGAATGCCTTTTTTAGACGCGGAGAGTCGTGCGAGTCACTGGAGCCCGTCGACGAGCCAGCTCCCTCTCCGTTATGGGTGCACCCGTTGCTGCGCTGCTTGAGACTCAGCTTGGGCGTGGCCGGCAGCTGACGGCGCTGGGCCAGAGGAGTGGCCTTTCCGGCTCCTCCGTTGGTGAGATCATTGGTGGCAACCTGCCTGCGCGCTGGCAGCGGAGGCTGCGGTGCCGGGTAGTTTTTGCTGGATCGCTGACCCAAGCGGGCTGGGCAATTCTCCTTGGCGCCCATTCTGCCAGTCTGGTGGGTACGCTTCTGGCTGGTGGGGGTGCCCATAGGCTGCTGAGATACTGTTACTGAGCCCGCTGGCTGATACTGTTTCCTGGCAGTGCTGGGCGTGGAAACCGGGCGAGCAACCTGAGTGGGTGGTGGTGGCGCCCTCGCCTTGCAGTGACGTGGGGGCGCAGTGGTGGAACAGGTGCTTTCGATGCGACGTATCAGCTTGGGTGTCAGTGGCTTAACGCTGCCACCGTTCACCAATCGCTGCTGATGTTGGGGATGAAGATCAGGCTGCAACTTGTAACGGTTGCTGCTGCAATAACTGCTCCTCCAGGGCTGATGGCGCACAAAATTCCCACCAGTCGCACTCTGCTGGTGGATTGAGGAAGTGGACGAGGCAGTTGATGTGGACGATGATCCAGCTGCTGGGTTGTTGTTTCTGCCTGGCATCGATTTCACCATCGATCGATTGGCTCCGTTGCTGCTCAGGGGTTGGGCAGGTGCTGCTCCCATTTGGCTACTGTTGCTTGTGTTGCTGCTGGGATTGTTATTGCCGCTGGTGATACTGATGTTGTTGCTGTAGCCACAACTGCCGCGCGGCACTCGAAAGGAGCTATAAGGCCGAAAGCCATTTCCATACTGTTGACCAACGACTGGCATTTTGTTAGCTTTTTATGATTTTTATTTCGTTGTTAAATAGACTCGCTCGTTGGTTAATTAATCGTAATTACTGATGTTGCTGCGGGGCAATGATGTTGTTTTGTTGTTGGTAGTGATCTTGTTTAGAATTGGCGTTAAAAATTTAAACTACTGAACGTTTACTTTAAACGCGTACACTTTGAAGATCGCCTATCTTTAGCTTTATCGTTATCATTTGTATATCGCTGGCTGTTTGAGTTTGAGAATTTTATTGTCTTAATTTTCAATGCTGTGCACACACTTGGCCTGTCGCGAGCGAACTACTATATAAACTACAACACCCAGCCAGATTCCATGTTATACATTGGCCCAACCTTTAATTTCTATAAATTATCGAACACTATTCTTTTGTCCATTGCCGCCTGCTGCTGATTTGACTGTTTGGAACGCCTGTAATTAACACGTTCTCGATGGCTTATGAGTTGGCTACCCCACCAACCATCACATCACCCAGACCCTCTGCATTTTTGTGACTTCTTTCTGGCCGTATTTCGCGTTTGTTTTAGCCACTTTTGGCCTGTCAGCACGGCGGGGCCACAATTAAATTAGCTGCTAAAATAACCCTGAACCTTGACTGCGATTTAGTCTATGGCAAATCCAATTGTCCCCCAGGCACCGGCCACTGGCAAGTTCATTGATAAGACCCCCAAAACGCAACCAGTTAAGGCTTTATGCAATTCACAGAGTGGGAAAAATACGCTGGTGGTTGGTAGAAAGTGTCTGCGCGTGCGCCGAGCTCAAAGACCCGGCTGCGAACAGGTCCTCCTGCGACCAGTTTTCACAATTTTTACTTTTTTAACCTGATTCAAAAAGGAAACGTAAGTCTTTGGCTCCAAACGGGTCAACAACAGCAGCGCCAGCCAACGGGCAGCAACTTGTTGTGAAGCTGTGAGTAATAGTATCGGAAATGCAAAATCCCTTGCCCAATAAAAACACAATCGGCACGTCCGGTTTTCCTAAGTCATCAACTCACTGCAACCCGTCTTTGATAAGTCGTAGGCGTCGTCATAGCCGGTGCTATCTTATCTTGGTTTAGTTAACCCGTGTTGCCTAAGGTTTGTCCCCCATTGGCCAGTGATTTTCCCTGATCTAAAGCTCCATTCGGTCAGAGTATGCACAGCTTTAAAACTTCTCAGAATAATTGAGGGGGTGTTTTTAATTAAAATTCCGTGGGCGCAGAATCAGCGCGATTATTATTATTTTTGGCCAGGATGCATAAACAAATCGCGGGAATCGCACAAATCACACGATGCGCTCAATATGCACCACACAGACACACTTTTGACAGCTGCATTTGTTAAAAATTATAAACAATAATTGCCGATATATATATTGTAGTACATTTCTTTCAAAAAACACTTGGTGGCGGTTGCACGGCGGCGACGGCGACGAGCGAAGAAGCCAGCACCTCCATTCGCTTTCGAGTTGTCGTTGCGACTGAGCAATCGAGCGACAAGTTGGTAGCGAACAAGTGTCGGTTGGCTGCTGCTGCTTTGTACCGCCGCTGCCTCTACCGCTGCCGCTTCTACCGCTCGACTTCGCTGCTCGCATTTCCAGTTTACAGCCGAGCGAGCGAGCAGGCGAACGCTGCGAATTCGCCGCACCATGCGTGCACCCAATTGATGGCTTGTAATTTAAATAAAAAATGATTGAAATTGAAAACGATCAACGACAATAAAACAAGAGGATAGCGGAAATGCGAGCAAACGACATTTAAGAATACTATTCCTTATCTTTTCGTTTGATTTTCATATTTGGGATGCGTTTTTCGGCCACTTCCGCGTTGCAAGATGTCACCAACATTTGAGTAATGAGCCGGGACAGGTCGATTAATCTGCTGCTGCTGTTGTTGTGGTTCATGAACACTTAGCCAGCGTGTTTTATGGCAAATGCAAAAGGTTAATAAACAACAGCAGCGGTGGGTATGAAAACGTCATTTTATCGACAAAGAAAGCGGTCGCTGCTAGTGGCGTATAAATTACAAAATGCGACTCTGATTAAGCCAACTCCCCAAGATGCTCTTGCTGCAACTACCTAAAAAGGCCACGCCAAGTGTATTAAACAATAATAAATGCGACAACGTCGCGCCTCAAGTTGTCCGTTGTTTTGAGTAATATGCAAATACGCTTTAAATACGCAGGCGCATAAATTAAGGCAAGGAAATGCAGGGGACAACCCGCCAGGATCCGCCAGATCCGTCGCCCACGTCTACAAGCCTCCCGAAGGGGGTCAGCACAAAGAAATCGGTGAATCCGCATTAATTTACAGTAAGCCGACTGAAGAGGATGACTCTACACTTGCAGGAACCAGTGAAGATTTCACTTGCCATATATGGTCGAATGTTAATTTGTCTCTCTTAGTGCTCCTGCTGCTCGAGCCGCACTTCTTTATGGAGCCATGGAACATAAAAGACACGACCGTTTACAAGCCATTGAAAGAAAGCGAGTTCCAAGGAGCACAGACAGCTGCGTGGGCAGGACACTCTGGTTGCCACAGTACTGACATCTGGGGAAATACCCGTGGATCAGTAGGCAGAGCCAGTTTATATGGACAACTCTGGAGTCTTTTCGAAAAGTTTCCCACCGTTGGAAGTTTCCTAATTCACACATAGCAAATATTTTGGATTACTTGTTATTGTCGAGGAAGGTGTGGAGACATGGATCTCTCCTATCAAAAATTAAAAACTTCAACTTTAACGAAAACAAAAGAAGAAATTGCGTAAATATTAATAATTTGGTTTCCTCTTAAAATAGAGTGTTTTGTATATGTTTCTGATCTGATGTTAATCAATCCGCTGACAATAATTCACGATATCCTATTTTCAAATGGAAAGGAATTGATGTCAAAATTTCGTCTAATCAGATAAATAAAAACTTGTTAAATAATCTCAAAGCCCACAAAAACTACTATAGGCATTCTAGTTTTTAAGTTTAAGGTGTAAAAAGTAAATAAATCTTTTGCTTTTCTTTTTCAATGGTTTATATTTGTTTAATTACAAATTCGTATTGGTTTCCAACTCGCTTTCAAACGCTTGAAAGTTTACATGTATTAATCAATCCGTTCGAAAAAGTTTATTAGTCAATTAACATTTTCATAAAACTTTTATTTAAAAATGGAAATTTAAGGATTAAAAAATGGAAATTTAGAGAATCTAAAAGCGCAAAACAAGATATTTTTGGGAATATTTGGATTAAAAAATTGGTCGTAATAAATAGAAAATGCGTTGTACCCACAACAAAATATATTCTTTAGACCGTGACCAAATGTTGTTTCCATCGAAAAGTTTACACAAAGGGTAATAAAATCCTTTGGCAAACAAAATCTATTTATAGAAATGAATGTCCAAATCAGTTCCTTTGGAATTGTTTATCAATAGGGTAGCATATGTTAGCTAATTGCCTGGGCAAAATGCAAAAGAATTTGGTCGCATGGAATCGATTTTCCGCCATGACCCATTGATAGGGTCTTGCCTACACATAATTCTGATTCACTTACGTGGGCTCCTTGGATATCTGGGCCTTCTTGGCATCGAGTTCGTGTCGCCTTCGCTTGGCCGCCGATCTGGTGTGATGTGTGTTGGTGATGCGCGGCCTGTTGGCAATGAAAACAATGGGTACTATGAGTACGAGATACCTTAGGCCTGTGAGACGGGTGAGTAATCACACAGCTCGTAAAGCATCCCGAAAATATCGGAGCATACTAGACGAAAAACTTACGGCGATGGGGCCTCAGCTAGGGGTGGCGAATGATCGGCAGTATCGTGTCGTCGGCGTTTGTCTCGCGTGCCCGCCGAGGAGCGATCCCTTGAGTGGTGGAGTCTCCGTGTTCTGGGCATCTGAAAAATAGTATACACACATTGTCAGTTAGTGGGTTATTTGGTTGGTATTCGGGGCATCTGGGAGATACCTATATGAGAGATATAAAAGTTTGAGACTATTACATATATATACGTTGATGAACTATAAAGAAACGGGTGGTGTGAGCACTTAGAACACCCCCTATTACCACCCCCCTGCAATCTGTTCCCACCAGAGGTGAGTACAGTACGGAATACAGCTGGCACGCACACTCACACATACGCGAGCTCTTAACCAAATTGCAATGTATTTACGTATGTATTGGTTGCGTTGGAACAACAGACCACAAATAAAACCCAAAAACAACTAACTTTCGCATTTTAATTCGCCAACAATCAAGCCATCTACCTTGCAATTTGCTGTTGATTTTTTTCCGAGCGCGAAAATTGATTTTTGCTGTAGGCTGCGGTCCGCTGGCTTTGCTTTGGTATTGTTGTTGCTTGGCCAAAGCGTCGCTGTTTTTGTTGTTGCTTTTGTGGTGCTGTTGCTGCGTTTGCAATAGACGCAGTTGATGTCCTGCAAATCCTGGAGTTTATTTAGAGTTGCTAACACTTCCTGGGCTGATGGCACACTCTAAATAATGTGCATTTGCTTTGGAAATCGTGTTTTTTTTTCTCACAATTCACGTCACTTGGTATTTTATTCACCACGTCTGTGAGGCAGTGTTGGGTACTTTTGCCAACAGTGTTGAAAAGTGCTGACGCCAAAGGGTTGTCGATTTTAAAGCCTAGTATCCTGATCGACAAAAACCGTACGCCAGTCATGAGAGAGAGCGAGAGGCAAACAGCTGGCGTTCACTTTTCGTCGTGCCTTTTTTTCACGTTGGTCTCCTGTTCGACGAAAAAAATACCAGAAAATTCCATAGCGTTGCCAGTCTGCGGAAATGAACTTTGGGTGAACCCTAGCGCAAAGATTAAAAAATTTAATCTTTCGGCGTGCGCTTCTCACTGAACATATTAAAAAATGGAGGAACAAAAATCAAAAAATCCGCAAAAGTCAATTGCAGGAGTTTACATGTGAGGACAAAATAACATTAATACTTCTGGGGTGCCTCTTGTCAGAGCAAAATGTTTTATATGTCAAAAATTTACGAAAAACACAATAAAAGTGCAGCTATGAACTTTAAATTAGCAAATAATTATCAGTAAATTAAAATAAGCAACTGTTAAATTTAAATTGAATTGTTTTTTAATTTCTGTGTATAGCGGCAGACTTGTCTTGCCAAGGTATTTGATAATATCTTTTAAAGGCTCTTTCCCGCAAATACGATATTTGAATTTTAACTGCTTGTCAACAAACCCAGCTGATTGACAGTACGACCTTAGCACGCTTAAATCTGATGAACTATCAAACTTTTGGTCACACTGCAAAGATTAAAGTTTTTACGCTAGCATAATCGTTTGTCGATCAGGATACTAGGCTTAAGAATTAAATTTCTCCAAACAACATGTTTTGAACAATTTGTAAACTAAAAAGTGTGGTTTTTCAAAGAAAGCATTTTTTCGATAAAAAAAAAAAAAAAAAATTAAAATAATTGATATTTTTAGGTGTGGCAAGTGACATTTTGTTTTTATTTATTTCCTCAATGCGAGAGTCTGCCACAAGTTTCAAAAAGTGCAATGTAGATTTTGTAGCCTTTCAGATTATTTAACAGCAGTTTAATATTTCGCAATGTTCAAACTATATATAAACCATTGAATTCTTTGGTTTTTTCTTTCGTCTGCTTAGGAGGGTCGACAACTCTGGTAACGCGGCGTGCTGCGACAACAGCTGTTTACCCTCACGTTTATATCTGCTCCTGTATGAGTGCCTCAAATCCGTGGACAGGTAGCATTTTTTTTGATATCTTGTTTTTTGTTTTTCTACTATCTTACTAAGCATTTTCATATCTTGTTTTGAATTTTCAGTTGGCTTACCTCTTCGTTTGCGTGTCGCTGCGTAGTATTTTCTTGGGGCGGGGCCAGAGGCGGCGCTGGCAGGGCTAAAAACGGCGAACGAGGCAAAAACAAGCGATGCCACAAGCCGCTCAAAAGTTGTGTTAGCGATTGCCAGGAGAAGTTTGCTTTGCCGTTGTGCATGAGTTTGTCATTAAACGGGCGCAGTTGCATGGGTTCTTGCCTTTTGTTTGTCCTTAAACGCGGTTTTTTGCCTGTTTGTTGGCTCTTCACCACTTGTTTTTTGGCGCCTTTTTACGCTTGCTGCGCGTAATCCATCTCTAAAAGCTTTTTGGCGACTTGCATACCCACCTGGCGTTCGCCATTTGGTTTGGCTGCCTTTTGTTACTAGCCTAGAGAATAACTAATGTAATTAATACGCGCGAAATTGCAACGGATTAAAATTGAATTGCATTTAGCAGAGCGCGTCAAAAGTGTGGCCAGAGGCTGCTCAAAAAAAATTCGTCGTGGGAGAAAACAGTGTTGGTAAGTGTGTCAAGCAATTAGAGTTGCCACCAAGTTTAAAAGATAAAATATTATGGGCGGCTAATTTCAAATGCATATTTAAGCTTGAGCCCGACAAAGACGGTTAAATTTTAATTTGTGGCTTAGCTCTAACCTATTTTTTATAAAAGCACTTACTAAATAAGGGTAATTATGTCGGACAGAACTTTAGTTCGACAAATTTAAAAATAGATGTCCCATAAAAATATATGTAGTACATTGCATGAGAACATAAAGCTTACACTTTAATGTTCTAAGCATTAGTTAATTTCGTTAATTAATAGCTAAGCAAAACAGCTGACTGCCTCGTGTTCAGAACTGCGCCTGCGCTGCTTTGGCGCCCAATAAAAATACGGGGTTCAATTCATTCAATTGCATAACAATACGCAAGGAAAAATAACGGTATCGTTATCGTGTGCCCACGCTCAGTCAGATATTGACGTGCCTGTCCCAACGGTCGTGTGCGCGGATTGCCCCGACTCCGCTTCCCGCGTTTTATAGTTGGAAAAAGTGTTCATCTACCCGGGACATACTCTCCATTTCATCCGCCAAATGCGCAAATGAGCGGCCGATTGAATGGATAAATAATTGAGGGATATATAGTATGCCCCGCCTACGTAACACTTGCAATTCGAGTGGAAAACACTGCTCATAGCATCGGTTCAGGATACCAGACCCACAAATCCGTAGTCCTTAAAGTTTTGGTAGGCGTATTCGCTTCCAGAATTGTCTGCGCGTCCCATGGCAGAAGTGAGTATTTTTATTGATTTTTTCCCGGGCCCAGGAGATGGTATTTGTGGCCTAATCCGAGACTCGCGTGATTCGCACGGAATATTCAATTACACACACACGTACACACACACGCTGGCAAAATGGCGCAGGCCTTTTTGGGTCACGAGGCTGCTGTGCGAGTGTGTGTGTGTGTGTATGTTGACATTGTCCTGGTCTCGTTTTCGTTTTCCCTTTCGCACACACCAGCACGTGCTTTTTTTGGCCAACAAATACGTAACATTTCGGCCGCCGCATATAGACAATCCATAATTCATGACGTTGCCTTTTTGCTTTCAGCTAGGGCCGCTGCTGCTGGCTAGCTAGGGAACCGGAAACGGAAACGGCCACGCAATCGGAACCGGAACTCGAACTGGAACTGAAACTGGACCCGAAACCAAAACCGTTACCGCTACCGATTTTAGAAAGGATCGACGCTATTAGCAAGGCATGGACACCGCTGCCGCCGCCGCCGCTGCAGTCGCCGTTGACCTGAAACCCGATCACCAGCTCCTCGGCAGTTCCACAAAGTCCAGGATTGGAGGAGGAGGAGGAGGAGCTAGTGGAACTGGATGCGATTGCCTGGGCAGCACCGTGGAGACCATGTCAGTTACGCCGCCACCCACGCCGCCATCGCACGCCTGTGATGTCCATGTCGAGCCCGGTGTACCCAGTGCCCACGCTGAGGCTCATTCCAAGAACGGTCTGAAGGGCAAGGAGGCGCCCGAAACCGCAACGGCAGTTACTGAACCCGCTCAGCCGGATCTGCCCGCCACATCATCAACGTCTTCCGCCATAGCTTCCAAACCGCCAACGTCTGCCTTGCCGGGATCGGGTTCGGGATCGGGTTCGGGATCGGGTTCGGGATTGGGATCCGTAGCGGCAGCAACGGAACATCTTCCAGCTGCAGCTCCACCAGTGCCCAGCAGCAGTAGCAATAGCAGCAGCAGCAGTAGCTCGGTACCCGGATCCGGCGAGAATGTGGTCCAGCTGCTGCCATGGCAGGACATGCCCACTTATTTGCAGTTCAATCCGTACGTGCTCCGGGGATATCGACCCCTGCAGACCTTCAAGGGATGCCTCCTCAGTCTCTTCTACTGGCACAACGAGACCATTAACATACTGACACACGGTGAGTGCCACCTGCTTTTCTGTTCCGCTTCCCCTTCGGCCCACCTGCAGCCAGTGGCTCATTTATCGATCCGGCAGCGTCTCGCTGCCCGTAACAATCACGGTCAAAGCCAATGGAGGCACGTAAATAGATTAGGTCGGCATTTCTAATGAACCTTGACTGAGGTTGGCTTGGACATGCATAAGAAAGTAGTCATTCATAGATAGCAATCCACACCTAAAGGTATGGCAATTTTGAACGCACTCAAAAGACTATTGATACCTCTAATATTTTGAAAGTGATTATTTGTTTGCTGAAAATAAATGTTTGATTTTATTGTTTACTATAGAATCAAGCATTTATTTTCAATACAATAATACACCCCTCCATTACTAAAATGTTGGTTTTGCTTACAAAAGTTTATATTATATTAATAGTAATCAAACGGGATACGATTTTCTATTTTTTTGAAAGCAAAGAGCACGAGCTTTTCAAAAAATATTTTATTTCCAACTCTATTATTTGACTTTATTATATGACAACATAATAACAAAGTTATAAAACAAAATTTGGCCAAACCAAAATTCAGATTGTTATTAAAGGAAGTCTTGGGTTATCCCTTCTAGTAGAGTATGCATTTTTCGCCGGGATTCATGGCGGAGCCGGCTGGACAATTGAACTCTTTCGAGAACTCATCAAAGTTCGATAACGAGCCAATAACGCGGAACTTTCCTGGCATGTGCGAGTCGGTGGATACTTGAAGGGCCTTTACACTTGGGTGTGCATCGCTGCACCAGATCTGAGCAAAGCTGATGAAGAAGATCTGCTTGGCAGAGTACCGCAAGCTGGGCAGTCTTTCCTTGGCCAGATCCTGGCCGCCATTGCTCAGTCCCAGTTGGGACTCGTACCACTTCCGGTACGCGGTGTAGGCCAGACGCATGCCCCCGTTGTCCGCAATGTTCTCCGATTGCGAAGTGGACTCCTTGAGCTGAATGCCATCGTAAACATACCTTCCATACTGCTTTGTGAAACATTCCCTGCGTTTAAAGAAGTTGCTGCTGGACTGCTCGTCCCACCAGTCCTTTGAGTTTCCTTTGGCATCAAACTTTCGTCCACTGTCATCGAATCCATGGATTAACTCATGTCCAATTAGGGAGGCCAAGGTGCCGAACATCACCGCATTGGGATAGACATCGGCCCAAATGTAGAAGGGTTGTAAAAGGGCAACTGGAACCTTGATGATGTTCTCAATCAGGATGTTGGCCGGAGTGTAACTAAGCTGAGAGCCCGCCTCAAATGGTTTGGCCGGCTTATGGAGCGACTCGCGCATCTGTTTTGCGGCAAGAAGGCTCGTCTGTCGCACATTCTCAACGTAGTCGGCACTCTGCAGATTGAGATCCTCGAACTCTTCGGTAAAGTTATGCCCGGCATAGTTGTTAACCTCAAGGTTCATGGCCTGCAGCTTGGCGATGGCCAAATTCCTGGTAGGTCGCTCGATCCAGTCCAGTGCCGGACTCGAATGCAGCGTCTCATTAAAGGTGGCTTTCAATTGACGCCACATGTTATCGATTTCTCTGGAGGACTTCTCGTTGTTGTAGCGACGGTAGAACATGTTGTCCAGGTTCTTGGCAAATACTTTTTTGGTGAGGTCCACGCAGGCCTGTTTCTGCTCCTCCTGATTATCGGCTGGCGTCTCCACAAATTCCCAGACCAGGCGGAAGAACATATAGTTGGCAATAGTGCGCTTTGGTGTACGCTTAATGACCTCGACCAAGTTTTGCTGATAACGTCTGTTGTATTCGTAGATTTCATCAGAAATTCGCTCTCCCATGCTCACATTTATAAGTCGGTCGATGTCCAAAGTGGGGGAATACAGCTTTTGGATTTCCTTCACAGTCACTAGCTCGGCCAACTCACTTATTCCTAGGCCTTCGCTATCGTCCACGAGTCCTTGGGCCAGGTCCACCTCGAAGTCAATTAGTTCCTTGGCCGTCTGTTTAGCCAGATCCACCTTCACGCCCAGGAATCGCTGCAAGGTGCGTTGGATATTATTACGATATTTCTGACGGTATATGGCCGTTGCGTTATCCACGTACATGGACCTCGCCTCAAGAAGGAATTCCTGCTGCCCCAGGTAAATCCGGTTCCTTTGGTTGCTGGCCAAGTCCTTGTTAACTTCAACGCCGAAAATGGGCGCTATTCCATAACGAAAAGACATGCGTGCTGTGGTTCCCAGCCAATCGAAGTCCGCCTCCTGCCAGGAGGAGCCCTCTAGCACCGGCATGGTTCCGAACTCGGCAATCAGCTGCTTTAGCTTTTGGGTGTAGGTGGAGTTGAGCTCCTTGATCCGGAGGCAGGACTCGTAGAAGTGCTTTACCTGAATGTCCTCCGCAGTGTCGTGAGTGTCATGCGCCGTGTTAAGCATCTTCAGGATCTTTCGATTTAGACCCTTGGTCAGAGTTTCGAATACTCCAGTCGTGATCACTTGCATGCTTCGAGCTGAGTTGATCCGTTCGTAGTTGCCGCAGGCAAAGGTGTAGAAGTCACTGCACGGATCGGCCTTCTGGTTCATAAAGCTTTCCATCTCGGCGACCTTGGCCTGTCGCAACAGCTCCCTATTGTAGGGTGTGTCCTGGTTAAGATCACTCTCGCCGGTGGGCTTTGCCCATGCTAAAGCTATAAAAGCGTGGCCTATGAGCCAAATATAGAGAATTTGCATCGCGTTGTGCATCGTTTCAATTGTAAAAATCGACTGGCGGACCGAGTAAATCGGAGATGGCGATCAAGGCAAATCCGATTCTCTGTGCTTGCAAAACAAAATCCGACCCTGGGGTTATCGCGAGCACTCTGATGCACCGCTCTTTTAAAAAAGACTGGAACTTAATCGGTCATTGCTGATTACAAATAGCTGCAAAATGGTTAGCTCTCCACCTCTCTGGGCAATCATTCAATTATACTTGCCAATAATTTATTTAGAGATAGATATTTTTCTAAATATATAAAAGAAAACCAACTATGTATGTTTGAGATGACAAAATTAAGCTTTATTAACACAAACACATTTTTAACTATGAGGCATCAGACGTTGCTAATTTTGGTGTTTCCATAATCTGCTTTCTTAGGGATACTAAGGAATTCCTTAAAATTTGAATTCAAAGAATGTTCAATACAAAGTGAACATATATGAAAGTACACATTTGCTTTTACCAGAGTAAATAAATTGCATAATTATTACAGTCAAGAAAATTAAATAAATGAATTTTAGGTAATTGTTTCTTTGCCATAATCAAAAAACAAAATACTCGAGGTACAAAAGAGAAACGAGTCACAATAAATATATACTTAATGGATTGATAATGTCAATGCCAAGATTGAACCCGCTGAACCCGCTTAGTACGTATGTATTTCGAATTTAAAAAGATAAAAAAAGGTATTAGAGTAATTTTTATTTGCAGGAGGTAGCTAGTATTGGTCAGAAGATTGAAATGTTGTGACGAACGTATTCGATAAATTTAATATTGATTGTCAACTTTCCGTTATATTTAAATGAAAACATTTTTTCTAAAATACATTTTTTAAACTGGCTGTCAATGTGTATATGGTCAAACTTTATTATGTTTAAGTTTAATGAGATTTGTTATATCATAAAACAATTTCAATTCACATATCAAGTACAATATACACTTCTTGCTGAGATTCATGTGGGATCCAGCACGACAGTTGAACTTCATCGAAATTCGGTAGTGTTCCAATAACACGGAGCTCATCGGGTACGTGGGTATCGACGAATACCTGTTGTACCTTCAATTTTGGAAGAATGTGTCTTTGGGTGCAGGTGGGCTTAACTCCACAGGCAGGCCTCGTAAAAGAGCTTCACCGGAATGTATTTTCAGAATCTTTCGATTAGGCTCGTTAGTCAGGGTTTTGAATAGATCAGTTGATGGAATATCTAGGGCTAAAGTTAAGTTAATGCGATTATAGTTGCTACAAAAACTTCGGGTATCTCTCTGGTTTTCGGCGTAGGTGGCAGGAAAATCGGTTTGCAGAAAGTATTATATTTTGGTCAAAAGTGTGCAACGCAGTGAAAGAGACATCTTCGACCCTATAAAGTATATATATTCTTGATCAGGATCGCGACCTGAGTTGAGCACGTCCGTCTGTCTGTTTCTACGCGAACTAATCTCTCAGTTTTAAAGATATTAAATTGAAACTTGGCATACACCCTTCGTTCCTTTGCACGCAGTATATAAGACAGCCGAATATACCCTTGGCACTGTTATATAACTGATTAATCGGAAATGCCATAACTTTGGTGTTTGTAAAGTTAGGAAGTTGTGATTTTCTATGGGTTTTAATTTTGGCCAATCAATCTGACCTACTAAATTTCATTGGGATCAGCCTACTATATCCTATAGCTGATATATATGACTTTTATTTTTGGCCAATCAATTCGACCTACCAAATTTCATAAGGATCGGCCAACTATATCCTATAGCTGCCATATAACTGAACGATCTGAAATGCCATAACTTTGGTGTTTGTAAAGTTAGGAAGATGGGATTTTCTATGGTTTTTATCTTTGGCAAATCAATCCGACTTAACAAACTTCATAGCCCGACTATATCTTTTAGCCGCCATATAATGATAGCCATATTGATCGGAAATGCCACAACTTTGGTGTTTTTAAAGTTAGGAGGTTGGGATTTTTTATGTGTATTAAGAATGCCTCATATGAATAATTTTGGAGAATATAATTTACAGAATATTCTGCAAAGGTAAATCAACTTCGGCTCCACCCGAAGTTAGCTTGTTTTCTTGTTTAATTCTGTGTTATTGGGTGTTTACTGTAAATATGAAATTATCGGAATTAAATGGAAATCGAGATAATAAAACTCCACTCTTGTGGCACAAAAACTTACAATGCAGTTTAGCTTGCAAAATCAAAATCGTTAAAATGTCTTAAGCATTTTTTGCAGTCATCGCACTGAATCGTGAGCTGTTTTTCAATTACGCACTCTAACTTTAGATAGGATCCTAACGACAGTTCAGGTGATAAGGTAGAGCTTTGGATCCGTTCCCTCTTCCATTTGCTCTCTACACTGAAAATAATTTCAATATGAGCATTGTGTATTATCATAAATAAACATACGTTTTTAAATTAAATAAATAAATAACATAATGGTTTTCGTTTCAAAACTAGTTACTAACCCTTATAAATTAAATTGCAATAAAATGAAAAATAAAACAATTAGTTCGGCTATACAAAACATTATAATCGTTAAATTGTTTTAAGCTTGTTTTCAAATATCAAAACTGCGAGTTAAGAATGGGATATTATATATATAAATTTAGGTTAGTTTTAAAAGTAAATTAAAAATTAATCTTTCGAATTTGTTTAAGTGGTTTTAATTTGTTTATTCAAATATTTATTTTACATCTGAACTTTGAAGGTAATAAAGGAATTGGCATGTCGCAAAAGTTTCTTGATATACCGTGTCTCCTGATTTAGACTATCCCCGCCAGTGGGAGCTGCCCAAGAAAGGGCACTGAGCATGTGGCCTATTCGGCAAATGTAAAAAAAATAATAACATTTAAGTTCTAGTGACCGACTGCTTTGACTTAATTAATAAGCTCTAAAACGGCCAAAAATCGAACCCGTGATTATCGCGCGCTATCTCTGCTGTCTCCGACAGCTCTATGATTTGTAATTTTTTTTTTCGAAAGGTATAGTTAAAATACATTATATAAAATTATATTAAAATTGGAAAAAAAAAGTTTTACGTATTTCTAACTAAGTAACAGCTGTATCTATTTATTTATATTTAATGGCCAAATGTGCTCCAAATTACAAAACAACTATTAAAACTGTAAGTTTTATATTACAGCTCCTACTTTTAAAAATGGTACGCCACAGAATATTATTCAAAATTAAGTGTATGATGTTTTATTGAGTGTAACAAGTTTATTTAAGGATGCTGAATTTTACATTAATGACATGATTATTAGTTCTGTATAACTAAGCTTTCCGTCTCTAGTAGATTATGCATTTCTCGCCGGGATTCATGGCGGAGCCGGCTGGACAGTTGAACTCTTTCGAGAACTCATCAAAGTTCGATAACGAACCAATAACGCGGAACTTTCCTGGCACGTGCGAATCGGTGGATACTTGAATGGCCTTTAAATTTGGGTGTGCGTCGTTGCACCAGATCTGAGCAAAGCTGATGAAGAAGATCTGCTTGGCAGAGTACCGCAAGCTGGGCAGTCTTTCCTTGGTCAGATCCTGGCTGCCATTGCTCAGTGCCAGTTGGGACTCGTACCACTTCCGGTACGCGGTGTAGGCCAGACGCATGCCCCCGTTGTCCGCAATGTTCTCCGATTGCGAAGTGGACTCCTTGAGCTGAATGCCATCGTAAACATACCTTCCATACTGCTTTGTGAAACATTCCCTGCGTTTAAAGAAGTTGCTGCTGGACTGCTCGTCCCACCAGTCCTTTGAGTTTCCTTTGGCATCAAACTTTCGTCCACTGTCATCGAATCCATGGATTAACTCATGTCCAATTAGGGAGGCCAAGGTGCCGAACATCACCGCATTGGGATAGACATCGGCCCAAATGTAGAAGGGTTGTAAAAGGGCAACTGGAACCTTGATGATGTTCTCAATCAGGATGTTGGCCGGAGTGTAACTAAGCTGAGAGCCCGCCTCAAATGGTTTGGCCGGCTTATGGAGCGACTCGCGCATCTGTTTTGCGGCAAGAAGGCTCGTCTGTCGCACATTCTCAACGTAGTCGGCACTCTGCAGATTGAGATCCTCGAACTCTTCGGTAAAGTTATGCCCGGCATAGTTGTTCACCTCAAGGTTCATGGCCTGCAGCTTTGCTATGGCCAAATTCCTTGTGGGTCGCTCGATCCAGTCCAGTGCCGGACTCGAATGCAGTGTCTCATTAAAGGTGGCTTTCAATTGACGCCACATGTTGTCGATTTCTCTGGAGGACTTCTCGTTGTTGTAGCGACGGTAGAACATGTTGTCTAGGTTCTTGGCAAATACTTTTTTGGTGAGGTCCACGCAGGCCTGTTTCTGCTTCTCCTGATTGTCTGCTGGCTTCTTTATAAATTCCCAGACCAGGCGGAAGAACATATAGTTCGCTATAGTGCGCTTTGGTGTACGCTTAATGACCTCGACCAGGTTATTCTGATAACGTTTGTTGTATTCGTAGATTTCATCAGAAACTCGCTCTCCAACGCTCACATTTATAAGTCGTTCGATGTCCAAAGTGGGGAAATACAGCTTTTGGATTTCCTTCACAGTCACCAGCTCGGCCAACTCACTTATTTCTAGTCCTTCGCTTTCGTCCACGAGTCCTTGGGCCAGGTCCACCTCGAAGTCCATTAGTTCCTTAGCCGTCTGTTTAGCGAGATCCACCTTCACGCCCAGGAATCGCTGCAAGGTGCGTTGGATATTATTACGATATTTCTGACGGTATATGGCCGTTGCGTTATCCACGTACATGGACCTCGCCTCAAGCGGAAAGGTCTGCTGCCCCAGGTAAATCCGGTTCCTTTGGTTGCTGGCCAAGTCCTTGTTAACTTCAACGCCCAGAATGGGCGCTATTCCATAACGAAAAGACATACGTGCTGTGGTCCCCAGCCAATCGAAGTCCGCCTCCTGCCAGGAGGAGCCCTCTAGCACCGGCATCGTTCCGAACTCGGCAATCAGCTGCTTTAGCTTTTGGGTGTAGGTGGAGTTGAGCTCCTTGATCCGCAGGCAAGACTCGTAGAAGTGCTTTACCTGAATGTCCTGTGGAGTGTCACGGGTGTCATGCGCTGTGTTGAGCATTTGCAGGATCTTTCGATTTAGACCGTTGGTCAGGGAGTCGAATATGCCAGTGGTTAGTACACTTAAGGCTAATGCTGAATTAATGCGATTATAGTTGCCACAAGCAAACGAGTAAAAGTCATTGCACGGATCGACCTTTTGGTCCATGAAGCTCTCTATCTCGGCAACTTTGGCTTGTCGCAGAATTTCTTTGATGTACGGGGTGTTCTGGTTGATTATCGATGCTTGGGGCTGCCCAGGAAAGAGCAATAAACACGTGGAATACAACGCAATTATAAAGAAGTTTCATCGCGAAGTGTTCCCTTTCAATCTAAATAATCGACTAAACAGATCCGTTCTTCTGTTGACGAAAATCAACTTCGGGTATTTCTCTGCTTCTCAGCGTAGAGGTGGCAGGAAAATCGGTTTAATTTAATGTTTTCTACATAAGAGTTTAATTGCAATAACTTAAACAATGATTACACAATTACCCACACCGCTCACTGTTGGCTCCGATATTTTTTATTTTGTTATTCTGTTGGATTGTGTGTTTATTAGACAGTAAATATAAATGATCATACTTTAATGCAAATCGAGATATTAAAAAACCACTGATGTGAAACACAAACTTAGAATGCAGTTTAGCTTGCAAAATCCTTATTGGTCAGTATCTACTTTTTACTTAATTCAAATTAAATTGCAATAGAATGCACTACACTAACTACTAGAAACGTTAAAATGTCCTAAGCATTTTTGGCAGTCATCGCACTGAAACGTGAGCTGTTTTTCAATCACGCACTCGCCTCTAACTTTAGGTAGGATTATGAACCCAACAACAGTTTGGGTGATAAGGTAGTGCTTTGGATCCGTTCCCTCTTCCATTTGCTCTCTACACTGAAAATAATTTCAATATGGGCATTGTGTATTATCGTAAGTAAATATAAGTTGTGAAATTAAATAAAAAAATGTCATAATAGTTTTTGTTTCAAAACTAGTTACTAAACCTTATAAACCTTATGCAGTAAAATGCAAAATTAAAACAATTAATATAGCCGAATTAACTAAACAAAATATATACTTTTATTTAAGTTAATTTTTAAAGTAAGTTAAAAATTATACTTTCTAAAAAGAATTTTTTTTACATATGTAGTTTGAAGGTAATTAGGGAATTACGATATTAAATGGTGGATTAAAAGTGCTTGAAATATATCGTTAACATGACACATTAAATATGTTAGTAATGAAATGAATTAAAAGTTGGTTATTTAAAAAGTTAAAATTATGGAAAAGAGGACCTTACCAATTTATAATTAAACATTCAATTTATCATGAAAGGTCTTTTTTTGCGGTGTGGCTTATTCTCAAACTTAGTCCCTGAGTGTAAATGCGGAAGTGCGTCGAGCTGCCCGTTCAGCCGCGGAGCGTTCGGGGTCACCTGCTCCCGGGTCAGCGTCCAATGACATCCGCATCCAGGCCCAGGAGCTGTTAAACCCGCAGAACGACGACAGCGCCTATTTGGCGATGCGCAGCTACATATATGCAGCCGGATGTGGAAGTCTGAGGCAATTTTTACGACTATAGATGCGAAATTGGCCCCGGATCAATCAGGTCAATGGTTCGAGCAGCTGCTCTTCCGAAAAACACTGATTATCTGAATCCATCTGGGCGATCATACAATTTACAGTAGATATTATGTTAGTACGAAATTCACCTTGTCAATAATTTATTTCGAGATAGATATTCTTTTGAATAATAGATTTTAAAAAACTCACAACATCTGTTTGAGATCACACAATTAAGCTTTATTAACATAAATACATTAAAACCTATATTGAGGTATTAGAAATGTTGACCCCGAAACACGATTAAGAACTTTACATAGAGACTTTATTTTATAAATTGTGCATATACATATAAACATTTGCTTTTACCGGAGTATATTGTTTAGTTATTATTCAGGAAAATTGAATTAATGATGCCGGTAGTTTATTTCTCTAATAACCCAATATACTCAAAGTTCAAAAGCGAAACGGGACACATAAAATATATACTAATTTAGAAATTGTACATTGCGCATTTTAAAAGCATATTTAACAACAACAAGAAAGGAAAGCTAACTTCGGGCGGAGCCGAAGTTGATATACCCTTGCAGAATATTCTGTAAATAATATTCTCCAAAATTATTCATATGATGCATTCTTAATACAAATAAAAATCCCAACTTCCTAACTTTAAAAACACCAAAGTTATGGCAATTTCAATCGTTCAGTTATATGGCAGCTATAGGATATAGTCGGCCGATCCCTATAAAATTTGGTAGGTCGGATTGATTGGCCAAATATAAAACCCACAGAAAATCCCAACTTCCTAACTCTAAAAACACCAAAGTTATGGTATTTCCTATCGTTATATGGGACCTATAGGATATAGTCGGTCGATCCTTATGAAATTTGGTAGGTCGAATTGATTGGCCAAATAAAGAAGCCATAGAAAATCCCAACTTCCTAACTTTACAAACAGCAGAGTTATGGCATTTCCTATCGTTCAGTTATATGGCAGCTATAGGATATAGTCGGCCGATCCCGGCCGTTCCGACTTATATACTGCGTGCAAAGGAAAGAAGGGTGTGTGCAAAGTTTCAATTCGATAGCTTTAAAACTGAGAGACTAGTTCGCGTAGAAACAGACAGACGGACAGACGGACAGACGGACAGACGGACATGGCTATATCAACTCAGGAGGTGATCCTGATCAAGAATATATATACTTTATAGGGTCGGAGATGTCTCCTTCACTGCGTTGCACACTTTTGACCAAAATTATAATACCCTCTGCAAGGGTATACAAATATTTGGATATAAACAAAGTATATTAAAGTAATGATTTCAATTCTCAAGGAGTACTTAATATTGGTCAGAAGGTTGAAATGTTGTGACGAACATATTTTATATATTTCATATAGAATTGAATGTCAACTATCCATTCAATTTAAGCATTTGAACAAAATTGTGTTATAACAAAACTTGCTGTTAATGAGTTAATATTCAAACTTTATTATATTTAAGTTAAGTGAGCTATATCATGAAACAATTTCAAAAACATTTTAGAACTCAAACCATTTTATCTATCTAGTAAAGAATACACTTATTGGTGGGATTCATTTGTGATCCAGCACTGCAGTTGAACTCCTTGGAGAATTCATCGAAATTCGATAGTGTTCCAATAACGCGGAGCTCCTCCGGTACGTGGGTATCGACGAATAACTGTTGTACCTTCAATTTTGGAAGAATGTCGTTGCAAAAAGACTGGGCAAAACTTATGAAAAATATCTGATTGGCTGTGTACTGCAGGTTGGGTAAACTTTCATTGGCCAGATCCTGGCTGCCATTGCTCAGTCCCAGATGGGACTCGTACCACTTCCGGTACGCGGTGTAGGCCAGACGCATGCCCCCGTTGTCCGCAATGTTCTCCGATTGCGAAGTAGACTCCTTGAGCTGAATGCCATCGTAAACATACCTTCCATACTGCTTTGTGAAGCATTCCCTGCGTTTCAAGAAGTTGCTGCTGGACTGTTCGTCCCACCAGTCATTTGAGTTTCCTTTGGCATCATACTTTCTTCCACGATCGTCGAACCCATGGATTAACTCATGTCCAATTATGGAGGCCAAGCTACCGAACAACACCGCTTTAGGATAGACATCGCCCCAAATATAAAAGGGCTGCAGGAAGGCCACCGGCATTTTGATAGCATTCTCAGTTAATATGTAGGCTGGCGTGAAGCTGAGTTCCTCGTCCTGCAGCGGCGGTTGGTCCGCCTTGTGAAGCAACTCGAGCATTCGCCTAGCGTTTTCCATCTTGATCTGACGAACATTCTCAACGTAGTCGGAACTTTGCAGATTAAGATCCTCGAACTCTTCGGTAAAGTTATCCCCGGCATAGTTGTTCACCTCCAGGTTCATTACCTGCAGCTTGGCGATGGCCAAATTCCTTGTGGGTTGCTCAATCCAGTCCAGTGCCGGACTCGAATGCAGTGTCTCATTAAAGGTGACTTTCAATTGCTGCCACATGTTGTCGATTTCTCTGGAGGTCTTGTCGTTGTTGTAGCGACGGTAGAACATATTGTCTAGGTTCCTGGAAAAGTACTTCCTCGTGATGTCCAAGCATTCCCTTTTCTGCTCCTTCGTCTTGTCGGCTGGCATCTCTATAAATTCCCAGACCATGCGGAAAAACACATAGTTGGCTATAGTACGCTTTGGTGTGCGCTTAATGACTTTGACAAGGTTTTGCTGATAGCGTTTGTTGTATTCGTAGATAGTGTTAAAGGGCATCTCTCCAATACTCTCAAAGATTAATTTTTGGATGTCCAAGTCGGGTTCATACCGCTCGTGCATCTGGGCCACGGTCAGTCGCTCGGCCAAGTCACCAAAGTCTAGGTCTTCCGTATCGTCCACCAAACCTCTTGCTAGATCCACCTCGAAGTCGACCAGCTCCCTGGCTGTCTGATTCGCCAGTTCCCTTTTCAGACCCAAAAATCGCTGAAGAATGAATTGGATTTTGTCTCGATGAATGTCACGGTATATGGACGTTGCGTTTTCCACGTACAAAGACTTCCCTTCAAGCAAAAGGCTCTGCTCCCCCACGTAGATCATATTTTCCTTATTGCTAGCAAAGTCCGTGTAAACCTCTGCACCGAAAATTGGCCTTATTCCGTAGCGGAACGAGATGCGTGCTGTGGTCCCCAGCCAGTCGAAGTCCGCCTCCTGCCAGGAGGAGCCCTCTAGCACCGGCATCTTTCCGAACTCGGCGATCAGCTGCTTCAGCTTTTGGGTGTAGGTGGAGTTGAGCTCCTTGATCCGCAGGCAGGACTCGTAGAAGTGCTTCACCTTAATGTCCTCTGAAGTGTCGTGAGTATCGTTAACAGTGTTGAGCATCTTTAAAATCTTGCGATCCCGGCCTTTGATCAAACTATAAAACAGTCCAGTCGCACTTACTTTCAGGTTTGAAGCAGAGTTGATGCGACTATAATTGCCACAGGCAAAAGAGTAAAAGTCGTTGCAGGGATCAGCCTTTTCATTCATAAAGCTCTCTATCTCGGCGGCCTTGGCTTGTCGCAAAAGTTGCTTTATGTACGGTGTGTCCTGGTTGAGAGTATCTACGCCGGTGGCGGCTGCCCAGGAAACGGCACTGAGCACTTGGCCTATGAGGCAAATGTAAAAAACTAATATCATCGTGTTGTACTTCGTTTGAATTCCACTGACCGACTGCCATGTCCAAATAAATGAGCTCCAAATCTACCAAAAAATCGGAAGGCGAAACGGGGTTATCGCACGCCGTATCTGCAGTCACCGACCTCTAAATAATTTGTAGATTTGTTTCCAAAGGGTACAATTAGAGTAACTAAAAAATACAACAAATATTGAAATTGGAAAAAAATTGCATTTGTGCACTTGCACGACTGCATAAATATAGTGATAAACTCTTTCAAACATCGTGGTACATTTTGTTTTACCATTTCTGTATTGTGTATTTATTTGTTACAAATTTTAGAAGAATTTAGAAGAGTTTGGAACTTGAATTAGAAAATCAAATACGTTTGACTTTTCATATTTTAGCACTGCAATTTTATAAAATTGAAATTGAAAATTGAAAGCTAGATAATTAATTATTTTAAATGTAGTTAATTATAAAGAAAGTCGACTTGTTTTTACGTTTTTCTAACAAAAGAACGAGTGTGTATATTTTGGTTTAACTTGAAAACTTAGAAACTATTAAAACTGTAATACTACTATTACAACTACTTCTTTTAAAAACGGTACACCAAAGAAGATTTATTGAGTGTATTCAGTTTATTAAGGGATGTTGAATTTTACTTTAATAACATGATTATTAGTTCTGTTAGCCCTCAAACCCTCCGTCTCTAGTAGATTACACATTTTATCGCAGGATTCATGGTTGAGCCGGCTGGACAGTTGAACTCTTTCGAGAACTCATCAAAGTTCGATAACGAGCCAATAACGCGGAACTTTCCTGGCATGTGCGAGTCGGTGGATACTTGAAGGGCCTTTACACTTGGGTGTGCATCGTTGCACCAGATCTGAGCAAAGCTGATGAAGAAGATCTGCTTGGCAGAGTACCGCAAGCTGGGCAGTCTTTCCTTGGTCAGATCCTGGCTGCCATTGCTCAGTGCCAGTTGGGACTCGTACCACTTCCGGTACGCGGTGTAGGCCAGACGCATGCCCCCGTTGTCCGCAATGTTCTCCGATTGCGAAGTGGACTCCTTGAGCTGAATGCCATCGTAAACATACCTTCCATACTGCTTTGTGAAACATTCCCTGCGTTTAAAGAAGTTGCTGCTGGACTGCTCGTCCCACCAGTCCTTTGAGTTTCCTTTGGCATCAAACTTTCGTCCACTGTCATCGAATCCATGGATTAACTCATGTCCAATTAGGGAGGCCAAGGTGCCGAACATCACCGCATTGGGATAGACATCGGCCCAAATGTAGAAGGGTTGTAAAAGGGCAACTGGAACCTTGATGATGTTCTCAATCAGGATGTTGGCCGGAGTGTAACTAAGCTGAGAGCCCGCCTCAAATGGTTTGGCCGGCTTATGGAGCGACTCGCGCTTCTGTTTTGCGGCAAGACTGATCCTCTGTCGCACATTCTCAACGTAGTCCGCACTCTGCAGATTAAGATCAACGAACTCTTCGGTAAAGTTAACATCGGCATAGTTGTTCACCTCCAGCTTCATGGTCTGCAGCTTTGCTATGGCCAAATTCCTTGTGGGTCGTTCGATCCAGTCCAGTGCCGGACTCGAATGCAGCGTCTCATTAAAGGTGGCTTTCAATTGACGCCACATGTTATCGATTTCTCTGGAGGACTTCTCGTTGTTGTAGCGACGGTAGAACATGTTGTCTAGGTTCTTGGCAAATACTTTTTTGGTGAGGTCCACGCAGGCCTGTTTCTGCTCCTCCTGATTATCGGCTGGCTTCTCTATAAATTCCCAGACCAGGCGGAAGAACATATAGTTGGCAATAGTGCGCTTTGGTGTACGCTTAATGACCTCGACCAAGTTTTGCTGATAACGTCTGTTGTATTCGTAGATTTCATCAGAAATTCGCTCTCCCATGCTCACATTTATAAGTCGGTCGATGTCCAAAGTGGGGGAATACCGCTTTTGGATCTCCTTCACAGTCACCAGCTCGGCCAACTCACTTAATCCTAGTCCTTCGCTATCGTCCACGAGTCCTTGGGCCAGGTCCACCTCGAAGTCCATTAGTTCCTTAGCCGTCTGTTTAGCCAAATCCATCTTCACGCCCAGGAATCGCTGCAAGGTGCGTTGTATATTATTACGATATTTCTGACGGTATATGGCCGTTGCGTTATCCACGTACATGGACCTCGCCTCAAGCGGGAAATCCTGCTGCCCCAGGTATATCCGGTTCCTTTGGTTGCTGGCTATGTCCTTCGTAACTTCAACGCCCAGAATGGGCGCTATTCCATAACGAAAAGACATACGTGCTGTGGTCCCCAGCCAATCGAAGTCCGCCTCCTGCCAGGAGGAGCCCTCTAGCACCGGCATGGTTCCGAACTCGGCAATCAGCTGCTTTAGCTTTTGGGTGTAGGTGGAGTTGAGCTCCTTGATCCGCAGGCAAGACTCGTAGAAGTGCTTTACCTGAATGTCCTCCGCAGTGTCGTGAGTGTCATGCGCCGTGTTAAGCATCTTCAGGATCTTTCGATTTAGACCCTTGGTCAGGGTTTCGAATAGACCAGTTGTTTGTACACTTAAGGCTAATGCTGAGTTAATGCGATTATAGTTGCCACAGGCAAACGAGTAAAAGTCATTGCACGGATCGACCTTTTGGTCCATGAAGCTCTCTATCTCGGCAACTTTGGCTTGTCGCAGAAGTTCCTTGATGTACGAGGTGTTCCGGTTGAGATCATTCTCGATGCTCGGAGCTGCCCAGGATAGAATAATAAACACGTGGAATACAACGCAAATATAGAGAAGTTTCATCGCGAAGTGTTTCCTTCCAATCTAAATAATCGACTAAGCTAATCCGTTCTTTTGTTGACGAAAATCAACTTCGGGTATTTCTCTGGTTTTCGGCGTAGAGGTGGCAGGAAAATCGGTTTAATTCAACTAACTTACACAATGATTTCCAACACCGCTCACTATTGGACATAATATTTTTTGTATTTTGTTATTCTGTGTTTTTGGGTGTTTACTAGACAGTAAATGTGAAATGATCAGAATTAAATGCAGATCGAGATAATAAAACTCCACTCTTATGAAACAAAAACTTAGAATGCAGTTTAGCTTTCAAAATCACTATTGCCCATTATCAACTTTTTACTTAACTCAAATTAAATTGCAATAAAATGCAAAGTAAAACAATTAATTCGGCTATACTAACTACTAGAAACGTTAAAATGACTGACCATTTTTTGCAGTCATCGCACTAAAACGTGAGCTGTTTTTCAATCACGCACTCGCCTCTAACTTTGGGTAGAATTATGAACCCAACGACAGTTCGGGTGATAAGGTAGAGCTTTGGATCCGTTCCCTCTTCCATTCTCGCTCTACATTGAAAATAATTTCAATATGAGCATTTTGTATTATATTGAGTTATATATGTTTAAAATAAACCAAAAATCAGTCTATCAATTATGTTTAAGTAGTTGTAAATTTTTTATACAAACTAATGCCCTTACTTGTGATTTTGGAGAGCAGCTAGTAGTCGAAGGCCACACACCTAACACTTTACCCTCCATATTAGTCTTAGTTTTGTAAACTTTAATTTCATCTTTAATAAATAAACAAAAAAGAGATTGAATTTGAAGAGGATGAAATATATCGTCAACTTAAAAGTGTTACTAATAAAATTAATTAAAAGTTTTGTATTTAAAAAGGTAAAGTAATGATAAAATGATAATATATAATAACCTTACTATTTTTTTTGCTGTGTGGCTTAATCTTAAACTCAGTCCCTGAGTGTAGATGCGGAAGTGCGTCGCGCTGCCCGTTCAGTCGCTCTCGGAGTGTTCGCCATGGAGAACTTTGGTGTCGCATTGGCGCTGCTGCTTCTGTTGGCGGGGAGTGGTGGAGGTCATCTGCTCCCGGGTCTGCCGTCCATTGACCTCCGCATCCAGGCCCAGGAGCAGTTGATATCGCAGAGCAACGACAGCGTCTATTTGCAGCGATTAATGCGTCTGGCGAAATCCGCTGAGATGCGCAGCTATATGCAGCCGGATGTAGAGCCCTGCGGCAATTTCTACGACTATAGCTGCGGAAATTGGCCCCAGATCAATCCGGCCAATGATGCACATCCGTGGGAGACCAACTTCGAGCACCTGCTGGTCAAGGCCTATCGCCATAAACAGCAGCGTCTGATGGAGCAACCGGCGAATGAGGAAACGGATGAGGTGGCTGTGCTACGGCTCAAACAGTTTTATGCCAGCTGCCTGATGTTCCGGCAAACGCCAGATGATCTCTATCGACGTCACTTGCAGGAAATTGTGGCGGAGTTCGGCCGAATGCCGGTCCTGAGTCTCACGGGCCAGGAATGGCCAGCTGATGAGTTCGATTGGCTAAGCACCGTGGCCCGGATCAAGAAAAAGTACGGCTTTGACATCGTTTTGCTTTTTCAGTCTTCTGCCGCTCGCATCTACGTGGGTCAGCCAAAGCAGATCCTTCCGGTGGCCAATAGACAAGCCGTAGCTGATGCGACAGCCCATCAACTCCAGCACCATTTGGGCGTGAATCCCGAGCTGGCCAAGACGATGGCCCGGGAAATCACAGATTTGGAGCAACGCATTGCCAGCATTATGCTTGATCGTCGAGTTGGTGTTCTGTCCCATTTGCGCACCGCCAATGAGACGGATACATATCATTTTAAAACCGGCAATTTGACACATTATGTGGAAACAGTCCTTGACCGGAAATTGAAATTTAACGAAACTCTCTACGAACATGTGCCCAGCTACCTAAGCGCTTTGGTTGACTTGATAACGGAGACACCACCCGAAGTGCTGGCCAACTACATTTTCAATGAGCTACTGAAGCACTTTTACTACGAGCGAGCGGGTTCCGTTGTGAAGCAATGTGTGAGCCGGGTTAGAGATCTTTTTCCTGACCTCCTCGATAACATGGTGTTTAACCAGTATGGAGATGAAGCTACGCTAAGTGACATCGAGGCCGTCTGGCAGCACATCCAGCAGAGCTTTCGAGGTGTACTGCAAAACTCATCAGCCGACTGGTTATCTTTGGAGACCCGAGAACAACTGCTGGAGCAGTTAAATATCACCAGTCTAGTGATCAATGGATACACCGGTATTAACTTCACGGAGCGGTATGAAGGACTGCAGCTTAAGCCCCGGGATTATCTGCACAATTTGAGGAGCATACTCAGCTATCAAAGCTTGAGTGCCAAAGCGAAGACTCAAACAGCAGCTGCGTATGATCCTGTGGGAAAACGAGTCCTGCTGCCGGTAGCGCTGCTCCAGCCGAACTTCCTATGGTCCCGCTTCTATCCAAAAGCCGTGCGTTATGGTAGCCTGGGCACCCTGCTCGCCCAACAACTGGCGCACAGTCTGGAAGATGCCTCCAAGTGGGATGCCAAGTCGTTTGCCGAGTACGCCAAGCGAAAGGCCTGCTTCAAGAAGCAATACGGTCGCCTGCGACTCAATGGACACTATTTGCCGGAGAGCGATCTGCAGGCGGAGAACATAGCCGACAATCTGGCCATCCAGGTTGCCTACCACGCCTACAGAAGTTACCTAGGCACACTAGATCCATCCTTCTTGGGCTCAGAGTCACTGCCACAACTTAACCTTAGCTCTCGAAGACTGTTCTTTCTCAGTTTTGGGCAGCTGTGGTGCAACGATGCCAACGAGCAGTTCCGGGACAAGCAATCCCTGCTCCAATTGCGGACCCCCAATGCCCTCCGGCTGCAGGGAGCCCTGTCCAACTTCAGGGCCTTTGCACGGGACTTTAACTGCGCACGCGGAAGCCTGATGACCCTGCCCGAGAAGTGTCAACTATTTGCCATAAGCCTGGATTAGTTAAGACCGGAAGTAATCTCAATATTACCTTGTTAAATATGATAAAGTAATAAAAAAAAAGAAATTGAACCTACAAATGAGCCAAATCCCGATTTATTATACCCGTTACTCGTAGAGTAAAAGGGTATATTGTATTCGTGCAAAAGTATGTAACAGCTAGAAGGAAGCGTTTCCGACCCTATAAAGTATATATATTCTTGTTCAGGATCACTAGCCGAGTCGATCTAGCCATGTCCGTCTGTCCGTCTGTCTGTCCGTCTGTCTGTCTGTCTGTCCGTATGAACGCTGAGATCTCGGAAACTATAAAAGCTAGAAGATTGGCATTTTGCATGCAGATTCTAAGAGTTCCTACGCAGCGCAAGTTTGTTTCAAAAAGGTGCCACGCCCCCTTTAACGCCCACAATCGCTTATATACGATTTTAAAAATTTAAATATTTCGGAAAAGTAAAAATGCAGTTTTATTGTGTTTATCAATACCTATCGAAATGTAGAAGAAATTTTTCAAATCGGACCATTCGTTTAAAAGTTATGCGTGATCAAAGTTTCTATCTCAATCTCCCTCGCACTCCCTTTACCTGAGTAACGGGTATCTGATAGTCGGGGCACCCGACTATAGCGTTCTCTCTTGTTTTTAATTTGTAAGCCGCAAACGAAAGTATTTACTTCTCTAGCAAAAGCGTTCAAATCAGTAAACAATACCTATACGACAATGAAAAATACGTATATTCTCTCACTGATAATGCCTTTTTGATGACAATTTTACAAAACACTTCTCTCTTTTGCACAAATAAATTATATTACGAAAACCGAATCAATAGAGAATTTATGTTTCAAATAATTTCATGCTGATTTATTGGCACCATACTTCACCTATAGTTACAAATTCAATTGTATATTTTTCGGAATAGAAACTCTCATTATTGTTCAACCTAATCAAATTTATTTAAATTAAAACTTATAAGTCGAGTTTACAAGATTTAAGTTAAGGTAGAGAGTTCTTCAGTACATTGCACACTTGTACTCCGGATCCATAGGCGCCGACTGGGAGCAGTTGAAGACCCATGAGAACTCTTGGAAGTTGGACAGCGAACCAATTACTCGGTACTTGTTTGGTGCGTGGGTGTCGTTCTTAGCTAACGAAGTCTTGATGAGCGACTGGACATCATCGCACCACAACTGGGCGTATCCCACGAAGAACAGCTGGCGGCCATTAAAGGACAAACCCTCCATGGTCTCTCTTTGACGCACTTCCTCCGTCTGCTTTCCCAGCCAGAGCTGATAGGCGGCATAGGCCAATTTAATGCCTCCATTATCTGCGATGTTTTCCGACTGCTCTTCGCTGTCCGGCAGTGGCAATCCGTCGTATTTGTATTGGTGATACTGTGCCTGAAAGCACTTGCGCCGCTCATCGAACTCATAGCGCGACTTGGTGTCCCACCACGGTGCCAGGTTACCAGCAGCATCGTATTTTATTCCACTGTCATCGAAGCCGTGAAGCATCTCGTGGGCGAGCAGGTGGCCCAAAGTGGCATATTTAAGGGCCTCCGGGTACTGGTCCCCCCACAAATATCGGGGCTGCAGCAGAGCCACCGGTATCGTTATGCTGTTCTTCAGAAAGTCATAGGAGGGTGTAAAGCCAAGTTCGTCCGTCGGTTCCAAAGAGCGAGGTGGCTCGTTGATTTGCGATGCAAGCCTCCTGCTCTTGGCAATGAGCAACTTCTGAACGTTCGTCACATAGTTAGTTCGATCAATAGTCACCGCACCAAAAAGCTCCTCGAAGTTCTCCGAGTCGTAGGAGTTTATGTGCACCTGCATGCGATCTAACTTCTCGATGGCCAGCGTTCTGGTGGCATTAGATATCCAATCAAATTTGTCGCCCATAAGCTGCTGCCGGAAGAGTCCTCTGATCTGCTCCCAGATATTGATAACTTCCGACTCTGCGGCCACGCTGCGGTATCTCTCGTATACTGCATGTTCGGCAAGCTGAACAAAATACTTTTTAGTGCTTTCGGTGCACCATGTGGACATGTCGCCGGATTTGGCGTCTATCAGATACTCCTCAAGCAAAATCCACATAATAAAGTTTGCCTGTGTAGCCAACGGTGTGCTGCGCATTGTGAGAAGCACATTGCCGAGAAACTTTTCATCACAAATGTATAGGGTCTCCGGGATGTTTTCCTCGCCGAGAATCAGACTCAGAAATTCAGTGAAGTTCAGGTGGTCGCTATACTTCTCTTGAAGATCGGCCAGCGAGTAGAGGGAGATGTTTTCATCCCAAGACCCTGTGCCCTGGTCACAGCTTGCCAGGCTTTTTGCCAAATCGCCAAGCTGCTGGGCAGTTTGCCTCGCCACGGATGCACTTAGACCGAAGTATTGCTGCAGATCACTGGCAGTGCTACTCGGATTTGCCGTTGCACTTAGGTATACGCGATTTATCGAATTGTTTCGCACATCCGGCATTATTTCCAAGGCCAGTATGATTTGTTTACCGTATTTTTGCTGAATCTGGGCCACCATTCGCCACCAGCTGAAATCGGAGGAGTTCCATTGGGCACCAACCAAAGCAGGCAGTTCTCCGTACTCCTGGATAACGTTCTCCAGAGCCAGCTTGTAGTGGACATCATCGCGATGCACCAAATTACAGGACTGATAGAAGCGCTGCATCTTTTTCTCCAGCTCGTTTTTCAGCTCGTTGGATCGCAGCAAGCGCAACAAGCGCCGGTCAAATCCTTTTGATATTAGTTTGAACATGTTTGTTTTGATGTTACCTAATAGGTGGGCTGGATTATGGCGATGCCAGTTCCCGCAGGCATGGGTGTAGAAGTCATCGCAGGGTGATATCTCCGGTCTCATCATGGTCTTCATGTTGGCCACTTTCGCTTGTTGGATGATTCGCTTGGCGTACTCCGAGGTCAAGTCATCGGCAAAAGGGTTGTCCATATCCGATGGCTTGGCCATTGAAGGAACTATTGCCACAAACAGACAGATCCACAGAACCCGACTCGTCATGATCAAACGCTAAATTCAACTAATTTTCGATTGCTCCCGATCTGTGACGGCCACCTTATCAGCTGGACTTGTTTATACAATGTCTAGAGTACTGGGGTAGGTCAAATTGTTATCTCCAGCCGGCTCTAATACGATTTTTGCTAGTCTGGTACAGTGGGTATTAAAAGAGTTATGTTCTGTACCAATCAAATAATTAAATTATTCTGATATTATTATTCTAATTAATATATATTCAAGTTTAGATAACACTTTTTAAGGCAATGGATCAACTATTTCATTATTTCAATAATAATGTCGTTATAATACCCTGGCAGAGGGTATTATAATTTCAGTCAAGTCAAGTCAGTTTGCATCACCAGGAGAGTCGATCTAGCTATGCCCGTCTGTCCGTCCGTCCGTTTACGCAAACTAGTCCCTTAGTTTTAAAGCTATCTGCTTAAAACGTTCCCAAAAGTTGTATTTCTATAGCAGGTAGTATATAAGTCGGAACGAGCCGGATCGGCCGACTATATCGTATAATTTTTTTTTTCTTTGGCGCAAAATCGACATAGCTTCATTATTTTAAGTAATATAGGCATAGAAATCGAAATGTAGACGATTTGTAATAACTGCAAGAATATATAAATTTCGGCTTACCGAAGATTGCTTCCTCTCTTGTTTTAAAAAAAAAAATTTGTAAAGGCCAAATACATAGGTCTCGCATTTTACATAGTTTACTGTAAATATAAAATGTTTCCTATACTACCGCTCCCAGCCATCTGATTATCGAAAAATAAAGATTTGCAATATTTAAATTAATATTGAGCAGATGCCAAAAAAACTCTCTTTTGAATTTTCATTAGTATTTGTTTATTTTACTCCCTATTGACAGTAAAATTGGTTTGGCTTAAAGAGACCTCAAGCTTTATAATTTTGGCATATGAATTGAAGTTCGACTATTCGCTATTTAATAATACATTGTATTTATAGTTTAATGAACGTAGAGAAAGTTATAGTGCTGCACATTTTTTTCTGTCTATTCAACTATAAATATAATGACTTTAGGTGTCTGTCTCTTAGTAATTAATCATCTAACTTACCATTGTATTACCATTTCTCCTTATTGGTTAATTATATTTTTAGAAAGATCCAAACAAGTAGCTGGCATAAGCCAAACTAATATTGTTTTCCCTGCTATCTTAGCCATACCCATCTTCTACATCCTGGCAATTGTGCCAGGACTGATGCCCTGGGACAGTGGTTACAAGTTTCTGTCGTTCTGTCACGTCTTCGGATCGGTGGCCCCCTGGTGCGGCAGCTTCGTCTATCACCTGTTCATGAACATCGAGAAGGGCGAGAACGTCTACTATACGCTGCTCAAGCTGGACATGGTCGGCATCTGGGTGAGCCAGAGCTTCGGTGAGTACTATCGCGATAGTTGTTTATGCCCCAATGAAACGCAAGCGCTGCTCGGAAGCGGAACTATTTAATTCAATATAACATACACACACATCGCGTAATCAACTAGATAAGACCAATCTCAATACATTAAGCATCTGGTGGGGGGATTCATCTTGGTGTCGTTACTGCACTGGAAGGTCTCGGCGAAGGCTGCGGTGTTGGCCAGCATGGCAAAGACTCGGGACTCGTTCGGAGAATGGACACTATTCCGGATGAATGCTGGTCGCCTTTCGGGCCAAATATCGCAGCACATTGATTGGGCCACGCTCAGGTAGAAAAGCTGCTCCGGAGACTGCGACATATGCGGTAGGCTTTCCGTATCCTGGGTTTTCAATTGCTCCAGCCACTTACTGTACGACGCTTGCGCAACGCGAATGCCTATATTATCTGCTATATTCTCGCCCTGCGACTCCAACTTGGGCAACCGCATGTTGCTGTACCGCATCTTATCGAACTGATTAACCAGGCAATTCTTCGCGGATTCAAAGCCCATCTTGGACTGGTTGCTCCAGAACTCTTTCAAGTTACCCTTACTGTCGAAGAGACGGCTTAGATCGTCGAATCCGTGGGCCATTTCATGACCTAGGAACAAACCCAGGGTGCCATACTTGAGAGCAGCCGGATAAACGTCGTCCCAGAAATAGCGGTGCTGCATAAAGCTGGCTGGTAGAACTACCAGATTCATTTCAGTAATGTAGAATGGGGACTGGATCACGCCATCGTAATAGTTTATTTTTCTGGATTCCTCCATCAAATCCGCACGGAGATTGCTCGCCTGCACCTCCAGCAGGCGTTGCACATTGCCATAGTAGTCGGCTGAGCTGACCACCAGATCACCATACCGTTCCTCAAAGTCCACTGCCTGACCGCCTGCAATCTCGAAGGTCATGCCCCTGAGTTTTTCCAGTAGTTCCAAACGCGTCGGTTCGTCAAGCCATTCGAGTTCTGGGGAAGTTAGCATCTCCTTGAATGAGGCCTTCAGTTCGACCCACAGAGTCACCAACTCGTTGGCTATGTGGGGACTCTGCTGCTCCAGGGAATGGTACACCATGTGATCCATCACATCTGGAAAGAGCTCGGTCATCCGTTGGGCACAAATCTGCTCCTGCTGACCATCACTCGCTTGGATCTCAAAGTCGGTTAACAGAGTGGACAGCATGTAGTTGGCCAGCACATAATTGGGAGTGCTTAACAGAATCTTCTTCACCTGGAAAAGGAAGCTGGGCACATTCTCGTAAACGGGGAGATTGTAATCATGACCCAACCAGGAGGTAACAAAGCGAGTCAGATTGAGAATAGGTCCGTGGGGATCGCTCATGTTGGACAGCATGGTCAGACGGTTCTTCAAGCGCGGATCGCGGTCCATTCCACGGTCAAGAATACTACGCGATAACTCCCTCTCCAGTTCAATGAGCTCTTCGGCAGTCTTCTCAGCAAGCTGCTCCGATAGACCCAGGAGGTTCTGCAAACGTTGCTTGAGCTCCTGCTGTTTAGCAAGACTGGTGGACCAATCCTGCTCCACTAGATCATCTCTCTGGCCCAGATAAAGACGCTTAATCTGAGAGTTGATGAAATCCGGAGACACAGAGACACCCAGTAGGGTCCTCTTTCCGTAACGGCGCAACAGCTGGGCCATCGTCTCGAGAGCATCGAAACCGATATAATCCCAGGAATTTCCCTCCACCGCCGGCATGCCACCGAATTCCCTCAGAACACTGAGCAGATGGGCGCGCTGGTTCATCCTTAGTGCCGTCGTGTTCAGGCAGGATTCGTAGAAGTACTTTACGCGCACCTCCATGGGCCGATCCGTGCTCATTCGGGGTTCATTTAGCAACTGCCTCACCCGACGGAGATAATTGGCAAACATGTCTTGCCGGATGAAGGTGTCTTTCTCCATGGTGGCTGCATTTATCACCGCAAAATTTCCACAAGCATAACCGTAAAAATCCTCGCAGGGACTCACATTAATGTCCATAAAGGAGCGCATCTCAGCGGACTTGGCCTGCCGCATGATCTGTTGACCCAGGGGCGTCGTTAGCTCATTGAAAACTCCACCCTGGATGACAGGTGAAGTGACGGCCAAGGTGATAAAGATTAGACAAGCGGAAGCCGGGAGGCCCTCCATCGCGTTCGAGCTTTGTTTTTTGACTGAGCATCCTTATCAATTTGTGTTTGTGCTAACTATGAGATGACCACTATCATCTCTTCCGCTCTCTGTTTTTTAGGTGCTCTGCCACTGGTGACAGCCACAACTTTGTGTTTCCCGCCTGTGCTCAAGTGGCTGATCATTATCTCCTACTGTGTGCTCTCGCTGTGGGGCCTCTACAAGGTGAGAAGGAGATCATGCAGGATCCGGACTTCAACTAATCATTAATTTTCTCCAGGCTCTAACTGCCAGTTCACCCTGGCAGCGTCGCTTGTGCTTCGCCCTGCCCTTCGGCATGCGCTCCATACTGACCTTCCTGCGCATCCGAGGAATGGTGGGCGGCAGCCACATGGCCCTTTCCCATGTCTACCTGCAGGTGCGTATGTCCAGGCTTTCCGATTGACTAACTGCTATTTTCTATAACTAAACGTTTTTGGCTGGCCTCTCTCGGTGCGCATAGGTTGAAGTTGTAAGTCACATTTTCATACATATGTACATTCGAGTAAATGGACAGAGCCGCTAACAAATTGCCTGGCGGACAGAGAACACAAATCCCGCCACCGAAGTCAGTCCGCTAATCTTTTGACTAACCCTTTGTTCTAGGACGGTGTCTCCATACTGGGCGGTGCCATCGGGGCGATGCGAATCCCCGAGAAGTGGTTCCCGGGCGTTGTGGACTTCTATCTGAACTCCCACAACATTATGCATGTGCTGGTCGTGGTGGCAGTTTACTCCATGCACAAGGTTTGTTAAAAAACTATAGATATAATATAAGAAAGACATGTCTGAAAAATTGTTTCACTCTAATTTGCTCTTAAGCAGGTTAAGTTGGGTCTTATAAAAGTTAAGTTGATTGTATTAAAGATATTTTCTTTTTTAAATAACTTTAGATTATAAGCATAAGACAATTGCGCTTTACGCAAATGTGGATGTCAGTATATATACATAATTTGTCATTTATCTGTAATCTATACAAATTTGTTGAGATAATTTATTATCAAGGGTACCACAGAACTTTAAAATCATTTATGAAAGTTCGTAAAATTAAGCTCCGCAAAATAGAACATAATCTCTTTGAACATCCTAATTTAAATTACTATGTAGCTTACTTTTCGACAACTTGTAATTTATGTGGCACATCCGTAAAATTTAATCTCTTACTGAATCTATCGATCGTTTCACCTTAGGCCACCATCAAGGACTTCGAGTGGATGTCGACGCAGACCTGCCACACGGCCGCCAATGCCACCGAGCAGGCTCTGGGTCACGTGGAGCTATGACCCGCTTATTGGCTGCTGCCGCTGGTGCTGCTACCCTTGCCTTGGATAATCCTGGCCCGGCGGCGTGCCCGGAGGCACTTGATCCGTGCCCTGATCGCTCCCATCGCCTGGCGGAGGAGGCAGGCCCAAATCCCCGGATAAGACTAAATAGACATCAATTGATCACTGAGGAGACGATGACGAACGCTACTTAAATATACCGTGTATAAGAGAGCTGTTGTAGTAACAATATACATACGTATATCTAGGTATAGGCCATACATATATGAACTGTATGTGTGTATTTACATATAGTACATACTTCGACTGTGGTATTAAGCATTAAGGTTATATAATTACTGAGACGAGACGAACGATAGTCAGGCAGGACGGTTTTCGGAACCAAGTCTTCGGATTTTCACGCTAAACTCTTGAGTATACAGTTGCGATATGGCTAGAAAATGCGTAATAAGTATTGAGTAATGAGTAATAGTAATGATGATTTGAATGATGTTGATACACGTGTACCTCATTGTGCTTACGACAACACATCTTATTTTCAAATACTCGAATGTATAACTTTGTACCTCGTCGAAAATTCTACAATAAGAACACCTATAAGCTAATCTCTTCCTAGTTGAACTTTTTAGATATGCAAATTGTTAATTTTGGCAAGCTAGTGGTAGTGTTAGCCTAGTTAATGCTCCAATCTGTGCATAGTTGTGAACGAAACTCAACCACTCAGTTGTTGGTGTTGTGTGCCAGTAGTTAGAAACCCGTATTCAAGTTGGACAAGTGTGAAACCATAACAATCTTCTTCTGGCAAGTCGCTACTGCAACGAATCGCGTACATAGAAAAGTAGTAGAGTTCGATATGAATTGGGTTTATATCATTTATGTCAATTGATTGCGCAATATTAACCTCAAGTATTTATTGAGCTCCCCGAGTATTGAATATTATTAGAAACCGCAATATTTATTACAAGTACGAGTACCCTAGAAGTTAAGCATTAGGGAAAGTATACAACAAACTTAACTATACGATAGCAATCTTTCGAACGTCGGTCTATTTTAATCCTAGCAATGCGAACAATTATGAGTAAAGCGTTTTAGTAGTGTCAATAATTTACACCACCCCTCGAACGAAAAAGAGAGAGCAAATCTAACAAGTGAAACGTAAGCTAACAAACTAATTCAAACAAACAAAGCAATAATTATAGGCAGACTCAATGCTTTAAGTTTAAAGTTGCTGCTAGACGTAAGTGACAATTATACGAATAATGTAAAATGATTTTCTGAGAAGGTTAATAAACATTAAAAGTGTATTTAATGAGCAAATGAAAAAGGGCTCGTAACGTGTTTTAATTTGAATATGGGAGTCCCCTTAGAATTTATTAATCGGTAGGTGGCGCTGTGTTGTCGTCAGGTGGCGTTTGTTGATGAATTTTCCATCCCTGAAAAAATGGTTGGTAGCTCCGATTTAATTTGAACCCCAAAATTTGAGATATTAAACTTTATACTTTATTAAATTCTTTAGTAAATTCTTATATTCTCGCCATGCATTTATAGACAATATGTTTTATATTTTTCTTTCGTAATAATAAATGTTTTTATTCGAGTTTTTGACTAGTTGTAGTTTATGTTTAGTTTAAATACGAGTTAAACGCTTTTGATTGATGCGCGTTTTAAAGTATATGCAGATACATACATACAGATATATAAATAGGTTTATTTAAAAATTTACAAAAATGGAAAACTTATCTGATTCGTTATGAAGCTAGTAGCACTTTAAAATTCCTAATTGCTTTTCGCATATATGTAGTAGTCGTGTATATGTCTATATTTTTGTAAATGTGTTCGTTAAAGTAAAAACTGCATTGCACATTTTGTCAGTTTCCTGCTTTGTTCTCAGTGTATATATTTTGCGTTGACAATTTTTGATTAGAGTTCTGTATTTTGGTTTTAGTATTTGATATTTTAGTTATAAAACTGTGTTCATCTTTATTCTCGTATCTCATATTATTCTTCTTAGTAACTTTAGCGACAATTCCCCGTGTATAAATATAAAATAAAATAATATTAAAACTATTAAAAAAATGTATAAGCAACCTATATCATTACAACATTTGTTTATATTGCGCTTTGGACTTGCAGCAAAAATTTGGCACCAAAAATAATAAAAGTGTATAAAATATAATAAACTATTTCGAAATATTGTGGGTTCTATGGATGACATTTTTAAAAACAAAGTAAAACATAATAATCGTAAAAACTAAGACAACTTCAATCTCACTCTCTGTGGGTCACAAAGAAACCTGCACTTGGTCTATCTTTTAGCGCTGCGCATAGGAGAAATCCGTCTGAGCATGTGCATCCTGACTACTTTGGGGGAGATGATAAAGGGGACTGTGCTGGTGATAGTGATGCTGGCATCCGGACACTTGCTCCACCTGAAAGCCGTGCGACTGCCGTTCCAGCGTGGAGAACCTTGAGGAGAGCAGCCTTGGGCCAATCTGCTCCTGCTGATCCTGTTCCACCGAGAAACTCAGGCCACAAGAGCAGTGTTCGATGTGGGACTGGGGTGTTGTCAATCCCGGAGTGGCATGCACCTGGGCCTGTTCGGTAATGATTGCGGGTGGTGGAGACGGCGAGGACAGACAATCCTGGCAGTAATGGGGCGTAGCTACCATCTGCTGATGAAACTGGCTAAAGGATGATGGTGGCGGCGGGGGAGGCGGAGGCGGTGTCATCGAGTGGGTGGAGGAACTGGAGTCCGTGGATTCCGATACCGTTTCTGTAGCTGCGCTGTCCGACGTCGATGTGGATGAGGATGGCTTGTGTGGCTGATGCGGTTGATCGGGTGGATGATGGCAGCGACATATTGTAACTCAAAAAGTGCCGCCATCATGCTGATGACTAGATGAAGATGAAGCTATTGCAGATGCCGGTGGTAGAGGGGCTTCAACAGCAGCAGGCAGTGGCGGAAGAGTAGCTAACCCCAATCCGTTCACCTGGTGCTGCACCATGCTATAACCATCGCCATCTCCATTCTGCTGCTGCTGATGGACAATATGATGGTGACTGTTTGTGGAATGATTTTGATTTGGATTCTGACTGTGATTGAGTTGTGTAGTGTGCGTTTGTGTGCCGGGATGCGGTGAATGGGCTTCGTCGACTGCAATGGTGACCCCGTTGCCCGATATGCCCAATGATTTGGGCGGAATGGGCGGCGGTGGCACCGGAAAATCCTCCACATCAAATGAACTCGTCGAACTCTCGCGTTGTGTGATGTTCATCGATGCGCTGGCATTGTAGTCCAAACTGCCATTGCTGCTAATGCGACAGTGCTCCCTATGCTGCACTGTGATGGCTGAAATCGATGATGAGTCTTCGCTCAGGTTGTTGAGATTCATGTGGTTCAATTCCCTGGAGCTGGTCGTCGAGATGCCCGAATCCCGAAAGTCGTTGGGGGCGAAACAGATGCTCAGGTGTCCTCCGCTTCCGTCCTGGAAGTTCGGTGGCAGCGAGTGTGGCTGTTGATCGGCCTCGGGATCATCGTAGCTAATGTCCACCACGGAATACTTCTGGCCATGCTGCTGTTGCTGCTGAGAGTGACGACGACCCACGGCGTCAGCGCCGCCAAAGTCATTAAAAATCATTGGATTTGAGGCCCTCTTATCAGGTGTAATTCCACGCGGTGGTAGCGGCGGAGCATTGGGGGAATTTACTGTCGGCTGCCGCTTGGGCGGAACTTCCGGGCTATCTATGGCTCCATTACCCATAAAATTTTGCGACCGTGGACGATTTGGTACTGGGGGAGCTGCAGTATCCTCCAAGGGAATACTGAGGCTCTCTTTGCTTAGCGTTTGATATGGGTCTACCGGCCGCAATGTGTCTCCCGGCCTTGTGTAGATCTCGTCCAGATCATAAACATAGTTGGTGTGAGAGTTAGCATTTAAAGTGGCGGAAGCCGTTGCCTGGGCCACACGCTGCTCCGTGGGCAAAGGTGGAAGTGGAGTGTTCACAATGCTCTCCGAGTGCTGTCTTTTCAGTCTCCCCATGCCGGATAAACTCTGCTTCAGTTGCGAGAAGCGCTCCAGGAGTCGATTGTGCAGCGGTTGGACACCACTGGGAGCCAATTGGCCATGGAGCTCTAGTGCCTGCTCTAGAATTTGTATTTGCTCCAGTATCAGTGCCTTTAGGCGCTGAACATTGGCCTGCTGGCCGGCACCCTGAGGCGATTTGAGGAACTGCTCGGAGAAGAAGGCCTCCTGATACTTGCTAATACCTCCCATGACATTGGCATCGATCGTGCCTTGCAGACGCATCGAAAACGGATTAATATTCCTCTTCGGATCGCGTTTGTATTGTACAATTAGTTCGGACAGTTCCTTGCCAGCATTGCTGATAATTTCGCAGGCGTACTCTACCGGCGTTAGCTCCTGCATAGTCTTTTGTTTTACCTCGTACCAGCGAAGAATTCCTGGCAAAGGACTGGCGATCTCCAGGATGGTACGCTCAATCCACAACGACTTAAACTCGTTGTCCTTGTCGACTGTTCCCTTGTACATTGGCCGATCGTAGATGAACCGGGTCACATCGTTGACCTCATAAAAACGGGCGATTTTCTCCGGCACCGGAACCATAGCCGACTTCAAGGCCTGCGCATCCCCAACGGGTCTCACATTACTAATTTGTATGTACTGATCCGGAGCATTCAGAATGGCGCTGTCCGGCGGACTGTTGTTTCCCAAGATCTGGGCACTGGGAAACTCCATTTGCAGCCGCTGTGTAAAGGCACCTATTCGCTCGTACTCCAATCCACGATAGACGAATTGCTTGTTCTGTAAAAACGGAAGAAATGCCAATAGTAAGATCTTAAAATAGGCTTCATAGACTAATAACATACCCGCACAAAAAGTGGCAATCCCATACCATAGAATCCCACCCGAAAGTATTCCGGTTCCGGTCGCAATTGAGTAAGGATGTTTTGGAAGAATTTGGCCTCCTGTATGAGTATTTCACTCAACTTGTTATAGTCAAACCGACGTGTTTCATAGAGCTGCGCAAGTTCTTTGCATAATGGTATGCCCTTCTCCCAGCATTTGCCTTTGTCGAAGTATTTGAGGATCTAAAAAATAAAATTATACATTAAAATATATTTCAGATTAGCCTGTAATCATTTTTAACATCATGGTATAGTCGCTCCTTGCGCTGCCACTCTGGCTGTTCAGTGTTTTCGAAGGGGGTAGAACTCGGGGTCTCCCGATCCCAGCTCAGCATGGAGGCATATAATTTAAGAGTGAATCCCGCCTCTGTGTAATTCTCTGCCTGCAGATGCAAGTTGTGCAACTTATAAATGTATCTGCCGAGAAGAAAATAAATCAGCGACTCGGAAACATATTTTATCACGTTATGGACTTACCTCAGATACATCTCCTTCCTATTAATTTCGTTCTTATAGAAATTAAGGAGATTGACAGTGCAGGTCATTCGCTTGTCTCGGTTCTCCTCGCCCTGCATTACGCTGCGATAGTCCAAAAGTCGCTCCAAAAGACGGGTGACCGAGCCTATAAAAGCAATGCCAGCATCCTTCCAATTCGGATTCTCCATTTGTACTTTCTCCAGCAGACTAGCGACACACAAAGATTGCAATTACTTAATGCCAAATTTCTTAACGAGGGAAAAGAGTTTCAAACAAATAAAGTTCACAACAAAAGGACTAATAGAGGCTAGCGGAAAAACTACACTTAAGGCAAAGGATAAATTGCACTGAGTTAAACTTACACCAAGCTGAGATGTTCCCTTTTTATGGATGGCGATTGCAATGAGTGTGAAGTGAGTCATATATGTATATTTACAGACATTTACAAACATTTATTTACACATTTTGCAGTATACAAAGCGTGTTTCGCAACTTACATGGTGCTGAAGAGCTCCCTATACTCGTCGTCACCCTTGTTCTCGCTGATGAGCAGGTCCAGCTTGTCAATCAGTTCGCTCTCCACCAAACGGAACGAACCTCGGGCAGCCTGCTCAAGCACATTTACATTAATTACCAATTGTCATAGCGATAAAAAGCAAACTCACCTGCTCGCACTGCATCATGTCGTAAAATACCGAAAGCGTGGCCTTTCGCAGAGCGTGCTCTGGTACCAATGTGACCTCCAGGAATGGCCCCACCATCGAGGGAATAAAGTGCAGTTTATGCTCGCCCAGTTGCGACCACATGCTAAGTATCTGGAAGCCCATGAGCACCCGCATGTCACCATGCGAGTGGAGTATCTTCAGTCGCTTGGGCTCTCTATACTGCTCCAACTGCAGGGAGGGCTGTGTCAAGAATGAAACGGCCAGACTGAAATAGCTCCACCAAAGCTGCGAATCAAAGGCCTGGGGTCCCAAGAATCTGTACACCAGGGGCTTAGCGAACTCCTCCAGCGACATACGCAGCACATCGTTGGCGGCCAACTTCATGACAAGCCAGTCGTTTGGAAACACATGCCAGTCTTGGGTCAGAAGCTCCTCGTACACCAGCCAGGATTTGCTCAGGAACTCCTTGAGATCACGCGGATCTTTGTTGGGACTCAGCTCGTCCCAGTAGCGCTTGTAGTGGGTCTCGTCAAGCAGCTGCAACAATCCCAGCAGACATGAGACCAACTGCGGTAGCACTGCATTGGAACCCTCCATTATAATGCTAATAGTGCGGATAAGAATTCCCAGTATATTCTTGCACAGCGAGTCAACATCGTGCTGGAGTGTGTTGGTCACCTTATCTCGCTGCTCCTTCTGCAAATCATACAACTGGCTAAGAATCTCCGACAGAATCTCGGCACACAGACGCAATTCATCACGTCGGCCGAGATGCATTCGCAGGTGCTTGCAGGCCACAGAAAGTACCACAGTGCGCGAATCTGAAATAAAATCCAACATGAGTCCGGTAAAATAATTAATTTAAAACTACATACCATCCTCGTGGAATAACTCCCCAGACACCAGATCCTTGACAGCATGCAATTTCGCCTGAATTAGCCGAATAGGAGCTCCTCGGGGAATGGCATCTAGCATATTCCGCGCCAGCATGCCCAACTCAGGAGCTGGCAGCGTGTCCTTCAACTGCTCCAGCACCACTCCCGTCGAATTAAGCAGCGCCTCCTGAGTGGGAATAATAACATCGTACGAGGGCACCGCCAGCATTCCATTGAGGGCCGTAAAAAGGGAGTGGAGATCCCGGCGGAACGAGTCCTCATACTGACCACCTGTAGCCCTTGCAAACAGTCGCCTCGACTGAATTAACAGCTTGAATATGTATTCCAGTGAGCCGAAGCACTTCTGGAATGGATCGGGGTGCTCTGCCTTGGTCATAAACACGGCCATGTGCTCCACGGATGTAATGAGTCCCTTATAAACCAAAGCGGCAGCAAAGTGATTCTCAATATACTCGTTCATCACCGGCCGAAAGTGCTGGAACTTGTTGCTCTGCAGCAAGCTGAAGATGCTAACAAGCACATGAAAGACCAGACCCGAGTGCTGAGTGCTGTTTCCCTCCTCATTCGAGAACATGGCAAACAATGCGTCTAGCACGTCCTGCAGGAACTTGACCAATTCTTCATCTTTCAGACGCAGCACTCCCGTCAGCGAATCTTGTATCGTTTCGGGATACGTGCGCCACTGCAGCAACGAGAGGAGGTCCGCATTCTGTGTCAGTTTCGTGGAACAGAGCAGGGAGCGCAGGACGAACACTTCCTTTGAGCTGCGACTGAAGCAACCGCCACAATCCATCTTGGCCTGTGCATCCCGCGGTCGACTTTGCAGCCGCAGATAATTTGATGCCTGCAATTTCGCGACATCCTCACACTTGTAAACATACAACTCGTGCTGACCATCGCCCAGAGTGGCTCCTCCCGTGTCCATCAGTCTGGCAAAGCTGAAGGCAAACAACTTCGGTTCCGTTTTATCCCTCGTCGAGCAGTGCCTGAATTCGAATCTCACATGAGCCGTGGCAAACTTGTCGATGGGGACACTGAGGCGCAGCATTTCGTTCCAACTAGGAGCATTCTGATGGTACAGGATCATGGATCGGTACAGCAGCTGCGGGTCCATGCCGGAGGCGCCCCACAAACAGTCGGTTAGGACATTGCCCGTTTCATCCAGAACCACAACTGTCACAAGAATATTTTTCCCAGTGTTCTTTCCACCTCGCTCAAATTCACCGCGTTCCAAGGTGAGAAAGAGATCGTTGCGAACGTCTCCGGGCATGATGACATCCGGGAAGCCCATCTTTCTGGTGATCGTCGAGCCCTGGAAGAGCAGCGGTTGCTCCTGACGAGCCTGTCCCAAACCCCCGTGCAGAAGTTTTACGGACACTACAATTCCCTGAGTTCCCTGACTCGTCTGGATGGGCGAGTATTTTCCACTTGACTTCTTGATAATCAGTTCCGGCATCAGGTGAAAGTCCTTTTCCTCGCTTTGGAACAGCTTGAAGTTATACTCCCTCTCATCGGAGGATTGCTCCAGACTGCTATCGAAGTGGGCAATGTCGCCCAACGAGAGAACACCCACGCCAAACGGACGACGGAAAGTTGATCCATGACCAGATGTGCCACTCTTCTCGATCTTCTTTATGGAGTCCGATTGAATGATCTTGCCCACGCGCATCACCACGGCCACCAAATGAAGATCTTCATTAAGATCAGCGGCGCCTAAAGAGATCAAACATTTATATTCAGCACAATATTTCGGTGGTGTTACAAATTATATTAATATTTCTTTGATTTCGATTTGATTTAAGGAAATTGACACTTTTGTAATTAAATGATCTTAACAATTTTGTTTAATTTAAAGCGGAATTAAAATCTGATATATCTATACTATCAAGATCAAACAAAATCTTTGAATCATATTCCTTACCAAGATCAGTAAACACCGTGCAGTTGCTGTGCAACTTTTCAATGTAATTTGAGAAACCGTCTTTGGACATCTTGACCAGAAACCGCTCGGACAGTGGTCGCATGTGACTGCCATCGTAGAGAAAGAAGTAGATCTCGGCATCATCACCACCTATCCGATGGCCAAAGTCGCGCATGCAAAAGTAGAGATGGTGGGTGAGGATCTTGCGCTGTGTCTTACGCCTCAAAGTTCCTCGGCTCTGTGGGTTTGTTACATGAAAAATAATTAAAATGAAGCAATTGTATTACATTAAAAATTCATACTGAGGAGGCCTTGGCGTTATCAGCACTGTTCACGTGGACATTGTATAACTTGACAATGCCGATGCCATGTGGATCCACAGCCAGAGGTCCCTCTCTGGGCACCAAGTCGAGAGCGAGTTTGCTGCAAAGATCGAAAAGCATTTGTAAGTTGATTGATAGCGATATTAGGGAAGGAAACACCCAGCTAAAACAACTTTGCCACTTTGTCACGTTCCGATACGAAAGACACATTTCAATTAATGAAACGTGGGAGCTGGAGCTGGAGGGGAACCCTCCGAATGCAGTCCAGTTGGTTGTTTTGAAAACCATCAGAGCTTTAAGGAAATTGACGCATTCGTAATTAATTGTCGCTTGATGGAGTCGTGCGGAGCGCCAAGAATTAAATACAAATTTGGTCAGTCATCATGAACGATCATCATTAATCACCGCATATTCCCATAAATAGAACAAGCCGCAAAGAGATTGGAGATTACTTTAGAAGATTTGTAGAGGGTTCAGATTAGCATGGGAGACCTCATAGCTGAATTTTGTATTTGTAGAAGGATGAAAGATGGATGGATATTAATTGTAAAACAATTCATAAGTGATGGTCTAGGAAGAATGTATTCAAATCATATTCGTTGGATACATATTTTAAGAAAATATAAACCTACATCTTAAGAAGTTTGTGATAGACAATTTTACCTTTGTCCCTTTTTAATATCCAATAATTATTGTTTTAATATAAAATCTAAGAACTCCAGTTCAATATACAATCTCAAGTTCCCCGATTCTGAGTATTCAGTACTACTCATGCAAATGAATCAGTGCCAAGGCAGCCAGAGAACCTGTCACGGCACTGCTCAACTTTCGGAAAGTAGCTCAAATCGAAAATCAATCGACGTCTATCGACAAAGATCGTATCTAAATGTATTGGGTCGATCATTAACTTCACACTATCTATGGCCAGTACGTGCCTGCTGTTCGTTCGCAGCTACCGATTGGAATTTACATGATGATGATGATGATCATGCACGGATCATGGTCTCATATCGCATGGCCCGCATGACGCATAAATTTCGGCTGCTTACAGCCGATTCCAATCCAGCCAGATCGAGTGAGGTACACAAAAAACTACACAGCTAATGGGTTCACGGCATTCCGGTGGCGCATGCGAGAAGAAGAAAAGTAGACAAGGAAAGGAGAGAAGTGGAGGCCCAGTCTCAGACTCAGGCTCAGACCCAGACCCAGAGTTGGCCAGAGTTGAGGCCAGGTTCATAGCGTTGGCCAACACAACCGTCCAACGTCATCAGCAATATGTTGCCCGACGTCGCGACGTCGTTGACGATGCTGCTACCTCGGCTACGCTGGGTCTTCTACCTGGCTTACGCAGAGAGAGCCGGGCATCTTTTACCAACCTCCAGAACAAGCCGAAGAAGCCGTTTTGCTGTTAACGAGGCCTAAACGGCTTTGCTCTGGCTCAGGTGGAATTGAGAGAGGCAGAGCGGGCCAGAGAGAATCTCCATTTTGGAACCGGAACCAGTAGAGAAACAAAGTGGTAGAGAAAGAGGCACATAGATCTCTGGGGAATGTTCGGTTCTCTCTCTCTCTCTCTCTCTCGCTACAGAGATATATATGTGTGGGGTTTGAGCCACCTCTGTTACGCCGGGAGTTCTGGCTCTGAGTTGACGTGACCAAATGAAGCACTGCGACTCGAAAATGTATCTCATGGATACAAATATGAGAGGAGCGCGTGCGCGGAGGTTTTGGGACCCGCAAAAAAATACGGTAGCCATGCTGGTAATGAACACTTTGAGTCGTTTTTAATTAAGTGCCTGACCCAAAGCTCCACAGGTGAAAGGCAAAATTATTTACCTCCGAAAACCAAAAATGCTTCGCTTATCTAAACAAATTATTTTTTAATTAAGCCTCACCTAAAGTGTTAAAAATCTATGGAGATGTGACACAACAGAATGAGGAGAAGGAGACGAGAAGACGCAACAAGATGGAGACCCAGACGATACAGAAAAATTTAATTATTTACACTTCGATAAGCAGAGCTGTCAACCACAAACAAAAGCAATAACAACAAAGCGTTCGATGGCATTGTATCTATGGGTCTCCCTTCGCCAGCGGCCCAGATACACGGCATATCACAATCACACATGCCATATATTTCGTATTTAATGTCTTTATAAAAGGTGTAGCTCGCAGATACATTTCTGGCGAGAGGCCACAGGCAACCACCAGGCAACAGGCATCAGGCATCCAGGCATCGACAATAAACAAACAGTGCAATGCGGGGAGGAGCGAAGTGGAGCGCAGCGGTTCAGGACATGGAAACAGCAGCTCCAGAACAGAACCACCGCACCACCATGAAACGGCAGCAGCAGCCATTTCGAAATGCCATTTCATTATGGCCAAGACTGAAGAACAGGCAGGCAGGCCAAAGCCACCGCGCTGAGTCATTCCGCCAGTCAAGGAGTTGCTGGTTTTGCTGGCAGGGGGGGCAGTAGTTCAAACATGGAACTTGGGAGCCGGGGATCTGGGAGGAATGCCTGGCAACAAGTTTGGCGATGCTTGTCTAGCTCTCAGCATGCAAATGGATCTTCATTTTGGACCCTTCGTGAGACTGTGTGCGATCAGCTACGACACATTTAACCCTGGAATACGAATAGTTCCTTGGATCCACTTGGCGTTCACTTCAGAGCGGCGTCTGTGCTGCCAGAGGATTCACTGGACATGGAAGAAGCGATAAATTAAATGGACATACAGCCTGAATTTCCGCGGAATTAATTGCAATATGTTTTTATAATAAGGCGCAAAGGAGCCATATCAAAGGACTTGGGGCTCACCTCATTATTTTTAATTTTATATTTTTATTTGGCTTTGAATTTAATAAAACGTAAATTAAAAGGTGATCAAAAAATAATTTAACCATAGTTAGCTAACTAATTGTATGGGAGTCGGGATTAAGCAATACACATAAAGTGAAAGTTCTTTATTTAAATTACTTTAAAGTTACATAACATTTTTTAATTCATGATAAGGATCTCAAACACCTGTATTCTAATTCTAAAAATATTTTTACATTTGCCATTAAAAATCCAAATCTCCAAAACAATCTCAAATATTTATTCATGCTATTACGAAATTACTCTTCAATTTGTTAATATGAACAACTCGTAATATAAGGGTAAATAAAGTAAATGTCAAATGTTAAAATAATCTTTTAAGATGGTATAGCACTTATAGACTTGTTAATCTTGTAAGAAATCTAAAGGAATGTAATTATTCCGATCGTATTTTTCTATTTTTGGATATCTCTTTTGTTTTGTAAGTCATTTATTGGATGTTCCAGTTCTGGCTCATTGTGTTTTAACATTTTTGTTTTACCTGAATGACTTAAACTCCGAATCCGACTTTTTGTGCTATTCCAGCTTAATCTAAAATCCAGATCTAGTTGATAGAGTTGTAGAAAGCAATAAAAATACTCTGCTCAGCCTAGAGACCTAACTAATCAATGGATTTACAGATTTTCAACCCAGATGTTTGGGCTGCACTCAAGTCGCTTCAAGATCGAGGGAAAATCGGAGATAGGAAAATCGGAGTGAACTACCTAAGCGACCTTAGGTGGTTGGGTGGGTCGATATCTACAGGTAACACCGGGTCTCAGGTAAATGGTAATGCGCGAGTGCAGCTTGAGCGTAATTTCGAACGGTGAGCGGGAACCAGCGGCGATCGCTGGTTCGTTCCGCCCGAGAGGGAAACCCACCCAGATCGTAAGAGAGACTCGTACTCCGCTCGGGAATCGTAGCTCGTTCTGCTGGCTCTGGGAGTCTGGCGTCGGTGTCAGTAGGTTTTTGAACGCCGCTGAGAGCAGCTGCATATTTTCGAGATACGGATACGGGTATGCGAACCACCGAGTATTGAGTACTGAATACTGAGTAGTGGTTTGAAATCACAGCTCAGCACCACTGAGCAACCACCAAGCTGCACGCACACCACTTCAAAATGCAGTTACGAATGCAATTCCAGCTCTACAGCTGAGTCTGTCTGCGTGTATGCGAGTGTATCTGTGGGTGCGAGTGTTTGTACTTGTGTATAATAGAAATCTTAAATATGAAACAAAGTTATATAAAAAAAAACAAGAAACACAAAACACACAAAAAACAGACAGAAACAATAAATTTTAGCAGCGAAAACGAGTTTTCTAAGTGTCAAAGTGGCAGCAATAAATTTAAATGCGAGCGGAGAACTCAAAAAAGACGGCCAGGAGCAAAAGAATCACTTAAGTGTGCGAAGGGGTCGTCGCAGTTCGGTTCTGGCCAACTGGCAGGTTGCTGTTGCCAATGTTAGTAGCAACACCTTCAGACACCACAAAAAAAGAAAAAAAAAACCCCAAGGAAAACGAAACAAAATGAGAGAGAAACAGTGGCAACAACCGATCGGATACGATCGCGACCGCTCCGCTCCCAAAAAGAAAATACCTTAAAACCAGTTTCTTTTTTTATCTTTTTCGAAAAAAAATTTATTGAAAGAAAAAAAAAGAGGCAGGAATTGAAGTTGGGTTGAAATGAAGTGCTCCGCGCGTATCTGTGTGTGTGTGGTGTCCGTGTTGATGTGTGCGTCGTGGTAAGATTGAATGTTCAGTGCAGAAGCTGATGCATTTAAAAGGAGTAGCTGCCGTTGCGCAGATACAGATACTTTGCGACTTTAATTGCTGTGCGCATGCGTGCGACAGAGACGACTCTATGTTCTCTGCGCACGGTGGTGTGTGTGTGTAGTGTGCGTGTTGCTCTTGGAGTTACGGAGTTATACGATCTGTCGTGCCGAAATGAAATACAGCCAAAACACACACATAAAACACACAATAGCACCGAAAGGCCGAAAAAAATTTGCATATAAACAAAAGAGCCAAGAAGAAAGCAAACCAGAACCTGATCCATGGCGAGTCGAAAAGTCAAACTAAAATCCAAAAGGCACCGAAAAAGTGGAAAAAGAAAACAAAACCTCAAGTGATTTGGGCACTTTTGGTATGGGGACAAAGTGAAATTTATGCGTGGGTTGACAAAAAAGCTGTACCGGTTCTGAGAGACCAAGTTCTTGAGATGAACTTGTTAGCTATATTGGATTGGATGGGGGATAAGAGGGTCGCGGGGAGGGCATTCAACCTAGGCGAGCTTAGCGCAGATTAGATTAGATTGCACAACATATAATGGAGAGAGAGCGCAGCTATGCCAGCGATGTTCCTAGCAAACAATTCCGGCACTGCCCAAGCACTTACTTAATTGTAAGTGCGGCTTGTCGACGATAACGCCGAAAAAAAGGGGAGGGGAACTGGTAATGGCACTAGTACTGGGACTCAGATTGGGAGTGGAGAGGAAATATGTTCGTATATGTACATATGTACGGTGGTGAAATAATTCGGAATATGTCATGTCTGTCCTAGATAACGCTTAAGGCAAACACAGCACACAATTAAGTATGGCAAAGAAAAAGCGATTGCCGAGCACTGAGAGAATAGAAACTTGTGCGATATCCCACATCCTAGTCCCAAGGGAAAGAACTCCCAAGAAGCAGAGATAAAAATCATCAAAATTGATATCAACTCTTTATGAAAATATGAATATGAAAACTTTGTAAATGTCTTTTGCTTGTACGGCAATTGAAAAACACAGCATGAGCTGTATTTTTGACTTTTGTTTGACTTTTTGCAGTGTAAAAGTGCTCATTTGATTGTTGTTTTCTTGTCCAATTGCAGTTAGCTTCGTTGCAGCAGCACACCAACCATCAATATGGCGGTCTTTGGCATGGTCTCGGCTGTGTCCGGCTTCATCAAGATACGCTATCTGCTGGACAAGGCGGTCATCGACAACATGGTGTTCCGCTGCCATTACAGGATCACGACCGCCATTCTCTTCACCTGTTGCATAATCGTCACTGCAAACAATCTGATCGGTAAGTTAGCACCTTCCTTAGTTCGATTGCACCCAAAATTAGTGGAGCTATGCAACTGTTTAGCACCCGAGTAGCCTCGTTTGCACTTGCAATTGCAGCAATGTTGCTAATGCAGCACTAAAATCCATGAAATACGATTCGACCCATTTGAAATCGAACTCATTAAAAACAGAAATGACAAGCAACCAGAAAAAAACTCGTGCAGAGCTTTCACAAATTGGCCGCAACACGTTCATCAAATTTCAGCTTAAGCCATTTATTTGAATGACTCATTCTTTGGTCGCCACGGGTGGTGGCCTGTACTCAGCCTGAAAGTGGCGTGAAAATCAATGTATGTGGTTCAGGTTGGGCTAAGTGAAGTGTCTTACACAATGATACTTTTAATAAATATTGCCTTGTATTGATAGTTCAAATAGGCTTTACAAGAAACCTTTTAGAGTAAAAACAATATAAACGGGATGATTAGAAAAATCCCTAAATTATTTTAACAGCACCAAATTATACCAAAAGATGATAGTAATAAAATAAGTTTCCCACGCCGGATCAATAAAATTTTACATTAACAAACTAATATTACATAACTACAAAAATGGTATACAACAAGAAAGGAAAGCTAACTTCGGGCGGAGCCGAAGTTGATATACCCTTGCAGAATATTCTGTAAATAATATTCTCCAAAATTATTCATATGATGCATTCTTAATACAAATAAAAATCCCAACTTCCTAACTTTAAAAACACCAAAGTTATGGCAATTTCAATCGTTCAGTTATATGGCAGCTATAGGATATAGTCGGCCGATCCCTATAAAATTTGGTAGGTCGGATTGATTGGCCAAATATAAAACCCATAGAAAATCCCAACTTCCTAACTCTAAAAACACCAAAGTTATGCTATTTCCTATCGTTATATTGGAGCTATAGGATATAGTCGGCCGATCCTTATGAAATTTGGTAGGTCGAATTGATTGGCCAAATAAAGAAGCCATAGAAAATCCCAACTTCCTAACTTTACAAACAGCAGAGTTATGGCATTTCCTATCGTTCAGTTATATGGCAGCTATAGGATATAGTCGGCCGATCCCGGCCGTTCCGACTTATATACAGCGTGCAAAGGAAAGAAGGGTGTGTGCAAAGTTTCAATTCGATAGCTTTAAAACTGAGAGACTAGTTCGCGTAGAAACAGACAGACGGACAGACAGACGGACAGACGGACAGACGGACATGGCTATATCAACTCAGGAGGTGATCCTGATCAAGAATATATATACTTTATAGGGTCGGAGATGTCTCCTTCACTGCGTTGCACACTTTTGACCAAAATTATAATACCCTCTGCAAGGGTATAAAAATATCACTTGACTTTAAAACCCATTTGAATGAATCTTTAACCAGATCTAGGCAACGCCTGCCTACCCAGCTTCAAGTCAAATATTTGTGCATTAAAAGAAGTGCCCTGAAAGTGAACAACTGACAAAACCACAGTCAAATATTGACGGTTGGTTCTGGGAATTCCCCACCCCCGCACCCACCATCGTCTGCACTTCGTCCATTTGTATCCACTTTGTTTGCCCAAACAGTGGTGGAGGAGGCAGAGTTAATGTTGAAGTTGGGGCGCACCCAAAAAAGACTTTCTGTCTATCTACTTGTCCGTCCGCCTGAATGTTGCAGGTCTACCTAGGCACGTCGCTACGTCTGTGAGCGACCTGCAACCGTAATAAATGTAACCGAATGGCAACCGCACCCACAGATCCGACAAATTGGGACTGTGGAGCTGGGACCAGAGATTGCCCTAATGGCACTTGACGTTGACGAACGGCTTGCGAGGTTGCTGGCGAGGAATGCGCGTGTATTTCTCTAGATTCGAATTGCGACGAGGCCGAATATATATCTACGAATTATCTTTATCTTTGTGCTTGCAGGCGATCCCATAAGTTGCATCAACGATGGCTCCATACCGATGCACGTGATCAACACTTTCTGCTGGATCACCTACACGTTTACGATACCTGGTCAGCAGCATCGGCAGATCGGAACGGACGTGGCTGCACCGGGTTTGGGCAATGATTATGGCCAAGAGAAGCGCTACCACAGCTACTACCAATGGGTGCCATTCGTGCTTTTCTTCCAGGTGAGTTGAGTTGCATGATATGTATGAAATTATCCGAACACTTAAAAACCATTGTTTAAAGTTCATTGTTTAAACTTATATTACTGGGGACACTATTATTGATCAAACTTTTCTCAACTTACATTTAAGATATATTAAACTTTTGAACAGTCCATAAATTAATAGCTCCTTAATATGTCTTAATATGTCCGGACCATATTGTCTGTGATCTTAATTGAAGTTTTAATACAGCTAGAACCTATTACTTATTGTACACTTTCAGCGTCACAAATCTTGTGTTCTTAATTTAATTCAATTCTTACTTCCGTCTAAACTAAACTGTTAATTATTTCAGGGGCTCATGTTTTACGTGCCTCACTGGGTTTGGAAGAACATGGAGGACAACAAGATCCGCATGATCACCGATGGACTGCGTGGCATGGTCAGTGTGCCGGATGATTACCGACGGGATCGTCAGGACCGGATCCTCAAGTACTTCGTAAACAGTTTGAACACCCACAATGGTTACTCATTCGCATACTTCTTCTGCGAACTGCTAAACTTTGTCAATGTGATTGTGAATATCTTTATGGTGGATAAGTTTTTGGGCGGTGCTTTTATGTCCTACGGTACGGATGTGGTTAAGTTCTCCAATATGGATCAGGACAAGCGCTTTGATCCCATGATCGAGATATTCCCCCGACTAACCAAGTGTACGTTCCACAAGTTCGGTCCCAGTGGATCGGTCCAGAAGCACGACACGCTCTGTGTGCTGGCATTGAATATCCTTAATGAGAAGATCTACATCTTCCTGTGGTAAGTACTTGAGTATGGTTTTTTATTCTTAAGGATCTTTAAAAGTTATTTCTTATCAAAGGTTCTGGTTTATCATCTTGGCCACCATCTCCGGCGGTGCTGTGCTCTATTCTCTGGTGGTTATCATGATGCCCACCACCCGTGAGACCATCATCAAGCGTTCTTATCGTTCAGGACAACGTAAGGAAATCGCCGGCTTGGTCAGGCGCTTGGAGGTGGGTTATTCTTCAAAATACCTCCTCTAGACTAGGTGTTAATGAATTGTTTCTCTTACAGATTGGTGACTTCCTGATCTTGCACTTCCTAAGCCAGAATCTAAGCACAAGATCATACAGCGATATGCTGCAGCAGCTTTGCAGCCTGCTCGGAGCATCCCGAACCCCATCGGCCCCATCGACCCTGGAAATGAACCCCATCAGTCACCCGATATACCCGCCTGTGGAGAGCTTCGGCGGAGGCAAGGAGACGGAGACATGAGCCCACACCTCCGGGGTGGCTTCAAAAACAATGATTTCAATGATTTCTCAATAATATTTGTAGGGGGGACGATAGAGAGAGATGTGTGTCATGAGGTTAGGCATTTCCATTTCCACCGCAAAGACTGCAAGAGAACGAATTAACAATTGCACTTTCGGAGATCCAACTCAGTAATATTCTATGCGAAATATATTTAGCGAAATTATAAGGAAGCAATCTTTGAATTCGGTCCTAGGCAAGTGAAGGACAGGTGCAGTTCGTCATTGACACGAGGTGAGCAAAAGAGTGAGACATCAAGGGAGGAGAAACTAATACGAGAGGGACATAGGCAGACCGTGCAATTTGTAGGTTGAAGATTGAACGACGAGGTGGAAGAGGAGGACCCCATCAAGCGATTTTGCTACTTGGTATCGTAGTTAGGTCGTTGACAATGATGCGCCATTTTAAATATACAATTAAGTTTAACAGTTAGCTCGATAGTGGATAGTTCGGATCGGTCGATCCCATACTGAAGAATACCTATGCAGCTAAATATATCTGCTTATCGCTCACGCACGCTCACGAAACGTTGATCTATATAAAATTGTAGTAATCGAATGATACGAGTAAGACGAGGAATATAATTATGAATATTTAAAAGAGTATACACAATGCTCTCGCTATTTTTGTCCTAACATTTAGTCTACAGATATATCGTAATTTTAAGGAATTTTGTTTATAACAAAATTATTGTGATTATTGCTAGAAAAGAACACATTTTACATAAAGCAAAAGAGAACCAAGCTATCTAAGTTCAAAGTTGTAATAAATATTCTATATACAATTTCAGCTAATCTTTGGTCTTATCAATTGAGGGAAACGGTTGTGGGATTTGTAAATGCAAAGGCCGGATTTTACATTTTTTTTGAGAGAGTTTTGCATTACAACTGAAGTAAACAAAGTGAAACGTCAATAACTACTTGATTTTGCTTTGATAGCTTAGATTGTTAGACAAATTATGATTGGAGGGGTGCTTAGCCTTGCAGTCGTTGCTAAATTGGTTTACTGTTTAACAATTTTGTATTTCATTAATCATGGTTTGAATATTGCTTGACTTACCGATTGCCCCAATCGATTTTTGAAACCACAACCATTTGAAGCTCCAGTGTCTGATCCTGAGTCATGGTGGCACTCAAGAGTTCCCGACGACTTTCCAATATGGAAAACATAACTTTGCGCAGGGTTTGGAATTTGTATGCTTCGCGATCCTGAAAAATATTTGAAAATAGTTAATCGTTTGAGCTTAGCTGGGATTAATGTTTTGGTGGCTCACCACATAGAGACGTTTCCAGATCTCGGACCATTCGCGCAGGACCTGCGTACATTCGGCGACCACGGGATCGACTTTCGACAGGTCCTTAATGTTTATGTACGTTTTTGGAAAGAGGCCCACAGCCCGGGATTTTCTGGGACAGGAGCCGCGATACCAGTACTTGCACTCCTCCACAATGTCCACAGAATCACCAACGTCCAGTGCCAAACCAAACCGGACATCGCCATGCCAATTGTGGATGGCTGTTGGAAAAGAAGAAGAAATGTGTAAATGAAAATGAGAGCAGGAAAAGTTAGTCTTAGAAGCGGTTGGATTACAACCAGTTGCGTTTCCACTTCTTGGCCATGACATTGCCCCAGGATGGACGGCGTGGCAATTAAAGTGCCCCCATGAGTGGCCACTTGAGCATGCCACGAGTGGCCCAGCAACAATAAATACTTCAACTATAAATAGGCAAATGGCTATGAAAAGAAAACGTATGCATCCGAATGTATTTTTATGGAGCCAAGCGTATGTATACGGGGGTGTCCCTTTGTCGAGCACGGAACAATGAGCAGCACTTGGCCATGCCGGCAATCGAACACATTGGCTCATGGCTCCTCAAACCCAAGCTGGAGCTAACTACGAGCCGGAGCTCAAACTGGAGCCACATAGCCGGGCTGTGAAAAATGCTGGATATATCCGCAATGCTGGATATGGTGGCCATGGTAACGATTACACTGCCAATTTTGGTTTTCTTTTAGCCCAATCTCACTTAACTGAAAATTCTTTTATGTTCGGTTGGGTGAAACAAGCCATCTGGAATCTAAATTGGAATTCTAAATTTTTCATTGAGTTTACTGAACTCCGTCATTATATTCAGCAAATTATTTTTGGAAGAAATGGAAATGATTTTTAATACACAAGCTTTTAAAATTCATAATTTAGAACTAAATATTGATTTTTTAATATATTTGCACTTTTAAAACTATATTCATATGGAGGTAAATTAGTAATAATATCAGCGTATTAATAATGATGATTTGTTGATTGCATTTTTAATATTCATGCTTCGAGAATAAATTTAGGATAATAAATGTATTCATTAGTGAAGTATTTTGGTAATAAAATCAGGGAATACTGACAATTATCACAAGAATTTTTTGCTGGAATTTCCCCATTATCAGTCATGATCTTAGACTACATAAGGCTTATTTAAATTCCGGTCAGGCCATTTCCGATTTTTCGCCGTGTATCAATTACAAATGCAAGGCACACACTCTAGTATAGGAGGCGCCGCAAGACGAGGAACCCGGCCCAGCTAGGGTGGTGCTGATGTTGGTGGTGGTGCTTCTGTTGCTGCTGCTGGTGGTGGAGGTGGAGGTTGAGAAGGTGGTGGAGGTGGTGTCTGTGGAGCTGGGTGGATGTGTACGTGGATGTGGATGTGGGCTCCCTTGTTGAAAGACAAACGAGCGAGCACGGCATGAGCATATCAACGAAAGGAGCTAATAAAACGCACGCCCAGACAGACAGAGGGATTCGGAGGAGGGGGATGTAAAATGAAATGCTTCAGTGCCATGAAAATGGCCAAACTGCTTCCTGTTGTTGCTACTGTAGCTGTTGCTGTTGCTGCTGTGAGTGCTTTATGGTGGCTGCTGCCTTTGCCTTTGCCGGAGTCTCTCGTCTTTATTTCAGCTATAGTTTCGACTTTGCCAACCGCCGCTAACTGGCTTCAATTTGCACTGCTCGTTGTGAATGCGGCAGACTGATTTAAATGAATTCTGGAGATGCTAAATAGCAAGTATTTTATAATTCAAAATGCCAGTTGAAGACCCCGCTCCGGACTTGGCTCTTCAACCGGCGCGGGCAAACACTTCAGAAAATGAGCATACATACCCACACTTCGGCACTTAGAAAATACTCCAGTGTTTCATATTTCAAAATGATTAATAATTTGATAAATAATTCTATATATGGACTTTACTCTCCACTTAAAGTTCGAAACAATAACTTTTGGTAAGAAGACATTATCACCCGACTAGCATTTTAGCAGGAATATAAATGCAAACCTTTACATTTATTTGGCTGAGTGTACATTCTCACACATCCCGGATTCCGCAGCGCAGTAGGCAAAATGCCAGCCAAGCGTTTGCACTATTTAGGTCAGTCACATTAGGCAGGCGTCGGCCTGGCAAGCAGCTAAAGCTGGAAACCCCCCTCACAATTACACTCACAAACAAAAAGGGAACTTTAAACAAAAAACGAAGCTTCCACTTATGGTCAAACCAGGATTTCAAAAATTGTTGCCTACTTCAAGACATTTGTCACAATCCGTTAATGGTTGACATTAAACATTTCCTTAACACTAAAAACATTGAGAATCAAATTGATGTCGCTAATTTATCATAAATTGTTATAAAACTATAAAACATTATTTATCAAAGTGTAAATTTGAAGTTTTTTTTCCTGGTGCGTTTATAATTTTAATGAGCGTTTAGCCAGCTTAGGGGAATTTAATATTCAATTTAATAAAGTTGATTTAAAGTGGCACTGGAAATTGGCAGAATCATCATCATAGGGTTGAGCCCCATAATTACTTTTATCATGAATGCAATATCCCAAAAGGCTTGGCTTACATCACTCTTTTTGTTTGCCCGCATACAAAGGGCAAAATGGGGTAAAAAGCTGGGGTAGATACCGAAGAAGAAGCGGAACAGTGAACACAATGCTCACTCCAACAAGTCCGCAATGTCAACAAACGTATTTAAATAAAAAAGTCGTTAAGGCAAGTGCATGCGAAATGGAAGAGGGGCGAACAGAAGGGGCTCTAGGCGGAAAATAATTTTTTTAAATTAAATGAGAGAGCATTGCCTGCACTACTTGCTGCGACTCAAACCGCAGCAGAAGGAGAAGCTCAACTGCAAATGGATTAAATGAGCTGGCCGATTTGCAGGGGCGTGGCAGACAGCCCACAAAGGGGAGCCCCTCCTCACACTTGACCCCCCTGCGCGTCCACATCCGTATCCGTATCCGCCGCCGCCTCAGCACTGAAGTGCCGCTGGGGAGGCTTAAGAATTTAATTAATTAATTGTGTTATAACCAACAATATGAGGTCGCCAACAAAGTGGAACTCGCCGGCTGCGGAAAGGGAAACCGCCCGAATGTGGGTTAAGTGGTTGGCCTAAAACCACTAAAATTAACTTTGAATGGGTTAGGGATATTGCTTCTCCAGGGAAAAAATGGTAATTATCACATTGCGCATGGAAAGCGTGCAGTAATGCTTAGAATTACATATACGTTTTTATACTTTATCTAATCCATTCAGAACATTCATGACACATTCAAAACTGGCACAATCATGCTGAAAATATTTAAATTAAAATATATATTTGACTTACAAAGCAAACGAGTTTTGGGAAAGTTGTCTCAAACAATGAGAAGTTCACATTGGGAACAATAACAATACATTTTTTAAATGCATGACGAACAGTATATTTGCTTATATACATATGTCAAACTCTATTTCGCAGCTTATAATCGGCTAATTTGTTTCTGCAATCTATACGATACGGATAATTTAGATTGTAAAAATTGACCGAGACATTTAAAAGAACAAAAAAGTCTTTAACTACAAAGAATTAATAAACAGAGGGATTCCCCTTTCGTTATTTGTTTATTACTTAAATAAACACGCAAAATAAACTTTACTGAAGTTAGAAAATGTTATAAAAATATTTAAACTTTTAAAAACACAAAATAAAATGTTAAATTAAAACTAAGGCCTTGTTTTGTTTACTTAACTACCGAGTTATCTCCTTAGTCAATATATTACCTTAGATTACCTTTCCAAAACGCTTGTGACCTTAAAGGTTCAGTATATTTTAATGACTTATTTCCATTTACGCTTAAAACTTATAGAACTAAAAAAAAGGCATAAGATCAGCTTAAACGTTCTATTTGGTTCGCTGGAATTGCTTGAAACCTGTCCTGAGGAGGAAGCATGACCCAAATGTCAATCAGATGTCATTATCACAGACATTGTCTGAATAATAGAGTTGGTTGAATGGATGCTGGCGCACTTGCTCCGTACTGAGAGCGATCTCCCAGCTAGACAAAGGCGTGTTTCCTCCATTGTCAAGTGGATTTTATTATAATTGTGAGTTAGTGCCACATCAGTTGGAGAATAAATGGGTATGTAGATATGTGTAAGTTTGGTTGGGGCCTGAAAATATTTGCTTATTATATGCATTTTGTATCTCTCGATGTGGTTGGCATTACTGTAATTAAATGCATTTCGTATATGCCACTCAATTGAGTGCTTGCACACTTGTTTGTTTTTTGTTACTGTTTGCATTTTGTTTTCGCATGTAAATGAGCATTTAAAAACCCACATGGCGCACATTTGAGGCTGACAATTTGTATGCTCATTTTTGGAAATTTATATTTGAAAACCATCCAGCCATGCCAATCAATAAGCAGCAACTGTTATTGACCCTTTCCCATCAATGAACCCTATGTTTGGTGCACCAGCGGAAGAACTTGTTAATTATTTGTATAATATATAGTTACTTCTAGCTTATCTAAACACTTTATGAGACAGGTAACTTCTTATCTTTTTTGGCTTATCGAAGGGAGGGGCTACTTCCTCTGGGGGGAAATCAATAGCTTTTCCTATAGCTCTAACCCTATACGACTGCATTTACATAAATCAACCGTCCTTCCGGCAATGTGACCGATAATGCGCCCAAATGCGATATACTGATAAATTTCGAGTGTGCGTGTGTTCGTGTTGTTAATCATACGCCGGGTGTCCCGTAAATGGCAATTCATAAATAAATCGTTAAAGACGAATTATGGAAGTACAACTCAATGGGACGAGTGTTTCATACGCACAACTCGAAACAGAAAAAAAGAAACAAAAATGTTGCGCCAAGCATATTAAACAATGAAAATGAATCAATGTTATGCGCACTCATGTGTGCGGTTGTGCGTTCTAAAGGAAGGAAGCTCTGCACAAATTTGTGCGCGGCTTCAGTGGCCAAATGCATAAAATGAATATTAAATTAAAGTTGAAACTGAAATTGCCGCAGCGACAGCGGAATTCACTGGAAAAGGCAGACAGCCAGGCAGAAAGTCGGAGCGTCAACATCCGGTGCCGCAGGCCGGGCCTTCCTTTTTCCCTCCCCAGATTCATTTAGATTTTTTGGCAGAAAAGTTGCGTAAACTTTTAGCTTCAAATCTAAGTTTGCAACTCCCCAATGGAGTGACCCGCATGGCCAGGCGGAGAGTTCCGAGGGTTGTTTCGCAGAATTGTCACCATTGTGCACTCGACTCACAGCACAATTGAAGGCAACAACTACAGTCGTACTTCTCTTAGTTCAACTTTTCCAAATTCAAGTTTCCAAAGGCTTAAGCAACAATAAAAATCATACATTTCCATTTTGCCAATCAAGACTTAGCAAATGGTTACTGATGATGGTAAATGAATATCCACTGTAACAGCTTTATAGTCAAAGTTGCTTTTGAATACGGTTCGTAAAACGTTTTTTTTTTCTTAAAAACAAAAACATTTTAACGGAACTACCGGAATTGTAATTAAACCGTCATTTTGATTGTCAGTTTTGAATTTCATTTTTTTAATAATGGACTTCAAGGAAGCAGATAAACGTATCTCTAAAACGCTGTTCAGTTTTAATTTCCATATTTAATATGCATTCCCAAAGTAATAATGATATATTTGAACATATCTACCGATACCCGATGTTGGTTTTAAGTTATTGACGTTCGACTGTATATGCAGCAGCGGTACAGTAATTACTTATAGGGGAAAAAGGAGAGGGCCGCAGACAAAGAGTGCTCTGGTAATGAAGTCATTGCCCAGCAGTTGCCCAGCACGTGGCGCTGGCAGATGAAAGACCACTGAGGCAGGAACGGACTGGGACTCGGACTAAGAGGAGGCGGTGCTGGTGACACAGGGGGAGGGACCGCTCATTGTGCAAGGTTAGGGCGTTGGCTTGGCAGCGCCTCGAATCGCTAATGATGTTAACACAGCCTGGATCGCTGCTCGACGACTGACTGATTGATTTGTGTAAACTTTGACCTCTCCCATGTCAATCTTTGCCGGGTTAAATGTGGAGCAAACGTCAGCGAGCAGCAGCAAAAAGCTGTCTCCATGAAAGATGGGGAACTGGAGCAGTTTAACACAACAACGAAGCAATAATGAAGACAATTTGTATGGCATACCGAATACGAGACACCCTAAAACTTTAAACTTCACTAAATGGGAATAATTCAAATAACATTATACTTCGTTTCCATTGAACATTTTTCAAAAAAATTATTTTATTGCTAAAAGTTTATAATATTTTTAATCATTTATTCCTCATTGTCAAACTACTCATTGTTTAGCTACAGTAACTTTAAGACTACAATTGTATTATTGGAGAACTCTTTGGTTTACTCGTAATTTGTCAGCTTGATATTGGAGCATAACATAAACAATGAAAATTGGCGCTTATCTGGGCGGAAATCCATTGAAGCGGCACAATGAATAAAACTTGGCACAGAGTCTGCTACTGAAGATGCTGCATGTACTATAGAATACATGGCAGACATTTACTCTGTCGTTGGGTCTTTTATTTTATTTTGCCCACATCCCTGCCCTGTCCCCTTAGTAATTTGTTAAGCGTTGCCATTGAAGCGAGAAGTGTGACGAATGCGGAGATAATGTGAAAATCCAGTTGAAGAGAAAACAACAAGCACAATAAGTTGCACTAAGTGCGCACAAAGAATATCCAAGATCCACTTGTATTGTTCGCTTGTGTGTTATCAAAACACGCAACTTGATTTTCTACGGCCGTTACACAGTGGTAACCGTAAAGATATGGACAATATGTTTGGTGATTGCACAGTAGAAAGTGATTTCATCCATTTATTTATTTAAAAACTTGATCTTGAGGTTTTTTAATGATCACAAACTCAATAGATCAAAATATCTTGGGATCCAAAAATGTATGAGCAATTAAAATGGGTAAAGAATTTTGTTGTTGCTTTAAACGAATATAACCTATTTACTTTTCCTAACTTTATATATTAAAATATATTTTTAGAAAGTTCTCAGAAATGAAATATATTATATATTACTTTTTAAATATGTATGTTATTTCCCAAACAATTTTCGGAATAATGTTTGTTTTTTTATTTTTTAATATTATTTTTTTTCTCTAAGAGTATTTTCAAACAAAAACAATGATTTCATGATGAACCAAAACTTTTTTATGTGTGTAATTACGAAAGCATTTAAATTGGCAGCACCTGGGCTGGGAAATTGGCAACGCGACAGAAAAGCGCTGTGCGGGAAAACCGTGTGCGGGGAAACTGTGCATATAAACACATCAAATCGCAGCACGGCAGCAACAACAAACAGGAAAATCTTTTTGAGATACATGATAGGTGGAAAAGGGGGAGTGGGCGGTGGGCTGGGGGTTGATGATGCTACAAAACAGTTTGTGTACAAAAATAAGAAGAAAAATCGCTTTTCCTCCCCTCTTTAAGTGCGGGGTAGTTGGTATCCGACGTTTCGCGGAAAAACGCGTGAATCGACACAAAAGGCAACAATAAAAACAAAGGCCACGCACGTGACGCCCAGCGGGGGGGTGGGTGGTTGGTTGGGTGTAAGAGTGGGTGGTGCGTTTCATTTTATTTACTCACCAACTCCGTATTTGTTGTTCGAAGGTATCCACATTTTGTCGCTGGTTGTGAGCTTCAAGTTTTGCCGAAAAATTCCAATTTAGCCTGCCACTCCCTGCATTTAAAATTTATCAAGCGATTTTTGCAGATACACCCTTTTTTACTGGCAAAGATTTGCATTTGAATTCAAATTTGCTTTTATTATTGCCTATATTTATCCACCACTTTTCGCACAACACACATACAACACTAATGTATACAAACGTATTCAATAAAACTTTCGCTTTTGTTGTTGTCTCTATCTCTCCCTTTCTCACTTAATCTTGTTTAATAACTACAACTACACAACAACAACAATTGCACTTGTCTACATTGTTGTTACTGTCGCTGGAAAGCAAAGATCGCGGTTCCAATTGGCAATGATTACCGCTAGGTGGAAGAAAAGGAAGTAGCTGATTGGGAAGTCTGGAAGTGGTTGCTTTTGCTTTTGTTGCGTTTTTCACGGACCCGCGCACACACAAACAAGAAAATCAATACGAATTTCGAATTTCCAATTGCACTTTCAGTTGGATTTTTCCCTATTTACGATTTTAGTTGCTTGACTTTTGGCACTGTTAATTGTTGTTGTTGGGCGCCGCACTCGCGACTAACTTTTGTTTAGTTTTTTTGCGCTGTATTATTTCTTGCGTACTCCGTGCCGCAGCTTAGCGTCCCGGGCGCTGCAACGACAATTTTGTTCACCGCCACAGCTGTGAGCAGTGTGACCGAGCCAAATCCCAATCAATACCTGAGAAATATACTTTTTATACCATTTTCATTTAAAAATACCACACTTTTTTTTTTAAATAGTTTATTTTATACTCATGTTTGAATATTCACAGACATCTTTACCAAAAAAAAAACACAAACAAACTTGACAATTTCTTGATGACGTTGTTCCCTTTTTTATTTTTTAAGAGACTCAAGTAATTCAATTTAAAATTTGGAAGCCAAAAAATGTGCGGCGGTATTAAAAAAAGGAAAACAATTATTTTATCATGCATTAGATAAAAAATAATGTTCATTATTGAATTACAACAAATTCGTTGCAAGTATTGGACCAAAATGGATGATATCGAAATATCAATAATTTTCCTGTTATTGTCTAATTAACCATGTTGTCAAAGTTTTGAATAGGCCATTCCCGGCAGTAATTGCTGCAGTCTTTTTTACTGTTAACGGTATTTCCCCCAATATATAATTGGAGTAAGACTCAAAGGTAGCAGAAAACTCACATAACAAAAAAGGAAGGAAGCAAACTTCGGCAAGCCAAATATTACAAATCGACTATATTTCGATTCTATGGCAGCTACATAATACTGCTGTCCGATTTCAATTTAATTAAAACCGTAATTCAATAATATGTAAATATTACCAAATCCCAAAGAACAAAAATGAATGTTAAACAAGAAAGAAAAGCTAAGAAATACCCTTGCAGAATATTCTGTAAATTATATTCTCCAAAATTATTCATATGATTCTTAACACTCATAAAAATTTAAGACTTCTTAACTTTAAAAACACCAAAGTTATGGCAATTCCAATCGTTCAGTTATGTGACAGCTATAGAATGTAGTCGGCCGATCCTTATGAAATTTAGTATGTCGGATTGATTGGCCAAAAATAAAACCGATAAAAAATCCCAACTTCCTAACTTAACAAACTTATATACTGTGCGCAAAGTTTAAATTCGATATCTTTAAAACTGAGAGACTAGATCGCGTAGAAACAAACAGACGGACAGATGGACAGACAGACACACGGACAGATGGACATGCTTATATCAACTCAGGACGAGATCTTGATCAAGAATATTTATACTTTATAGGGTCGGAGATGTCTCCTTCACTGCGTTGCACACTTTTGACCAAAATTGTAATACTCTCTGTAAAGGTATAAAAAAAGTTATAATTTTTTGATTTTTTTCCGATTGTTCCTACGGGAGCTATATGATAAAGTCGCCCAATCTGGCTCGTTCCGACTTACATATATACTACCTGCAAAAGAAATACAACTTTTGGGAAAGTTTCAGGCAGATAGCTTTAAAACTGAGGGACTAGTTTGCGTAGAAACGGACGGACGGTCGGACAGACGGACATGGCTAGATCGACTCTCCTGGTGATGCTTATCAAGAATATATATACTTTATAGTGTCAGAAATGCCCCTTTACTGCGTTGAAAACTTTTGACTGAAATTAAAATACATTTTTTAAATGTTATATATGTATTTATTAACTTTTTGCAAACAAGCATGCAAAAATTAAGTATCAAAACTAAAAATAAGTAGCCCTATCCCGCTGAATAAAGTTTTCATAATTCAGATTTTAAAGTAAGTAATTTAATTTGCGAGGTGAAATGGCTTATGTGTCAATCTGCTAAAAACTTATAATAAACGAATTAAGTGACGATAAGAACGGCTTTAGATACATACATCTCTAAAAATTAATTTTAACGATAATTTAACCGAATTCCACGCTTGAAAAAGACTTATTAATATGCAGGATCAAATTACTTACTGTATTAGATCCATTATAAGCAATACAATTGGAAGACACACAATTGTTAACAAAATAGATTTATTTAATTTTAGATGGTAATCATTAAGAAAACACAATACACACTAATCATTGCATAAGGAGACTTACTACTCCTTTTAGTTTTCAGATGTATACCGGAAATGCCCGGTCCTACGTCTTTTTCTGGATAATCTTAAAGGTATTATGCCGATTCAGGACGTAGCTGAGGGCAGTGGCAGCTGTAGTTAGGCCAGTCAGATACCAAAGGCCATGCAAAGCGGGATGATCTGTGTTGGAATAGTTAAAGATTAAGTAATTTTATGTGTGATAAGGGAGCAAAATTGAAGTATATCTGACCCAAATAGTTCCAAATAGGAGCTCCCAAACTCAGGCCAATGGTTGCCAACTGCACTCCCGTGTTGATCTTGCTGAGCAATGTGGGCTCCAGTTGAGCAGTAACATGGGTGGCATCGAAGTAGCGCGAAAAGGTTTTCTACGAAAGAAGAGTTCAAATGTGAAACACTATCGAAACCAAGGGGTCTGCCTCACTCACCGGCGGTGGCAGACTAATGTAGCGTATAACAAATCCAGCTCCTAGAAGAAACACATCCCGGAACAGCACGATGCCGGTAAGCCACACGGGCAACAGGTCCGTGTAGCACAGCGAGATGACCAGCGAGCCCATCAGTAACTTGTCGGCCATGGGGTCCAAGAAAGAGCCCGCCTTGCTCGCCTGCGAGGGCCACCGGCGGGCGATCTGTCCATCCAACTGTGGGAAAGAAAGCGAGAAATTAAAAACTACATTAGGATGTATGGTAATGTGAGGAACTAACCAGATCGGTGACCCCGGCGATGGCCAGCAGACTCATGCCCAGTGTGAAGTCGCCCTGGACGATCACATATCCAATGTAGGGCGATAGGAAGGCGCGACTGATGGTCAGCATGTTGGGTATGGTCATGATATTCTCGCGCTCCTCGCGGATCTCGTCAATCTTCTCGCGAACCCGTTCCTGGACTTTGTGCCTCGCCTCCCGGATATCATCCACGAGGAAGTTCTTCCTTTCGATGACTCCTTGCAGGAGATGGCGACCCTGCAGGGTGCGCAAGTGGATGGACTGCTTCTTGGCATCGGCATAAAGACGAAGTCTGGCCAATTCCCAGTTCCTTCTGCGCTTGATGTCCAGGAAGGAGATCCGAATAAATCCGGTTGCGGCGGCATGACGGTTCAAGCAGTTCACAAAGCTACTCCCACCGACTCCCAAAACGTGCTCCAAAGTGGCGGCTCCATGATGCAGTGGCCGCTGCACCTGCCGGAAAATAATGGCTGGCAACATGGGTTAATTATCGGGCAATCCCTGTCTCAACTTCAGACTGCTCCTCGCGCTCTGCAATTAAATAAAACCAACAATCAGATTCGATCCGTAACCTTGGTTCCAAATAGATCGTGCAGCGACCCTTGGACATTCTTTATCACCGCCCCGAAAAAACCCACCATTTGTGGGTTCCTTTATTACTGGTTGCACGTCGGTGCAATACGAAATCTGTTTGGTACAATTAATTCAACTGATTAACCAGACCACACCATTTACGGAAATTTTTTAACAATTTTGTCTTGTTTTTATTACACAAGCAGTGTGACCGCGCCGATAACGATAAGAAATACCTTCCGGTCCAAATAATAAGCCGTGTTATAAAATGTTGAATTTCATTGTATTCTTTGCATAGAAAGCCGAAATGGAGAACGCATAAAACATATGTATATTTATAATTAAATTAAAGTCCTAGAAAAAATGAATAATATAAAATTGTTTAACTTGGCGCTCGTAACTTCAAAATCGATACGTACCAGGGATGCAAGCTCCTGAAAGCCTATTGAATATCGAGCTGGAGGTGGGTAAACAGAGATTCAACTATCGATTGAGATCGGTACCTTATCGAAATGTCCATAAAAAAGTACCAAATAAGCAGTTTTTAAATACCAAAAACTCATAATCCAACGGTTTTTTGAATTGTTTAACTTAATTTGATAGCGTTTCTTTCAGATGTTAGAGATATTACCACTTTGACTCATCAATCGTATGACAAAGTGCTTCTTAATGTTATGATTTGAATCACTTGTTAACAGTATATACGCATGTCCTTTGCAGTTATAACTTTGTTACGCAGGAACTTAATGACTTTTCTTTTTTGTTTTTATTAATTTTTTGATGTATTTACAAAATTGAAGCTTAAAGTTATTAACTTTGGCGCCCATAGCTGATACGGACCGAATTAATTTTATTTAAATTGTTTTTATTTTTTTTAAGATTTAGCTTAATTAGGGTTTAACTTTATTAGATTATGTCTATTAAGGCTGAGAGCTAAGAGTTTGATTGTAATTTCGTTTAATTCATTTTATTTTATTTTAAATTTGCAGAAGATTGACTCAATGCTTTTTTGAATTGCTTCCAGGCCTTACCTTTGTTCTAGTCGATTACTATTAAAAGGAAAGACAGAAAACCGATTTCGTGAAATTAAGGCAGTATTTTTGAAATTATTTAAAACAGTATAGCTAGGATTTAAGTTAAGAAACAACAATGAAAAGATTTTATTTCGATTTTGTCCCCGATTGTTCCTTTGGCCCGGTCCTAAGTATACTCTACCTGGAATCTATCGAAATAAAAGACGAGTCTTTATAAAGTTTCATACAAATAGCTTTTACAGACGGACATGGCTAGATTGACCCGCCAGGAGATGCTGATCAAAAATATATATACTATATAGTGTCGGAAATGTGCAAGCTCTTTTATATTTTAATTTCTGCAAGGATATAAAAATGACAAAAATAGAGGTTGTATGAGATTTTTAGAGAATCAAGTCTCAATTAATAAGAATATATACATACATCATACAAATTTCGAAGAATCGACCCGAAATAACAGCTCGCATACTTTTAGAGAAAGGGGTTATGGTTTATGATAATCTTCCGATTTTTATTAAATAATATAATTTAGATAGCTGTATGTTACAAATCATATCAAACTAAAACTCCTTACTTGGCTTTAACATGGTCAGTTTCAGCAAGCTAACATTATGTTAACCTTAGGAGTTGGCGCGATAATTTGAATTCGCAGATTGGCGCTCTTTGATCCGACTATAATAAATTTTTTCCAACGACTGGCATAAGGCTGCCGCTAAGACTGGCTCTGAATATATTTAATAAAGCCGCCATTAATAAGCCAGACTGCAAGCTGCTCTGAACTTGTCAGTCGTTTAATTGGATTTAATTTAATTATGCTCCCACTTAACCCAGGCGAACGCTGCTTGGCGTCCGTCTTGGATATGCAAATTAAGCCGCGTTTAACGTTTATTACATAATATAAACTTTGGCAGCGGCTCGACCATGACCTGACCCTATCACCCTGCTAATGAATTTTCCCGAAAGTTGCCAAGGCGAATCTGTTTCACGTTTAATGGTCGCAATTACGGACATACCATCCTAGTTAATATAAGCGAGCCATAGCAAATAATTATGAAAGACTGCCAGGCTGCATTTTTGCTGGGGCTGGCACAAAACAATCTCTTAGAAATATGGCCCGACGTTTCGGGTTGGTCGCTGAGTCACGTCCTTGGTGTCATGGCATTTAAAGGCGAGGAAAAAGGCGATGAAACCTACCTGAAATTTTCCCCACGAAAAGCAAGGCAATGCATCGACATTAATAATGAACTGCAGGCGAAGGTGTTCGCCTCAATAATGTCCATGGCATGTCAACCGTCACGCTGCATGTTAATTTCCAGTATCCTCCTTCCTTTTTCCGATTTTCTGAATGGCACTCAGGGCTACTCAGTAGCTGTCTGCCACAAACAGGGCGCTCGGGGAAAGCGGGAAATGCAGGAAATGCGGAAAATGCGCGACAGCGGAAGAGATTGACAACTTTTTGTAATGCCCTTTATAGAAGTATATGAAATTTGCATAAAAATAAATATATAGGTGAATAATAAACTTAAAAAACATGTTTTTGTTAATATTTACAAGCGCTGAGTCTTTTTTAATTGTGTACTTTTTTTTTTAAAGTTGAAAAAATAAATCTGTATCTGGATTATCTTTTTTATCCCCCATAACGTCTTAATCTAGAGTGTCTTTTTAACTGACATTATAATACATCCTCATCAAAGAGATTATCAGTTTGCAAAGGGAATTTTAGAAAGGTGTTTGATTCTTGGTGCTGTCCTTCCATTGCTTTTTATAATTTTTATTTCGCTTTTTTTCGCGCCTCATTGCGCTTCATTAATCAAAAGTAATTTTCCGCCGTTCACAGCAGTCAGGCCTCCCAAACCCCCCTCCCCCCCCCAATTTTACCTGGAGAATTTTACCCAGTGAAGATGGCAAACGTCAGCAGCAAAGCGGAAGAAAACCGAAGGGAAATGGCTGGAAAAAAACAAAATGATGGCGGCCATTTTGCATTAAGCCTGGACATTTGCCGTATGTGTGTGTGTGTGTGTGTGTATGTATGGGTGAGTGGGGCTAATTAACTGTTTTACATTAAGTGGCCATAAAGGCTCGCCATTTTAGTCTATTTTAATGCCCTTCGAGTGGTTTGGCGGGCGTGATCGGATCGGACAATGAGGAACTGCCTGGCCATTAGCGGCCATCTCTATTTATCTCGGCCCATTCCCCCGAACATTTTCTTAAATGATTTACGAGTGCTTTAAAGGCCAGAACCATAAAAACAGAAGCCAACTTCATCTGGTTGCCTGCTTCTCGGACTTTGGTGTTTTCCTTTGTGCTTAATTTAATTAAATACTTGCTCGGACTTTTGCTCTCTCTCTCTGTGTCGAAAATGGTTAATGTGGTCAGCATAAATTGTGGCCAGCACATTTTGCTTTAAATCATTTGCGGCCGGGCTATAACGCCACGGTCCGAATAAACCATATAAACTGAACATGAACTGGCAATTGGTTCAACTAATGGGAGAGAAGCCCGGTCTTAGTAGTTTTCTCCAGCAGGTGCGGTTTGAGATTTATTGTATAAAAGGTGTTTCTACACTGAGGACTCTTTTATTTTTGGTTAATTTAAAAGATAGTGCTGAACGAACTTAAAGTTACATATTTTAAAAGAGAGCCTTGAATAATGACCATTTTAAATTAAAGAATTAATAATTCCCAATATATAGGCAGCGAAAATTTGATAACAGAACACCAATTTTTGTTTGTGTAACGAGTGTCGTGCTAATTAATATATTAATAGCAACAAATTTGATAGTTTTAGCAAGAGATTTTGTAAGCCTTAATCAATGATTTTATGGAAATAATACATGATTGGAAAATCAGTTGTTTACCTTCATCCGAGACAGTAAAATTTAAATTAAACGCAATAAATAATCTTCAGTGCAAACCAATCAAATTTCTGTTCTGAGGTAAATCAAAAATCTGCACACAATTACTGTTGGGTTTTGTGGCGGAAGAAGTTCAGGTTTTGGCAATGCGTTCGGCTCTTAAAGTTTGAAAATGCTCTAAAGACCGCCCACAAATCACACTCCAATGACGACTAATTAGAGAGCAGAAAGCGGAGGGCAATGGCAGCTCTTCAGAGCAGTGTAACAATGACTTTTCACAAAACTCGAACTATTTTCAAGCTGTGCAAAGGACTGCCCTCGTTCCAGGACCTCCATCTGCCACGCCCCTGCCCATATCCCTTTCCTCCGCCCCCCGACTTTGCTTTGTTTTAAGTTATAAACCCACAAGTGGCGGCAAACTTTTGCTTTACGGTGTCGCCATTTTTTTTTTTATAGAAAATTGGGTGGGACTCAACTTAAAAGAAGATTAAACCGCAGATGTTGGGGGATTCCCCTCCTTTCATTTATTTCGAAAGGGGTGAGTAGAACTTTGCCTGGACAGCGGCACTTGAAATGAGAACGTTTGGCGATTTTCAGGCGACACTTGTCGAAAGTTACGCGTAATTATAACAATGTGCGGGCTTCCTGGGAAATGTGCTGAAGTTTGGTGGTTCAGCCTGGTTTCCCGCTGAGGGTCCTTTTTAGTTTATGCCTAATACCGAAACCCCTGGAATCAGCTCGAATATGCGGGCGCCCTTTTCGCCGGATGATAGGTGTTGGCCAAAGGGGCAGGAGCAACCGCACACCAATTAACAAAAGGCAAGTGATAAGGGAAAGTTCAAAGGGTGCTTCTATTTACATATTTTGCTAAGATAACATGAAAAATACACATATTTATGGTTAGAAGAAGGGTGCTTTAGAAAATTTAAAAATTTGGAAATATCAAAATACCTTATTACTAACGTCATAAGTCAAATGAGTTAGCTCTTTAATTTACATAGAGATTAAGGTTTTTTTTGAGACTACTTAATAAAACATTTTTTTTGTCGTCCAGCCCTCGAAAAATTGTGATTTAACAAACTCAAAATAGGAGCAAAACTCGTGGCTGTTGGTGCTTAAAAACGAAATTCCTTGTACCACTCAGGATGCGAATAAAAAAGCGTAATTTTGTTTCAACTTGAGGTCCTTGTGACGCCATGGCGACGCATTAATTCGCTTTTAATGTAATGAAGCCGCTTAAATGTCAAGACAATGAGACCGGAATCAGGAATCTGGGCAGAGGCAGAACCATCAATCAAAATTCCGACGAGGGCCGTATGAAAAACTATAATAAAATCATTAGCCTGGTAAATCCCCCAACGTTCCGGTACCAAAATAAAATCATCAGCCCGGAATTATGATGAATGGTCTCTGTGCCTCGGTCGGTAGGCCCAAGTGGCCACCAGTGGCACAGGCATTCTCCGGTCATGACAAAACTGGAAATCTTTCTGCACTCCAATTTCTTTTTAATAAACAAAGCCAAACATACCCGCACAAGCTCGGCAAAAACAAAGTGATTGTGTTCTGTATGCTTCAGCAGATAACACTCAACGGCAAGTCGGAAAACAACAGTAAAAGCTATAGCCATGGCTCAACGGCGTCATTATCAGGAAAAACGTCTTGCATTGCTCTGGTCTGAGTTTCGTCCAGACTTTGAATCCATGAAAATGGTTTCTTTTAATACCCTTTATGATAATTATTTTGGAGAATCCATATATTTTGTGTCACATTACAACTTTCTGCTTGCTACTCTGAGTGAAATAAAAACAAATGCTTCACTCAAATATAAGTTTAGAAATGAAATAATTGAAATACTATAAGTAATTAGATACAATTAACCTTAAAATGTTTTGAAGTTTGTTTTGAATCCACTTGAAGCTAAAAATAATAATTGTTTGTGCAAAAAATTAAAATTAATTTAATTTTTAATATTTGACGATTTCATTTTCATTTTTATATTTAAGTAGATTTTAATTCAAATGACTTGAAAGCTGCTACACTCGGCTTGATTCGATTAGAAATATTTCAAGTTAACTACCATGTAATCTATAGCACTTTATGTGATTAAAATAATGCTTATAAGCATTTGTTAATACGGGAAAATAAGGTGGAAAATCCAATAAAATTTGTTAATAAACATAAAGGGTAATCACATTTTCGGTCTGCTCTTTATTCATCGTCTATTTTTGGGAAAGAAAAATGAAAATGTTTAACGGAAAAAATAAAATACTCACGTTTCTCCCAGGCGAACGTGATTCAATTTGTTTTGTTGGTTAGAAAACTAAAATAGCAAAAGCAAGCCACCAGAAAGGAGGGAAAATATAACTAAGGCCAGCATGGCAAAGAAAAGCAGAGCGAGGAAAGCACCGCAAAGCAAGGCGAAAACAGGAAAAATTATAGAACAAGCAAAAACGGTGGGCGGAAAATGTGGGCTCCCGTTTGGTCACTTGGTGTTTTTCGCTTGGCCAAAAAACAACCAAATAAAGAAGGAAAATGGAAAAATGTTAAAAGGCAGCTGGATGAGTCTTAAAGCCGGGATTGAGGCGATTCTGTTTTTGTCTTGGCCACGGGCGGTGTTCTCGAGGAGTCACTGGACTATGAATGCGAATTGCTGCAATGCAGTCCCTGTTCGAGTTCTCTGAAAAGTAGGCTATGAAAGCAAGCGTGGGCAGGTTGGCACAAGAGGGTTGAAAGTGAAGTTGATTTGTATTAAGCTAACATTTTTAATATTGCTAAAAAAAATAGAATATTAATTTTTACCGAATTAAATATGTATCAATATCATCTCGGTATATTTAGCTTGAAAGTTTTGCTTATAAGGACCTAAAAGATAGCTCTTATTTAGTCTTAAAAAAAAATAATAAAAATCATTTTTTGTATGACTATAAATACATTTGTTAAAAAAAAACAAACTCTCCAAAAAAATATTTGCTGTGGAAACTTTCGTTGCTGCCCTCGCTCTCCGGAATAAAGTTAAATATATTGTGGCCAAAAAAAGCACCCACCCACGGACGCATCTGGGGAGACATATTGTACATTGTAACATGACCGGACTATTGTGCCGACCGGCCCACATGTCGAAGGTCATTTTAAATTAGTTTTACTCCTGCTCCATTGAGTTTATATTTTTTTCGCATCCTTCGATTTGGGTGTGTGTGTGTTTTTCGCTTTATTCCTTACTAGGGCATTTGGTCGATCTCTAACAATGTCTGTCTCGGGATTTGCCTCTCAACGTTGGCAGTGGGCTAAAATAGTCATACGCCCAGTGGTCCCGGCGCTGCCGTTATGACAATTACGTTAGACATTTGCGTCACGTAAGTGAGCAGCGCCATCGAGGAAATCCCAGACTCATGCCGACTGGGCCAAAACAGAATCGCTGGATCATCCTGCGAATATCCTGGCCGCCATCTCATTGTGAATGTATGTTGCTTAGAGTATGTAAGAGAGTTTGTTAGAGCCACGTGTAACAGCATTCGACACAATCAACAACTTCATTCTGCGAAAATGGCTGCCGATATCCCCAGGAGCGGATTTAATGGCTGATGGGTGGCTCCACCAATTGTTGACAACTTGTGCTCAGCCACCCCCTACCCCCAAAGAGCATCCTCCTCGACACGTAACCCAGGATAAAAATAATAACAAATTAACATTCGCAGAAGGTGCGTGACTGTTTTTGGCACCGGTGGGGAGTAAACTTGCTAGAATATACTGTTTAACTTTCCTAGAAAAGATAAAAAGTTTCTTAGTCGATTAAAATAAAAATTAAATTCAATTGATGTGTTAAAAGATTACAAACTTTGTTTGTATGTTTTATGTAGATATTTATAAAGCTTTTGAAGTGAAAACCAAAATATTTAAGTACTATGCAAATGACTCGATACCTATGACAATAATAACAAAAAAACAATGATTAAATGATTAAATTATAATTCATTAAAATTATTATGATTAAAATATAAAAAAAAATTATAAAGTTGTATTTAAAAATGTTGGTTACAAGTTACTGAAAAAAATTAAATTTCTTTCCTCTTTTGTCATCAAAGATTTTAATCACGTCGCTCGCACTACCAAAGTGGGACTTTTCCCCTGGCTCCTGCCCTTCATTACTTGCTGGTCATTGTGACACCGCAAATGCTTCATAAATTCGCAGCAAATTCACTTTGTGTCCTGTGCAGGGTAAGCGTTCTCTCACTACAGGTGACATCGCTCTGCGCCCTGTCAAAATCAGGATCAGCAGCAGGACAACGTCTGCAATGTTTCTTTATTGGAATTGTCGTAAAAGTCGATAATAGGGCCTGCAGGCTGGGGACAGGACAAAGTGAGAGTGGGCGGGTGACTGGGTGAATGCGATTCAGGTCACAAGCAATTTAATGTCAATTTCGGTATTAAACGTGCTGGCTGCCAATTCGCCTGCCGTATTTCTTCCATTCTGTCTGGATGTCATTGGCAAGCTGGACTTGGCCTGCTTTCACTGTTTGCAAAGGCTGCCACACGCACTCAGATCCCCAAGAATACCAAGAGCGATCGATCCAATTAAGTATTACCCTGTTCTCAAATAATAATATTTTTTTTAAATCAGGATTAAATATTTAGCTTACATATGAATTCAATAAACGATTTTAAGCTTATTTTTCCATCTGTATAATTAAAGAGTATATTTAGATGATTTTTTTATTGTTTCAATAAAATTGTTGAGAAATAAGTTTCTAAAGGGTATTATTTATTGAATAACGTTTTCTGTTAAGTCAAATTTTCCTTTCAAATTTACCTCTGTGAGTCTTGTATACTTCATTCCCATTCAGTGAATGACACAACAACAGCTTTAGAGGATCTGCTGCGGGAAGTGGAGCTCCTTCAATAACTTTTGCCAATGTTGACAGACCACACTGGCCTTCGGTTAAATCTAATTAATTTCGCAGCACCACGCATCGATTTGCGAGATGGTATGCCGTCTCTAATAGTTTTCCGATTTGTTTGTTTGCCATTAATTGGTTGACCAGCACAAAAATAATTCACATTATTTGCCAAAAGCGATGGACAGTGTCAGCAATTATAACACTTAATTAAATAACGTTTTGGCTGATGGAATTTATTCTGTATAAAAATGTTTATTTTATAACAGTTAGAAAATAATGTAAACATTGTGTTTTTAATAAACTATTTCCCACACTAATAGTTTCATTTTGTGATTATAAATGCCACAATGATTTGAAATTATCTCTTTTGAAATATTTTTGTTTTTGCCCCCAAAGAGGATTACTTTGAATGAATATTATGATTTGGAAATCTTTATAGTGCCGTTAATACTTTGAGAAGTTTGAAAGCAAGTATATAGCTGGTCTGGTCTTCTCTGTAGATTCTGCCATCGTATTGTGTATCGTGTCACGCACACTAGTTACCATGTTAACAAAATGGCGGGCACACCACGTACACCCGCACCCACACATAATGCAGTCTGCTGCCAACCGCAATATGAACTTTTCCTTTCCCTTTGCTTTCGCTTCAAGAAATGGAAAACGCGAAAAGAAATCCCGTCGTCATCTGGTGCTGGCGTTTCAAGTTGAAAATTTGCAAACAAGCCGAAAGGCGCACTGGAATTATTCGAATCAGCTTTAAAATAGTGTTAAGCTTGTCGAATGCGCTTTTTATAAAATATAATATTTTATTTTTTTTTTTAAATTTAACTGATTTATTTAGTTTAAAAATTATGTATATTAGGTTCATAAATGTGATTGATTGGTAAAAAGTAAAGGGATTATAATAAAAAATTGTAATAATATTGTTAATTTAAAATAATTATAAAACATTAATTATGCCCATTATTTTAAAATATTGTGGATAGGTCATAGTTTTTATTTATAAAAAATCCTAGAATAAAACAGAGATTACGTTTGCCTCAATGCTAACAATTATTGCAATTTAAAAGTGAATTTAATGGAAATCTGTTGGCCTTTATATATTAATTTGTAAGGCTGTTTTCAAGGATAACATTGCTCGCTCCTACCAAATTACCCCGTTTTCATGAAAACTTTTTTACATTGTGATGCAGCATCAATTTTCCTCGCTCCCTGCAGTGGCAACCTTTGCGCGAAAGTAATTTACCCCAGGACAAGGTCAGGGAAGGAAATCTCACAACTTTTCCAGCGCACCGCATAAAAAAGTGAAATTTAAGCCACACACGCAGAGCAGAAGACAGACGACAGTTTTGCGCCAAGGCCAAAGGACTCGGGATTCGAGTGTGTGTGCCACATGCACTCACACCCACACACTCGCACATGCACGCTGTGTGAAGTCAGCTGCCGCCATTTTGTAACCATTTTATCATGGCAAACAAAAGCGGCTTACAGCCTCCCGTTGTCCTTGTTTTGTCTCCGGCTTTTTTTGGGCTTATTTCAGTTTGAAGTTGATGAATTTTTCTCACGCTCAACGACCGTCTGCCAAGTTTTTTCAGTCCGTAATATAGGAGGTATGAGAGAACTCGAAGACTTAAGAATTCGTCACTTGATTAGCCGCATGGCAATTAGGCAAATTGGCTGGCTGCATTTTAAAATCCCACATGCTTATCGACTTTGCCTTTGATTAGCCCGCCCGAAAAGGTGGTAACAGTGGGCTCTCAGGCGTAATTACATTAACAATTCCGAAAACATGCCACCGAAAAACCCCGAGTATTCGTCGGCCAATGTCACTCACTGCTGGGCATTCAATGTGGCACGAAACGTATCCATTATTCAGGACGTGGTGCAAACAACTCGACCGACAAGCCAACAACGTCGTCCTGCGTGTAAGACGCAGTGACTACAGTGGCGCCTCCTCCTGGAAATACAGCTACTACACACCACCTAGACCACCCACTACACCACCGACTGCACCACTCACTGCACCGCCCACTGTAACACCCACTCCGCATTCCATGGCATACGCACAGCATATTTGGCTTGTGAACTTGCCTACTAACCTTGTGTGCATGTGCCATGCAATTGGCCCTAGGATAACTCAGCAACAATAACAACAACGACAACATCGTCAACAACAACAACTACAACTGCAAACATGGCGAGGTCCTTTCGGATGCCATGGAATCGGTGGGGAGGCCAGTGAAGTTTTGGCCTCTAATTAAAGTTCGCCCGGTAGAAACCGTCGATAACCGAATGCGGACAGGTACAGTCCCTACAAAATCAGTGCGGTTCGGGTCTTTGACCTGAAAGCTAATATCGTCGTTTTAAAGCCAAAATCAGTCTTAAAACATACTTTTTTTTTTACATATCAAATCGAATTAAAACTTTAGCTTAATTTAAAATTAACTAGTTTTTAAGCACAGTTTAAGCACACAATCGTCATTACTATAGTTAAATAAAAACCCTTTACAAACAAACTGCTTAATAGTAAAATATATAAAGAGGCTGTAATGCTTTTTCGAAATACTTTATTTACCTGATTTGAACATAATAGATAACCAATCTTGACTTAAGAATTTTGTGTCATTCAGTTCCTAGTAATTAGTACTTTTATTGTTAAATGTAAGGTAGTTTTTACTTGCTATGATCATTAAATTTCTTTTTCTTAAATTAAGTACAAAACGTATTTAATTTGAACTTTAACTTTTAATTTAAGAGTTATAAAACAATTTTTCTTGATTTCAATACGAACATTCCTAACATTCCTAAAACCAAAGATATTTTTAATAATGGAGCAGCTAGTTTTTCTAAGTGTAGAAATCGCCAACTAAACTTCCACAGTAGAAACAGTTTTTGACGTAAAATTTCTATCTCATCCAAACGTGAAATGCAATTGCATTTGCAGTTCCCTTTGACAAGGGACACAAGCCCAACAGAGAGGCGAAAAAAACCGAGAAGGAAAGATATTGTTCAGCAAAGTTATCGTTGGTTGCGCATCGCTAACAAAGTACAGTGGTGGCAGCGTGACCAATGACAGCCATGTTTCCTGCATCAGGAGTTGCACAAAGTTGTCGCTCAGATGCATCCCACCCCGATCCCCATCCCTGCGAGCCACACACAATTCTGGCCACGTTTCCTCGTTCTATTTCTTTTGCCCAACTGCCGAGTCTCATTGGCTTTTGGCTTACACTCGGAGAAAAAAATGTAACTTTCTATTTAATTATGTTTATCACTCTTTGCCATTATTTCGTGATAAAAATCCTAAAATATTTGTAATTATAATTTCATGTTAAATAATGTATGTTTAGATGAATTAACCTTCAGTTAGGCAAAGCTGGCAAATACATTTTGTAAGCTAGTAAACCCCTTCATGACATTTAATTAGGATTTAAACAATTAAAGGAAAAATCTGAAAACTTTAAATTTCCAATTTTTTTTTTTAAGGAATTAATTCAAATTGTCTGTCATATTTTCTCTGTGTACGACATTGTGTGAGGGGTTTTTTGTTTGGTGGCCGCCTGCGGCTGGCAAAACGACAAAATGTATGCTATGTTCCGGCTGAATTGCAGATTTTCATCCTCCAGCACCCCATCCTTTACGCACACACTCACACTGAGTCGCTTATTCCGTGCGCCTTTATGTGCAAAAAGGGGAAATCCCTTTTCTCATGGATTTCACTTTGTTTGGGCGAGGGAACTAAGGGGCGCCAAGGAACAGTGTTTTGCCATTTGGTCGCATATTGCTAATGCAGAGGAGCGCCCACATCCACCGAATACACCTGACATTGGCTGGGGGATTAGTCGAGCAGTTCCCCGACATACTTTGGGGATCATATCTAAATTGAAAAAGTTATCGGTGCCGTGTGTCAAATGTGTCGCTGTCGCCTTTTATTTACATTTTATTTTCATGGCAAACGTGAGCCGCGCCGGATAATCGATTCAAATCGATGTGGCAGCCGAAATCCGCTCACAATACGTTGAAATTTCGATGACAGCCGGTTGTCCTGCAAGCAATAAACAAAAATAATGTGGCCTGCTTCGAGGCGCGCTACATAAATTATAACATTAAAGACACCCGAAAGGCATAAAAATCTTATTTATTCACCGAAAATCGCTGCGTCGGACTTTCAGCCACCGATAATTCTCGGCCATAAATTAGGCAGGCAAAAGTTGGAGCCTGTTAAACGTGGGGGCTCGGTAACCGGTTGGGGATGAAATTAAAACCTGTCAATGCTTTGATATTATCTAGTCGAAAAACCCCCCTAATGACTGTTCAATCTGTTCACTGGGTACCTCAAACTTTGACCCCAAATGGTCTCCGGACGAACCTCATTACGTATTGATGCCCTCTCATGTGAAATAATTGCCGTAGTTGTCCATTAGCATTTAATAATTCATGGATGCGTGTCTGTTGCCATGTAGATGTGTGGCTGTGAGCCAACAAAAGGCAAAACTGTGTTGGCGTAGAGGCTATTAGGTTCAGGAATCAGGCAAAATGTGTGAACCCGATTAGCTTCTCGATATTGCCTGGCATGACGGACCAACAATGTTTGGTGTTCAATTCGATTATCATTGCCGTGATAATTCAGATGAAGTAATCGCTTGCAGTTGATTGCTAATTCAAATCTCCGAAACACAATTCAGTTACGAAACATGATTTTCTTGCTGTTTGAGATTAAGAAAATATAAATTATCGTTGACTAGGCTAGAAAAGACTTTTCCCTTTGAATTGCCACTTATATTTCTCTAGACAAATATATATATATATATATTACAACTACTCCTTCCCACATTTCTAACTTACAAAGTAAGAATCATTCTTACATGTTTTCCGTGTTTTAAATTTTCATTTTATTTTTCTGAATTAACTTTAATATACATTCTTTCTTTATTCATTTTTTTTATTACTATGTTTTATAAATTTGTTTACTCAACTTTTTACACATACCATTTATAGTTAATTAACATTTTGTTTTCAAAAAAGCATTCAAGCAAATACTTTTCATGCTTAAATTAAATTATATTTTACAGGAACCAAATATTGCCAATACACAAAAAATTGTTTGTCGTTGAGTAAAATTTGTAAATAAATTAAAATATTTGAAAGATTTTTTACACATTAAATTAAATGAGAGGAATATTAAACTTACTAAAAATTATATGATTTCTATGTAGGTTTAATGCTTTTAAACTGATCACAGCAAATTGTTTAAAATACTCAAGAACGAAAACGGAGCAAAGTGTATGGGTAATAAAATTTCAACCACTCTAAAATTGTAAGTATGTCTTGTAAATTTTTTCTAAATATTTTTGTTTTTATTTAGTTTTAATCTATGTATTTACAGAGATGTTTTGTTCAAATATTTTGCTAAAATATTAATGCAACTTGGAGCCACAAATTTTACTTTCAAGACTGTTTTTAATTAATTCATCGATAACAAAAAATATATAATAGCTAGTCACAATAATGGTTTAGATCTATAAACAGTTTTAGTTGAGATGTTTTTTTTGTTTCCTTCAGTACAAAACTTTAACGAAATGTCTTAACTTTTTACAATTGATTTCATGGACGTGAAAGGAAAGTTCGACTTCTGACTCTGAATCCTGGCTCGTTCTTCTCTGAGTTCTTCTGGGCTTTTGTGTGTGTGTGTGTGAGTGGGTGGGAGGATATGCGTTTATGTGTGTGTGTGTTTTTGTGTGGAGCGACGTTAGTTGATGTCAAAACGTTGCGCCTAGAAAAGTTTTTCGTTGTTATTAGTTTATGGGCGTGTGAGTGTAACTGTGTGCGGGTATGTCTGTGTGTTTAGTGTTGATATATTTAAATTAAATTTTAAACTAGGCAACAAATTAGATTTGTTGAGTATTTTCATTTTCCCCATTCTTATGTTGCTCTTGTCTTTACTATTTTTTTCTTTTTGGCATTCTTTAATTCTTACTGCTAGCATTTTTGTAGCATTTCTCTCATTGAACATTCACTTTTAGTTGTGTTCTTGGGGCCTTGGTCCAAAAAGGAATTGCTAGTAGGAGATACTTCATAGTTTTTCTTGGTCTACCGGTTTTCATTAGCTGGATATGCATTTAAGTGGATCTTTGGCGGTGCCTTAGACACATTGGGTGCCCTGTTCAAAGAGGGGACTGGCAGACTAAATGGATTAAAAAACAAAGTATTTTGTTAGTTATAGTTAAAAGATTTTTAAATGTATTATTATATGAGTATAGTAAAATCTGAACACATAAATGCTATATAAATATAAACTATGTCAGAATAGATAAAAAAAGAACTAATTAAAAAACTAAATAAAAATTAAATTTAACTATAGCTATAAAAACGTAAAAAAAGGTTTTTTTGTTAAAAACACATTTACAATTAGTTTTGCCTGGAATTTTTCAATACTTATAAAAAGCTGTATTTAAAATGAACCAACAAGTAGATAAACGATGCCTAGCAAAAGTTTTCAATACTAAAATAAAAATGATTACGCAGCTTAGAAAAAATAATGAACTTAAAAAAGTTTTAATTTCGCTTTAAACTAATCTTTTCGTAAAAATGTTTTGCTGAATGTTAATCACAGCTAAATGCTAACGAAAATGAGATTTGCCAACAACACTTTTGAAATTAGGAAATTTAATTATCAACCTTAATGAAAACAACCGACCGCTAATCTTGTGGTCTGAATTTGCACCAAACGAATTCGCTTGTATGCAAATTATTATGTTATTTATTAGTGGCCATGGCAGCCAAACAGAAAATCTCTTTTAATTCCATTTTGTTTAATTTTGCGTAATTATTGTTCTGCATTGTTGTCGGCTTCCGCATGGATTTGTCTTATTTTTTATGTATTAATTAACCGCTTTAATTAAAATTGGCAACGAAGCAGGTGCTGAATGCGTCAAGGTAGAAAAAAGCTAATTTAATTGAAATATTTTACTAAAATGTCCTGGCAAATTGAGTTTCTTTATGTTCTAGTTGTGCAGCTGTCGGTCTGTGGGACATTTTGACGCTCCACTGACGGCATTTAATTGGCCTTTTAGTTAATTGGCCAATTGATATGCACATTTCGATTGCAACTCTGCAATTAGCAAGACCCACGGGCCTCCAATTCAAAGAGCACGCATTTAATGGGGGGCAAAAATGCCAAAATCGACGGTAAATTAAATTAAATTATATTAAAAAGCAATAAAAAGATAATTGAATTGTAGACACGAGGCACCAATTATGTAATATTATGCGCCAATAATGGTCTAATATGGAATTTAGAACCACAACTTACCGTTTTTAATATGTGAATTGGGATCGCGGTTTCGTGGCTCGCGGCATTTAAAGTGAAATAGTTGGAGAAACGAATTTGGTTAAAGAAGAGCCAAAATCTGAAAACTTGCTACGTTCACAACTATTTCAGGACTTATAACTATACTTAATTTTCTATCTACTGTTTGGATCAACTTACTTAGCCCTAAATACAACTATGATACGAGCACTTAGCCATCTATGTACAACATTAACTTATCACCTAAGACCTCCTAGAATCTGACATAACTAAAGTCGTTGGGATTTGTGGCCATCTGTGGGGCCGACCCGCTTACCTCCTCCTCCAGGGCAGTGGTGTACATATGTGGCGTCACGTTCTTTTCCAGACTGAAGTGATCCTCCGTCGTCTTGTGGTAGACGGGATTCTCAAAGTTAATTGAGTTCACCGCCCGTGTACAGCGTCGGTATACAACAAAGATCCCCTGTGAATTGTTATTAATTAATTAATTAGTCGTTTAGTAAATACACAAATGTATAAAACTTACGCAAGCTGCTATGGCGGTGCTGGTTAGACTGACTATCACAATCCAGGCTACTTGGCCATAGTCTTTCTCTGAATTTTTGGCGGACTCATCGGCCTTGTCAGATGGGACTGTGCCATTGACGCCGTTTCTTTCTTCAACTGTTTTGTACAAAATATATAAGAAAGACTTATAGATTTAGAAAATAATACTAATTACACAAAAATATAGTGATATAACTATTGGAGAGTATTTAGTGTTTTAAATATTGTTCTGCAGTGATAAAATGATGAAATTTATATTAACTACCGAATTAAACGAATACATTAATATAAAACCAGCCACCCATTTTTGGAATTCATTAAATTAACAAATCTTCCTGTGTAATAACTTTCATAAATTCGAATTTGAAAGGCATCCTCGTACAATATTAATAAAATATGCCTTCCAGAGATTTTCAGCGTTTTCCCATAATTTCATAATTCCTATGGCCAAATATAATTAAAATGTTGTCTTTCTGGGAGCCTGGCAATGGGAAAAAAAAACAGAGAAGTCGTCGACGACGACTACATCCCGTGGAGAATGTTTCCGCTTATGGGGCTTCCCTGGTTTTGCTGTTGGCTTCTGTGCGTTTTTATTCTCTGCCTTTTGCTGTTGTGGTGGCAGGAAGTTGTAGGATTTTTCCGCTGTCATCATAATTCGTTTTCATATTTTTCCGTTTAGAATTTGTTCAACAGCAGAAAAAAGCGCACAAAGTTAAGAGCAGGAGGCGCGCGTTCGTCTGGCAAAGAATATGCCGCGCTTTTAGCTCGTCCTCAAGATTCGCCCATTTTCACCCCGCGAAATAAATCCCAGTTTTCCGTCCAAACATTCCCACTTCTGTTTTTGGTACTAATTTTTGATCTACGAGTGTCCAAAAGGCCTCGTTTTAGATTTGGACGGGAGCATGAGGCAGGAAATTATCATTAAAAGTTGATAGCGGCAACAGATGTGCGGCATCGATTCGGGGGAATTTCGGCGTAGGCGCGTTAAGATGCTGCAAATTTATTTCGGTGGCATTAACAGACAGTCAAATGAGGGGCAAACATCTAAAAAGTTGCACGTTGCTGTGGCATATTAATTCAACGATTTTCTTTCGGTTTAAGTGTGTGGCGGTTTGTCTTCACTGAGGCGAGGAGGCCAACAAATTATCAGCAGCTGTTGGTTTTTAAATTTTATTTTAAACTTTTTATATTTTCTGTTAGCCCTTGGCTGTCACCTTACTAAAGCTTAAATTATATATATTTTTATTAGGATTATTTTAAAAATTCGCTTTTATTTAGGATAGGCCGATTCCATTTTTTTTATTTTCAATATATTTACTAAGAAATTTAAATTCTAATTTGTATTACTACTTTAATTTAAAAAAAACTTTATATGCATTTTTTAAAGATTAATTTATGTCTCTAGAAAATTGCTTTACAAAATTAGCATTTGCAAATCGGTAACTGGCACTCCTCTGCCAGGAAGTTTTATGCTTGCCTATAAATGTCATTTATTATGGCGCACTCCTAATCTGTATGAAATGCAATTTCCGTCCTTCGCACACACACCGACGTGCAAACATTCGGATATATATTGTAGAGAGTTATGCCTCATCGCCCATTTGTATAATCCCGCACATGTGTTCTCATATTTATTCCAAAACTCCAACTCAGGATAACGCATAGCCGGTGCTCGGTACCCCTCGATCCCCGGCCAACGGAAGTGCCATAAAAAGTACGACAAAATGGCTGCCGTGCCACAAATTTCCTTCCCGAATGAAATAAAAACGCATAAAATATGTTCCGTCACCTGTTTTGGGTTCCGAGAAGGGGATGTAAACAGATTAGATAAACCGAAAAAAAAGTTTGAAAGTTTATAAAAAAAAAAACAAAAAACATAGGAAGTCAAAAATGGTGTGGCATGCAAATAAACAAAATGGCGGCTTTGCTACCATGTTTCTCGTATTTTTGACCTCCATTGTTGTCTTCACATCGGAGGCAATATGCAGTAAAGTTAGAGGCGGGCAATAACAATTGCCGGACTGACCGAAGTGCAGGCAAATGAAAGTCATAAAATGCTGCAAGGAGCAGCAGCAGCTGTTCACCCAGTTTTTCACACTGTCTTTTCCTCGCTTTTCCCCGATTTTCCCCGCTTTTTCCCGCAGTGATCTCCATTTTATGTGGTTGGCTATTAAAAACGCAGTCGTTACTTCGACGGCTCAAAGTTTATGGTTACTGGGGGTCTGTCCAACTGGATTTTGCTCCCCTTCTCTGTGTGTCTCTGGGGTATTTGCGAAACTTTGCCCGCGCTTAATTAAGCAATTTGAAGTGGGCAAAGATGGCCATAGAAAAAGTAGCACAAACCGCTAATTGAAATTGCAGTTATGCCGGCCGGACGGGCGTCATCATCATTGGCGGGGCTGGACCATCTAATTGAAATAGTCCCTAACTAGTTTATAGTTATTTACTGGCCTGCGCTTCTGCAAACTTGGTCCGAGCTCACTTTGTTTAAGCCTTGATTGTCGCCATTCCTTGGCCGCAAATATGTTGCAGCTTCGTCAGAGTCCTCGACCTTCGACCCAGGACTCGTCTGCAAAGTCCGCCACTTTGACTTCTTTAAATTGGCGTAATTAGGCACAATTGTGTGGGCTTCTCGCTAAGTTTTCCAAGGAAACTTGATTACACCCCGTAGGCATGACAACGTTTTAAAGCTTCCGGAAGTTTGCCCACTTTTCACTTATAAGCCGGCCGGGCAACTTAAGAGGATAACGACTGGCAATGGCTGAGACTTAAAAAGAAATCTCAGAGAATAGGGGATTTATTTTGCCTCTTTGGAGGGCGGCTAATTTGCTTCTCTAATTGCATATTATAAAGTGTACTTAGAATCGTTTTAAAAAATATATAGAAATTTAAGTTGACCTGAACTTTTGTTTAGGGAATATTTTGTAATATCTTTTACTCCTTAACGAAGCACGTTTCAATATTAATCATAAATGATATGTACAAATTATATATGGCTATTGTAAAGAAGAAATCAAATTATTTTTAATAATTTAAAATGGTTTCGAATTCACTTTCATCCACCATAACCATTGCACAAACTTCCATCAAAAGAATGCTCATGAAACAAATTTGCCCAAGGACACGGATTTAAGCCAAATACTCTTTATTGGCCTTATTTATTCACTAGAACAAATCAGGCATAAATTCTGTTGCTACAGCAAAATATCTTTCTTTATGCCGCCTGGGCTGGATTTTAATATTGGAGGACTGTTCGATTTCGCATTTCCATTGATCAAAGTGCGTATGGTGAATGTGGGTTTATTAAAAATAATGATACGGCATTTAGACAAAGCACCCTAAAATTCTAATTTAAATCAATAGATACGAAACGGATGAAAACGGCACTGGATGCAACAGAGGCAACACCCATGGAAAACTAAGAGAAATGGGCTTTGTGGTCCGGCATATTTTTAGGGCTAAACCACCGACTATATGGGGGTAATTCACTTTTGCAAATATCTCGCCCAAACGTCAACAGTTCGGGGTGTTGACAGTGCCAATTTGCTGGGAGGATGATGATGATGATAGCGCTGGCGATGACGAATTTCTGGTTAAACTATTTGCCAAGCTCCATATCACTCGGTGTGTTGGCGCTTCGGTTGCCGTTGCTGTTGCTTATGTACAATTTAATTTCATGGCGATTTGTTGACGACGGCCGCTGAAATGTCCTTGCTGCTGCCGTTGCGGTTGTCAGCCGTTCATCATTTCGTTCCCATCCGAATCCATGTCACTCTGTCAGAGAGCAGTTCGCAAATTGCACGGAGAAATTTGCCCGGGTCCAGGACTCCCGACCCGGGTAAGTGCTGGATATAAGTCGGATGGGGGAGTCGGAGGGATTTGGGTGGTCCCGTTGCCATTAAACATGTCACCAATGCTTCCCTTTTGCGGTTTTTGCACAGTGTGTGAACCCAATATTTATGTTTTGCGTTTCGCATTTTGCATGAGTATTTGGGCCAAAGTTCTTGTGTGTTGGGGTGTGCATTTTGAGTGATTACGTCGATATCATTGATGTTGATTTATGATGATGACGATGGCTATATGTCTGTGTAAATGTTCCTCGAGAAATTGTCGCATGAAACGACAAGCAAAATTAAAATATCGAGAAAAGCAGGTAAAAAATATGTTCACAAGGACACAAGCACAAATAAAGCAACATTTTAAATAAAACCAACACCAGTTATGGGGTGTGCGAAAAAATAATTAATGAAAAGGTGATTTTTCTTCTCCATCGATTAGTTTAGCATTGGGGTTCGAAAATATCTCTTTAATAATTTTAAATAAGATTCTTGAAAAAAGCTCTTATTAAATACGATTATGTTTTCGAACGCTTTAGTACCTCTATTTGTTTTTGTTTCTGCAATACTACTTTGTATGTGTTAATGTTAATTAATGTTAAAAATGTCAATTAAACTCAATCTTTTTCTTGTAGATCCAAAAAAAAAACAAAATCTAAAATTTTCTATCACAAATACTGTTTTAAAAGTATCTAAAACAAAAATATTGTTGATTCAACATTTGAAACATTTTAAATCATCTTTAAGTTTTTGATGAGTATTACGCTGGGATTCATATTATCAATTGTAATATTTATTTTTATTGTATATTTTCGAACCCCTCTTAACCCTATAAAACCACCAACATATTTTTAGTAGAATGGTATCGCATACCCGGCGCTTCACTGTACGCATCTTGAGGTAGTTTTGTAGTTGAGGTGGACGACTGTTTGGTCGTCCGATGGATCGGTGCAGTGGGGTGCACACTTGGGATACGCACTACAAAAGGTAATTTTATTGAAATAATGAGATCCGAAAAGGCGAAAATGCAATTCAACGAAATGCGCAGTGCAGAGGGCCACTTAAAAGGCCGCAACCGCAACAGGGAAGCTCCCTGTATCTCCACGCTTCTGTTGGTCGCCTTTGGTCAGCTGAACCGCAGAACATGGCCATCGAGCCGGACAGCTCAAATGCAATTACAAAATCCCCCCGTGAAATTCCCAAGGAACACAGTAAAAAATCTACTTACGATCCTCCACGCACAAAAGTCCGTCAGCCATCAGCTTTAGACCCGTGGGACAGGCGCAGGATATGCGGGGACTCCGCTCGTTAATCCTGGGTGCCGGCAGGCAGAGGTGTGAGCAATGGCCATTGACCGACTGACAGTGGTTCACACCGTCCGGTTGGCGGAACGGGTGGTACACGTGCACCACCATGGGATGTTGCAACTGTAAGAAAAAAAGTTGTGTGGGTCAGCAAATATTATTTTCCTAATTTATTAAAATTGTTAACACTGAATACTCAAAACTATATTTCAAGATTTAGTGCATATTTTGTTTACCAAACGTTCATTTGTTCATTTGGTTAATCGCAACTAAGTTGTTGAAATATTTTAACGACAGAAAAACAAAACAAATTCCGAAATCGTTTTTTTTTTGTTACACTTACTTCCCGTTTTTTTCGATAAATGGATGCACATTTCGTACAAGGGAGCACTTGTCACTAACAAGTAATACGAAACTGATTTTACAAGTTCAGATTATTTGTTTAACGACCCCCAGCACTTATCAGAACTTTACGTCATGTGACATTGAAATCGGAAATACAACTTATTTTAAATAAATAATACTCAAAGTATGACAACAAGCAAGCTTAATAACATAAAGTATGTTGATTCAATAATTATTTAAAAGTAAGGTAAACGTAACGTGTACTTACCATATGCGTTGCGGTAACAGGCTGAACATCTTCTCCGTCAAACTTGTTGGCTTTGAAGACGGCCTGTTTGTCCCAGTCGGTCCAGTAGACGAAGTCCTCGAAGGTGGTGATCGAGAAGGGATGCCTCAGGAATTCGGCGGAGTAGAGTACCTGACGCCTTTGCGAGCCATCGTAGTTGGAAGATGAGATGGAGTTAAGCTTGCCGTCCACCCAGTAGAGGCGCTTAAGAACCAGGTCCAGAGTAATGCCATTGGGCCACTGGACATCGTAGCTAATGATGGTGGTGCGGTGGGAGCCGTCCATGCCCGCCCTTTCGATGCGAGGAGAGGCGCCCCAGTCGGACCAGTACATCCAGCCCTCAATAGGATCCAAGGCTATGGAGCGCGGAATGTCTAGCGAGTCCTCCACCAGGACCTTGCCCATGCTGCCCTCGAAGTTGGTCAGTTCGATGGTGCACTGCTTTGTGTCCGTGTAGTAGACATGGTTGTAGATCCAGTCCACAGCCAGACCATCCGAGGTCACCGAGGATTTGGTCAGCACCACAGCCCTCTCACTGCCCTCATCAATTGGTGCCTTGTTGATGGTTTGCGTGGTCACATCGCTCCAGAAGATCATCCCTGTGCGGAACACAAAGTCCAAAGCTGTGGCTGACTTTGTACTATTCACTATGGAAGTCATTTCCGGGCGATCGAGGGATATCTTCCGGATGTCATGCCGTCTGGTCAAAAGCAGCGAGGCATGTCCTTCGCTGGCCTTGCACCTGGTATGATTCTTCAGGACCCTGATGTAGCCTTCCTCGCACTCGCACTTAAAAGCTCCAATCTCATTGACGCAATGTTGGGAGCAAACGCCGGGAGTCTCACACTCATCAATGTCTATGCAGGTGCGGTTGTCGGCGGCCAGTTTGTAGCCTTCTTTGCATTCGCAGCGGTAACCCACCTCCATATCGACACACTGGTGCATGCAGCCGCCGTTGTTTATGGAGCACTCATTGATGGCACACTTGCCAGCGGGCTCATCCTCGCCATTCGGGCAGTCCTTCCTGTGGTTGCAGACCGCCGCCAGCGGAATGCACTGACCACCGCCGCAATCAAATTCGCTGGATACATTACAACTTTTCACGGGTGCAACAATGTGACAATTCTTCTCATCACTGCCATCCGCACAGTCCTTGTCCCCGTTGCAGATTAAGTGGCCGGCTATGCAGCTACGATCGTCGCACTTAAATTGATCCGGACGACAGGACATGCTCCTGCAACGATCCGCGGACTCGTCCTCGCCATTCGGGCAATCTGCCTCGCCATCGCAAACCCATTGTTTATACAGGCAGGTGATTCGATCAGAGCACTGGAACTCTTCATTACGGCAGACAGTAAAGGGATTAGGATTAATGCTGCAGTATCTCTATAGAGGGTTAAAAGAAGGATGAAATTGGGAGTTTAAATCACCTTAAATAATTTATTACGAATACTCATATAGGCATATCAAATATTAAATTCAAATATAAAATAAATTTGTACTGAACAATAATTAAAACTTAAATGAAGCAATCTGAAGTTTATAGGGTAAAATAGCTATATATTAGGAAGCAGCTGTTATATTTGTGCAGCTATAATATTTGTGCGTATATGCTTAAAAAATATGAAGCTATGCCGTTTTTCTGAGGAGTTTATCGGCATCTATATGATATAATAGTCCGATTTTCAGAAACTTAAAGCCGTCATTTTGGCTGCCTTGCAAGCCTAAGTTTGAAATTATAATATCTCCTGCAAGGTTATAAGAATCGAATTATTATTGTTTTATATAAGGAAAGTCACTTTTGAAGACGGACTTTTCAATTATATTTTTATGGATATGTTTTGGAATTTGTAAATAAATAGTCGGCAAATTTATGTTTTATGTTTTTTTGTCCCTTCAGAGACATTTCCTTGAAAGATGAATCTCTGCCCGTGGCGAGGATAAAGGAAGTTAACTTTACTGCTGCTACAACAGTTTGCTTTTCTTGTTAAGTGCCAACCAAATATTCAGGCAGCTAAGCCCGGTTCACAAACACACTCCAGCACAAAGCTCTTATGCACCAGGACGCACATACATACTCATAAATATATACATATATATTCATATACAGGTCCCAGTGCCATTGACTGCATTTTTTCTCGCAATCTTTTAGGTTATGTTAGGAAGCATTTTTCACATTTTATACCCTTTATTAAAATTAGTATATCCGACTAAAGTAGATGTGATTTGTGATTTTTTGAAATAAAATTTGTTTATTTGTTTATGGATTTTAATTTTTTTCATAGCGTATCAAAAGTTCTACATGCATTCTACATTTAAAAAAATTAAATTAAATTAATAACTTTTACAACTTTAGTGCTTTCTTAGACTATATTTTAAATAAAACCCCAGAAGATCATCAAGGCTGCGGTTTGTTTGGATAGTTTTCCGTTTGTTTTTATTGCTTTTCGGTGCCATGCAATTTCGGGACCACCCTACTGACAACAAAAGCTATGCGTCATACATATAAATGCTTATGGGAAACAGTTGCCGACATCGTCCTCGTCGTCGTTGCCAGTTTTGAATAATGCTCGCGTCTTGCATAATTTATGCTTCCTAGCACGCTTCATATAAATATATATTTATATGCGAGGGCTATCAAACCACTCTCACTTGCAGTTGTGTGTGCATTGTGTATGGGTGGTTTGATTATATGCTCATATTAATTTTCATTGCTAGTTTAAATTAAAGATTTTAGGAGCTGACACATAAGTAAGACCTATATTTCCTTATTCATAAAAGATAAATTTTTAATCGAATTACTTTACAAGTATTTGTCCACCTAACTTTACAAGTATTTGTATTTTCACAGAAATAGTTCTGTGACCTCAAATGCAAGGAATATGTAGCTTATATGGTTTCAGGTATGTATGTATAAAATATATATATGTTTTGATAGGATATTAAATCATTTTTAAATTTGAATTTAAGTAGGTATTTCGTTTGAACTAGTATTGAATAAATTTCTTGTGGGCTTATTTAGTAGAATATTAAATGCTTTGCATGCACAAATATAGAATGTTATATAGAAAACTGAACTTAGTTTTTTACACTGCATATAGAAATAGCATGTATAGAAATAATATTAATCCATTTTGATTATTTGCTAAGAAATATTAATATCAACATAATTTGTTTGAGAACTCACCTCATCCTCGCCACCAGCGCAATCGTTGTCCCCGTCGCAAACCCATTCCTTGGTAATGCACAAGCCACTTGGACAGCTAAAGCCATCATCGGGGCATTTCCGATTGATCCTGCAGTCCTTCTCATCCGATCTATCGCCGCAATCGTCGTCTTCGTCGCACTTATATTGATTTTGTATGCAACGTCCGTTGCCACAGGTAAACTCATCCGACCGACACGTCCTATCTGCACAAAGATCATTCCGATGATTAACTGGATTCTTTTAAAGGATTTCGTGGAGGATTTGGTGATTTTTATTAATGGGTGGATGGGATGAGGGAAAACCAAAACCATAACAAAAATTGTAAACAAACTAGTAAAAGCATATAGAAATAGCAGACATGTGAAAGTGACAACAAAGAAACAGCGCAAACACAGAAAACTAAAGTGTGTGTGCGTTAATATTTGTGGCTTATTGCATACGAATTTTAGCGCAATTCTCAGAGAAATGTGTGCATAGCAGAGTCAAGTGCAGGGAATTCTACAATATAATATATAGAAATAAATAGCAACCAACACCAAGAAAAATCAGGGAAAAATCAAATAAAAATTCGGTTATTATAGCAGCCAACACTAATCAAAAACAGAGAAAAGGCTTAGGAATATTCGGTTATGGCTTACTGCACTGAGCCTCATCACTTCCATCATGGCAATCTTTGTATTGATCGCACATCCAAGCTAAGGGAATACACTCGCCCTCGCCCGACTTGCAGGCAAACTGCTCGGGCGAACAAGTTTTGTTTCCTAAAAAAGAAGAGATCAAGATATTTGTTGATTTAAGTTTCAAAGTTTAAAAATAATGCGAAATCGAGAAAACAAATCAATAACCACTCTTATGCCAGTTCAGGTTCAAAAAGCATATGTCCTTAGTATTTGTGTTCATTTAAATTTCTTAAGTCATACAAAAATTAAAATCGCTTAATAACATATTATCCAGTCAAAAATGTTTCTATAGTTATTTTGTATATAGCATTTGGAACCATTTATTCCGTAAAGAAATCGAGGCTAAGCCTTCAAACTGCCTGGCTAATGGGATTTTATCTCAGTGAGACAGGAAGCGCGACCTAAACTAGGCAACCGAGGTCTCTTCGGTAATTAAGTTTATAAGCAGCTGCCGTATAGAGGCGGTTCTTCAAGTAGTAAACATAGTTGTCATGCCAACACACAGGCACAACCATTCTGGGGCTAAACAGTTGGCATTTTATCTAGGCAGTAATTAAGACATTATCAGCCAACACTCCATAAAGTTAAAACGCACACATGCGTATGCATTAAAGCAATTATCGCCCACACCCGCAGTCACAGACTTCCATTGAAGTTATCCTTGCCAAAGGAGCGGACATTAAACAAAGCTGACAACACTCCCACAGCCACACGCACACTCACACACAGATAAGAACATTAAAACGCTTGTGTTTAACCCTTAATGTGTATTAGTATGCCAGTTATTCGGGCCTTGCTTTCGAGCTTTCTTTCGCTTTCTTTCTCTCTTTTATTGTCCTTTGTTTCACGCTGTGTGCTGTGTGATTTTCGCTGATATGATTATGTACCTACATCCCCGCTGAGAAAGTGTGTGCGTAATAGCAATAAAATCTTATGGTTGTGCCACATATTTGAATATGCTTTTTGGCGTTTTGTTTACCTCTTCCTCTCATCCTTCCCCTCTTCTTTTTCGTCCTTCGTCCTGTCTTTTTGTTTACCGTTTACACGTGCATGGCGTACGGCGGAAATTTCTGACATCGTTGCAAATAAATTAATTTATTATTATATTCTTCTTGGTATTCGCCATTTTTGGCGGTTGCTTAGCATGTACAACGCGTCGTATGCGTGATATGCCTTTAATTGGAATTTATTGTGACCAGCTTACTGAATTTATTCGTCGTTCGCTTGCTGAATATTTACTGAAATTGCCAGAATGCCTGCGCCAAAATTCCGATAATTTGTTTGAGTTTTGCAATTTCTTTTTGAATGAAATTAAGTTTAATCCAAATTTAACATCAGCCTTAACCTTACCCAAGTTTAATATTGTCTACACTTTAAAAATATACAGTTAAATTTTTTCTATAAGCCCAATGCTAATTTTGTGTTTTCTCAATTATATTCATCGGCATCCATGGACACTTGAAATTTCTTTTCGATTATTTCGTTCTTTCATGCACCTGATATATATTCAATTATCCAATATCATTTTGCCAACCATAATTTATGGCTTCATTAAATTTCCCATCGCTGGCAAGGAAAACATTCACCAGGGGGCTTTTATGTACATATAAAACTTTCCATTTTTATCCATTCGAAGGTAACTACTTGGCTGAATGGACGTTTCATTCTCGTGTGTCCATGGAGACTCAGCTTCTTTCTCGGCTTCGGCTTTTGTGAGTCCTGGCAGAATCAATTTGCCGTCGTGGGGTCACAGTCAATGGACCACCGAGGGTCTTGCTCCACTCCTTCCCATACGCACACATCATCGCATTGTATTCAATAGCATTTTCTTGTTATCTGACGCCAAGCCCCGTATACTTGCAATTTGATTTTAATTTTATTTAAAATGCTTTTTAGACCATGTACAAGACATGTCCTGGTCGAGTGCAGCTTGCCTCGCCTCCCGTGCTGCCCCCAACTCCCCGGCACTGGAAAGCCAATGAAGCTTAATGCCTTTGTGTGGCAGTTTGCGTTTTGTTTATTGTTCAGTTCTCCCCCTTACTCCTTTGTTTAACGGCAAGCCAAGTTTTCCCCACAGTGGTAAACAAAGATATGAAGAGTCCGAGTAGAGTGTTAAATGGAATTAAATAACGGGGCGAGGACCTTAACAGAAAATATCCCCATTAAAAAGAGTTATTCTTGGCAGTGAGAGCTACTTTTTGTCCTTCAAAGCAAGTAAAATGTAAGTGGATGAACGCAGAAATAACGACAAGGTTTGACGACCATTTTAAAGCTCATAAAAGTCATAACAAGAAAGGAAAGCTAACTTCGGGCGGAGCCGAAGTTGATATACCCTTGCAGAATATTCTGTAAATAATATTCTCCAAAATTATTCACATAATGCATTCTAAATACTCATAAAAATCGCAACTTCCTAACTTTAAAATCACCAAAGTTATGGCATTTTCAATCGTTCAGTTATATGGCAGCTATGGGATATAGACGGCCGATCCCTACAAAATTTGGTAGGTTTGATTGATTGGCCAAATCCCAACTTCCTAACTTTAAAAACACCAAAGTTATGGTATTTCATATCGTTATATGGGAGCTATAGGATATAGTCGGCCGATCCTTATGAAATTTGGTAGGTCGAATTGATTGGCCAAATCAAAAAGCCATAGAAAATCCCAACTTCCTAACTTTACAAACAGCAGAGTTATGGCATTTCCTATCGTTCAGTTATATGGTAGCTATAGGATATAGTCGACCGATCCCGGCCGTTCCGACTTATATACTGCGTGCAAAGGAAAGAAGGGTGTGTGCAAAGTTTCAATTCGATAGCTTTAAAACTGAGAGACTAGTTCGCGTAGAAACAGACAGACGGACAGACGGACAGACGGACAGACGGACATGGCTATATCAACTCAGGAGGTGATCCTGATCAAGAATATATATACTTTATAGGGTCGGAGATGTCTCCTTCACTGCGTTGCACACTTTTGACCAAAATTATAATACCCTCTGCAAGGGTATAAAAAGGCACTCTTCACACTTACACAAGCAGACGTAGCTTTAGAAACACTCAGAAAACAATTGTTATTAATTAAAAAGTTAATTTCTTTTATTTTTTTTTACGTAAAAAAAGGACAAATAAAAATTTTCCAATAAATCTTCAAGTATCTTTTCATTATCTAACTAAAAATCGAAACATGCATGTAGGTTTTTTTCATTTAAGCATTCCTTTTCAACCTTAACACGATTTCTTTAAATATATAAAACTTTATATTTATTAAAGCATATATTTTTCTCTGCAAGGCACTATTGTTTTGAACACAGTTGTAGGTCCTGGCTGCCTGAAAGGCAACCAGTGAGCCACGAATCGGAGCATATAAACCACAGGCACAATTTGGCGCTGCGTTCGCTCTTTGATTACCGGTTTTTATTTTCATCAAGGATAACAACATAAAAATCGCATAATTTTTTCAATTACATTGCTGAAATCCCCTTCCACACAAAAACATTTTCGCTCCTCTTCATTTTCTCCTTCACCACAGACTCTATTATATAGTTGGGAAATTGTGTCACAGGCAATAAACCACTAAACAAGTTACTGTGCAAGAAAATGCGACGAATAAAGTGAAGAGCGGAAACTACGCCCAAAAAGAAAATAAGTGCGCCTAATGCATAAATACAAATTAGTTCCGCCGATGTTCACGTCGCGATATTGTCCGCAAGGAGTGACATTAATTTAGGTCCTGGTCAGCCCCAAGCAAGGCATAAAGTCTCTAAGGTCCCTGGATCCTTCATGGGGCATGCATTTAAATTTCGATTAAGCGACTCCGCTCGTTTTAGTGATGGGCAAATCCTCCAGTTAGTATGTAAATGTGAGAAGGAATAATTCATTCTTTTCGCTTACTGCCACATTCCAATTCGTCGGACCCGTCGCGACAGTCTGGCTCGCCATCACAGATGAAATCCCGGAATATACATTGCTCCCCATTTTTACACATTGTCTTCCCAAGATTGCATGAGTTCGCTGGACAAATTATTATATATTTAATAAATTAAGTTTATTTAAAAGCAACTTTTAAAGTAGACATCCGCTTTAAGCTTAGTTAGCAGTTAGCCAATATTTTCTTTAAAGTGCCAATAAAGGGATCATAAAAAGTAATTTATATTGTTTAATAATTTAGTTAGTTATCATTTTGTCAAAAAAATATTCCTAATGATAATCAATTAATTAATTAAAATCCGTTTTCTATGTAGAGTCAGTTAAGATATTGGTCCCAATTGTGACCTGAACTAGTAAGTTTTTCTTTTTTTTAAGAGCTAAACTCAGTTCAGGATTTGTTTCCAAGCCATGAAAGCTTTGTCCAGCGCTTCTATTACATTTTCAATCGCATACCGTTGATATCTACTGCCTATATTAAAAATAATGGTTTATACTTACGGCAGAGAGTCAGCGATTCGTCGCTGCCATCGGAACAGTCGTTTTCCTGATCGCAAGTCCATAAACGTGGAATGCAAGTTCCGGAACCACAGCGGAATTCCCCAACTTTGCAAGTTGATGCTGCAAGTGTAAATGTTTAAATCAATTTTACATAACTGCTGAAGATAATGGCTTCGATAGAATATTTCCATAAATATATATATATGTGTAAATTTCTGCACAGCATGGCTTTCAAACTTTCAACGCTCGAATGGTTAAGTGTGTCAAAAATAAATGTGATTTTTATGTTCCTATGGCTTTCGATTTAGCTTTTGTTTTATACTTTAGTGGAAATAGTTTTTCCGCCATTTTATGCTTGTTTTATTTTATGACTTTTCGCTTTTATATGCACCAGAAAGTATCTTTACAGGGCTAGAAAATGTTTGAAATATTTCATCATCATTCGCCGGGATGAAAACAAATGGTTTGGCTGATGTGATAAAAAGGCAATTAAATTATAAAAGGAAGACTTGATGAAGTTGCTTTGGCTTTGTGAAACAATTGACAGCAGAATGTGTTGTAAGACACTGTTGAGAAAATATATACATTGACTAACAGCCACAAGGTGGCAATATTAAAAGGCAGTAGAAAAAAAAACATATTAGTATATTTTTAATTATAAATCTAATTAAATTGTATTGTTGTAACAAAAAAAATGTCTAAGTGTCTCCAAAAATACTGAAAAAGTTTTAGATATATTTTTTAATAGCTAATGTTTTTAGTTAGTATTAGACTGTTAAAAATAGGTGTATTACCTAAAAGGGGGAAAAAGTGAAGTAGTTAATGTAATACCTCTTTGTAGAACTTCAAGTTAATTTATAAATAACTCCTTTTCATAATTATAGACATTAGCGTAAATGATACTAAAATACTATAAAAAATATAAACGAAAAAATATCTATTTTTTTTTCGCGTCGCGAAGAATCGAAATTCACTTAAAACTTGATTTATTTTTCCGCAAAATATTTTCTAAAGCTGCCTTGTGTAAGCTCCTACAAGAGTGCAGACAATTTGGCGCTTAATTCAAACGAATTCCTTTGAATGACATCTGCATTCGGTTCGAAACAACTTTAAGAGGATCCTTGCCCGTTCCTCTGGGTGAAGTTTTGGCCCCACCAGGCCGGGAGTCGTTTGCCATAAACTTAAGCGCAACTTTTGTGGCAGTCCCAAACTCAAGCGCAAAACTGTAGCCCCCGGTAAACCCCAAACCCAAACCGAAGCCCAGACCCAAAGTGGAAGCCAAAACCCAGGGGACTCAGACACACAGCAGCCGCAGTGCGAAAAATGCGCATCACGTTCTGCGTTTTGAGTTTGGGGAACCGGGAAACCGGGAAATGGGAAATGAACACTGTGAGCTTGAATAACGAAAACGTTCTGGGCGTATTTACCTAGACAGCGGCATTTAGCGCCCAAAAAAGAACATTAAAAAGGGCTGAGACGAGGGATTAGTTTCCTAGAATCTAGTGTGGGAAAAAGTCGGCTTTCGGTTTGGTTTAGTCTCGACTTAATGAGTAAAAGCAACATCGAAAGTCAAATAAAATGGGTAAATCAATTATAATAAAATTGCGGAGTGGTATTAAATAAATTAAAGTATATTTTTGGAACTATTTACTTGTAGTTTAAGCTTTAACTAAATTTTGAAATGATGACAAATTATTTATGGCTCAATACATAAATAATTTGTCATCACCAGAAAATTACACACAAAATTAAGAACATTATCCTGAGTTATCGCACAAACAAACATTCTTCACAAGCAATTGGTTTTTTGTTATTACACATAAAGAAAATGTGGAAATTGAAAAAAATTAATAGAAAAAAGTACTTGATATCAACAAGAACAGAAAATAATACTTCAAATAAAATTGTTTTTATGCTTTATTTAGAATTTGTACAAGCAAATCATAAAACTTATACAAAAAGTGCAAAACAAATAAATCGTACAGGAAATAAATCGAATTTCTACGCCACTAGCATGTTCTAAATGGCCAATTTTTTGACCAGAAATACTAAACTTGCTGTTGATCTTTGGCCAACAGTTTGTTTGAGTATATATATCTAAATAAATGTATGAATTTTTTGTTCCTGTGCCTAAGAGCACATTTCGCAGCTGCTTTGCCACTTGCCACCCAGATGCAAACTTCATTATTTACAGTCTGCCGCGTCGCGACAACGTGGTGTAATCGTGGTATGGCTTTTGGGATGTTGCGAGTGGGCGGGAAAGTGGTGTGTTCCTGCCAGACAGGCTCTTAATTCCCGTTAGTACAGGTGGGTGGGGGACAGCCCCCAGCAGATTATGCAATTCATTTAAAGTGCTTTCGCTGCCACCAGGGCAGAAAATCTGGCGACACCTCACGCGATAATGAATGGCACACCTGCTGGCAAGGCAGTCGTCTATCTGACTATTCACAAATATTTATTAAACTCCATTGCAACGCTTTGATTTCAGGGCGTGGGGACTATCACAAATTGAGGTTCCCAACTGGCGACAACAAAAGTGACAAAGTCAGCCGACTTAAGCCAAAGCAAATACATCGAAAACTTTCCATACAGACACCGAGAACTAACCTCGACAAAGTTTGGTAACAATGCAGGTCCTTCTTCGCTTCCAGGACAACAGTCCCCAAGCTCATTTACAGGCCAAAAGCTTAGTGCTAGAAAAGTTGCCATGTACTTGGGAAGTGTCTAAGGGAAATAGGGGAAAAGTTTCTGCGGTCATTCATCGATTTGGCGCATTAAAAGTTTTCTGATAGTTCCCGTTTTCCAATATCCTCTCTACTTTCTTTTGTGCGAATGTATTTCGCAAAATTAATGTATGGATTCAATCGTTTTAAGTTGCAACGTCATAAATATTTACCCAATTTAATGTTGAATTTAACAAAAAAAAACCGAAAACAAAAAGCGTATAACGTGAAATATTTTTATTTGATTCCTGAATTGTAAGGGTGCAAAAACATTTTAAAAATCTTGATTCACTTTCACACAAAACAAACCCGAAAATAAAACAATAAAACATGAAATATTTTTATTGATTCAAAGGATGTGAAATGGGAAGAAGTCCTAATGAAGTTTGTCTGTCTGGCAGAGCATAAATTGAATTGTCCGATTCATTTAAACGGCGGAAGGCAACCAAAAATCAAGTGGAATAAGGAAAATGCGAAAGTGAATTTCACTTTTCCCCCCACCTCCACCTGACCCTCGTCTCTTACTGCCCTGTCTCTTCCTGTCTCGTCTCAATAAATAAATGAAAAATTTGTGCCACAGTTAAGGGGATTTTTCCTTTTTCACTGTTTACAATTGTTTTTCCCCTCCCGCTTTTTACTTATTTATTATACCCGTTACTCGTAGAGTAAAAGGGTATATTGTATTCGTGCAAAAGTATGTAACAGGTAGAAGGAAGCGTTTCCGACCCTATAAAGTATATATATTCTTGTTCAGGATCACTAGACGAGTCGATCTAGCCATGTCCGTCTGTCCGTCTGTCCGTCTGTCCGTCTGTCCGTCTGTCCGTCTGTCTGTCCGTATGAACGCTGAGATCTCGGAAACTATAAAAGCTAGAAGATTGGCATTTTGCATGCAGATTTTAGGAGTTCCTACGCAGCGCAAGTTTGTTTCAAACAGGTGCCACGCCCCCTTTAACGCCCACAATCGCTTATATACGATTTTATTTAAATATAAATTTAAATATTTCGGAAAAGTAAAAATGCAGTTTTATTGTGTTTATCAATACCTATCGAAATGTAGAAGAAATTTTTCAAATCGGACCATTCGTTTAAAAGTTATGCGTGATCAAAGTTTCTATCTTTATCTCCCTCGCACTCCTTTTACCTGAGTAACGGGTATCTGATAGTCGGGGCACCCGACTATAGCGTTCTCTCTTGTTTTTGCCTTTGTTTAGAGAAGTATCTGCTTCCGCACACAGCGGGTTGTGTCGTAAAAAGGCCCGCCGCTTGTTGTTTATGGCACCTTTTTCCACTTTATTGAAGTTGTACTCCGCCTCAAGTATTTCAATAAAAAAAGAGCTGGCAAATGGGGCAGCTAAGGGTTTGTTTTTCGGCCTGTGGTACATGAGACAATGCTGGGCATGATAAATCATTCGCAGAACAGAGGCTGAAAGTCACTCTAATGAGGCAAAGTTTTATGTTTCATATGTCTGGCTACTGTTGCTGAATATTGGACAGTGCAACAAATGGCTGTGCAATCGCACTTTATAAGTTACTTAAACTTGTTTCGCGGACGGTAGCAAACAAATTGATTCCCGGAATAGAAAGGAAAGGAATGGCATCGTGAATTATTTGAAAAATAATTCCCATTTCCCTGAATTCCTGGCTAACTTAGGATCGAGCCATTTCGATGGATTGCTGCGCTTAAAAATGTGCGGAATACATAATTTATGGCTTTCGGGAAAGGACAAGGACTAGGGAGCGGAACAAGGCCAAGGATATGTGACTGAAGTTATCTTAGGCCCGCAGTCAGCGCACAAAATCCAGCATATACACGTATAAGTATAGAGAGGATTCAGCTCCCCTTTTAAACCATTTTTATTTTTAGATTTTTCTCTGAGTGGGTGGCAGGCTTTATCAGCTGTCTGCTTTTTTCCAAATGTGTTGCATGAATATTTATGCCCTCGATATCGAACACTAGCATACCATGACCAATATGTATTACACCAAATGGTGTAGGAGCTGCTTAAAAGTCTGGGAGCGTCTTTACTGTCTTTTGTCGTTTTTCGCCGGCTGTTTACGCGGCGTATGGGTAACGTGGCATGTGGGCAACGCGGAGTATAAACAACGTGGCGTATACGCAATGGGACGAGGACATGGAACTTAATGCTCCTCTGATGTCTTGGATCGGTTCTGTTGTTAATGGCCATCCACAGTTTAGTTGCCTATAAGTTTTTTATTTATTTACTTTCTTCTAAGACATTATTTTTTGTCATTTAGTTAAAACTGGAATCGATTTTCGCCAACATCGTGTGCCACGCCCTCGCATAAATGATAACACCCACTCAACGATTACGCTGAATGACAATAACTGTAAATTGAAATTCAATTGAAGCGGTAAATTGATCCAACGATGGGTTATCGAAAAACTTTGACCAGACATTGCCTATTGGATGTTTTTGAAGATTAATGTGGAAATTATATTAATAAGATAAGAAATGGCCGACCTTTAATACATGAACCTACCCTGAATGATAACAGTCTAAAGTACATGCTATATTATTCAACGGTTATCAGTGGTTTTTCCCACTGTCCCAGAAATTAAACGAATTTGAAATATATTCATTTATATGACAAATAAAAAAAAACAAATAACAAATAATAATAACAAAAAATTCACTTAAAAATTCATACTTTGTTATTTAAAGTCTACCAGCCCAGTGATACAGAGTCCCTTTGATATTTAAAATAATATTTATGCATCATCGAAGGCAAAATACGACTTATAGTCAGTTTATAAAAAAAAATATGAGAAATATAAATATCGACGTATGAAAAGTTTTTAATATATGATAACGGATTGAAAGTGAGCAATTTGAAACTGAGAACCAGGCTAAGCGTCTTTCTTAGCTTAATCTTATTGCTAATCTGATTACCAAATCCGGTGACGAGCAGCAAGAAGGAGCAGCCCAGGATGCTGCGCATTGGTCCCATGTCGGCCCTTCGGAAGCTCTACTGTATGATAATATTCTGGCTTAAGTGCTCGGCTGAATTATTAAATTAAATAGCTGTTTATTCGGGTTTGTTGTCGCGCGAATGTTTGCACTGGGCTCTCTGTTGTAGGAGTGTAATCATAATTATTTTAAATGGCAATCAAGTAGTCGGCCAGCAAAAATGGCAGACGGAAACATCAGCATAATATCAGCACAACCTGCAGCAGTGGCAGTAACTCAAAAGTCCGCCACTCTTTTTGTTTCACAAATAATATACAAATTTATGTCAGCGAAAATGTCATTTTAATTGGTTTCATCTGCACCGAAGTTTTTATTTTCGAGCGTTAAAATTGAATTTGAGTTCCGGTTTTATTTATGGTTTTTTGTGTATTTTTTAAAGTATTGCAGTCAGTTTTAATGGTTAACTTGATTATTATTCACTTTAAACATATTTATTGAGAAGCAATTGACTTGATTTATTCTTCCGAGAATTAAAAAATAATATTTTTTTATTTACTTATTTGCACATGATTATATATATCAATTGTATAACAAATGTCATTGAATTTTAATTTTTTATAACTAAATATTAGCTCTTTTACACAATGTATTTAAATAAAAAACTTTATGAGCGCAATGAATTTTTATTGTACAATTCTTAATTATATTTCATGTGTTGTTTTTATCGTTTGTTCAGTTTTCATATTTCCCAAGCTTAAACGCTTTAATTAAGCCACTTTTTTCTTGTCGACTTGTCTGATTTTTATTGAATAATTATTAATGCGGTCGCTTTATCAGAACTTTACATAATCCTCGCATGGAACATTATTTTTTAAGGGAGTTGAGTTAAGCCGAGCTGAGTGTTTACATTTAATTGCTATTTTGTACTTTGACATGTCGGCGTGAATTATAACGCTCACAAACTTTCACTTGACTGGGAATTTTAAACTCAAATTGATTAATATAAATAAGAATTATAACGGATTAATTCACAGGTAATGTGTGACGATTATCTGATATTCATTAGGAGTTTGACTTGATATGCTGCGTAAATGGCAAGTTTCTGGTATTTGTCTTGCATTCGATGTCAAGTTCATGTAATCCAATGCAATTTTGTGTTTTTGGTAAAATCAGAACATAATTATGCCAGTTTGTAAAGAGCGTTTCTAAGAGATGCGCCAAAAAAAGAGAGGGACAAGTGGGCTAAATGTAAATGTAATAAAAAGTGGAGCGCAGAAGCGTGAAAAAAAATACAAAAAACGGCAAAGGAAAAGGAAAACACACACACACCGAGGCACAGCGGAAAAGCTTCCGTTTTGGGGGAAAAGCTGCTGTTGCTTTGAACGCTGATGTCTTTTGATGTTACCGCCAAAGGGACGCCAACAAACTGTTTTCAGTCTGCCTGCTAACGTTTGTCGGCCCAATTTGGCCTTGCAATTGATTTTTGCTGGTCGCTAGCAGCTGTTTGAACTAACAACTATTTTGTTATATTTGAATTATTTTTTAAATTTATTTCTTAAATATTTAGTTATAAATCACTTTCAGCTTGATGAATTAATTCACTATGCCTTCAAAATATATATCAATTTCTTCAATACGAAACTGTTTATTTTTTGCCGCCTCGAAGTCCCGAAATCTTAGTTATCCTGGAAAAAAGCTCACACGTCCGTTTCTTTGCAGAGCTCGACGCAAACTGAGTTGTGTTGGGCCCTTGTTTCATCTGGCTAGATGTAGTAGCCCCCGTTATTCCGCAGACTCCGCGCCAGAAGCTTCCACTCGGAATGATAAGAGCTCCGCTCAAAGCTCTCACTCAAAAGATGTTTTCACTCGGATTAGTGAGTTTAGAACTGTGTCACAGGCATTTTAATGCATTCTCATCAAAATTAGAAGATTAATATTTGCGCAATTAGATTGTAATTTGTCAAAACAAGCAAAACCCCAAAAGGCCCAATGATCTTTATACAACTTACAAATAATCTAAAGTGTTCTAATTGGCGCCGTGTTAGTTGGTTGCGTCTATTTATTCAATAGAACTATAAACTTTGCTGATTAGGCCCGCCTTTTTTATTACTACTAGCCCGATTGTTTCCTGCGAATCTGGTTGAATCCACTTTCGACTTCTTGTTTCCTGCTATGGTGAGTTTTGAGCTACATTTTACATTACGTTATATTCTTGAAACAGAAAAACCCTTCAGTTTCAGGAGTCTTCTGTATTTGTTAAATTTGAATATAATTAAACCGGTAGCTTTCCCTCAATTTTTTTTTGTTTCAAGATATTTTATTTATTTTTTTTTTGCTGACTTATAATTAATTCATGTTTTTAAAATATGCATTTTATACACTTTACACTTTATGCACTATAATTTTAAAATTTTAATTTTAACAAAAAAAAATCGCAAATTTTTTCAACTTTCATTTATTAAATTTGACTTTTAAAGATGCAAATGAATGCTAAAATAATAAGATTCATTGAATCTGGAAAACCCCACTGCCTTCTAAGTAGTTGATGATTTGAACTTGAGACACTCTGATAAGAAATTTGATTTAAATTTCCGTTTTTTTTCAACGATTTATTCTAATACATGTTTACTAGAGGTGTAGTAATTAATCAAAATTTCATGTTTACAATTCTTAAAAACTGAAGTAAATAAATTTTACAAAACATTAATTTTGTTTAATGCAAATTCGATTTAGTCAAGTTTTAAGTAATGTAAATAAATGCATGTTAAATGATTTTTTTTTTAGATACAGAAATAAAATTAATTTAATCAAGCTTAATATGTTTTCGTATGAACATTATTACAATGTCAAACTAAAAGTCTTACAAAATATTTGACAAATAAGCTTGTTGGTAACATACATTGATGATAAATTGTAAACTCACATTTGAGTTTTTAATACTTAGAGCAATCAGCATGTGCTTTTGGTTCTTTGAGTGATTAAATATATTCAGCTTGAGCACTTTTGATCCAGTTTATCAATAAAGCCTGATGCAATGGCTTAGTAAGATTGCACTTGACTTGCTGCAGTGCCCCTAAATGAGGCTCAACTCGAACGGAACTGGGTTGGTGGGTTGATAGTAATTTACTAGGCGTGTTGCTCGACTTAAAAGCCCTCTATACTAAATATATTTGCGGATCAGCTGAGCACTGTTCTTAAAGACTAAGCCCCTGGTCCGTGCCCAATATTTACGACTGGCAGTGTTTTAAGCACTTCTGCCTGAAAGTAGGCAATGTTGAATTTTTTGAAAGCCCCAGGCCAAACGAAGCCAACGAACCGTGGATCGAAACAGACTGGTCTGTTAACCAAACTTAAATTAAATGCAGGGGCTAATAAAAAACCCACACATACACACATACAGAGTGTAAAAATTAAATGAAAATAAATTCGAGGAGTCAGGGGATTTGGGGAATTCCGAGTCCTGCCTACATGACACTAAATAAACAGCCAGTTGTTACTTACTCAACAGCGAAGCCAAACAAATGGCAAATACACCAAAAACACCAAAAAACCAATACCAAGGGAAACAGCACACGCAGAGCGAAGTAAATGGTTAGTTCTGTGACATTTCTAAATTGAAAAACTACAAATGACTGACAACAGATTAGAGCGAGAGCGCACGTAGTTCGCAGGCAACAGCTGGGTTTTTGGTCCTGCCTCTACCGTAAATTCCTTTCCCTACTTCAATACCAAACCCCGTTCTGTGTCCAGCGCCTGACTTTGTAGATGTCCTGCTCTTAGCCATGGCCACACACATAAGAAAATAAATAAAAAACAACACCAGCTAAGGGCTGAAAAAATTGCCAAGACTTTCCTTTAAAAGGCTTTAGCAAAAGATACAAAAAAAATACGGCTTGAAATACATTTTGCGGCTGTGGCTGTTGATTTCTTTCAAGTGCGAGATTTTGTGCCACCTTTCGAGTGTATTTGAATAAGACAGTAGCTGAAGTTAAGGCCTAATCAAAGCCGAAAAGGTTAAACTTGGAAAAATAGGAATCGAGAGAAAAAGTCAAAGAAAGCATGGCCAACAATCTAAAGAATTTCATGTGAATTATTTGTCTAGGTAGATGAATGCTTAGTTTGCCCCAGTGATCGTTAAAGCAGAAATTCAAAACTTCACAAAAAAATTTACAAATAGTTTCCAATGGAAATTGGAAAAGTACCGGAAATTAATTTTTTACACTCACAAAAATTATTTGTATTTAAAAAAAAATCTATACAAGCTTATGCAAATTAGTTATAAGTAAAATATATGTTTGTTCCTAATAGGTTTTTGTTTTTTGATTCCATGGCTACTTATTGACCAAAAAATCCCATATATACGTTCGAGTCTGCGCCTCAGCTTAAATACACATTAAAGCAAACTCACTAAACGTTGATTCATGGATAAAAAACGGTATTTAATTCCTAAGTTTTTATGGTTTTTTTCTAGCTGTGCACTCACCTGGGAACTTGCACTCCGCCAGTAGCTCGTCGCTGTGGTCATAACAATCGGGGTCTCCATCGCACACAAATCGTATGGGGATACATTCACCGGAGGAGCAATGGAACTGCTTCTCTTCGCAGAGATTGGGTAGACTGAGCGCTGCAAAATCAAATGCATATTAATTAATTAAGTTGAAATCCTCGGGTTAGCCGCAGACTATAATTAAACTGAAATGGGAGAAGGGGGATTCTGTAGTTGGAGTCTCATCCCAATGGGAGGGCCTAATAAAATTCATAACTAAAATTTAAGTTGAAAACTTTGGCTCGTTAAGCACACACTGAGGAACAGAGATAGGGATGGTTAGAGGAGAGGAATGAGGATGGGAGGCGTTTGTTGACAAGCCTTAAAACCCTTTTTAATGAAAGCCGAGACTTGACAATAAACAAAAACTTGTAAATAATGAAATCCAGCCGAAGGGCGAGGCTTACACATGTCTATATATAAATGAGTAAGTGGGTGTTTGCTGCGGTCTATGTTTCTGCGGTGGACCGCAAAAAGGACCCCAAATGAAGGGTAGAAAGTTTTAGGGAATTAATAAGCGAGAATTTGATGGCAGCTAGTTGGAAAGTGTCGGCTGGGATTGGATTGCTTCATCAATCGTTTTACGGGCCACTTGACATTTCATTCGGCCAACCTAATCTATCTTTCATTTTCTGTGTCTTGTCGACCGATTAGCATATATGCTAAAGCCAACTGACTTTCGGTTAATGTGCTGCCATTATGCTAAAGTGTCTCAGTTTTGCCTGAGTGTGTGTGTGAGGCGGTCTATCCGCGTGGCATTTACCGTTTAATTGCGCGCATTTAACACAAATTGAAAATTGCTTAGGCACCATCGCAATCACGCACGAGCTCACCCAGATTGTCACAAACAGTCACAGGAGCTTCTTAGAGTGGACCAGAGTTTGAGACAATAAATTAAATATCGTTTAGGCATTAGTAACATTATAAATAGGCAATCGGTGTAAAAATTATAAGAACTACATTTTAAATTATCATCGCTCATTTACTTTATTAATTTATTTTACAAATTGTATTAAAAAAAATGTAATTGATAAAATTAATTTTGTTTGAGTAAATTCAAATACAATGTTTATTTAAGTTTTAAGGGGTCGTAAAAGACTTTTTGTATAAATACGTAGCCAAAAGACCAACGTTTATACTTTTCCATAGGTAGACAAACACCCTTTTTGCTAGTGAGCTTTAGCAACGAATAAATGGTTGACCTGGCTAACACTTCGTATGAGTTATTTCTGTAAGCATTTATGTAAGTAATGAGCATTAAGTCAGAAACTGTATAATACAATTTTTTCGTAGAAATAACTATAGTACTCATTTGGGATGAAATAAGAATATTAATATTACACATTTCTCCTTTTATTCTAGAGAACTTTAGCAACGAAAAAATGTTTGACCTGGCTAACACCACGTATGAGCTATTTTTGAAAACATTTTAAAGATCGCAATTAAGCCAGAAACTTTAAAATGAAATTTTCTACTACAAATAGCTAAATTACTCATTTATGATGATATAAGAGTATTAAAAAGTATGTTAAACAAATTTTTGGATGTGAGAGTTAAATGTATATTTTAGTATTGTTGGTCAACTCTTTCGAACACCCACATTCGCATTTAATTACATATTCAGATATGTCAAGCATTTTACTCAGCACGCGTACACGTTTAGGTGAAACATACACAAGCAAAGGAAGCACGAATGACACGCAACAGACGAGTGTGTGTTTTAGCTGTTCATTACCAAAGGAAATTCTAGACGTTAAAGGCATTAAATTTTACCTTGCACTTTTTTCGCTGTATTTCTACTTCTTTTATATTTTTCGGTCCTGCACTATGCATTTTTCTTATGTTTACATGTGTATTTATTTGCCAAAATATATTAAACACCTTTTTTCCCCGCCTTATGCAGGATTTTATTCTTGTGAGAGCTGCAAATTTTTTATTAGTTCCTGTAAATTATTAAAAATGTGCGCACACATTTTGAATTTATGAAAACAGTTTTGTTTGCTCCTGCCGTACGTGTGCGTTTGGATGGGTGTAGGTGCAGTTGTTTGGTGCTCAGATATTGCAATGGCTTTTGTAGACAAATCTGCATGTAAATGTGCAATGCAATTTGCATTTTAAGTGAGTCGTTTAGTAGCTTAATTGAAATAAATATTAAAAGAAAAGGCCGATCCATTTGCAGGGGTTTAGATTAGTCCTCGTACGTGTATGCCATGCATACCGAAAGCAATTTTCTCGACTTCTTTTTGCATGCTATTTATTTGCATTTTCTGAAATTTATTTTATGGCTGCCAATTGGTTAATGGACACACATAAATTATTTTCTTTGCTTCGTTCTCACAATCCCGTTATCGTTTTCATCTGCTCATCACGTTTATTTTAATTCACAAAGATAAGTAAGAGCATACTTCCAAAAAGATTAAAGTATTTATGGCGATGTTCTTAACAAATCAAATTGCACACAGAATTTACAATTACCTGAAGGTCAATTGAAATAACAAGATATTGTATTTTGTGTATTAACAGATATATGACATTTGTTCAAGGATACAGTCTATGTTAAAGTGATTAAATGACATCATTTTTAAGATATACCTTATCAATTTCCTTTTTAAGCATTTATGTTCATAGCAATTTGCACAGTTTTCCTACCCAGCGAGTTAATACAAATTAAATCAGTGGGCAATAATTTGTGCTGTGTTTTCAAAGACCACAGCAGCCCTCCGTCGGCAATAGCCGCCAATTTGATTGACGGAATCACAAATGTCCGACCAGAACAGAAGCGACGGCAGGCAACTGGCCAATTAAATGCTTAATGCGAAGTTCATTGAACAGTTTTATTTTACTTTACTCCTCGCTCGCACCCAGGAATCAATCAGGAAAGAAAATGCTGGTCAAGAGTATTTCACATGAAAATTTCGCACCATTAATTCGATGACAGCAAAGGGCATGACAGGAGGGCTGTCTTGGTTAGCCAAGAGGGCGAAATAATAAACAGAAATCAGCGCAAAAGTCAATCAGAGTTCAAATCAATATAAATGCTTTATTAATGGCACGAAAGGTTGTCGATGTTTGGTTCCTAACCACCCTATATTTGATTACGCCTGCAGTCCTATAATAGTCTGTGATTAATCACTGATTCGCCTATGGTCAACTCCACTGCAGTATCAATAGAAAATTACGCAAATTAAGCGAAATATTTCCAGTTCATTTAGATAAAAAAGGAAAGCAGCGAAATATGATAGGTGGAACTTTGCACCTGAACAGGCGTTCATGGTGATAAGAAGGTTTAACACATCAACAAATTGAATCATTCTTTTGTCCACTGTTAACATTTTACAGACTGGAACAAGATATTAATGGATGCGCAGACTAAGGTTAACTTTTTTTTTGATTTCAATAGCTATTAGATTTTATGCTTAGTTGGTACCTAAACTTCTGTAAAAATTCTTAAGCTTAACTGCACATTAACCTTTTGTAGTATTGTTTAAATTAATAATTTACATGTTGTTATTGTAAAAACTTGCTAAAAAGAATGCTTTAAATACTTTAGCTCAATCATAAGATTTCATTGCTAATTAAGTGTTGACATATCTATAACATATATTATTTGCCATATTCTTAGTTACTTAAGATCTAGGCGTATTTTACAAATTTACATGTTATTCAACTTAAACGCTATGAAAAAATTATTACAAAGTTAAACTTTAAGTAGGTTTTAGGTCGAAAGTGGCAATAACCCTTCATTTTTACAGTTTAGTTAGAAGCTCTTTGTAATTACAGTATTTACATATATTAGATAACTTTCAATAGTTATGCAAACTTCATATTGGTGTTTTTGGACTTATTTATTTCTGGTTTTTTACACAAAACTATTTTGTATAGATTAGTTAGTTATCTTAATTGCTAGAAGCGCCTGCTTGCCACTTCAGATAAAACAGATAACCAAAAACAGATACGCAAAAGAAGCAAAACTAAAAACACCTATCGCTTGTGCTACGATTTTTCAAGCCTTATCAAAACCAAGTAATTTTTCATTGTAGTTTTTATGGAGGGAATAGATTTTGACTTAGTCATAAATGGATCTCCGAAGTAAACGGAAACTAAAATTTCTTATCTTTCAAGTGTCTAAAATAAGTCATAACTACGTAGTTTATTTTAATTTTAAATTGTGTAGTTAAGCATGAGAAGCATTATTTTATAATTTAGAAGAGATCTATTAAAATTGCGAAATTTGGAAAATGAGTTGCTCCATTTCTTTATCGAAAACGTCCCAAGCTATTATCTCATAATTATTATAATTTCGTGTGATTTTTCCACTGCTGTGAAGATAACATTTGGGTTGATAAAAATGGGTACCTGTGCCACGACGATAAAGAATAATCAACAAATAATTGTATAACCATGTGAACATTGCGCTTTGGATATCAACCCGTACACATAAGCACTCGTTGGCGTGTATCTCTCAACTCTGAACTCTAACATTCCAAGCACTTTGTCTTTTTGAAGATAAAAACTAAAGAGAAACTATTAAGACTGCTCTTAAATGTTGGCAAGAGATGTGAATCTGTTCGGTATGCTTGTGTACGAGTATTTTGTTTTTGTTGCTGTTTCTGAAAAAAGGTGGGAAAAAGGTGGCCTGATCGCTAACGTCATACTCGACCAAAACAGTCAAACAACATTATTAACAACAATAACAATTACTCATACATGTGCTGGCCAAAGTTGTATAGGCGGCGAAAATGGCATTAAGATGACTCAGTACTATCTGCTAATAATGAATGATGTTTCTGGTAATCGTTCGGAATTTCGTCAACGTCATCAGCTATTTGTTGTGAGATATAGCGCCATGCGATTATTGGGCTTCCTCTACTGAATTTCTAATGAATGCATTTCGTATTCTCTACAATGTGATATTGTGAGAATTTTTTGACAGCAAATGTGCTAGCCAACACATCACGCCACCTTTTTGCCTTGTAACTGAATTTGGCACGCCAACGCTGCGTATGCGTAATATTTTAATTGAACCACAAATTAAAAAACCAATTAGAAAAGAGAAATTCACTGGGCTGTGTGGGAATATGCTGCGAATCGAAGGTTAGAAAAAGTCTGACCATCACACCTCGTTGCCACTTCTCATTAGGGCAGCATTGATATACAGTTAACACCGTTTGATTGTGTTTTGCCTGCATCGCTTATGAAATTTGTCAGTCGACCACGAACAATTGCACTGCACTTGTTCGGCTTCCATTAGTGCTGAAAACCAGTATTCGACATAAAATAAAAACAAAGGAAAATCGTTTTTTTAGCCCCATAATTATACATAATAGCAAATGCTTTTGTAATTAAAGCAGCAGGGCTGTAATGCAACAGTCGCAACGAACTTCCAGAGACCAAGTTTTATATCAGGGACAGTCGGATCCAGAGCACGTGCAAATTCCAGGCATAATTAGCCAAGTTAATTATAAAAGTCCCGGGCAAGTTGGGAATGGTCGGCAGTATTTTGCAGGCGATGAGCAAACTTGTTTAAATTCGATTTTGAAATAAATCAGCACTGCCAGGAAGTCGAAGCCTGGGAACCTTACGTTGTCGCAGTCAGAGTCATTAAAGCTGTCAAGGACGTGCCCAGAACTTGCTGCCAAATGAGAGTTGTCAATTTAGCCTCTCCGATCCCCACCAGCTAAGTAATTTCCACTGATTTCGATTTTACGGGCTCCAAGTTTAGTTGGGCGGAAATAACTGTCATCTTGGTTCGCCGTGACCTATTTCCCCTATTATAACCTGTCTAACAATTTATTTGACACCTGAGCTTTAGCCTTTAAAGAGACTGTCAGAACTACAGCGAAAATGCATTTACTCCTACCGATTGGTTTTTATTTGGTTGGGACTATTTATAACGGCGAAAATTATTTTGACACAGATAGCAAACTATCTTGTGATGCAACGGTTATTAACACGTTAGTCCCACTTTCAATCATCTGCGTTTAACCTTTAAGCTACGGCTATTATCATGACCCAGAGTTATTCATTTTGTTTTTAGCTCTGACATTCGTTGGCGTAGACTTAAATTTCAGTTTTTTGCCGTGTTGAAGGTTTTATTAAAATTTGAAAACAAACTTGCCTGGAGTTAATCGTTTTGTGATTCCCCTATAATAAACTTTACGAAAAGTACTTCCTCACTCATCAATCATTCTTGAGTTGATTTTTGTTTTAAATATTACAAAAGACGAAAACTATCTTATATTAACTAATTGATAGACTCTGGCTCTTGGTTTTATGCTGGTGTACTCTACTTGTGTAATTGTGTGCCCTGAAAACTGATAAAGGCCAATTAAATTAAAATTTCCATATCGTACTTTGTGCCAAATACAGGAATTTTCATAAATTTTTCATCAACTTTTACATATGCATTTGTGTATATGATTTACGTAGGTTTTATGCCAAATACTTGATTATTCATTATCATTTTTTAAGCCCAAACAGCAGAGTGCAAAATGATAGTGATATCCAAACTTTTAGAAATGACAACAAAAATAATTTATATTATATTCCTAAATATTGTGCTATTTAGTGAATTAAAGCAACTAAAAATAGTTAGAAAAGGAAGTGGTAGAGATTTTAAATGTTAATTTTTGTTTGTCCTATATAAATAATTTAAAAGAATGTACCGCCGGTTAAAAATAAATTTGAATATCTCCAGTTGTTATCGTAATTTTTTATCTGCCACGTGCTGGAAGCATTTTGAAAGTTACTCTGACCAATGTGCCAAGGCAAGAAACTCCAAGAATAAGACACTTGTTGCTCTTTTTGTTCTCTTTTCTCTGTCTGCTACTCCGATTTTCTTATCCTCTCTCTCTCCCTGTTTTCTTGGTTTCCCTCAGTTTCACAAATCTTCAAGTGGCGCTCCACTCGCTTCATGGAGCGAAGCCGGCCGGTAGAAAAAAAGCATAAAACGGAATAATTACAAATGGGGAAGAACCAGCATAGAGTGTACACTTAAAATAAGTTTATTTCAATTACAAAAATTAGATTTTGCATAGATTTACCAGTTTAAGTTTTACGTTTAAAAAACGTTTAAATTCTTTATGTGTAATGATCTTTAAATTAAAGTCTATATTTTTAAAAAATACTTTCTTTATGAAAATTTTCCTCAGTGTACCCCGCGGCGAGTGCAGAGGAAAGTAAAAGGTTTGTGCCGACAGAAAAGAGTGGTAAGGAGTTTTGGGCAGGGGAAGAGTGGGGAAGAGCTCTGCAGTCGTATGACGTTGGAATGTTGAGACATGGAAATGGAAGTGGAGTTGAGTGGCATTGCCAGACGATTGGGCTTTCGGCTGGCAACAAAATTCACATAAATAAAACTTGAGCCGAGTCGGAGTCGAAGCCTTAGCTAAAATCGGAGCCGGACTGGAAATCGGGGTATATGTATATACATTTGTAGCCGTGGCTGGCAGCATGATCGCCAGAAATGCGAGAGGCGGCGGTAACAACAATAAACACCGCCGCCCCTTACACTTAGAGAAATGGAAGAAGATCTGATAAAGTTAAGCATCGATAGGAAACTATCTTATCACTAATTAAGCTTTTTAGAAAAAGAATACAAATTTGTTTAAGTCTGTAAATTGTGTTAAATCTATTTATTCCTTATTCATAACTTGTGTTTTCTTTTCAATTAATTTGTATTTAAATGATGTATTTGTTAAATAAGTATATTGAAAAATCCATTAGCACAATGGGTTTGCCGTTTTAGAAATGACTAATTTTTTAACGATTGTACAGTACTTACTTTAGCTATAAAAATATCACCACGACTTTGAGTTTCTTTATATACAGTTTGACTCACAAGATAAAGCATATTTTGAAATATTCCAAATTACCAAATATCACACCATACAAATGAATTTAAATGAATCATAAAACATTAAAAATACTTTAATTTTGTTGACAGTGCCGTCATAATATGTAAGGTCTAGTTCCCTTTTCCCTATAATTATTTCTCCCCGTAAACATGAAATAGAATCTAGAATCAAATCAAGTAGGGAAACTTACAAACATCCAGTGGGGTGCCGACCTTGCCCGACACGTTCAAGAACTTAAAAGGGTTTCCATTGAACACCGAGTTGATGGAGTTGCCAAAGTTGCCCATTCCGATTCCCATTCCTGATCCGATTCCTGGACTTATACTATTCGCTGCCGCCGGAGCTATGTGTTTTAATCGATCCAGGGGCGGTCCTAGAGTACTGGCTTTCAGCCGCTCCAGCAATGCCGATCCGCTCAGATTGTGCATTATCTCGCTGGCTGTGGGCGTGGCAGCGGTCACCTGTGCGGCATTGACTGCTGCCGCATTGCAGAATTTGCTGATGCTTAGGATACATGTAATAAATAGCAGGTGGAACGAGGAGGTGAAGCTGAAGCTGATCAGCTGTTGCACTTTGCTGTGGTAATTTGTGCTGGCGCTAAAGAAAAATCCACTGGTTTTTGATAGTTCTTTACTACTACTGCTGCTACCACTTTCATTTGTTCGTAGCTCCGCCGGTGGGTTTTGAAAGCATTCCGTGAATTCCGGCAGGCATGCTGTTGCCATCTTCTGCAGCTGCTAGAATATAGGGTAAAAATGCACTTCAGGCTTATTGGGTCACACACGCTTTTCACTCTAATACGATTAGCAATTTATTTATATACGGCCATCTTATTAAATAATAAGTCCAAGCAAAACACACGCAAGGTTTGCCAAAAAATTTCACGAAAGTGAGAGAATATATTGGGAAGAGAGTGCGAGGCAAAAGACAAGATAAACATGCTAAAAAAGCCACGACTGAAAAAAGAAACATCATACGATGTTGCGAAAAAACAGCATAGGAGGAATGGAAACACGAAAGACACACAGAAAAGTGCAAACTAAGGGCGACGACTTTTGTTAAAAACGAGGGTTAACCCTCTTGCTGTCTCACTCTTTTATAGTGTGTGTATTTCAATATATCAGTTATCAGCGCTGTAACGTGTGATAAGCCAGGTAAGCCTGGTAAGTCATGCGCAGCCGCTACCCATTGACACCATTCTCTTTTCCAAATCTTTTATTTTTTTTTTTTTTTGTATAGCAAAACACATGTTCGCCGCAAATTTTATGCTGTTTTTTCACATGACATATTGACGTAACGTTAGGCTAAAATAGATTCATACATTATTTTCCAATTAACACTTTTTTCACTCGACAAAAGCGATGATCTGGCCTTAAAGCCCCGGCTTGAACTTTTTTTATTTGTTTTGAACTTTTGCTTTCCGAAACTTTTTTCGCGCTCCGAATTTTTTCGGTTTAACGGTGAAGTTATATTCAAATGCGTGTAGCGGATACGCGATGTGCGATGTAGTGGTACACCAAACGGCACGCACGACGATTTCAGACTGCCGGGGAACATATAGCTTATTGGATGTGCGGACCAATGGCACCATTCGGGATTGTTCGTGTGTCATTCGGGCGACGAACCGAAGATCGCCACGCGTACAAGCCGAACTTAACCGATCTCACCTTTTAAAAAAGAGAGGAGAAAGAGAGCTGGCCCCACATGGGTCGACATCATCTGTGGGGCCTTCAAAAGAGAGATCGTTAATCGCGAATCCCCCAAAAATGAAGAGATTATAAAGTCAAAGAGAACACCCCATATGACATTGAAGTGGTTGCCAGCAGGTGGTTCCCGCTAACGACGCTCTCTTAGGTCGAGTGGAAAAATAGTTTAGGAGGTGTGTTCAACTATTTGTTGTTTTATAGTCAATGGTAGGCAATTTCTAAAATTATAGGTCTAATTGCTTGTTGGCATGGGTCAAAAAGTCAAGGCTTCGATTTGATTTGTATTTAAGATACATTTGTGCATCCAATGGAACATTTTCTTGGTAAGTGAAACCAAATGTCTGTTTTAAGTCAACATTGAAAAAATATCACAAGATAGAATTCATAATTAGTAATAATTAATTAATAATTAGAGTTCTTCGAATTCCGGTTTGGTCTTGCAACAAATTGTAGGCGTGGTAAGGCAAATCTTTTCGATACCAAAATTTAAGAATAGCACTGTGTTACACAAATTTGTCCTCTATTTTTATACATTTATAAAAATATACTTTTCTACTAAATTTCGGTACGGTAGGAAAATTGACCAATATGAGTTCAATAAATCTTCAAAATGGGTGGTCAACACTTACCTCGTTTTATGAGTTTATCATAAATTCAGTCATAAAATAGCTTAAAATAATTGTATCACAGGAGTATGCTACACATAAGTATAATCTGAGTTTATTATTCATCATATTTCTTTTAGTGGGGAAACATATACATATGTATGTACACTTAACAAATACAGTTAACAAAAGGCTAATACGTATGTAGTAATAATGATATTATAATAAAACGATTCTGCGTCTCGAAACATAAATATAATATCTCAACTCGCTCTAATAGTAGACCATAGGCATTATGATCTTTTTGTCATGTTTACGTATAGTAATATTAATTTGCTTCATTTAAAATTAATGCACACTTACAGCTATATACAGTTTGGAACTATGTAATTTATAATTAGCAAATAGATTTTTCTTAAACTTCTTCTTTTGTTTTACTTTTTTCGTTACTGTTTTTTTGTTTTTTTTGTGATAGAACTCTGCGACATAGTATTTTGTACAGCATCCTTTAAGAATGCGCCTCAAGGTGACCCGCCATCCTTGTCGTGCCTTAAAATTTTAAAATAATTAATTTACACAATACACAGAGTTGCTCAGTCTTCAGGCGTGTGTTTTTCTGCCGCGGGTCTCGAGTTAGCTTTGGTCATCAACATTTAGCCAGTGACCAAGCGAAAGAATCATCCAATCCACATCTTACACAATTCCAATGGAATCAATCTAGTACGAGGATATGCCTATGACGGGTGAGTACTGTAAAATTACATCAAAAATTACACGATTTTAGTACATGTGTTATAAAAATCAAATCACCAACTAATAATATAGATAAAAAATGTATAAAAATTAAGAATAGCTTTGAATGTTAATTAATATTAATGTTCTACAAATTTTAATAAACCTTAAAGGTTTGCTATTTTTAAAACGATTTTATATCTGTCTTTTTTCCTTTTGCCGCCCTAAAATTATAATTAAGCCCGTAATATGAATGGAAACCCACCTCCTCATCCATGACACTGGTGTGGTCGTAGATCCGTGCCGGCAGGTTTTTGCGCAAGCTGAAATGATCCTCTGTGGTGGTGGTCTTGCGGTAGATGGGGTTCTCAAAGTTCATCGAGTTGATGCGTCGCTTGCTGCAGTAGCGATAGCCAATGAGCAGGAGCTGACAATGTCGGGATAAATTGATTAGTTTTTCCCATTTTCACCCTGTCTGTGGACCCAACTTACCACCGATAGCAGGACAGCAAAGCCACTGAGACTGGCTATAACCACCAGCGCAATAAAGCCGGAATCCGGCTGCTCACTGGGCGGTGTGGTCTTTTCGATTTGAGTGTGGTTCTTCACTGGACGCTGGTCGGCAACTGGGGACAAAAATAGATTGAAAATCAGTCGAATTTTCAACAAAAAATTTGGACACATGTTAACACAATCAACAGAAAAGAATTGAATAATGTTGGTTAAATAATACATTGTTTAATAGGCAACCATATATACCAGCACATATTTTTTATCATTTATAAAATGAACCACAAATGTTGTTTGGGAAAAAAATCAACCAACTTTTGCAGACCGTAATTGAGTACATTACAAAAGTTAAATTAATAAAAACATGAAGACATAAAAGTTGAAACAAGTTTAATTAACAAAACATTTTAATGGAATTTAATTCAGGAAACTTTTTTTAAAGAACTTAATTTAGGAATGTATGCTTAAAATAGAAAACTACTTTTGATGCAATGCAATGTACAAAAGAAAACGAAACAATTTACACAACCAACTTTTGCTGACCATAATTACGTAGATCAAAAAATTAAAATTAATAAAAACATGCAGCTATAAGAGAAACTTTATTCAAGAAAAAGTCTTTATAGAACTTATTTCAGGAAAGCATAACCATATAAAAGCATTTTAAGCTGAAGCAATCTAATACTTTTTCTACCCCTTAAAAGCTAAGCCTTTCCCACACAATGACGAGCCTTAAAGGTTGCTTCACCTACAGCAATGATAAACAAAGGGAGAAACTGTATAAAAAGAAAACGGAAATCATTGCAATAAAAGAGCAAAGCGAAATAGGGATTCAACATCAAAATCCAAGCGGCTTTGAGCCCCCGCGTCTCCGGAGATTCGAAGGAATTTTCAATCAAATCGCTCAAAGTGCGCATTTAGGCGCAAATAAACACTTAAACGCGCTCGCGCCTTTGATGGCGAATACTTTTATGCGAAAGAAGCGGCCCGCCGCCGATTTAAATTTGGAATGGAAATGGCAATGGCAATGGCAATGGAAATGGAAACCTAATGACATCGTTAACGCAGCGCATTTAATGGGATTTTGTCAGTCGTCGAGGGAGGACATTTTCTAGTCAAAACAGTAAAAGTTATCAACATTAAGTTGAGCCGCACTTTAAAGCAAACACTCTCGGGGGGCTGCAGAAGAAGCCGCCCACCGATATTAACCTCATACTTTGTGGCCTGGGAATTGTGGGATTACGGATGGGGGTGATGAGGTTGGGGCTCCCTTCAGAGGTTTCAATTGCAGTGCGGTCCCATCGCCTGCCTACTTGCGGTTGCCTGCGATGCAAGTGGCTCAACTACGATGGCATTTATGAAAGTGTCAGGGATGGGGCTGTCCTTGCCGAACTCCTGATGATGATTAATGTGCACCATGACAAAGCAAATGTTGTGCCGCAACAGGGCTTTGGTTGAGTGCGGATCTCGGCAAGCGGTTTGATTAATACGCTCACAATAAATCTGATTCCCTCACGAAAGTGTTCATAAACAGTGCGAGATTGTGGAGAAAACCGTGCCAGAGAAAGATGTCGAAACTTATAAATTGAGAGGAAGTCGCCGGGATGTCAACCCATCCGAAAGGATAACTATCGAGGCTCCTCTCGGGTCTTATTAATCAAAATTTCCGTTGACGTCCTGCTGATGAAGTTTTTTCGTTTCCGCTTTTGTCAGTTAAAAGTCTGGCAGAGATGGGTTAATGTGAGACGGGGATGCAAACGAAATTGTTGACATATTTGAAAGATTTGCCTGCCAAAGTTTGATGGTGTATATTAAACTTAAAATACAATAACGTTAACAAATAAAAGAATAATTTTAAGAACCAAACGAATAATACACAAAGGGACAACACAAAACAAACACGATGACATTGAAAATATTATCGAAGTGTCCAGACTCCCATGACTATTTTATTAAAAATTAAAGTTGTTAGACAAATATTGACATCCAAAAAGACTGACACTGACAAAATTCTTTGGGTAAATAATATGCGTTAAGACAATTCTTTTATTAATGTTTTCGACTTGTAGATATTTCTTTTTCTGAATGTAATATGAACAGGACGTTAAGTGTGTGAAACAGTCAAGAAGACAGAGTGAAATATAAACAGTCAAGACGGATCCATGTTCGTTGATTTAGTAAGCAATTTCTTTTTAAGTACCCATGGGACATTAGTTCAAAAGTTTTTACTTAGGACTTAGGAAAATTGAAAAGGCTTGCACACAAATATACCCTATTGACGTAAGACGACATCTCAGACAAATGAGGACAACACAACGAAAAGTGCCATTTTGGGGTGTACCCACACAGGACGAGACACAAAACAGGGTTGTCAGGCCTACCCAAAGTCGTCGGCAGAAGAGGCAGCCTTGTGCTCGGCTGGAGATCATCATTAAATCCAATCCGAACGTCTGCATGTCCCATTTGGACACCAGTGGGCAGTCGCCGTCTCGGGGATTTCGGTCTCGGTTTCGTTTTGCGGGCTCGCGGGGGTTTCGTGACTGGAGCCACATAAAGAGCTGCATGCGGGTGCAAGTCATGCCGGATTGGGGGAATCGGGTTTTGGGGGTTTATTAGTAAGCATAAAATCAAAATCAAAATCATAAGCCATGCTGGTTAAATTAAAAGCATACGGCTATAGAGCTTCTGAAAGTAATCGGGTACTTACGATCCTCGACGCACATGAGGCCGTCGGCCATCAGCTTTAGACCCGTGGGACAAGCGCAGGATATGCGGGGACTCCTGTCGTTAATCCTGGGTGATGGCAGGCAGAGATGGGAGCAATGGCCATTGACCGCTTGGCAGTGATTCACGCCATCCGGCTGGCGATACGGATGGTACACGTGCACCACCATGGGATGTTGGAGCTGAGGAGAAAACGGGTCGATGTTTAGGTATAAACCGGTCGCAAGTAAAAAAACCTATTTAAACACGTAACGATGTGAATTGTTCATAAAACATATATAAATTATCTGTATATCTTTTTATTCCAGTTCCAAATGTATTTCAAAGTGCTTTAAACCTACATGTAAATAAAAATGAGTTCAATCCTTTTTTTAATATTTTAAAAACTTTTTGTTATTAAATTATTATATCAATTTGAATCAAGTGCAGCTTTATTTATTAATGTATAATTAAAAAATATCCTTTATGAAAGCAACTGTTAACAATATTTATAAAGTGTCAAGAATGGAAAAACTCATTGTTTTAAGAGTGAATATTAATTTCTTGTTATATTAAGCTTAGTTCCACAAGAATAATAACTTTAGAAGTTTATGAATATAATTTTTAAACAATGTAAAATGCTTTATATCAATGGGACTTACCATATGCACTGCTGTGACGGGCTCCACATCCTCCCCGGTAAACTTGTTGGCCTTGAAGACGGCCTGTTTGTCCCAGTCGGTCCAGTAGACGTAGTCCTCGAAGGTGGTGATCGAGAAGGGATGTCGCAGGTATTCGCTGGAGTAGAGCACCTGGCTCCTCTGTGACCCATCGTAGTTGGCGGAGGAGATGACATTGAGCTTTCCGTCCACCCAGTAGATGCGCTTTCGCACCAGATCTAGGGTGATGCCATTGGGCCACTTGACATCGTAGCTAATGATGGTGGTGCGGTGGGAGCCGTCCATGCCCGCCCTTTCGATGCGAGGAGAGGCGCCCCAGTCGGACCAGTACATCCAGCCCTCGATGGGATCCAATGCTATGGAGCGCGGAATGTCTAGCGAGTCCTCCACCAGGACCTTGCCCATGCTGCCCTCGAAGTTGGTCAATTCGATGGTGCACTTGTGCGTGTCCGTGTAGTAGACATGGTTGTAGATCCAGTCCACAGCCAGGCCATCCGAGGTCACCGAGGACTTAGTCAGCACCACTGTCTTCTCGTTGCCCTCGTCGATTGGCGCCTTATATATACTCTGTGTGGTCACATCGCTCCAGAAGATCATCCCTGTGCGGAATACAAAATCCAGGGCAGTGGCTGCTTTTGTACTATTCACTATGGAAGTCATTTCCATGTGATCGAGGGCTATTTTCCGGATGTCATGGCGTCTGGCCAAGAGCAGGGAGGCATGTCCTTCGCTGGCCTTGCATCTGGTGTGATTTTTGGGATCCCTCATATAGCCCGCCTCACACTCGCACTTGAAGCCACCGATCTCGTTCACGCATACCTGTGAGCATTTGCCAGGCATATCACATTCGTTGATGTCCTGGCAGTTTCGCTTGTCCGCGGACAGCTTGTAGCCCTCGTGGCATTCGCAGTGGTGACCCACCTTCAGATCCACGCACTGATGCATGCAGCCTCCATTCTTCGAGGCGCACTCGTTTATGCCACATTTGCCAGCGGGTTCGTCCTCGCCATCCGGGCAATCCTTTCGCTTATCGCAGACTTTCGACAGGGGAATGCACTGACCACCGCCGCAGTCGAATTCACTGGTGGCGTTGCAGCCTCCTTGGGCGACACCCAAACTCAGGCTCAAGCCACAATCCCGCTCGTCGCTGCCATCGGCGCAGTCCTTATCGCCATTGCAGGTGAGATGTCCCGGAACGCAGCTGCGATCTCCGCACTGGAACTGGTCCGCCCGGCAGGTCACGTTCTTGCAGTTTGCCGTGTGCTCGTCGTCGCCGTCGGGACAGTCGCGGTCACCGTCGCAGAGCCAGCTGTGGTGCAGGCAGGTGATGCGGTCCTTGCACTGGTACTCGTGCGGCAAACAGGGCGTGGTCGTCTTGGTCACATTCGCACAGGACTGTTTAATGGGCAAGGTAAACAAAAATGAGAAAAACAATTATAATTTTATTTGCAATTAAAAAAAAATAAGATTTTTGCCACCTAAAAGTAGTCAGGAATTGAATTAAACATCTCTTGGGTCTTGGCTCAATTTAACAAATTTAATTTAAGTTTTTTGAATTAGACTTTCAAATAATACCAAGAAATCCTAGATGAACTAAAACTTTAAAAATGGTAAAACTGCAGACATTTTTTTGGTTGCAAGGTGCAAAATAAAACGAGGGATAGGCTAAGGAACCGGACAAAGTTTTCTGCCCTCAGTTTGGGAAACTTTTCGCTTCAGAGAAGTCTGCAGGGGAAAGCCCGCACCCAGGGGAAATTATGCAGCCCCTAAGCATGCAAAAATGCAATTTTATGCGTGCCATGCGTTGACAACAAAAGCTGCCAAAGCTGGCAGGGCGCTGAGTTATGCCCAACTTGGCCATAATTCATGTGGCTTAGGCGAGCAACCAAAAATATGGGGGGGCGGATGCTTGAAAGGGGGTCGGTTTTTGTGCACGGCTTCCGAGGAATGGAAATTTATGGCAGGCATTATTCACTCACCCGCTCATCGGAGCCATCGGAGCAGTCCGGATCCCCATCGCAGACCCACCGCTTGGCGATGCAGGCGCCATTGGTGCAGGTGTGCTCCGCCACGGAATCGCAAGGGACCACCGGACACTCCCGCTCGTCCGATCCGTCGCCGCAGTCGTCGTCGTGGTCGCACTTCCACCGCTTCTGAATGCACCGCCCATTGCCGCAGGTGAACTCGTCGGCGCGACAGGTTTGGTCTGCGAATTTATCAAAAATATTTAGGCTTACCACACACAAAGGGAGTTGCAACACATAACAGGCGAACAATAGAAACCAAAGCCAAATTAAGTGATGCCAGGGTTACAATGGGATCAGAATGGAGTTAACTTTGTGGGGATTGAAATGGAGTCAGGAGTGCAGTTTGTCTTGTGGGGATTAGGATGGAGTTACAAATTGAGTTAATTTTGTGAGGCTTAAGAGGGGTATTTTAAACACACTAAAGGCGATTCGGCTGCAACTGAAAACTAATCAAAAATGTTTTAGAATATAATGAATAAAAAGCATTAGCATTTAAATAGCATAAGTCTGCTAACTAAATATTTAACCAATAAATACATTTTTTCTTTTTTACTCAGTAAAATCTTTTTTCAGTTCCAACCATTATTTTAAGCCTTCATAAAAGGTAACCGGAATCAAAATAAACAGAAGAGTTTATTGCAACAGATCAAAGGCCAATAAGAATTAATTTGGCAAATACCAACCAATATTTCGGATGCAAAGTTTCACTGCAAGCAGTTTATTCAGAAGCTCATGAATAAATAGTACAATTTGTTTTTAAATGATGTGGAATCTTTTAATTAAAATAAAGAAAATAAACATCAGAAATCAAATACTCCTGGAAAGTTATTTTTCCGTTTCCCCATTTCTGAGTTTTAAATACAGTAAAGAAATGATATCCAACCGGGTTCATCGCAATCATTGCCACAGCAAACAGAGCGCTCAAATGAAAGGGGAGTAAAAACCAGAAGCCAAATGAAATGTGGTTGCCTCAATAGTTGGAATAAGTTAGCAATGAGTTTGAGCTTAAAGGGCGAATGGGGCAAGCTATAAGACCACTCGGATTACGGAATGCTGCTACAGACGAATGAAATTAAATAGTATTTATGCACCCGAGGGAAGCTCAACCAACATTATGTAAAAAGAAAAAAATATGTATATTTAAGCTGCAAGAATAAAAAGTATTAAAAAAAAGAGCAGTAAAAGGATAAACAATAAATGGTATTAAATATTCCACAGAACCAAACTTGAAGAGCAACACATTTTTTAATTGTATTTGCTTTTCTGCAACAGAATGTCTTTGCCTTTAAATGTAAAATAACAAATAAGAATTGAGTAAATATTTCTTCAAAAGCATCGTTCTACTACAAATTTTCCAAAAAAAAGATTGATGGATTATTCTTACTGCAGTTGTGCTCATCGGAGCCATCGCTGCAGTCCTTGCTCTGGTCGCACATCCAGGCCAAAGGAACACATTGCCCTTCACCGCTCTTACAGGCGTATTCATCAGGCGAACAGGTGCGGGCTCCTATCGAAATCGATGTGCAGCATTTATTAAAATGGGAGAAAGGAAAGAGAAAGCAGCGTGTTGAGCTGTAATAACTTTCGATGACTTACGCAGTAGCCCTGTATAACCGTCGGATATACAACGATAAATTTATTTATTCCTAACCTCATCTGCTAAAAGGAAAAATATTGCCAAATTCTGCTTTATCCTGGGGAATCTTCAATGGGTTCAATGTCATCAAAGAAGCAACTGATTTAATGCTGTAACACCCTTGAACACAGTGGAATTTCAATAGAATATGTTATATTTGGTTTTCTGACCTTATACATAATTTAAAAAGCTTTTTTGTTTCACAAAAATGTACAGACAAGTATTGTAATTCTGTACTATAACTGAATATTTAATTGTGAGCTAATCATGAATAATATAATACTTGAAATTCAAATATGTATAAACAAATTTGCAGCAAATAAATTCCACATTTTACAAGATATTACGATTCAATCAAAAGACGTTCTAAGTAAATTGATTTTTAATTAATATTTTATTGAAGTTCGACTGTATGTAAACTCTCTCAACGGTAACGTACTTGTGTGAGTACGGATATGAAGTGAATTTCATGCGATGTCGCTGGGCGCCAGTGACAACGCGTCGTATACTTGATGTCAAGGGCCGCCACGAATGGGTACACAATCCACCCGCGCACTTACACATAAACAAGTAAGCATACTCGATGCTCGAAAACAAACACATATACAAGCACAGGACTCTCACTCTCAATGACTTGATTAAACTTCTAAGCACAAGGGGGCGAAATTGTTGCGAAAATTATGCAAGCGCCACTCCATTAAGGGTGCGTATGAGTTATGCGGCAAGTTGGTTAGTGAAAGCGTTTAAACGGAGGGTGGTGAATGGCAGTGGGTGGTTTCATATCGATTGCCAGGGCGAAATGGTTTTTGGGGCTTACTGCAGTGCGCCTCATCGGACTTGTCGCGGCAATCGTTGCTGCCATCGCAGAGCCAACTGCGCGGAATGCACTGGTCGACCGTGTGGCATTTGAACTCGTTGTTGGGACAGGCGTTCACTAAACACACAATCGAAATAGTCGTCGGTTAGTTGGTTCATTCCTCACGGGATTCCCGTATGGATTTAATGCCCTTTTCCCCAGAGGACGAAATACTTACTGCACAACTCGTTGGCTTCGTCGGAGCCATCGGAACAATCGCTCTCCTGATCGCAGCGCCATTTGTTGGGTATACAATTACCATTCCCGCAGCGAAATTGGTCCGAGGAGCAAGTGGCCTCTGCAAAGAGTAATAGAACTCCAGTTACATAGCTGTTGCAAACGAATAAATAGACTTGAGAACGTCTCAGTGATTTATTATGTGGTACTTTAGTTACTTAATCTTGAATTAGAAAACCTTTGAGATATTTATTTAACCTTTCACTGACCTATTTTGAGACATTTTAACTAATAGTTATACCTTAAGTCTAAACACTTCGTTAACATAAGAATTAAATCATTTACGTCTTTCTTTAAAATTTTAGTTGCTACCAATTAGTTGTTATAAATTTATAACATTGAATTTGTAATTTGCACATTTTATTTTAAAATGAAACTTAATATTAGATAAATATTCACGAGGAACTTATCATATGTTCAAATGTAAAATTCTTACCCAGTTTTATATATAAATTTGAATTAATTAGTTAATGTGAATGTATGGGTTGAGATAAGTACATCCGTACATAAATTACCTTAAATTTCCAAAATATTAAATTGATTTACTTTAACTTATTAAATCTTTAATTTATTGTAAGGGACAATTAAAATAAACATAATTGATAAAGAAATCATCATTGCTTAGATGGAGTCTTGTTCTGGCCGCACTTGTATGTTTGTCTGGCTTTGAACTCTAAGGACGATCCGTATCAAAAACAATAGCCAAACAAACAGCCGTGGAAATAGGGGCCACTCAGAAATATGCGCGCATTTATGAGTATATGTTTGGCCACACCCACCGCCCATTCCCCATTCCCCACACACACATACACATACTTATTTACACGCACTTGAGCACGTGCTGAGCAAGGAATATACCCCAGAAACGCAAACAAAAAGAGCGCTGCAATAGCTTTTCAATGCCACCCCAAGGGGCAGCAAAAATGTGTCATTTTTACACCACTCGTGTCTATATATACGGGATACGTGTATGGCTTGTAATCGGATTAGTCGGTTTTTGAATCCGCTGACTTGTTGCTAGGAAACGCAGCTTTTTTTGCCGCCCAACTGCCGGAAAAGCTGGTCACAAAATTCTATTGCATACTTTCGGAAACAGTCCTGGCAATTAGAAAAATTCCTTGCCTTTACTTTGTTGTGGTGTTCTGGCAAATTCTTCGGGCAGTTTTAAGCTATTTTTACAGCCTCTTAAAATAGAATTTCAAACATTTGGGTGTAAATGATTGGAACACGCCTTGTGGCCTTTACAAATTGCTGTTGATTATGCAAATCTTGGCCAGCGCCAAAGGAAATACGTTTGGTTGTGTAAAGTTTAATCAATTTTTATGCTTGTCAGGCCTGTGCTGGCCATATCAATAACATTTTATATGATTACTTTTCTAAACTTTTTATAAACGGGAATGAAATGTGGCATGAAAAAATGTGTGTGTGCAGGCAACTGGCGAAAAACAAAACTTTGATGTGAGCCAATATTTGTTAAAAAATAAAAGCAAAACAAAAAAGGCAAATATAAATACACATTCAGTGAACAATAAAAATTGGCCACATGTGTGACCCAAGCGAAAATATAACATATATAAAAGAACAGGGGAAAACAAGTGCAGAAAGAAAAAATATTCCCCCTTCCACGTCTGGTTCAATGATTGTCGATTCGGTTTTATGTTATTTTCCGTTGCGTTTCGTTGTTGTTAATATGTGACATTATTTTTGGAAATTGCGCCCAGCGGGCAAATTGGTAATATTCGCTGATCCACCAGTATTAAAATTTGATGTCGCCTTGGTCCCCAATTAAAAATCAAATTATACCACTTTTTGTAACATGCCTGACATGACAGGACGAAACTTTCATTGATTGCATTTATGCAGCACCTCCCACAAAAAAAGGACAAAAACAAACATAAATAAAAATATGAAAGTTGCGCTGTCATGCAGCATTTTTCAGCATAATTTATTTTTTTTTTAACTTAGTTTAAACGGCTTTTCAGTTGATTAAAAAACTTTGGCCTTTGGCAGTTGATGGTTTCGTGTATTCCCGCTCAGACTCTGCTCTCTGCCAATTTGTATGCAAATGTTAAGCGGCGCATGCAAAAATATTCTGTTGCATGCGAGGCATAGCTGGAATCCTGCATAAATGCTACAGGCTGCGGAAAATGCGTAAAACTGGCGGAAAACTCCACAGGGAAACTCTGGATTTTTGTAAATCCAGATGATTGGGATTTTGGCATGTTTAATTTAAGTTAAAAGGTGTCGAAAACTTTTCGACCTGATAATAGTTAAAAGTTTTCCCAACTTCGACTAGTTTAACCAAGTGTTCTTTAGCTTTAGAAGCACACTTTTGGGTCTCTAGCAGGGCTGATAAAAGACATGATAGCAACACTACAGAGTTTTTAAGAGTACTTAAAACTTGCAGAGTCTTAAAAATTTTTAATTTCCAAATCTGAGAAGAAGGTAAACACTAAAAAAAACAATTAGAATTACTTTATAGTCTTAAAAGAACTTAACTGTAATTTAAACTCAAATAAGTCATTATTAACGTACTTCTCTTAAACAAAGCTTAATGAAAAATTTCTGTATCCAAGTGAATGCAAGGATGAATACAGTTTTGCACATAAAATATACAAATTAATTTTTTGACTATTTCGCATGAAAAATTAAATTAAAGAGCGCATAAAGTGTTTCACATCTTTTGTTTATTTATTTTACTATACTCATTTCCACAAATATGCTGAATTTATATACGATATGTATAAATTATGATTATGTTTTTCTGATTAAATAAACTTCAGTATTGCGGAAATATCTGTGACTATTGTTGTTTCAAAATATCCATAAATAAATGCTACACTTAATTTGTTGTATTGTCCTTACAAATAACATTTAGAACCATTAAATCCCAAACAAATGAAATAATCAACATCATTTTTTGCATACCATTTATAGTCAGAGCGCGAAAACTGTGGCTCTGTGTGTGCAGCAAACTGGCAACGAAGAATAAACACCAAATGCGACCCATTTTGTGTTTGCTTCCGCTACTTTCACGATGTTTTTCAAGGAGCTGAAGAAGATTAGGCGATGAGGATGAGTACTTTAGTTGACCAAGATTCCAGCTTATAATTGACAGAAAAACACGCCTTCATTTTTTGGTGACATACTCAAGTGGTCCAGCCAACTTGCACAAATTGATTGCATAATTTCCGCAAACAAAACTGCCCTCGAGCAGCAAATTTCAAGTTCATTACGACCAAAGCAGACAAACAGACTGAATGTATAAATTGTAAACATGATATTCCATTTTGGGGTCAGACGGAGAAATGGCGGAAGCACATTTAATGTTCAGCTAAATGACAAATGGCAAGAAGAGCGGCTGTTTTGGGGGGAAGTCAACCCCATCAACTGTCACCGATTGACTTTGAGGATAACTCTGGCCCGGACAGGCCGAGAAACGGCGACTTCCTTGGCATATGCTTTAAGGACCCGGGCCCCCAGGATTCTCATGTCCTGCTGATGGCGTTTTGTCAGAGATAAAACGAATCTTGGCAACGCAGGCTCTGGCTGCTCGCAGTCCGATTAGCCTTACATATTTTCCCGTAATTTGTTTATTCTTTCTCGGCTTTTTTTGGCACACACTCACACACTTGGCACACTTTCGCTTCCTTGCGTTTCACACGATTCTTTGAGTTTGTGGGTTTCCCCGTCTATATATATATATTTATATATAAATATATATATGCAAATGCTCCTTAACTGGGAGGCAGTCCTTTCACAGTTTTACGCGTTGACATCCGTTTGGTTGAGAGGTTCACCGCCAACTGAGTGCTTGGTTGCAGAGCGACTATCCTTAAAAACAATTCCGCCCAAAGTGGTTTGCAGCCTCCGCAGCAGCTGAGAAATCGAAAGCTTGCCAAAGCCAGCGAGTGGAGTGCAAAAATCCGACTCGAACCGAGTGGAATTCTTGGCGGTTGAGTGCGTTTCAAACGAGCAAAAAACTAGAGTGTTCTTTGCAATAGTTGTGAGTGCAAAGTATGAGTAATTTCGTCCTGAGTTAGGAAAGATCATAGAATTCATCCTGCATATCCTTTGGTGCAAGAGTTGATTTCTCTTACATTATATACTATTATTTATTAATAAAATGTAACATTTTATTTAATTTAGCCATAAAAAATAAATCATAAAAAAAATAAAAAAATATTTGTTAAAAAAACAAATGAACAAATTGGAATGTATAGAGAATTTTTTTAGGTTTTTGGTAATGTTGAAAAAAAAGTTATTACATTTATAAGTACACATAAAGCATTCAAAGAACCACATGTTATTATTGTCTAAAAAAACTAAGACAGCCCCTTGACATATATTACGCTGTACAACGAAATATTTTAATGTCGCAATAACATAAATAAACTATGATAACAAAACGCCTTTAGCATTTAGCATAATTATAGTCTCCGGGAAATCCAAGCAGTCTCTTATCGAATTCCTCAAGTTCAACAGAAATGCAATTTTTGCTGCCTCATCCCCGCTCATTATCAATTTCTCTTTGGGGGAATTCATTTTCCCCGGCAGGGAGTTACATAAAAAAAATTGCGTTATGCGCCGCCAGAATCCCAAAATGGGTGCACTCATTTCGATTGCTTGGATTTCTTCGATGTCTGGCACAACTTAAAGTCGGGTTGATAAAGCCGAACCAGAGCAGACGACCTCACATAGTTTCCTTTTACGATCGGACCTCATATAAGTCGCAAAAGTCTCGTGCAACGCAAAATGATAAAGCGGCAGACAGCGACAAAAAATTGCTGATGCAACCGAGCTGCATGCCGCAGTCAGCTAAATGCTAAATGCTAAGTGCGTTGCAGTTACAAGTGCACCGAGATCCAAAGATACTCGCGGCGAGGGAATGCCATGGCACAGTTTTTGGTCAGCAGTCAGCGACAATTGCGATGCGTAAATGTTGCAAACTAGTTTCAGTTTCCATTTCGTTGGCAGTTTCAGGTTTGATTCAAACAAAAGGAAAACCAACAAATGACCCACTGCTGACCAAGCCTAATTATGTGGACTTCATTGTGCGCGTTCTATTACAGCGGCAGCCTGGAAGTATGCAATCAAAAGCTGCGCTAAAATTGGCATGTTCAGAGATTTAATACTGAGTTAAATGCCCAACTCTTTTACTCTATAAATAATTGTATTTTTGGGAAACAAAAAACTTTAAAAAAAAATTATATTTAGGCATATTTCCAATCTACTTTTCTATTTATTATATAATAAATCATAAAAATCGACTTCTGACTAGCTTAAAACCAGCGCTAAATAAAAATGATTTCGAACAATTTTTATCAAAAAAAATTTTTGTTTATTACATGCTTACAAAGAGTAAAATAAATACACAAATAATAATAAAACAAATTTATGTGAAACGTTAAATAGGGTAAATCATTTGGAATTAGTCAACAAATTTCGCGAGCGAAATTTTCAATGGCCTACAATAAATAAGTAAGCCACAAGAAAATAATAAATTGCCTTCAATAAAATATTGAAATAAAGCTAATAGAACTGTGTATTTTAGGCCATTTAACAGTATTACCAATACATGACTAATATATGACTAGATGAACCTAATAGCTACTGGCATAACCCTTAGATCGTTTGTTATGCTGAAAGACAACTGCTTTTGCTCTTGTGATAATTAAGTTTTGTCCTTTCTTGAGTACAATTAATTAATGCATTAAACAAAGTAAACTCACCTATAAACTTGCATTCCTTTATCTGCTCATCACTGTGATCCTTGCAGTCCGCATCGCCATCGCAGACAAATCGAATGGGAATGCAGTCGCCACTTCGGCACTGGAACTGCTTCTCATCGCACTTGGCCTCTAGAGATTGCCCTGTAATATAAACAGATACTGGTTTAGAAGGGCAAACAAACGCTTAAAGCTAATTATAACGACTCGGAGTTACGGACTTACAGGCTTTGGGGCCACTTGCTCACAGCAAACTTTTCTCATTAAAGGAAAAATAACAAAAGCTCAAATTGATTAGAGCTAAAAACTTCAAAAACAATCACCAGCAGACACCCAGATATACATAACCGCCTGCTGGCATATGTGTGAGTGTGACAAGTAATTTGCATACTAAACGATAAACGAGAGGAGGAGGAAGGGGCTTTTAATCAACAGAAAAGCCTCAAACAAAATGGATCACAAAGTTTTTGGGCTCCTCCATTAAAACTCCTACCACCGACGCCCTTGAAAATATGCAATACACATATTCGAAACAAAACAAGCCATCAGACAGCCAGGAAACCCAAGGAATGTCAACAGTCTTACACAGAAAAAAAATAAATCGGCATTTCTCAGAAAAAAATATAGAATATTACATTTTCCACAATTTATTTTTCAAATGTTTAAAAATAGTTTTAGTCCTTAAAAAGTTAAGAGCAAGAAAGAGATAAAGTTTATTTAAGTTTTGAATTAAAGTTTTTACATATCGCTTCAACTAATTCGACACTATTTATTAACACCAAAATTATTTTTAAATATGACTGACTTTGGAATCATATTGTTAGCTCCTTTATAAAAATTTTCTTCTGTGTTAGGACCTTTAACGAAAATTGTGACATCTAAAAAAATGAATGTAATAGATTGCCATTGAACAAACAGAGAGCCGGAAAAAGCGATAATATGGGAGGGATAAATGCTGAAGTGGAACCGTTTGATAAGGGTTTTTCTGCCCGCCTGCCGATGACAGCTGTTCGCTTGACCCATTCACATGACCTCCTCCTTCGGGCGATCCATCACACGTTTGCATATTTCAATAGCCCAGTGTTTCACCGCTTCCATTTCCATTCGCATATGCATAAACTTGCTAATTGCTGTAATTGAAGTTCGCAGCAATATGAAGTGCGTGTTGCAAAATAAACAATGGGCAATCTCCGATTGCTACCCGTCAATCAATAAGGTCAAATCAATTCGATTTTGTGACGCCGTGCTGGCTGGTCGGGAATTGTTTTCAATTATGCATGATGACAGTCAACAAAATGGTGAATTATAATTCGGGCAGATGCATGTACTATATGTGGGACAGATGGGGGAATTTCATATAACCAATTCCAGATGGCGTCAAGCCTCGCATTGATTGAATTCCTTTGCCTTATGCGGCGAATGAAATAAATATTCCAGAAATAAATATTTGATTGGGGCTCGAAAAAGAATTTAATGTAGTATAATGGGGAAATAATAATCACCAGATTCTCTAGACACTTATAGAAATAAATTAAAATTTATTTATACATTGTGACCCTAAAAATGGTTTAAAATAAGTCTGCATATCTTATTGAAATTGATAAGGGTCATAAAAAGGAGGAGTTGCGTTCGCTTTGCTGAGCGCTTTTAGAATCATTTTTAATAATAGAATTGATTAATATAAAATAGGCAACAATAAAACATTTAAAATATATAAATACACATACAACATTTTCTACCATCCTTTCATTGTCATTACACATTACATTAAAGTAAATAGATCTTTGAAAACAGGCTGAGCAAAACTAATCTTTAATTAAACCCTTTGTATATTTCAATCAAGTCTCATTGTTTTCTTGTTACATTCTAAACCCACTGTGTTTAACTAACTTAATTAAACCAGTTCAAGTTGGTCATTGATTACAGAGTTTCCGTAATAAGAGGGACACACCCCACAGATCAAAAAACCAGTTCAATATCAATATCGTAGCCAACAGTCTGTCTGCCGGTAACTTTGAAAAAACCTCAGACGCAGTGCGAGACTATGAATAAATAAGTAAAATAAGATACCAAAAATCAATCTGATTAGCATATCTAATGATTTCGTTAATCGGTGAAGCAGAAACAAGTCCACACGCAATCCGGTTAGCCTAACCCAATAAACATGAGTTTACCCCCGAAAATTAGAAACTGCAAGTTGTCATCATCATCCGATTTTCAACACCAATAGGAAGATCTATTAAAAAACGGCGATAGCCACTTCAAATTAAAATATTCCTGATAAGAAGTTATCTCATGGTCATAGCAATGTTGACAAGCACAGAATTAATCATAATTTTGTGAAAAAGTGAGCATAGTTTGATAAGAATAGGCACATAGGTTCAGTAAGGTGTTAAGTGGTGGGAAAAATTGCAATCCGTAATCTCTATTTTGATTTAACAAATTAATACTAATTTATAGGTGAACGCAGGCATTGATAAGCTTATCCCCTTGATTGCGTCAAGATCAAGGTTAATGGATTACCTGATAATTGTCAGAATGAATTGAATTTTATAAATTAAATGACGCAACACGTGATTCCTGGGGGATTGATTTGGGCATCGTACGATGCATCAACAATTTCGCAAGAATTGTGGAATCAATGAAAACATGTTTACTGTTAAACAAACAAAACAATTAAACTGCATCAACATCAAGTTCTCTACGTAAGATGAGCACGCCCACTATTCAATTTGTTATTGTTATTGTTTGTCGTAGATTCTGGCACAAACTAGTTATATATGCTAGAGAAATCTGTTGGCACAGCAAATGAATTAAAAACTAAAGCGAAATGGGGCGCACAAATAAAATTTAAATCAAGTTCTGTCTCTCTTTGGCGACCTTGCAACATGACAAAAACGTACACCTATATGCGCGGGTATATACATACATATCAAATCAAGCATATGTTAATTTATCCTGACAGCATCTCTCAAGCGAGAAAAATCAAACGAAATTAGCAATAAATCAGAAAAGAAAATTTTCAACATCTCGGAAGAGTGAGACTCTCAGAGAGATAGAAGAGATAATGAACTATTATGGGGAATGTTACAACGCAAAATGGTAGAAAAATAGGGGCTCGTCTCGCTCTATATTTATAAACATTTTCATTTGTTCACACCATGTTTAAAATCCCGAAAAAATATTTAAAATTAAACCAAAATCAGCAGTTGGCGTACGTATTTTCTGGACTACGTCAAATTCTTCTACAAAAATATTTAAAATGCGCATTGTTTTTTGTGAGAGAGTAAAGAAAAATTTGTGTTTTCTGTCAGCCATTTAATTTATTTAAAGAAAAGTCGAAGACTCCAAAGAGCAAAGTACAAAAGACAAGTATTTGGGATATTTTTAACATTGTGTTTTTTGATTGATAAATAAAATTGCAGAAAGTTTGAGTAAAAGCAAAAACTTTTCAAATACATATTTAAAATGTTATTTTAAACGTAATTTAAGAACATTTCCTTAAAAAAAACAAAACAAATTATGATAATGCTAAATGTACATTCCTGCCATTCCACTTTATTCCATTTTTCAAGAACATTTCAAAGACGTTTTATTTAAAACACGCTTTTCTACCATTCAATTAGTTTTTGATTTATTGGAGGGATTTCTATTGTTCGACTGCCCTTGATTGGCCACTTGCCGTCAAACTGCGAAATCCCAGCGGTCGAAAAATGCATAAAAACAAATCATAAAATTGACCGATAAGATAATCCCCAGTTCAGGGCTAGCACTAAACGCAAATCCTTATTAGCCAAAGCAGGTGGCTAGATTTAAAATTAGATTTATGGCTGGAATGCCCCGTGTTAAAAAAAACGTCACAGCCAGACACCAAACTGTTTTCTTATCTGGAAACAATTAGAAGATATATAATCACCGTGGTCAGCAATGCGGAAATCAATGCGGAAGTTGATAAACAATTTTCGGATATGTTAGTACCACGGTAACCAGTGATTCGATGCACAATTCATGTGTGTGCAACAAGTGGCAATTGCACTATGGTATCTGTATCTGAACTGCATTGGTGTCTGTATCTGTATCTTTTTAACTGAACCCATTTCAAGTGCATGATGTGTGAAGCGAGCTAAGCTTTTAAAATGACTCAACACTTAGATGACTATAGCCTTGTCAGAAAGATTTTCCAGATTATAAATCATTGTTATGAAATTCAATATTGAATAATAATATTGAAAGGCCATATATTTTTATTATTGCCCAGTCCTATCTTTTTATGATTGTAATCACGAAGATTATTTAAACCGTTTGAAAATAAATATACTGTTTAATTTCTAATGATTACTTAACGTAAGTACTGATTTAAGCTTCACATTATTACAAGTTATTGACATTATTAATTTAAATATACACATGTCTATGATAATAATTGCCAATGACTAGGCTTTGAATAGACCAACATTAATTTTATCAACATATTTTTTTTACTACATCCCAAATTTATGGATGAAAATAAAAAAAATGTACAATAAAGAAAATTAATTTTGTTCAACCTACAATTTTTATTTAAGTAAATAATACTTTAAGTTATTTTCTTGGTCAAAATATAATTTTCATTTAAAAATTATAATTTATATACGATGTCATAAAAGATTTGCAACCGAGATAAGCATATATAAGCTTATATATTTTATTTTAACCTGTGAATATACATTTACAATTATATACTTTAAGTCAAGGTATTCAAACTTCCATTTTTATTTTAGCCACACCGTCGCCTGTGGTCTAAAATTAGCACATGCTAAGCTAAAAACAAACTTCGCACTTTTTTCCCCTCTTCCACCACCTTCTAGTTCTGGTTTTCTTGATTTTTCTTTGGGTTTTCAATTGCATCTCACCTGATGCACAACTCTTGTGTTCTTACCTATGCCGAGGGGTGTGCCAATCTTTCCGGAAACGTTCAGAAACTTGAAGCCCATGTTGATGAAGGCCTTGCCATCGAGCAGTTTGCTCAGCGATCCGCCCTCGTCAATCGGCTGTGAATTATGTGGGCTAACTGCAGATGTGGATGTAGATGCAGCCGTTGAGGGCGTACTCAGCGGAGTGGGCGTGGCAGTGCAGCATTTGCCAAATCCAAGAATCAGCGTCAGCAGAATAACGTTAAAATAGGCGCAAGCGCAACGAAACAGCTGTTCAGGCCGTCTTTTCTCGCTGAGATTGTTGAATATTACCGGCGACTTTTGGCTTATTGTTGATTGTATGGCGGGTTCAATGGTATCACTTGCAGTGCCCGTAGAGCGTGACTCTATGGCCATGGTATGGTCTTTTACTTGGCTTTCGTTTAGCTCTTCTTTTACTTTAGTTTTTAGTTCTTTTACTTTGGTTTTTATATATTTAGTTTTTGTTTTCACACTTTTTCCTTTGATCTTACTTAGATTTTACACTGTATTGAACACGGGGAGAGAAAGGGGGTGAGTTTGGGTGACCCTGGCCATTAGATTATCTAAGCAGGAAGCGTGAGATCTTCGCCAGAGATTATCTAATCAGAGAAATGACCAAAAAGAGCCAGCGTCAACGTATAAATAAACGCAAGAATCAATGCAAAAACATTAAAATATATCGCTTGCCAGCAAAAAATAAAATAAACAGGCGATCTTGCCAACACTCTTTTTTTTGGCTCTCTTCTCATTTCTTATTTCGACCTAAGAAGACCGAAGAAACTGGTTAAAAATCGTGCGACACACAAAAACGCGACGCAGCCAAAAAAAGCCGAACAACCCGAATGAAAATTAAGCAAAAATATCGGACAAAAACAAATTTACCGAAAAATTCGAAGAGAGCGAAATGTTAAACGCACAAAAAAAGGAAATTTGTTAGCTGTATCGCACTTTAAAATACAACTGATTATAAATAAAAACACATTTAAATTAAAAAATTAAAACTTTTATTAATATTATTATATTCAATATCAGACTAAAAATAAACTTTTTGTTTCTGTGTACGAAGAAGCAAAGGCGTTTTTGTTGACGTTGACAATTAATGAAGCTAAAGCAAAATTAACATTTTTGTTGAGCTGCTTGCCACGCCCCCTTGATCACGAACGTTAATTAATTAAATATTGTTTTCGCTCTACCTACCACGCGATACTCGCTGTGATAAATAAAGTCTTATCAGCTATGCTTTTTATTTTGATTTATTTTTTGCGGTAATTTCAAGGTCTTTGCAAATGTGCGGCACGTGCTTAACGCGTATTTTTAAATTTAGTTAAAACACACACGTTTAGATTTTTTAAATACTTTAATTACATGAGGTGGTTTGTTTGCCTGGTGAGTTTTTATTTATTTTTGGTTTTCTGTTGAAAATAAACCGCTAAAAATCGTTGATGCCCGGTTCGCACAACGCGCCTTTTTCAACTGAATTCGTTTTGAGAATTGGCCTGCGAATTTAAGCGAATTGGCAACGATTTTTAAATCGAGAGCTAAGAGCGGTTGACGTTTGCGATAGTGTTTGTTTTTGCACTGTCTCAACCCAAGGTAAGGTGGCCTTATCAAACTAAAAAGAATACGACCAGACCCCGTCGAAGAGATATACAAAGAGCGACTGATAGAGATCACTGCTCTCTTCGATCCACGCGATGCTGTCTTTTTCTTCTCTTAAGTTGAACGCAGGTCATGTATAAAGCAAACCTGTTGATCGGTAGATAAATGGATCTTACTTTTAAGGTGTATAGATAAAGATATTATACAATATCGGAACTTCGAGTATTAGAAACGATTTTTTAATTCAGACATATAATACAAAGTGGAATTTGTCGTTAAACGACAAACGTTACATGAAAAATATGCCTTTACCTAAGCTCTAAAATCAATATTTTTATTTTTTCTAAATAAACTGCGTCAAATTATTTTGAACAAAAGTTTTAAATAGAAAAACAAATAACAAAATTTAGCTTTTTTTATATTATTTTGAAGTGAATCGTTTAATACCTTTCTGAAATTATTAATGTGCGCAAAACAAATATTTTAAAAAAATACTTGACTTGTGTTTTGCTTTTGTCTTAACTAAAAATGTATCTGTTTTGGTTTTATGTGGCCCTTATCATACTCCTTTTAAAGAACTGCGATTGTTGATTTCACAACTAGACAGAATTCCTCGGAAATAGATATGTTCATTAAGTGTTGATAATTATCTTGTCGTAATGGCGAGACTCCTCTTTAAATAAAAAATACTTTTTGTTATTTTGTACTTAAAGTCGGCAAAAGAAGGACTCAAGTGCAACTTGTTATACCCTTTCAGAGGGTATTATAATTTTGGTCAAAACTGTGCAACGCAGTGAAGGAGACATCTCCGACCCTATAAAGTATATATATTCTTGATCAGGATCACCTCCTGAGTTGATATAAGCATGTCCGTCTGTCTGTCCGTCTGTTTAGTGTTTGTAAAGTTAGGAAGTTGGAATTTAAATGGGTTTTATATTTGTCCAATTAATCCGACCTACCAAATTTCATAAGGATCGGATGACTATATCTTCCATATAACTGATTGATCGGAAATACCATAACTTTGGTGTTTTTAAGTTAGGAAGTTGGTATTTTTATGAGTGTTAAGAATGCATCATATGAATAATTTTGGGAAATATAATTTAATATTTAAATATTCTGCAAGGGTATTTCAACTTCGGCTCCGCCTGAAGTTAGCTTTCCTTTCTTGTTTATCTTTGACAATGATGTTTGCTAATTGAGCATGGTTATATATATTCTTCGAAAAGTTAATTGCACAGAAAGTTTATATTGTGCAAGCAATTATTTAATTTACTATTAAAGTGCAATTATAATAAAGGTTTGTGAGTTGTATAGATAACAGATTTTCGTATTGGAAATCTTACAATCGCTAACCAGTAGTTTAATAAGTACAGTACCAACCTGAACAAATAAACGTCAAGGAGATCACAATCATAACACAGAGATCGTTTATATGCATCGTATTGGCCAAAAGTGTGTTTCTCGGACTTTATCTAAAGCAAGCCACTTCCTTTTTGCGTTGCCACAGCGTTTATCAGTGCGAAAAATACGATATTTTTAATTAGGCTGGACAAGCGGACGTGGATATTGTGCGATAATCGGGCGACAATTGTGACGTTCTGCATGGGCACACAAAAACTATATGTAGGTGTTAATAGGCGGAATTGCTTATATTTTTGTAGAAGACCCGGAAGGTTTCACGGTGCGGTGCCCAGCAAAGACCAATGCGAACTGAATTGCCTTTTGGCAATAGTTAAGCGAATCGCAGCTCATTAGCATTGAAAGTGTCGCCGCTTTCAATCAATCCAGGTGTGTGTGATTGAAAGTGTGAAATTCGAAATTGAATTCGAGTGTAGTCGATGGACGGGATTGGTTAAAGTTGAATGACGTCGATGGCCAGCTGCCTGACTGATAAGTGGCGGAGGAAAAACCGCAGCCCACGGACAATGGGATCGGGTCAGAGGCAAGAGTCAGTGCTAAAATACGTCATCTTCATAACATTCATCGGCACTAGCATCATCCCAATCAAAATCTCAATCAAACTCACAATCACCATCAGCATCCCATCGCAATCGCAGTCGTAATCGGTTGCATGGGCGTCATCTGCATTTGTCATGGATTCTCAGGCGTAACGGGCCACTTGAAATGGGCATAATTTATGATTTACGCGTGTAAATCATTTTTCAAGCACCACCCTGCGATGCTTGTGAATGACAGACCCCTGTAAACCCCCTAAATTCACGGCCCCTGTCACCCATTTATTTTGCATTGCGCCGCCGTTTCTAATTGCAGGCATTGGAAATCGCTGGCGAATCGCTCGCAAATCGCCTAATCAAGCACTTCAATTGACACTGCATTTTATCGCCCTAGAACGCCGAGTCGTGTGTTCAAGTTTTGTCGAGTGTGAGTTTAGGAAAACAGATATATATAGGTATGTCTTTTGTGGTTTTGGCAGGCGTGAAGGGCTGTGCTCATCTATCTCTGGGCCAGATAATGATCTGCACTTGTTAATCTCTGAGTGTTCTGACTGTATTCGCTATTTTCGGATACCGAAAGCGGGTTATATTGGCTTTCAAATAATTAAAGATTTTAATATAAAATTCCGAGGGCTTTAAAAAAAAATTTTCCGAAAAATACATCAATTTATCAAAAAACTATGTTTATACCCTTGCAGAGGATATTATAATTTTGGTCAAAAGTGTGCAACGCAGTGAAGAAGACATCTCCGACCCTATAAAGTATATATATTCTTGATCAGGATCGCATCCTGAGTTGATATCAGCATGTCCGTCTGTCTGTCCGTCTGTCTGTTTGCGAACTAGTCTCTCAGTTGTAAAGATATCGATTTGAAACTTTGCACACACCCGTCGGAAGGGCCGGGATCGGCCGACTATATCCTATAGCTGCCATATAACTGATTGATCGGAAATGCCATAATTTTGGTGTTTATAAAGTTAGGAATTTGGAATTTTCTATAGGTTTTATTTTTGTCCAATCAATCCGACCTACCAAATTTCATAAGGATCAGCGTACTTTATCCTATAGTTGCCATATAACTAAACAATCGGAAATGCCATAACTTTAGTGATTTTAAAGTTAGGAAGTTGGGATTTTTTATGGGTTTTATTTTTGGCCAACCGATCCGATTTTGGAGAATATAATTTTCTGAACATTCTGAAAGGAACTTCGGCTACGCTCGAATTTCTTATTTAACTTAAAAACAAATACAAAACATTAAAAATTGTACGTTACAAATTAAATAAAAATAAGACCGAAATTACAAAAAATTAAACGTTTTTTAACATAAAGTAATATAAAATCAGAGTAACGTTCAAACTTTTAATGTGTGTTAAAGGGCTAAGACAAAAGTATAATAAACTTTAAATTCTCCTTTACTTCATTGTTCTTTATATTTTTATAGGGTTTGTTATACTGAGGTTCGACTGTACACTTCAACTGTATTATTTTATAGAGTGAATTGATAGGGTAAATACGAATCGGAAATTCTGCCTAATGTCCTTATCGGAAATGAGTCTTAATCAAATATACCCTTTGATTGCTTCAACATCAAAGCATTCTAGCGCAAAATGCAATTATTTGATCAAAGTATCTAGGGCTGTTATTGCAAATGTCTCGTTAGAACTACTTGTATTTGGCGTCTGGTGATCTCAGTTGAGTTTGGTCAACACCTTACGTGGGGTAGGTCTGTCTGGACTTTGTTTCTCATTTCATGGGAATTCTTTGTTATTATTTGCACTGATAACTTTCAAGTTTGTTTATGATTTTTTTTGCGTTGCGAACGAAATCGCTTGGTCCTTTTAATTTAATATTACATTTATCGTATTTATTTAATTTGTAAGTTTCGATCCACTCGACTGTCAACGCGATTCTAAAAGTCGCACTAAAGTTTTCTTGCAACGACATGCTTGTCGCTTACCATATTCAACTACATCACCCCACTAAAGGTTGAATTAATTATCTATTACCATATAAGTATTTAACATAGTGCAGTGACTTATTGATGAAATGTTTTTTTTTAATTCATTTGGATTGATTCTTTTATATAAACAGTCAATTACATTTCGCTATTCTTTTTTATTGTCTTTTTATAGTTTCTAACAGAATTTTTGTTGTTTAAATTAATGAAAAATATTTTTTCCGATTTATATATTTTGCTATTCGTTGATAACCGTAAACGTTAGAATAAATTAATTAATTCTAAAGTTTATATATATTTTATTATTACTTTAACACAGCACTCACTACTAAAATATTTAAAAACCCAGCGTTTTGTAGTAGCTAGCGCATTTCACTGTCGGTGATCTTTATTCACTTTTAAACCCTAAAATTTTAATCATATGCCAGCGGCAATATAGGGTGACCATAACCAAAATTCAAACTGAAAATGTTTTCGAAAGTCGCGCCCGATTGGGAAAAGTCTTCGAATCGGAAAGTAAACAGCGAATGAATGAGCGAAGAAGTAACGGTAAATTTCACATGTGGCAAATGACAATAGAAGCCGTCGACGCCGACGTCGCTGCCGTCGTCAGCGTCGCAGTTGCGGCCACCACGGCGCATTAGCAGAGTTTTTCCACCAACAAAAACAGTTGTGGATGCTGCTGGAAAAGCGCTGTTAATCCACTGCTAACCGCTTAACAGCGAATGTTGCGCCGCGTCGACGTCGCTCATAAACGTCATTCAATGGCCATATCTTTATGGCTGCGACTGCTTCGGGGTGTTCGAGTAGTAGTGTTATGTGTGTTAGTGTGTGTGTGCCCAGCGAAGCGTTGCTAAATATGAAAACATAAAAATTAATGTTATATTTATAGTGTGGCAGCTAAAGTTGCGGCAGGAGGCGTTGCGGTCGCTGCAGGGCAGCAACAACAACAGCAGCAAAATCAAAAATTGAAGCAGGAGCAAAATAAATAGGTGCACCAGAAAAAATGTTTACCGGAAATCATTAGTTTCCTTAGGATAGTTGTGAAAGATACTTATTTCATCTACTAAATGTTTATTTATTTAAAAATTATTTAATGATGATATTACATCCAGAATATAAATTAGTATCTTTTAAGAATTTGATGTGTTTGGAGTATGCATTTCTTGGTTTTATTTATTGAAACTAAATTAAGACTATTTTTGTAGTTGAATAAAAATAAAAAAAGTCCAAATTACCTTTAACGTTTTTTAAAGGTCATTTGAAACTCAGTTTATCTGAGGTAAAGTTGCAGAACTATCGGCAATAATACCATTTCTTAAAAAAAGGCCAATAATTTATAAAATTTATGCTGTATTTAATTTTAAAAATGAAAAGAGGATGACAAATTCTTTGTAAAGCTTAGTATCTATTTTCCAACTCTAGTATCGACTCTTTTACAAAATTGTTATATTGATTTATTTAAGCTTCAGGTTTAATCCTCTTCTTATTAAGTATAAAATTTTATTTTCTGCTCGTGTAGCAGCAGTAGTAAGTCCTGGCCAAGTGTCGGCTGTTGGCTTTTGCTTGCTGGTATTTGTTAGTACTATATTTGCTTTGCCCGGCGGCATTTGGTTCGCTTCTGCTACTTTCTACTCACCCAACCATTTCTAGTTGTGCTAGAGGCTAAAGAAGGAAAGGAGAGAGGGGGAAGGGGAAGGGGAGCCTCCCGTTTATCCCTTTTGAATTTCAATAAGCAGAACAAAATATTTTCAGCGATAAATCGCTAAACTAAATATAATAGGTATATGAACTACTACCGAGTGGTTACTCTATAATAGCAACGAAAAATCCATTTTAAATATCTCAATAAACAAGATTCATTCACAGTGAGAATTTACTTTTTAATCGCATATTTGCACTCTCATCTTAGGGAAAACAAAACTGTTACAATTTTATTCATGCATCTCACTGTTTTTTGTTTAAGTTAATGCAGTAATTTTTTTGGTTTAGAATAATGTGAAACCCCCATCCAAAATATTGTTTTTTGAAATAGTTTTTTTGTGTAGAGTATTTACTGTACCCTCAGGCATTCTGCTGGTATTTGCGGCATGCATTGTGTGTGTTGCGTCCCACATACGTAGCATGCCCTCCAGCAGTCGTGCGAAAGAGTTGTGGGCAACGTGGCGTATGATGAATTCAATTGTCTACCCAAGCATTTGCGGCCTGGCAGAACTGTTTAGAAAAGCTAGTTGATTAAATAGAATAGATGGGTGGGCTGCTAAATCTGTGAGCTTCTATATTAGTTGAGATTTGAAAGCATATGTTTGTTCAATACTTAAATAAAATCCAGAAGCAACTTATATTTCATCAATAATGGGTATCTAAGTAAAGTAAAGTAACTGGTAAAGTTTCACTTTAAGTTGATATCTTTTTTTCCCCTTTAACCCCATTCCAGAGAAGTCTAAACTCTGATTGCGACGCACTGAATTGGTCAACTTCCGTTGACCAGGCGACGAGGAAATGGGGCGTTAGCAGCTGCTACCTACGTTTGCCAGGCCAGCAGTTTTACTTTAAGCCAAACGGGATTCAAAAACTGTGGCTGCGAGCACAAAGAACTAAACAAGACCACAAACCAGCCGAAAAGCGACGACTTCCCTCACATTAGCAGTCAAATAAGCATACGCCGCATTGTCCCGGGCCTACACATTGATGGGTTGAAGAGGCGGAGGCGTGTATCACGGCATCTGTTGTGGATATTTGAGTGTGCCGTCAACATGGTCCATGGAAAACGTTGGCATTTCAGAGGAACGGGTTTTGGGAATGGGGTGAGTTAGTGGGGAACTTTAAACTGCGGGCCCATCTCCAAAAGAGAAGGGGCATTCAGGAGACGTATGCGTCCTCGGATACAGATAGCAACCACTGCCAGAACTGGTTGGCTGGCTATCCCTCAACCACATCCTCG